>OZ026573.1:16377694-17820194 GCA_964020215.1 Aurelia sp. 3 sensu Dawson et al. (2005) | reverse complement strand
AAATTCATCGGCTCCCCCGGATGCGGTAGCATTATCATATGGACTTCTCTCACTTTCCACCACTGCCATAGAGAGTGGCGCGTCGGTTACCTCGAGCGCAGTAGTATTATCTGAAGACTCATTATCACTCATGTCATGAATTGCTAGGCTGCGCTAAAGATGACGGTACTGCTCAGCGCAATGCAAAACCCTCTTGGCGAGAAGTCCTGTTAATCGACAACTCAGCATAGCTGAGATAGCCGCAGGAACGACTCGCTGCTTGGTGCCAGAACTGATGCCGTGTTGACTAATCAGTACCGCCGTGCATGATGGCCGTTGACTCATGTTGAGCTCATCCGCCCTTTGACAGGTCTTATTTTTCGTCCTGATGGGTGTCATGCTACCCACCTCGCTGGAAAGACCAGTGGCGGAGCCGGTTTAGACGCCGGCTACCCGTCCATGCGGCAGGTTGTACTGGGTTACAATGTTACCAGTAGCAGGAACAACAATGTGTCCTGACCTGACCAAGTATATATTTGATAATGGTAATGATAATAATAATAATGATTTATTCATTTAAGGCTGGCATGATAAAGATAGTTAACAAACTAATTAAGGCCAACCATTTAACAAAAATGAAACTGAATAGTCCTTATTTACATGTTTTTAAAAAAATTTTAAATTATTTACATAGATCTTGCACAATCTACAGTTGCAATCGCTGAAATGATGTTTTTTTTTATTTTCCTCTTAAATTCTGTCAAGGTAAGAGACTTTTTTAATTTCTAGTGGCAACAATTGCCAGAGTTTGTGTCCAGTGCACCTAATTGTCTCGATACCATGCTCCTTTGTGCGTGGAACTGGCACTGACAGGTGGTCATTACATCTCAGGCTATATATGACCACCAAGATTTCGACCAAGATTTCGCCCATGAATTTAGGAGTAAGATCATGTTTGATCTTGTAAATTTCTTTAGGGTAGCAAGATCCATCTGAAAAACCGTGAGATACGTATAAGGGCATCAGAGAAAAGAAGGAAAGTCTTCGCTGGTTTCATTTATTTTTCTTGACTTCGTCTGATTGTTCCGCGAAAATAAGGCTTTTTTTTGGTGGTGACAAAAATCGGCAAAAATATTTCGATTCGAATGAGGTGGGACTTCTTTGTATTTCTATTGCATGTTTGTATGAAGGATCGAGAGTAAGCTCAACAGAATGTTTGTTGAAACAACGTTTCTAAGTTTATTTGAGCAGCTTTCGCGACCCGGGGGGGGGGGGGGTAACATAACATGTTGAGGGTACGGGTATGTGCCGCCCATATGGTTGGGTTTTTGTACCCAAAATTCTCTAAACAAGAGTCCCTTTTTTCGGCAGATTTTCCATAAACATGGGTGGGTTTTCCAGGAATTGGCAAAAAATTGTCAAAAATGGGTAGTTTTCCGCCAAAATTCATCATAAAAGTGGGTATGACGCCAACTGTCGGTAATAAGAATAGGGTAGCTTTCTGAAAACCGGGCGGCAGACCCCCGTCCATCCGCAAGTCATGTACCCCCCCCCCCGGGTTTCACGACGTCAGTCCTGATCAACGTGTTTTCATCCAACAGGGAAAAGTAAACAGTTTGTTCCTTGATTGCTCGAACGTACTTTTATTTTAACTGTGAGCTTTCCTGGACATGCTATGCCGTATCTAGCATGCTGGATTAGGAAGCTGAATGATTCCAAAAAGTCTTTGAATGCCATACCAGTTCAAAATCTTATCGGAAAAGAACCATTCGCTGAAAAGTTGTATCTGACCCTGGTCATAGAATATCGTAAGATGCGAAGAAAAGGAAGTAAAGACAAATGAAGTTGTAAGCATGCCACATAAAGCCGGATCTCCACTAGGTGGAAAAATGTCGAGGCGGACAAATTTCCGGCAATTTGCTGATCGAATTGTCGCCGCGGAAAAATGTCGAGCCGCGAATAGTAGGAATACGTTCTATCTTCTAATTTAGAAGCTTGCCTTAGGCAGCGAGAATGAAGTCAGCTTTATGCTAGAACTTCATGAAGCGAAAGATAAAAGCATTCGTTATTTGTATACTCTGTTTAGGCCTATTTTCTGATAAAACGAAGAGAGCTTATTTTTCATGAGTTTCAGCCGTTTGAGAACATACCAGCAAATTTAATATGTTGTCTGTGAGACGCTATTTTCTTTGATGATATTTTCTTGCCCTTCCAGGTATATTGGGGTCAGCTCGCTCTGTGTAATTTGTCAAACGAGATGCAAAAAAGGCATACAAAAAGTCTAAGCTGGTTTCTATTTGCATGCAATGTCCTTTTCAATTTGAATTTTGCGCGTGGGGCCTGGGCAATCATAATCATAATCATAATCATAATCATAAACTTATTTACAGTTGGTTTGTTAGTAGCTAACAACAGCTAATTTACACCAACTATCTACAAAATATACAGTATAACAGAATATATAAAACCCTAAATTAAGTGCAAATGTAGCACGTGCAGATGTTGCCATCCCAGCAACGTATTTCTTGTTTGAATTTCACGAGAGAAGTTGTCAATTTTAGGTCATCACTAAGAGCATTCCACAACAGACTCCCTCTAAAGGACAGGGAATTTATTCCGTAGCGTTGAGAACTCACCGAGGGGAGCTTGCATAGTTCCTTAGTCCGAAGGTTGTAGGGAACATCTTTCTTGACAAAAAAATCCCACATGTACTCAGGATTGAGATGGTTCATTGATTTGTAGATCTCCACCATGAGGTTTTGTAGATTCTTTTTATGTGTTGTCTTTGTATCACCCCTATCTAAAAGTTCCTCAAACGTGGATTCATAGTCTCTATATAAAGTTCTCAGTGCGCGTTTGTGGGTCCTATTGATTTCATTGTTTGCAGCTTTGCTACAAAATAACCAGATCAGAGGGCAATAGGAAAAATTCGACATTACCACGGAGTTTAAAAGTAACTTTGACTTTTGTTCTCCTAAAAATGGTCTTAACCTTCCAAATGCATACAATTTTTGGTTGACCTTCTTACATATCTCTTTCACATGCGTTTCAAACTTCAGTGAGTTGTCAATGTTTACACCCAGAAGTTTTACATGTTCGCTTGATGGAATCAGTTGGCCGTTCATGTTAAGGCATAGTTTCTTTGCTCCCTTTAGCCCCAAAAACATTATTTGGAATTTTGAAGGATTGGCAAAAAACAACATTGAATGCCGCATAAAAAAGGAGAAGAAATAAAGACCGAGGTGCTTGAAAGTTGTCAGAACAAACAAAACCACGGTAAAAGAAAAGAAGATAAGAATTTGAGAAAATAAAAATTTAACAAAGAGCTAGGGGCAAGTGCGGACAGCGGTAATTGTTCTATTTTGAAGTTGTTGAACAGTGTGGAAATTTTATTTGTACTTGCTTTTCGATTTCCAGTTCTTGGAAAGGAAGTTTGGAGGTTGTGGATACTACCTCAAGTAACATCAGTGGTGAACATACTTGGAATGCTAGGGTGCATCTGATATGAAAAACGGTAAACGGAACACAAACGAACAAACATCTCTAGAAAATAGCTTTACAACGACGATGATAGCCATTATAGTCGGGTATCTGTTTGGGGTTATTTTATGCAGGCGGATTGGCCTATTTTTTGTTTCTATTTTCTAAATAGCCTACGACTGGCAAACGGCCCCCAAACGGCGGGGAACGTTTATTGCAGTGATATACGAAAAAATTTCACAAAGTAACTGGGAAACAACAGCAAAAAGGAAGTAGATCATGACAAAAAAAGAAAAATCAGAGAATGATTGCCTGCGTAAGAGGAGTCCTTTTTGGCACTTCAGAGGCAAAGAAACATGTTTGTTTTGTGGTTTGAAGCATGTGAGGCTAACTTACCTTTCAGAAATGCTGCTGCTATGATGTAAAACAGGCAATTGTCCATCGGCGATTTAACTCGTGTTAAGAAACCGACTTCCCTAAAATTCTGCTTGTGTTAAAGAAATAAAGTTTCGTTATAACTGGTTTCTTTTCTCCTAGCTTGGCTAGGTACTCCAATTTTTGGTTGCAGTGCTACTAAAATATCCATGGCTTTGAGATATTGGGAGACATTGCGCTTTTCTAAAGGCTAGACTTCCCTACTACCTGAAAAGAAGAGAGCTGACACCTTGCACATTACCCATTAGCATCGCAATTATGCTGTATTCGTATGATATCGGCGTAATCGTTTAATAATTACCATTGAATCAAAACGGTTGGCAGAAACAAGGGCAGATTTTGTAATACAATGCAATCAGTTGCTTTGGTTCACACCTCAATTCAAAGCAATTAGCGAATGCAGACAAAAGAAATTCTCTCAAGCAGAAATTCAAAACAAACGAAGCCGCAAAGTTACCCTGAAACCAGTACAGCAAACTCTCGTTTGGTGCAGGCGAAAGGAGGTTTTTAAGGGAATTTAGGTGCTTATAACGAAAGAAGATGGGTAAATCTAAAGTTCTGTCTCGCGGACTTTGTTTATTTGATCCAAGAGCCGAGGAATGACTGCGCACATCTAAGCAATAAATATGCAAAAATTGTAATGCCCTCTGCTCGGTTTCTTAATCAAATAAACGAAATATGCGAGAGAATACTTCAAATTTACCCTTCTTCTTTCGTTTTAAGCACATACCTTCTCTTACAAACCTCCCTTAGCCTGCACCAAACGAGAGATCGCCGTACTGGTGGAGGATCGGGAGGATAACCTGGAAAATCTTTGCATCGGGAAAGGGGTCAAGTGCCAGACCCCTGTGTCAAAGGTCTCTTGTCAGACCCTGGAGGTGGGTCACCTGTCAGACCCTGGAAAAGGTTTGCGTCACCTGTCAGACCTGGGTTTGGGTCACTCGTCAGACCTCAGGCGCGCAACTAGGAACTTTACGGGGCAGGGGTTTAAATTTTATTATTATTATTAATTCTTTCATTTAAAGTTGGCTAAATGCTATAGCTAAATTGCTAATTAAGGCCAACTATTTACAAAAACAAAGAAAACAAAAATACATGTAAGATTAAAGTGAAGATATAATTTACTATGAAAAGCCTAAATTTGGATAAAACACTTTGCATAATCTGCAGTTGCAGGCATGGCATTTATGGGCTTTGATAACCCTTTTGAAAACTTGAAGGGAATCCGAGTTTTTCAGCTCTGCTGGTAGTGTCTCCCATACCTTTTTCCCCATAAATCTGACTGTATCGATTCCTTTCGCCTTTGGTAGTCGCAGTTTTTCAGAACACCTTAAGTTGTAAGGCATTTCTTTTTCCTCAAAAATTTGCTTCATAAAGCTGGGATTTAGATTATATTTTGTTTTGTAGATCTTTACCATGAGCAACTGCAGGTTCCTCTGATGAACGGTTACCGAATTATCCATTTCTAACAGTTTTTCAAAAGTAGAAACATTGTCCTTGTATGCGATTCTTAAGGCCCTTTCATGTATCCTATTTATCTTATTATTCAAATTTCTATCGTGAAACATCCATATCAGCGAGCAATAGCTAAACTGGGACATGACGAATGTTTTCATCAACAGTTTTAGTTTCTCGGGCTCCATGTAGATTGAAATGCGCGCAAGAGCATGAAGCTTTTGACTACAATGCCTGCCAAAAGTCCTTGGAACACTTAGGCCATTTCTTCATAATCCGCACTTCTAACCATAGTTATCAAGTTCAAATGCCCCCTCGCCCCCGAAACAATGTTGATTTCGAAAGTTATTGTCCTAGCATTCCAGCAGAGTCGCGGATCGTCCTGACATCCCGAATTTCTGACCACAAAACAACATTGTTCCAAGGGGGAGAGGGGGAAATCGCAAAACAAGGCAAAATTAGCGGAGGTGTTCCAAGACCTTTGGCAGGCATTGTAGTAGCAAACTATGGATTGATCCTTGCCAATGACTGGTATTCCTTAGTAAATTGTTTTATCATAAGCCCAACCATTTGCCTCATGCGCCCCTTGGAAACAAGGAAGGGCTATTTTTAGCAACCTTTAAAGGGTGATTTGGAGACACGGGGGACGCTCTCCGGAAAGGAAATCAGCTGCAAGAAATTGAAACTTGGAAAGTTTGGTTAATGTAGCAACAGGGTAGGCTGATTACATGTAGTTGCGCTCCTTGATAAAGTGATAATCGCTATAATTACGGCTCCTGATCAAGCTATTCGAAAAATCGGCCAGTTGAAGCTACAATGCCTGCCAAAAGTCCTTGGAACACTTAGGCCATTTCTTCATAATCCGCATTTCTAACCATAGCCATCAGGCTCAAATACCCCCTCGCCCCCGAAACAATGTTGATTTCGAAGGTTATTGTGCCAGCATTCCAGCAGAGTCGCGGATCGTCCTATCATGCCGATTTTTTGACCACAACACAACATTGTTCTGAGGGGGAGAGGGGGAAGTCGCAAAACAAGGCAAAATTTGCAGAGGTGTTCCAAGACTTTTGGCAGGCATTGTAGCTTTTTTACATAGCGTTTTGACATGGTTTTTAAAACTTAATTTCTTATCAAGAGTAATGCCCAATAACTTCTCTTCGCCGCTTTCTTCAATCTGGGCTTCTCCAACGTGAATATTAGCTCTTTCGTTACTAGCCCCAAAAAGAATGAAGTGACATTTATCTTCATTTAATTTCATATAGTTTTCTGGAAACCATGCTGTTAGTCGGTTTGCATCTTGCTCTAGTCTTGTTATCACATTTCTAACCTCATAATCGCATGAGTACAAGGTAGTATCGTAGTATCAAGGTAGTAAATCAGACAAAGGGCACACTCCAAATCATTTCAAAGCAGTGATGTCGTCTGGGATGTCAGTTTTTTAAATCAAAAGGCGAGGGCAGAAATCAAGGGCTATTTTTCAAATGTTTGCATCTGTAAAACATATCTATTAATGCGGTAACAGAAGATGGGGGGGGGGGGGCTCGAGAGGCTTTTCCCTGGAAATTATCTTAAATGACACTCTCTAGATCGTCGGAGAATGGCCATCGCAGGCCATCGTAAGAAGCGATTCCCGTCAAGGAGAGACAATTAGTATTGGAAAGGCAGCTCGTACACACACTTTTTATACGAATCTGTGCTCTGAACTCTGTAAAATTTATACCGGTTGGGAAAAGAAAACCAAAAACCATTGGAAGGCCACTGCTACCTGAATAAGTGGAGCTAAAGGACGATATTATTGGCAGAAAGATCTTTCAATGGTAGTAATGTTCAAATTCTTTAAGGATTTACCTGAATGAAGTTGGCCACTCCATTCTGAAATCTTTGAGGGAGTTTTAAAGAAAACTCCTTTAAAGATACAAAAAAACCTTAAAAGTTGGCCTAAAATGAAGACCAAATTTTCCTATAATTTCTACTTCAACTAGTATTGGCACGTGTTATACTCTTGGCAGGACGAAATCGTCTCAAGAATTATGCTGTTATGCTCCCAGGGACAGAAATGATACTTTCGTACCACCAAAAGGGACAACACGTGCTAAGGTATGTTAAAGCCATTGCTGCGAGATAGAAACTGTGGTCGCGACTTTCAGCCTGTTTGAAAGTTTCTTCAAGGGGCTCTTTGAGGAAATTTTTGTAACGGAGTTGCCGATTTCAGTCAGGTAAAATGTTAACTATTAAATGAAATATCTACCAATAGCACTTCCTTGACAGTGGCGGAAATTCAGCTTTTTGAGTGGAGGGGCAAGAGCCATCAGTTTTCCAAGTCGGGAGAAATGCTTTTGCTTGACGTATTTTGCTGGAAGATCTGACGTAAATATGGTTCCTAAATGTGCTAAGAGAACAAGTATATCAGATTTCACAACTATCTGTATCCACCAAAAGTTGATAGAAAAAGACAAAGACATATCAAAAGGGTAAGTCGAACAGCGTTCAGGGATCTGGGGGGAAGCCCCAAGAAAATTTTTGAGGACGCACCCTCTACTTTTGCCTAGAATGCATCTCACGACCCAATGTTTACCAGTATCGAATGTGGATTTTGACAATTTTGTAACAACTTTTTGCAGATTAGCAGCCCCATGAAATTCTTTGAGCATGAGCAAACACAATTTACTTTTGCTAAGAAGACCTCTTGGATCCCTTATTTGCCAGTGACAAACTTGAATATTAGCTACTTCTCAAACAAATTTTGTGTAAAGAACATGTACTTTGTTTTAAAACGCTTCTCGCTATCCAATTCTTGCCTGCCCCAAACATAGACATGGAAACTTCGACAATTCTTGAATCATTCGTCTTGTAGTTAGCGTCCCAAGGAAATTTTGAAAACCCCAGCCTTTACATTGGCTTAGAACGTCTCTCCCAATCAAGCTCCAAAATATCGATACAGTACCCTACCTATACCCAACCACTTTCTTCCCGTTTTTGAAAGGAATATTAGTGCATAACAACTTAAAGATATGCTGCAGATAGAGCGTGAGCATTTGGTTTGCTCATTCAAAATAGAAACTCTTTGCTTCTCCTTCTCAGCGGCGACTCGTTTCTTCATTACAGTTTCGATCCCACCTTCTAAATTTCCGACTTCTACGGAAAATTTCCGAGTCTTGTTGAATTGGGGGGGGGGGGCAGTTTCCTCCCAATCCCTCATAATCTCCGCCGCTGTTCCTTGATATCCAGGGAGCAGTGTTCTTTCCTTGCAGCGGCTTCTCTTAACAAGTGAATCATTTCTTTTAGCATATGATTTGAAAATGGAAACTTTCAGCCAATCCTCAATGTTTAGATGCAGATAATTTCAGAACGAAAAGTGCAATTCAAACAGAGAGAATTCTCAAACTTACTTCAAGATCTTTGCAATTCAAGAAGGCATTCAGCATATAATGATGCTTGATTCTTGATCGCCAAGAAAACGAGAAAATACAGATCAATAATGCGTCAATTTAACAGAATTTCCCCCCAGAAAAGGGCACTTTTGCCCTTTTGAAAAAAGAGCAGGGGTCTGGACCCCCAGGACCTCCTAGTTGCATGCCTGGACCTGGGTTTGGGTCACCCGTCAGACGCTGGAAAGAAGGTTTGGGGTCGCCTGTCGGACCCTGGAGTTGGGTCACCCGTCAGACCTGTGTATGGGTCACCGGTCAGTCAGACCCAATTCATGTCAACTGTCGATTGCATATCGTGAAGTGCCAATGCGTTGTCAATCATTTGCTGTTTCTTTGTGTATTTCTTTGTTGGGATCAAAAATTTACATGGAAAATCTAATTTAACATTTTCAGCGTAGACCTAAGTATCGTCGTCTATAATGCAACATGCTTGGGAAATGCAACAAGCCGAAGTCCAGGGCGCTACCAGGCAGTGGTGTTTTCTCATTCTTCTTGGGGGTTGGGGGAACACTTCGTGTTGTGTGGTGGAAAAAACATGGCTTGTTTCTTGTAATGAGCTGAGTGCAAATTTGGCCAATGCACTAACAGCCCAAACTTAGGCCCCGATGATGAGAGAACACCACTGTTGGTTAGTGTTGTGAAAAAGCGTATCGAGGGGCCTGTTATTCTCTGGTCCCAAGCATTATGTAATCAAATCAAGTGTTCTTTCGCCAGTTTCGCGGGTTTTCCCGAGAATCTGTCTCTCAACAACGGCAACAACAAAAACAACCGCAACCGCAACAATAAAGTGTCTGTCAATCGAAAATGTTTTTCATTTTACGTCTTTGAAGACCAGGTCGCGTGTCCGAGAGGTAAAATTTATTTATTTTTATTTCCAAAATACTTGTTAGCTACTAACTTTTATTTCTATGTGGCAAAGGTTATATTTACCGCAGCGAACGCTAAACGTTCGGATTAAGTGCTAAGTTCATTTGATAAGCTAATCGAATACAAAGAGATTTGATACTTCCAGTCACATTTCATAAATTATGGGGTCAAGCTGAAGGTCAAGGAATTATCGACGAAAGATCTGTCATCTGAACGAACTTTCCAGAACAAGCACTGTTTATCATTCGCTCAAGATCTCCAACTGAGGATTGCCAGAAGGGGTGTTTTAACTGAAATTGAAACATTTCCTCATGCAGAAGCACTGCATGGCTGGCTCCTGGCCAGTTGGCTGTGCCCTACTACCAGTATTTGGTTTCCTTGCTTGAAGGATAATTTCGTGGTCGTCAAAAGTCAAGTCTGATAGCCCTTGCCTTGAGTTTTGAAATTCCATATTGTCAACAATGAATCTGGATGGATCATCCTACAATATCATATTATTTTTTGTAATTATCAGCGCTTACTTTCAACCTTATGGGACGAAAGGTGAAGTTTTCACTGCAATAAGCCATTTAAAAACATTGGTCAATGTGGAGAAGAAACTGACCGGTTTTTTGAAAAGTTTCATTGTCGCAGAAGAGACACGACTAGAAAGAATTGCAAGGATTTACAACGTAACAGAGAACTTGCCGGTATTGAATTTTACGACCCAGAATGAAGTTGAGAGATTCGTTGGAAACCCAATTCAAAGTCTGAGTATGATGAAGAGGGTGGCTCTCTTCCATCAAGTTGAACATTTGATCGAGATTGATTTCACTAAAGGTGAGAATATTCACTGCTATTCAAATTTTACAATTTGGTTGATAATCACAAATATGTCTATCAAATCATTGGGTAGTGTGCAGCAAACAAATTGGAAATTTGCTGTTGATAAAAAATGATATGAGCAAAAACAAAAGTGGAAACTTATGTCCTTGCATGTTTCTTGGAAGTCTGAGAGATTTTTAAATATATCTTAAAATAGACAAAGACTTTCTACAATCCTGAGTTTATTGCAGGCCTATCATCATAATCGTTTCTCCTTTGCAAACATCTCACATACATGAACTAGTTTGCAAAGGATTAGTTTGGTTATGTACGAAATGATGTGCCATGGCAAGCATGTTATGCTTGGATAGCACAAGAAACTTCCCAGAGTTTGACACAAAAATTAACCTGTTATGAGCATCCTTGCATTGTCATATTTTTGCAAACTGCTTTTGGGTATTAACAGTATGTCATGAAGACAAAATTATTGTATATGTGTCTGTGAGAAGCACATCGTGAATAAAGGCACTTCCTGGTACATTCCAAAGTTCAAACACTGGCTGTATAAGTAAATGACCCAAGTTGCCTTGTAACAATATTTAAGATTATTTTGTAGATAGGCAAAGCATCCCTCATTGCACAAATGCCCTAGGAAGACTGTTGGCAAATTTTCCTGAATTATGAGTGAAACCAATTTTCTGTGGGTTAGAAAGCTGTTTCAACAAAGAGTGGAAGTGAACGTTACAAATGTTTTTTTTTTCAACTTTAATCAATTGCCTTTTCCAGTAGGGTTAGTGTGGTGGGGGTAAAAGTGGATAAGTGATGGTCACCCAATCACAAAGACTGAAAAATCCCTGAAGTGATAAATCAACATTTGCAGCACCAGAAGGATTGTTGTTTATGGCTCAAGAAAATTTGCAACTCAACTTTTTTGCAACTATCATCTGCCGCATGCTTACCCACATTATTTTTGTATACTTTATGCAATGGTGGAAATTTATGGAGTCTCTTACATTTCTCTGCTTGAAAAAAGTTTCCTCTGTTTGGTGTGCTTGGTGTGATCATTTGTGTTGATCATTTGTGTTAAAGAGAACTAATATAAACAAGTTATCATCTGGTAGTTTTATAGAAGCCCCATCAGTTAAAAACCTTAAAGGGTTTGTGCAAGGCTATAAGGCTGCATTTGCACAGAGCAGAATAATCTAAAAATAGCCCATTGAAATTGATGGCCCACACGTGTTGTTAATAATCGATAGCTAACGAAACAATGCTGTGTTTGTGCATTTTGTTTGTTCTATATATAGAGAAGCCTATTTATCATTGCACACTCCCTTTAAGTCTTCTTGGTACACTTTCCAACTTGAAAGCATCCTATTTAAAGAAATGGTATTTGAATTTCTCATTTGTGTTTGAGGTTAACCATATTTACCATAAATGCTCTGTTAACCCCCCATGGGGCTTATTTGATTTGGGACACTCCAGAAGGGGAGAGAGCAGGCTGATTCACACAATCAAATGACAAGGATATATATGATAACATTTTAGTTTCCAAGTCAAATGCATAAATTCAATATAGTTTGAATCCCAAACCATATCGAAATCAACATCCAACCTTACTTTGTTGAACAAAGGGATGTCTTTAGTAATCTCTGGAATTTGACATATGCATATTTTTATAAGAAACTAAGAATTTTGGCCCGTACTGAAAGTTTCCTAAGATTATGATATTGTCACTACTCAGAGTTCCTCAGGGCCCCATGACAATCTTGATGTTCACTACCTGAACATTTCAAACAAGGTTTATTCAAGCCTTTCTGATGTTTATACAGTACTCAAGTACCTTCTGAGTAATATGATACAGGAGACAAGTGAAAATGAAGTAAAAATATGTCGAGGATTTCTTTATCAAAGCATGTGGTTCCTGAAGTTATGTTTTCCCAGTACTAGAGTTTCTTAATTTTTTGATGATCAATAACAGAGAGTGGTGCAGAGACTGTTCAAATTTTGTTCAAGATCTTGGCAATTCAACAAATTACACAGCAATGCTAATACTTCAGTGAAAGAGACAGTCAAAGCACACTTCCAAAATGCATCACATTAAGTCTTCAGTCACATTAAATCGATTTTCCTAGAAAGGGCATCTTTGTCCTTTTGATAAGAAGGGTAGGGAGGGGTCTAGACTCCCAGCACCTACCCATAATTGCGCATGTGACAAAAGATTATTTTGTGAACCCCAATCATTTTTGCATTCTGATATTAGCAGCCATTCACAGTTTCTCGACTTTCTTGATTCTATGAACAATAGTTCCATCTTTAACATTTATTGTTAGCATTTAGCAATAAGGTGGGGGTCGCAGGGGCTGATGGTTTGCGCTTTCTAGCCTTTTCTCAAACGGTTTTATGGGCTCTTGGCCTTAAAAGTCACGGTTTTACGGTTCCTTTCTTTCTGAACGGTTTGCAAATTTTTTCGATAAACATATTTCAAGCAGTCAAATAAGCACAAAATTGGAGATAAAGCTACAAAGAAGTGTCCAATTCAATTTGATTTGGGGGAATGTTTCAAATGTTCACCGTTTCTGCCGGATTTAAGTCATTGGAATTAGCTTTTTTTGGGTCGCAGGAATGATAAGTAGCCAGTCGCCTGCAGGATAGAACCCACGTGATATATGCACCACGTTGGAAATGTTGTGACGGTTTTAGCTTAATTTAGAGGCGGTTTTATGGTTTTTCTGAAGTATTTTGGCGGTTTTACGGTTTTTGGTACCCCTCTACGACCCCCACAATAAGATCCCCATATCATAAAAAAAGTTTTGAAACGACGTTAACTGACATGAATAAGTATTTTCGAACGTTTTTCTCAGTCAGGAGCGTCATGTGCCCCCTCTTGCTCGCCTCCAGCGTCGGAAGCTCTGTAATGTTTGGAAATAGCCGCTCCGTTCGGCTTTACGCCCCTTTACGCACAGTTGTCGTTTCAGTTTTTCGAGTTTCACATCATATGTATTGTGATATGGGATCTCACCTATGACACCCATGACACCATATGTTGGTAGCACTGACGGAGTCCCTTATTTCGATGATTTGATTTACAGATATGACAACGACTTCTTCGAAAACTTCAATGCAAGTGCAGTTATTGCAACAGTAATCGGAAGTACGTGCTAGCAAAAACAATAGACAATTACGCTAAAGCTGGTAGCGTTTTACCAAGATGCACTGCGCTCTTTAATCGAATTCCTATAGAATCGTTAACTATTCGTGATTCAAACGCAATACATCTTAGTAAAAAGTTCCTCGCCGCCGCCATCTTTAGCGTAATCATCTATTGCAAGTGTCTGCAGGCTTATGGGTGGTTTTTCGCCATAAAGGCGATAATCAAACCTCTGTCATTAACAGGCACACCTTATCACCCTGCAGTCAATTGCTCATAGCATTTCCATCTGCTCCAGCTCATGTTTTGGGTGAAATTCCCACACCATGATTCTGCAGCAAACACTGTGGGCCATATTTGACAAACACCAACAGTGAAAGATTTAACTTGGATCTCTTCGGTAACGTAAAAGCCTCCGTAAAACAATTATCCTTGTGGCAAAAAGCCGTCTGTCTTGACAAGTAGCTGGTTTTATTAGATGACAATTAACTGTTAAGTCTGTGGTAAATGAAAGTCAACAGCAAAGTTTTTTGCGTCAGAATCATGCTGTTTCCAGTGGATGGAATGAAGGGAGAAGATGAATTTATCATTACCACGTTAAACTGCCAGCGTTTCTTTATACGGTTTCTTGTATTGAGAAAATTCCAGCATAAGATTGATTTCCTACTTTCATAAGACGTTAGGTCACAAACGCGATCGTCACTTCCTTGAAATCTCCTGCACCCTAAAAACAGAGGACATGAAATTTGCCATTGAAGATCCCCAAATGTAATGTGTCTCATTAGCTTCGAAATTAATTGGGAAAGCTGGGGGAAAGCTGTTTTAAATGCATAATTTGAACAGGAAATTGCCCGAGTTTCTATGAGATTAACCCCGTTTTCTTTGTTCGAGGCTCAAGTTCTCTTAATGTTCCAACCCTACTCTTCGAGATCTTAATTTGTGCCTTGCTTGTTTGTCAGTTTATTTCAATTTGATCAAAACTTAATGTGTAAAATACTATAGCCTAATTCTTGCAGCTCAGTAGATCAAAGCGAACTTTAGGTCGTACGCCATAATTACAGATAGAGCAATTTCGATATCATCATTGTTTTTGGAATTATGGCTTTCCTACCTTTTATGAAAGGGTGTACCAGAGGAGGTATCCGGAGCTTTGAAAAGATGGCACCATAAATTGTAAACTGATTGAGGAAAGTCAAAATGAGCAATACAAGAAATATTCAGTTTTTGAAGATCTACAAGGTGGTAGCAAGTAGAAGTCTGTACCTATTGTGGCTTACGATTTAGCAATTTGATGGCGTCACAACTTAAAAACTAGCAGAAACTTTTGAAATGCCGTAACTCTAAAGATATTGGTGATGTAAAAAATGCTCTTTCTGGAATTATTGAGAATGGCCCAAAGTTCCCTTTGATTCATTCAGTGAAAAGAATTAGACAATAACATTTTACACATTTGATTTCAAAGTTTTTGCAAAGATGTGAGCCCTGTGCTAAACTTGTGTAGATGAAAATGTATACGCTTTCCATATGGACGAAGTGAACCAAGGAGAAAGTGAATGTACCTACAGGACACAGATAAGATATCTTTGTAGATCATGACTTTAAATTGATCAGGCACTGACAGACACGACATTTTGAATGCTGTCCTTCCCATCATTTTATCAGATGCTTAAATATTTCCAAATTTTAGCCATTCTGTGACGATACGTACTTTTTAGAATCTACCGGGTGAGCCAGAAAAAAGTTCCCACTTTTGAAAATTCATAGCATCAAGATTACTCCACAGATTTGAATCATTCAAATTCTAGTTAGAAGCCGAAAGATTGGAGTATTTTTGTGATTTTTCTCACTGTCCTACCAGCACTAGAAGTATTGGTAAATCTAACTTTACAAAGATTTTATGGTTGCAAAATGACGAAAAAAGGGCCTAAAACATTGATCAAATCGTAAGGATTCTATTCAAATCGAACAATAGGCCATGGGTGTTTCACTTCCCTCAAGAGCTATAAGACATCGATTTTCAAACAAATGCGAAAGATTTTCAATCCCAAGGAAGTTAATGCCTAGAGGATATCTCTCACCAATGAGAAATTGCATTTCCTTAATTATTTTGTGCGAGAAGTCATTTATGCATTGATCGATATTTTGGGCCATTTTCCAGTAATTAATCAACCATGAAATTTTTGTAAAGTTGAATTTACCTATATTTGTAGAGCTTGTGAGACAACGAGAAAAATCGCAAAAATACGTCAACCTTTTGGCTTTTAACTAGAATTGGAATCATTCAAATCTGTGAAATACTCTTGCTGTTATGAATTTTCAAAAGTGGGAACTTTTTTCTGGCTCACCCGGTATATTAGTTCATTTATTTGAATATATTTTTCCTTCAGCCTTAGTTTTTTCATTCAAGGTTTAAAGTATCGTTTCACATGGTCTCAGCATTCATTACGTATGAACATCGCCTTCATTCTTTTTTAGGGCAGTCCATTAACGCAAATCTTATGTTGGTTTTTTTCCTGTTATTCTTGTATTTAATTGGGAGGTCTTAATTTGTATTTCTGCGTAGTTTCTCATACATTTTGCAAACATTCCGGATCTCACGAGACCCGTTAACGTTTGCACATAGCTTTTGCATATAATCATAGAACCGGAGTTTGTGTCATTTATCCATTCGTGCTTAAATTATCCATTTGTGACACAAACAAAGAATCAATTAGCCATCTACTTTTAGGGTATCTTTGGGGTCTGCCCTATCCTTCTGATTTTTCCTGACAGTCCCAGATTCAAACTCTTTGCTCTTTTTGCAGCTTTAGTAAAAACTCTTCAGCGGTACAAGCAAATATTTCCAATCGAAGATGATGTCAAGGGTGCCCAGGCTGCGTTATTACGTCTTCAAAAGACATACGACCTTCCGCCATCTACTATGTCGGATGGGATTGTACCAGATATGCCCCTAATTTCACAAATGGATGCTGAGGATGCATATGCCATTGGAAAGGAGGCTTATTCAAATGGAGATTTTGAAGGATGTAAACTTTGGATGCATGAGACGATAAGGCTGAAAGAAATGGGGCGAATGCAAGGCAAAGGCCCTACCTTATTTGAAATCTTGGATTTTCTGGCTTTCGCTGAATATGCTGTGAGATTTGTTAATTTTTGATTCCGCCTTGTTGCATATCAAGTTGGTTAGCTCACATTGGCGTTGTTTCATCCCCCTGCAGAAAAAGGAGTTTATGAGAGTTTGACTGTGCCTGCATTAAGGTTACGGTAAACGTTTTTGACACGAAATTTGGTTTTCGCTCCCTAAAAGCCGAACTATTGACGGAATCTAGGTAAATTATACATCATTCGATGCACAAGAAAGTGGGGATTCTAACCATATTAAAATTATTGGCAAATGCTGTAAAATGATATTTTCCAGGCAAATTTATTGCTTAAAAGAGTGTACGACCTTCAAAAGCTATTTTGTACCCTTGCGTTTGAGGTAACAGAATCTGACTTACATCAACAGGAAGTGCAGATCCTAAGCTTTTAAAGTGTGTCTGAGATTTTTCAAATTCCTTTTTCCTTTGAAACTACATGCTGTCAAAAATTAGCAAATGATTTTTCTGCCCTCTCGCAGTTGTATTTGGCTATAAAAGACGGACCAGGACACATACAAAAAATTTGGGACACACTTTCCAAGCTCCAAGTCTGTCCTGGTCATGTGCAAATTTTCGAGCCATTCGATTGGGTCAAAGGGTACAAAATAGCTTTTTCGTACCTGTACCTCATGGATTTGTGAGTCCTGAGAAAAATGGTTTTTACTGTTCTGCAGTCGTAAAGTACACAACGGGACCATATAAACCACACTAATCCGGATCAAGTCATTTGGGCTTAAAAATCAATTAGAGTCCTCAAATAATTACCCGATAAACACAAGCATACAAGAACGCGCAATGCTATTTCACACAAACCACAAGGACTTACGGATTATCGGCTTAACAGGTCAAGCATTTAGGTATGGATTTTGAAGACCACAAACAAAAAACTTTGATTATGAAATTGTGGAAGCCTTCGTTTACATGAAATTTCTTCCAAATTCAAAACTTCTGTTGGCTTGAAAGGTATCATTGTGTGCCTTGAAAGTTCGGCTAACAGAATCTGAAAAAATTGAAAAATGGATATTTTCACCCAGAAAACGTTTACCGTAACCTTAAATTACGGCTGGCGCAAAATAAAGGCCAACAGTGTCTAAGAACTTGTAAATTGTTTTCCAAAAACTGACTTAATGAGAGGACCAACAATGTGCAAAATAGCAATTACGCTGTGGCTTAACAACTTGTGAATGTTTTCATGATGATAAAATTTCTGAATTTTGGTATGAGAATTCGTTACTCATGCGCAATATGCATACATTTCAATATGAAAAATGTATTTTCACTTGCCTAGTCGTTTTATATGCAAATAAAGTACTTCTAAGTGACAAATCACAAACAGTTAACTTGCGTTCGATAAAATTTGGCCTCTTTCAGCAACCAAATATCATACTATCATACTATCATCCTAAATGATAAGAATTATAAATCCACCTAATGTGCATAGCCTAATGTTCAAATATCTCTGTCTGTCAATAGAATGGAGACTACGATGCAGCTATCAACCACACAAGGCAAATGTTGAGCATAGGTGAGTGATTCCTTTAGTAGTACATTTTGCTTTTCAGAGCTGATTACACACCAGTCATTTTTGCAGTAATTCATCTTCTGACGAAGGGAGATGTAACTCAGTTTACTCAGGGAAAGAATTAACCAGGTTAATGTAAAACACCTCATAAGCAACTGAAGTGGTTGTTCCCTCACTTGGCTACAGTTACGACGAGTGCTGCAACGATGGCATCAGTTGAGTTCTGTTTGAAGAAAATTTCTAGGGGCTTGTGCAGTCAAGCAGATAAAATTTGCCTTTTCATTCCTGTTTTTGTTTACGTGGATTCCTTTGTCTGTCAGTGCGTTGGGGGTGGGTTGGGGTGGGGATTCAGAGCCCGTCAATTACAGAAAATGTTTAACAATTCGTTAATTCATAAAGCAAAAATGTCAGTCCAAACCACGACCATATTGGTTTTTGACCATTGTCCTGCCTCAAAATTTAAGAACAAGTAATAAAGTTGAATTTTCCTATTCATTCGGCAGCAATGTGAGCATAGCAATTCCTAAGTATAAGCATACCCCTGATCACATCGTTAAAGCGTCGAATCTGAAAGGAAACTGACATTGATAAGACACTCGAGTTGAAATAGAATATGCCATCTGGTGGGACCTCGCTTTCAAAACATCATCTCACTTGACCAATGAAAATCTTGGCACAAGACCAATTTAACCGTGTCGATTCCCTTTAAGAGCAATGGATTATTCAATAGACGTTCTCTGTTATGAATTCGGCATACTATGATTGGTGTCAACCCTAAGCTTTTTTCACATGTAGCATATAAATTGGGCTAGAAATACGAAATAGAGCCAGCAACGAAGGTGAATGCCTCATGAAATCCTTATAGAAGCCGCATGCCGAAAGTGTAAAGAATGTTCAAACTGTAAAGCAGGTCAACATACATTGTGGCGACGAAGCATGGAGAAACTTTGGGGGATAGAATTTCAACAAAAATTTCATGATCCTGTGAATCAGCTTCAAAATGCGGCAAGTTCTGTGAGTTAACCATTCAATTCTCAAGAGATCTCTATTTTTTTAATGGTGGCTTATTGTTTCGGCTGCAGAAATACCTCTGTCTACAACTGCTGATGATACATACTTTGTATTCGCGTATCAACGAAAAGCAACCAGTTCTATCTTTATAAAGCTACACTTGAACGTTTTTAAAGATTGCAAAGTTTTCTTTTTCTATTTTATAAGTTATAAAAGCAAACGAATCATAAATTGTGATTTAGTTGTTTCAGTTTAGGTCATGAAATATGATTTCCTTTCAGACTCCAACAGTCAGAGAGCGAAGGACAATCTCATTTATTACGAGGATTTTAGGAAGCGGGAACTGGTGGATCAGCGAATGCAAAATGATTATAAAATGAAAGAAGAAAATACTGTAAGAACTAAAGAGAAACAGAAACGCAAAAGTTACCAAAAATTTTATTACACAAAAGACGAAGATCCTTTTGAAAGAGGTCAAGTGGAAAAAGCTGTTGCAGAAAGACTGTGCAGAGGAGAAACCAGACCTGTTGTAAGTCCCGTTTCACGTTTTTCTCCGCTACTTACTGCTGAAGCGACAGAGCAGAAACTGCGTGAAATGACATCATCGAGCAATCTGAAATAAGGAAGTGTTTGGATAGATAAGCTTTTTGAAATGATTAATTAAGAGTTGAAGGCCTAAGGAACGAAATATCAAGTGTTGCCGAATTTTGGGATCTGTTACAGGGAGCTAGGGCGACTCAAAGTTGCGAGTTTTCATGCATGCGTACGCAGTTTCTTCTCTGTCTGATGAAGCATGTTTAGTGCATAGCTATGCCTAATCGTCAGAATACGCTGCGTTACATAATGCTTGGCATGCTATGTTCCTTAGAATTATGTCCTGTTCATATGTGGCCTTTTGCAGTATGTTGCTTTACGTTGTATTCCACAGTTGATCTTCGAAAAGAACTCATTCTTGCATATCTACGGACTTGCTTTGGTAACTTGGAAGCCAGTCTATGTATTACGGAGGCTACGGGAGGAGTATTGTAAATTTTTGAAGAAAAGGCTGACAGTTATTATAACCAACTCATGAAGTGACTTGAAGACAATAGTTTCAGAATCATTACTAATGAGTTCTTCAAAAGACCATTTTCCAGTTGGGAAAAATAGAGTAGATTGAGGCGAGCGCAGCCAATTCCCTTTGCAAACTGTAGTATTTGCTGTTTATTTCCCCTTCCAAGAGTTATTTGGTACTTTTCTACTATGTTAAGGATTATGAGAGCGGATGGCAAACATGGCAGCATATTGATATATTTTACTCTGTTTTAACTGAGTAACCCTAACCCTAACCCTAGATTTTCTACTACTGCTAGATAATACTATATGATACTATGATACTATAATACCATTAGATTTTCGAACCATTTTCTCATTCTTTCAATCATTTTGAAATGTGCTTCGAGGCTATTTAATGCTACATATTTTTTTGATATAATGTTATGTTTAACTTTTGAAAGAAGATTCGAAGGGAATTCTACGAAATTGGTAGATCAACCAGGAAATCTGAATGTGCTTCAAGCAGGTTTCACTTTTCACTTGCAGTCTTTGCCTCACAACATTCTTCTGAAGAAGATTTTTTGCCTTCTCGTCTAAAAATCAATTGTGCAAACAATGAATGTTGAATTGCTTTATTTTTTGGAGATTTAAAAGATTAATTTCAGGTGAAAGTATTTCTTAAAATCAATTGCACTTGGCAGACGAAAAGGTCGTCACTTACCTGCTCGAAGCACATATAGGTTTCCTCGCTGATTTATCCAAATAGAACATTTTACTTCGTAAAAAAGAGGTCTGCATCGAGTGTCCAAATCTGGTAAATTTGTGAAGGAAAGCAAAACCATGACCCCCGTTCTCGGTATAACGATTTAGCTGTGGCAAGATGTTGTTTTGGATTTCGGGATACTTTTCACAGAGTTTAAGACTGCGTTCACACGATGCCGGCACATTTTGAAAACGATGAAAAATGTGACGGTAGCAAAATTTGAGCTAGCGTTCACACGATGCCGGAACAATTTGAAAACGGTCAGAAATTTGCCGGTAAAAAGCTCGTTGCAAGACTTTGATGCCAATTAAGTGAACCTAAATCCTAAGAATCGTTCAGTCTCGTTCCAAAAGCATCTGAAAATGTTCTATTTTCATCATTTTAAAGTGTTTATACGATGCCGTTTCCAAAATGTGCCGATTAGAGTTCCGTTTTCAAAATCTGCCGTTTTCAAAATCTGCCGGCAAAAAATGTGCCGTTTTCGTGTGAACAGGAGGCCTATCCGTCGAATTTTTCACCGTTTTCAAAATGTGCCGGCATCTTGTGAACGCAGTCCAAGTCGCTGAATTTTTGCAAAGTGAGGTTGCAATGGTTTAATTCACATAGAGGCAAGTGTTAGTGGTCAGTTTGCTTTGTTTCTCATTATTTTCATTCTTTGTTAGCTGACTTTCATTCTAATTGAATAACGACGGTTGAAGACAGCAAACTTCGATTCGCACCTCGCAAAATGAAACCCTTGCATGCTCGCACTTTTGACCTTGAGCTGTTAAACGACAAGATCTCATAGCATTGAAAGAAAGCAACGAGAAAACAAGGTCAAAAAGCAAATATACTCAACAGGAGCATTTTAACTCAGTTTGAGCAAATAGACCATTTGCCACTTAGGAAAAAGGGACTGAGGCGAGTGCGGCCATTTCCGACAGCCCTAGTAACAGTCGGAATTCCTGGGAATTCTCTCCACTTCAGTGCAACAAGTAAGCCGCACTGAGCGGCCTTGTCGATGTGCAAACTTGAATATTTTGCTGTTTATTTCCCCTTCCAAGAGTTATTTGGTACTTTTCTACTATGTTAATTGTTTTCCCTAGATTTTCGAGGCATTTTCTCATCCTTTCAATCATTTTCCAGTGTATTTCGAGGCCCTTTAATTCGACGTATTTTGATACCATTTGTGTTTAACTTTTGGAAGAAGATTCGAAGAGCAATCTACGAAATTCATAGATCAACCAGGAAACCTAAATGTGCTTCAAGCAGGTTTCACTTTTGACGTGTACTTTTTGCCTCACAATATTCTTCTGAAGAAGATTTTGTTGCCTTCTCGTCTAAAAATCAACTGTGCAAACAATGAATGTTGAATTGCTTTATTTTTCGGAGATTTAAAAGATAAATTTCATGTGAAAATATGTTTCAAAATCAATTGCACTTGGCAGACGAAGGGATCGTCACTTACCTGCTCGAAGCACATTTAGGGTTCCTCTCTGATTTAGACAAATTCATAGATTGTCCTTCGAATCTTCCTTCAGAAGTTAAAAATCCTTGGACTTGCAGTTTGTTGTTAAATCAATCTTCAACTTGTGCTATTTTACCGGAAAATTAGAGCAGACAATCTGCCATTTAAATGAACGAAGAGCAATGTTTGAAATTCTTCAAAGGGTCCGTGATAAAGCTTTGTACAATTTGAGCCCATTTTTCAAGTAACAACACTCGGAGTAGTACCCGTTGAAGGCCATTGAAGAGGGAGAAGTTTCCAGTTTACAAGGCCTAAAAATCGAGCCGCTTTCCGATCGTTCGAAACACGTCGAATTACAGTACCTCGAAGCACACTCCAAAATGAGTGAAAGGATGAGAAAATGGTTTGAAAATTGAGGGAAAACACTTACCATACTAGATACTAGACAAGAGCCAAATAAATCTTAGAAGTGGTAAATATTGAAGTTTGACAGCGACTAGACTGAACAGTACAGTACTGCTTTATTTCTCCTGCCTTGATTTTCAAGGTACTCCTGTTTGCCAAGATCATGGCCTCAGCTTTCACGTTGATTGAAAAGATAGGCGTCTAATTCTTTCAGCTGGTTACTGGGCACTTATCTTTATCTTAAACTTTAGTGGTATGTTTAAAATTTAAGCTATTCTTCACCTCATACAGCTTAGACTTCATGTCTTTGACATCAGCTTTCCATCCGTCAGCAAGCTTGGTGACGAGTGCCTTTGAAGTTTCCTACTGCATGTCTGTCCTGACGATTTTCGATGGAATGTCAAAGCGAATGCAAGGATCCCAAGATAATAAACAGCAAGAGATATTGCTATATAAAGATTTGCGCCCTTTAGATGTCTCCTAATATTTCAAGTTTGAATTTAAATGCTTTCAGCATGAAATCCCCTATCAGAGTGTCCTATCATAATTTAAGGTTAGCTGCGTCCGCTGTTTTCAATAAATATCCAACTGACGTTGTCGAGCAATGGTCCAACGGTTTGACATATAATCAAACTAGGTAGAATGTTGTTCACTACATTTCTGCCTTGGAGTTTGTAATTGGGCCGAACAGAACTATTTTCCTTGACTTTCTAGGGAAGATCGATTTGGCCAGGACTTGCATTTGCTTACGGTAGGAGCGTACGAAGTTGAGTGTAGGCCAAACAAAAATTTCAACTTTTGCATTGTCAGAAATCAACATTTTCCTTCAATATTCTTTGAACGGACACAGCAACTTTGTAAAAATGCCGCCGTCCTTCCAAAATGTAACAAAAGTTGCCTTGCTGATCAAACTTAACTGCTAAAATTTCAGCATCAACTGTCACTCAAATTTGGTTGCTCCTACTTCGCTTGACTTTCTGCTTTTGGGTGCTTGTGTAGATCAAATCTCGGATTGGAGGCTGATGTTTCATTTCATCCGTGAAGCTGGTAATCGCAGCAAAAAAGTAAAGTAAAATGGTCGACCGCTGGTTTCAGTTGGCAGGCAAATGTGGTTTTCTGAACGCCACGGCTCCATCATTTTTATACAGATTTTCACGTGGATGGTAGCAAACTTTAATTGAACATCTGAAAAGCAACATCAAGCGAAAGGTTGGTGAGGATCTTTTAGCGTTTTGTCGCAATCTTCAGGCAATCGGGGCACAGTTTTTCTGGGATACACTGTAGTTAAAGACAGTTTTCCACCTTATAATCCAGTGAACGAAAAATCTGGTCAATTGGAAGTTTCTCTTTTGATACTGAATCCTGGAAAATCTGGGAAAACTATGGTGAGAGCAAGCTTTGAAATCGTGGCCTCCCGTTTTCTAGGGAGATGCTCTATCGGCTAAATAAGATCGCGCTTTCATATCAAGAGTGGCGTGGTGACGTAATGCCGACCTAATCCGAGTCTGTGTATTTAAGTTTGGTGTTGTTATGGTACCTGAATTAGATAGTTGAGAGATTTTGCCATGTTTTTACCCGTTGCAACCTTTTAAAGTCTTATCTTTGAAAAGTTTACTCTTCTTATGAAAATTTTAACCTCAGGCCCAAATGCTCTGCCATCATTACGCCACAGCAATGGGTTCCTAGCAATGGCCTCTTGTTGGATGGAGTTGCTGAAAAGGTGACGCAGCAGGTCATAACAATAGAACCAATGCGAATATGAAACTGTCGCACAAGTTTGGGCCAGGGCGAAAACGCGGACAGCTCGGAAAACTCGGAAAGTTCGGAAATTTTTTTCCAATTTTTCCTCGTCCGACTTTTCGTATTTCCCCTGTGCCAAATTCGAAAACGTGGACAAAATTTTCCTCGTTTTCGAAAACACGGACAAAATTTTCCGCGTTTTCGAAAGCGCGGAAAATATTTTCCAATTTTTCGAAAACGCGGAAAATATTTTCCAATTTGTTGAAAACACAGATACAATTTTCCTGAGCTTTTCCTAGGACACCAGGTAGAGCTGGAACTTTCTATGACATATTTTTACTTATTTTCGTGTGATTCCAGTTTTTTTTCACTCTAAATGTACTTGAGTAATGTCTAAACATTTGGCAAGATTCAAAAACATTGCTTCAAAAGGTCGCAGGTAATGAACATGAATATGAACATGAACATGATTTTCATGGGACCTTTAAGAAACTCATTAGAAACCTCGAGTACGCAAAATCTAATAATTCGAAGAAACTTCTGGTACTGGAATGAATTATTACTTTCTTGTGTTATCTAATAATGAATCTGACTGTGCTCTTTGCATTTTCAGTGATATTCAGAGGTTATCATTTTCTTGCAACTTTGTCCCCAAAACCTTTTGTCATACTTTAGAATGAGGCGAATGAGGCCAGATATGACAAAGGCCCTGGGGATCAGGTTGTATTTCTTCTTAGCGATGACTGTATTGAGCTTGCTTTCTTTTTGACTTACACGTTTGTGTTGCCATTAAAACTCACGATGGGGAGAGGAATAGGTGTTCCCGACCCGATCCCTTAGAGTTAGGTCATACTGATCCTCTCGTTTTTCCGTTAGGCCATGGCTAACCATGGTTAGGCCGTTTGCATGTTATTATAAACTTGCCAAACACATTGTAATCATCTCAGGTATTTGACATTTCAATTCCTGCAAATAATGTTATAGGTCAAATGTCTCTTCTTCCGTGATTTGAGAACGATCACGCACTCATCTCCTACCGCTCTCATTGTCATCAGAAAGTTTGCCAATTATTTAACATAACTGCTTATAAGAAACTCAACTCTCAGATCGCCAAAAAATTAAGAAATCGGAAAATATAACTTAAGAAACTATCTATTTTACGAAATCCTCAACATAGTTTTTCTTAATTTTCCGTTATTCCCTGTGTGGGACTTGGAAGGTACTTGAGCAATGTCGAAATATCGGAGCAATTTAAAGAAAATTGTTTCAAAATATTCATAAGGGAACAGATAGTAAACATGAAGAGTGTTATGGAACATTTAAGACACTAGCAAGAAACCCCGAGTACTCAAAAAAATTTGATAATTTCAAGAAACTTTCAGGACTGGTCCAAATTTTTAGTTTCTTTAAAAAATTTGTGTAAAGCTGCCAATGACAAAATTTTCCATGTTTTCGAAAAATTGGAAAATATTGTCCGTGTTTTCGAAAAATTGGAAAATATTTTCCGTGTTTTCGAAAACGCGGAAAATTTTATCCGTGTTTTCGAATTTGGCATAGGGGAAATACGAAAAGTCGGACGAGGAAAAATTGGAAAAAAATTTCCAAATTTTCCGAGTTTTCCGAGCTGTCCGCGTTTTCGCCCTGGCCCACAAGTTTGTGAATTTAGTGCGAAATCGGCTCTGTACGAAAGGTAGATACTGCACAGGAGTGAGGGGAAGGTGATACATATTCAAATGTTCATGTGATAGGACGCTCATCTAATCAAAGATGGTAAAGGATTAGCAAAGTGGATACAATGTAAACGTAAATGAAACTGATAGAATTTGTATGGTCAATTTATTTTATCCGTATTTAAGCTGACCTAATCTAGCCACATAAGCTTGAAAAGCCTTGACTTTGGTCTCTTGTTTTCTTTAAAGTTATTATGACACATCTCCATTGGCCGTTCCTTTCGTAAGAGGGGACAGGTCGAACAAATTTTGATTTATTTTGCGAAATTTATGTCTGAAAAGTTAGAAAGAATTGATTTCACGTGACAAAGTACCCATATTGCCACAGGCATGCAGTGAATGATTTGTACATCGTATCGTGATAAACCACCCGCTCTTGATGTTGCCGAAAATTTGTGAAATTTTATAGCCTTTGAACTTACTTTAACTGTTACCAAGTTCATTGGATAGATAGCAGTTTCGGCCATCTTTGCCAATTGCCTCACTTGGCCGTTAAGCTTTGTCCCGTGCAGCGTAAATGCGGTGTTGCTCTTTGCAAGAAATGTGTAGGCTTGAGATGAATAACTTGATTAGTTTGAATATGATCTCCTTTATCATACAGTGTATTGGAATTGCACATTGTATCACATTTGAAAAGCACTGGCGGACCTACATAGAACATTTACAAGGAAGGAGACCAATCCCCATGAGAGTTTATGTTATCATTCTTAACAAGCATATCTCATGGGAATGGATTTGTCTTCTTCCTGTCCCAGGGAATCATCTCAAGTGCATTTTAGGCCTAGAATCTATTGCTATTACAGCCTAGTTCATTTGAAATCGGCCATAGGTACTAAGTATGAATTAATAATAGATATTCCATTGATTTATCCAAAAACTACATATCGTTAGAAAAGGAGACAGATTGTACCTGCAGACGGTATACGTCACGTCGAATCAAGGCTCAGCACGTTTTAAAGATTTTCAATTATATTTTGCTTTCATTTTTTGTGAAAAACACCGTGGAGAACGATATGTAATCGCTGAAAAAGTATGGAAACGTCTCAAGTGTACATTTAGCAGGAGCCAAAGCTCAATACTCATTCATTGGGTAACAAAAAACGGTGCAAATTCCCCGATGAAAAAGCTGAAACACCCTTTACGTCTTTATTCATACCTGAATTTGTTGGTTTGTCTTTACGGTTTCCTTTCTGTGTTTATCAAATGTTTATTTTAATTGATTTACAGAATGATAATCATCTATTTCAGCCAAAACGGCACCTGAAGAAACTTTCTTGCTGGTACAAGAAATCGCACCCACTACTGGTCTTGCATCCTGCCAAGATCGAGCAAGTTTATGTAAATCCAGACGTGTATCTGTACAGAAGTGTACTCAGTGATAAAGAATTACAAAAGATCAAAGACTTAGCCCTTCCTATGGTACGTTTTTTAATCGCTATTTGAGACAGCCTTAACACTGTACCCAGTTTTGATCCGCTGCAAAGTTGTCACTGTTGACAGGACCGTCGGAAGCGAGGGGGGGGGGGGTGGGGGGCTTCAGCCCTCCAATAATTTGCTTAAGTTTGTTGATTTTGTAAGTTCAGGGCTGTAAAAGCCGAGGTCGTAAGAATGAAGATTCAAACTCGTATGTATTCGAGGAAGCCACCAGGATCTATCCAAAATGCAACATCTTTTGATGTTATAATAGTCAAAAATTTCAAAATTTTCGTGGAAAGACCCTCATTAGTCGTGATCATTTGCCTCCGTAAATGGCACATTTTCCAAAAATGGGGCGTTTTCCAGGGATCTAAAGGGCGTGGTCATGAACAATTTTCCGGGGGGTAAACCCCCGGACCCCTATCTTTGCTCGCTTCGTTCGAACCTCATTTCAGCCTCCCCCAAATATCAATTTCGTTCCGACGGGCCTAGTTTAAGAACGTTTACATTCCTCCTGAGCAAGATTTTTCTTCATATAAAGAAGGAACAAAAGTGTTACGGATTTGCAGGAATAGTGTAAGTGGCAGGATAACCCGATACGTGGGATGATCCGATATATTTTTGTTACGGGTCCAAATTTGTACCGGTACAGTGGAAAAGGGGTCTGTCTTGTTTTACTGTGGGATGCTTCTTACTGTCACTGGTGACCCAAAAAAGTGAATCGTTTTCGAAAAGTGCCAAAATTTAATGAAGTTATCTGTCTTGAAAAGTTTTCTTTTTGCACACTCTTATCAGGGACCGACCTAAATGGATTAGATAGTTGACTGCTCTGAAGACTTCACTTTTTTGTTCACCAGGTGGTTTTCTCGCGCATGTTATCAAATGGTTGACGCTTTCGCTTCGCAAGCCCCTGTAGACGTGACCCAGACATACATGGTGAAATGGTTTGTTATGTTCCAACAAATCTCACCGATGAGGATTGAGTGTCTACTGTGTGCAGAGTCTGCGCAATATTTCGTATTGAGCATTTGGCTTTGGTAAAACTTTCACTGTTTTTCGTCGTTAGTCATAGGAACACATCGCTTCTAATTATAACAATTTTTGAAGAGATTTTTTAAATGAATTTTAGGTGATTCTAGGTACCAGACGAAAAAATATCAAGAAGTATTATGAAATCTCAGACGTCATTGTCGCCAAGCAGCAAGATATTATGTTTATTTCCTTGATGCTTTCGATTCGCTTTATGCTTATCAAAGAAGTTGAGCCTCACATCTTATTTATTGATTAGTTGTCAAGATCTCTCCCATCAGGACTAGGGAAGCATCGTTCGAAACGTTGTGCAGCTAAAATTATCATGTGACAGATTTATTTCTTATGGAATACGAAGATTTATTAACTCATGCGTTTGCACAAACTCTCATTTAAGGGAACTGTCTGTACGTAAGCTATTTAGGTTTGTAAGGGTATTTTGATATCGTCTCCATTTTAAGTGAATTTATTTCTTATCCTTTTAGCTTAATCGCGCTACTGTTCATAACCCAAGAACAGGGAAGATAGAGTACGCCAACTATCGAATAAGTAAAAGGTATCATATGTTTATCTGTTTAAATTTCCTGATCCCATTTTGTGACAATAAGACTTTTAAGAGAAGCAACGTGAACTCACAAAATATCTTAATGACAAAATGGATTTTACTAATAGCCAGAAAATATTTTCAGACCTTCTGGATGACTTGAGATTATGCTCTTGACAAAAATTGTCATTGTTTTAGAACAGAGTGATGAAGGAATCTTTGACAACCGCCCATATGGGTTTGCGGAAGCAATAGAACCAGTGTAGAATGAGAAAGTTTGAACAGCCGGCGCCACCATGTCTTACCCTCCCAGAAGGGGTAGCTGTACCCCAATTGTTGAGCTCAACTGGCCTCACTTATAAAATTTTCTGTTTACTTACAATACCCCATGGCAGCTCTGTTGCATAAGGCCCCGTTGACACTTACAATAATAATAATAATAATAATAATAATAATAATAATAATAATAATAATAATAATAATAATAATAATAATAATAATAATAATAATAATAATAATAATAATAATAATAATAATAATAATAACAATAATAATAATAATAATAATAATAATAATGAATTTATTTACAGTTGGTGTGATAATATAAATACCGGGTGAGTCGGAAAAAACGCCTGGCGTTTAAAAGGCTACTGCTCCCTGAGTGTATAAGCAATGATATTTTGCAATACCTGATTGAATTGCTAACATGTTCTATTATTTTTAGAAATTTTCCTGGCTAAAATCGGTCACTTCTTCCAGATTCTGTAGGCAATTTTCCAAAACGAGTCCCTTTGAGAAACCTTGAAAAACGTGCTAAAATTACAAGCAAAAGTCCCTCATGTGTTTACCTTATAGCGATGACTTTCAGCATCCTTTAGCACGTGCTTTCCTCTTGGCGGGTTGAAAAGTTTTCCCCCTAGTGTGAATGACTTATTCAGGGAGATTCCACTCTCCCATGAGGACAAAATGCATGAACACATCCAGAAGTCATTATTGATAGGAAGGAGAACAAAGGGAAATTTTGCTTGCTGTCTTCACTCGTTTTTGCAGGTTTTCGAAAGGGGCTTTCTGTAGGAAATCTCTAATTTCGACGGGAAGGCATAACCGATTCAAGCCGGGTAAATTACTGAACATAATTTGACACATTGTGGATAAAAGAAGCCAGTTGCCCATAGAATTGTTTCGATATTCAGGGAGCAGGATTTTTTCAAACGCCGGGCGTTTTTATTGACTCACCCGGTAGTTTTCTCTAAAGAGAAGAGTAATAGTTGAAATCGGAGTATTGGCAGGAAATCGAAGCTTCACCAAAAAACGGAGTACAAGAATTGCGACCATAATCATGTTGATATTCAAAAAAGACATTCCAAGTTTGACAATTCCAAGTATATCACGACATTTCCAGTTAAGACAATCCGATAGTTAGAAGATAGTTAGAATAAGGTTTATGTTTCACTAGTCCATGTTTATTATATTGACGTTTCGAAGCAATTCTCCGTGCTTCATCATCAGAATTAAATGTTCAAAAGCACGAGGCTCTATTTATACTCATAACGATAAACAACTAAAAGTGCATGTTTACAGCTCCTACGTATAAAAAACACCGAAAGGGCAAGCCCAAAGGAATAATAATTAAAACAGAGCTAGGGGGATAGAAGACTGTTGGGAGTTAAGTGAAGGATGATCGCGTAAAATAACTAGACTTTCGTGGATAAGTAAATCAAATTCATTGTTAGCTCTGTCCAACACTGAGAAATCTTCCAACGACGCAGCATGACCAGATTGGCTGATATTGTCCCCGATGGCGGAAGGACTTGCTTTTATTTTGTGACCTGCTTTGTTTATTCTCAAATGCTCTCTGCAGCGTGTAATTAAATTGCGAGATGTTTTTCCAAAGTACGAGGCATGGCAGCCAGGACACTGAAACTTTTAAACAACTGAGGAGCGTATGATAGTTGGAAAGCGGTCTTTAAATGGAAAAAATGACTGAATTCTTTCAGGAGACCGAAAAATAACATTAAGCTGAATGCCTGGATAGCATTGCTTAATTATTCTACATATTTTAGTTTTAATCTGCAAACTATACCTGCCTAGATATGGCATACAAAACAAAAGGGCCGTTTTGGCTTCTTGAGGGGCAGGGGGCCTAGGCGCGAACCTTTTATCCAAAAAAGATTTAATAATACGATCTATCAGCGCCCTAGGAAAACTATTCTTTACCAAGAAGAGTAACTAATTAAAACCAACTATTTAAATACAAACTAAATCTCTAAAACTATTTACATATGGTACAATTGCATTTTTCCCCATTCCACGTTTTGATTATTTTTTTGAATGAAGCTAAGGTCTGGTTGTTCTTGATCACATCAGGTATTCAGTTCCACAGGATACTCCTCCGGAACAGTATTGAGTTTGTCCCATAGGAGGTTGTTTTCGTGTTTGGTAGTTGTAAGAGATCCTCTACTCGGAGGTCATACGTCGTTTCTCTCCTTTTGAACATATCCCACATAAACATAGGACTTTGGCAGTTGAGGGACTTGTAAACTTCGATCAAGAGGAATTGGAGGTTTTTTACGTGGATTGGTATTTCTTCGCTTCTCTCAAGAAGATCTTCAAAGGAAGCATTGTAGTCGTTATGTAGAATCCTCAACGCACGTTTATGGACCATATTAACTTCCTTGTTTGACCTTTTTCCCGCAGAACATCCAAATAAGGGGACGATGGTTAAAGGTCGGCATTATGAATGCATTATATAATAGCTTTGCTTTTTGACCATCAAGGTATTTAACAACTCTCGAGAATGCTCCAACCTTTTTGTTGGCCTTAGTGCAAATTGATTTCACATGGTTAGTGAATTTCAGTTTGGAATCAATTGTGATTCCCTGAAGTTTGACGGAATTTGTAGGTTTGATGACCTGATCATCAATTTCAAAACACAACTTTTGGTTTACATGCAGGCCTAGAAAAATTACCTGGAACTTTCCGGGGTTTGCTACCATACGGTTCAAACCATAGTGTGCGCTAGGTCAAGTTCTAAAGATACAGCTACTTGTTCAATATTTTGTCCGCAGGCAAAGATGGTATTATCGTCCGCAAAGTTGCATATTTTTGACTCTTCTATGAAGAAAAAAAGGTCATTAATAAAGATGTTGAAAAGCAGTGGTCCCAAAATAGAGCCCTGTGGAACACCTGATGTGATATCAAGCCAGTTACTGAGGGTTGAACCAATCTTTACCCTTTGTTTTCTGCCAGTTAAGTAGTTATAGATCAAATGTAGCCTATCACTACCAAATCCATAGGCTACCAGTTTTGCGATAAGTAAGTCATGAGTTAGACAGTCATATGCTTTGGACAGATCCATTAGAACCATTCCCATGACCCCCTTATTATCGAGGCAATTTCGACAAGATTCGATCAGTCTTATGAGGGCATGTTGCGTGCTGTACTTTTCTCTGAAGCCACCGAGCAGATCTGAGAGCCTTTCCTTCGTAAATTGCACCATTTGAGTATTTAGCACTCTCTCGAATACCTTCGAGATACATGGCAACAGACTAATGGGGCGATAGTTCTTTTTAATAGCAGAGTCATCAGTTTTGAAGATAGGCGAAACATCTGCTACTTTAAGATCACTTGGAAAGTTGCTGTCATTGATCGCATTGTTGATTATGAAACGTGATTTCATTATGGCAATGATTTGCAGAGAGTTTCAGCATGTCTACCGGAACATGACCACTTGTTTTTTTTATCTTATCAAGATGCATTATCTCGCTATATACAAGCGTATGGTCAACCTTTGAAAACTCAAAAGTTTCCCAAGATGTAAATCTTTCTTGGATACGCAATATGCTTGGGTGGTTTGCATATTTATTGATTACATTTAAGACTTGGTCATCGATTGGTTCATAATCATTGGCTATGACATCCGGGGGAAAATTTAACGTATCTACGATATTAGCAAAATAAGAATTAAAACATTCTGCTATCTGCTTCGGCTCAAACCCGCAACAGAGGTCAGCCCTTCTCCGCTCAAATCCCTTCAAGTGAGCACATGAATACAGTACCGTGAGAGTCAATAAAAGCGCCGGGCGTTTGAAATAATTTAGCTCCCTGAATATCAAAGTAATGATATCGAAAACTGTTTTATTTTATTACTGAATTGTCCAATTAGGTTCTGTAATTTACCCGGCTTTAACCAGCCCTTCCTTCCCGTCTAAATGGGAGATTTTCTGCCCGGGGGGGGGCGTACTTCAACACGGGGTAAGACGGGGATGTGCGCCAGTTTTAGGTAGTTTTTGGCCTGAAAGCCCCTTTCGACAACTAACAAAAGCGAGTGAAAACACCAAGAATGATCTCCTTTTGTTCTCCTTCCTAGCAATTATGACACTTGGAGAGCATAGAGCTCAAATCTTTCAGATCTTAAAAAAGGTGGGTGTGAAATTGTATCAAATTTTTCCATGAATTGAATGACTTCAAAGAAACTTTAGGTAATTTGCCGTAAATCTGCCGTGGCAATTCTTTAATATCTTGATTATTTTCAAAATGGCGGCATTTTGATTATTTTTGTAAAAATCCATCAAAAATTTTGAGAAAATTAAAATCATCGTAACTCCTAAATTACTTGAGGAAAATTGACGCAATCTTCAAGAAAACCATAGTTTATGAAGGTCTACAATATGATTGCAAGCAGAAATTTGTAGCTCTTCTGGTTAGGGATTTAGAAATTTGATGACGTCACAACCTCGAAATCAATAAATGCCGCCATTTTAAAGTTAATCACGATATCAAAAAATTGCCACGGCAGATTTACAGCAAATTACCTAAAGTTCCTTTCAAGCACTTTGATTCAAAGAAAAATAAAGAAGAATTTTACACCCGTCTTTTTAAAGATTTGAGCTCTATGCTCACTTGGAGGTGTTCATGTATTTGTCCCCATGGGAGAGGGGAATCCCCCTGAATAAGTTACTTACACTATGGAGAAGACTTTTCAACTCACCAAGAGGAAAGCACGTGCTAAAGCGTGCTGAAAGTCATCGCCGTGAGGTAAACACATTAGGGAAACCTGCTTGTAATTTTAGCACGTTTTTCAAGGTTTCTCAAAGGAAATTTCTTTGGAAATTTGCTTACAGAATCTGAACGGAGTGACCGACTTTAGCCAAGAAAAATTCTAAGGATAATTGAACATGTTAGCTATTCAATCAGATATTGCAAAATATCATTGCCTACATATTCAAGAAGCAGTAGCCCTTCAAATGCCGGGCGTTTTTTTTTTACTCACCCGGTGTAAATATGGCTGGTTAGTCTCAACCGTTGTGCTTCATTGCCCTCGCTTTGTTCTTTTGCGGAAGAAACGATTATATACTACTACGGGGGAGATATTCCCTCCGCAGAAGGATTTGCATTTTCTTTCCTCCGTAAAAACATATAAACAGAAACATAATTGCGTACCCATGGTATAAACAGCTCATTAATTGGTCTTTTATCACTTGAGAAATTTCTTGTTGGCTTTCATTGTCTTGTTAGATTTTGGCAGGTTTGGCAAAAAATATGGTTGCTTCAAAGTATTTATTTCGTTCTCCAGCAATGTCAAAATTAAGTTCTCTTGAAAGAAAGGGTTTCAATGTCATATTCGAATTTTCTGTATATTCTTGAAAGAGTTGAAAATGTGACCCCTTAGGCCCCGTTCACACTATTCCGTTTTTGTTAGTATCCGTTTTTGTTGCATCGAAGCTACCCGTTCACAGTACTCCGTTTTTGTACAAAAACGGTGAGAAAAACCTCCGTTTTTGTGCGTTCACACTGATCTGCCCGATAACAAAAACGCAGCGAAAAACATCCGTTTTTGTGCGTTCACATTACTGCGTTTTTGTGAAACCCATTGTTGCATATTGGAGCGTTTTCAAAAACCTCCGTTTTCGTGCGTTCACATTGATCAAATGCGTTTTCAAAAACCTCCGTTTTTGTGGATATCCACTTTTGACAGCGTTTTCGAAAACCTCCGTTTTTGTGGCGTTTTTGTGCGGATCAGTGTGAACACTTTCACAAAAACGGAGGTTTAAACGGAGTAGTGTGAACGGAGCCTTAGATGAACAACGCTGGTAACCCTTTTAAAGATGTTAAATACAGCCTAAGAACCCTTTCTTTTGAGAATTTACTTGATTTTGACATTGCTCGATATGAACGTAGAATTTTAAAGCAACCACTTATCTTGCATTTCCTCAGTCATAAATCAGCAACCACTCGTCAGATTGACTTAAACGAGATTTCAAACTCTAAGCTGAAGCCTGACCAATGCAATTGTGTATGAACTGAGACAGCCTAAGCCACTGCCTCTCCAATACAAACAGGGTACACGTTTTGGAACACCTTGTAATTTTATGATGGAGAAGTGCATTGAAATGAACTGTTCTGGAATTCTTTAATGGCCTGTGAAACAATAAAAAGCAGTGAAGATCTGCTTTTTATCAGAATTCTCGAGAATAATATTAAAGCCTCATTGGCGCACACCAGTTAGCTTTATTGATAGATATTGCAATATATGTTTTCAAACAATGGACACAGTTTTTATTCACAAGTAAGGTTTCCACAAAGCACTAGAAAGTACATCATTGGACGTTTAGTTATTGCCTGGCGGATATTCGTGGTCCACATTGTCTAAATCCATAGATAAAAGGCCCGGTGAAGATCTTAATCCAATTTCCTATCTTTGCGGAACTTTCTACTGTGGGCTTCGTATCTTATTATATGTACGTCAACCAGCCCGCCCCTAAAATACTATCTTGATTTTACTAACTTTCTTAACATTATTAACTCATTTCTTTATACTACAAAGCAAATTATGAAGATCGGGCAAGTTATGGTTTCAGGTGATGAAGACAAGGTTGGAACATCGTTTCCTCCTGTAACCATACAGCCTGCATGCAGACTCAAATGGTTTCTTTTCAGAGATGAGGATCCTCATTCTCTTCATGGAACCAGTAGATTCTGCATACAGGTTTGCAACATACCATCGAACCCAAAGAGAGTTTTATGATGACTAATCGTGTACCAGGAACGCAAAAAGATGCATTCGTCTAGCATCTTGTCATCTGACCTACATTAAAAGGATGCACGAATTTTAGTCGTTATTGGTCGTAATCAAGACATGAATTTAAATATGGCACAGGGTAGGGTGGGATAATGTGAATCTACGGGATAAATTGCGTCTACTGAGGTTTTTGCTAAGAATATTCTTCCTTGTGAAATCAAATAAAGGCTGGCTATTTTAATCATGATGTATACATGATAAGCTGCCTTTTGAGATAAGATATTTTTCTTAGATTTATTCGATTTATTTTACTGCACGGCCTATTGCGGAAGAATTTCCAGGCCAAGAGAAACTTTCCCGTGCCATCGTTTTTTCGTTTCTGGACCTTTAAATGAAGATAAAGTGGGAGTTTGGTCTTTTACGAATGAAATTACGTTTATTTGAAAGTTCTCAAATAAACGTAATTTCGTGCTATAAAAAAACGTATGAAAACGTAATATCAAAAATAAACGTAATTTGAAAGGCTGGTTGAAGAGCTTCCAGGCCTATAGAAACTTTTCCGTGCCATTTTTTTTCGTTTCTGGACCTTTAAATGAAGATAACGTTGGTAGATGAGGTACTTAAGAAGAAATGGTTAAAGATTCGGATGCAAAAAAACGAGAAGATTCAGCACACACTGAGGCGTTTCTGACCTACGTCGTCATCAGAGTGTGACTTAAACTAAATGGAATTTTTTACGAATTTACTTTTTTATCGTTCTGATCAGGTGCCAATTGGATTCATTACATTTATTGGTTTTGACGTGCGGTTTTAATACCAGTTCGATATCGCATGTCCCTCGTTGAATAACTTGTCTTCGTGAGTCAATAATAGTTTTGAGTCTTTCAGCTCCATGAAAACGTATATTTTAACGTAAGGTTCCTTGAGGTTCTTATTTCTCTGCCCACATTCGTGGACGTGTCATAGAAAATTACACGATGAAGTTCCGGTACGAGACTCCGAAATGTGGTTGTTCATGCGTTTTCGAAAATTAGTTGTGTGACCTATGTACATGGCTCTTTGTTCACAGAGATTACATGGCAGGAAATAAACCACGTTATCGGACCGGAACTTCATCGTGCAATTTTCCAAGACACGTCCACGAATGTGGACAGAGAACTAACAACCTCAAGGAACCTTACTTTAAAATATACGTTGTCATGGAGCTGAAAGACTCAAAACTATTATTAACTCACGAAGACAAGTTATTCAAAGCCGGACATGCGATATTGAGCTAGTATTAAAACCGCACGTCATCACCAAAATCTACTATAACTAAGCGGTGAGCGGTGAGATCAAACGAAAAACGCTAATCCATACGTCACTGAGATCTCCTTCTTCCCGTCCGGGTAGCCCCTGCATTTACGCGTCAAAAAATCCGCGAAAATACCTAAGTTCCACAAGTCTGCTTCTTTTCGCCCAAAAACGCCAGGCAGCGAGGCCAGGAGCGAAAAAGCCTTCTTGCGGTTTCACTTGGATATCTGCAGAGCTAGCCCTGTGGACAAAATCCTTCGCCCTGTGGAAACCGCATCGTCCGCTACGAGTCTTAACAGTGAACTTTTTGCGAAAAACTTCGTTCTTCGAGTCCTTGAGAACATAGATTGTTTTGAACAAGAGAACGTTATTGTAGCATGATCAACTATCAACAGGCTTGTGAAAACAGAACGGATTTCCGTCCATTTTTCGAAAAACTAGACCGACCCAAAGCATGCTTGCCAGCTCTTTCAGCGAAGGCAACTATCCTCATAACTGTTTACTTTCACCGTTTTTAAAGATTTAAGTTTACTTGAAATCTATAGATAACAGCGAAGAATTTACCTGTATTATTACTCTGAGTGCTGCTGAAATCCCAGTTCGAAAACATAAACCAAACAGCTTTTACTGGGCCTTTACTATGTTGCTATAGTTAGAAATTACACGACGGAGTGAATTTAGCTTCTCCAGATTTCGTGACTGAAAGTCGATACCCTAAATCATAATCTTGTAGGTAACCATAGCTATTTGCCTTACTTTGTTCAGTGTTGCTTATAAGTAATCTGAGTTTCATGTGGAACACACTAACAACCCGCGAAATTCAAACCACGTCTTTCAAAGCAAACTGTCCACTTTCCCATTAATTAAATTTGTACAAGCTTCTTACATGAATCGAGTTTCTCATACAAGTTTCCCATTTGAGTCAAGTTTCTTATATTTATATGATTATGTGAGGGTACCAATTCTCAACAGAATTAGGGTGAGGTGTCTTAAAAGTAGTAGTTTTTATTTTGTGGGCTCTAACAACAACAAAGGATTGACCAGGAAATCGAAGAATCGTAAAAAAGAGAAAGGTGGAATAACGGCCAGTAAATAACAAAATTAGCATTAAAAGTAACGCAGAAAACCAATTCTTTCAAAGGAACCTGTTCGCTTTCCCATTAGATATTGTACAGATTTCCTTTGTTTCTTATGAGGGTACCATTTCTCAAAAGAATTAGTACGCGGTGTCTTAAAAGTAGTAGTTTCTATTTTGTGGGTTCTAACAAAAGGATTGACCAGGAAATCGAAGAATCGTATAAAAGAGAACAGTGGAATGCCGGAAAGTAAATAAGAAAAGTAACATTAAGAGTATCGCAGAAAACCACTTCTTTCAAAGGAACCTGTTCGTTTCCCATCAAATATTGTAAAAATTTTCTTTGTTTCCTATATGAATATGGGGGTACCATTTCTCAAAAGAATTAGTGTGAGGTGTCTTAATAAAAGTAGTAGTTTCTATAATGCGGGTTCTAACAGCAGTAAAGGATTGACCAGGAAATCGAAGAATCGTATAAAAGAGAACAGTGGAATACCGGACAGTAAATAAGTAAAGTAACATTAAGAGTATCGCAGGATAGAACCTTCATTGGGAAGAAGTTTAAGAATGCAATGATTTTTTTGCATGGGTAAATACTGAAGTCACCAGTATGTACCATTCCGGAAAAAATTCTGGGCACGTCAGTCTGCAAGGCGCTTTTCAATTAAAAATCGTTTTGGTCACTATGACTTTTGGTCTCAATCACATCAGTTGGATGGATATTTCAATGCCTTCATTGCAGGCTGCTCGGCACTGAGGAAGTGGCGCGCGAAGCGCGCCACTTGATCAGTGTTAGCCGCCGCAGGCGGCCAGGCGCCGAAGGCGCCGAGCCCTCCGCAGGAGCTAGGAATTGCAAACCCGCGCGCAGCGCGGGTTTGGATTCCTAGTCTATATTAATATTTTATGAAGCAAATTTTGTTGCACGTAAAACTCGAGCACCGTTCAACCAATCCTCGCGAAACTTTCCAGATATCTTCGTCTTCACTGTACCTAACGCAATAGAGATTTCGTTTTTTCAAATTCACCCTAAAAGCGGGGTAATGGGGCAAAGCGGCAGACAGAACCTGCTGGAATCAGTCAAAATTGTTGATAACTTGAATACTGCTGAACCAATGCTCACCAAACTTCCTAAATGTATCTTTGTCTTCTCGCTAGATACTTCAATAAAAATTCTATTTCTTATATTTTCGCCATAAGGAGGGGGAAAGGGCCAGATAAGACCTTACGTGTCTCAACTGCAAGGGATTTCCACTGCAAAGAGAGAGAAAACATAGACTTTGTTTCTATTGTTCTTTGCTTTCCTCTTTGATCCGAAACACTTTGCTGCGGTGAATGGCCAGGAAACTGACTCATTCATTGCAAAGAATCAACGATCTGTTTAGTCACTAATTTGGGTAAGCTGCAATTGGCTGGTGGAAATCCCACAGCAATTTCTTATTTCCAAATTTAAAGGCTCAATTTAACTTTTCCAGCACCAAATTTCTTATTTCTTTGGTCATCGTTCATTTATTCAGCTTAATAAGGGTTTGCCCGGGGTGTAGTCCCACCGTAAAGGTCTGTTTTTATTTCAAAAGAAGGGGAAAGACTTCCCATTGATTTCCTATTTCCACTGAGTGGGCACTGAATGTTTCAGGGTTAATTCCTTAGAACTGTTTTTCCAATTTAACAAAAAGGCATAGGCCTATGGGTACAAGAATTTTTGGTAAGAAAATGAGACATTGAGCCCGCACTGAAAGTTTCTTTAACTTATCAGATTTCCAAGGTCTATTTGTATGAAATTCTAGCTCATTAACTTGGCCTTGCATTACAGTTCTGATGTGTATAGGTAGGCTACTGAAAATGGATGCAGGATTCACAGCGATACCAGAAAGATGGGTTGGCAACTGTCAGATGATACTCTCCACATACATTAAGTCCTGCAGTAAGCCCCCTTTGGGCCAATTTCGCTAAAAATTTGTGGTGATGGCTTATTCTAGGGAGAGGGGCTTATATAGCAGCAGCCAAAACCAGCACTACGTGTATCTTTTTTATGAGAAACTTAGAATCTGGGCCAGTACTGAAAGTTTCTTAAAATTATCAGATTTTTAGTACTCGAAGTTTCTTACGAGTTTCTTAAATGTTTCATAGCAGTCTTCGTATTCACTTCCTGTTCCCTCATGAACATTTCAGAACAATGTTTTTTTGAAGCATTTCCAGTGTTTGGATACTATAATCAAGTACCTTCTGAGGAATATTAGACAGGAAACAAGCGAACGTAAAGTAAACTGTGTTCAGGATTCTTAAGTTATATTTCCCAGTACTGGAGATTCTCCTTTTTTGGTGATCTGAGAATTGAGTTTCTTATAAGCAAATTCTTACACATGTTGTGTTTAGGTGTTAGGTTTTGTAGCTATTGCTGTTGTTTATCATACATTTAATTGGACAGTATTCGTCAGCTAGTATCTGATTGGACAGTAGTGCAAACTATTATATCACGTGACTTTTTAGGAGACAGTAGTAGTTGAGCGAACATGTTGAGATGCGGACGTGGTTGTGCCAATGATATAGAAGCGCGTGCAGGGCTAGCCAGAAATTAGGCCAGATGTGATTGTGCTGGGTTTGAGGTTAGTTCCCAATCGTACAGATCAGTTTGTTAAGATTTGATGAAGAGATACACTATTACTTGTGAAAGACTTGTACATATGTAAATAGATACACTCGCTATCGCTGAATTTTGTAGTAAATATTCGCTGGTTATACTTGGGTCGAAGCTACTTGCACTATAGAGACCGGAGTAATACAATATTTGCAGGTCCTACCGAGATATACCGAGATACGAGATAGGATATATTTAGATTGAGGGACGAAACGATGCCAAAGGTACCACAAATTCAGAAGTTTCGAGGAGACAATGAAACTAGCTTTGCTCGTTGGTGTTTGCAATTCGAAGCACAGCTTACTGCGTTGGCAATCAAAGATGAGAATAAGGTGTGGCGTAATTTGTTGCTGTGTTATACGGATGAGAATGCTTTTACCGTTGCATCGAATACGATAACAAATAAGGCAGAGTGCACGTATAAAGAATTGAAAGAAGCTTTGATAAAGAAATTTTGTGGAGCTGATTACAAGCGGTAATTGGAAACCAAGTTACGAGGACTAAAGTTTCGGAAAGGTTTGAAGATTGCCACGTTTGTAAATGATTTGAAGACAACGATCCAGGAGTTGTATGATTTGAAAGACGAGCAGGCCATCAACTCTATTGCTATCAGCCATGTAATGTCCAACATTGATGAGTCTCTCAAAAGTGAGATCAAATTGTTACAGTTAGCAGGGAATACAAGAGTCGAGAGTTTACTTGAGTTAATTGAAACGAAATTGGAGGGAAACGCCTTCGGTATCAGCAAAACGACCTTATATGGAAAGAGAGACGATTATGGTGCAGCTTCTGTGTCAACAGGAAATGACGAGCGATTATCTCGATTGGAAAATATGATGGCTTCGTTGATGAGAAAAATGGATGGCATTCAACAGCAGCCAAGTTCTAATGACAGTGTGCGTAAACGCATTTGTGAGCATTGTCATCAATCTGGACATGATAAACAGCAGTGCTTTAAATTGAAAGAGTGTTATCGATGCGGAGAGAAAGGACATATTTCAAAATATTGCCGACAGTCTAAAGATAGCCCCAAAACACAAGAGAATAAATCAGCAGCGTAGGTTTAGTTTTAAGCAAAGAAGTAGCTAGAGCTTTGATTGGTTACTGGGTAATATCTGATAGAATTTTAGTATCCAAGTTACAAGGAAGACCTTTCAATATATGTATCATACAAGTTTATGCACCAACAACAGAATGTTCAGAACAAGACATTGAAGTTTTTTATGAGCAATTACATCAAGCAAAGAAACAATGTAAATCACAGGAAATTTTGATTGTTATGGGCGACCTTAATGCCAAAGTTTGTCAAGGAAGATATGAAGATATTGTAGGACCACATGGCCTTGGTGAAAGGAATGAAAGAGGTGACAAGTGGATCGAATGGTGCAAAGAAAATGATCAAATAATATTGAATACTTGGTTTCAGCAGCATCCCAGGCGATTATGGACCTGGAAGAGCCCAGCAGGAAATGTGAAGAATCAAATTGACTATGTCACAATTAGTAGAAGGTATAGAAATGCTGTCACACAGGTTAAATGTTATCCAGGAGCAGACTGTGGAAGTGATCACTCTCTCTTAGCTTTATGGATGAAAGTGAAATTAAAGAAATTAAAAAAGAGCACAAAGATACCGAGATATCATTTTGAAATGTTAGCTAACAATAAAGAGATTCAAGAAAATTACAATGTAGTTGTTAGGAACAGATTCGAAGGTTTCCAAGAAGCAGAAGATATAAATATCTATTGGCAACAAATTAATGATATAATAACAGAATCTGCGAAAGAAACCATTCCTACAAAAGAACTAAAAGCTAAACAGAAATGGATGACAACGGAAATTGTAGACCTTATGGATGACAGGAGAATAGCCAAACAATGTCAAGACTCAGAAAAATACAGAGAAAAAGATCGAATGATACGGAAAAAATGCATAGCAGCAAAGGAGAAGTGGTTTAACGACAAATGCGAGGAAATAGAGTTTTTATCACAGAAGAATCCACAGCTTATACATGAGAAAGTGAAAAGTTTATCAAAACCTAAAAAATGTACTTCTAGTGGGTGTATTAAAGGAAAAGATGGCAGCATTATTATGGATAAAGAAAAAATACTCAATAGATGGGAAGAGTACATAAGTGAATTATATGATGATGAGGAAAGAGGGGTGAAAATTGAAATAAGAAAAAACATGGATGGACCACCAATCCTACGAAGTGAAGTCGAACATGCAATTAACCGAATGAAACGAGGAAAAGCTACCGGAGCTGACCAAATAGCAATTGAAATGATTATTGCACTTAAAGAATTTGGTGTTGAGAAATTAACAGATTTTGCAAACAAAGTTTATGATGCAGGGACGTTTCCAGAGGAATTATCAAAATCAATTTTCATTGCACTACCAAAAAAGACAGGAGCTACGGAATGTGAGTTACACCGCACAATTAGTTTAATGAGTCATATTACAAAGATTCTTCTTAGAGCTATTTTAATAAGAGCAAGGAGCAAGGTTAGACCAGAGATATCAGAGGAGCAGTATGGTTTTATGGAAGACAGAGGGACTCGGAATGCTATATTTATGATGAGATCAATAGCTGAAAGGGCAATTGAAATGCAGAGAGACTTATATGTCTGTTTCATAGATTACACAAAGGCTTTCGATAAAGTAAGACACAAGAATTTGATGCAGATACTGAACAATCTAGATCTTGATGGCAAAGACTTACGACTGATACAAGATCTATACTGGAGACAACAGGCAGCAATTAGAATAGATAATGAGTTAAGTAAATACGTAGAGATCAAACGAGGAGTCAGGCAGGGATGTGTATTATCTCCAGATCTATTTTCTTTATACAGTGAAATGATTATGAGAGAGGTGAAAGACATGGATGGTATCAAGGTAAATGGAGAAAATATCACTAACGTTAGATATGCAGACGATACAGCACTCATTGCAGATTCTGAGAAGGAATTGCAAGATATCGTAGACAAAATTGTTACAGAAAGTCAAAAACTAGGATTATCATTAAATGTAAAGAAAACGTACTGCATGGTTATATCAAAGAGGAAAGAAACTCCCAGGTGTCATTTGAAATCAGCTGGTGTAGTCATCAAGCAAGTAGAACAATTTAATTATCTAGGTAGTATGCTGACAAGCGATGGCAGATGTGAGACAGAAATCAAAAGAAGAATAGGAATCGCAAAGAAATCATTTAAAGACCTGAGCAATATTTTAGCAAACAGAAAGATCAGTTTCGATACCAGGAAACGGATATTAAAGTCGTATGTATGGTCAGTTCTATTATACGGGTGCGAAACATGGAATATAAGTAAAAACATAGAAGAAAGATTGTCATCTGTGGAAATTTGGTTTTACAGGCGAATGCTAAGAGTATCATGGATGGATAAACTAAGTAATCAAACAATATTAGAAAGGGCAGAAACACACAAAACTTTAGTTACAACAATTACAAAACGACAAATGTCATTTTTTGGTCATGTATGCAGAAAAGAGAAACTAGAATATTTGGTCAACACAGGGAAGTTTGAAGGGAAAAGAGCACGGGGCAGGCAAAGGCAAGGTTATGTTGCTAGCATGAAAAGAAGAATGGAAAAATCTTGGACAGAGAATAAAATCATACAAAGTACAAAGGACAGAGATATTTGGACTACCATGATCGTCAACGTCGATGGACATGGCACTTAGATAGATAGATAGATAGATGGGAAATTCGCAGTGTAAAGGGACATTCGACCATTACCCCCGGAGCAAGGATGGTATTCAGAGTGGTAATAGATGGCAGTGAATTAGAATTTCTTTACGATCCAGGGAGCCAGTTCTCGATCATTCCGCGACAAGTTTATGATCAGTTCAAAGTGAAGCCTCCGTTAGTTCCAGTAAACGAGGCTGGAGTGGGCGTTGCTGGGAATCGATTCGAATTTGATGGTGTTGTTTACATGAATGTTAATTTGGTACAGGAAGACGGATCGTATTATTTGCTCGAGTATGAGCCATTGTTGGTCACATCATCAGTTGATTCATGTATTTTTGGGATTCGCACAGAGCAGCGATTCAAAGAAACTCATCGAAAACAGGAAGAGAGCACGATTACCTTTGTACCAAATGAAGGAGAGGCTGTGAAAGTTCGATTTTACAAAGAGAGACAAGGATCTACGAACTCGGCTTACATTCGCGTTGCCAAGTCAACCGTTATTCCGAAAAATGGCCTCATATTTGTAAAGGGAAGAGTGGAGAATTTTGCACGTTTTAAGGACAGTGAAGACTCTTATTTGTTTGAGGGTAGTGATAGTTTGAAATCTCATGATGTGCAATTTACTGATTGTAAATATGAGGATATCGCAAAGACGGTCCAAGTTGCTGTGGTTAATGAGTATGGAAACGAAATTAAATTGAGAAAAGGAGATGATTTGGGAGTGCTGAGAAGTCTTGAAATTGTTGTTGCTGATTGTGAGAAAGTTGAAAATGGGTTGAATTTGGCTGAAATTGATTGTGGAGACATTGGTGTGGATGAAAAAGCCAAACTGGATCGTCTGCTTGTGAAATACGATGATTCAATGAAGAGTTCGACGGAAAGGAAAATTCCAGTAGAGCATGAAATCAAGCTGATTGATGAAATTCCGGTGTCATTGCCCCCGCGTAGGGTGCCTTTCAGTCAACGGGAAGAAATTGGGAAGCAAGTTGAAAAATGGAAGCAAGAGGGAAATTTACCATTATCAATTGAAGATTTTCGCGAACATTTAAACACAATGTATGCTATGGCAAGATCGAAAATGGAGACTAGACAGAAAATTTCTGCATCTTATTATGATCAGAAGAGAATGGATGACAAGTTACAAATTGGAGAGTCTGTTTATCTGTATTTACCTGCAAAGAAGAGAGAGAAGCTGGCAATCAAATGGGTAGGCCCACATGTTGTTGTATTGGAGAGCCATCCAGTATATCATATTCAGATGGAAAATGGCAATCAAAAGTGTGTTACAAGAGATAGACTACGGAGAGCCGGTAAAAATGCTCAGTTGGCTACCAGCGACGCTGAAGAAGTGGAGGATCTTGTTGATAATGGAGATAAAGAGGATGAAAATTTGTTTCAAATGATGGAATCAGATGATGAGGATGAAGAAGAAGCAATTGATCACAGACATGGGTATGCACTTAGGCCGAATCCTAGACAAACTGACAGGTATGGAGGTTACTTAACTCATTTTCTTGGTATTTTGTAGATATTTATGAGATTTAGGAGCCCATTGGTAAGACAATTCTTTATTAGAAGGGGAGGAAATGTTGTGTTTAGGTGTTAGGTTTTGTAGCTATTGCTGTTGTTTATCATACATTTAATTGGACAGTATTCGTCAGCTAGTATCTGATTGGACAGTAGTGCAGACTATTATATCACGTGACTTTTTAGGAGACAGTAGTAGTTGAGCGAACATGTTGAGATGCGGACGTGGTTGTGCCAATGATATAGAAGCGCGTGCAGGGCTAGCCAGAAATTAGGCCAGATGTGATTGTGCTGGGTTTGAGGTTAGTTCCCAATCGTACAGATCAGTTTGTTAAGATTTGATGAAGAGATACACTATTACTTGTGAAAGACTTGTACATATGTAAATAGATACACTCGCTATCGCTGAATTTTGTAGTAAATATTCGCTGGTTATACTTGGGTCGAAGCTACTTGCACTATAGAGACCGGAGTAATACAATACACAACCGTGTACTCTTTCCCTTTACTCTACATGTACTCTTTTACTTAGAATTTATTGTTTTAGAGGCAATACCCAAGCCTGAGTAAGTTGACAAAAAAAAACAAGAAAGTCAGCTGAAGAAGAGAATCAAAAGAAAAGTATACACTAAAATAAGAAAAAATTTTAACAGACAGCAGTGTTCTCGACGGGGGCTATCTGGCTGGGGGCATATTAAAAAAATACTTTTGGGTGGGAAGGGGGGGCTACTCAACGGGCACCTTTTTAAAGGTGGGGGCTTATTTAAGGACTTACGGTAGGTTTTGCATTACAAAACTTTTCGCATGGTCACTCTGGGAATCCCCGTGTAGGCTATTTCATGATAACTTTTCATTTCGTGTTGCAATTGTCATCACAGACGGCCTCATGTTTCCGCAGAAGACACATCAACTGAAAGTTAAGAGTTGCGGAGCTTTGATCTCTGCGGGAGTAGGTCAAGTGATTACTGGCTAAAAATGCCAACAGGCAGCAAATCCCTCCCCAAACAATTACTTGGTACGATGGCTGCGTCACACTGTTGAATAAGGATTTGACCAGGGTGAAATCCCACTCAGAAAGCAGGGCCACCGAGATACTTTTGAGGCCTGGGGACAAAAATGCGGACTGATGCCCCTGCAAGGGTAGCCACCAGAAATGGTTTGATCGAAAATCAAATCAGATTAAATAAAATCATAATCATGCTTTACAGTTGGTGTGAAGAACTAATTAAGGGGCCGCAAACATATCGATTTTTTCCCCAACAACGTCGTTTGGACGTTTTGGGGGGGGGGGAGAGGTTTCGCTCAAGACGTTTTCAAATTGAGACGTTATATCGAAAAAAAGGTCTGATAAAAAATCACAACCTGTAAAATCTGATCGTTGTCTTTGTTGACTGTCTCTCATTGTCAAAATAAGCCTTCTAATATGCTCTGATCTTAAACTCTTTCATTTCAAAAGTTGGCCTACAAAAAAGACACTCAGACCATAACATAAAGATCTTTTTAAATTCAACTCAACAATGATACGAAATCAACCTCTTAAGGCGCAAAAAAGAATAGATGCAAAAAATGCCTAGACGACAAAGGCGTTATAGGAATGGTACTAACAGACTTGTCAAAGGCATACGACTGTCTCCCTTATGATCTCCTCGTGGCAAAACTTCATGCCTATGGCTTTGGCCTATCTAGCCTCCAAATGATATATAGTTACTTAACATCAAGAAAACAGCGTGTAAAGATAAAATCAACATACAGCAGCTGGCTCGATGTTAAATCAGGTGTCCCGCAAGGATCTGTATTAGGCCCTTTGCTTTTTAATGTTTTCATCAATGACATTTTCTATGCAATAGAGGCTTCTGAGATCTGTAACTTTGCTGATGACAATACAATTTATGCATTATCTCATGATGTTGAATCAATGATTGCCAAATTAGAAATTGATCTTTATAATATACTAAAATGGTTTGATTCAAATTTTATGGTGGCAAATCCAACAAAATTTCAGGTAATGTTTCTAGGTCTTAAAAAGAACCAACATTTGGTTTTGGAAATTAATGGAGAAGCGATAACCACCTCCAAAGAGGTAAAACTACTTGGTTTCAGAATTGACTCAAAATTGAACTTTAAAAGCCACGTCAAAGCTCTGTGTGTGAAAACTAATCGAAAAGTGAGTGCATCTGCTAGGGTTGCTAGATATCTAGATCTCCAAAAAGCAAAATTATTGTACCAATCATTCGTTGCATCAACGTTCAAGTACTGCCCCTTGATATGGCTTTTCTGCGGAAAAACAGCGAATGAAAACATAGATAGAGTACACAAAAGAGCTCTCAGGGTCCTACTTGACGATCATGAATCCACATTTGAAGTTTTACTTGCAAAGAACAATGAAACAACTATCCACATCCAAAACCTTCGTGTACTTATGATTGAGATATACAAAACACTCAATTGTACTAATCCGTCATTTATGCAGGAGTGTTTTGTCAGAAAGGACACCAAATATGACCTCAGGACGAAAGATTTATTGCAAATTCCTGCAGCGAAAAGCATTATGATTGGCATTGATTCTATAACGTTTCGAGGCAGCCTCTTGTGGAACAGCATGCCTGATTTAATAAAGAGCGCTTCATCAGCTGCTATATTCAAAAGAAACATAAAAAATTGGAGTGGAGACAAATGCAAGTGCAAAATTTGTAGATAATGATTACAGACTTTTTATTGTATTGTATTATAGGTTTCTTTTTGTGTAAAATTGTAAATAGTTGGTGTAAATTAGTTCACATTAGATTAATGTAGAACTAGAATTGTAACCAACTTAAAATAAATTGATTATTATTATTATTATTATTATTATTATTATCAACTTGTAATTGAACTCAGCAATGGTACGATATCAGCTGAATCCTTATCCTGGTGGCTAAGGTACGGCAACGTCGCCAATTATGACTTTCACAATTATGTAAAAAGGACTTCCCGTCAATAGTATCACAGGGAGACCAGGATATGATTGTCGCTAAAAATAGAAATTTTCTTTCGAAATAAAATAGAAATTTTCTTTCGAAATAATTGTTGCTAAGAATAGAATTGTTTTCCTTTGCCCCATCCCCCCATTATACTTTTGTCCCCTGTGTTGTAGTTGCGTAGCATGTTGCAATGAGCTGCGCAGCTCATTGCAACATGATACGCAACTACAACACAGGGGACAAAAGTATAATGGGGGGATGGGGCAAAGGAAAACAATTTTATTCTTAGCAACAATTATTTCGAAAGAAAATTTCTATTTTATTTCGAAAGAAAATTTCTATTTTTAGCGACAATCATATCCTGGTCTCCCTGTGATAGTATGCAGGGAACATCCCTCAAATTAGGTTCCATAGGAATTCAGTATGTTCGTTAGAGGATTCGTTGGTTCAAGCCTTCATCTCTTCATCATTTGGATGAAAATTCTTTAGGATGCTGTTATTCTTTGATATGCAGAAATTTAAAGTACAGAATTGTTTGCGAGTAAGTGTATTTCTCACTTTTTGCAGTTTATTTTGCTGTTGTTAGAATTGTTCTTAGCAATGAAATTTGATATGAGCGCAGGGTCATTCTCCACACTAAGCACTGCAAAATCCAGGCCTATGACATGCACAAATTTCGCTTATATCGATATTTAGGTCATGGACGTTTTGTGGGGGGGGGGGTAGGGGGTCTAAACGAAAACGTCCAAACGACGTTGTTGGGGAGAAAATCGATATGTTTGTCGCCCCTAATACCAACTATTTACAATGTACTGGACAAGTATGCCTAAAAATGATATTACAAATTTCATAACATCATGGCCAGGCTATTTACAAATTCTACAATTACATATTTCACCCATACAGGTTCTAGGGTTCTATCTTTGTTTTGAACCCTTTAGATTCGATTAAAAGGAATTTCAGAACATTTCCTGCAGTCAATTGTGTTAAAAATCTTTGATTATGAGGGCCCCTAGACCCTGAGGCCCGCCAGGGGCAAATTGTCCCCTGTCCTCTCTCGGTGGCCCTGTCAAAAAGAACTGCTTTTTACCCAGGGTAATTTAAAACATGATGAGGAGGTTTTCAACAGATTTCTTATTTCCACTTTGAAGTGTCAATTGAAACCCCCAGGTGCTAAGGTTCTTATTTCTTTGGTCACCTAATTTCTTCATTTAGGGAAGTAGAAATTCATTAAGAAAATCATAAGAAACTTTGGCTAGAATCTAAAATTAGAACAAAAGCATAGCATGAATTGATATGATGGAAAGCAAACTTGCAACTCGCAACTCGCAACTCGCAAAATATGAGTAAAACCAACTCACAACTGACGACTCGCAACTCGCAGAATACAATCCCTCCATGAACAGACAAAAGTATTTTGGACATTTCTTCATTTAGGGAAGTAGACATTCATTTCAGAAAATCATAAGAAACTCTGGCTAGAATCTAAAATTAGACAAAAAGCATAGAATGAATTGATATGATGAAAACCAACTCGCATCTCGCAACTCGCAAAATATGAGTAAAAACCAACTCGCAACTCGCACCTGACAACTTGCAGAATGTAATCCCTCTGAAACTGAGTGAAGAGAGTCATTTTAACACTATTATAAGAGGAGGACCGACGGAAATGGAAATGATTCAATTCACAGTGAGTGCAGCATGAGAAGAAATATTAAAAACGTTGCGATAGTTAAGTTTTTGAGGTAGATAACACTTAAAATTCTGCTTCCCAGGGACCGCTTTCTGAGATAGAAGAAGCAAAAGGTGAACAAAGGGGTTCATGAAAGTGCCATCGTGTCATCTACAGAAAAAAATTCACACGACTTTAGTGATTGTAGCTCATTTTGCACATGAAATGTTGCAATTTGAAAGACAGCTAAAGTATGAAATATAAGAAAGTACGAATAAAATGAAGGTAAAGAACAACAAAAAATCAGCATGAAAGGTTTATGTCGAGTTTGGAAATGCAGCAAGCAAAACGGGAAGAGGCATGTAAATAGGGAAATGTTACGAAGACTGCATTGGTTTTTTACTTGGTATATGCTTCGTAGTATTAGATCCTACTTGAGTTTTCCCTTTGAGACTTTTCACCCATGGGTTGTAGTGAATTCTTTTACAAAGATCAGAAAATTTTTTACAACTTTTACTTGGCGAGCGGATGAATTTGATATGTCAAAAAACTTGGTTGATGCATAACTTTAAACATCTTTGAATAGGAAAGTATCAACCTTTCCCTTTCCTGTTAAATGTATTTCTCAATGTAGGGCAATCCTTTAAAAAACTGTTTTGTCAAGAACATTGCATTACAGAAACAAAATGACAAACGCAGATAATATAATGTCAAGATCCCATTAAGTCCTCTTCCCCAGGAGGCCCATTTAATCTCCAAGGCTACGGAACGAGGCTTGAAATGGAGCGGAAGTTTTATAGAAGGACCTCATCCATTGAGGCAGTTGTCAATGCTAAGAATGATAGCATTTGCTTCCTAACACTAATCGAGCGTGGTATGATTATATGAACATCAAGATCGACGTTATTATAGTTCAATAAATGTTACCCTGGGTACCAGACTCTATCTCTTAGGGAGTCTGTTACCCAAGTTGCAAACATGGGAAACATTGTTGACGATGGTTGATAGCCTGTTGTGTTTCATATGTGTTGAAGGAGTAAATAGAATGGGCATATCTGTAAGTATGCCTTGAAAGGATGGGGTTTATTAGGCAAGGAACCTTATAGAGCAGAACTGAGCAGCAGTGCCTATTTTAAGCCGAATTCACAAGACCACAATCCGAGGAAATTAGGAAGCAGAGATTTCTTCAAAAGAGAACTGTTGAGACAACACTCTTCCAAACAAAAGGAAACGTCCTTTCAACGTTCCTTAATTATGAAAAACGCAACCCACTTTCATTCATGTTTCTACAGGAAATGATAGAATTTGAATCAATATGAGGCATACCATCTGAAAAAACAATCTATGTTCTTTCCAATGATGTCCAGGTTGGGTGGATTAATTGAATTTTTCATCGCTTAATTGACGTTTTTGTAAGTATGGCCTATTGTAGATGCTGAAAAGTGATAGGACATTTTCAAAGACAATAATCCACCTATGTGAGAGCATATTTTATGACTATCTACAAATGCATCCCATATGAGAATGAAATTGCCTTTTTTCCTCTGCGAGGCATCACATCGAGTGCTTCTAGGCCTGAAATACCTCGAAAAAATATTTTTCACAATGTTTACCAGAAAAAGGGGGTTGATTTGCTTTTGCAGGAAGATGCATTTGAAATTGGGCATACTTACTAAAATATAAACTAAATGATAAATAGTTCCATTAAGATATCCAAACTGCATATAATTAGAAAGAAGAAAACTTTTACTTTCAGATGGTATACATTACATGTACTCAAGTTTTGGCAGTTTTTAAGAATTCAAATTATAGTTGGGTTGCATTTTTTCTGAAACACTCTGTAGTCCTTCCAACGACCTATTTCATGCATTGTTTTTTCATTTTCAAAGTTTTGATTTTGGTTCAATGTCCGTTTCATCGAAACTCTATGCACGTTTTCCAAAGAGAAATACATATGGACAGCACGAAAAGTGTAACAGACAAGAAAATGATCTCGCTAGGAATTCAAACAAAGTTGGAGTACAGGCCAACAATGGAGAAAAATCTTCTTGCTGCGTGTAGTGCCACAATACAAAGACAAATAAGTAAATAACATAAAATATAAGCACTTTGATGCGAATTGAAAGTAGCGACGTTTCGAACATAGCCCGTTAACAATGGAGAAGAGTGCATATAACGCAAAAGCGAACATGCCTTAAGACCACTCATCCTAAATGTCAAGACCAAATTTCCTATTTTCAAGACCAGAAAGTGTGGACAAGACCACACTAAAATAGGCACTGCTGAGCATAGTTTCTCATTCCTTTCGTAATCTTTATGAAAGCAAAGTACGACGGCGGGCCAGCGCGGCGCCGCAGGCGACGCGCGGCAAGCCTAGTTATAGAAAATTCCACTTAGTTTAAGTCACACTCTGATGACGACGTAAGTCAGAAAGGCCTCAGTGTGCTGAATCTTAGGTACATTTCTTTGACATCAAAATCTTGCAACGACTCTTTTACCGTCGAATTTCCTACTGTTGTTCCGGCATCGTGTGAATGCCAGTTCAAATTTTGCTGCCGTCACATTTTTCACCGTTTTCAAAATGTGCCAGCATCTTGTGAACGCAGTCTAAAATTCAACAAAGCTTTGAATTGCTTTAAATTTTCGCACTTATATTCAGCCTGCTACGTTTTTTGTGTCTAAACAAGGGTGTTAGGACACGGATGTTTTGCTTGATTATTTATTTATCTTGTTTTGATCCCGTGTCTTGTTTTGTTGTCTTATTTTCTGTTCTGTTTCGTCTTGAGGCCCAACCGCTCTCAAGTTGTTCGAATAGAGCTCCCTTGTATCTCTGTGTCTTAGTGCGCCTTCGCACAAGATACGTTTCAAAACCGCAAAACAACTGGAAAGATCTTCTTGTGGCTTGTGGCTTTTCGGTTTTAAAACCTATCTTGTGCGAAGGCGCACTAAGACAGAAATGCAAGCGAGCTCTATTCGAAAAACTTGAGAGCAGTTGGACCTACCCACGTTCAGTTGAAGACGAAACAGAACAGAAAACAAGACAACGAAACAAGACACAGGGATCAAAACAAGGCAAATAGATAATCAATTAAAACATCCGTGTCCTAACACCCTTGGTCTAGAATGTGAAAAAGCTTTGCTTTCGCCGTGTTTGCTGTGTTAAAACCAGTACATGGGATTAAACAAAATGCAAAAACTTTTATTCGATCGTTACTGTCAAATTCAAGCTTTTGACGTCGGAATGAGGGTGGTAGTTTCATTTTTTCATCGTAGGAACGGGATTGGATGCGATGAAAGGCAAAGCTTGGGATTTAATCGAATAGGAAATAGTTCAGAACTATAACTCCTTTGCTCTTGTTATTCATTCACCCTCTCAAAATCTCATATTGTTCAAGCTTAGAAATTTTTTAGAATATGATTAACTGCCTTTAGCAAAGTTGAGATTTTTTGGCAGGAAACAAGAAGCATTGAATGTCAACTAAATGAAAATGTTGAAAGTGTTTGTACATGATTGTTGTTTTACCACCTACTTAATTTGAGATGGACCCACATTACCCCCACACTCCCCTATACAAATTTACACTATTTTAAACAGTATCATCATCATAGCATTTAGGGTTAAAACCTTTTTTATCAAGTTTCCCTTTGAAAATACAACCTTTGCCTCAAAATTTGTACTTTGTGCCTTCTTTATTTAGATAGAATCGTCCAAAGACTACCTTGAGTTGATTTTATTCTAAGAGTACATTCGAAAATCGTAGATTATTCAGTTATGCGTCGTGGGAAAACATTTCGAATTAATGTATTTTGCTTCAAATTACTTCTTACGAAAAACCAAAACTGTCAGATCACCAAAAAATAAGGAAACTTGGTAGATTTTGAGATACTTAGTCATCAGTGATCAGTTTCTTTTTATTCAAGATTCCCCGTAGTTTTAATCCCAGGGGGGAGTATTTTACTATTGGATAAGACGGGGATGTGTGCCAGTTTTGGGTAGTTTTGGCCTGAAAATTCTGGGATTGGAATATAATTTTACTGGAAAATTTCTGTGATTGGGGTATAATTTCACTTGCAATTTCCTGGGATTGGGACCGACTGTCATAGTCAAAATTGTGGTAATGGGTGTTGAATGGAAGTATAAGTGGATAATTTTTTCGAGCAACACTTACTTAGTTTCAGGTGAACAGATTATAAGTAATTTCTGTGTGTTGAAAGCGTGGTCAGATCAGAGGGTCGTTCCAATGGCCACTTGGGACCAAGATTCTCGTTCCCAGCCCTCGATCCCATATCCCTTTGACGTCGGATTGTTTTTGCTACTTCTTCAAAATTATGGGAATGGAGATCAATAGCAGAGCAAATTTCTGGGATTGGGTCGTAACAGATATCCTTGCGGCGCACACGCCCGTATGAAGTTATAGTGAAGTACCCTCCCCCGGGGTTTAAATTTGTCACAAACTTCGTTTGGTCAACTGTGGAATGTCACTATTTTGAAATACGAAAATATATGAATTATCTCCATCGCAATCCTTGTCCCTCTATTCGTTTTATGGCGAAGTATGGTTACTGGAAAATAATATTTAAGGGTTTTTATTGCATTGCTTGGTTTTACTTTAACATCTATGAAGCATGTGGTTTCATATAAAATTTACCAGGAAATCGACAGTCTTCTGCTCATCATCGTATCGTAGGCTTTTGACAAATTACATGGTTTTCATAAGAAATTCTCACAGTAAAGCACCTAAAGTTCTTCACAACCCTTTAGTCAAAAGAAGGACTTAACAACACTAACGCAATCGTTCTAAAAAAATTGACGCCTGTAATTCTTTCGTGTTATGCTCGGATTTGTCCGTTTGCAGTCGGCCGGTGCTATCTGCTTTGAAGTTGAGGTTTACTTAAAGAGGATTCGTTCTCCAATTTGTGTTCCGTTCAATCACAATAGAATTTACTATTCGTTTTATGGCGAAGTATGGTTACTGGAAAATAATATTTAAGGGTTTTTATTGCATTGCTTGGTTTTACTTTAACATCTATGAAGCATGTGGTTTCATATAAAATTTACCAGGAAATCGACAGTCTTCTGCTCATCATCGTATCGTAGGCTTTTGACAAATTACATGGTTTTCATAAGAAATTCTCACAGTAAAGCACCTAAAGTTCTTCACAACCCTTTAGTCAAAAGAAGGACTTAACAACACTAACGCAATCGTTCTAAAAAAATTGACGCCTGTAATTCTTTCGTGTTATGCTCGGATTTGTCCGTTTGCAGTCGGCCGGTGCTATCTGCTTTGAAGTTGAGGTTTACTTAAAGAGGATTCGTTCTCCAATTTGTGTTCCGTTCAATCACAATAGAATTTACAAAAGTAGCAGGGCCATCACTTTCAACTTGTATGATTCTCTGTCAGTCTTTTAAAGAGTCATTGTCACCCATGGTCCCTTGCAAGCACGATAAGCGCATAATATGAATCCAAACTGGAGTAGTTGAAATTGACAGAATAGTTTTGACTGACATTTCTTTCAATCGAGCTACCGCAATGAGGATCCAAATTTCCGCCTATGCCAAATTTGATTTTCAGGCAATCTAAAGTTGCAACGTGCCCGTAAAGGAACCTGGATAATATTAGTATTGGCTGTTAAAGAAGATCGCAAGCTTGCAGGGCGTGGGTGGAACTTGTAGCCCATGTTTGTTTAGTCCCAGGTTCTTTTAGAACACAAGGTGGCCTCGGTGGCACAGTGGTAAGGCGTCTGGCTCACGATCCAAGGGTCGTGTGTTCGATACCGGCACTGGCCACATTTGAGGATAGCATGGAGTATAAATGGGTACCTGGTCCATAGTTATGAGCGCCGTCTTTGGCTGCACCCTTTTATATGCTACTAAGCATAGTGACCAGGGGTAAAGTCGTTCGAGTAGCCTTTGGCTAGATAAAAGACTATAAGACTACTACTTACTTACTTACTTACTTACTTACTTACTTACTTACTTACTACACTTACTTACTTACTTACTTAAGGTAAGTTGTAGCTTTTTTTAGATTATGCCATCATAACGCTATCAATGTTAACTAGCAATCAAGCAAAGGCAACAAGTTTTAGAATTCTTGATATAGTTCGCAATCAATGTCAATCTTGTCAAGTCTTAAATACTACTTCTCATGTCTACAGTGCGTGGCTAGAAAACAGTGTTGATCCACTCATCAAAGCATTCGATACTAGAATAGGAGCTATGACAGGCTTGAATATGCACACTGCTGAGAGCCTTCAGGTATGATATTTTAAAGTTATTTCTACCCATGCATTTTGGGAAACTCTTTTTCTGAAATGGAAGCTTCTCTTCATTCTTCGCATGCCCATTTCTTCGCAATGTATCGAGTTTTCAGAAATTTTGAAGCATTTAGTAGTTACTGGTTACTATAAAATTATGGATTAGCTGCCTTTTTAAAATATTTTATAACTGCTTTTTGGAAAGTAAGGGATTCAACGTATGTTTTGATTCCCTTTTATTTACCGTGACGTTTGCACACATCTTAGCTGAACAATTGCCGAGTGAAATCTCATTTCTGAGACAGAGGTAGAGGAAGCTGTGAAGGCATTGGGCAGATGAAACTTTCTGCAAAATTGGTCAGTGGCCTGATAAGTTTAGGTCAATCAGAAGAAGCACAAGAAGGGCCTGAAGGTACACCGCAAATAAGATAGCAGTACTCAAGCTAAGACGGCTCTGTCATTTCAAAGCTTTTTCAGACACATGACTGTTAGAACAGAGACAACAGGAAATCCTAGCAATGCAGATGACCGGAGGGAAAGACGATTGATCTTTTAAAGTCTTTGAGCATGAAAATTGTGAAACGGGATCTTTACATCTACAAACCTTCAGTTTTAGAATCTGGCTGTGTTTCAGTTGCCTCTCCTCAGATTAAACGAAATATTGTCCTTTTGTTCGTTGTGCAGCAGTTCCTGTAGAGCAGCATGATCTTCATGCTCTTCAAATTACAACATTCTGATTCATTGCCATTTTCAGACATTTTGCACAAAGGTGTTGTAAAATAGAAAAAATGCTGTGGTCCTTCTTCTCGTAACTTGAATTTGAATCACTCAGTACTCTTGGTGCTAGGAATTCTCGAAGCTGGAACTTTTTTCTGTATAGACCAAGACTTTAATCTATCCACATCCCTACGAATACCCCCATACCCCCAACCCTCTATGTATTTAGTTTTCTTAGTCACTTTTTGCGTAATAATTTGAGGTAGCTTGCAACCAAGTAAGGAATTTTCTTTCCAACCGACAGTCTTTGAGTTCGAGAACCAACAAACTTTGGGTTCAAAGTCTCAGACTTGTTTATATCTGGAATTACTTGGTAACAAGCTACCTTAACTCGAAGCTTAACGTCGTATTTACTCGTATGCTGTTCGTCTATGTTTTCGTTCCCTCGTTATTTCTTTGCGTAAAGTTTTTTGCATTGTCCTCATTTTGTTTCATGTAATCATAAGGTAGACGTGTAATCTCGCTCCTCTTGGAATCGTCCCTGTAGTGTCGTATGGTTATAATTAGAAAGTATAGTAGAATGTAACTAACATTCCAAATTTGTATCTGAATTAAAAAAAGACTTGAACCCTGTGATACAATGCAATAGATGATTGCATCCTTGAAAACGACCTTGAGGAATTTAAATCAAGATCCTTTGCGGTATTGAAGTAACCAGCCAATCATGTCGATCAAATTCAATGCGACGTAAAGCACCATGGTGCAAAGTTCCTGTCCGCCATCTTTAGCGCATTCTTCTATTAACTCTCCGTACACTGACAGATATGCCATTAACCTTTCAAGGACTTAAAGCCAGAATACTCATGACCATCTATGCTACATTTCTTTAGTTTTACAAGTAGAACTTAATGATCAATGGTGTTATCAACTCTTTTGGACCCATGGCAACTATTGCATCAACTCAAATGTAAGATATAAAAGTGTTGGCTTTGTTTCTAAAAACAAAAACTGAGATAACGTACCAAGTGATTGGAGGAAAACAATGCCCATTTGAAAGCCAATGGATATAGCTCCCTGAATGTTCAAATGAATTTGAAACTGTACCTGACCGAAACTGGATACTTTTTTCTGAAGTTCTGTTGGACTCTCTCAAGAAAGTCCGTTCAAGAAATCTGCAAAATAGGCTTGAAATCACGACCAAATTTCTGTCTTTCAGCAATGACTCTTACATGTTTTATTAGCACGTATTATTTATTCCTTTAGGAGGGTGAACATGTTATCCTTGGGGGCGTAGCAACATCATTCCGGGTGAAATCATTCTCCCAAGAGGATAACATTCGCTGGAACATGGGGTTTGAAGTCATTGTTGTAAGACAAAATTCGTTTTTAATTTTAGGCACGCTTAGAGGGTCTCTTGAAGGGGTTTTCGTGAGAAAATCGCTCATAATTTCACAACGGATTGGGCTATTACAGTTTGGCGAATTTTAAGGTAGATTTGAACATGTCCATCATTAAGGAAGATATTTGCCAATATTACCTTGTTCGTATCCAGGGAGTATTGGCCTTTCAAACAGAGGTTGTTGTTTTTTAATTCATCAGTTGTCATGCTATGTTGTGGTCATTTAAAAATTGCAGAAACACGGCCGACAACCCATCATTCAACTTCCGTAGCCTCGTTCTGATGATAATAGTATTTCTATAGGAGCATAATTTTTCTCGAACTTTGGCCTGATTTTTGCAAAAGAAATATATGACCTGTATCAACCAACCTGAGCAAAACTTGTAGCAAATTTATCAGAGATTTTGTTCACCCCAAATTTGTTTTCATTCCAAAAGTTTAAATGACCGGGTATCAATTGTTTTTGAAGACAGGTCATAAATTCTTCTGGTAAACCCTATATATGGTATTGGTTCACCCTTATTTGGCACAACTTTTCCAACATCAAACAGGTCGACGAGCCGCTTCGGGAAGAAAAATTTCTTGTCACGGGACTGAATTTTACAAAATATGACACTACTACTTACACAATCTAGGAGTTTGATATTGTATATTCAGCTGTAAGATGATGGATGATATATACATGAATGGTAGACTAAGAGAACACTTCTGAGCCGTGAGAGAGCATAAAACGCTGGAGCGGAGACTGACTGGCCTAACCAAAATGAAGGGAACAAGAGATGAACCTGGCCAGCGCCTAGTTGATAGGCTCACAAACTCCAATAATAAGCAAGTTATATTTTACATCACGAAAAAGGCAGATAATTTTTACGTGGCTTAGGACGTTTCTTTATTCTATAACTTGTCATTTCTGCAAGAAAATACACTCCTAATGAATCAGATCAATTTCTGTAAAATTTGACGAAGCGGTAAGCAAATGAATGGCGTGCAAGTTGAAAGAAACCCTAGAAACAAGATAAAGCCAAAATTTCTTGGGAGAAGTGATTTTCGCATGGAAATATGGACATAATGAGATAAAATCGAAAAAAATTGGATACCAAGGCGGCAGAAAGCCGCAAAAACGTTGAAAAATGGAGATGGAGACAGACTGGCCTAACCAAAATAATGGGTACAAAATTCATAGTTAGTCCACGCCTTTTTTATAGGTTTCATAACAACAACAAAAAATATACCAAACTTTAGCTCAAAAGAAAGAGAAATGAATTTTGCATGGCATGGGAGGGGTTTCTTTCTCATAGGACGTAGCATTTGGAAGAAAATTGGCCTTGAATGAAAAAGTGAAATTTTGGTAAAATTCGACGAAGGGAATTGCAGAAATTCAACATGCAGGTGGAATACAACTCTAAGTTCAGAAAAAGCTACAGAATCACAATTTAATTGGTTTTTGGAAGAAAGTATGAATTTTGTTCCCTGAAAATGCCAACTTATCGATCAAATAGAGGACTTATGATTGAGAAAGAGACAAAAAGTCTAGGTGGAGACTTGTTGGCCTAACAAGAATAATGGAATTGCAAAGCGAAGTTGATCCGCGCCTAATTCAAAGGATCTGAAACGGAAGCCAAAAAGATGCAAAGTGCCATAGTCAAATGAAAGAAAAATGAATTTTGCATGGTATAGGATAGTTCGCTTTTCAAATAAACTCGCCACTTCTCGAGAAAACAACCCTGAATAAAAATCATGAATTTTCGTCTTACGAAACGAAAGAAAAATCTAAAGGGAGTCTTACGATTAAACACTTCTTGAAAATGGGTAATTTCATTTCCAAATTATCCCAAACAAAAGAAAACTAAGTTTGTGAAGACTGTTCTTCCAAATAAAATCAAACATCTTTGAAATATCACAGCAGATGGATAAGAAATTCAAGGATTAATGTTGAGTTGCAATCCCGGGCCTACGAGATTTTCGTGAAATCGAAGAGGATCTGCTTACCTGCTAGCATCCATAGCGTTTGTTTCTCTCCTTCCAAATCATCAAAATCTTCAATTTTTGCACAGTTTTTATTACTAAACACGCTCAATATCAGATCTTACAAAAATGAAATGTTTTTTGGTGTGTACGCGTGATGAAATCAGGAAAAGGGCGCGCAAAAATCACATGACCTCCACCTGCCTCCACAGCTTCGAGGATTCAATGTGACGTCACACGTCAGTAGGGGTTGTCGGGCGTGAGAAAAGGACGAGAAAAAGCTTGAGTTTTATTCTTTGGAAGCGGCAGCTGAGAAAAAGTAAGAAAGCGGTCATCATGTGAAGAGTGTCTCATGATTGATTTCCGACAACCTTCCACAGGAATTATAAACAGAGCCGCTCTTTAGCGTACTTGAACCGTGCAAGGTTATGCGTAGCCACTGAAAAGATTGGCTCCCACATTTCTCGTCATTAGAAATGTTTTGTCTAAGAGATTGGAAATACATGGAATTGGTCTTGATCGAGGTGATTCTAGTCGCAGACAAGATTGGTTTATGTAGTTCTTAATGATAAGATTTGCCTACATATTTTATAATGCCTATGATTCAATCAAATCTTTCGTGACCAAGAGACACGACGCTTTAAGTTTTGATCCATCAAAGGGAATCTGGTCAGCACCGCTTTATAACCAGATCATAACATCTGTTTTTAACTTCGAACTACAGCATTGTGATGGGTCACAACAGAGCGAGCAGATTTTGCGATTAATCTTAGATCCTTGCCTAATTCCTTGCAGCAACAATGGAATGTAACTTTGCTATTGATTAAGATGTTAGAAGATCTAGGACAACAAATAGAAAAGAGCGTTAAAATCTCTACTGCGTTGCATTCTATATTGGGTGGCCTATCAACAACCGACCTTTCTCCAGCCTGCGCGCAGACTCAAACTGCAACTAAGGAGGAAAGAGACTCGGGGGCTGTGTTTCTTAAATATGTGACACACTACAGGGTGTCTCAAAACAATTGTTCCACGTTTGATTAAATGCTAAAAGATAACGATACGCTGAATAAACACTTGGTCCTGTAACCCTTTTCCTGAGATTTTAATTAATTTCTGACACAAAAATCTTGCAAATCCGCTGCAAATTCATGGAGTTACAAGCCTTAGAAGTTCAATTTTGTGCAAAAGCTGAAACCAGAGGCCTCGAATCGGCATTTTTGGTAAAAATTCCATAGGCCATCGTTTCTGTTATTTCTCAATTGTTTCAGGGCGAACCAAATGGGATCTGAACGGGTTTTCGATAACCTAACTTTGAAGCAAATAGATGCTATGAGGATCTCTCGTCGGGTTTTGTCAAACGGCTGTGCATGCAGTGACCAATGGTATTTCACCAGCGGAGCCCTCAATATTGAGGTTGCTGATTAACTAATGTAGATGTAGATGAGTATGTTGTGAAACGCTGTTTTTGGATACTTGCAATGTTAAGCAAATCTTGACAATGATCGTAAGGATTGAATTACTTTAGAAGTCCTATCTGGTTTACTGTCATATCAACGAGAGGTATGACATTGGATAAGCCTCTTTTACCTCGTTCTTCGAGCTTTTTGCATCCCAAGTAATCTGGGGGGTCTCTGGTTTCAGCTATTGCATATTTTTGATCTTTGAAAGCTCGCAACTCAGTGAATTTTTGACCGATTTGCAAGATTCTGGTCTCTAAAATTATTGCAAAATCTTAGGGACAGGGTTATCTTCTCATGAGCCTGTTCATGGTATCGTTAGTTTTCAATATTTAATCAAACGTCGAACAATTTTTGAGACACCCTGTGCATTATTGTGGGAAGAACTCTGTGGCTTAGGTGACTGTAAATTTTCAAATAGCCATACTTTTTTATTCATCTACAATAAATCCCGCCTGTAAGAAATATACATATACGAAATTGTAGCCTGCCATCATAGTGAATCCCGGAGGGGGTCAGGGTAACAACCATATATGCTACTACGGGATGTGCCATTTTTTGTGGTGCCTTTTTTCGAATAAAATATAAATTTTAGGGTATCATTTTTGGTAAAATCACAAGTAATCATAAATTTTGGGGTGTCTTTTTAGAAAAATTCTTTGATATATTGATTTTTATCAGAATTCACTTAATTGGTTCTAATTTTGGATAGTTGTCCAATTTTAGGGTACACATGTTCTATGGCCTGTATAGTTTGGGGTATCGTTTTCACGAAATTTATGAATTATACCGGGTGAGTCAATAAAAGCGCCGGGCGTTTGAAAAAATCCTGATCCCTGAATATCACAGCAATGATGTTGAAAACTGTTACGATTAGGTTCAGTGATTTACCCCGGCTTCAATCGGTCATTCCTTCCCGTCGAAATAGGAGATTTTCTGCAGAAAGCTCCTTTCGAAAACCGAGGGGCATTTCACTTCGGAAATGCCGTACACCTTGCTTGGAAATCCGAAAAAAATCCCGAAATCCCTAAGAAATTCTTAGGAAATCCGGAAATCCTTAAGAGATTCTTCCGAAATCCGAGAATCTTCAGGAAATCCCAAGAATTCTCAAATCTCGCAAGTGCTCCACTTGCAACAATCTTTTGCAAAATCTTTATAATAGAACTAAAGATGTCTTAATAAATCGGTAAATAAGTGTCATAAACTTCGACAAACCCTGAGCAGTTGAAAGACAACTCGGGGCAGAGTGCAATGTCGAGGCCGCAGCGCAGGAGCTTTCGTTGGTTGCCATGGAGCTCTAGTGATAACCACAACCACGCCACAAATGCACGTGCAGTTCCTACTTGGTCCTAATCATGGAGGTGGACGACGGTGGTTCCGAAACTATGGATGTTCAGTTAGAAGAAATACCCCCAAGAAGTGTGGAATATAATTCTTCCATGTGTAAACTACTTAAATAAAATCATGGAGTTCTGTGGTTACACAAGGAAAGAATCAATCGTCAAGATTAAAGAAAAAGATGAGAGGGACAAAATGAGAGGGCTTAGCTTTGGCACAGAAGGCCTCTTTAATAAAGTTCCAGCCTTTCTCGCAAAAATACCCTGCCACGTTCACCTTGTTTTGAAAGAACCTTGAGTACCATATTTGACAAACGGCACCAATGCCCTCATTGCCTTACTTGGCGACTCCTTTAGTCAGAGCCTCTATTGACGGAAAAGTGCAAATCTACGATAAATCTAACATTTTCACAAAAAAGCAGTAACTTTAAAACTTCCATGCACATGTGGATTATTACTGTAGGACAGATTACAATTGATAGCTAATCAATATACTTCCCATTAATAGAATGAGATATCATGCAAACTGGGGCCCGTTGCCCTTTTTGTCGTAGCCAGAGAACCAGCTTTACGTAAAATAACAAAAAAAGTATTGTGAAATAACGAAAGGAAAGTTTTCGCTAGGGAGGTCGGGGGCCCTTAGTTTTGAACTAAAGGTAACTTTAGTCCGTTACGCCCCTGAACAACTGACAACAGCATAGTTTTTGAAACTCTTACGATAATTTTTGGTTTTTTTAACGCCTTTGAAAACTTTGGAAATCCTTAGGAAATCCCTAGGAAATCCTTGGAAATCCGGAAATCCCTGACGAATCTGTCGGGAAATCCGGAAATCCTGGTAAAAGTTTTTGGGATTTCGGAAATCCCGGAAGTCTCGTACGCCATTTTAGGTAGTGAAAACCTCTCGTCGAAAACCTGCAAAAACGAGCGAAAATAGCAAGTAAAATTTCCCTTTGTTCTCCTTCCTAGCAAAAATGACTCTTGGATGTCCTCATGTATTTTTCCTCGTGGGCGAACGGAATCCCCCTGAATAAGCTATTCACACTAGGAGGAAGACTTTTCAACCACCCAAAATGAAAGCACGTGCTAAAGCGTGCTGAAAGTCATCACTGTGAGGTAAACGCATTAGGGACTTTAGCTTGTAATTTTAGCACCTTTTTAAGGTTTTTCAAAGGGATTCATTTTAGAAAATTGCCTACAGAATCTGAACGGAGTGACCGATTTCAGCCAGAAAATTTTAAGATAATGGAACATGTTAGCTATTTAATCAGATATTGCAAAATATCATTGCTTATATACTTAGGGAGCAGTAGCCTTTAAAACGCCGGGGGCTTTTTTTGACTCACCCGGTAGGGTTTGATTTTAGACGTCATATGTGTTAGAAACATGATGATTGTATCAAAGATCATCGTAACTTTTGTGTTACCCCCCGTACAAAGAGACAATAGAAACTTTTTAATGACCTATGATTGGACGATTGAACGCTGTTGTTGTTGTATGCAGCACGAGTTGTTTACCAGAAAAGTCTTTTTTTTTTGTTATTCGTTTTTTCGTCGCTTCATTGAATGATTGAAAAGATGTGATACAGTTTAGTTTTCGCTATTAAACTGTTTTAGAAGCCAAAAGTCTGCTGAATTTTTAACAGGTTATGGACCCAGGATGCTTAGAATTGTTTGTGGGCTACAACAGCTGTGGCAGACGTGATATTTGTTTGTGTTCGATGGAAAACAAACTGTAAAGTATGACAGAGCATGTCGGAGATCACGAAGATCGAACCTTTGATCGGAAAGAATTACCAGTCATGGAAATACAACATGAAGCTTGTTTTGATGGAACGTGGCTTGTGGGGTTTTACTCAAGAAGGGCAAGAAGTACCTCCGGAGCCAACAGCTTCAGCTGCCGTGAGGAATGCTTACAGATTACGTTCGGACAAGGCCTACTCATTGATTGCTTTAAGTGTCGAGAAAAATTTACAAGTGCATATTGCCTCAACCGTCAACCCGAAGGAAGCGTGGGACATTTTACAGAATCATTTTGAATTTGTATCGGTGACACAAATTGTGCGTTTGAATCGTAAATTTTATGCAGCCAGCATGAAGGAAGGTGATGATTTGATGGAGCGTATTACGTATGACTTCCCTTGCTGAGATGAAATGAAAGAGGATATTTCTTCGAAAAAATTTGCAACTGTTATCCTTGGTAGCTTACCCGAGTCACACGATAATTTCATGACGAGTTTAAATGCGCGAAATGCAGAAGAAATAGAGTGGGAAGATATTAAAGGTTTATTGGTTGAAGAGTTTATTAAACGTAAAGAGAAGAAAGAAAAACATTCATTTGACGATGCTTTGTTTGTCAAAAGAGGTGCAGCCTTTAACAGAGGGAGAGCTCAAGCACGTGGTGGTCGAGGAAATAATTCTTGTAGAGGCTCATATGGTGGTAAACCGTTCTCATCTGGTGCAGTTCAAGAGCAACAGCATCATGATGATTCGAGAGATGCAAAGGGGCCTAGATGTTTCAAGTGTAATCAATTTGGTCACATTGAGAAGAACTGTCCACAGAATAAGAGAAATGCTGGAAGAAATGAGCATTCAAACATTGCTGAGAATAGTTTATCTGATGATGAAATATATGAAGATGTGGCATTACTTTCGAGCACAAAAAATCGTACCAATGAATGGTTTATTGATTCTGGTGCAACGAAACATATGATGTTTGATAGAAGTATCATAATAAACTTTGTTAAATATGAGCATCCACTGAAGATATACTTGGGTGATAGCACAGTTGTATTGGCTCAAGGTGAATGGAAAGTAAGGCTTCCCCCACATGTTATGGCTCTGATGATGATTTTCTCGCCTTACATTAAGTATTGTTTGTACCAAAATTGACAAAGAACTTATTGTCAGTACCAGCGATGGCTCAGATGGGAGCAGAAGTTTGTTTTGACAAAGACAAGTGCACTGTGCTCAAGGACGGGAAGACAATTACGATTGGACATGTTTTAGATGGCAAGCTGTACAGAGTAAATACACCAGAATTTGTTCAATTGTTAACAGAATCAAACATTCCATCAATGAAAGTATGGCATGAGAGATTGGGACATTTAAATCACGACTATGTTAATCAATTGGCGAAGAAGAATCTAGTTACTGGTATGAAGATCGATCATAGTATCTCTATTGAGAAGAATTGTGAATCGTGTGCCCTTGGAAAAATGCATAAGCAGTGTTTTCCTAGGAAGAGTCAGAATCGAGCAACTCAACCAATGGAGCTTATACACACTGACATATGTGGTCCAATGCAGGTTGAATCTATGGGTGGTAGTCGATATATATTGATGTTTACAGATGATTATTCGAGATACACTACCGTTTACTTTCTAAGGAGTAAAGATGAAGCCCTATCGAGATTCAAAGAGTTTGTTAACTTGGTAGAAAACCAGACTGGACGTCATGTAAAGAAGCTTAATATTTTTGCTGACAAAGGAAAGGAGAATGTCAAGGTTATTCGAAGTGATAATGGAGGAGAATACACTTCAAAGAAATTTGCTGAGTATTGTGCAGAGAAAGGGATTTCTCATCAGTTTATGAATCCTTACAGTCCTCAACAAAATGGAATTTCTGAAAGATTAAATCGTACAATCATTGACGCAACAAGATCAATGATTCATCATGCAAAGTTGCCATTACAGTTTTGGGCAGAAGCAGTTAACACAGCAGTTTATTTGCATAATCGAAGTCCTACTGTAGCATTGAAGGATAAAACTCCTTTTGAATGTTGGTTTGGAAGAAAAGCTAACATTTCTAATCTACGAGTATTTGGATGTGTTTGTTACATGCATGTTCCAGATGGTCAACGTCAAAAGTTGGATCCAAAGTCGTGTAAAGGAATCTTTGTTGGTTATCCTGAGGGTACAAAAGGATATAAATTGTATGATTTAAAGAAGAAAAAGTTTGTTCGAAGCAGAAATGTTTTATTCTATGAAGATAAGTTCTATTATCCTGATTCAGAAGCTAAATCAGATGATGTTACAAAGATCGTTTTTCCAGAAGAAGATGTTGATATTGAAAGCATAATAGAACATCCTATTGATATCGAAAATTTGCCTCAGATTCAAGAGGATGATATCGAGCCAGTGAGAGAATGTAATGAAGATAATCCTGTGAAGGCGACGTATGAAGAGACATTCATGCAGCAAGTTAGAAATATAGGAGCAAAGAGAGAGCGAACGCCTCCAAGAAGATTGATTGAAGAGATTTCAAATTATGCTGAACATTGTTTTATGACAGAATCGTTTACATCATAATCTGATGAACCAAAGTCTCCTGGTGAAGCTTTGAATAGTGAACACTCTGATCAATGGAAAGAAGCTATGGATTCTGAATATTCTTCTTTATTGAAGAATGAAACGTGGGAGTTAGTACCACCACCTGAAGGAAAGAACATCGTTGGTTCACGCTGGATTTTAAAAGTCAAGCGTAATGCAGATTACTCACTAGATCGTTTTAAAGCAAGACTTGTCGCTCAAGGTTACTCGCAGACCAAAGGAGTGGATTATGATGAAGTTTTCTCACCTGTTGCAAGATATTCTGCTATTAGATCATTACTTGCATTAGCAAATATGCATGATCTTGAAGTACATCAGATGGATGTGAAAACTGCTTTTCTCAATGGATCAATAGACTCTGAGATTTTCATGACACAACCAGAGGGGTAGGTTGATGCAGATAAACCAAACTATGTTTGCAAGCTAAACAAGAGTATTTATGGGCTCAAACAATCAGCTCGTTGTTGGAATTCTACTCTTAATCAGCATTTGAAATCGAGCGGTTATCGTAAGAGCAATGCTGATGGCTGTATTTACATCAAGTTAATCAAGAAGCCAGATGGACAGATCAGTTCTGTTATACTTGCAGTTCATGTCGATGATATCATTCAAGTATCGAATGATATTTCTATGCTCAATGCAGAGAAGGAATCATTGTGTCGCAGATTTGAGATGGTTGATAAAGGAGAAGCACATCATGTTCTTGGAATGTCAATCAAGTGAGATAGGAAAGCGAAGACTTTGTTTATAAGTCAACCAAAGTATGTTGAAAATGTGCTGCAACGTTTTGGGATGGAAGATTGCAAGCCCATCTCAACTCCTATGGAACCGGGTAAAAAGTTTCAAAAGTTATCAGATGATGAAGAGTCCTTTGATACCCAGACCTATCAACAAGTAATGGGATGTCTGACGTATGCATCAACTGCTACAAGACCTGATATTGCAGCAGCAGTTGGAACTTTATCTCGTTACATGTCAAATCCAAGCAAAGATCATTGGATGGGTGTTAAGCGAATATTACGATACTTGAAAGGAACATTGAATTATGGACTTAGATTCTCTGATAGTGAGAATGATAATATTGTTGGTTTTGCTGATGCAGATTGGGCAGGTGATGTCGATTCACGCTGTTCCACATCTGGTTATGTTTTTCAAATTGGGAGTTCTACTGTGAGTTGGTGCAGTAGAAAACAAGCTACAGTAGCGAAATCTACTACTGAAGCTGAATATGTGTCATTGAGTCTAGCACCACAAGAAGCTATATGGTTACGTCGATTGATGAATGATCTTGGAAACAAAATGATGTTACCTACTTTGATTTATGAGGATAATCAAGGGGCGATACAGCTTTCAAGAAATCCAAAGTTTCATAACAGAACAAAACACATTGATGTTTGTTATCATTTTGTTCGTGAAAGAGTGACATCGAAAGAAGTTGGTGTTGATTACTGTCCTACTCAAGACATGGTGGCAGATATAATGACAAAGGGACTGCCAACAGTTACTTTTGAGAAATTTAGAAACTCATTGGGAGTTTATCGCGTTGTTTAGTTCAGTTCAGTACCACGTTTTTGGACCTCAGATATTTTTTGATATAATCATCAAGTGGGAGTGTTAGAAACATGATGATTGTATCAAAGATCATCGTAACTTTTGTGTTACCCCCCGTACGAAGAGACAATAGAAACTTTTTAATGACCTATGATTGGACGATTGAACGCTGTTGATGTTGTATGCAGCACGAGTTGTTTACCAGAAAAGTCTTCCTGTTTTTGTTATTCGTTTTTTCGTCGCTTCATTGAACGATTGAAAAGATGTGATACAGTTTAGTTTTTGCTATTAAACTGTTTTAGAAGCCAAAAGTCTGCTGAATTTTTAACAATATGGTAGATTTACTTCTTATAATGTCAATGGAGGTGCTAGCATAGTAGATTATGCAATCTTTCCTGACGACCAATTCAATCAAGTTTATTTCATTCGTAGTCAAACCACCGAATTTATTATTTGACCATTACCAAATAATTGTATGGATTGATACAAAACGAAATGATACTATTATCGAACCCACTTCTACAAATTACAAATGGCAAAAGGTACCCACAAAGTTTAAATGGAAAACTGACAGCAAATCTAGATACTCTAAGGCTCTGCAAAACAATAAACATGCTAAAATGATAAGCTATATCTAACTGGTGAAGCTTCTGAGTTTAATAAATCGAATATCACTCTAAGCACACCCCCCAGTAATGACCCCGCTGGACCTTGTAATTACAGCGGGGAAATTATGAAAAAACATACATTTTCAGCGGGGATAAGAAATATCATGACGGGGAAATGAAATTTTAGGCTATCATCTATGATGGAGCTTGCATAATTTTGACGGGGAAGCAAAAATTTCAGCGGAGAAACAACAAAAACAAGGCGGGGAAACTCTTTAAACTCAAAGCTTAGCGGGGAAACGAGTTTTTTTGGCGGGCCATCCTTCATTTTTCATTTCATTTCATTTAAATCATATTTAAAGTTGGTATTTACAATAGTAGATAATAAAATACTAATTCACACCAACTATTTACAAGAAAGATATACTTTATAGAAAAGAAAGAATCATTAGCGGCATATTTTGCAGGTGCATTTATCACCAGCCCAGTCTTTGATCCTCTTTTTGAAAACCGCAAGTGTTGGCTGATTTTTAATAGTATCATCAAGGGTGTTCCAGAGGAAGCTCCCTCTAAAGGACAATGATTCTTGCCCATAGCCCTGTGTCTTTATTTGCGGCAGTTTACAAAGATTTTGTATTCTTAGATCATAAGTTACATGCTTCTTTTCATGAAATTCCCATACAAGCGATGGGTTAAGATGATTCATAGACTTGTAGATTTCTGTCATGAGTTTCTGCAAGTTTCTAACGTGTATACAAAAACTGCCACTTCGCGTGAGCAATGTTTCGAAGAGACATTCGTATTCTTTATAGAGGATCCGAAGAGCACGTTTGTGTGTGCGGTCAATCTCTTTGTTTGCACCTTTGTTGCAGAATAACCAGATCAAAGGGCAATAATTGAAGTTCGATAAGATAACCGCGTTGCAAATTGTTAGTGCCTGTTCTCTAGAAATATACGTATTTAGCCTAGAAAAGGCACTGATTTTCTTGTTGACTTTTGAACATAACGTTTTAACATGCTTGTTAAACTTTAATTTGTTGTCAAATTCAATTCCTAGCAATTTAACATGATCTGTTGCAGATAATTTGTTCTCATTGATATTAAGTCGCAGTCTTCTCTGGCCTTTCAAGCCTGGGAACATAAGCTGGAATGTTTTTGGGTTTGCAACCATTCCATTATTTGTAAACCATTCCAGCAATCTACTGAGATCACTTTCCAAATTGGTAACAATTTCATGTAGGTCTATCCCACATGAGTAAATGGTGTTATCATCTGCAAAGTTACGGATCTCCGAGTCTAGTCTCATGAGACACAGATCATTGATGAATATGTTAAAGAGCAAAGGACCTAAGACGGATCCCTGTGGTACTCCAATTTTTATTCTTTTTGCGGTACTTCTATGTGAACCAATTTTTACCCTTTGATGGCGGCAATCCAGATAGCTATACATGAGGCAGAGGCTATTGAAATCAAATCCATACGCCTCCAGTTTTGCGATAAGGAGGTCATGGGGCAGACAGTCATGCTTCAACCTTCAGACTTCAACCAGAAGTCAGACTTCAACCTTGGCGGGGCGATGTTTCAGCGGGGTCGTTACTGGGGGGTGTCTAAGCTTTCAGGCTGAAATTTGCATTGAGAAGAATAAAGTCTCTTACAAATGCCCAAGGCATAGACAATTCGCTTTGGGATGGAGAGTATTGCTTTCTTGCGGATGTAAGCTAGAACGAACAATATAAAAGCCTTAAATGCAAAGTAATATGTGGACTGTCCGCGATTCGCAAATTTAAAGATTTTTTATCCCAAACTAACTTATAGCAAGTCTACGGAGCCCTGGTTGAAAGTCATCTACGATACGGTAATGAACCATGGGCAATTTGTCTGATACCAAATTAAATCACTTGCAGCGTCCCAAGACATAGCTCGCACATTGATTGAAAGTTCCAATATAAAGGACGGATGGACGTGCAATTGGCTCTGTATCGCTAACCATATCAAATATGACAAGGCTTTTGTGCCATATAAGATAATGAATAGTTTATGTCGGAACAGTCTTCAGCGAAAATTCACCACGACATCTCAAATATCTGCATACGCTACGAGAAATTGCCAGGACATACTGATATCCCAACAGGAAACCTAGAATTTAAAAAAAAGAGTTTTCTTTACTCTGGTGCTAAACTGTGGAATGATATACCTCTCGATATAAGGAATAGCCCCACAGTTCTTACATTTAAAAAGAAACTGATGGACTACTTGCTACACTAGCATTTAACCCAAAGCACGATCGCTAGGAAGAGCAGCGCTTACCTAATGGTTGCATTTCATATTGTGCTTTGTAAATATAATATAGGACGTTTTTTTTCTTCTCACTATATCATCATTTTTGAAACTATTTTCCTCATGTATGAGCTGATGGGGATTTGTGGATAAACATGATTAAATGAAAAATGGAAATGAAATGGAGGTCGTTGCATGGACTTTCAAATTACATTAATCAGTCACGGGACTAACTCTTTCTTTCTTTGTTTCCCGCAGATCGCAAATTATGGCATTGGTGGCCATTACGATACACATTTTGACTTCTCACGGGTATGATGTATTTTCAATTTTTTCCTTCTGCACATTTTCATGTATACTGAGACTTCTAAACAAAGTAACTTAGAATTCTAGAACGTGATAGTTATATTTAGTTCATCTTGAATTCCAGTTTCCTTACGGACCAATCCATATGAGATGGGCTAGCTGAGTGAGAGAGAGGTTTACCCACCTAATTGAATGGGCAGTAGGATCAGTAGGATCAGTACTTGACGGTATGATCTCATTCAGGTGGGATATATCTCATATGAACACGATACGTTGACCTAGCCCAGCCATTTGGGATGATTTCGTCAATCCATAGTGGGCACAGAGGCAGGCGGAAATAGAGGAAAAATCGCATTTTTAGGATCCCAGATTTGTTTAACTAGTCTTAAAGCTGAAGAAATTCCGGAGTCAGCAGTGCAAATGTAAACTTATATCTTTTTCCGATCTGAAATAATGCTACTTTGAAACGTGGAGAAGTTGGAAGACTTGTTTGCACCCCCCCAAAAACCTCGCTATTTCAATTGCTAATCTGTGTATCATGGATTTTATAAGAATTCCAAGGTCAAACATGAAAACAAAATACTGTCAGAATTGTAGATCTTTATTGTTTATCTATTGAATGGAGGGGACAATACTTGCGCTTTTTCACTGTAAAATTTTCGATGATATCTTGAATAACGCAAAATGCCATAAATGGAACACTATACCGGGTGTCCCAGAAAAGAGGTAGCGGATTTGATCATGGCTAGCGTTAACGATTTAGCTTGAATCAATCGGAAATGATCTTTAAACTAATCCTCGATAGTCAACTTGAACATAGACACCTTGTTTGCTGATATTGGAGGTTTGAGAGAAGAAATTTTTATCACGAAAGTCCAGATTTGCCTCCACCCCTAAACCAAAGCTTTTGGGTTTTGGCCTAAGTTATTGATGCGCTTGTTGTGGAATCTCCTGAATCATAGCGAAGTACAGACAAGAAACCTCGTACTTCGGAAAAATTCTTGATGACATAATATCGGAAAATCGAACTTGAAATCAAATTCACGAATTTTTTTCCCAAAGAGACATCTCCTTTCATTCAACAAACCCTTTGAATAACACCTGCCGAATAAAAGTTATTCATCAGCGAAATAATTCCCTTGGGTGTGAAAAAATCTTTCTTGTTTGAATAAAATGCATTTTTGTTATCATTGGAATTATTACGAAACAAGCAATCGCGTATATCCAAAGGATAAAAATTCACAAGGATAACATCCTTGAAAGTGCTCCTCACTCGTGCTTAAATCGTTTCTACCTTGTAAATATTCATCTTGACTGAAGAAAGATATTCCTTGCTGATTATATTCATTGATAAGTTTGTCCGTTTTTAGTTTTTGCATTTACATTCAAATGTGTACCTAAGCACACTAGTCCTTGTTCGGAATTTCTACGCTATGTCTGTCCTTGAGGAGATTCCCCAAAACAGCGCGTTTGTAGTTCTGGCCAAAACCTAAAAGCTCTGGTTTCGAGATGGAGGCAAATCTGGACTTTCAAGATAACACTGTCTTCTCGCAATGTTCTAATATCAACAAACAAGGTATCTATCTTCAAGTTAACTAGCAAGGAATATTTCAAAGATGATTTCCGATTTATTCGAGCTCAATTCTTTACACTAGCCTTGATCAAATCTGTTACATTTTTTTGGGACACCTGGTAGAACATATACTTTTTTGAAACTAGAGTAAGTTGGGTGGACCAAAATACCTTGGGTTTTGGATTTCTTAGGTGTTAAAAATTTTTCTGGCAGTTGCGAAAGCACTTCGAATTTTTGCTCAAGAATTTAGCAATCAAAGGTTCATAGAACTGGCATCCTGATGTAAACAGTGAATACATTTGTGAATAGCACTTGTGTTCGGCTACTAAATCCTACCATGGATAGCAATAATCTTGAGATATTCAAAGATTATGATGCTATTTCATTTCTGCGACGAAAAATTTGTCTATCTCTACTTGCCAAATACATAATACAGGTTAAGACCATTTAGGAAGGGTTTCAATGCCAGATCACCTCCTCACCTTAACTTTACGCAAGAAAGTAATTTCTTATCCCTTTCTGACTATTTAGGACTTCAAGTTTTCATTTAAGCAAGTTGTCAATTTTTGAAGTCCTATTTCCGCCTGATCCCTAAACATGCCCGCTGTGAATCGTGTGCAAAAGAGTGAATTTATACGATGAGCTGATGATGGGACAAACCTATCATTTTGAATTGGTTCGTGTCTTTGCTTTATCGTATAAATAGTAACAAACTGAACTAATGAGCTCATCACGGGCTCATCAGTTCTAGATGAACCAGTTCTAATAAGTTCATCGTTGGCTCATTTTTTTTATTCAAATATAAAAATTTACAATGAGTTTTACGTTTAATTATACTTATCTAATCACTCTACAACATTACAGGTACGATACCATGGGGAGCGAAAGAGAATGACTACCCCATGGCCTGCGTAAAGAGACACGTAACATTAAACTAACTACAACTACGATACAATCGCCTAAAACTATTGGATCACGTGCTAGGATTCTTTTCCATACCAGATGTCAGGTCAGGGTTTCGATGACTTGGATGATGTTGCACGTGCAACTCATTCAGTTGTAATAGGTAAAATACCTGAAGTCTGATGTGAAAAAGAATTTACAAGGAAAAATAACATTTACTTTAAAGGACTTGGTGGTTGCATAGGTTGCAATAGATCTCAATCAAACCGATCAGTTTCATGGATAAAACGTAAGGTCAATTCGAGTATGTTTCTATTCAAGTCATTGGAAAGGTCTTGATTACCATATAACAAAAGCTGGGTCAAAGCATCATTTGAAAGATCGGTGATTTGTACAAATGAACGTAATAATTCAGCAACTCTAGCGAGAAGATCCTGTCGTTGAACATCAAATGAAGGGCAGAGCAACAAATAGTGCTCCGTATTCTCAATCCCATCACTTGTTGCGCACATTGGATTTATGGTATCCCTAAAACTATGCTTGAATTTGTGGAAATTTAATTTGCTGAGACCAACCCTCAGTTGAGTAAGTTAGGATAATCCTTTTGGATCGTGAATTCCAAACACAGATTTTGTAGAGAGACGGATTATCGTCAAGAGCTTCTTCTTGAAAACAGCAACAGGAGGTGCATGTCTCAATTCAGGCTGAAGCTTATTCCATTCGGATAAAATGTTGGGATAGAAGCTAGACTTGAATTTTTCCGTCCTTGCCTTTAATTGCCCAATGACATCCTGGTTGCAAAGACGGTACTGTGACTGATGAAGAGGGGGAATTGGATCTACTGTATACTTGGGGGCTAAGATTATTTACAAACTTGTAGAACAAGGTGACGCGTCTACTCCATCCTCGGGAACTTAATGATTCCCAGCCTAGATCTGTGTACAGCTTCTCCTGCGTTGAATCATCGCCACGCTTGGATGATCGACTGATGAACCAATTTGGCTTTGAATGATTGAATGAGCATGCGTAGTACAGTACAGTACAGCGTTTAGTTTTTCATAGCAACACAAAATGGATCTAGCCAGGAAACTTTTTACGTCAATCTCTTCGGAATGTGGCCGTGGCTAGTGGCAATATTGTTGATCCTGGCGAAGAAACTATAAATTGGAGTTGCAACGATGATATCGTTCAATCAACGACTTTGTCATGCAGCTGCAATAAAAGTTTAAGCAAAAGCTTTTAGCACCATTCTTCTTTGAAGGAATAAGATGATAAGTGATTTTCTAAGTGCTCTTCTCCTTGAACTTTCACGGAAAAGTGAACTAAAAACCGTCATTCTTTTTTGTTTTCAATATTGATCGGTGCTGTTTTGAAGTTTTGTAGGCCTATCCTTTCTGAAAAAGGACGCATGCGTGAAATTGGTAGCATGGTGCAATTGGTTCATCGTCAGCTTATCGCATAAAATCAAACATCGAGTTTAATGCGCCAGCGATGATCCAATTCAATGATCAGTTCGTAGGCCTTGAATGCGAATTGGCCCATTGTGCCAGGATGAAATTAACCATGCGAACACAAAACTGAGAATCATCCTACTGAAGTTCCGTCAACACATATCCCGATATTTTTGAAAACGCATCTTTTTCATCCGTGTTGGGTTAGCGTCCACACGGAGACGGCGCCTTCGGTCACCAAAACGAAGCTTTTCGAAAACGCTCACCAGAGTGGATCTTTTTGAACGCGCCGTTTTCATGTTGTCGTGTGGACGGGTGAAAACAGAACTTTTCGAAAACGCTGACGTCACAGCATCGATTTACGACGCATCAGAACATGCGCACGGATCTTTTGAGATCACGCGAGGGCATTTTGCTTGTCTGTTTTCTTTTATCGAAGTTCGAACATCGAAGTTTGCATGTAGCAGCGTCTTCATGTGGACGCGGAAATTTTTTAATACGGATAAGAAATGATGCGTTTTCAGAAATATCCGTGTAAGTGTGGACAAGGCGTCAGTTGAGCTGGCCCGCCTCATGTGAACAGGCTCTAGAATTAATGTTCGTAAAATTACTATATGATCAAACAATGCAGCTCGCAAGAAAGTTTTCAATATTCTATTTCATAAACAGAAGCCTTTGCAAGTGCCTTCTCTTTAATTAGTAGGTGTCTTTGATAGTAATTTGGTCGCTGAAGCGCTGTTGTTCCCCCAAAAAAAGAAGTTTCAATACCGGTGTAAAAATTGAGTCAACCGGTAACAAACGATCGCCATCATATTTCTTCGTGGTTTTTAAACAGACTATTTTTTTCGGTGAATCTTTCTGGAGAGAAAAACGAATCGATAACAACTCATCTCTCGTTGATTCATCCAATAGATTAAACCAAAGGAGGTTGAAACTAAAAAATTCATAATACTGCAACCTTTCATTGTAATGACATACCGTAAGGTTGTTAAACGTTTAACTCATATCAAGGACCTTATCATCTACGTAAAGCTCTTGTGGTTAGGCCAAGTTACCCAGAAATATGTAGTAATGCTATAAAAAAACAACTTTTCATGAAGTTACGATTTGCAAAATTTCAAGTTGCCACACTTTTCTTATCTACCCAATTTATCAAGAATGATGAACGGGATTATACAACGATACTACTATGATCGTTTTCAACGGACTTTTCTCAACGCTTTTAGCATCTGAAACAGCAATTAGTAATGTTGTAATCTCCACAACTTTCAGGGTTCCTGTAAACTGTGGAACGACCTAACGACTAATAACGACCTAACAACTAGTACAGTATCGAGTTGTCTATGCAAATGGATGTATCAACTGGACCACCATGAATATGGAATGGACTGATCAGTGGATTTACGTTTACAGGAACCCCAACTTTTTGACATTCCTCCATAAAGAGACTGATTTTAGTCAACAGTATCGTGGAAGATTGGGTTGGGTCTGGCAATGAAGGCATTCTACACTGGCCAATGAGTTTTGTGAGGCTTGTATCTAATCCCTGTGTTCATCCCCATAGGCTCGTTTTCATCCTGCCACAGGGCAGATAATCTTTGCTCACCTTAGGAACTGATTTTGTCAATAGCGGTGATGCTAAAACATCAGCTAGGCACTCAGTACAGTTTTAGATATAGGTAAGAGACATGTTATCAAGAATACAATTTGAAAATAAGAGACTAGTTAGTAATTTTTAGTACTGAAACTTCAAAAAATTTTCATTTTGAATCGTTATTGACAAATTGTTCATTCTGAATTACAAAACTTTTATTACTATGGCCTCAGAGTAAAGTTTCTTGTGTAGCGTCTTAGTATTTGAGTGTGTGAACGTGAATACTACGGACATTGAACAGGACTAATTTGTTTGTTGTTAAAAGGCAATTGGCATATTTGCCGAGTAAACAGCGATTTAGGTACGAGTTTTTATAAGAAAATGGCATACAAGAAACTAGTTCGAAGACGGCCAAAATGTTTATTGGTTATTTGATAACTTAGACTACGTTCACGCGATGCCGGCACAGTTTGAAAACGGTGAAAATGTGATGATAGCAAACTTTGAGCTGGCGTTGACACGATACCGGCACGATTTGAAAACGATAAGAAATTTTACTGTAAAAAACTCGTTGCAAGACGTTGATGCCAAAGAAATGTAACTACACTCTAAGAATTGACCAGTGTAAGTCCAAAAGTGTCGAAAAACTGTTCCGTTTACATCATTTTCGAGTGTTCAAACGATGCTGTTTCAAAAATGTACCGGTTAGAGTTCCGTTTTCAAAATCTACCGTTGTCAAAATCTGCCGGCAAAAATGTGCTGTTTTCGTGTGAACGGGAGGCCTATCCGCCATATTTTTCACCGTTTTCAAAATGTGCCGGCATTGTGTGTGTGTACGCAGTCTTAGATACAGAGATATTTAGTCAAATATGCCATTAAGCCTTTATGCTTGAGTGATATTACCTAACCGTTTTTTTTCGAACATTACTTTGTTTATGCTTATGGTGTTGTAAATTTCAAGAAATATCTGCAGCAGTGTTATTGACCACATTGATAATTCATGAATTTGAAAAATGAGAAATGAATTAAGAAAGTTTTAGTAGTAAACTGCGATAGTTTTCATATTGAATTATGAAGTTTTTAGCTCTATGGCCTGATAAGCCTGATCCAAGATTCTTATAAAAACATATGGTTAGGCCTGATCCAAGATTCTTTTAAAAACATATGGATGAAAATGAACAGTTATTCATTAGTTGATGTCGATACTGAAATAGAGCCTGGTCACGAAAATAAGAGCTGTCCTTTCTACCAAGGCTTAGGTATTGGCTTATATTTCTCCATTAGCAAACAGCGACAATTCGTTACACTTGTAAAAAAGGAAGTATCTTTTAAAGTATCAAACAATGCTTAGGGATGTCCGCATGTGACTGGATCGCCCTATGAAAGTACAAATTTCTTTGCATGGCAATTTCAAAGCACAGATCATTATTTTGTATCTATTTATCACTGATGCACCCAAATATTATGCAATTTTCTATTTGTGACCTTTATGACGATTAGCGTCCTTACGCAAATCTCACCCTCAAGTAACTGCTCAAATTTCAATTGCTGAAGCTTCCCACATACAAGTGACGTGACTTGATGAATTGCAGTTAGCGAATAAGATGTCATATAGCAGGAAAAATACGATGACCGTCCATAGTGACAACCAGTCCCAAACCCAAGCAGACTCGCAGATCCCGCACCTCGTTGGACGTGCAGATTTGCACTTACAGAAGACTTAAAAATCACATCTTTAATTCTAAAAACAAAATGCACTCATTTTAGACAGAACAACGTCGGTCGTTCTATTCCCTGTGTTTATTTTGATTGTATGCTGTTTTAACTCATAGCAGTTTCAGATCTGTGTAAAGAATGACCGAATTTTATGTCAAATAGGAAGCCTTGTGTTTGAAATTACCCCAAATAGAAAGTTTGCCATTTGCGTGCAAGATCTGACATGTGCTAATTTCTTGTTTGTAAGTTTTCGTCGCAGCCCCCTAGCTTTGCAGCTTTGGAAATTGAAGACATTAAATGACATTCCATTTTTTAGGCTACGTCAGTGTACAATGTTTTTTAAGTCATTTTTAATTCATCCAATGTTTTTGCTTCGCAGCTAACTCCGATCCGTCCACCTCCATTTCGTCGCAATGGCTCCGAATTAACGTATAGACCGTCAAAGGTAACCTTTGCAAATCATTATTATGGGTGTATTTCATTGGTAGTTTCAAACCTACCGAATTCTGAAAACGGTAGACTTCGCAGAAATGGAAATGCATTTCCCAATCAAACACAAAATTCTTCAAAAACGGCAGGCTTCAGGGTCATCCTGACGAAAGCGAGGTTTCCAGTTGGAAAATGCGATTACGTGTCTGATGCTTAGCAACGAAGATTATTAAAGTTATCGGTTACCGTAGCAACGCAAGGAAATTCGCCTCGTTTTCAGAGTCTCGCAAATGAAAACAAGAATCTTTCCAAAGTCTGCCAAACCTTCTACATTTTGGAGTAAAGTGTTTAGCAGGCCTTCCAAACATGCCAAACCTGCCGTTTTCGGAATTTTGGAGTCAATCACACACGAATTCCGAGTCTGCCAGGCCTACCGTTTTCAGAATTGGTACCAATGAAGCACACCCTATATTATTGGTATACTGCATCATTTTATTTTTTCACCGGTTGAATAAACAATGCGTCAGTTTGCCAAGTTATGTTACAGACACAAATCTCACAACGTCCATCAGTACGTAGGAGAAAGATCCATCAGCAAAGGAAGCTTTGTTGCATTTTTAAGAGATGTGTATAAAATCGTCATGGTTTGCAAGATTTCTTTTATTAAACCTAGAATTGACATAACTTTTCGAGCAATAATAAATTTTTTTGTCGAAAGGTTGAAGAAGAGTGTGCTTTCCATTGGGGAAAAAAAGGGAATTATTTTAGATTTACTCATCCCAACTCTTTGCACTACAGAGGGAAATCTTTGATGCGTTATGAAAGATAATGTGATGAGAAACCAGCAAATGTAGGTAGTTACATATCAACATCGGTAGTCAGTGTCGTGGAGAGGATCCATGGGCCCCGGATCAAAACGATACATTGGTCCCTGGCAAAGCGAGTTGTGCAAGGTACGCTGCAGGTGCACTCATCTAGGGGGTGTGGGGGCATGCTTTCCCGCGAAAATCTTTAAACAAATCAAGATTGTTAGAATCGCTCTGGTAGCTATTTGCACTTCAAAATACAATTATCATGTCATTGAACTGGCCAGTCATTATGCACAAGTTATCACGATATAATAACTAGTCGCCTCTTCCTGATTTTTAACACATTATTGTAATTTGAGAAGTTACGGGGCCCTCTTTGATCATGAACCTGGCAGAGACCTGAACTTGATCCATGTTTGAAAAACTGAATTATTATTCATGGGCCCCTATGGCCATGAGTCCCAGGTTTTTGACCCCATGACCCCCTTATCCTCGGCCCTGTTGGTAGTTACATATCATCAAAGTCACATGTCATCATTGGAAAAAAAATCAAGTTCTCTGTCAAATACACCGAAAACGATTTGGCTGACCAGATATTTTTTCTTAATTAAAGTCCTGGATTGAGTTTAGAAGTGAACAAGAATCTCTTTGCGTATTGTGTTTTGGTTTGGTAAAAATCGGCCTTCTACAAGTTCTAGATATAATAAAAAAGACAAAATAAACGTTGTAATTCAAAGTCATATCGTTCCTCTGAGACAACAGGTTGCCGATTAAGAATTTATTGCTTTATCCGAGATTGTGCTTACTTTTTTGGAAAACAAACTTTGATAGAAGTTTGCAAAAGAATATTTTAATTAACCAAAACCCTTTTACGGAGGTCCAGATTTTCTGGGAGGGATATTAAATGTGGGATTCAGTTTCAGTGAATTCATTAAAATGATTCCATTATCATATTTTTTTCATGCCGCCCATCCAAATTCATCTGTTTTGAGTCCTTCTAATTTATTTTTGGTTCTTTAATCAAAACTAATTGGTTCAGATGCCGTAATTCACCATTCATATTGCTTTTAAATCCTCACCTATGTACCACACTTTTGAACGTCATTATTTAGAATCAAAGGAAGTCTGTTTAGCGTTAGCTTTTGTATTAGCCAACTGTAGATATGAATTGACGGAATTTTACGTTATTGATATTAGATATTATACAGGATTCTCGTGGGTAGTATGAAGTAAGATGTAGAGCTGGCATGGTTCTTTGTCCATTGTTGTCAGTAATAGAGGTCCATTTTTACACATCGTCCTATTAAGTTTCCCAAAGACTGGTTTGTGCTCTGATCAGCGCTTGAACAGTTGCGGAGGAGGAGCCTTGATTTCAGACCCTATTTCTTAATTTCTTGCTATAGGTGAGATCTTAACCTAAAATTTGCAACTTCGTATGTATAAATCAGTTGTGTATTCAAAGAGTAATTCATCTAAACATGCAAACTTTCGAAGGTATTCAGATGCAGATGGTCATTGAATCATGTTATTACCCCATCTGCGGGTAATTGGAAAGAACTTTTGGGACAGTTCAGCAATAAAATAATGTTCGAGTATTTTGAGGTGTGAAAGTTAAATTTGCTCTTCACCTATTCAAAAGCTCTAATCGTTCGTTTTTATGATTGAGTAATCACGGCTGAAATGAAACTTGGGTGAGAAAGTTCCTTCAGTACTAGAAGATATCACTTTTTCACACTGCATCTTTTCTTAAATTTTTCAGCAATTGATATGATAATCTAATTAATCTAATTGATCAAGAAGTTATTAAGTGTACAAATTCTAGCGGTCGATCTGGTTCAAAACTTTTTTCAAATTATGCACTGTAGCAGCGTAATTCAATAACCATCATTCTTAGGCTGCCTCTGAAATTTTTCTTGTTACTCCACGAACACGCAGCTGATTGGAAATACGAAGTTGCAAGTTTTAAAATAGGAACTCATATATATCATAAAGTTGAAATAAAATTTCTGAAAGTGAGGCTCCTCCACAAGAAGCTCCAAAGTTCCTACCTTTTTTAAGACATCCGATATATTTCTAAATCTAAGTTCACCTTTCTGCTGCTAAATGGTTAGTTAAACGTTTCTTTCCATTTAGGTTGGTTAAACGCTTCTTTTCCATTTAGAATTCATGATTGCAGATGTCAGCAAACTTCAATCCGTTATTTTCAGTATCAATTCCTTTTTCGTTGAACTACAGTGTACGATAGCTAGAAATAGTTAGCCAATTAATTCCAACGTTGAAAATGTACATGCAAATGCTACACGAGATTTGGCGGATAAGAATCATCGAACATAATTGAAAGTATGCAACATATAAAATATCTTAAAGCATTTATCGTGACACCTCAAGTTCGGAATAAAGATGCAGCACAACCTGCTCGCAAAATTTTCTTCTTTCTAAGTTTTTGTCTTTGCTTTAAACTGACCAAGTTATTCTGACGTGCACATTTTTCGTGATAACATTTGTCACAGCTGCGGACCTTTTAGTCGGATGCCTTGTTTTGTTTGTTTTGTTTGTCAGGATTTCTAGCTACTAAAAGCTAATTTAGGCCATTGTGCATGCCGCATCCAGGCATGGGACCCCTAGTTTAACGTCCCTTCCGAAGGACGGCGAGTTGCGTTGTGAGGTCAGGCCTCCGAGGTCACCCATCCGGAGTTTGACCTCATTCGACCGAGCTTAACTTCAGTTACCTGACGAGAATTGTTTAAGCCACTCGGCCACTGGTGAGTGGCTGTTTAAGCCGTATGCCTTCTGTGCCATTTCTTACAGATCTCTCTCTGGGTGGAATAAATTCATTGCCGTTGTGCCAATGCATATGATAAAAGAACTAGGTCATTCTAGTTTTGTACACCTCAGTCATAAATATTTGTAAGTTTAAGAACACCTGGTACTATTGCTCAAAATTTGGCTTTTTAAGCTATAATATCTTATCATTTCGGAAATTACACAGGGAGAAATTTTAAACATGGACAGCCTCGATGATTTTCAGAACGTTATTTTCACAATCCACACGGTGTGGTGACCATTTCAAAACAAGTTCTTTATACTTATGAACAGACTGATGTCAGGGATTAACCAGGCAAACCTTCATCTGTAATTGGTCCTTTGGATACTTAATATATTAAACAAAATTGTCATCATTAGCGTCTTCGAATTCTTCATTTTTCAGATTGCAAAAGATTCGAGCTGAACCTTTTCCAAATTAAACTGAAATTGAACGGAGAGAAGAGTTATTTTTATGTAAAGAAATGTTTTCATGGAGACTTATTTCACGATGTTCTCTCGAAAGTATACAATAAAACTCTTGATAATGGGACAGAGAAATCTTGAGCAATCTTATGCTAGTTTAAGCTGATCCATGTTGTTTCTTCAGAATCTTGGAATAACCTTGCTGTACACTCAGTTGATTTCTAACAGAGTTTTGAATCTTGCAAAGTTGTTTAGCTGATTATTATTATTATTATCATTTTATTTAAAGTTGGCAACTAACATAGCTAGCCATATAAAAAATGCTAATTCAAGCCAACAAAATTAATTTACAATATATACGGAAAAATAAGTAAAAGTAACAGTCAATAAAATTACAAAAGTCAAAAAATCTATCTATACAAGCAATAAAATCTACAAGATGTATCCATAAAATCTTCAAGGCGTATAATATTATAAAAAGCCGAGCTGGGGTATGTATTGTTTGCAGAGCCTACAGTCACAGACTACATTTTTCCAGAATTTTATTTTATTCTTGAATTGTTGAACAGAATTTGCATCTTTGACTTCCTGTGGAAGAGAGTGCCAAATACGCTGCCCTCTATATCGGACTGTTTCGGTACCATATTTACCAGTATGTACGATAGGAACTGTGAATGTATTTGCATTTCTCAAATTATAAGCAGCACTTCTTTGAGGAAAGATTTCCTTCATGAATATGGGATTTAGATTATTTATTGTTTTGAACATTTCAGTCATTAGCAGCTGCAGATTTTTCTCATGTATCGTAACAGACCTATCTTTTTCCAACAAAGTTGGGAAACTAGAACAAAAATCTTTATATGCTATTCTCAGTGCTCTCTCGTGCAGCCTGTTGATTTTGTTGTTCATCTTCCTGCTATGAAACATCCAAACCAACGGACAGTATTGGAACTGGCTGGTTACAAATGCTGTCATCAAAACTCTCAATTTATCAGTACCTAGATATGTCGACATACGTGACAAAGCAAATAGTTTGTTGCCAGCCTTTTGACAAACGTTGCTTATGTGCTTTTCAAAGCTAAGATTAGCATCAATTAAGATCCCTAACAACTTCTCCTCTTTTGAATTATTAACGGCACAGCTGCCAATATTTATGCGCACCTCTTGATTTGTTCTTTCACCAAATATCATAAAATGGCACTTGTCTTCGTTCAGTTTCATATAATTGTTTCTAAACCAATCGATTATAATTTTAGAATCATTTTCTAACCTAGAGATTACATTTTCGAGACGACTATCGTATGTATAGATGGTTGTATCATCCGCATAGTTACATATATCTGTTTCTTTAATCGATAACAGAAGGTCATTGATATAGATATTGAAAAATAGAGGCCCAAGTACGGATCCTTGAGGAACGCCAAACCTTAGATGTTTATAGCTGCTGAAAGAACCATTGATTTTTACTCTTTGTTGCCGATTTTCCAAATAGCTGTAAACAAGCAATAAAGCTTCACGGCTAAATCCGTATGCGTGCAACTTAGCAATTAGTAAGTCATGTCGAATACAGTCAAAGGCCTTTGAAAGGTCCATAAAGATAGCCCCTATCTTCCCACCGTTGTCCAGGCAAGCTTTCCATTTTTCAATTGCGCGCATCAATGCATGTTGGGCATTGTAGCCCTTGCGAAACCCACAAAGCAGCCATGATAAATACGGAGACATGTGTGCAAAGATCTGGGCATCCATGAGCCTTTCAAATACCTTTGATACTGCAGGGAGAACACTAATTGGTCTGTAATTACCCTTGAAAGTTTTGACTTCTTTTTTAAAAGGTGAGGACACATCTGCTAACTTCAATTCATCCGGAAAGGAAGATTGTTCAATTGAGTTATTAAATATGATTTGCAAAGGTGTAGAGACTAGATCGCACTCACTTTTCAACAGTTTTGTAGGAATACTCTTGAAAGTGGTTGACTTGGAGGTGTTTAGTCTATCAAGTTCAGTTTTCATATTTTCAACTGACACCTTTTCAAATGAGAAAGAACCAATGTTTCCATTCAAGGATCGAATTTTTTGGATACTTGGGTGCCTTGAAAACCTCAATAATATTTGATCGATAGGGTCGTTAATATCTTCAGAGGGAAGAATAATATCTTCATTTTCGACAATTCCAAGAGCATCGGTGATAGTGACAAAATAGTTATTAAAAGTGTCAGCTACTTCTGACTCGTTCGACACAATTTTCCCTTCTTCGATCAATGTTATGCGCGATTTTGAAGAGCTCTTATCCGAAATAAAAGGTTTGACAGTCTTCCAGAATTTTTTGTTGTCTGTAACTTCTGAAATATCAAGTTGATTATAAAAATCTCTCTTTGCCTTACGGGATAATTTAACGCAAAAATTACGCTGTCTACGGAAAGCGTCCCAGTTATCAGCCGTTCTATTCTTATTATATCTATTGTTCTTAGCTCACTTACCCTTACTCGCTCACTTACCCTTTCTCGTAATTAAATATTCAAATTTTGTCTTCAGGAAAAAAATAGCGCACTTGTAGAGAGGCTTGGAAACAGAATTGCTACTTTCTTAGTTTATGTGAGTATACCTATGTTTTAGATCAGGATTTTCAGCGTGTTTTGAAAGCCTTTGCACAAAAGCTGATTTGGTATTTCTAATAGACCTTTTCAAAGTGGTCTGGGACGGCGCGCTACTTTTCTCGAAGATGGCGGATAAGCTGCGAAGGGTAATCCCCTTCGCATTGCAAACGTTAAGATAGTTGCAGTGGGCGACGTAATGCAACAAATACCGAAATAAACTCCAGCTAATGTGCACTCAAAGGACCAAAAATGCCCGCAAAATCTTACAACATCAAACTAATGAGTTCACATTAAAGTGATATTTTACAAGGAAAAGTTTATTTCTTCGAGTTCATTGAATTTGGATTGTATGATAATTAGTTGCCAGTGTTAGATTTTTATTTATGAATAAACTGAGCTTATCTATTGCCCGAACTAAGGATATACGAAGGCACTTTTGGTACAAGCGTATAGAATTGTTGTTTATTATTGTCTAGAATTTATCACAAATTGCCATATCTGAAATGCCTTAACAATGATTACATTCATGTGATTTTGGTAAATTTGGGATATATTTGCCTCTTTTGAACTGTAGTTCTTTCAATTTCAAATCAAATACCATTGATACTTAAGCAAATAAAATGAAGTTTAAGATTTTTGCAAATTTGTGACCCGGCGGGGCCACTTCACTTTGTAAGGTGTAAGCACCCTTGTCTTCATCTCTGGAAAATTACCCCTTTCCTCTGATTTCTGTTTAAAATTTTATACCCCTTTTCTCTGATGATTTTTTTTCTTTTCAAATTACACCCTTTTGGTGACAACACTTGATATTCTGTATTGGAAATGTGGTTATGTGATATACATTCATAATCAATTCATGGTAATATTTCCATCAAAAATATAATGATTCTGATTGGTTTAAACATGAAACCCAGTAAAATGTGTTATGAATAAGTCATGTCTTACATGAGAATACCATGAGAATACTCAAACAGAAGTTGCAAACTGCCAAATTTGAATATCTGTAACCTTATGTTGCCATTTGCGGCAAGACGGCTAGTCAGGAAGTCCAACAGCAGAGCAAAGTTTCATGACATACTGCAAACATCCTCAAACAAACACTGCAGTTGTGCATCTGAGATAATTAAAAATGCTCCAGCTGCATTAAAGCCAAGACCTTTTTATTAACATAGTGATTATTGGCCACAAAAATTATTCCATAGCACAACCCTGCAGGCCTGGGGCCCAAGTCACTAGAGCTAGGCACACTTGGCATCTCATCTGAACGCAAACAAGATTTTCACAAAGGTTGATTTTCACAAAATTTTGATGTGCACACAGATTGTAAAACGTATCATCATTTTGCTGCTTTAAAAACAGAGGAATGACAGACTCTGCACACAATAACATCAGTGCTTGATGATCTGCACACCCAACCTAAGATCTTGTTCAGAACTGGCATATTACATACATGCTCTGTGTCTCTGCAGATTGGAGACTGGGCCTAAATAAGAGTTGTGGGGCCAAAGCGCCAACCACCAGGCCTAGCCCTGTGCCATCAGCGTACAAAACTGAAGTAGGCCAGTTACCTCGTAAAGAATTTCTACCATATATTTGTAGTAAAGATGCATAACTAGTAAAAACACACCTCATTTTCTTTCATCATATATTTGTAAGTGTAAGAAGATCGGCTGTGAAGACCAATAATGAAGGATATAACTGAGATAATTAAATTCATTTTCCCGCCATTTTCAATCGAAATTCAATTCAATTAATTCAAGAAGGTGTTGTTGTTCTTGCTTTTGTGAAAAGAGAATTGTAGAATTGGACTTGCAAAACAAGCAAAACAAGGTAGGTAGGTATTTGTATTTAACGTGGCTAGCCTGCGAAAGTCTGAGAGACTTATTTCCAGCAGGGGCCACGGATGGTTTACCATCAGTCCGCCGCAGCTACCCGCCGCAGCTACCAGATTTCCCTCACATGGCTCTGGTCGACCCGGGCTAGAGTTACGGACAGCGGCCAAACTGTCCAGCGAGGGAATCGAACCTTCGGGCGTTCTGACCTTTGGCTTACAAGTCAGACGCCTTAACCACTCGGCCACGCGCTCTCAGCTGGTCTCCAGGCTCTGGATGACAATTATAATTGGAGTATGAATCATTCTTAATCTTTTGGTCATTAAGATTCATTAGGCCAGGCCAAAGCAGGTCAGGTAAGTATTATCTACAAATGGTAGCAGTGGAGGAAGAGGATCTAAAATTGTAGATTCTAGTGACTAGGAAAAAGTCTTATGCTGCCTTGTGATAGTGTATGCGACAAGAAATGAAATTTACGAGAAGAACCAAAACAAAAACATTGGTTTTATGCAACCACCATTTATAATACCAACCACCAATGAATATGGCAAAATGTGGTAGTACTAGCAGGATCTTGCTGGGAGTGCCAGTTGCTGGGGTACAAATGTTTAGTTATTTCTTTTGAAATTCAGTTGTGCTATAATATGACAATCCATAAAGTTTGCTAAGGTCCACCATTATTGCCATTGTGAAGTTTTGTTTGGGCATACAAAATGCATTTCTTTGAATATTTTTTGATGAGAAAACTGAAAAGTCCAGTAAATTTGCCTACCCATATCTTAAGTAAGGACTCATGACACACAATTTGTGTGGAAAGTGATGATTAAAGTCGTAAATTTGATCTTTGGCATTTCCAGCCAGGTGTTAATTTTGACCCTTTTCCTAGAATTGTTCAAATTTTTTGAAAAACACCCCTTTTTTCAGTTTTCACTGTCCTTGTTTTTCAGCATGAAGGAAACCCTTTTCAGTGATTTTAAAGACACGGTTGCTTACACCTTACAAAGTGAAGTGGCCTCGCCGGGCTTTGTGACGAAGAATTAGCTTTCTTCGAGCTGGATACACATTAGCTCTTACCACAAATCATCATCATGACGTAAACAAACAAATTTCTACGATGTAAACTTCATAATTTTTAAATTCACAAGTATGATTCATTTACAAAATAAGTCAAAAATTACATGTGTATGGTGGCCAATCGTCCTCATAGTGTTTTTGAAGTTAAATCTTGGTAAGAAGATTTAAAACGGTAAAAAAACATTTAGAAACATATAAAATGAAATTTAGATATTTAGAAGCACGTAAATTCTAGAAAAAAATTGCACAAAAATATCAAGAAGGAAAAAATCAAATAAAATCTAATGAAAACGAAACTTAAATCATTTGAAGTAAAAAGGCATGAAAGAAAAGCACTACAAAACAAACTGAAAATTCAACAGAAAAATTCAACATAAAAGAACTACATCCAATACATTTTTCAAACACTGAAAATATACACAGAAATAATCATCCAAACAATCACAAGAAATAACATGACAACTCAATCGTCGGCATTTGAAAGGTGTGAACTTAAAAGAGGAAATGAATTTGTCGATAACCCCTTCTCACCTTATTTTTCATGTTGTCAGTTTTTCAAAATTGTTTCTCAAAGTTGCTTTCAAAGTCTTTTTACAAACTCGTTTTTGAAAGTTGTTTTCAAAGTCGTTTTTCAAAGTTGACGGCGTGGCCCGTCGTTCTCGTAGCGATTATACCACCGGAAAAACCAAATTTGGGTAGGCCCAAAAACGAGTGTTTGGATCAAAGATGCTAACTGGGGCTCTTCATAAAATAACTATATGAAGATGAATGAGGATAAAAGCCATTTACTTGTCTTTGGGAATAAAGATAATGAGGTAACTGTAAATATTTCTGGATCTTTGATAAAAGAAAGTGACGAGGAGAAACTTCTTGGAGTGACACTCGATAAGACACTGAATTTCAAAACTCACGTTAATAATCTTTGTAAGAAAGCAAGCCAAAAGCTGCATGCACTGATACGAGTGTCAAGATATATGGATAAGCCACAACTGGAACTAACAATGATCTCCTTTGTAATGTCACATTTCAGTTATTATCCACTTGTGTGGATGTTTCATGATAGGAAATCGAATACCAAGATCAACAAGATCCATGAAAAAGCCCTGAGAATCATACACAAAGATAGTACTTCCAATTTTGAGGATTTGTTGATTAAAAGAAACTCAGTATCTGTTCATCAGAGGAATTTACAGCTGCTTCTTACTGAGATTTATAAAACTGTAAACAACTTGAATCCGTCTTTTATGGCAGACGTATTTGTTACCAAAGATGTGCCATATAATCTTCGTGGCAGTAATAATCTTGCTTTGCCTAAAGCTAGGACGAATTTGTATGGCCTTGATACTATCAGGTTTGTTGGTCAAAAATTATGGCAGACTCTGCCAAGAGAAATCAAAGAGTCCCAATCATTGGAGATTTTTAAAAGAAATATTAAAGGTATCAGAAGTTTCAACTGCAGCTGTAAATTCTGTAAAACTTTATCACGAATTTAGGTTTTTTGTAATTAGACTTTCTTGTAAATAATTAGACTTCCTTTGTTCTATGTATAATTGGCCTTAATTAGCTAACGCTAACATCCCCGCCAACTTTAAATAAATTATTTATTATTATCTATTATTATTATTATTATCATTTTTCGATCGATGTTAAGTCGGTAAACATCCGATCACATCCATGCTAACGAGTTTTTAACAACAAATTTGATGCCCTTGTCTGTAACCGGCCCATCGTTCTCATAGCGATTGTACCAATGGGAATACCCAATTTTTGTAGGCCCAGAAACGAGTGTGGGTATCAAAAGTGCTAATTGGCTCTTCGATTGATGTTAAATCGGTAAACATCCGATCACATCCATGCTAACGAGTTTTTAACAACAAATTTGATACCCTTGTCTGTAATCGGCCCATCGTTCTCATAGCGATTGTACCAATGGGAAAACCCAATTTTTGTAGGCCCAGAAACGAGTGTGGGTATCAAAAGTGCTAATTGGCTCTTCGATTGATGTTAAATCGGTAAACATCCGATCACATCCATGCTAACGAGTTTTTAACAACAAATTTGATACCCTTGTCTGTAACCGGCCCATCGTTCTCATAGCGATTGTACCAATGGGAAAACCCAATTTTTGTAGGCCCAGAAACGAGTGTGGGTATCAAAAGTGCTAATTGGCTCTTCGATTGATGTTAAATCGGTAAACATCCGATCACATCCATGCTAACGAGTTTTTAACAACAAATTTGATGCCCTTGTCTGTAATCGGCCCATCGTTCTCATAGCGATTGTACCAATGGGAAAACCCAATTTTTGTAGGCCCAGAAACGAGTGTGGGTATCAAAAGTGCTAATTGGCTCTTCGATTGATGTTAAATCGGTAAACATCCGATCACATCCATGCTAACGAGTTTTTAACAACAAATTTGATACCCTTGTCTGTAACCGGCCCATCGTTCTCATAGCGATTGTACCAATGGGAAAACCCAATTTTTGTAGGCCCAGAAACGAGTGTGGGTATCAAAAGTGCTAATTGGCTCTTCGATTGATATTAAATCGGTAAACATCCGATCACATCCATGCTAACGAGTTTTTAACAACAAATTTGATACCCTTGTCTGTAACCGGCCCATTGTTCTGATAGCAATTATACCACTGGTAAAACCCAGAAAACCCAATTGGTACAATCGCTATGAGAACGATGGGCCGGTTGCAGACAAGGGCATCAAATTTGTTGTTAAAAACTCGTTTAACATTGACGTGATCGGAATCGCTATGAGAACGATGGGCCGATTACAGACAAGGGCATCAAATTTGTTGTTAAAAACTCGTTAGCATGGATGTAATCGGATGTTTACCGACTTAACATCAATCGAAGAGCCCCAGTTGGCATTTTTGATACCCACACTCGTTTCTGGGCCTACCCAAATTGGGTTTTCCCAGTGGTATAATCGCTATGAGAACGATGGGCCACGCCGTCAACTTTGAAAAACGACTTTGAAAACAACTTTCAAAAACAACTTTGAAAAACGACTTTGAAAACAACTTTGAAAAACAATTTTGAAAAACTAAAAACATGAAAAATAAGGTGAGAAGCGGTTATCGACAAATTCATTTCCTCTTTTAAGTTCACACCTTTCTAATGCCGACGATTGAGTTGTCATGTTATTTCTTGTGATTGTTTGGATGATTATTTGGATGATATTTTCAGTGTTTGAAAAATGTATTGGATGTAGTTCTTTCATGTAGAATTTTTCTGTTGAATTTTCAGTTTGTTTTGTAGTGCTTTTCTTTCATGCCTTTTTACTTCAAATGATTTAAGTTCCGTTTTCATTAGATTTTATTTGATTTTTTCCTTCTTGATGTTTTTGTGCAATTTTTTTCTAGAATTTACGTGCTTCTAAATATCTAAATTTCATTTTATATGTTTCTAAATGTTTTTTTTACCGTTTTAAATCTTCATACCAAGATTTCATTTCAAAAACATTATGAGAACGATGGGCCACCATACATGTGCATCAAAATGCACCTTTGTGACTTATCATCGCACTCTGTACCCAGACCTGTACGCAGACTTCTCTTATTGGCAATACTCTGAACTCTCTGAAAGTGAAACCGTTCTGTTCCATGTCTAATGGTTAATTTTCTGTGAATTTTCAAAGTTGCGAGAATCTTCAGTTGTGAATCAGATATCTGATGAAACTATTTTTGAAAAACTACTCATTTCTATTAATGCGACTGAAATCGTCATACTGCTTCAAAACATTTCAACTATGGTTTATTTGAAAGGACATAGCTTCTTGTACTTGCAGGAAAAATAGGACAAGTTAAAAGAATTAAATGTGATTTTGACATTATAAAGATTATTTCATAAAAAGGCAACTTTTAATTTTCAAGTTTTAATCGATACATCCAAAATACTGTTTTTAAAGAATGCTCAGTGTTTCTCGCCAAAGCCAATCGGTTTTCTTCTAGGTATAACCATTCAAGAATAGAAAAATCAATGAGTTTCACATAGCTTGGCGTTGATTATGTGATTTGCTGCTATTTTAAGTTATCAAGTCTGATGTTGGTGACTGACGTTTAATTTTGAATTTACATAACACATGGAAGTCTCTGTCAAGGAGCATACCTCAAGTATCATGCATGTATTAAAAAAGCTTCCCAAGCATGCTTTGCAAATAGCCAAGACCCTTTTCTACAATCAAAATTGGGCACTTTTAGACTAATTGTAAGACAAAAGACTTCATGTTTTTCCTTGCACAATGGTCATGATATCACACTTGTCAATTTTTTTGACGATGAATTACATCTCAGTTTTACTATTTCTGATCAGAAAAGGATAAGAACATAGAATCCAAAATCACAAATTTGGCACTATTTGATACAAGACTATTTGCAGGTTATCTCTAGACATACGCAAAAGATATGATTAATTCATATTGTGTTAAAACCGTCCTTTGGGCCAAATTCATGTGGTAAACGTTGCAGGGAAAAAAAGAGAGACCGCCGAATCATTACTTTTTGAGTGCTATTTTATTAAAACAGATTGAATGGATAATCAAATGATATTCGATAATTTTCAATATAGCCCATAGAGAAGAAATTGCTCCCATGTGCAACTGCTTGGATTTCAGCAATATTGAGGGTGGGTCCCAGCCCCCCCCCCAAGAAAGCCTCTAAACTAAAATATTTTCACATAGTTAAATCGGGCATGCAGTTGCGAATCTGTTGAGCACTCCGCTAAGGCTGAATTATAATTTTTAAAAGAGTTATTGATTGTTTCCCGAAAATGAGATTATGGGCACATAGTGCATCGGTTAGTTGTAACAAAGCAAAAAGGATTTTTGAGGAAAGGCTAACTTAGAGGGGAAAATTTCTTTCGATTGAATTGTCTTTACCGAGTAAGTCAAAATACGTTTGGGCATTTCAAAATTCATAATACCTAGAGCACTGGATAAATTAAAATTGAATTAAGTTCTGTATCTGAATGGTGGGAAAAAATTGAAGTATTTTTTGTGAGTTTTGCATTCAACGCGAGAGTCTAATACCGGTGTGAAATTTCATCCTGATCTGTCTGCGTTCAACTTGGTGTCTGGCCAAAACCCTAAAAGTGCTTTCTTGGAGTATGCGTTATGTAACCCAAACCGGGATGAAACCCAACTCGGCAATCCAAATTGGTTTGAAGTGTCATCTAATCCCGGTTTGAAAACGACATGCAGACATCATAGGGCTCAAATCTTTAAAAAGGTGGGTGTAAAATTCTATCGTAGTTATCTTTGAATTACATAGGTTAGAAGGAGCTCGGGGTACTTTGCTGTAAGTCTGCTGTGGAAATTTTTTGATATCTTGATTAATTTCAAAATGGTGGCATTTATCATTTTGAGGATGTGACGTCATCAAATTTCTAAATCCGAAACCAGAAGAGCGATAGATTTCTTCTTGCTATCATATTTTAGACCTTGAAGAACTCTAGTTTCTTGTATCATTTTTCCTCAGGATTTATAATGAATTTGATGTCTTCAATATTTTACTTGAGATCTTTCAAAGATAATTAAATTGCTGCCATTGTGTAAAGAATCAAGATGTCCATGGCAGATTTACAGCAAAGGACCTTAAATTCCTTATGAGCTATTCAATCAGAAAGAAAATGTATTGAAATTGTACACCCAACTTTCGAAGATTTGAAAGATTTGAGACCTATGCTCAAGCAGATGAATATTGTTCTCAAATCGCTGTGAGATGCAGTGGTCCCCATGGTCTCGGCTCAAAATTCACTTAGGCCATATTGTTTTTCTTGGCGCCAAAAAGAACACGATGAACGAGATGAACAGAAAGGGCACCAATCGCTTTGATTTTGAACAAGGTACGATCGATGATATTTACGCATCTTACAAAGAAAGACTTACAATAAATGCATGCTTTTCTTACAATTTTAAGTGCAATCATGAAGGCTTAATAAATAACCTTTCGTATTTCTCTTCATGAACCATGTCCACAAGCTGCTTGATTGCCTGGTGCTGCCCGTAAGATGTGTGCAGTAAGACTAATTGTCAACAGAAGGGAACCTAGACAGATTTTGGCATCTAGCCAAGAAGATCTCTCATAGTTTTCTTTGGGCCATCTTGCAATACAAATGAACAATGGGAATGCCCATCTGATCTGAGACCGAGACGATTGCTTGTGTATGGATCTCCGTTGTTGAATGTAATTGCCAATAGAATAATTATGGAAGCTACGATATCCTCTATTAAAGAAACGAAACGGTTTGACTGAATTCAGCTAGCTTCATATTAGCTTCTGCTCTGTTCTTAGTATTCGTTTGTTTGTTTCGTCATTTTTTCTTCATTGTTTTTTCCTTTTTGATTTTTTGATGTTGTTTTAGTTCGTTCCTCGTCCTTTTGTTCGCTAGAGTGATAAAGTAGCTAAATATATTGTTAGTGCTTTTATAGAGGGAACTCAATGACCTTTTGTCTTTTCCCTCTATGAATGGCACCACATGAAATAGTTATTGCCCAGCCTTGATATTTTATTTGCATATATGAAGTAGACCTGGACGAAAGTGAATACAAATGGAAATATGCTATCCGGAAGGCTAATATCCACACCGCAGTGAAATCTCAGGCCGGTTTCATTATCCTGAAAAGGGCCTGAAACACTTTATCGAATTGCAAAAATCTCCTTGCATAGAGTAGCACAAAAGTACAGTTTTTCACGGGCATCAGATTTCGTATGATCATTTGTTGGCATGAGCTCGAAAAACTCTAGTATTTATCAACAATTCATTTCTTACAGTTCTCGAGAGTGCTTAAAGGTCCTTGTGTAAAGACCTTGTGAGTGATTGGTTATGATGTGATCGAGTGTTGCAGGTCCTTTTCAAACATTGCACCATAAATTGATTATCGTAAAAAATTGAATCTACAAATGCTTTCCTTGCCCATAAAACGTGAAAAAAGTCACCAAAATATTTCGGTTTTTCTGCTATTAAGCGAAATTCAATTAATCAAAATCTATCCAGTACTTTAGGTACTACGAATTTTCAAGCACCTGAACTTTTTTGACGCACGTGTAACTTGTTGATTGAACTGATGGGTGGAAACTGTTTCAGAAGGTTCTTGAAAGTAGAAGAAATAGGTTTTCAGAAATAGTGGCTAATGCAGGCCATTTACCCATTGGAGAAATACTCTTTGTTTGCTTGCTCTATGAAAGAACGATTTTTGTTGACTTAACGAGGTTAATTTTAATGTTAATCTTTTTCTCATTTTTCTTTGTAGTTATCAGATGTTCAAATGGGTGGTGGAACGATTTTTACAAATATTCACATGCAAATACAACCAAGCAAGGTATGAAGTAGCAGACGTATCTCCTCACTTAAGATACAACTTGACCTCGTTACCTGTGACTCCCCGCGTCGTAACGCGTATGGTTGTCTTAGAAATGCACCATTTATCTTCAACTGCTATGAAAAAGATTTGATATTTTTGTGACTCTATGGGACCTGTCTATCTTGGTCTCATTTTCACGAGCAGAAACGGGAATGATATAGCCACCATCGAGAACTAATTTTTTTGGCAGCAGATCTTCAGTGTTTTGAATTATTCATCTTATTCAAAAGGAAATATATCATGCGAAAATATCATTTTTCCTATTTTCAACACAGGGAGTCCCTTTAAAGCGTAGGAAATCAGACGAAATACCTCTTCTATGAGCTGTTCAGTTTTAAGCAGCTTTTTGAAGAACTAACGAGAGTCTCTCTTGAAACTGCAACTCTGATTGGTCACATCGCCACGACATATGCCAGAAACATTGTTAAGACAGGGGTTCATGAGGTTTCTCGTAATAATCTCTTTCTGGTCTATTTTATCTCTATTCCGACGGTTGTTGTCTGTACTTTTGGCAACTGCAAACGATTTCACTTCTCAAACTATTGAATATTTCTCTCAGTAAAAATATTTTTGATACATGTTTGATTTAGATTGTTTTTCGTGTTGAATATTTCAATCATTAGCAGTTGCAGCTTGTGCTGATGAATAGTTTCATGTTTTTTCTTCAATCCATTGTCGTTGTATACCAATCGCAGTGCTCTTTCGTGAATGCGATTTAACTTCGAAATAGTTGCTCTATCATGAAACATCCATACAAGTTGACAATAACTAAATTTGACCTGAAGAATTCATTAAAATTTCTGATTTGATAGGATCAATGTAATTAGACAAGCGAGCAAGCGCTTGAAACTTTTGGTAGGTCTTCTTATGCAAATCTTCAACATATTTTTTGAAGCTTAGTTTCTTCTCAAAAGTCACACTTCACAGTTTTTCGTAACCACTTTCATTAATTTTGGAATTTCCAATTGTGACTGTTGCTGCAGTACTTTTATCATCAAATGTCATTAGGTGACTTTGTCATCATTTAATTTTAAGAAATTGCCAGAAAACCATTTTACTATCACAGATCCGGATGGCATGCAAAGATTGTGGTATCATCAACATACGTGCAGATATTTGTGTGATTTGCAAACCAGAATATGTCATTTATAAAGAAATTAAACAATAAAGACCCTAGGACTGACCCTTGGGGGATACTCATCTTAATTTCTTTCCAACACTAAAAGAGCTGATGATCTCTTCTCTCTGCTGTCCATTTGACAGTTAGCTTCTTATCAGCCGAAGAGCTTCCATTTTAAGTCCGTAGGCACTCAGTTTTGCTAACAAAAGATATGGTTTACACAATCAAAGCCTTTGAAAGATCCATAAACACTGCTCATGCAAGTCCCTTATTATCAATGATATTGATAAGATTGCCCAAACAAGAAACCCTCTTCTTGAGAATGACTAAGAGGTCAATCCATAAAAACTTAGTTTAATTTTCATGTTATTGACAAGCTGCAGTTAGGAAACTTATTTGGCAAATCGAAAACCTTGAAGAGAAGTGGTACCGATGTTATTGCTAGCTGCTTTCTAAAGATCGCACTTCCACTTATTTCGGAGTCACTTTGTGACATATCAGTCTTTCTATTGCTACTGGCTGTTTCCAGATAGCTTGAAAATCACAAGAGTAGCTCCCATTTTTAAAAGCGGTCAACGTGACGACCGATCTACCGACCTATATCGGTGCTCCCTGTTTTAGCCAGGATCTTTGAGAAGCTTATTTGTAATCAAGGTCCTCTCTTGTTTCTGATATATAGATGCTGGGTGAGCCAGAAAAAGTTCCCACTTCTGAAAATTCATAACACCAAGACTATTTCACAGATTTGAATCATTCAAATTCTAGTTAAAAGCCGAAAGATCGAAGTATTTTTGTGATTTTTCTCGTTGTCCTACCAGCACTAGAAGTATTGGTAAATTGAACTTTATGAAAATTTTATGGTTGCAGAACGACGGAAAAAGGGCCTAAAACATCGATCAAATCGTCAGGACTCTATTCAAATCGAACAATAGGCCATGGGCGTTTCACCTCCCTCAGGAGTTATAAGACATTGATTTTCAAACAAATACGAAAGATTTTCATTCCCAAGGCAATTAATGCCTAGAGGATATCTCTCACCCATGAGAAGTTGCATTTCCTTCATTATTCTGTGTGAGAAGTCATTGATGCATTGATCGATGTTTTAGGCCATTTTTCAGTCATTTTGCCACCATGAAATTTTTGTAAAGTTGAATTAACGTATATTTGTAGTGCCGGTAGGACAGCGAGAAAAATCACAAAAATACTTTCATCTTTCGGCTTTTAACTAGAACTTGAATGATTGAAATCTGTAAATTAGTCTTAGTGTTATGAATTTTCAAAAATGGGAGCTTTTTTCTGGCTCACCTGGTATATATCAATGACCTTCCTTTTTCTCTTAAGAAAAGTAAAGTGACGATGAACGCAGACAATACTAGTAGTTCTTGCTCATCTAAAAGTATGGAAGATATCATTCAAACGCTAATTATTGAACTGGGACATTTGAAGGAATGTCTACAAGACAATAAACTTTCTTTGAATGTCCTCAAAACTCAAGCTGTAGTTGTGGGTTCCAAACTCAAAATTAAGGAATTACTGATAAACTTGTTGATCCTCTGCAGCTTCTCATTGGTGACTTTCATGTTGAAAATGTAGACCAGACGAAATATCTGGGAGTAATAATCGACAAGAACCTAAATTGGGCCGAGCATAGCAGAATTTTCTGTACTCTCGAGTACCGAACAATCGGGGGGGGGGTGGAAATGGTTTGATATTACAATAATCGTGGGGCTGGACTAATGAGGGGGGCTGCTCTTGGAGAAATAGAAAATAGCCCTTTTCTTAGGTAAACACGTATCTATTATATATTTATGTGAAAAGTGATGTTACTGATACATTTAATTTTGAGTTCTCGTTCTGTTAGAATGCACTTCTTGAGACTTTTTCTTGCGTTTATTCAGAAATTATGTCTAACATCATTTCATTTTTCCAAAAATTAATAAAAGGAGGGTTTGAATAAGAGCGGGGGGGGGGGTTGGAAAATTTTTCAAAAATTAATAAGCAGAGGGGGGGGACGATTTTTCGGTACTCGAGCAGAAAATTATAACCTCAAAGTACCCTGAGTAAGATATGTAAGGGGATCGTAGAGCCTCATTCTCGACATTGTTGCTCCATATGGGGTAACTGTGGGGTGACCAGACTGCAGACCCTTCAAAAGCTGCAGAATCGAGCAGCTAGGGTTGTTACAAGAAGTAATTTTGAGTCATCTGCTAAGCCATTTATGCACAATCTAAAATGGCCAACTATAAGTGATATCATTTGAAGCGAAAAAGCCGCAGCCATGTGCGAATTGCTCAATGGTCTTGCTCCAGAATATCTGTCGAAAAGGCTCGTCAAAAATTCTTCTCGAAATAACAGGCAACTGCGAAATACTGAATCTGATCTTTTGCTGCCTTTGAGGAGAACAAGCAAAGTGCAAAGAGGTATACCTTTTCATTAATCTAAACTATGGAATCAGCTCGACTGTGACCTAAACCAGGCACCTTTCCTTGCCACTTACAAACGAAGATTGAAAGGAAATTAAGTTTTGCATTCAGTTTGTCATATTTTTTAATCGTTTGCCACGGCCCACCTGAAAAGCAGTCCTTTAGGACTGACGCTACTGTGCTTAAAAAAGACAAAATAAAATAGTGATTAGATTTAAAAATCAAGGTGAATCTTTGAAGCTAAACTTTCGGAATGATGAACTTGATGTTGTGCAAAAAGAATACATTGGTATGCAGATTGACAATTCATTGAATTTGAAGGAACACATCAAAACAGTTTCCTGAAAGGTCTCAAAGCAATTGGCTCTCTAAAACATGCAAAATCCTTTCTGCCAGAAAAGACCCCGAGAACTTTGTTCACATTTATTGTGCAGCCACATTTTGGCTATTGTTATTCTGTTTCGGGATGTTGTGGTCTGACTGAAATTAACCAGTGGCAAAATTACAAAAGGCTGTCGCTTTGATGCACCGGGCCTGCCACTTGTAAAAAGACTTGGCTTGAAAACCGTAGATGAGCTAATCAGTAATGAGTCTGGCATCAAATCCCTTCATTGGCTTGCTCCACACTACGTGTGTAATCGATTCACAAAGAAATCCCAGCCAACCTCAAGGAATCTTAGGAATTCAACAACTGATCTAAGGATACCAATAAAAAACTCCACAAATGGACAGAAATGTTCTCTCTTAGCGGCGCCAAGTGTTAGAATGGCCTCTCAATTGAGTGTGATAAGGCATCTACAATGAATATATATATTCAAAAAACTTGACGAGTACTTGGTGTACATATATATACTTATATATGTTTGGACTTCCTTTTATTGCAAATTGTTATTAGTATTTCATAAATGGAAAATGGTAATAGACCTTTTAGCTATTCTACGAAAGAGCCTGGATCGAGCGACATTTTTATACATTTTTATACGCGAGGTTCGATTGAATGGCGTTAGAGCTTCGATCGCAATTGTGCACATTCGAAAATTCTACAAATTATAATGAAATATCGTCCGATCCACATTCTTTTTCAGAATAGCTAAAAGGTCTATTAGGTTAATTTGATTTTATAAATATATTTAATTTGTAAGTTTGATGGTGGATGGCCCCTTGAAAATCATAATTGTTTACATTGTTGAAGGGCTACCCTCCTTAAAAATTTGAAATGAAAATGAAATGAAAACTTTTTCGTGTGCGAGAGAGACACGGCAAAATGCAGCCTTTGCGGAGGACCAATGAAGATTGAACGATGCGACATTTGGAGAGGAGAGAAGGAAAAGTTGCATCTATCATTCTTCATTAGTCCTTCATTGTCACAAATGGTAAGCTTGTGACTTCACCATCACGTGATTCTAAGTTCTTTTTTCCCAAAAAATCCAATCTGAATTCTCTGATATATGCCTGCTAGTTGCACGTCGAACGACGAATCATTCAATGAATGGTTTTTCTACTGCAATATTCAATACAAATATCAGTCATACAACAACGAAAATCAAGGTTCGTAATGATCCTAACACAAGAAACTGCAGTACGATCTGTTCTCTTCCACTGCCTTTCGTCTTTTTCTATCGACTAGACGGTCCAGTGTATCTTCCTCTGACAGCTTGGCTGTCCTTGCCATCGATTTTTTCTCCTTTTCCTTCCAGTTCTTCATCCTCCTTCTCACACTTCCCACATTGTTTACGCCACGGTCCTTTTCATTTCTTTGTCCTCCAATGCCTAGATCCCGTATGTGCGTCATGTCCCGGATGTGCTTTGGATCCCTGATCTTCTTCTCCTCTTTGGGGGAGGGGGGGTGCGTAGTGTGACATTCGCAGATGCTGTGTTTTGCCTTGTCTCTCTCGCACACGCAGAAAAGGCATTTCATCTGGTTTTTCCTACTTTGTAAAGGGGCTCCCTGTGTTTTGATATTTAAGGAAAATGTTGTATCAACTGAAAGCCTTTCCCAGATTTCAACATCAAATTCAATCATGAGAAGTATAACTTGTATTTTACTTACTGCCATAAGTTTCCTGCCTTCAGGAAGTGATTGTGTTTCCTAAAAACTGTATCCATGTTATTGACCTGCAAAGACATCATTTGAGCTTGTGCAGAGAGACAACAGTACAGTATTAAAGTACAGGGTGTCTCAAAAATTGCTCGACGTTTGATTGAATATTGAAGAATAACGATATCATGAACAGACTCATGGGAAGATGACCCTGTCCCTAACATTATGAAATAACTATAGAGACCAGAATCTTGCAAATCGATTGAAAATTCACTGAGTTGCGAGCTTTCAAATATAGAAAATATGCGATAGCTGAAATCGGAGGCCCCCAGATTACTTGCAATGCAAAAAACTTCGAAGACCGAGGTAAAAGAAGCTTGTCATACCTCTCGTTGATATCAGAGCAAACCAAGCAGGACTTCCAAAGTAATTTAATCCTTGTGATCATTGTCAAAATTTGCTCAACATTGCATATGTCCAAAACAGTGGTTCACAACATAATCAACGAGAGACTGAATCTGTTTCCTCAAAGCAAGCCTATGCTTGAAAGTTCGGTTATCGAAAACCAGCACAAATCCCATTTTTTCGCCCTGAAACAATTGACAAATGGCAGAAAGGATGGTCTATGAGATTTTTTCGAAAAACGGCCATTTCGAGGCCTCAGGTTTCAGTTTTCGCAAAAGCATGAACTTCAAAGGCATGTAACTCCATGAATTTTTAGCGGATTTGCAAGATTCTTGTGTCAAAAATTAATTTAAAATCTCAGGAAAAGGGTCACTTGACCAAGTGTCCATTCAGCGTATCGTCATTTTTTAGTATTCAATCTAACGTCGAAAAATTTTTTTGAGACAACCTGTAGATTCAAACGAGAAACAAACAAGTTAACCTGTGCAAGCTCGTGAGATAAAAGCTGCAAGAATTTAAGCCTGTTTACACGGCGACTGTTACCTAACAAGCCAAGTTGGACAGAATGGGCGTTTTATTGATGTGATTTGACTCGGTTAGTTTCCAGAGGTAATGGTTTGGTAGTCTGCAAATATTTCTCTGATTTCTGTGATGACTGGTGCATGTTCTGTCCTGGTGAATCCAGCTCGTTTAACTGAGTTAGTTCACTCCTTTACAATGAGAAAATGGCAATCTATCTATCCAACGTGATATCTCGTTTCGATGAAACTGATATACTGGTTACGCGAGGTTTCTCGTTTGATATACAGCAAATACTCCCTTGATATCACAGAAGAAATGTAGGACTTGAGATACATCGGCCAACCTACTCATCCCGCCTACCTGATTTATCAGTCGCCTCATAAACAAGCTGAGCACAAAATGTGATGCTCTTTTGAAACTAGCGAAGTTTATTTTCACAATTTTCTAGGTTAATTTCTTCGTGATATCAACGTCTGTGACATACATGCGGACCTCTCTGATACTGATCTTATCATCTTACCGCGTACCCTTAGGGAGATGCCGTGTTTTGGTATAACTTAAATGGTGATGGAAGTGGAGACTACAACACAAGACATGCTGCATGCCCAGTACTTCTTGGTGAAAAATGGGGTATGTTTTTGCAGATCTGCCATTTATAACAAGTATTAAAGGTCTTTATTGGATTTAAGATCAAACATCAGTGAAGCCTTAGACAGCCATCCGTTGGAATGAATCCTTTTAGAAGACTTTTTAATTGACGTCTGTGGAGAAAATTCATTTCTTCCTTTTGGGAAAGCATATGGAAGCAGGAAAAAAGCTCTATTTAGAGGTATCGTTTCTACCCGATATGATAATTTTGGCTCAGCTTCAAGGATGTTTGGTAATTCACGTAGATATTGCTTCTCAATCATGACAAGTAGTTTTGATGCTGGAATAGTTTTGCTCAAAAGCCGCTCAAAAGTAAATGTTCTGCTACGATTTTGCTTGTTGTATTTTTCTGAAAATGTGCAAAGAAGTTTTTCTCTTCATTGTGATACAAAAGAAGTGATGAAAATCTGCCAAGTTCATTAAGAGAATTACACTTGCACCATTTATCGTTTACCTTTGCGATGCTCTCATTTTTTTACGAAGATTTTAGTTGTTTTGGAAAATTCCGGCAAAGATTAATTTGATTATCTCGAAGAACAATGACATTTTTTATATCAAAAGTAAAATCCCTCTTTGATGATTTTGAAACAGTACAGCAGCTTCTTTTGAATAATTTCGAATGGCAGTATGAAAGATTTGAAACGAGCCCACTTTCCTGTTGAGTTTTTTCCCTATTAAAGCCAATTTATTCCCAGGAAAATCATCGAGTTTTAATCATCATAACCTCCTTCGATACACCAAGTGAAACTTGGCAAGGAATTCGAAAAACTTAGCGAGCTGTTCGTGACGTTTTGATCCGTGATCTCTATCAATGAACTGCCATTTCGGGGCCTACCCTTTTCTTTAATGAGATGACGATCCAACAGCAAGTAAACAAAGGACCTGGACCTGGACAATTTTAATAAGAAACTTCATTCGTTTGATGATGTGTTCTTTATTTTTAGTGGCAAACAAATGGATACATGAACGTGGTCAAGAATTCACAAGACGTTGTCCTCTGCGAAGGTACAGCGATGAGGAGAGGTAGAAAGCAAGAATAATGAACAATACCAACCTAAGGATCTGTAATATTTATATAGCTGTCGAAGACAGTAATTTAGGCTTAAATAGCTTTAGTATTACGATATTTCTATTGAATCTTAGGGCGTATACTTTTGGGCATCTGAAGTCTGCGAAGTCTTCTGAAAACGGTAGGCTTCGCAGAGAAACATTTCAGTTACCACAAGAATTGGAATTCTGAAAACGCTAGAGTTGGCAGACTTCGCAGAGCAAAATGCCAAAAGAATACGCATTCTGAAACGGTAGGGTTGGTAGACTTCGCAGAGAAAAATGCCAAAAGAGTGGGAATCCTGAAAAAATGAGGGTTTGAATGCTGTTGTTCGACCGAGTGAATTGAAGCCATTGCAATACAATGTACTTTTGTTATGCAAATCGCAAGAGAAAAGAATCCGCAAAGTGTCATTGTTTTTTCGAATGTCTTTGAAAACCTTGTCATTCACAAAACAATGCTCTCTGCGATCTTTCAAAAGTATGCCAGCTTCAGGAGTAGAAGGTTTCCGAAGCCTCGGATCTCTACCGTTTTCAGAAGAGCCCAAAAGAATACGTCAAAAATATCTCAGAAGTCTACCGAAAACAGAATGACCAAAAGAATGGGCTTTTATGAAAAGCGATCTAAAGTCTGCGAAGTCTTACCTAATTTGGATTTGAACCAACTTTTGCCTCCATTCAATGGCAATGATGAGCCCATAACATGAAAAGTTGCATCCCTTTTATCAACGATGCTCTATGTTTTTATTGGTCATAGTGAATATTCATCTTTTTGTTCTGTATTGGCTCGCACAAATCGTAGCTCTGATTGCAATTTTGCATGGTGCGTCCCCGACAGATGAAGGTGAATACCCCCCTCCCCAAGCAATTTGTGCAAGATTTACTTAAAGCTAAAAATGAGGTGTATAATATGCAAAATCTAATTATTGTACTGTTATAGTTATGTATCAATAATCAAATGCTGTCACGAAACTTGGATTTGCAACAAATAAACTTATTATTCCCAATGTAGGGTTTACCTTTTCAATCTAGAAAAATGACTCGAGAATCTTTACGCCAAATCATGTTTTAAGGTTGGCTGTTAACTTTTGAAAGCAATTTCGATAGGTCTTGCTGAATTTCGCATGTAAGTGAGCACATTTTTGGAGAAATAAGTGTAGATCTGCTGTCCATCTGAATTTTGCTTATGATTGCTTCATTCAATGAAACAATAAAGTGAACCTTCCCTTAACCAGTTTTGGCCTCATATGGCCCAACTTACATAGAGACCAGATTGACAATTGTTGTGAACTATTTTGACGTGTGCGCCGAACAATGGGAGGTGTTAAAGGGTCTGGTTCATCCTGCATTCCTTGCAAGTGCGGTCTCTTCTTTGGCCTTTGTTGTCGCAATTTTCATTGACCATGAAAATGGCAACAACAAAGGCAAACCAAGAGATAGCACGTGCAAAGCATGCTGGATGAAACAGACCCATTATGATTTAGCTATGAATCCAAAAAACTGTATCACTAATATCTGTATTTGTCAAAGTACATCGACTAGCTATGTCTATTATGTTGATTTAGCAACTTAACTGTTCTTGTCTGTTTTACAAAGTACATTGCGTGTCAGTTACAATTATGGCATAGAAATTTTTATAATGAAATTCGAATGGTGATTTTTATCGTGTAATGATATAGTATCATAGCAAATATATCTTTCCTGTTTCTAAGACCTGTGTTATACTGGATGATTTAGTTAAAAACGTCGTCTGGTGTCCAACAAGCCAAATTTTGGTGAAAAGAAGTAAGATCGGATTTGTTGAAGCTTTATTTTGCAGCAGAAAGATATGATTAGTCATAAAACGTTGGTTTATTAAAGTTGGTCATTTCCCTCCAAAGATAGGAATCAAATGTTTTAGCCAAGTTTTGCTCATGGCCCATGTGTAGGACCCGGAGCTTTGCTTTGCCCGAAGTTTTGCTCAAGTAAGATCGGACCCGGAGGAGTTTGATAGCTTTACAACAAACTATGAATTGATGTTATCTTTAGATGCATGCTGAAAATCCATTCTGCGTTATCATTACAGGTGACTTCAATTGTAGATCAACTCCATGGTGGGAAAATGACATCGAAAATAACGACGAAGGGCGTCTATTTGAGCAAATATCGTCCGATAATGGTCTTCATCTGTTGATATCAGAACCAACTCACTTGATGGGCGATTCTAAATCCTGCATTGACTTAATATTTACTGATCAGCCTAACCTTATTATTGAATCTGGTGTTCATCCTTCACTGCATGAGCAGTGTCACTATCAAATCGTTTACGGTAAATTATCTGTTTCAAAACATAGCACTAACTCTCCATACAACCGTAAGATTTGGCACTGCGATAAGGCAGACTTTGCCATTAGGAAAATCATTAAACTGTTTGCTAGGCGAACATCTTGACATCTTGAACATCTTGACGACCTGATCTGTCCCAATGCACAACAGCTGCTCAATGAAGTCCTCCTGAACATCTATTCTAATTCTATTCCAAACGAATTTAAAACGATTAGGCCACGCCAAGCACCTTGGGTAACCCAAGCCGTCCAAGGTGCGTACAAAATCGTCCCATTTCTCTGTTACCAATTTTTGGGAAAATACTGGGCGAGCCAGAAAAGAGTTCCCATTTTTGAAAATTCATAGCATCAATAGTACTTCACAGATTTGAACTTCACAGATGTGAATGATTCAAATTCTAGTAACAAGCCAAAAGATCAAAGTGTGTTTTGTTTATATTTTTCTCGCTGTCTCATGAACTAGAAATATTGGGTAAATTCAACTTAAAAATATTTCTTGGTTACAAAATGACTCAAAAATGGCCTAAAACGTTGATCAAATCATAATTGACTCCTCCCAAAGATCAATAATGAAAAAGCAATTGTCCATGGGGGTGAGAGGTATCCACTTTTCTTTCATTGCCATGGGACTGAAAATCTTAGTTTGATCGATGATTTAGGCCCTTTTCTATCATTTTTCGACCATGAAGTTTTCATCAAGTTGAATTTACCGATACTTCTAGTGCTGGTATAACATCGAGAAAAATCACAGAAATACTTCGGTCTTTTGGCTTTTCTTAGTTTTTTAAAAGTGGAACTTTTTTCTGGCTCACCCGGTTGTTGAGAAACTCATATACGATTCTCTTTACTCACATTTTGTATCACATGATCTACTCAACCCGAATCAATCAGGTTTTCGCCCAGGAGACTCAACAATCAACCAGTCACTCTCGATAATACTATTTTCAAAGCTTTCGATTGTAATCCGCTAGCCTGCGTAGGCTAGTAATCCGCTTGATGCTCGCTCGGTGTACCTTGACATTTCGAAAGCATTTGATAGGGTGTGGCACGACGGTCTAATTTACAAGTTAAAACGTTGTGGTGTTTCAGGAAAACTTCTTTTGCTAATTCAAAGTTTTCTCAATGAAGCAGAGGACTGAATGAACAGAGTTGTAACTGGGGAGATATTTTGCCCTTGGGCTCTATTCTAGGACCCTTGTTTTTCCTTGTGAAAATAAATGATCTAGCTGTAGGCTTGTTAAGCTATTTGTTGATGATACATCATTATTCACAGTGGTAAAAGATTCTAATATAGCCAGTGATATGAACCATGACTTGGACTTGATAAGTCAATGTACTTACACTTGGAGCATGTCCTTTAATCCTGATCAGCAAAAACAAGCCGTTGAATTGACATTTTCAAGGAAAAAAATTGAAATTGATCATCTAGTGATCCTTTTTAACAACATACCTGTGAAAAAAGTGAGTAAACATAAACATTTAGGAATCATCCTGGACCCTAAGGTATCTTTCTCTGCTCAGTATCAAATCAGCTATTTCTGAAGCAAGAAAGGTTTGCTGAAATATCTCTCGAATTATATCTGCCTAAGCGACTTGTATAAGCTCTATGTTCGACCTCACCTGGACTATGGTGATGTTATTTATCATACTCCTGCTAAAATGTGTGATTTCACTCAAAATATCATTTTACCAAACTTAATGGAAAAACTTGAGTCTGTTCAGTATTCTGCTGCTTTGGCTGTTACCGGTACAAGGAGGGAACATCTCCGGAAAAGTTGTACGCGGAGCCTTGTTGGAAGTCACTGAGTTCCAGAAGATGGAGTAGATGCCGTACTTTGTTCTACAAGTTCGTAAACAATCTTAGTCCTGAGTATACAGTAGATCCAATTCCCCCTCTTCACCAGTCGCAGTACTGCCTTCGCAACCAGGATTTCATTGGGCGTTTGAATTTAAGGACAGAAAAATTCATGTCGACTTTTTATCCAAATTGTTTATCCGAATGAAATAAGCTTGAGCCTGAACTGAGACTTGCACCTTCTATTGCTTATTTTAGGAAGAAACTGTTGTCGTTAATCCGTCCCCCTGCAAAAGCTGTTTATGGAATTCACGATCCTAAAGGATTGTCCCATCTTACTCAACTTAGGGCTTGTCTCAGCAAGTTAAATTTCCACAAATTCAAGCATGATTTTAGAGATACCATAAACCCGATGTGCTCTACAAGCGATGGCATTGAGGACACAGAGCACTTTTTGTTGCTCTGTTCCTCTTTTGATGTTCAACGGCAAGGTCCCTCTGGAATGATTGAATTATTACGACCATTTGTGCAAATCACCGATCTTTCAAATGATGCTTTGACAAAGCTTTTATTATATGGTGATCAAGACCTTTCTAATGATATGAACAGAAGTATACTCGAGTTGACCTTACGTTTTATTTACGAAACTGGTCGCTTTGACTAAGATCAACCAAAGTTCAGCTGTGCACAAAGCAACCATTATGTCCTTTAACGTAAATGTTCTTTTAATTTGTAAATTCTGTCTCACATCAGATGTCAGGCACTTGCATAACTTGTGCTTGAATGAATTCATCGTAACCCAGACCTCGCATCTGATGTGGGACGGAATCTTGTATGTAATAGCATCCATTAGATATTAATTTGTCTGTAGATGTATTTAGGTTAACATTGCGTGTCTTTCATATTGGCCATGGGGTAGTCATTGTCTTTCACTCCCCATGGTATCGTCCCTTAGTGTTTAATAGTAATTAGAACCGTATAGGAGAATGCAGGATTTGTTGTAATACCTTTAATTGAAAAATTAAGGCTTTGACAATAAATCACGCAGTTAAAAGACTTATCAAATTATTTCATGGTATTCCTTGGAATTTTTGAGGTACTGCTTTTTTGTGATCTCCATAACCTCCCTCCTTGGTGGCCACCCCATCTATTCATAATTGGCAAGAGGACTTTGATCTGGCTACTTGCTCGCTGGATGCTTGCCAGAAAGGTAATGTTTGGTCAGTTTTACAGCTGATGAAACTGTCACATTTACATGAAAGACAAGGGCTAGATACTAACGAAAGAAATGAAAAACGAAATTCTAAAAGAATGTTTTTTTCTTAGTTGTTTGCTTGTGGTGCGTAGAGGAATGTCATGCATAATTGCCTATCGAATCTTTTTTATATTCATCTAAAATTTTACAATACAAGTTACATCTACATCCTACTATACTTCCTTGTTACTATACAAACTATAAAAACACTACAGGGACAGGACCACAAGGAGTAAAGGGCAATGCCTACCCTGTGGCCATTAACATTAAGACATGCGAATATTAACAACTAAATGAATAACTACAAAATATAAAACATACGGTTTAGCATTAAACACATAAATACTCTGGTTTAGCATCAAGAGATTTCCATTTGCAATTCGTTTGCCTAACATCAAAGGTGAAACAGACTTACAAAAGAAACGAGGAAAGAATGTACATAGCGGTTGTGTGGCGTAAGGGGAAGTTTGACGTTATCCATACCGACCTGTTGAATGGATGATGTTTAAAGTATATTCCATTGAAAGTTCTTCATTACCATATAATAAGTATTGAACAAGAACGTTGTTTGGAAGGATCTCGATTTGGACAAATGGTCGTAACAATTCTGAAACTCCTGCGAGAAGATCTTGCCGTTGCATGTCAAATGAAGGGCGAGGCAACAAAAAGTGCTCCATATCCTCAGTGCCATCATTCGTTGGGCACATTGGGTTCACTGTATCCCTAAAATTGTGCTTGACTTTATGAAAATTCAATTTACTGAGACCGACCCTTATTTGTAAAAGATAACTTAAGCCTATTGGATCATGAATACCAAAGACAGACTTTGCATTGGGGCGAATTTTTGACAGAAGCTTTGTTTTAAAAACAGTAACAGAAGGTGCGAGTCTGATTTATTTCATTCAAAAATGCAGTTAGGATAGAAGCTTGATAAAAATTTATCCGTTCTTCCCCTTATCTGCCGAAATGACATCCTGATTGCGAACAGAGTAATTGGCTGTTGCAGTGGTGTGATTTGCTCCTTTGTATACCATGGGGTGAGATCATTTATAATCTTATAGAACAAAGTAAGGCGTCTACTCCATCTACGAGAATTAAGTGACTCCCAGCCAAGCTCTGCATACAATTTTTCTCGTAATGTTCCCCTCCACGTTCCTGTTACAGCAAGAGCAGCAGAATACTGAATAGATTCTAATTTTTCCATTAAATTTGGTAAGATTATGCCTTGACTGAATTCATCCTCTGTAGCTGGAATATGGAAGATCACGGCCGACAACCCATCATTCGACTTCCGTAGCCTCGTTCTGATGATAATAGTATTTCTATAGGAGCATAATTTTTCTCGAACTTTGGCCTGATTTTTGCAAAAGAAATATATGACCTGTATCAACCAACCTGAGCAAAACTTGTAGCAAATTTATCAGAGATTTTGTTCACCCCAAATTTGTTTTCATTCCAAAAGTTTAAATGACCGGGTATCAATTGTTTTTGAAGACAGGTCATAAATTCTTCTGGTAAACCCCATATATGGTATTGGTTCACCCTTATTTGGCACAACTTTTCCAACATCAAACAGGTCGACGAGCCGCTTCGGGAAGAAAAATTTCTTGTCACGGGACTGAATTTTACAAAATATGACACTACTACTTGCACAATCTAGGAGTTTGATATTGTATATTCAGCTGTAAGATGATGGATGATATATACATGAATGGTAGACTAAGAGAGCACTTCTGAGCCGTGAGAGAGCATAAAATGTTGGAGCGGAGACTGACTGGCCTAACCAAAATGAAGGGAACAAGAGATGAACCTGGCCAGCGCCTAGTTGATAGGCTCACAAACTCCAATAATAAGCAAGTTATATTTTACATCACGAAAAAGGCAGATAATTTTTACGTGGCTTAGGACGTTTCTTTATTCTATAACTTGTCATTTCTGCAAGAAAATACACTCCTAATGAATCAGATCAATTTCTGTGAAATTTGACGAAGCGATAAGCAAATGAATGGCGTGCAAGTTGAAAGAAACCCTAGAAACAAGATAAAGCCAAAATTTCTTGGGAGAAGTGATTTTCGCATGGAAATATGGATATAATGAGATAAAATCGAAAAAAATTGGATACCAAGGCGGCAGAAAGCCGCAAAAACGTTGAAAAATGGAGATGGAGACAGACTGGCCTAACCAAAATAATGGGTACAAAATTCATAGTTAGTCCACGCCTTTTTTATAGGTTTCATAACAACAACAAAAAATATACCAAACTTTAGCTCAAAAGAAAGAGAAATGAATTCTGCATGGCATAGGAAGGGTTTCTTTCTCATAGGACGTAGCATTTGGAAGAAAATTGGCCTTGAATGAAAAAGTGAAATTTTGGTAAAATTCGACGAGCGGAATTGCAGCAATTCAACATGCAGGTAAAATGCAACTCTAAGTTCAGAGAAAGCTACAGAATCACAATTTAATTGGTTTTTGGAAGAAAGTATGAATTTTGTTCCCTGAAAATGCCAACTTATCGATCAAATAGAGAACTTATGACTGAGAAAGAGACAAAAAGTCGAGGTGGAGACTTGTTGGCCTAACAAAAATAATGGAATTGCAAAGCGAAGTTGATCCGCACCTAATTCAAAGGATCTGAAACGGAAGCCAAAAAGATGCAAAGTGCCATATCAAATGAAAGAAAAATGAATTTTGCATGGTATAGGATAGTTCGCTTTTCAAATAAACCCGTCACTTCTCGAGAAAACAACCCTGAATAAAAATCATGAATTTTCGTCTTACGAAACGAAAGAAAAATCTAAAGGGAGTCTTACGATTAAACACTTCTTGAAAATGGGTAATTTCATTTCCAAATTATCCCAAACAAAAGAAAACTAAGTTTGTGAAGACTGTTCTTCCAAATAAAATCAAACATCTTTGGAATATCACAGCAGATGGATAAGAAATTCAAAGATTAATGTTGAGTTGCAATCCCGGGCCTACGAGATTTTCGTGAAATCGACCAGGATCTGCTTACCTGCTAGCATCCATAGCGTTTGTTTCTCTGCTTCCAAATCATCAAATTCTTCAATTTTTGCACAGTTTTTATTACTAAACACGCTCAATATCAGATCTTACAAAAATGAAATGTTTTTTAGTGTGTACGCGTGATGAAATCAGGAAAATAGCGCGCAAAAATCACATGACCTCCACCTGCCTCCACAGCTTCGAGGATTCAATGTGACGTCACACGTCAGTAGGGGTTGTCGGGCGTGAAGATTACATCATATCGAATCTTCACCCGTCGAAAGTGAACTGCCATTCTCCGTCCAGTGGCTGCTCATGATTGCCATACTAACTCTACAGGTTTTGGATTCTTGGCTCAGGAATCTACATTGAGGCTCTCTTTAAGTAGGTAGCGACACAATATGATATCGAAAATCAACGTTTAATTCCTACCCTGACCATCCCCTGGGCAGCCCGGGGGTCAATAAAATTTTATCCCAGGGGCCGGGAACATTTTTTGGCGAATGCTTGGGGGGTCGCGCACTGAGAAATTGCACATTCCCAGTAACTATATAAACAAATGCTCTTAGTATTGTCAAATGCTCTGGGGGCAAGGAAAATTGACGTTGAAATGCCTGGGGGGCAGAATTTTTTGTGCTAATGACCGGGGAATCCAAGGGGATGGTCAAGGCAGGAATTGAACGAGACATTACAACTCCACGGATGGACCAATTAAAATGGATGTTAAAAACAATGAGCTCACGCTTAGGTCCATTTGCCCAATCTTTTTGCCAAGTACAGTTGTAGATTTAAGGCTATTTGGACAAATTTATTCAACTGTTTTGAAAACGTTGATATCCTTGCTTTTGAAGATGGTACTGGTTGTCCCAGAAAATGTATGCAGATTTGGATTGGTCCAGTGATATGAATTTTGCTTTAATCAATGGCTAATCAACTTCAAAAGTTTCGTCAATAGTTAACTCGATACACAATAAGGTCCGGCACTTAAGAAACCATTTTTCCACTACTCAGCCGAAAACGCTTCTTACATCTATGATAATAATCATCGTTCTAGGCTCGGCTCGCAATCATTGGTTAATCGTTCTTCATCTGTAATTTTTTCCAGTAAGTCCTAGAAAAATAGGTCACCACAGAAAGAGGTTATCTATACCGCATGACTCAGAAAAATGTCGCGCTGTTCAAAAAGTAATTGCAGCCAATTTACTTGCACTAAGATCATCAAAATTATTTTTTCTACTAGCTAAAAGATTACAGTATTTTCGGTGGTAATTTTCAAGATATATTCCCATGTTAACTTCAAAAGAGAAAAATGCATCATCAAAGATATCTCAAAATAAAAGAAATGCACCCTGTCAGTTTCATTATTTTCAATGATCTTTGTCCAGAAGAGTAAAACATCAATTTCGATTTTCGTCACAGTGTCAATTGATCAGTTTACTGGTCATGCTCAAAAAGATTTCGAAAGATTTCAAACGACCCGGAAGATGGCCACTCGTTTTAGGCCATTTTCCGGGCTGTTCTTTAAAGACTGAATTTTTAAATCTTTTGGATTTCCCAAGAGCCTACTGCTTTGAAAAATTAACAGAAAATACTTCGATCTTTTAGTTGCAAGAGAAGGCAATCCCAGTAATCATCGTGCCATTGATTTTGCTGCAATGTTTTTCAAACAGCGGGGCACAGTTTTGAGTCACCCAGTTGATATGTTTAGCCACATGTCTATGTTATCAGTGAAGTGTCAAAGGCATCAAGTTGGTAAAATCTGTTAAATTTAAAGCTGGAGTTTTTGCCTTTTGGCCTTTTTCAAATATGCTATGGTTTCAGGGCAACATAGTTCAAATCTGGCATAGAAACCACACTTTTGAAAAAGCGAGATATGTCAATCTGCGATTCGCTGTTATCAACATCGAAAAACAGGCAATTTCTGGAAAATGAGACGCAAATTTACGAGCTGAGGTTCAGCAAAATTCTTATGGTATTCTTGAGAATTCGATGATTCTGAACCTGAATATTCCGAGAAACAATATTCTTATAAAACAGAAAAGAGTGTATGGAAGTTCAAGGAACTGCCCAATTGATTCTGGCAAACAGAATATAATAAGACCTAATGTTGTTCAAATCTCATCAAGACTTTCATTGGTTTATTTGCCTCAAGAATCTTTATATGCCAAACTTTGACACTCTTGAACATTGACTTACAACTACATATTACTTGTTTTCATACTTACAAGATAATAGAAAACACACGATGAAAAGAGAGACTATATTGCGAATTCTTCGACAATTTATTCACCACATTACAAGAAAGTTGTACATTTGTACAGGATGTATCAAAAAAGGGCTATCAGTCCAAAAATCTTATTTTCTTTAAAAGGAAAGGTGTAGCGTAAATGACATTTACATCAAACCTTTCCTCCCAGAGATGTCTAATTTTTTCGACTGGTAGCCATTTTCTGAGGCACCCTGCAGTACAAAAAAGTCTCATCTTTCAAAGCTAAAGTTCATTGTCCATTTAGTAAAATTCAAAATATTAATAAAACAATCAAAGAACTGACGGTAATTAAAGGAAAGGTCATTCACATGACTATGAAGTCGCTTGTAGACAGTCGTTTGTGGGAAGTCAAGCAGTGCGCAAAGACATGAACTGTAGAGGTCCACCTTTGTGATTGAACATAACCTTTTTTCATTGACAGGACATGGCTATTCTTTACTTTGAACTACAAAGTATCCGAATGCTTCATTACCTACACGGTGCCCCAAAAAAGTACACCTATTTGAAAAATCACCAAAATTTGATTACAACAGAAATTGCAACTGATGTTACGTTAACAGCGTGAACAGGAGTTCAACAATTTACTCCTTTAATTCGCTTTATCATGTACTGATCTGTAAGGGAGTCACTGATCTGTAACCCCATACCAGGCATATATCCAACATCGCATACCTTCCGTTCCATTTATGCCAGCACGAAACGAATACGGTAGGTTATGAGTAGACTCATAACAATGAGTCCCAGTAATCGGTCATCAGAATCAACACCAAGCTGAGACTGCTCATACTGTGATTCCAAATATCCGACTGATAACGAATGGTCCTAATATTGCTGCAGTAAACCTTGCTCAACGGGGACTGAAACAGTGAAAAAGCTAACCATGTTTTGCATATTAATCAATCGTCGAACGGGAGTACTAGGTTGACGGGAGAGAAATGGCCAATAGGCGACCTACGAGCCAAGAGCAAGAGTTGAGTAATATCCTGTTATGTGTGCATTAAGTTCGTCAAAATATGCATTAAGTGCCTTCAACTGAAGCTGCAATAACTGAGCTGCGCGTTTGCGATCTGCATCCAATTTCGTTGCACCAATTCTTCTACTCATTCATCGAGCTTCGGCAGTCACGGATTACTCCGGCATAAAATAAATTCCTTGTTTTTATAGATGATATAGACAATTTACAGTAAAGATGCGCTGAGGAACTTGCTACCAAGATGCACTGCGTTCCATTTAAGAAGATGCACATTTTCATACGGTATTCGTTTGGTGCCGGCATAGTATAAACAGAGTCTTAATTCACATTCCTTTCAATATGACGGCTAACTACAAATTTATTGCCATGTTCTGCACTACCGTTCTCTGCTCATTTACGCGTCGGGGTGTTGTGATGTGTTCATTCTTCTTTTATCCAGTATGGGTGTTTGGCAAGTTGAAGACATAGAATCGTCCATGTTTGAAAAGCCAGTGTCGTTCGGTGTTGTGTCAACTTGCGTCTGTTGAATAAAGATGAAATGTCAGAAAGGGAACCTGAAGGAGATGGACCATTCTTAGTTTAGCCATAAACAATGGACAGGTGGCGTACCAAATAAAACAGGCTATTTCACACTTTCGAGACAAAGAAAGAGCAAGGCAGTCATATACCTCATTCACACTGCAAAGTAGATTACTTCAATTTACTTGATTTTTTTTAAACCAGTTTATTTTCAGAAACTTTGTTCATATCACCAAGGTAGTAGAATGGCATTTTTTACCCTGACAACGGCCTGTCTAGATTCATAATGATAAACTATATAAAATATTTCATACTCTTTCGACACACTTTAACGACCATCTGGTACTCATCAGGCGACGCCATATTGTGATGTGCAGATGGAATGCGCAGTAGAACAGTTAGGTTATAAAGTCACATCGAAACGAGGCGAAAACGTCACTGAACTGCTTCTGCTACATGTGGTACCTCGCCTCGTTTCGATGTGACTTTATCACCTAACTGTTCTATTGCGCATTCCATCTGCGTATCACAATATGGCGTTGACTGATGAGGATTGAAAGGTCGAAACATATTTTATAAGTTTTATAACTGTTGAGTTGGCTTAAAGTGTGTCGAAAGAGCATGAAATATTTTATACATTTTATTATTATGCATTACACAAACTCTTTCCTTGCCTCGGCAACCAACCTATATTCACGAGGCCTCTGTAGACAGTTTCTCTTTGTTCACAATCCTGCATATTTTGACATATTTTGCTCTTTAGCTGTGGAGCATTTTCCGCCATTTGAATCCCTCACCTCCGAAGCTAAGTGGTTCCTTTTGTAAAATTTCATATTGAGTACATATTAAAAGAAGGGTTAAATAAAACTGATTTAATTAATCTATGTTAGATTTAATCGAGTATTTGCTCTGTGTGAACGGGACTTAGGCTAACCTGGTATAGTTTAAACTACTTTAAACCTGGTTTAACGGTCAGCATGAATGTGGTAATAGAAAGGGTCGGTGGCAACCAAATCAAGATTAAACAAATTAGTCAAGTCACATAATACATTAAAATATAGTAATAAAGTTGTCACAAATAAAGGTAAGCAAAAGGTACCAGACTAAAGGCGCATAACAAGAATCCACTTGAAATGAAAAGCTATGTACATTGTTTGAGGTTCTTCCCTCCCCCAATATACAACGACACAGAGGGCGCTAGATATCCAACTCGAGTTAATTCCCTTTGTGCGAGTGAAGTAATACCACGCAGGCCAGAGTGGCAAAAGAAAACCTTTTATGAGAACTCAGTATAGGTTACTCGCAGGGAGCACAGTTATTTGACTTTTTCTCGAAAACCATAAGCAGAAAAGGCAACTGTTTCAGGAGTGTGTTCTTCGTTTCTAAATGAGTATTCTGAAGGCAAAACAACTACATTTTGCTTTTGAAATTTATGTGGCCAAACTGTTAACTAAACAACTTCTACTAATACCTTCCCCCTTCAACATAAAGTTAAAGAATTTACCGGTTTGAAAATAATAAATCTACCATACCTTGATCTTAGATGCGGTTTTCACAGCTTTCATACTAAGCCTTTAAATGAGATTGGCTTTCTGCCTCTCTTTCTTCATGGGTGATTTTGCCTCATTCGAAAACAATAGAGTTAGACATCTAGCGCCTTAAAGTGTCTATGACACCAAAAATTTTTTTCAGCTCTTTCTACTAAAACGATATGCCTGAATTGATTGGCAAAGTTTTTTTTGGAATTTGGGGCGTTTTCCCCCATGTTTTTGCGTCTCAAAAGGTCCGATTTTGGGGTTCAGCTGAAAAAAGTCGCGTCCGCCGAAGAGGAATGGGACTAGCGGGCCGTGACGTACAATCCGGGAGGACATGCGAGACGGAGTTGCTACTCACTGTGAGTTTGTTGTCTGCTTCGATATTCTCCGCTTTGGCCGGGTTTTCACAGCACGATCGCAATCTGTCTCTGGCTATGGAAATAAAAGTTACTACGCAAGTTGATTTGAAGGAATATCACTTAACCAACTGCCATATTGGGGAGATGGAAGAGCTGTTTGGTGAAGAAGAAAGCTGTAGTTTGCAGATAGGAACACAACGGGCCTACTTTACTGAATCAATTCGTCAAACTAGATAGTCCTCAATCATTTCGGACCCCTTGGAGCATTTTCTACAGAGGAAGATTTTCAGAGGAGGGGTGAAAACTCAAGCTGCCCAGAAGCATGATAACTGCTATGTTGTTGCTTGTCCGCCGGTTTATGGAGCGGCCAGACGGAGGACTTTGTGTGCTTGGCCTATTATCAGGCAGTGTAAGTCTCGCCTAGTCTACAGTGTGTTATGGTAGTCAGAGTCGGAGAGATACCATGCCAGGTGAGCATAAAACTATTTTGTTTGTGGAATGTCATTTCTGTCCTAGGCTTTTTGACATGTTTGGAAGGGCAAGAGAAAACAGAGCCTTTCTGGTACAGACCTGATGATACACCTGCTGCTTTTTGGATTTGAGGAATTGGTGTCAATCTTCAGGAGTAGCAGCACTCACTTTTTATGAAAAAGCTTTGGATCAGCGGAATGTTTATTGAATTGTAGGAAACTTTTTCCACTGAAAGGTTCCTTGTGACTTTTTACAGGGACAGTAGTTAAATCTGCAAGTTAAAAAGTTTCTTAGTTTTTTCAATCCATGTAGCAAAGGACAAGTTCTTGATTTGGAGAAATTGAACCTAAAGATTCTTGAAAGGAGCTTCTTGTGAAAATAAGTTTCTCATATTTTGCTATCAATTCCACCTCCCTCAATTGCCATTAATGTACAAGGGTTTGCTTATGAGCCCACACTCCCTGCTATGGCTTAGCCTTGATCCCATTTCTTTAGTGGATGAGGATAGAAATATCAAACATACACCTGGACTGCTGGATTGAGCACCCCATATTTCTCATAATTCTAATATTATGATATCATAAGAGCCATATAAATGATAAATACAATTTGTATATAATGATTCAATGTGGTTACTGACAATCCTGTGTTGTACACAAGCCATTTTCTGGTTCCATTTGCACCTTAAGGAAATCTAAGCATATATAAGTCGTTGATCAAAATAGTTGTGCAAAAACGAAATGCCATCACATGTGTCACACCATATTTGGGTAACTGATCTATATATGTGAAAAAGAAATACTGATATCTGCTTGGCAAGAATTCTACCGCAAGTGGCTTGAGCCACTATGCTTCTTTCGCTTGGTGTAAATGGCATCAGACCCTCATTGTATTTGAGTCAGAATCTTTATGCCAGAAGAGTTTCCTTGCAATCAGCCAAATATTGGAAACAAAATGAAATGATAAATGTATTCACTAGAATTTTCAAGCTTTTTATATGTTTATACTTTCAGTGGGAGTTCAACAGCAACCAGGATTTCCTGTATGCAAGAACAAGAAAAAATGCCCAAACATTTGTGGATGGACTAACAAACAGTTGCTAAAGTTCATTCATTGGTCTGTGCAACCCACCAAATTATCTTCTGATGGTTCTTTTTGTACAAGTAGTCACATATGATCCAGCTTTTGAATTCAAGACATGTTGCAGCTTGTAAGAACCGGCAAAGGAGGTAGAGAGAAAATTAATCCTTGTTCAGTTATCATTGGAGATCAGTGGTAGATGAAGGATTGGATTCCCCTTGAAATGTAGGAAATAAGGACATATTTTAGTTTCAAATGAACCTGGTTTATGAGAAACTAGAACTTGGATGGCAGACAATGTAAGAAACTATTACTGTTGAAAAGTGTGAAGAAACTTTTGAGAGTCAAATAAAGAAAATTATGTGAAATTATCATAAAGCCCTTGCTTTTGAGTAATATGTGTAATGATTTTATGGTTTAGCCCAAAAGAACTTGCTTTCTTGCCAAAAATTAAAACTGCCATTTCAATGTGAAGTTTGGACAATTACAGTAGTAAGATCTGATCCAAATTTCTTATGAGGGGAGGCAACATGTAAATTCTGTTTAACCCTCATTTTCACATGACAAAAAGGTTTACTGAATGTGAAATGAAATTTCAAATTATCTATGAGTCTGTGTATGCTGATTCCATATTTTTATTTAAGATATTTTGTTGGTTATCTATCATTGGTTTGGAAGGTTGACCCTGGTGTGTACCCATATTTTTCATAGGAAACTAATAATTTGGGCCAATACTGAAAGTTTCTTGAAATTATCAGATTTTGAGTACTCAGAGTTTCTCGGGGGGGGGGTGCAGTCAACTAGATTTTGGTCGGGGATGTGCCATCGAGGCTTCAAGAATATACTCGTCCTTATACCAATTTTTTGAAAAAGTATACCTGACCTTATACCAATTTTTTCGAAATAGTATATCCGACACTTTATTTCATAGAAAAATCTTGAAAATCGGTACCGTTCCTTATACCAAAATTGTGAAAATTGATACCGTTCTTTATACCAATCTCTGGAAAATAGATACCCATCCCGATGGCATGTCCCTGTACCCAAAATATTTGTAGTGCACCCCTGTGGGACCTGCTTCCTCCTGAACATTTCAAAACAATGTTTATTGAAGCCTTTCCAATTTCTAGACCTCACTCAAGAAATGTGTAATGACATTGTCAAGGATTTCCTTTATCAAAACAAAGAGTTTCTGAAGTTAAATTTTCCCAGGACTGATGGGTTTCATTCTTATCACGCATGGCCTCATATGTTTTCAACTTGCATATTTCCCAGAAGCATCTCCACTACCCAACAAAACATTTAGAATTGTGGTGATCTGTAACAGGCTTCTAGCCTACATTACAGTATTTGTTATGTTATGTTATGTTATGTTATGTTATGTTATGTTATTTTAGTACTGGAGTTTCTTAATTTTTGGTGATCTGAGAGTTGCATTTCTTAGAAAATTTGTGTGCATACCTGTAAATTTGCCTTTGATTTGGGTAATGTACACTTTGGCTGGATCAGAATTTCCGTAAATGATAAAGTCTGCAATTTGTGCAGTTAAGTGCCTTAAATTTAGTCACTTCCTCCTGACTCAACCTGCCCCTCTTGTGGTAAATCCAGTGGGGCACCACTCACAATACCATACTGTATGAAATATTCACGGAAATTTTTATCTGGCCTAACTCAGAATCACACTTGATGATAGAAAAAGCATCCTTGGAAAGTGCGGCACTGCCAACTTGGCTGCTGTTTGAAAAAACGCAAATAACGCGATGACCAGTCGTAGTAGTAGAAAAGAGATAGGCCTTGGCCTGGGTCATGCGGTTGGATAACCAAAGGCATATGCGACTATGAAATGAAACAGACTTACGTGGAGAAGACTGCTACAGTTCATTCCAACTGGCTGGTAGTTGAAGAATGCATCTTTTGTCTTGGCTCTCGTGGCTGTCGTCTAGTTGCATTTCGAGACATTCGTGATGATCAGAAGCGAGAGGTTGAGCCGAACAGGCCTACCGGTTCAGCGACACATGAGAGCAGCGCGTCCAATCGCTCCACGAAAGCTATCCCTTTCTTCTTGGTTTCTCACAAGCAATTATCGTATTCCATATCAAAGTCAGCTTCCTCGTTGTAGGTCTTGTTTTAAGAGGAGCTACGAACTGAACTTGGGCTCACTTCGAAGCTTTTTGCGTTCTCTCTCTCCGTGATTCAGATTGATTGTTTACAATATTCAACACGAGTCTCGGAAGCCCTCCCGGATTGTACGTCACGATAGCTCTCGGTACCAGACCCCAAACTCCGCGTCTTTTTTACACTTTGAGCCCCCACAATTCAAAATGGAAGGCAGATATTCAAATTTGGACTTGAAATATGAATTCAGCGCATCAAACTCTACCAGGAAGTTTCAAAATCGAATTTGATGTCATAGACACTTTAATATAAGATAGGCCCGGTTTGCTTAAAATGCTAACGAAACGAATAGCCGACAAAAAGCACAAATCAGTCGAGGATACCTGAGAGAAGTCTTCTAAGAGGCTGCGACGATCTGCTGAAGAATAGTTGCCTTTCATGGAGGATTGTCTGCATAAAAGATGAATCATAATCTAACATCATGAACTAACGGAGATACAGCGATCTAGTTTAAGTATAAAGCAAAAGAGGGTCATTCACAAATCATTGATTAATCTTCAATAGACGATTACGTTAAAGATGGCGGCGAGGAACTTTTTACCAGGGTGCACTGCTTTCTTTCATCGAATTCCTATAGAATCATCAAAGATTCGTTATTCGAACGTAATGCATCTTGGTAAAAGGTTCCTCGCCGCCATCTTTAGAGTAATCGTCTATTGTTTGATTTTCTAATGAGAACATCACGCGCAATGGGTTGCCCAGTATCCCGGTTAAAACCATTCTTAACTCCACTGACCTACTTCAAAGTAGCTCTAATGCTTATCCCAGTAAATTTGTATTCTGGAATGAAGGTTTATCTGCAAAATCTAAGAAAATCTACTTGCTTTCTTCCGGTTTTCCTTGAATTGAAGAACTGCAGCGGATGACTCATAAACAGTCTTCCCATATGAATACTACCAAAATTTCATACAAAATACTTTATCTATTTCAGTTGGAGCTCTTTCCAAATATTGCACAGAATCTCTAATTTCTACCTTTTAAAATTAGCTTTCGATCCATCTGTGATCAAGAGATCAAGTTTCGGCAGAATATGTAAAATGTTTCCAGTAAACAAATACTAAGACTTGCCTTTCTAAACTATGCTTCATAACAAAAACGTCGAAATCACGCCAGATTGATGTAAAGTGTTGGCTGTCTTTGTCAGTTTAATCAATATTTTTAAACGTGACAATGTTCGTACACATGGTGCAGGCAAAAATTGAAAGCGGTAGAAAACATGATGGAAACGAAATCGTTGCGACCTACTGAAAAACAAGGCTAAAATTAGACCATACAGAGATGTATCTGCTTCTAAGAGTGATCAGCCTTGTTCCAAAAGCGTCGAGAAATATTCCATTTTCATGGCTTTCAATTGTTCACACGATACCGTGCTTATATTGTGTCGGTTACAGTTTCGTTTTCAAATTCAGCCGCTTCCAAATTGTGGCGGCAAAAATATGCTGGTTTCATGTAAACGGCAAAAAATATGCCGCTTTTATGTTAAAAGGAAGCATATCCATAAAATTTTCATCCCGTTAACAAATTGTTCAGGCACTGTGTGAACGTAATCGGGGAAATACCAGGTGTCTCAAAAAAGTACCTTCCTTTTGCCTTGAAATAGGATCAAAACGATAAGATATCATTAATCGCCGAATGCACAGCTAAGTTTATCAATCTTCAACTTAGATGCACATACCTTGCATTTAAAAATCGTCCACCAAACACCAGAGATACAAGCTCACAAATTCAAAATTTACAATGCACCTGAAACCAGAGTTTTTGAAAACGTGCTTAGCCATGAGCTGCATCATGGAATATTTTCAAAAGCACCTGTAAACTCTAATTTCAGTTTTTAATTTTTGAAATAGACAAAAGAGTGATGGACATCGCCCTGATTGTGCCAATATGCTGAAAATGTGACAAGAATGATAAAATTGTGCCACATCTCAAAGATAAACATGCATTTGCTAAGTGGAAGGACCGATTCCTCAAAAGAAAAGTCATTTTAAGAACAATTGAAGTATTTCAAGGTACCATTCGTTTCAAAAGTAAAAACTAAAGTTCTAAGTTGAAAATTCCTTTGCAAAATGCATGTGACAAAAAATCATGGCTACCACCTTTCGCGAAACCTCTGGTTCCGAGCGAACTCCAAATTCTGATTTTGTAAACTCATACCTCCGCTGTTTGGTGGACGATTTCAAACTGTAAGGCATGTCCATTTAAATTGAAGATCAACAAATGTAGCTGTGAACTGAAAAGTCCTGATATTTATGGCATTGTTCTCTTGCTCAGTCAAAAGGGGGTACTTTTTTTGAGACGCCCGGCATATGACGAAACATATATCTATAATGGGTATGTATTTGAAAGTCAGTAGAATTTCGAATTTCATTAACTTTTCAAGTGCAAGGTACATATTGACTCACCAGTAAGTAATCAAATGAATATTTTTGAAGTTCAGGAAAATTTTTGGGCATATACTTGAAACATAGGGAAACATAAGAGTTCCATATAACAAAAAATATAGACGCCTTTACTTGAATATTCCAGGTATGATGGAGGTACTTCCTAAAATTTAAATTAGAAACTTCAGCGAACAAGACGAATACCCCCAACGCTAGGCTACAAAAATTGCTTATCACAGACAGGATTTGGGTCAGGCTTAGGGTTGGGGCTACACACTAACCTGATAAACTTTTGCAAATGTCTTTCTCTCATGACAGAGTATTTTCTGGATGGCTTTGCATTTTCCTTGTCGTATTGTCCACCAACAAGATTCTCCAAATTCAGACTGAATCTGCTTGGCAGAACGGTTGGGCTCATTTCTTTATCTATCACCTCGGTACAACATGTCTCGATGTTATCTGAACTGCTCACTAACAAAAGAATTTAACTTGTATATAATAATGATGAAACAATCTGGTATAAAATCACGCAACAGATGTACTTTGAAGTTTTCAAATGAAGAGGACATTCTTGATGCAACATTCAAGAGCACATTTTTTTTGATAAATGAAATGTTTTGATACTAGTAATGTTTCATATCAATTGATAGCAAAGGAGATGGGTGAAATATAATATTCGTTTTGACTCTCTTATGTCGAAATAGTGAAAATAATGAACCTCTGGTCCAATCACTAGAAATTAGCGAACAAGACAATCAACTATCTTTATTGTACTGGCTGCATGGGTCAAAAAAATGTTCTTTTTAGAGGTTGCAAGCCCTTGCTCTGTAAGCTGCTTATCAGATCCTTAAACACTGATCATAATTGTGTGGATAATATGTCAACTTAAAACAGTGATAAAATTTAGTTCATTAAACTCGGTCATGTCATAAAATTTAAGCCTTTTCGGATTATCGCATTGCCAAGGCAACAATTGTGCAGATACAGAGCTAGCCCTGCTGTTCTTTACAGTAAATCCCCGCATATAAGAACCTACAAAAATAAGAACCTAGAGGTTGTTTTTCCTAGATTATGCACCTTGCAATTAAGAACCTGTCTCAGTTTGATAAAAGGTAGCTTCTTATTGCAGGGGTTACAAAGTTGATATTTGATTGCTGTTATTGAGGTCATTTTGTTCCCAATAGGCTTTGAAAGTTTTATTCTCCTCCCCAACCATTTATTAGGTCCAAAGGAACACTTCCAAAACAAATAATAGGACTGAACATCTTTGTGAGAGTCTCAAAAGTAAGGCACCCTTCAAATAAGAACCTCTATACCTTGAAATTAGTCTTAATACCTTTGAAATAAGAGCCAATTTCAGCCTCGCTCTCAAAAAAGTAGGTTCTTATACGCGGGGATTTACTGTACTCTTGGGAACTTTTCTCGTCCATTTAAAAATAGTCTTCAGGATCGTCATTCTGATTATTAGCAAATTGATAAAGGACTGTAGCCTGTTTTGAAGGTTTCTGAGCTTGAAAAATTACATCATGAAATCGCATTTTACTAGGAAATTGCAAGACTGTTCTAAACCAACAAACTGTTGCTATCAGAGTTGACATGTTACCAACTTGATGATACTGTAACCAGTTTTGAGGAACATGATTAGAAAGTATGAAACTACAGGCTTCAAAACGCATGAACCTCATTTGACTCACCCAGTACATTGCAATAAAAATTGCAATACAATTGCTACCTAAGAATTACCATACGGTGCTAAAGGGCGTCTCAGACAAAAGTAAACATACTTGGTTTGGGTCAGGGATGTCAGTTCGGCTTTAATCAATGGCTAAATGACTCTCAAAATGTTTTTCGCTAATTTACTTGAGCATAGATACCTTGTTAGATGATACTAGTGCTTGAGAGTATTTTCTAGAGAGCTTAAGAGATATTAATATTGAAAGCTCCAATTTACTTCCACCTCTACACCAGAGCTTTGGCCTTTTGGCCTTAGCAAATTCTTAAAGCTCATTGAAATCAAAGACTGAAACAGAAAGAAAATTAAGAAGCTGCACGATTGGTGACGTCTAGCAAACAGAATATAATATGATCTAATATTGTTCTAATTTTATCAAGGTTTTCGTTGATATAAAAAACCTTGTCAATAATCTGTCAATATCAAATTTGGTAAACTTCCTATCAAGCAGACTTGTTATGTCAAATTTCTTGGTGTTCTCCTGGATGAAAACCTTTCATGGAAGTATCACTTGACTGAACTATCTAAAAAACTGGCTAGAACATGTGGTATGTTTTTCAAAATAAGGCACTTTTTACCTATTCATGTCTTGGTCTGTCTTTACAACTCTTTGTTTTCACCGTTCCTCCAATATGGTATTTTAGTTTGGGGCCTTACTTATGAGACTCATATCAATCCAGTGTTTTTGTTACAAAAAAGGGCTGTAAGGGCAATTTCATTTGAACATTATACTGCACCTTCTACACCTATCTTTTCAGATTTGAAGATTCTGAAACTGCAAGATCTCTTTCACTTAAAATTACTTAGCTTTGTATATGAATGTGTTAATAAGATCTCTCCCTCTTGCTTTCATTCTTTCTTCGAATTAGTTGGGTCTGTTCATCAATATGGTACTCGGCAAGTCATCAAAAGTAATATTTTCCTAACCCAAAAAAATACCCTGCAATATGGTCTTAGGTCAGCACGTTATTGTGGAGCTAAATGCTGGAATAACATTCCTGTTGATATCAAACAATCTCCATCTGTTAGTAGTTTTCGCCAAAAAATCAAAGCCTTCCTATTTGAAACTAAGTACTAAAGTTTGGAAAAGTGAATATCATATACTGTCACCATCCGCCAACTAGTTTTTGTAATGCTATTGTGACGAGGGGGGATGGTTTTTGTGGGGCAGTGGCATTGGTTGCTTTTGTGGGTGCCTGGGCTTGGGGTGATTTGCGGTCGTGGGCATGGGTTCTCTTGGTTGGTGATCTGGGATGGGTGGGGCTGTGGGGGCTTCCCTTGGGCTCGGGTGGCTCGCTCGCTTGTTGTGCGCTCGGGGGGGGAGTTTGGGAGTGAGCATGAGCATCTCTTTGTTCGTGTTTGCTCTTGGGGACTGTTTCCTGGGGGCATGGTGGGCGGGTCAGCTGCCTGGGTTCTGGGGGGCTTTTGCGGCTTTGTCTGTCTCGGGTTGCTGGTTGGGGGTCTCCAGTGCAGTGTCTGCGACTGTAGGTTGCCTTGGGTTTGGGTGTCGGCGGGGTGGCTGGTGCTTTTGTCCTGTTGAATCGTCCCTGCTACCATGAGGTAAAAATCAAAGAACTCAAATTTTTATGAGATACAGTTACAATAGGGGGTGCTCTCTCCTCGATTAGTCTAGCTACTGAGAGAGCTCCTCCTTAAAGTAATTCCCTTCATACAATCTATCTTGTTTCTATGTTTTGTATTATTGTATTAATTTCCTTTATTGATTGATGTATTAATTTTCTGTAGCATTGTTCTGTAATTTTTGTAGTTTAGTTGTTTGTAATAGTTCATTGATACCTTGTATGTAGTGGAATTTAAAATATAAAACTGAACTGAACTGAACTGAAAATATAAAACTAAAGTTCTGGTTTTGAGGTGGACGCACATTTGAGCTTTCACGATAAATATGTCCACTCTCAAAGTACCAATATCAACAAATGAGATATCTGCGTTCAAGTCAACTATTGAGGAACGTTTTGAAAGAGATTAGTTTTTGATTGAAGCTAAATTCACATCAATGCATTCAATCAAATATGTATACTTGTTTTGAGACACATGGTACACCATGGAAAGCAAAGGATATGGCTACCAACAGCTATTAGCTACATAAAGTTTGAACTAGTTCACAATGCATTTAAAACGAAGACAAAAGCAAAGTTGAGAATAATGGCAACGAGAAGCTGCAAAAAAAACTTTATGACTAGGCAGCTTAAGAAATGATGGGGCCAACGACTTCATTTGCATCGACCAACTACCTTTCAGACAAGCCTCGTTAAAACTACTACGTGCCTGCGAGCAAAACGTCGGGAAAATGTGCCTGCAATCAAAACATTCTGAGTACAGTAAGGGTGCCAGTGTCTTGATGTTTTGTGCTTGCAAGCGGCGTTCGTGTGACCATGCACATTGATGTGAGCACCCAAATTTTTTTGGGCCTGCTCTCAGACATATTTGAAAAAAACCGAGATGCTTAACATTTCATTTTGTAAACAAACAACTGATTTCAGCTTTAATTAAAACAGCCTATCAGGGGATGATGTAAAGGAATGAAGTAATGTTGTTTCCCATAGCATGACAAAACAATCTGCACGAAGCTTGCAAAAAGTGGTACTTCGTGAATTGTTTTTGCATTTAAGGCTATCTAAAATCAGTCTCAAAATAGAAGTCAGGAGAGATTTGTGATAACGTAAACTTAAAAGCATTTGTATTAGTCATTATTCGCGGGCATTTTCACCAGACATCCAATTTGAGATGGAAGAGGAAAACGCTTCATGCGACAGAATAAGCGTAGACCAGTCATTTATATGGAGTTTTAGCAATGTACCGTGAGCTAGCGCCGATAACGTAGTTCATCATAGAAATACCATGATTTGCTCTCCCTTGGAACCCAGTGAAGAGCCGGGGGCATGAAAGACAGACGAGTAAATGAGCAAACGAAAAAATTCAGATAAAAGTGTCGAAATGATCCAGAAAATACTTACCATCTTCTTGGGATCTCATGATTGGTATTAGGGATCCTTTGTTAGCAAACAAAAATTGGTTTGGCATTGAAATCAGAGTCGGGTTTGAAATGCTTTGACAAGACTCTGCTCTTCGTGACAGCTTTGGGCTAACAAAAATAAGTTTGAATATTAAAGGTATACTCGTTAAAACATGCAGGAAAAGCCTTGCTTATATGCAGAGGCATAATAAAAACTGCTTCTTTTATTTGATGATCTGAAGATTCTCTAAATAACTACTGCAAATGCTAGAAAATCGGTAAGGCTGTCTGTGAAATTGTTGATCAGTTGTTCATCCGACATACTGGGTGACTGAAAGAGATCTCTCACTGTTCGAAGAATCATTGCAGTAATGCCATCGATATAATCATGCAGATCGATCTCTCTAACAGCTAAAGATTGGAATGTTTTTCATATATATTTGATAATGTTGAGAGTAATACTTACTTGGTAAATTCGAAAGATTCAAAACATCAGTACTGCAGAACAGGCGGAAAATGACCTAACAATGACGCGGAAATGTTTCAGGTCTTCTGAAATTAATTCGAAACCCCTTTGAGAATCAGCATAACCAATAAAACGATAAACTGAAACGGATGCGAAGACCAAAATAAGTACCTTTTTGTTAATCTAGAGAAAGAATAGCGAAAGCAATTAAAACGGAAAAGTTGTTTCTTATATATTTTGAGTTGCCGTTGATCGTGCGTTCTTCTGGATGTTTTGTAAAACTATATTTGAATCTTTGAAAATTACCACAGGATCATTACTTTGAAAAATTAAAAAAATGCAAAAAATACTTCAATCTTGTAGCCATTTGAAAAATAGTCAATTTGCCAAGTGATTTGTCGAACAGGGGGACAGGCTGATTTGTCGAACAGGCTTCTTCGAATCACCTGGTAGAATTGTTTTATGATTGAGGCCAAAATATTTACTGGATAGTTAGCCTTGTTGGACGATAAGGTCCCACCAGACCAAATTGCACGTCTTGGTTGTTTACAATACGTATAGGGTCTAACTGTTTCGTTGAATTTATTTTCAGAATTTTAGAGGAAGTTAAAGAACCTGCCAGCCAACTGATACATGTTGAGAAAAAAACAGGGGAGGAGAAAAAGGAGGAGAAAAAAACATGATAAGGAAGTTTGTGTGAAATTTCAGTGGAATTAGAGGATGGTAAGTATTGATGATCTGTGAGGTTTCAACGCGATAGAAGAAGAGCAAGATTGAGATTAAATGAAAACTTTTTGCATAAGGTCCTGAGAATATATGACATGTTTCTAAACAATTGTTCAATGTTTGGTCTTCAAACTTACATTAGGTTTCTATATACTGATAATAAAAGTTCACTTTGTCAAGAACTGTTCCATGGTTGTCGAGTTATAATCGATTTTATTACAAAACATTTCAATTCAAAATCCTTCCAAGGTGGCCTAAAATCCTGAATCAAAGCTACTAACAAATTTCCAATCACAATCACATGAAAATGAAAAGGCAGAAAGAGTCTCAAGTGTCTGCAATTATGTAGAGGCCTCTCTTTTAGTCCAGCAAGATGTTCAGGCAAAAGAATGAATCAACAGAGTCGATGGATTACGATTGATCACGACTAATGACAAATCAATTGATTTCGACTGATGTGGAAGTACATTGTTAGCAAATTTCATAAAAGATTTTGGATCTTCTTTCAAGAACTTTAGGATCAAACATTTTATGAAATCACTTGTACCTTGAGAAAGACAGGATTGATTTTGATTTGAATTGTGTATTAACTAATTTGACTTGCTAGGTACAGAATTATGGTCAATATATGGGAATCCAAAAAATATTTTGAAAGCGAAATGCTTTAAACGTTTATACTTTTTCAGGCTCATCCATGACAAAAAAAGACCAATTGCATTAGAAATGATAGTACAAAACGAACGTAAATCAACCTTGGGCATTACCATCATGGACATCTGTTGTAAATTTAGCGAGTTAAAAGTTTAAAAGATCTTTTTACTATTCATATAAAATGATGACAATACATATCTTATATTCTACTATGCTACCATAATTACTGTACTACACTACGGGGACACAAACGACACCATGAGGAGCGAAAGACAATGACTAACCGATGGCCAATACATATTGATGCACAACACTAAACAAAAGTAGAAAGAAATATAACTAAACTAGGTAAACTAATTACGAATACAAAAAGTAAACCTACGAAAAGTGGTGCTCATGTATGGGAGTTTGCAGTAATGGAAGATTTAAAATCGTTCTAAACCATGAATGAATTTGAGGGTTGCCTCAAGTAGCTTCTTGTTGGTGTCAATGGTTAGCAGTTCGTCACCATAAAAATGAATTTGAGTAAATCTTCATTTGAAAGAGACGAAATACAATGAGGGAGCAATATTGCATTCACACTATTCAGGAGATCAGATCTAGGCCCGTTATACGAATGACAAAGCAGCAGGCGATGTTCCGTGTCCTCTGCCCGATCATTAAGAGGGACAAAAGGGTTGACTGTATCTCTAAAGCTATGCCAAAGTTTATGAAAATTGAGTTTGCTCAGCCCTACCCGTAAGTGAGTGAGAATAGCGAGACCTTTTGATCATGAATGCCATATACTAGCTTAGGAGTGGGTTGGATAGCTTTCGAAAATTTTGTTTTTAAAATGTTCAGTGAGGGTGATAACCTGATAACTGGGTCAAGGGTGTTCCATTCAAAGAGACAGTCGGGATACAAGCTGGTCTGTATATGATCTTGCCCTTCTTGCCCTTATCTGTCCAATTACATTTAAAGCTGAAAACCAGAAATGCAAGATGTGCTGCGAATCTCGCAGGTCTTACTTTTCCAATACATATAGCATAGAAGATAACTGAGCTCAAAGCGAAAGAATAATGTTCTTTTTTACCTCTTATTACGACCAGGTGTCTGTCCGTATGTCCGTTGTACCCCTGCCCTTCGCTTCAATGCTCTCATTCCAGGTTTCGGATATGGGCTATTGATGTTACAATCTGTAGAGCCAGGTATCCCTAAAACCCAGAATGGAAATATGATGTATCATAAATATAGCTTATAGAAATAACAGGACTACCGGGAAAGTAACTGTGTATTAAAATCCATCAATCTATCTAAATGAACCTCATCTTTCTCCCAGCCAACCACAACGAACGTCTTTGCCTAAGAGGCGAAATAACCTTTCAACTCTTTTATTTTGCTCCAAAGAGAATTCCTTTGATTGCTGTCGATGTAGAGTCATTTTCATCACAAGATTTGGGCCGTTTTCTCTGGCCTTTGCATCAAAACTGGTTCGTACAGTTATTGTTGCATGCTAAACGAAACCACGTAATCAAACATGTAGATAAAGATGTCGGATCTTAACCTCCCCGTGGCTCTTAATCAAGATAAAAATCAGCTAACTGGGATTTTCCAGTTAACTAATACTCACCCAGGATTATTTTGAAATCAAGAAGCAACCGTTGATGAATTGTTTCAAAAAGAGCTGTTAATACTTCTATGTGAAGTGCATCAGTCGAAAACAGTTTTTGAAGATCGTTACTCCGTTAATAAGTGAATGACAAGATAAATTTACTTATTCAAAGGCCTAGATCACAAGGCAATTATAAATTTCTTCTGTGTATTTTGTAGTAAATGAAGGACTGGCGTAAATTAATCAAAAAATAGAGAATGAAGCCAAATTCATGACATCAGCCTAATTGTGTTGCTTTTCTTTGGTTGCCTTCTTTCCAAGGGGTACAGAATCCTTTTCGCAAAAATGGTCCTATGTTAATAATTGCAAAGACCATTTAAAATATATCCAGAAACACACCTGGTCGAATATCATGTACACTTGATGCTCTTTTCTCAAGTAATTGATCAACCTCTATTGCTTTATCACTCTTTGTTCTTCGATGCCTGGATCGCCTCGTCACCACAGTTTCATCCTCGACACCAGATGTGCAGCCAGGACCATTATTGCTTCCTTTAATCTTGCGACTGATACCGTTCACAAAACCTTAAAAGAAGATGTAGGAACTTTTAAACACATTATGATAAAGATAATGGAATTAGGGGCATGGGATTACTTTCATCGTTGAAGAAAATGTAACAGCAAAGTGCTCAATTGTCAAAAACCTCATAAATAAAAGCTTCAAATCAAAGCATTAGCAACGATTTTTTGAGTGTGAAAAAATTAAGGTATTCATGGTGAAGGCGCCGATGTAAGCATGTTGCAATATAAGAAACGTGAGCACGATCAGGGATTCATTCATTCATTCATTCATTCATTCATTCATTCATTCATTCATTCATTCATTCATCAATTCATGTTTTATTGTTCATACATGGTAACCAATCAGTAACATGTTACTGTTTTATATTGGGCCACGTGATAAGAAGCTAATTACATACTAATTTATCAACTATAGGTAAAGATTAGATAATATCTCCTAAATAAAAGATTTCGGAACTAACACAAAATAAATGACAAAGAAAGTGGTATGCTTGAAATGCTAGTAGATAAAAACGTTTTGCAAATGTGCAAAGATATCGTAAATATTTTAGTCTCCAATCTCCGGTTTCTTGAAAATTTTTGCTTTTTGGTATGTTTCCTTGGGACCTTGAGGACCCACTCCACTATCTTTTGCAGATCCAACATACTAAGCGCGTAAACTCAATAAATGGTCTATTAGACAAAGAAACCTGATAATTATTGATTTCAAATATTGAAGGATGCAGGATGTAAAACCGGACAAAAAAACTTCAAGGTTTTTGCAATATGATTTTTCACAGTATCGATGGATACCTTGACTCACACCAAGTACTAGGGTGTTGTGGCGCAGTTAGTCAGGCGCAATGGGCTCGATACTTGGTAGAGCCCCACCACTTGAGCGTCATTACAAGGGGTCGCAGACTCGATTAGCACTTAGCTATTTCTATGATCCCAGCGTTTGATGCTAAAAAGCGCAACTTCACCTTCACCTTCACAAGAGCATGATTAAAAATTATGTGAAGTCGAGGATGAGCCCAAATGAGGAACTGACGAAGAAACGGCTGACATTATCGGTACACTCATTTCTTTTTAAGAAACTTGGCTCTAGTTTTTTAAGAGCCATTGCTCATGCAAAAGTTTCTTGAAGAGTTTCTTAATTATTCATAAAGCTCAATTTCACATTCTACATAAGGAAATGATAAATCATAAGTTTAAGGCCTAAGGAACAAAACTTTAAGTGTTGCCTAATTTTGGGATCTGTTGCAGGGTGCTAGTTGGGCTCAAAGTTACAGTTTCGCGAATGCGCGCGCAGTTTCTGCTCTATCAATTCTATCAAGATTCATTGAGAAACGAAAGAACCAAATTATGGGCGGAGATTATCCTTTTTAGTATCATTTGCGATCATGATACACTGCCTGCTAAACCACTGTGCAACTTCATTTTTCATTTTCATTTTATCATATTTAAACACAAAACCCTATCAGCTAAAAAAGAAAAGAGAAACTATACAAATGTCTATTTACATATATATAAAATCTTACAACTTTGCTGGTCTTCCTAGGGATCGTGCTTCGGGAAGGATGCTAATTTTGTAGGAATTCCTTCAGTTTCCTTTTGAATAGGGTGATAGTGGAACTTGTTCTGATTTCTAATGGGATTTCATTCCACGTCTTTGCACCAGAATAGAAAAAACTGTTTTTGGAGAATTCTAGGTTCTGCCTTGGAGTGTCAATATCTAACTGATTTCTTGTTTGATAACTAGATCTTTGAGATCTGGTAACAAGTCTCCCTCTTAAGTTGTCCGGGCAGAGGCCATTCATCATTATTTTATAGATCATCACGGCCCTGTCAAATTTTATCAAGTTTTGGACTGAAAGCCAATTGCATCTCCACCCATCCTTTAATCTAGAGCCTTCTATTAGCGTTCGTGCTCTAGTTTGCAGACGTTGAAGATGATCAAGCTTTGTGTTTGACAAACTGCCCCATAGTTCATCACTGTATCTCAGATGACTCTCAAGCAGCGCCTTGTACACCTGATCCAATTTTGTTTGCGGTAGTATGTTCTTTAATTTCCGCAGGGACGAGAGAGCATTTTTAATTTTACCTTTGAGGAATATTTGCCTCAAAATTTAATTTTACTTACAGGAATATTTGCCTCAAAACATGCAAAGAACTTACTTCTGACATAGAATCTTAGGAAGACATTTCTTTCAATTGTTGCTGTTGTTTACTGCATGTTTCTTAGTACTAATATTTCTTCCCAAGGGGGCTCAAACGTTGTAAGATAAAAATACCCTGCCGAGTTCAATGTTGAAATTTCTGGCTTTTTCCAATGCGACCTCAAAATAAACTCATAGATGGAAACATTCGCCAGTAATTTGGAATCTGTAACTCCTACAGCCCTGACGCTTTTTGTGTTTTGTTACAAACTAAATTCTCTCAGTAGCATTTCATAAAATGCAAACTTATTCGTAAGATCTGTATCTACTGCACAGCAAAACAAGCACAATGTGTAGTTCAAATCATACGTAGAGGCATTGCCAGTTGAATTGATATAGTACATGAAATTGTTTGCTCATCTGGTCACAATAGTGATTAAAGTTGCATGGTAAGCATAACAATAGAGACTTTTTATCATATCAATTATATTGTCAAATTAAGCCTAATAAAGTTGGCTAACATAATGCTTTAAGTGAAAGAGTTTAGGCCTGACGTGGTTCATTATCTAGCCATATTGCTGCTGTGGATTCCCATCTCTAATATTTACCAACACGTTTTTTTAGATCCTTAAGTACCGTAAAACCAACTTATGATCTGCCCCCTTATATTGGCTGCCCCTAAAATCTCAGTTGGACAACAAGGAAGAAAAATTCTTGCAGATACAGAAAAACTCCTTGTCCGGCAAATAAGTTGTATATAACCATGTGCAAAGTCGCAACATGTCAATTTTTAGCAAAAGCAGGCCTTACCGCATCGGTGTAGTGCTTAACTTCTTAATTCAGGTGGCATTATATTCTTTTTCATTGCAGCCTCAATAATGCTCTCTCTTCCAGAAAATCTTGCAAAATTGATCTGAGAGTATATGCTTTAGTTTAAAAAGTAAGTTATCCCACTTACTCATGATCTAAAGAGCAATCAACATTGCACAGCACAACTATTCTCGCTTAGGACCAGGGAGCGCCGAGGACTGTGACTCTCCTTTATGAGTAAATAGTTCTGATTCCAGCTGCGTAAGGATTATTGCTGACCTGAGGTCAATCTTATGTATACAAGCAATTCAGCAGAGGACAGCAAGGAGAATAGCTGGGAATAACATGGATGCGATCCCAAACGCAACCCTAATGTCAGAGCAAAAATAGGGAAACAGCACGACTTACACATGGGATTTTACCAGTTAAATTCATATGACTACACCTTTTTATATTATCCAAGCGGGGAACTCGGTATATTTCAGAAATGCACTGGCAGTATGCCCTTTCTGTGTGCGTCTTTCGCATACAGCGAGACTGGAAAATTTTTCCATAGGCATATCCTCATCATTTTAGCACTCATGAAACCTTCTTCCCCCTGCAGACCTGTTGCTGTGAGCCAGGTTGACTTGAAGTTATAATCTATCATAGACCAACACGGTTTTGTTATTTTGTGTACCTCAAACCATGCAAATTCAGCAACTGGTACCTGTTTGCTACTGAATTACTTTGAAGTGTTAGGTTCCATGAGGATTTTCTGTTTAAAGTGACCAGGACGAGACATTTAAGAGTGATAAATTAAATTCATGGTCACAGGATTTTAGGAGCTATTCAGTGAAAATTGGTGATTTTGACTTTCATGATGAATCAGCAACACTTCGACAAAAATGAAACAATGCAATTAAGAGCAACTTTGCTGTCTCACCTGATATGGATCTGCTTCTTCTTCTTCTCAGCCTCCTTTGTGTGTTCTGTGCACACCAATCTAGTTCATCTGCCGATGAGGTACTCACTGAGGTCACCTCGCCTTCAAGAGCATTCAACTTATCGCTGATCTCATCATTAACCAGTCCAATTGAATTGGCATTCTTGAACAACAAATCCACAATTTCTGTTTGATCTTTATGATGTTTATCAGTGTCTTTTTCCTTGCTTGTAAACATTAAATTTGGCGATAAGATTATGGCTAGATTGTCTAGGGTCATTTTTGAGTGTTCCGAATGCGCTGCAACTTTTGACACGAACTGGCATATGTATTGAAGAATACGTAGATTAGTGTCTGGTAGTAAAAGACAGACCAAGAGTATTGAGGTGACTTGCTCATTAGGAGTGTTGAGCTGAAGGCATTTAAGAAATGTGCCGTGCAGTAATGTAGTAAGAATCGAGTCTGGCAATTCGCGTAGGAATTGTTTTAGGATGCTTGCTACGTCATGTGGTTGGGTGATTTCCGATTGGCATGAGCCACCATTTTCAATTTGTTGCTGAAATATTAACAATTTAAAATAAGGAACTAAAAAAGGAACTTTTGAACATCAATGATTTTAAAACGGTGGCTTGAACAAAGATATTCTGAGCCATAGGCAACCCAGGAGCCATAATTCAACGATTTTCAATTACATTCAAGATACGATTACAAAAATGACCTCTGACCCTATTTGATGCGATAAATGCTGCGAAAATCCCCCCCACCCACCTACCAACTGCTTGACAACATTCAGGCACAAGCAAACAAGCAGAAAACCCTAGATCTGCTAGACCCATTCACAGTAGATCGAACAGGGGATTCGAATGGAGTTTTCGAGACCATGCGGCGTGAAATTTTTCATTTTAACATTTTTTTGCTATCGTTACATTTTGCAAGACTTCTCTGCATTAACATATTGGAACACGAAGAAAATTTAACTGGACCTACCTTAGAGTCTGAGGAACTAATAATTTGTTTCTGCTCTTTCTAAACTTTTTCAGAAATGGCGAGGAACCTTCGCAAACACCGACAGCTCCTAGCTCTTTCCACAAAACTGCCGCCTAGGCCCAACGACCGCCCTGAACCCTTTCAACCATAACTTCTGTGTAGAGGTAGACACCAACTCGATTTCCAAAATGAAGAGTCTTTATACATCGTTGATAATCCTCTGAAATTTCCACACTTCGATCTCTCGTCGTTTTTGTTAAATTTCCCCTTGATTTCACCCTTGCCATGTTTCCAAGCAGGCTCACGGCCAGAAGCCGACGACAGAGAAGGTCGCTCGTTGCAGCAAGGGTTGGGGAACCCTTTAAACAGCGACGGGGGAACCCGAACAGGGGTGAAGATGTAGCCAGACGAATCAGCTGATAATTTCCCGCCAAATTTTAATTCGTTCTTCCAGTTAACAGTTGTATCATAAGCAGTGGTTATGGTCCCTTTCACCAAGCTTTTATGCCAGTTGTGATAATATGCTGATGTTTTTGCTGGATTGGAAAGGGACAGTGTTGCACTTTTGGTGTATTTTTTCAATAGAAAATAAGAATTTGAGCCAGGGTTGAGGTTTCTAAGAATTTGAGCCATTTTCTGGGTGTGATTTGAGTGCTGAGAGTTTCTTATGCTGCGAGCCTTATTACCATCCTCGTGCTCACAACGTGTGACCTCGTGAACGTTCAAAACAAGTTTAAACATGAGCACAATTAACTTTCAAGTTATATGACATAGGAAACAAATGAAAATAAAATAAAACTATGCCAAGGACTTCCTTTGTCAAAGAAACATTTCTTACCAATTTTTTTCCAGTACACATATTGTTTCTTGTTTCTCATAAGAAACTGCTCGAAACTGCTTACAAAAACTCAGCTCCTTAGAACGCCAAAAATTAAGAAACTCCACTATTGAGAAAATATAGCCTAAGAAAATATTTATATCCACAAAGGAGATCCTTCACATATTTTTGCTTTATTTTCACTTGTTTCCTGTATCTCATTATTTAAAAGGTGCTTCAGTGATGTCTGAACATTAGAAGGGCTTCAATCAAAAACTTTGTTTTGAAATGTTCACGGGGGGCACATGTGGTGAGCATATAGATTGTTATGGAACCTTTATCGCAGGAAATTCTCTGAGTACTGAGAATCTGAAGAGACTTTCAGTACTTTTGTCCTAAATTCTTATTTCCTTCCAAAAATACGTATACTTGGCAAAAATTAAAGAAACTATTTATTCTAAAGAAGAAGTCCTTCGCATAGTTTTGTATTATTTTCACTTGTTTCCAGTATGATATTACTCGAGAGGTAATCCTTCTAATGTCTGTATTTATCTCATTTATTTGTTCTAAAGTCTACTAAGATTATGAGATTTTGAGTACTTAGAGCTTCTTTCCATGTTCAACACATGTGTCCTTGTGAACAAATCCAAACAAAGTTTTTTGAAGCCCTTCTAATGTCTAGACATTACTGAAGCACCTCCGGAGTAATAAGATACAGGAAACAAGTGATTATAATGTAAAATTAGGGTAAGGATTTTCTTCATCAAGATAAATAGTTTTTAGGTTATTTTCTTCAGTACTAGATTTTCTAACTCTTTTGGCGATATTGAGACTTGACTTTCTTATTATGAAAAATGCATGCCTTTGAAGATTGGAAAAAATTTAACAAGAAAATGTTTCTCTTAGTAAAGTCCTTGGCATAGTTGTACTTTATTTTCATTTGTTTCCTATGTCATATTACTTGAAAGTTAATTGTCATAGCGTTTACATTTGTTTTAAATGTTCAGGAGGTCTCACGTAGTGAGCACGAGAACCACACGTTTTTTTATAAGGAACTAGGATCAGGCCATAGTACTAAAAGTTTCTTAATTTAACATGAAATTTTGCCAATTTTAGTACTAAAAGCTATTTATTGGTTTCTTATTTTTTGAATGCATGAATTGTCAATGTGGTTGCTAACACCTCTGCAGATATGTTTTTTGACACTTATTGCATTATATAGGAATACACAGCGTTTTGTCATGACGAAAACACAAAGGGTTGTTAATAATGCAAAAGAATAAACGTTCAACGATACATTTGCTATAATATCCATGCTTTTAGCTTTCAAAAGTTTCTTAATGCTTCTCAGACATAGTACCAGAGTTTCTTAACATTTCAGCCTGGTTTCTTATAAACCAGTTTCTTATAAATAAAAACGTGTCTAATGGAACTCGTAAGAAACTCTCAGCACTCAAATCACACCCAGAAAATGGCTCAAATTCTTAGAAACCTCAACACTGGCTCAAATTCTTAGTTTCTATTGAAAAAATACACCAAAAGTGCAACACTGTCCCTTTCCGATCCAGCAAAAACATCAGCATATTATCACAACTGGCATAAAAGCTTGGTGAAAGGGACCATAATAATACAACTGTTAACTGGAAGAACGAATTAAAATTTGGCGGGAAATTATCAGCTGATTCGTCTGGCTACATCTTCACCCCTGTTCGGGTTCCCCCGTCGCTGTTTAAAGGGTTCCCCAACCCTTGCTGCAACGAGCGACCTTCTCTGTCGTCGGCTTCTGGCCGTGAGCCTGCTTGGAAACATGGCAAGAGTGAAATCAAGGGAAAATTTAACAAAAACGACAAGAGATCGAAGTGTGGAAATTTCAGAGGATTATCAACGATGTATAAAGACTCTTCATTTTGGAAATCGAGTTGGTGTCTACCTCTACACAGAAGTTATGGTTGAAAGGGTTCAGGGCGGTCGTTGGGCCTAGGCGGCAGTTTTGTGGAAAGAGCTAGGAGCTGTCGGTGTTTGCGCAGGTTCCTCGCCATTTCTGAAAAAGTTTGGAAAGAGCAGAAACAAATTATTAGTTCCTCAGACTCTTAGGTAGGTCCAGTTAAATTTTCTTCGTGTTCCAATGTGTTAATGCAGAGAAATCTTGCAAAATGTAACGATAGCAAAAAAATGTTAAAATGAAAAATTTCACGCCGCATGGTCTCGAAAACTCCATTCGAATCCCCTGTTCGATCTACTGTGAATGGGTCTATTTGTAAGCGTGTCATTCTAAACCAATGGCAAGGATTTTCGATACCGTTAAAACTTGTTTGAACATGGTGTAATGCCTCAAAAAGTAAAGTTCATCATTATAAAAACGTTGGAATTTCAGTGATCTTTACAAACTTCGAAACTATGATTGACTAATCCGGTACAGCAAAATTAAATATTTCTTATTGCAAAAAGTAATTTGGTCCATGAAGTGTTGGCAAAAATATACTAAAAGGGTAAGTAGCAAACTGGACTTGCCGGAGTCTCTCCCACGTACATAAAACACTAAAATCCTAAAAAACTGTAAATCTGGGAGAAGGGAGGGAGAGAGCGAGAAACAGAGAAAGTTGCCTCTTCGAATGAAGGTAGGAGAAAGGAGAGCGAGAGAGACCATCGTTGCTCGCCTCGTAAATATTCAGTAAGGTAGTCAGAATTCTTGGACTCCTATCATCTCTTTCTTCAAGCAAAATTCTCGATGCTAGTGGGCAAAGTGGAAGGATAGAATTCTGCCCACCTCAGTCGTTATGTCGATTGCGACTTCGTTTCTAGCTGGCAATGATGTTACTCTCTTACTCTCTCCCACTCTCTCTTCCTTACTTCGCAGAGCTCATTAGTCTTTTAGTTATTTGGATGCTTTAGTATTTGGTGGGGGGTGCAGGAGAGGCTTGGGTAAGTCCAGTAAAGTTTGTTATGTACAGAAAAGTTTTCATCCGCCTTTTCCACACTTTTCACACTAGAAATCTTTGTAGACAGATAAATTTTCCGTTGTACAAACGGGACGTAAAACAGCATTGACGTCTTCTGATTTTCCCGTCCTTTTGTTCATCTAGGATGCTTTGTTTGTCTACATGGACATGCCGTCAAAAGCAAGACTTAATTTCACATCACATCAGATTAGCTTCTCCTCTTAAGCCTAAGGTAGAGTGGGGGTAATGTGGGTCTACAGGGCAAAGTGGGTCTACTGAGCTTTTGCTAGGAATATCCTTCCTCGTCCAATGTAAAGCCTACATGGTAAGCTAGCTTTTAATGTAAAACATTCGTCCTTAGTTGAACTCCATTCTTTAAAAAAAGATATTTCGCTCAACGGCCCACTGTGCAAGAATCTCAAAGCCCAGAAAAATTTTCTCCTGTCACCGTTATTTTGCTTTCCTGGTCGATTGAATGAGCTTGAGCTGAGAATTGGGTTTTTAAAAATTGAAACAATATTTATTTCACAGTTACTGAGGTGATGGTTCTTTTTTGCTTTATTTTTTTACCAGGTGGGGTAATATGGGCCTACAGAGAACTTAACCTTAACTAACATTCAACGAAGCCTTGAATTGGTTTAAAATTGTCGCACTTATATTCATCAAGCGACGTTGTTTTGTGTCTAAAATGTGAAAAAGGCTATGCTGTTGCTGTGGTCGCTGTTTCGTAGCCAGCATATAGGAGTAAACAAACTGCAAACAGTTTTGTTCGTCGATCACGGCCTTCCAAATCACGGATCACTCCATAAGGACGGTAGTTTATTCTCGTCGCTGGAACGGGATTGCTTGCGATGAGTGGCAAATATTACGACTTAACAGAAAAGAAAATAATTCCATTAATTTTTTCCATTTTGCCTTCCATATTCTCATATTGTGTAAGTTTTGAAAATAGACCCACTTTTCCCGACGAGCGGGATGCGAAAAGAGAAAATTTCTTAAAGATATTTAACTGCCTTTTAAAGAGCTGAGAATTTTTACAGGAAACAAGAAACATTGAATGTCAATTAAACGAAAAATCTGAACGTGTTTGTACCTTGCAGTCGTTCTACCAGCTATATATTTTGAAATTTATCTCAATTTAGACCCACATTACCATTCCCTACCTTAAATAACCATACGATGATGCTATCATTGCCTGTCTTTTGAAAAGGGATATATTGATTCGACTAGTCAGGTGGAGAGGATAGGTGTGACCTTTGGTTTGAGGTTGGCTTCATGCGACATGACGTAATGGTTACACACTGAAGCCCCAATACGCTTTAGGTCATTACTTCATCACATTAAAGTTGTTTCATCTACATTTCTGGGAAGTCCCATAAACAAAGGTTCTAAATTTAGTCCAAAACTAAGATGAGTAACCAACGTATACAATCTAAATTTACATGCTCAGCCTGAAAATGTTCTTACTAGATATCCGCAATTTAGCAAATGTGCGTAAGGTTCAGTAAAATGTATTTGAATGATTGAATGACAATCACTTTCTTGTGTATCAAGTGCAATATCTGGAGTCTTCGCTGACAGGAAGATGTAGTCCAAGCTCGTAATAAGACAACTCTTAAAATATTTTTATCGTATGATGTGGACAATGGAACAACTCTTTAGCAACAAGGGCAGATTTTGTAATACAATAGCATCAGTTGCTTTGGTTCACACCTCAATTCAAAGCGATTAGTGAATGCAGACAAAAGAAATTCTCTCAAGCAGAAATTCAAAACAAACGAAGACGCAAAGTTGCCCTGAAACCAGTACGGCAAACTCTCGTTTGGTGCGGGCGAAGGGAGGTTTTTAAGAGATGTAATGTGCTCATAATGAAAGAAGAAGGGTAAATCTAAAGTTCTGTCTTGGGCATTTTGTTTACTTGATTCAGGAGCTGAGCAGTGACTTTGCATATCTGAGCAATAAATGTGCTAAAATTGTAATGCCCTCTGCTCGGTTTTTGAGTTAAATAAACAAAATGCCCCAGACAGAACTTTAGATTTACCCTTCTTCTTTCATTATGAGCACATTACATCTCTTAAAAACCTCCCTTTGCCCGCACCAAACGAGAGTTCGCCGTACTGGTTTCAGGGCAACTTTGCGTCTTCGTTTGTTTTCAATTTCTGCTTGAGAGAATTTCTTTTGTCTGCATTCGCTAATCGCTTTGAATTGAGGTGTGAACCAAAGCGACTGATGCTATTGTATTACAAAATCTGCCCTTGCTCTCTTTAGCTACATTAATAAATCCTATGAGATGACAACTTCAATTAAAGAATTACTTACACGAATTGTTTTCTGTCTTGCTAGAGAGCCAGATTTTCTGAACAGACCCTCTGTTTTCAGGTGCGGTTCTAAATAGTCAACAGCATCGACCAGAAATCTAAAAAGCAAGATTAATCTCTGTTTCAATTCTGTTAAGGAAGACTCAAAGAAAGCAAGAACTCAAAGTTCGTTAAGATGGAAGTCCAACCTTCCGAACATCAAGCGCTTTCAAATCACTCAGAATAAACATGAGCTGTTTTTCCTCCAATTCAATTAATGTCAAAGATTTTAACTCACTCGAAAGTACTTTTACAACAGTTGATTTTGACTTGATTTTGACTTGATATGTCCATTTATATTTTGGTTCAACGATCGTGATCAGGTGACTCTGTCAACTCTCTGACAAAATTATTGGACTACTTTACAAAACAAGACTTTTTATCCCCCGTACCCCATCCATGCCAATGTTGGTGGTAGCCGGAGAAATTGTCTCTTGGTCTATTTTAGAATGGTAGGGGTGTTGCAGGGCCAAACAATATTGGAATTGGGAAAACATGAAAGATTGGAGGATTGTAGCCGTAACCAAAGACAAATTGCCAAATACCCATATGTTTCCAGCATGAAATCAGTTTATGCAGTTTATGTTTCTAGCATGAAGTCAATAAATGAATCCTGCGCGCTCAGTGATCAAAGCCTGCGTGCAGGCTGTCATAAATATGGCGGCCATAAGTCGAGAGTGCTTGAACAATTCTCCTTAGAAGGTCTTGTGTTCGATTACTCTGTCTGTTTGAATCATCTAGCTCTGGACTGTGTTGGTACCATTTATCAGTGCACTCTAGATCATATTTCTTGCATAGTAGCCAATGGATCTTTTTTTTTACATTCAATCTAAAAAATTACAATACATATTACAACTACACTACTTACAAAATACTATACCCTACTACTAATACAATACCATTTGGAGCAAAAAACAATGACTACCTCATGGTAACATAAAACAGGAAACACGAATGTAGCACTACACGTAACCGGGAGAAGGAGAGAATGGAAGGAAATGGAAGGAAACGGGACAATTTCTTGGGATGATATAAAGATTCTTTAATCAAGACGTTCTGTCTTGAGGATATACGTAATAGTCAAAGTTAGAATTGATCTGTTTGCCTCATAAGACAGACTCTGATCACCGTACAAAAGAAGTTGCAAAAAGCTGTTGCTCCAGACAGAATGCCCACTATTTTGTAGTACAGCATTAACATCAGCGAGAAGATTACATCTGTGTTCTTTATAAGAGTCGCAAAGCAGCAAGAAGTGTTCCGTATCCTCTACACCATCATTGATTGGACACATTGGATTTATTGTGTCTCTAAAATTGTGTCTAAATTTGTGGAAATTGAGTTTGCTCAGTCCGACCCTGAGTTGAGTTAAATATGCAACCCCTTTTGGATTATGAATACCATATACAGAGTTCGCAGGTGGCCTTATTTGTGAAGACAGTTTCTTCTTAAAAATGCCAACAGTGGGTGATGCTCTGATCTCAGGATCAAGTTTGTTCCATTCTAATAAACAGTGAGGATAAAAACTGGCTTTGAATCTTTCCGTTCTTGCCCTTATTTGCCCCACAACGGACCTATTTCTAAGACCCCGTTTACACGATGTCGGTACCATGCCGGCATGATATGACACCGGCATGATATCTTTTGTTTCTAGGGCACCCGTTTACACGATGTCGGTAGCATGCCGGCACGAGAAGGTGTTAATCCGGATTAAAACCATGTCGATAGCCATACCGGTACGGGTTCATGCCGGCATGATAACGACATCGTGTAAACGGGCCATGCCGGCATGGTACCGACATGATTTCAGGTCGCTTTTGCCTCGAGGATAGAAAATATTCAAAGCGAGGATATTTTGTAACCAAGTAAGCGTGCTAATTTAATGTAAACCATTAGAAAACAACTCAATTTCCTCGTCAGTCCACATGAACGAAACAGCCTTGTTTTTCTGTCATCGGTCTTGGTCTTTTCTCGTTCTTTCATAGCGTTCTTCGCTTCTTGTTTTCAATGTACGTTAGTTGTCGTTTATTCGTTTTACTTTGAGTTCGACTTCATATTGACCATATTGTGATTTGGCTTTCTGTTTTGCTAAGTGTTTTGGCACTTTCTTGAGAATCAACGCGCAAGCGCATAATAAAACAATAATGTTACGTCACAGCCATTGTCTTACCAAAGCGACATGATATCATGCCGGCATCGTGTAAACAGGAGAAGAAAAGATCACAGATTAACCCATGCCGGCATGGTTTCATGCCGGTGTCATATCATGCCGGCATGCTACCGACATCGTGTAAACGGGGTCTAATAGGATAGCTAGTTTCATTGAGAGGTGGAATAGGGTCTCTCGTGTAATCAGGTGTTAACTCGTTGACAAATTTGTAGAAAAGAATGAGCCGTCTACTCCATCTTCTTAAACTTAAGGGTTCCCATCCTAATTCATTGTACAATCTTTCCCGAGAAGTGCCTCTCCATGTTCCTGTTACTGCCAATGAAGCAGCATACTGTACTGATTCAAGTTTCTCCATCAAATGATTTCCAAAGCTACTTATATTGTCCTCTTTTTGCGGTATATGATAGATGACGTCACCATAATCCAGATGGGGCCTAACATATAGCTTATACAATTCATTCAAGGTATTTCTGGAAAGATATTTGGACAAAAATCGTAGCATACCAATTGCTTTTCGCGACTTACTTACCGCTGCCTGTATATGAGCAGAGAAAGAAAGTTTAGGGTCTAATATTACTCCTAGGTGCTTATGTTGATCAACTTTCATCACTGGTGCATCATTAAATAAGACTGGGGGGTGGTCGGTCTTAGCAGTTTTCTTTGAAAAGATTAATTCCACAGCTTGCTTCCTTGGGTCTGGGTTGAAAGACATCCTCCACTTATATGCCCATAGTCTAATGAGATCCAGATCATGATTTAGATCGCTAGCAGCCGAATTTGGGTCCTGCACAATTGTGACGAGTGAGGTATCATCTGCAAAGAGCTTTACACTGCAGTTCAAGTTTTCAGTCAAGTCATTTATGTATATCAAGAAGAAAAGGGGGCATAAAATTGAACCTTGCGGAACGCCAGCAGAAATATTTCCCCAGCTTGAGGACTGCCCATTCAAAACTGTCCTCTGTTTCCTTTCGGACAAAAAACTTCGGAGAAGCAACAGTAAGTTTCCCGAGATTCCACATCTTCTTAGTTTATAAATAAGACCCTCATGCCATACCCTATCGAATGCTTTAGAGATATCAAGATAGATAGAACGAACTTCTAGGGTAGGGTTACAGTCGAAGGCTTCGAAAATAGAGTGAGTTATGGAAAGTAGTTGATTTATTGTTGAGTCACACGGACGAAAGCCTGATTGATTGGGATTCAGAAAGTTTTCTGACGTTAAGTGTGAGTACAAGGAGTCAAATATAAGCTTCTCCAGAACTTTGCCAAAGATTGGTAGAAGAGAGATAGGACGATAATTTGTCTTGAGGTTTTTCTCATTTTTCTTATGAACAGGTACAATATTTGCCCGCTTCCACACTTCAGGAAAGATACCTTGACTTAGGCACTTTTCAAAAATCAATTTCAGTGGTTTTACTAGCGAAGCGTCACACATTTTTATCATACGAACTGAAATTTCGTCCCAACCATGTGCTTTGTTTGGATTGAGATTGCGGATAATTGTCAAGATCTTTTCGTCGGAGATAGAAAACTCGGCAAGTTGGGAACAGTTTGTTGGGAGGTCATGGGGCACATCACTGCCTGTCTCTAATGTCGTGCATTGGAGAATGAAGTAGTCATTAAATATTTGAGCCTTTGATGCAAAATCCAACACAAAGACATCATTTTCGAGAAGAGGGGGTATTTCAGGAATCTTAGCCTTGTTAAGCATCTTATTTACCAAAGACCAATACAGTTTACTACCTGTCGATGGATTTGAGAGAGTGCGACCAACTTTAGCAAAATATTTCTGCTTAGCATCTTCCACAAGTTTTGAGCCTTCAGTGATCATATTTTGAATGCCTTCAAGCATATCTGCGGGTTCTCCTTTTTTAACAAAAGATTTATACGCATGATTTTTTTTTCTGAGAAAAGTTTTTACATTTTGAGTGATCCAAGCAGCCTGGCGAGGCCTCATCGTTTTAACCCTGTTCGGTATAAAATTCGAGCAGACATTTAGAAGGACCTCATTCAAGATCTTGACTTGATCGTCAGGATGTGTAACCGTCTTAAATGATTCCTGCCAGTTGTACATTTCAATACTTTTTCTGATAGCGAGAAAATCAGCTCTATCATAATACCACAACTTACGAGAATATGGGGGTGGTGCATAATTTTTCACGGACAGTTTGCCATGAACAATTTGATGATGGCATTGTTCATGAAGGGAAGGGTGAACGCCCGACTCAATGAACAGATTTGGCTGATCAGTAAATATCAAATCAATGCAGGATTTTGACTGGCCAATTTTATGGGTGGGTTCGGAAATTAGCTGATGTAGTCCTAGTTCTGATGTTAGTGGCTCAAAACTTTTTCCCTCATCATTTTCATTATCGTTTGCCCACCACTGGGTGGAGCGACAGTTGAAGTCTCCTGTAATAATGACTGCGTACGGATTCTCAGCAGACATCTTTGCCAACATTAGCTCAAAATTAACCATAAAATTTTCAAATTCGTGCTGGTCCTGGCTAGGACTTCTGTAAACAACGACAAAGAAATACTTTTTCCTATCGAGACGAAGTTCACAAACAATGCACTCGGGTAGTGTCACAATGTCTGTCCGATTTGTTTTAGGAAGTGTCTCTTTGATATATAGGCCAACTCCGCCTCTCTTTGTATTCGATGGATGGCTATTTGTAATAAGATCATACCCTTTCAGAATTAGCCTTTCTTCGTCAATAGTATCATCAAGGTGAGTCTCAACGACACCCATGAGGTCATGGTTACATATTGAATTGTATGCCTCTATTAGGGAAACACGGAGAAAGTCATAGGCAATAATGCTATTCAGATTCCAACAACAGAAACTTAAGGTATCTGGGCCAGGATTTGTCTCACCATCGCCACTAAGCAATATCATTCTTGAAGTCACCCAATGTGTGTGGATCAAATGGAAAGTGAGGCAAACAGCATATGACTGGAGATATGCAAGCCAAAGGAAACTAATTTTACCCCATTTCGATCGGAACAGGCAGTACAAAGCAAGAGGAATCCTTTTGGAGAGCTCAAAGACCAAATACAGGAATACCCTGGCGTGCGAGTATGTGAGAGAAAATAAGGGCAAGAACAATGCGTTAGGGTAAAACAAGTGGCCTACGAAAAATTGAATCGCAATTGTAAATGGCAAAATAATCGCAGAGATGAAAATAAACGAGCATGCGAATTTGTACAAACGAAAAACCTGCAGAAACATGGAAGCAAGTGTAAGCGCACAATGAAATGTAACTGATCTTTGAGTGGAGGCACGGAAACAACCTATTGCTGCTCGCCATTGACAAATATCAACCAGCATCATACAATGGGAATCCCCTCACTGATGTTTTAATAGCCAAACCAGTAATTGTGAACAGGTACCACTGCCTTTTGAAACTGTTCCCATTCCTTAAATTCCCAAGAAAGATATTGAATACAGACAACAATACAAGGTACACACACAAAAAGTAGTGATGGTTAAAATGTATCGGTCCCAGGTGGATGTAAGGTGAAAGCATGCTTTGCAATTGGAATGCTGTGTTTTCGAAAATACTGCAATGAAAATACTATGAGAACATATTTTCCTCGTTGTAAGAGCACATTGAATTGAGTTACTTTTTTCCTAAAGCCTTGTTCACACTAGGTCCCCTGGGGCGTCAGGGCCGTGCCGAGGGCCCAAAAGACAAAGACTCTGTCGAGCCCTTTGTGGCCCGAGCTCCTCTGCACGACCCCAACGACCCAATAGACCCAGCCCGAAGCCTAGTTTTATCATCACTTGGCCGTGCAGTAAAAGCAGCTTTGTATTCAAATTTCTTTAGCCAACAAGAAAGACGAGATATAATGTGATCTGTGACGAAAAGTCCGTTCATGATAAGTCTTCTGGGATGTTCGGGAAAGAAAAAAAAACACACACACACAAAACTGCCAGGTACCAGCAACGACAAATGCCCCCAAACAAAACAAAGGAGCCAGCCCCCCTCCCACCACCGAGCGACCTGCCCTCAAAGCTTAGATCCCTCTTGCCTAGGCGCGCTCCATTTTAACAAATAAACATGAAATGTAGAGAAACATTTTGCTGGACTGATGACTTGAAAACTAGTCCCCAGAAAGGCAAAATGCCTAATGATGCAAGAGAGCCAGCTCCACCGCCCCACAGGACCCACCCCCACCACCCCCACCACCCCAAGCATATACATCAAGTGCAAAGAAGACAGAGAAAGGAATTATGAGAGATCGGGTCCCATGAAAATATTACAGAGACATTTTCAGAACTTCGTACAAGTAAATTTTGGGATAAGTGTGTTTTGTCCGGGATAACTTTTTGGAAGACAGAAAAAGGAATTGTGAGCAATCGGGTTCTACAAAAATATTACAGAGACATTTTTGGAACTTCGTACAAGTAAATTTCAGGATAAGCGTTCTTTTGGCAACCTTATCCTTCCAATGGATCTTTTGGCAACCTTATCGTGCCTTTTTTGTATTGCGTTTGGGCAAGTTTTTGGCATGCACTTGTGATATGAGTAACACTTTCACTTGCATTTCCGCACATTCTACATGCGGGCGAGACATGTTGCTTATCTATACCTGCTTTGATTGCTTTATTATTATTGTCATTTCATTTGATCTCAGACTTGAAGATTTTGTTCGTCTGGTCCATTACCCGTGAGAGCAGTTAACAACAAGTTAAGAAAGGTCGCACGTGTGCCCTTTTCTGAGTCTTCACAAAGCCAAACTTTCCTCAACATCCTTGCTGTGCCTAAAACTGCCGTTCTCTGCATCACTTGTAGCCTGATCTTAACTCCAATTTCTTCTGTATGCTTATCAAACTTATCTGAAATCACTCCTTGTGCACAAATCACCACAGGTAGTACCTTGACTTTGTTCATTTCCAAAATCCTTCCTACATCTTCCTTAAAAAGCTGATATTTTTCGATCTTCTCGAGTTCCTTGTCTTTAATCCTTCCATCACCGGGTACTACCACGTCCAGAATCAGACTGCGTTCACACGATGCCGGCACATTTTGAAAACGATGAAAATTGTGACGGTGGCAAAATTTTAGCTAGCGTTCACACGATACCGGAACAATTTGAAAACGGCAAGAAATTGGACGGTAACGAACTCGTTGCAAGATTTGGATGACAAAGAGCAATCAATCTTGTTCCGAAAGCTTCGAAAAATGTTCTACGTTCAAGCTTTTCGAGTGCTTACACGATGCCGTTTTCAAAACGTGCTGGTAAAGTTCCGTTTTGGAAATTTACCGTTTTCAAAATGTGCCGGCATCGTGTGAGCGCAGTCTTAATCTCTCTCTTCTTCTTATTCACAAATACGATGTCTGGTCGTCGTGCCTCAACCATTCGGTCACACTGTATGGTGAAATCCCACAATAGCTTACAGTTTTCATTCTCAAGCACTCCTTCTGGTTTCTGCTCATACCACTTACTAGCTCTTTCAAATCCCCCTTTTTCACATAATTGCCAATGTATATAGCGTGCCACGTCATCATGTCTTCGCTTATATTCCCATTGTCCCAATTTACTACACTCACTAACCAAATGATCTACACTTTCTCCTCTTTCTCCACACATTCTACACAACGGCGAACCTATAGTCTTGTCGATGTGAAACTTTATGTAACTGGTCCGTAGCGCTTGTTCTTGTGCACTCAATATTAGCGATTCAGTGCACCCTTTCAGATCTCCATTTGCTACCCATTGCCATATCCTTTCCCAATCAACTCCTACCTTATCTCTTACATGTTGTTCGTGCATTACTCTTTCCTTCCATTCTTTCTCCTTTCCATGGTTTTTGCTCCACTTATATTCAATTGGCTTTACAGTGTCCTTCACATTCACCATTCCCAGTGCCTCCACTTTCCTCAACAAGATTTCATCGTTGTTATTAATATACCAACTTAGATTGTTCTCGTCTTCTTTGACATAACTTTAACAGCTAATCAAAATCTTTCCACCCTTTTTCCTTGCGTTATCACCATCATTACTATGAAGTAAAAGCGCTCGCTTCACTCGCAATTTAACATTCCTAGCTCCTGCGCAGTGCTTTTTATGGTTACTGTACTCTTTCAGTGACCACCATTCGATTCAGCATGAAATCAGAGCAATTATGAATGGTATCCTATACGCCAGAAAATAAGAAAATCAGACATGCCCCTTTCTATAACATCCCTGTACCCCCAAATAAGCCTCACATAAACCTCAATAAAATTGTTATGTTTTCAAAACATGAATCCAGTAGCAGATGCTTCAGAGTTACCTCGCGTGTCTTACCTTCAGAATGATTAATGAGACAATTTTGCCCTTCACCCCTGGCCACTTTTCTGCAATTCATTCAAATGTTAAAGTTGGTCACTACAGTTCTATGTATAGGCTACATCTTCAGATAGTCTGAAAATCAAATTTTGAACTGATGACGAAAATTTGACTTTAAATGACTTTTCCGTGAGTTCATCTACTGCAAAGTGGATACATATTTCCGCTTACTTAGGCCAAATTTGATCCATCTGGTCCATTACTGATTACCAAGCCATATCCCAAGGCCTTAGGTATCCAGAACCTTTCTAATGACTCTTGCTGATCCCAATAAACAAGCTTTCTGTAATGTGCTGAAATTCACCATGATGTCTAACTTCCTTAACCAGTGTTCGAAGTTTTTGCTTACTGTGCCTAGCGTTCCTATGATGATTGGAATTGTGACTATTTCTTGACTTTGCCAAATTCTCTTCAATTCCCGTTTTAAATCTTGGTACTTTTCAACATTTTCCCTCTCCTTATCTTGTACCCTCGTATCAAATGGGCAAGCGACGTCCACAATGTAACATTTCCTGCTTTTATTACATCGGATGACTATGTCAGGTCTACAGTGCTCAATCTCTTTGTCTGTCTGGATTTTCATATCCCACATGACTGTGACTTCCTCGTTTTCCATAACAGTTTCAATGCGGTGATCATACCATTTCTCACTTGCTGGTAGCCCATACTTCTTACAAATTTCCCAATGTAGAGCCTGTGCCACTTTATCATGTCTCCAGTTCTTATACTGACACTGCGCTAGCATCTTGCACTCTGCTAAAATATGAGCTACAGTTTCATCCCATTCACCACACATCCTGCACTTTGAATCGATGTCTTCTTTGCCTATGATTTTCCTGCTGTACTTCGTACTGATCGCCTGTTCTTGCGCTGCCATTAACAAATCTTCGGTCTCTTTCTTTATGCCACTTTTCTTCAACCATTCCCACGTTTTCTCGTCTCTAACGTCATCTGTAGCTATATAGAACCTACCATGTAAGCTTTTATTTCTATATTTTCCTGCCTTTCCAACTGAATTGTTGCCTGTTCTTTTCCTTCCCCTAGTATTTGTTCATTCTTCACTGCAACCAATAGATATTCATCACTTTCTGCTACATGTCTCCTCAAGTTATTGAGCTATCATTATTATTGTTGTTATTATTATTATCATTATCATCTTACTGATAACATCACTAAAGTGAAAGAAACCATATGTGTGCATGCTGATTTAGAAAGATACTCTTCACCTTCGGTAATAACTGGTGATGACTTGCGACCTGACATAGTGGTAATCAAAGATATTTGCGATACATATTGGAACTTACTGTTGGATTTGAAACTAATATCTCTTAGAATGCTGAAAGAAAACAAAAATATGCAGATCTGATTGAGAAGTTACAAGAAGGTCGTGAACAAAAAATATGAAAAGGTTCTCTTTGTAAATTTATCACTAGGAGCCTTAGGAATAATTGGAAAAGAAAGCCATAATCTGAAGACAATGCTGCAAGAATTAGGCCTATCCAAGAGTGAAGAGGATTATACTGCTAAAAAATTAATGGATGTTTGCATAAGGTGCATATACTTTTTATTTTGTAAAAAGGACAGTGGGTGGCCAGAGACTGAACTTCTTTCATGGTGAATTTAAATAGGTTTGTACAAATATTATTCTGTTTTTCTTTTTTAACTTGTATTTAGCATTTGTACGTTCCATGCAGCTTGCCAGATATGAGATTGCTGTTATGGTTTTTAAGCTCTATGTTTGTATTTAAGTAGATTTTTGATGAAAATGATATATGATGTTTAAAAACAATCATTATTGGGTCATCAATACTGAACTTGAAGCTGAAACAAAGCCAGTTTATCGCTTCTGCAGAGGAAACAGTAGGCAGAGGATAGCCATATGAAATGTTTGGTAGGAGATAGGTCATAGACAGCCAATAAAACAAAAGCCATGCAATATGAAGATAGCTGATTTGTAAGACAGATTACAAACCGTGGCACTGGGCAATAGCAGTCATCTCCAACATTAACTGATGGTAGTTGATCCAATGCTACACCAAATGTTTTATCTTTTTCAACTGTAGTGTCACTCTAAAAATGGACAATATAGTGCTGTTAAAGTTGAATTTATCATTGGTGCTTTCTAAGACTCAGAAGAATTCTTGGCAAGGAAAATCATGTCAATGTGCAAAAAGCCTTATGATCAAAATTCTGAAGTTTGATTCAACTAGTTTAGCCATCGAAAAATGTTACTTTGAAAGATCTGTTTAGCCCCCTATTAAGCCCCTCTCCTCTGAGGCAAAATTTCAACTATGAATCGAGTGACTGCTTACAAAGGATATTAGGACCAGTTCACACTTGTACTTACGCTTTGATGCCAAATTGAAAATCCTAAAATTATTCTTAATCATGGTACAGTAAGTGGGTAGTCTTGCCTTGTTTTGGCCAAACCTTTGACAAACATAAATAACACCTCTTTTGACACTGCAGTAATGCCAACTATTTGGAAAACTGCAAAAGGTAATGTCCAGTTTTCAAATGGTGAAAGATGTGATCCAAATGAAAAAGGTCCATTTCTTTGTTATCATGTTTTGAAAAACTCTTGGAAAGCCTGCTAGCAAAATGTATAATTTCATTCCTAAAGAAAAATAAAATCCTCTGAACTAACAGTTCAGATAGGGAGAGTCACTCAACTGTTCATGCCTCTTGGAACTCCTTGATAGCATATATCAAAATCTTGAGGATAACAAGACTTTTGCATAGGTGTCTTTCTAAATCTCTCAAAAGCTTTTGATACCATAGATCACGACATACTCCTTAAAAAACTATTGCATTAATGGCTTTAGAGGCAAAGTTCACAACTGGTTTGCAAGCTACAGTATCTCCAGAACAGAAAACAATATATACACATCAGTGAACAGAAAAAGATCCACCAACCAAAAAATTTATAAAGGGATGCCTCAAGGATCAGTATTAGGGCCAATAATTTTCACTTTATGTGTATATGATATGCCAAATGGAACTTCTACTAAACCAAGACTATTTGCTGATGACGACACATGCATTTTTTCTTTTCAAGCAAACATTGCAAAATGTCCTTATCAATAAATAAAGAACTAAACATGCTCCAGGAATGGTTGAAAGCAAGCAAGTTATTGGTGGATACTAGCTAAACAAATTTTTCCATTTTGGTACCTTCCACAAACAGTCAAATTTCAACTGGTGGGATATCAATGGATGATAAACTTAGAAGGACTAAGGAGATTGAAGACATTGGCTAAAGAATATACAAGAAGCTACCTTGGAGTTCCCATAAAGATCAAAAGTGAAATCATAAAATTTTCTTCTATTTGTGCTAAACTTAGACATTTCATTCCTAAACAATGTTTGTTAACCCTGTAACTTCTGAGATAGGTTAGGGGCTCAAAGCATATGGTACAGCTGAGACTTAACAACTATAAATGAACTCCAAGTTCTACAAGATAGAATTCTCAAAATAATTCACTTCAAAGATTGTAAATATCCTAAAAATGGCCTGCATAAAGAACTTATTGTACAGTGGCTCAAATTCATTATCTTTAGCGCATAGAAATTTGAAAAATTGCATTAAATCCAGTTTTATCAAAGACAGATTACCTGAAGTATGTATTTTGAAATTACTCCAAAACCAATAAGAACTCTCATAAATATGAGGCCGGACAAAAGTAAGACAATAAGATATAGTAAAATCTAACAAAAAGTGGCATAACTACACCATACAAAACATATTTGCTCGCATGTGGAACAACCGGATTCCTGCATTAAAGTCAGTATCAAAAGAGAAACATAATAAAAAACTTACCAAACTTTACTACAAACTGTACTGTATAAAAAACTCATAACTAAGATTACAAACCTAGTAATGCTCCTTAACAAAGATATATATTATTGTTGCATTCCTAGCTTTGTACTGTGATGTAATTTCATTTTTCATTTGGTGGCCTTTTAGACTCTAATTTACAGTGCTAGATAAGCTCTGCTTCCCTTGGGCTGCGTGGAAAACATACATTTCTTATCTTACATTCTTACATTGTATTAGGGTGTTGTGTGCTGCGAATAATATTGGATTGAAAAACAAGACCTTTCCTGAATCTTACAAAATAGGTTTTGCTCCTTGTTTGTGACTTCCAAGGCTTAGGGATATCAAAATAATCAACATAAGATTATAGGGTCGGTGGTAAGTTAGCATAGTGGTTAGGTCACTTTGCCTCCTGTGAGGAAGGTCATGGATTTGACTTAGATTGCTGCCACCTGGAGAATTACCACCACCCCCTGTGGACTGAAAGAGCTGTATGTTTGGCGCACATAGCACTTAGTTTCTATTGTTACCATTGTTTTATCAGCGCACTGTCCAGCGCACTGTCCGGCGCACAAAAATTTAACTTTCCAGACTCTCCTATTTACTGCTAGTGTAAGAATGAGGTACATCCTAGAACTTGTACGGTCAAGGATGTGGAGACCGCGTAAATATCACCCTCAACCTCCTGGTAAAAGATCAAAAGCCCTACAGATATCGAAAATTACCCTAACTTAAGCTCTTCATGAGGGCACATGCCAAAATACTTATTTATCTTATTTCTTTAATTTTAACTCAATAGACCGTTTAGCTACTCTACAAAAGAGCCTGGATCAAGCATTATTCTTGTACATTTTCATAGACGACGTTTGATCGAGTGGCGTTAGAGCTTCTATCCTCATTGTGCACATTCAAAAATTCTACAAAATGAATCAAAATGTTGTTTGATTCTGATTCTTTTCAGAATAGCTAAAAGGTCTGTTTTGTTAACACACTAACCATTTCTATGCAATACCTATTTATAGGTTAATGTACAGCCTTTAGATAGATTGATAGATACTTGCCCACCACTTATGCTAAGAAGATCTGTACACTTCTCTCCTCAACAAAAATCTTAAAGTCCTGGTGTGCATGAGGTGCAAGTGGGGGTGGTCTGCTTGGCTTCAGCAATGGAACCATTGTTAGTACAAGTACATTGAATGCAGCTTGGCAAATTACTTGAGAAACCAGGCTAATTGGAACTAATTGCCATTTTTTATGTGTGTATATATGTGTGTGTATATATATATGTGTATATATTTTTTCATATATCAGTATAAAGACAATTAGAGTCAAGATTCTGGCTGGGATAACATAAATGAAATAGGCCAAAATCTCAGTACATCTACTCTTGAGTACCAAATAATTGTCCCCTCCCACTTATTAATTTTTGAAAAATTTTCCAACCTCCCCCACTCTTATTCCAACCCCCCTTTTATTAATTTTTGGAAAAATGAAATGATAGTAAACATAATTTCTGAATAAACGCAAGAAAAGGTCTCAAAAAGTGCATTCAACAGAACCAGACTTCAAAAGTAAATGTATCAGTAACATCACTGTTCACATGAATATATAAAAAATACGTGTTCACTAAGAAAAGGATTATTTTCTATTTCTCCAAGCACCCCCCCCCGGACTATTCCAACCCCCTGATTATTGTTATATTGAACCATTTCCAACCCCCCTGATTATTCTCACCCCCCTGTTTATTCGGTACTCAAGAGTATATATATAGTTAGGTTTGCTTAGTTTAGTTTTGTTGCGCTCCTCAGTAACGACCCTGAACGCTGCCCTGCCAGTGTAAAAGGATGACCCGCCAGGAAAATGGGTTCCCCACAAAATTTGAGTTTAAAGCACTCTCTCCACCTAATTTCTGTTGCTTCCCCATTGAAGTTTTTGTCTTCCCGTCAAAAATGATACACATTCCATCACAGATAATAGCGGAATAGCCAAAAGGTTTTATTTCCCAGTCACAATATATATTTTAAATCCCAGCGGAAAATGCATAGTTTCATAATTTCCCTGCTGTACTTTTAATGTCCAACGGGGTCATGACTGGTAGCAGGGGCGGTGCCATGGGGTGGACTGGGTGGACATGTCCACCCCACTTTTTTGAAAATCAATTTTCTAATTCGTCCAATTTTGATGAAAAAAGGCGAGAAAAGGGGGGCCATTTTGATGAGAAAAGGGGGGCCACTTTTTCCTTCTCATAGATCATTACTCGTTTTCCCAAGACCATATTGGATTTTATTCTCAGGTCTTTTTTAAAATATTCGTCTATATATTACACATATATGTATATTTATATAAATGTGAAGGAAACTTTGTCCAAAGAAAACTGCCAGGTAGGATGCTACACATCAAATTAACAGATAAAATAAGAAATGAAGAAATATAAAAAAGATCATATCAGACACCCATCACAACGGAAATAAGAAACGGCGCTTAAACTGGCTTGGGCACATGTTGAGGTTGCCAGAAAGAACACCAGCAAAACTAGATTTCAGAGAACATTTGAAAAAAGCGAAGGGTAATCAAGGAAGACCAAAACAGACATGGATCAGAGAAATAAACAAAGACCTGGAGCCAATAAATAAAACAGTGGATGAACTAACTGAAAACGATTATGAGCGAAAGGAATGGAAGAAAACAGCGGCAAGGCTAATGTCTTGAATGAGACGGAAAAGCCAGTAAGAAGAAGAAGAGAAGGAAACTTTAAGATAAATTTCAAATACTTTTTTGCTTCCTTGTTCATAGTTTTAAGTGAATTAAAGCTTGCGAATCAAGTCTGATATGTTGAATTAAATTTTATCCAACCTTGCAAAAAGGCCTTTTCTAATGTTCTGGAGGGTGTAGTCCTAAAAATTTTTCTGGGGGAAGCCCAGCTCCAATTGTCTCCTCTCTCCTCTTGCCTGTCCACCTCACTTTTCGGAGGCTGGCGCCGCCCCTGACATGGAGGTGTTTTGTTTAGAGTTTTAGCAGCTATACCTGTAATTAGGTAGTGCATAATGCTATGATGATGGTGATGATGTTATATAGTATCAGCAATCTCAATTCTGAGGGCAGGGCTCTACTGATAAAATATGATTGGTCTCTGCATACAGCCAACAGCCATCTGTTTTAACTTGGTTGAGTTGAAATACAAAGGGAAATAGGGTTTTGGTAGGTTTTAGACAAGTATGCCAGAAAGAAAATTAACATGACAGTAGTCTAAAATCTTGCAAGTGCCACTTTTATCAAAGGAGGCTTATCAGCTGGATTACTTCCTATGTCATTCATCTTTTTCGCTTCTTTTCAACTCAAGGACTGGGTAATCAACCAGGCAACTCTTCTACATATAAACAGGTCATAGCATCTGAAGTGATTAGCGGGTGATTCAGAGACCTAAGTCATATTCCTTGTAGGCCTAAGCGAGCAATTTACCCGTACTTTTGCTGTCTTCTCCTTGGGAACCTTTATTCCAAAATCATCTTTGAGGGTTTTCTTGACAACACTACGGACAGCATCCCTGCAATCGTAACTGAAGATGTTCTTCATCTTGAGCTGCCAATAACAATGCAAATGAAATGCTGGCGGGCCTAACCTAGAGGGCCAGCGCCTATCATGTGACTTTTTGATCGCCAGTAAACCGTTATTTCAGACTAAAATAATCACCAGGATGTTATGAATTTACAATATCATACTCTCCAGCCCTTCATTTACTTTCTTTGCTTCTCTGCGAGTGATTGTCTATGATATTTGAAGCACTTTCGATAATCAAGTTTGCAGAACACTTCGCTTTCACCAACCACATCCAAAAACGAACTTCGCTCCAAAATGAATACTTAACGCTCATTGGCCGAATGAAACAATAGGTTCGTTTTCGGTTTGCCACAGCCACAGGGTGACCTCTGCACGAGAAATGCACTTTCATCTTAGATCACAGGGGCATCAGTTTATATATTCTTGATTATCATTTGCACGGGGGCGGGGGGGTTCTTCCATAGTAAAGGTACCTGGGGATGTGCCGCCCGCAAGGGTATGCTTTTTCAAACCTTCTAGTCTAGCCAAGGGTATACTTTTTGCCAATTTTAGTCCATTTAGTCTAGCCAAGGGTATACTTTTTGCCAATTTTCGCCCATTTAGTCTGGGCAAGGGTATACTTTTTGGCAGTTTTGGCAATTTTGGCCAAAGAAACGTCAAACTTCGGTAATTCCTGCAAAGAAACCAACATTTTTTTCAAATTTTGGTCCTTAGAATGCAACAATTTGGCAAGTTTTGCCTAAAAAATGCCAACTCATGGCACTTTTGATGTAGAAACTACAATCTTGGTCAAAATTCTTGGGACAAGTCACAAAATTGCACTACTTCAGTCTTTGATTCGGTGCCTCCCGCTCCCCCCGTTTCAATGTTGGTTGAATCAAACGCCATTCGACCATCCCAACATTGAATTAGGTGGGAAGGGGGATGAGAAGGTTCTAAACGTATGTTTTCACCTCGATATTTTAGGAAACATGACGAAAACACAGAAATTTGCCAGTGTCCCAATTTATTTTGACCAGGATTGTCTGAAAATGGTTGTTAACAAATAAAGACTCAGAGCTTGAGAACCCATCGAGATTTTTGCGTGAAATTTTACCACCATCATCCTTGACACAAGAAGTAACTTCTCAGCCATTTATGCCGAAGTAGGCGTTGTTCGCTAAATTCGCTGAGCACTATCTTAAATGTGGGCGTGGCAAAATTGATGCGCTTTACACAAGCTTACAGATTCCTTTATGAAATGTGAGAAACATTCGGGTTCTGAGCGTTCTTCCACTGTCATCGGATTGCATAGTCTGCTGCTCTTTTGAATGTGAGTAATCGTTGCAAGAAAAGCTTTTGGGCATTGTCTGAGGGCCGGTTTCTTGTGAATTCCAACGGCGCTCCACAGAAAACGCCCCATAAATTTGGGATAAGTTACGCTTTTTCGGTAAATTCGTTTGATTCCAGATTGGAACATCAAAGTATTCCTACTCATGCAAAAAAAACCAGGTAAAAATCGCCTGGAAGGGCGAAATCCAACGGTTCTCCAAAAATAAAATACTTGAAATAAACAATTCCGGATAAGTCTTTTATGAAATTGATGGAGAACCGTGGAAAATCGTACTTCATGAAATCTTACAGCAAAGATTGATTGTAAGCTAATAAAGCTTATTCTGCACAGCAGAATGAGACAAAATTCGTCAAGATAGCTCGAGCGAAGCCAAAGTTATTAATGTTTAAGTAAGGGAGAAGCGTTGAAGATTTGATCACTTTCTCAAAATTCCAGTCATTGCCTAAAACCGCCTTGTCGGCACGCGACCTCGGCATTCTTCTTCAACAAAGAGTTCTGCATGACCATTTGTCGAGCACAATGGAAGATTAAATCCCCTCCAAGGGTGAATGAAAGTTTGCTGGAGTGGAGTTAATTTCATTGAAAGTAAATGAATAAGTAGAAATTTGAGAAAGGGCACATTTGAAAAGAAGACAATTGCGCTGTGGAGGCGCATGATTGGCACTTTCTCGAAACAAAACTTTGTTTTCGAATCCTCTTTCCCAGTTGTTCTGTTTTCAAACGAAATCCATTGGTAGATTTCATACACAAAAGGAGTTTTGCAAAACGCAATGGGAAAATCGTTCATAATTCGATGACGTCATAGTTCTAATAAATAAACCATTAACTATAAAAACTTTAAACTCTGAAGTATTCTGGAGTTTAGCCCACACTAAGTGGCTATCGGGTCATAGTAAAAGGGGTTGTCGGATACAAGTAGATTTGGATTTATTTTAACATTTACAATAAGCAGTAATGGCAGTTTTTCAGACTGTCTGAAAATGGTTGTTAACAAATAAAGACTCAGAGCTTGAGAACCCATCGAGATTTTTGCGTGAAATTTTACCACCATCATCCTTGACACAAGAAGTAACTTCTCAGCCATTTATGCCGAAGTAGGCGTTGTTCGCTAAATTCGCTGAGCACTATCTTAAATGTGGGCGTGGCAAAATTGATGCGCTTTACACAAGCTTACAGATTCCTTTATGAAATGTGAGAAACATTCGGGTTCTGAGCGTTCTTCCACTGTCATCGGATTGCATAGTCTGCTGCTCTTTTGAATGTGAGTAATCGTTGCAAGAAAAGCTTTTGGGGCATTGTCTGAGGGCCGATTTCTTGTGAATTCCAACGGCGCTCCACAGAAAACGCCCCATAAATTTGGGATAAGTTACGCTTTTTCGGTAAATTCGTTTGATTCCAGATTGGAACATCAAAGTATTCCTACTCATGCAAAAAAACCAGGTAAAAATCGCCTGGAAGGGCGAAATCCAACGGTTCTCCAAAAATAAAATACTTAAAATAAACAATTCCGGATAAGTCTTTTATGAAATTGATGGAGAACCGTGGAAAATCGTACTTCATGAAATCTTACAGCAAAAATTGATTGTAAGCTAATAAAGCTTATTCTGCACAGCAGAATGAGACAAAATTCGTCAAGATAGCTCGAGCAAAGCCAAAGTTATTAATGTTTAAGTAAGGGAGAAGCGTTGAAGATTTGATCACTTTCTCAAAATTCCAGTCATTGCCTAAAACCGCCTTGTCGGCACGCGACCTCGGCATTCTTCTTCAACAAAGAGTTCTGCATGACCATTTGTCGAGCACAATGGAAGATTAAATCCCCTCCAAGGGTGAATGAAAGTTTGCTGGAGTGGAGTTAATTTCATTGAAAGTAAATGAATAAGTAGAAATTTGAGAAAGGGCACACTTGAAAAGAAGACAATTGCGCTGTGGAGGCGCATGATTGGCACTTTCTCGAAACAAAACTTTGTTTTCGAATCCTCTTTCCCAGTTGTGCTGTTTTCAAACGAAATCCATTGGTAGATTTCATACACAAAAGGAGTTTTGCAAAACGCAATGGGAAAATCGTTCATAATTCGATGACGTCATAGTTCTAATAAATAAACCATTAACTATAAAAACTTTAAACTCTGAAGTATTCTGGAGTTTAGCCCACACTAAGTGGCTATCGGGTCATAGTAAAAGGGGTTGTCGGATACAAGTAGATTTGGATTTATTTTAACATTTACAATAAGCAGTAATGGCAGTTTTTCAGACAATCTTGGTCAAAATTCTTGGGACAAGTCACAAAATTGCACTACTTCAGTCTTTGATTCGGTGCCTCCCGCTCCCCCCGTTTCAATGTTGGTTGAATCAAACGCCATTCGACCATCCCAACATTGAATTAGGGGGGAAGGGGGATGAGAAGGTTCTAAACGTATGTTTTCACCTCGATATTTTAGGAAACATGACGAAAACACAGAAATTTGCCAGTTTCCCAATTTATTTTGACCAGGATTGTAGCCTAGCCAAGGGTATCATTTTCAGAAAAATTGGTGTAGCCAACGGTGCCATTTTGAAACTGTGGGCGGCACACTCCTGCCCTAAATTTAGCAGAGAACCCCCCCCCCCGTGATCATTTGGTATTTCTCGATGTTTTTATTTTGAATATTTTCTTTATTTCTCGATACTGTTTTCTTTCTTGTTTCTCAAAAGCCGCGATTACTTTGACCAATGCGAAGGAGAGCAGAAATTGCGAAGGAGGCGAGGGAGAGGAAAGCGGAGGAGGAGCGAGAAAGGAGAGAAGGAAGAAAAGGACTTTCTTCCTTGAGGGGGGTGACAGGGGGGTCTTTGGTACCGGTACCAACTCATAAGGTACCAGGTTCCACCCAAATTGAAGGTATTGGTACCACCATTTTTGTGGGAAGGAGCTATCATGAATATGGCGAATTCTGAAAGGAGGTCTACGTCAGTTCGTCGTGAAACCAATGAGCAAGACCAAACCACTCCTGAGCACGTTACCGTGGCATCTGTGTCACTGTCTGCACTGTAAAAGCTAAAAATTTGTTCTAGGAATTCCAAAATCATCCAAGGACGAAATTTGTATTGGTACCGAGTCATATGAGCTTGGTACCGGTACCCCTACCTTTGGTACCAGGGTCCACCACATTTGCACAATATTGTACCAGGTACCACCCCTCTGGTACCATGGTACCACTACCCTGTCACCCCCTCTTCCTTCTCTCTTTTCTCGTTAGGAATACGTGCGAGCTCAAGTTGATGTACCCTGGGTACCAGAGCCTCAAAAAAATAAATAAATAAAAGGAAAAGAAGAAAGAAAAATGAATCTCATTTTCTTTTCTTCTTTTATTTAATTTTTTTAGGCTCTGGTACCCAGGGTAAAGTTGATGAGGCAGTGGAATAGTACTAAAAGTTTCTTAATTTAAAAAGAAATTTTGTCCATTTTAGTACTAAAAGTTTCTTAACTGGTTTCTTATTTTTTGAATGCATGAATTGTCAATTTGGTCGCTAACACTGCTGCAGATAAGTTTCTTGATATTCAAAACATCATATAGGAATAAGCAGTGTCTGTTATGTTGAAAACACAAATGCCTAGATAATATTTCCCAATAACAAAGGTTCAACGATCTATTTGTTAAAAAATTCATGCTTATAACTTTGAAAAGTTTCTTAGCATTTCTCAGACATAGCACTAGAGTTTCTTAAAATCTTTGCCATCTTAGTACTAGTTTCTTATAAACCAGTTTCTTATAAGAAAAACGTGTACTAACTCAAATAATACCTATGCCTATATTACCATACTCCAATAATAAATAAGAGATTATTCTCTCTGCAAAGTAAAACCTTATGTTACTGCCCCTCTTCGAATTATGCTAAAATTTGAATTTCGATTTGATAAACATTGAGAGGCTCTTCATGAAGTCCCTTGATTTGCAAAAGCCCTCCAAAAATCCCAGTTTTTTGGCTTGAAGGGATGGAAATTTGAAATTTTCCGAACTCGCAACTCGCATTTTAAATGTACCAACTCTCACTTTGCGCTATCAACTCGCAACTCGCAGTTCGTAGAAAACAACAACTCGTAACTCGCAACTCGCAACTCACAACTCGCGAATCTACGGTTTTTTTTACCTTTTTCGTTCAAAGAAGTTGGAATATATGATTTTTGGCAATTGCTAAGAGCTATTGATTGCAGGAGATCACCTGGGGAGGGCCAAATTCGTCCTAGGCTTTTGTCTATAGCGGGCAACAAATTAGCAATCAATACCTAATTCGAGAAAGTAGGTTCCCGCACAATGGAAAACGAGCAGCAGTTTGTCCACTTGATAAGGGGAGGTAGATTAAGCGAGGGAGAAAAACTTTCGGCCTGTGAGCTTGCTAAATGCTTTCTCTAAAATTTTTGAGAAAGTAATTGAGAAACAGTTAATGATGCATCTTGATAAGGCTCTCTCTGTTTTTATCGCTGCTCATAGGAAATAATAAAATACGCAGCAAGGAGCGCTGTAACACAGCATGTACTAATTCGACTAGTCAAGATTGGCCAGCTATGATACAGATCACGTTGTAGGCGAAGTCCTAATGGATCTCTTCAAAAGCATTTGACTGCATTCCCCATGATCTACTAATAGGTAAGCTTTCTGCATATGGGTTTGATGAAAATTCTTTAGTTTATGTCTGTTCTTACCTCAAGCGACGTGAACAGTGTGTTAGAACTGACAACACTCATAGTTCATTTCACACCATTCTGTCAGGTGCTCCACAAGGCTCTATACTAGGCTCAATTCTTTCCAACTTTTACATAAATGACCTTTTTCTATTTATAAGACAAGCAACTGATGGCAGTACCCTGGGCTTTTTTTCAAAGAATGTACCTGGTCTAGTGATAGGTTTGGAAGAACAGTCCAATGTGGCTTTGGATTGGCTGGCATACAATGAAATGATTGCGAATCCAGATAAATTTCATGCCATAATTGTAAAGAAGGACCGTTCTGACACCACTACTGGTATCAACATTAGAAATAAGGGTCAAAACATAAAAACAGAATTCACTGTCAAATTGCTTTGCGTCAAACTTGATTACAAGTTGAACTTTGACCCTCACATTTCCGATCTATGCAAAAAGCTGCGAATCAGCTGAATATTTTAGAAAGACTAAAACGATTTACTGGTTTCGAAACAAGGAAACTTCTAGTTCAGAGTTTTATTTATTCAAGTTTCAACTATTGTCCGCTTTTATGGCACATCTCATCTGCTAAATCTTTCATTTTCATTTTCATTTTTTTCATTTTCAATTTTTTAGGCATGGTAGCCCCTCAGTTAAAGAGAAACTGTTTTACGGGCCATGCATTTAAATACTCTAAAAACTTAATAAATAATTTACAATTAATGAATGCAATTAAAAAAAATTAAGATAAAAAGAAAAGAGTTCATGGTTCATGTAAAAGCATAGCATCTAGTTTAAACCTTGTGCAATTTTATCAGCCCTTCCTGGAATTTCCTTAGTGTTGGCGCTCCTTTTAATTCATTCTGCAACCCATTCCAGAGACTGGCCCTTCTTAATGAAAAACATCCCTGACCAGCTGATGTCCTTAGCATTGGAGTCCTAAGGTTTATGTTCGAATTACGCAGAACGCGAGAGGTTGTTTCGCTCACTCTGGTGAACATGTCACTCATTCATATAGGATGGCGCATCACCGTGCAGGGACTTGAAAACCATTTTGAGTGTTTCAAGATCAAGTATCTCCTTAACTGTGGGCTACCCAAGGGCACGAATGAGTGTCAAAGCTGACTGATCATATCGACTTCCGGTGACTATTCTGGCAGCACGATTTTATAACTTTTTGGAGTTTAGTTAAAGAGGTCTCAACAGTGGATGTAGGCACGTACCTTTAGAGTACCGTAATATGCCAACATATCTCTGCATAAAGTCAAACGAAAACAAGAACGTGCCTTACGATTTCAATATCATGATCACAACAGTTCATATCAAGAAATATTACAAAGGTCTGGTGGATGTTTTAAGCATGTTTCTCGCTTACAAAGCTTCTGTGTCGAAATCTACAAGACAATGAAGATAGGGGCGGATCCAGCAAATTCTGTGACAGGGTTGAATTGCGGCAAAGCCGCAAGATAAATAGGGGGTCCGGGGGCGAAGCCCCCGGAAAAATTTTTAGGCCACGCCCTTCTATTTTGAGGGAACGCCCTTTTTTTGTACAGTTTTTGAACCACGCCCTTCGTTTCTTTTAAGGACGTCTGTTTTTGATTGAAGAATTCCATAATTAGCCATCAGCGAAGAGAACTCTTTTTACAGTTTGAAAATGATCAATTTTGCTTTGCTTCGTCAAGTCTGGACCGTCTTGGACAGCACAAAGTCCATGTACACTGAATGCAAACTGACTTTACGAGACGGAGTGGTCTCTGCGTAGGAGAGCTTGAATCTCCCATCTGTCTTGCGCAATCAGATACGAGTTGGAGTGGGTTGGCACCGGGTTGAGAACTCAAAATGAATGTGCCACCGGGTTGGTTTTTCCTTCCACCTTTGTAATATTTCGCAATTCATGACTCACGCCATCAAACTAATGCGGTATGATAATTATAATTATTGCGGCCGAAGGTCGCTTACTAATCTGTATGTAGCTGAGTGAATTTGAGATTTGAGCACATACCTTGCTAATTAGTCAATTGTTAAAACAATGGCAGTCACATGCTAAGACTTTACGTGATTGGTTGAAAGGAAGAATGAATAGGTTATCATTGGCCGGTCTAACAATTGGTAAGGGTTTTATTGGCTGACTCGAAGAAAAGAATGAATAACAATCGAGCGACACAGCGACTGCGACTGACCAAGGAAAACTGCAGGGAAGTTGGAAAGGGGCTGGAGTTTGAAATTTCATTTCAAGTTACGAACAAATACTTGGAAATTGCGGACGTGGAAGGTAGAAGCTTTTATGGGACCTAGTAAACAACAAGAAAGATCCAAAACTTACAGAGATACGAAGCTGTGCTCGAACCCAGTGGATAGCATAAGAAACCAAAACATCTATCTTTCAAGTTTCAGTTCTGCAGGATCAAAGCTAAATTCCACATGGGTTTAATATAAGAAGCAAACTCTCCGCCAAAAGAGTTTGTTACGTCAAAGGAACTTTAACATTCTCTCTGTAGAACATGGTAAAAGCTCAAGAAGTCCACCTTTGAATTTCCAGGCACTTCAATCAAAGTCACAACACTTGGTAAACTTGCTTCGAGATGCATCTTAAAATCAACTTCCTCTTACTCATTCCTTCCTTTCAACACAAGTCAATGAAAACAAATTTGAATAACAATATAATTCATTTCCATGGTTGCAAGGTCAAAGCACCAAAGGTCAAATTCTTTGCTTCTTTCAAATGTTTCTTCCATCATTTCAAATCCTCCGCAGAAGCAATGTTGTTGAAGAGCCTCCCTCTGCAGTAAAACAGCACTCTTGGACTTGTCCGACTCGTTTCCTCTCTCCTCCTTCTTCGTTTCCTTCTCCATTCCCCCACAGCACATCCGCAGCACATTTTATCTCAATCGACCGATAAAGAAGAAAGTGAGACTTGAACAAGTCCACAGCACTTTTGGCAGATTTGCCCCGAGTTTATTTCGTCATCTGTAATAAGTCTAACTGAAAGACTTGGGGCAAGTCTACACTTTTGGGGACGATTTTTCCTGATTCAAAATCATTTTATATCCAACAATACTATGATTCAGCTACCCGGCCGCATGTTTGTAATTTACAAGTTACTAGTATATATAATAATTATAACAGATAATTATGTTCTGTCTTAAGAATACAGCACAACAAAAGAGTGATTGAAATCCTCACTTCATCGGTCAGCAAAAGCTGATATCAATTTTCAACAGCAGAAATCCACGGTTTGCGCCTCCGTATGATAGATGTTCATAAACAGAATGGTATTTAAAAGAAGGAGAAACTGTTCTCTGGAAATCTGACCGGTTTATTCAAACCTGTCAACCCGGCCTAGATCCGCCCCCGGAAGAAATTAAATCCGCTCAACGAAAAATCCGTACGATCTGAAACATTATAGACCGAATCAAGTAACCTGCGGCTCTGATAGTCTCAGGTTTTTAGGGCCACAGGTAATTGAATGGCCTCTCTAATGAAATAAAATCAGGTGAAACTTTCAAAACTTTTAAACACATCATGAAACAATGGAAAGCAATGCAATGCACATGCAATTTATGCCAGTACAATATGCCTTAGAGGCCTTAACGTGGGTTTTGGGTTTTGGCTGTAGATATGTATTTAACTTCGTTTAAAGAAGTTAGCTTTCTAAATATTTCGAATTAAAACAAGTTGACAACAACAACATGCAAAGAGGACAGGACGAGAAGGAAAATTTTTATGAGAAACTTGGCAGCTGTGTAGCAGCAGCTAAAGACGATTTTCCGGTAATTCTGGGTGATTTAATTGCTTGCGTGGGCAATGATTGGAAAGCTTGGCCAAAAGCTTGGCAAACATGGTGTTGGAAATATGAATCCCAATGGTTTGATGGTTTTGGAGTTCTGCACCAGATTCGAAATCAGCGTCATAGGCACGATGTTCCAACAAAGAGATTGCTTAAACAGCAAATGGCAACATCTACATCAGTGGCGAAGTTAGAGGGCATGCTTGTCATGCCGAGCATGACAAAACATTTTCAAAAATAACATTTTTTTCAATCACAAAAAAATAGTTTTTTTGTGCGAAAACGCAGTTTCTTGCCGCCCACCCAGTTCAGAAATACAATTATTGATCGAATACAACCCCCCCTGGTAACAAGGTTGGTCTGATGATGTCCCCCGTGTTGTTGAGTTCAGCTCATCCAATGAGATTCGATAGAGAACAGGAGAAAAACAGGGCATCCGTTGTGATCTTAGCATGATCTGCCGGAAATCCCCCTATGAATATAGTCATGCTATTATAACTGTTATCCCTATGTTCAGTCATGCTAAACAAAGGACCCCACTTATGACACAAAAGTGAAGAACAAAGGTTGGTCGGGCATTAAAAATAGAGCATGCCCTAGGTCATAATAATAATCATAATCCACTCCTGCTTCTCGAGCCATGGTGCGTTTTGATTGGCTGAATATTTTATTCCACGAAAATCATTGCAAAGAAATTAAACCTCAAGTCATGACAAGGTCTCACCGCATGAGTGCAATATTCAAAGGCAGCCCTGTGTCATTTCGTGAGTTTCACTGTGACAAGCGTGTGTTAGGCCTAGCCGATTTGTACGCTCTTTCGAAAATCAACAAGAACTATGGCTCAAGTTCATGCTCAAGGAGCTATTGCTGATCGAGACCTTGTGTCTCAGTTATCAAGAAAGTCCTTTGCTTCGAGGACCGTTGCTGAGCAGAAGCTCATCGTTCAATAACATCGACCGATGCCAAAATTACTACTGAAGACCCGAGGGAGAGCTTTTCAGGAGGATTGGTATCAAAAGAAGGATTGGCTGTGTAGATGAAGGGGCTTTTCTGTTGGCCATGTTTATTATTTAGGCCGGGTGCTTCCCAAACATGGACAGAGACAGGTTACACCAATATGCACGGGTTCCTCTCTGATTGCAAAAAACATGAGAAGGCCAGTGCTCATTTGGGGGCACATAAAATGTGGAAAACGTTCGATGTGACAGAGAGGGTGGACGTTTTAATTGCACTTGCAGTGTTATCATAATTTGTTGCTGATTAAAGGAACTTTCCAAGAGAACTTTCCTGTTGCCGATTAAAGGAACTATCTCACGAAGGATAATTTTTTTATGCATTCAAGCAGATCATATTAATTGTTTCAAATTGCTGCTGATTAACTTTCCTATTTGTGCAGTATTATCTGATAATCGGCAACAAAATATGATAATGCTGCAAGGACCAACAGGAAAGTTCTCTTGGAGAGTTCCTTTAATCAGCAACAAACTATGATAATAATTATCATATAGTTTGTTGCTGATTAAAGGAACTCTCCAAGAGAACTTTCCTGTTGGTTCTTGCAGTGTTATCATAATTTGTTGCTGATTAAAGGAACTTTCCAAGAGAACTTTCCTGTTGGTTCTTGCAGTATTATCATATTTTGTTGCTGATCAGAAGAGCCACTTCCCACAACAGCCAATCTTCTTTCAAGATAAATTGCAATGCAGTTTGATTACCCCCAGTTTTACTGTTGCCATAGGCTGGTGGGGTTCCTTCTGCTTAAAAATGGAAAACTCAAGCTATAGGCAATCCCTTGACGTGGGGCTTGAGCTTAACTCACTACTGAACTTTCATTGAGGACTAAATTTGCCTGGCAACTGTTCAGCAAGATTAACAATGTAATCCTTGACATAAATGCCTGCCAAATTTATGGCAATCATAAAATGTCTCCCTCAAATTTCAGACTTAAAACGAAAACATTTGAACACCAAGTTTTGGTCTAAAATTTCAGAACATAAAGGGTTTCCCTCTGTGTGCAGCTACATATTTTACTTGCACAGAGGGATGGGTGTTGCCCCTTTTTATATAAAAAGGGGCGTTTCCAGGTGAAAAAAGGGTGTGGTCTGAAAAATTTTTCCGGGGGCTCCGCCCCCGGACCCCCGTGCTCTTTACGCCTTCGGCGCAAAGAGCTTCCTTTACTGCGCCTGCGGCGCAGGGCAAGGGCATGACCGCCCTTTTTCAGCTGGCTTCGCCCCTGATCTACATTAAAGTAAGACCAAAAACTATGTAGTGTTAAAACGTTTTTCGATGCCATTTCGGCTTTATTCGCTTAGTAGTAAAAGTTAATGTCTCTTTCTACAGAGGAAGAGAAGCGTAATATCCTTAAAGACAAATGACGGATACATAGCGTCTAGTTTAAAAATAGAACAAAAGATGGTCACCTGCCATCAGTTGTCCAATTGTTGTGCTAATCTCTCGAGATCATCAAATTCAATGGAATACAATAGACTATATTTAGATTGCCCAGGCCCCTGATTTAAATTGCCTTATATCTCCGTCATTTGTCCTTAAGCTGCATTTTCGAAATTTAAACTTACAGGAGGGGGTTGAAATCAGGCCCACCGAGAGGGGGGCAGGGGGCACTTTGCCCCAGGGCCTCAGGGTCTAAGGGGCCTCATAATTGGAGAAATTTGATATTTTGACTACAGGAAATGCTCTGAAATGCATTTTAAGCCAATCTAAAGGGAGTGATTGAAAAATTTTCTGCTCGCTTCGCTCGCAGGGAGCCTCAATTCACAGTTTTGCCCCTGGGCCTCGAAAAGCTCCCGGCGGCCCTGGTTGAAATAAAGCCTCAAAAAAGCAACTCTTAGCCCACGCATCAGTCGAGGTTGAAAAATGTATGGCTGAAAAGCTCTATCTTAGTTGTATCCAAATCTATGCTCCGTTTATTTGTCAACCCAATAGGTTTCTGTCTACAAACGAAGAAATGGCCAAGGGTTAGCCGATTTTGGAAAATCTGGTTTTCTCAATAACGGGGGAAGCACCAGGTAGCTACAACAACAAATAATAGGGACTTTATCACAAAGACTGTACCGACCATGAAAGATTGTCTCAAGAGAGTTTAGTCAAAATTCACTGTTTCTTCCTAAATGTTGTTGATTCCTTTCAAAGAATAGGGTAAGATGGGGTAATTTGGGTCTACGAAGTAATTTGGGTCTATTTGCTTTTTCGCTTTTTAAGCTACCGTAAGTTGAAATTTTCGATCCATGATTCCGTGGGTGTTGAAATAAATCTATACTTTCAGGAGTTGTTTAAAGGTCTAATATCACCATTTGCGATAAGTTGTAATATGGACGTCCTCTGACAGCTGAATTCGATAACATCACTCAAATCGCAATATTTTGCCTACAAGTGCCCCTAAAAGCCCCCCAAAGTTGCGAATTTGCGGAAATTTTTCAAAATTACCGCGCAGAGAAAAGAAGACTGGTAACGAGCGCTGCAACGTCACGGCAGGAACGCATGAAAGAATCACAGCACAGGCCTTCATTGAAAACACTACTACAAGGTTGCATCTTGTTTCTTCCCGCAAAACTGTTTTTTCAGCCATGCCTGAGAGATGTATGGTTTACGGTTCCAGCAATTACCTATGAAAAAGAGTTGGGTATTTCAGTCCATACAAGCCTGAAGCGAAGGAACGAAGGAAGCAGTGACGGAACTTACACAGAGATGAGAGAGAGAAGGCAAAATGAACCGAAAAGAAGCACTCCGTCATTTGCGCGAAGCATTTCTTTTTCATACAAGAAGAGATCGATACAGTGTGCCTCTGTTCCCGGGATGGAGTTATCATACAGAAGAAGTTTGACATCAGATGACATCGGGGTTTAAAGCTAGCCTAAAAGTCGCGCTAAGGTACAGGATAATCACATAGGCCAGGTGAAAGCTTTCCCTTCAATACAAGAACCGTTTCCCTAAAGACTATATCTGGCGTTCCGCAGAGAAGAGAGAATTCTCCAGGGTAACATTGAAAGCTGAAGGAAACAATAATCATGTATGAATAGCTCAAAGAATCTTCTTTCGAATGGTGTCAAATGTTGATATATCTACTATAACTAAGCGGTGAGCGGTGAGATCAAACGAAAAACGCTAATCCATACGTCACTGAGATCTCCTTCTTCCCGTCCGGGTAGCCCCTGCATTTACGCGTCAAAAAATCCGCGAAAATACCTAAGTTCCACAAGTCTGCTTCTTTTCGCCCAAAAATGCCAGGCAGCGAGGCCAGGAGCGAAAAAGCCTTCTTGCGGTTTCACTTGGATATCTGCAGAGCTAGCCCTGTGGACAAAATCCTTCGCCCTGTGGAAACCGCATCGTCCGCTACGAGTCTTAACAGTGAACTTTTTGCAAAAAACTTCGTTCTTCGAGTCCTTGAGAACATAGATTGTTTTGAACAAGAGAACGTTATTGTAGTAAGATGAACTATCAACAGGCTTGTGAAAACAGAACGGATTTCCGTCCATTGGTGGAAAAACTAGACTGACCCAAAGCATGCTTGCCAACTCTTTCAGCGAAGGAAACTATCCTCATAACTGTTTACTTTCACCGTTTTTAATGATTTAAGTTTACTTGAAATCCATAGATAACAAAGAAGAATTTACCTGCATTATTACTCTGAGTGCTGCTGAAATCCCAGTTCGAAAATATAAACCAAACAGCTTTTACTGGGCCTTTACCATGTTGCTATCGTTAGAAATTACACGACGGAGTGCATTCAGCTTCTCCGCATTTCGTGACTGAAAGTCGATACCCTAAATCAATATCTTGTATGCAACCATAGCTGTTTGCCTTACTTTTGTTCAGTGTTGCTTATAAGTAATCCGAGTTTCATGTGGAACACACTAAGAACCCGCGAAATTCAAACCACGTCTTTCAAAGCAAACTGTTCACTTTCCCATTAAGAAATAGTGTACAAGTTTCCTATATGAATCAAATTTCTTAAATACAAGTTTCCCATTTGAGGCAAGTGTCTTATATTTATATGAATATGTGAGGGTACCAATTCTCAACAGAATTAGGGTGAGGTGTCTTAAAAGTAGTAGTTTTTATTTTGTGGGCTCTAACAACAACAAAGGATTGACCAGGAAATCGAAGAATCGTAAAAAAGAGAACGATGGAATAATGGCCAGCAAATAACAAAATTAGCATTAAAAGCAAGGGTGTTAGGACACGAATGTTTTGATTGATTATTTGTTTACCTTGTTTTGATCCCTGTGTCTTGTTTTGTTGTCTTGTTTCCTGTTTTTTTTCGTTTTCAACTGAGCGTGCTTAGGCCCAACCGCTCTCCAAGTTGTTCGAATACAGCTCCCTTGTATTTCTGTGTCTTAGTGCGCCTTCGCACAAGATAGGTGGCTTTTCGGTTTTAAAACCTATCTTGTGTGAAGGCGCACTAAGACACAGAAATACAAGGGAGCTATATTCGAACAACTTGGAGAGCGGTTTGGCCTAAGCACGCTCAGTTGAAAACGAAACAAAACAGAAAACAAGACAACAAAACAAGACACAGGGATCAAAACAAGGTAAACAAATAATAAATCAAAACATTCGTGTCCTAACACCCTTGTTAAAAGTAACGCAGAAAACCAATTCTTTCAAAGGAACCTGTTCGCTTTCCCATTAAATATTGTACAGATTTCCTTTGTTTCTTATGAGGGTACCATTTCTCAAAAGAATTAGCATGCGGTGTCTTAAAAGTAGTAGTTTCCATTTTGTGGGTTCTAACAAAAGGATTGACCAGGAAATCGAAGAATCGTATAAAAGAGAACAGTGGAATACCGGAAAGTGAATAAGAAAAGTAACATCAAGAGTATCGCAGAAAACCACTTCTTTCAAAGGAACCTGTTCGCTTCCCCATTAAATATTGTACAAATTTCCTTTGTTTCTTATATGAATATGAGGGTACCATTTCTCAAAAGAATTAGTGTGAGGTGTCTTAAAAGTAGTAGTTTCTATTTTGTGGGTTCTAACAACAGTAAAGGATTGACCAGGAAATCGAAGAATAGCATAAATGAGAACAGTCGGATAACGGACACACGGGGGGAGGGTTCTTGGCTAAATTTCGGGTAGGGGTGTGCCGCCCACAGTTTCAAAATGGCACCGTTGGCTAGACCAATTTTTGTGAAAAAGATACCCTTGGCTAGACTAATTTCTACATCAATGGTGCCATGAATGGCATTTTCTAGACAAAACTTGCCAAATTTTTGCATTCTCTGGACCAAAAATTTGAAAAAATTTGGGTTTCTTCACAGGAATTACCGAAGTTTGACATTTCTTTGACCGAAATTGCCAAAAAGCATACCTTGCCCAGACCAAAATCGACTAAAATTGCCAAAAAGCATACCTTGCCCAGACCAAAATCGACTAAAATTGCCAAAAAGCATACCCTTGCCTAGACTAAGTGGACTAAAATTGGCAAAACGTATACCCTTGGCTAGACTAGAAAGCTTGAAAAAGTATACCTGTTGTATATTGTGTTTATTTTTTGACGGCGATAAGTTCCAAATCTGAACGCGTGGTCCTGGTTCGTGTTTAGGATTAAGGGCGTAAGAAAAGAACTCGAATTAAGGTTTAAATGTCACTCTCTCTTTATCAACGAATAATAACATGTTTCATTTCAAATGATGATGCGTATAATTAAAATGTCCAGTCCAGTTCAATTAACGGCGAATGCGAATGCGAATGTGAATCTGAGCTGCGAATGCGAGTGTCTCATGAAGGTTTTTCGAACGAATACTACTGCGACAATTGAATTTGCCACAGGGCGACCACCCTAATATCATAAATCTAACAATACCCTTGCCGGCGGCACATCCCCAGGTACCTTTACTATGGAAGAAACCCCCCCCCCAAGAACGGACAGTGAATAAGTAAAGTTTTCTATTGTTTCTTATGACAATCTAAGCGACCTAAGCGACCTGCGAACCAGGCTTACCTTTTTCAGTTTCCCTTAACAATACAACGTGTACCTGCAACTGTGGCAATGCTAAACGGCTGTAGGAGCTTAGTCAAAGATTTCTCCAGTTTGCAAGACTCCCATACAGGGTCTTACTAACAAAATATCTTTCAGCAAATTCATCAAATGACGGATGTCAATGAGAAGTGGTTTATGATCTAAGTTAGATTCTTAGCTGCACGGAAAAATTTAGTTCACGATGGCTCAATGTGACGCCACCGTCCGCCAACCGCTCCACGTTTTTTTCTGACTCAGCCAGTACAATAATGTGGGTTCCATTTCTCAATAGTCAGTGCAAGGTATCTACCCGGAGGGGGGAGGGGTAACATCTGAAATCTAACCCAAAGTTAAATTTGTATGGATACAAATTAGCATAACCTTTAGTAAATTAAGTTAAACATAGACTAGCCGTAGTGGAAGGGCAAATAAAAGTTGACCTTCACTGGGAAGAAGTTTAACAATGCAATGATTTGTTTGCATGGATAAATACTGAAGTGACCAATATGTACAATTCCGGAAGAATTTCTGTGCACGTCAATCTTCAAATCTTCAAGACGCTTGACAATCAAAAATCGTTTCTGTCAGTCTCTGTCACATCTGTTGGATGGATAATTTCAATGCATTCATTTTAGGCTGCTCGGCACTGAGGAAGTGGCGCGCGAAGCGCGCCACTTGATCGGTGATAGCCGCCACAGGCGGCCAGGCGCCGAAGGCGCCAAGCCCTCCGCAGGAGCTAGGAATTGCAAACCCGCGCGCAGCGCGGGTTTGTATTCCTAGTCTTACACTAAAATTTGCGGTTATTATGGGCGCGGTGTGCAGTCAGCAGGTCATGATCTTGTGCGATCTGGCTTTCGATCATGAGAGTTGTTGTTGTTGTTGTTGTTCATTTATTTTAATTCGATATTTACATAGCTAACAATATATACAATATATACAAAGTTAACTAATCTAAATCGAATGAAATTAAAATGTTAAAAAAAAGTTATTGTTCAGTAAAAGTAAAACTACAGCAGGCACTACATTTGCATTCTGGGCCATTCCATTCCTTTATCATAAGTTTGAAGTTTTTCAAGTTTTCTGCAGATTTCGAAGGACAAGGACAAGAGTGTTGACGATTTATCAATGAAAATTTTTATAGGAATTACAACTCATACATTGAGTTTAGTGATGTCTTATCATCTGCTGAAGTGCTTTTGAGGAGGGCAAAGCGGAACGTTGGGAAGCGTTGAGGAACTCTGTGCCGTTTCGTAGAGGCATACATTTTGGCTTGTTCTTGGAGAACCCGTGGTGAATCTTATTATTTGGCCGCGAACTCAGCATTGCCGCTGCAAACTGAGGTAAGAGCCTTCATATTAAAATCAGTTGTGGGTTTCTTGTCATTTTAGCATGCTTTAGTCATTTGTTTATCCATTCCTCGTCGGCAACAGTGTCATCTTGACATAGATCTTTTATGTGCAAGGCTGGGTCTAAGCACAATGTGAAGCTTGCCGTACTACGGTCATTGCTCACTGTTGCTGCTTCGTCTTTTTCTTCAGCAACATATTCTTCGACGTTGTAGCAGAATACCACGCATCTTTTGATTTCCAAGATGATTCAGACAATGATTGCGACATTTTTGAAGATCTGGTTCGTTTGTTCCCACGGTTTATCCACACGCTTCAAAATTCCTCAATAAAGCATTGGATACTTGCGCGTGGCGTGGTTCCTGTTGTTACGTCACAAACACTCGACCCAGTCTCTTTCTTTGCGCGGTAATTTTTCAGACCACCCCATCTTTAAGGGGCTTTTAGGGGCACTCCTTGTCAAAATATCACGATTTGAGTGATGGTATCGAATTCAGCGATGATAGAATGTCCATATTAGAAATTTTCAGAAATGGTGATATTAGACCTTAGGTGATCTGAAGCGAAAATTTTTATTGATGCAGATGAATAGCACTGTTGAACGATGAAGAATGCCATTAGATTTTTTTTGATACTTTGTTTCATCTTCGAGTTATCCACTAATTTGTGCGATTGGCTGATGACGTCATTTTGTTTGCAAAAAGTACGAGAGAGTATACAAGGTTGACCACGTTTCCAAAGGGAAATAAAGTCAACGACCTTTCCTTCAAATGAAATGCCTTTCTAAAGGTCACATCAGTTCATGAAACAATGTTTATTGCATTTATTCTCCTCAGCTGAAATGTCTCCTAAAACTGTAACCTTCCAAAGATCAGATACAACTTCCTTCCATATAACCTTTGGATAAACTTCTTGGTGTTACCATCGATAAAGATCTTAGTTCAAAAACCACCTAGATTCTCTCTGTAAGAAGGCCAGTCAGAAACTTCATGCACTAGCGCGGATATCAAAGTTTATGGATACAGATAGAATAGTTCTGATGATGAATACGTTTGTCATGTCACAGTTCAGCTACTGTCCTCTGATTTGGATGTTTCATGACAGACGTCAGGGGCGGATTCAGACCGGTTTTACCGGTTTCCGTGCATCGGTCAGGTTTCCAAACCAAAGAAAGAATGATATTTAGCAAAATTTTTAGAAAAATTAAAAAGCGTCACCCTTTCGTGCGATCTTCAAGCCATTGCAAGTCTAATAGTGAGATGTCTTTAAAGGCATGACACACTGTGGCTCCTCATAATTCGCTCGAAAACAATAAGATACGTCATGATGGAAGCACTGACTATGCTTTATTTGTCATGGTCCTCTCGGGGACACATCATTCGAAACTTGCGCAATGAATTCCGCATGTGATTTGCTTTGAATGGTCATGACTTTTCACATTGTTTTGATATAATGACTTTTGTAATCTGATGAGCCAATAAGGGTTGAGTGAACCGGTGGATTGATTTCCGTGAACCGGTACGCAATTGTTTAAAATCAGTGAACCTGTTTCGATTAGGAAGTAAACCGTTTCTGAAGGAAGTAAACCGTGCCTGTAGAGGAAGTTGAGAGCATTTAACCAGAAGAGAAAGATCTCCGTAGCTTGTACACACTGCCATTGCAGGGGAGGTTGAGGGAGAGGCAAAGAAGATAAAAGAAGAGTACAAATGTATTTGAAATACGATAAAATGAAAGAAAATAGGGAGCCCTGAAGGGAGAGTTCTGGAATCTTCAAAAAGCCTAAGACGTGGACTTGCAAAAGTATCTAATGAATTTCGCAACTTCTACATTTTTTGTAAGCAATCTTCGTTGATTTCACCTTGAAAACGTTATTGTGGATACTCAACTGGAACAACTTTCATTTATTGAAAAGGGCGTTGCCCATGTTTTCCGAGAGTCTGAAGGGCGTGGTCATTTTTCTGGGGGCTTCGCCCCCAGACCCCCTCATGTTTTGTGAACCGGTCAGAAAACCTGCCTGGATCCGCTCCTGGACGTATCAATAATAAAGTAAATAAGATTCATGAACGAGCTCTACGGATCGCATACAAAGATAGTCACTCTTGTTTTGAATCCCTTTTAGCAAGGAATAATTCTGTGTCTCTTCATCAGCGAAATCTGCAGTTGTTGTTGGTTGAAATTTTTAAAACTAAGGAAAACCTGAATCCAAGCTTCATGAAAGATATCTTTGTTGAAAGAACGGAAAACTATAATCTAAGAAGTGGGAATACTCTGTAGTTGCCAAAAGCTAGAACAACAACATACGGAATCGAATCGGTATCTTTTTTAGGCTCACTGCTTTGGCATGCATTGCCAGAAAGATTGAAAAAATCAGAAAATCTTGCAGTATTTAAAAGAAAATTAAGGAGCTGGAATGGACTGGACTGCAAATGTCGACTTTGTAAAATTTACATCGCAGATTTGGGGTACTTATAGTTGATTTTAACGATTTTGCATTTTGTAGAACTTATCATGTAAATAGGTAAATAGTTGGCTTAGTTAGCTGTAGTTAGCTATTTTTTCTGTCACTTGCCAACTTTAAATAAATCATTTATTATTTATTATCATTATTATTATCATTATTATTATATAGAATCCTAATAAGTTGCAAACAAAATGACGTCATCAACTGACACTTAAAATCATTGGATAACTTAATCAAAGGTGAACCTATGGGTAGCTCGCGGAACGTAACTGGGATATCCGATTTTGTTATCATTTAGTTGATTACAAAATGTAACTGTAGGCATTGCTATCCAGCCACACAAGGTAAGATGTTAGGCCACGGCAACACGGTGCCGGTGCAGTGATATTTTGCGTCAATTTCAACTAAGATTCCTGTTGCTGTGGATGAGCAGTTCGAGTTGGCACACATGAATAGTTCCAATGGTTTTTGTGCAAGGCGTTAAAAATTCGAACGAAAAAATCGTACGTAACGTTTCCAGAATAACAGGATTTTTACGGATTTTTGGTGGATTTTTCTCCAAAACAAAAGGATCTTTGCCGGAGATGTGAAATATTCCTTGAAAGTGAAACTCCCCTTGGCGCTCTTGAAGTCATCACGATGAAATATTCCTATCAGGTTCCAGTGTTTGCAGACCTCCGCCTTCAAATCTCACTCTTGCTATGTTTAGTGTGATTTAGATGTTTCATTCTCCTTCACAGAGGCTGAATGGAATTACCAGACGAACGGATTTGGATTCGTTTCTGTTCCAGATTTACCTTTTATTCAACCCAAAATAAACCCCCGTCTAAGTGCCCCAGTGAGAGGTCAGATGTTCACCAGGGCCCTAGTGGTCTTAAAACGAAGTCATATTTTTCCAACGGGGAATTCACCGGGGTAGAATGTACGGGGACACTTGACCGGGGGTGTCAACATTGTAAACTTTCACTGAGAGTAAACAAAGAGCATGGCATTGCTGAATGTGAGAGTATTTTTTAGCCATATGCCCCCATAACAGAAGAAAGGCGACATTTGTCAGAGCATGCGCGAAGCCAGCAAATATCTTTGGGGATGTCTGAGGGCAACTTTGCTAAGTGGCTTGGGATCGGCATTAGATTTAGGGCCTAATTTAGGTCGAGATGCAAATGCTGTGTTTTCATCGTGGTTTACGAAGAACAGTAAATGGTAAGAAAGCTCAAAGGCATAGCTAAGATACAGCCATTCCAATTAATTTGCCGAATATTTTCTCTGAGATGATGTCTTATCAAAACTAGGCCTTTTCCGGGATTATTGTGATTTGATTTTAGGCCGATCGATTTCGCAGACGAAAGGCTGAAAATATCGAACTACAAGATAGTGAAAGGTACCTAGGAATAAGCTGTCTTCATGGATATAATATAGGGTCTACTGGGATAAATGTGCAACCTGCTGCTGGGGGGGGGGGGGGGTAAAGTGGAGTACTGGTTTTTTTGAATTTTTATTCTATCTCGTTAAGCCACGTTATGCTTTAATTGACATTTATTTCGGCCCAGGCAACTGTATGTATGCCTGCTGTTTTGGCAGTTTTGCTCCAGCGATGGCCTGTGTCAAAAAAATAACAATATTGGCGATTTGCCACAAAGAAGGCCAAAATTGTGGCAAGCTTTGTCCAGGAAAGTCTAGCCAAAGGCAGTCATGTCCACAAAACTTGGGCTAGCAACCAGTGCAGTACTAGGAGTGCAGTGCCATTATTTAAAAGTTTGACAGATAATACCCTGCCCTAAACATTTTGCTCACTGCCGAAAGGATTTTCTGACTACTTTGAGACTCCATGAGGACAACACATGCAACATACACAAGTAAAAAATGGACAGAAATAAGAAGTGCTACTATCAAAATATTGGTTTAAATCCAGATTACACTGATCATGTCTAAAAATGGTACAAACTAAACTTTCTTCTCATCTATGGTAAAGGGCCAACATATTGCACTCATTTTAATCTAAGATATGAGGCATATCATTCAAATTTGAAGCCAAGGTTCAGCTTCCAGAACAGATTGTTGCAAGTAATGCAAATTACTGCAGGGAATATCTCAAACAACTTCAAAGACTTGGGTTGAATCAAATATATTTATAACTTTACAAACATAGAACTTGCATACTGCATCAGTGTTAGGCAGCCACAGAGTGCCCTTTGACATGTCTTCACAAAATTTAGTCTTTTGAAGGGTGATATTTTTTGTGTAAATAAAGTAACAGAAAAAAATTAGTACAAATTACTGTAGTAATTTGTATTTACTCCAAAAACTTAATTCTATGATTACATTTCACATACACTGAAACTTCTTTGTTCAAAGAGAGAAGTTCCAAACTAAGGCATGTTTGCTGGATCAGCTATGTTAGCCTACGTAGATGACAATTCTCAGTTGACTGAAAATTAACAGGGAATTAATGTTCAGCTTCACACTTGTTTGCTAAACATTTATGAAACTATCAATTAATTAAACAAATATATACTGGGTGAGCCAGAAAAAATTTCCCATTTTTTAAAATTCATAGCAAAAGAGTTGAATGATTCAAAATCTAGTTAAAAGCCAAGAGATCAAAGTATTAATGATTTCTAACCTTCTTATAATAAGCACTGGAAATCTACTATCTAAATTCAATTTTATGAGTACAGAAAACTTCATGGCTGCAAAATGAGTGAAAAGGGCCTAAAACATTGATCAAACTGTAAAAGACTTTCTTTGCAAAGAACAAAATGCATGGCTGTTTCATCTGCTCAAGAGTTTATTTATAGCTGACCTCAAGAGTTTATAACACATAGATTTTCAAACAAATACTTAAGATGTTCAATCCCATGGCAATAAATGTGCACCGGACTCACCCATATTTCCATTTTCTTCATTGTTCTATCCTGGAAGTCTTTTATTATTTGATTAGGGATTTTGAGCCTTTTCAGTCATGCTTCTGCCAAAAAATTTGTAAAGTTAAATTTACTTACTAATTCCAGTGCTCCTAAGAAGGTGAGAAAAATCACAACATGTTTTGACCTCTTTCCTGTCAAGCAAATATTTATTCATTCCTAGGACTCCAAGGACTCTTGATGAAAAGAACTTTCAACAGTGAAACTTTTTCTGGCTCACCCAGCATGAACCACAAGTAATTTAGATCATTTTCCCAACCTGAAGAAATCAGAGCAGATTTTGCACCAAAGCAGTTTGCAACAATTTGTTTCAAGGTTTTTGTTGATATACAGGTTAGCAAAAATTAAAAGCCAGATTTGTACAAATTCAAAGCCAGCATGCAAAATCCAAAAGAACAATGGAGCAACTCAGTGCAACATTGCAAAGTTAGTATAAATTGAATTTTTCACTGAAGGCAGAATTCAAGATACATGCAGAGGCAACATGCATGTCTCCAATATATGTCAATCTATGAAGAGTGGGAGCCTGGGTTGGACCTTGAGCTGATGCATCTACTTCAACTTCCAAACATGGCTTCCTATAAAAGACAACAGAAAACATAACAGAACACAGGGCAGAACACACACTGTAAGTTTGGGCTATTCCATTTATCATGGGAGGATTGGGGATAATTGCCCCCCCCCACATTTTCATCAAAGGATGGCCCCTGAGATGCCTTTAATACCAAGGAAAAAGTGCTGGGATATAGGGGGTAAGAATTTGTCTCAGAAATGCTGGAGGGAAGTTACTTACTGTAACTGAATTGTGTTGTCACAGCTTCCATTTAGAATGGGTATAGAATGAAATCCAAAGGACACCATGCAAATTTTTTTAACATATCATTACACCATCAATGTCAACTCCTTGCGTTAACTTATTCAGGTATGTTAGTCCAGATTTTCTCATCTTGGAGTATCACAACTGTGATTTAAAAACAAATGGACCACCTTTGGAGGTGGCCGTAGCATGTATGTATGTACAGGGTGTCTCAAAAAAATTGTTCGACGTTTGATTAAATGTTGAAAAATAAGGACAAAATGAACAGGCTCATGGAAACATAACCCTGTTCCTAAGATTATGAAATAATCTTAGAGACTAAAATCGTCCAAATCGGTTGAAAATTCACTGAGTTACGAGCTCTCGAAGGTCAAAAATATGAGATGGCTGAAACCAGAGACCCCCGAGATTACTTGTATAGCAAAAAGCTCAAAGACGGAGGTAAGGGAAGCTTATCCAATGTCATACCTCTAGTTGATATCAGAGCAAACCAAATACGACTTCTAAAGTAAATTATTTCTTGCGATCATTCTCAAAATTCCTTAACATTGCATAGGTCCAAAAACAGTGGTTCAAAACAAAATCGGCGAGAGACTGAATCTGTTTCCTCAAAGCATCCATATGCTTGACAGTTAGGTTATCGAATACCTGTTTGAATCCCACTTGGTTCGCCCTGAAACAATTGAGAAATAGCAGAAACGACGGCCTATGGGACTTTTACCAAAAATGCCATTTCAAGGCCTCTGGTTTCAGCTTTCGCGCAAACATGAACTTCAAAAGCTCGTAACCCCATGAATTTTTATCGGATTTGCAAGATTCTTGTGTCAAAAATTAATTTAAAATCTCAGGACAAGGGTGACTTGACCAAAGGTCTATTCAGCGTATCGTTATTTTTTAGTATTTAATCAAACGTCGAACAATTTTTTTGAGACACCCTGTATGTATGTATATTTTCGCCAAAAAACAAAAAACTATCAAATATTAAAATACAATAAATCTATTTAAAAAGAAAAGAAAAATCTAACAACAGGTGTGTGATATTAAAATAAATACAGCTATCTAAATTAAAAACACCCTTAGGTAAAATGGCAGGGATAGCATTAAAAGGTCAGTGTGACCTTGATTCCATAATGGTCCCTCCAAAGGTGTCAATGAAAGAAAAATTTTAATGGAAGAAAAGAAAATTCTAGTAGATGTTGAAATATTTTTAATTTGAACCAAATCGGTAATAAGAGAGTGTGTGAGCTGTTAATAATACACATATACATCATCTTCCTTCCTTTGTATATGTTTGAATAAATTTTCTTTGATCTTGTGTTTAAAATGTGCAACAAATTCTTACCCCCATAGGCCTTTGTACAAAAATGACCACCGGAAAAACACTCCGTGAGTGCACAATGCACGATAAATTTTTAAATTTTTTGTTGAAACTTATTCATTTGTGTCAGAAGATGTCAACTTATTAATATCGTGAAGTAGCACAAGGCCGATTAGTAAATATTGGACCATCGGTGGAGGGGGCCGATGTAACAAATTCTCAGGCCGCTAGGCCTTCGTACAAAAATAACCCCCGGAAAAACACTCCGTGAGTGCACAATGCACGATAAATTTTAAATTTTTTGTTGAAACTTATTCATTTGTGTCAGAAGATGTCAACATTTTCATATCGTGAAGTAGCACAAGGCCGATTAGAAAATATTGGACCATCTTTGAAGGAGGCTGATGTAACAAATTCTCAGGCCGGTAGGCCTTCGTACAAAAATGACCCCCGGAAAAACACTCCGTGAGTGCACAATGCACGATAAATTTTTAAATTTTTTGTTGAAACTTATTCATTTGTGTCAGAAGATGTCAACTTATTAATATCGTGAAGTAGCACAAGGCCGATTAGTAAATATTGGACCATCGGTGGAGGGGGCCGATGTAACAAATTCTCAGGCCCGTAGGCCTTCCTACAAAAATGACCCCCGGAAAAAACACTCCGTGAGTGCACAATGCACGATAAATTTTTAAATTTTTTGTTGAAACTTATTCATTTGTGTCAGAAGATGTCAAAATTTTCATATCGTGAAGTAGCACCAGGCCGATTAGAAAATATTGGATCATCGGTGGAGGGGGCCGATGTAACAAATTCTCAGGCCCGTAGACCTTAGTATAAAAATGACCACCGGAAAAAACACTCACTGAGTGCACAATGCACGATAAATTTTTAAATTTTTTGTTGAAACTTATTCATTTGTGTCAGAAGATGTCAACTTATTAATATCGTGAAGTAGCACAAGGCCGATTAGTAAATATTGGACCATCGGTGGAGGGGGCCGATGTAACAAATTCTCAGGCCCGTAGGCCTTCCTACAAAAATGACCCCCGGAAAAAACACTCCGTGAGTGCACAATGCACGATAAATTTTTAAATTTTTTGTTGAAACTTATTCATTTGTGTCAGAAGATGTCAAAATTTTCATATCGTGAAGTAGCACCAGGCCGATTAGAAAATATTGGATCATCGGTGGAGGGGGCCGATGTAACAAATTCTCAGGCCCGTAGACCTTAGTATAAAAATGACCACCGGAAAAAACACTCACTGAGTGCACAATGCACGATAAATTTTTAAATTTTTTGTTGAAACTTATTCATTTGTGTCAGAAGATGTCAACATTTTCATATCGTGAAGTAGCACCAGGCCGATTAGTAAATATTGGACCATCTTTGAAGGGGGCCGATGCAACAAATTCTCAGGCCGGTAGGCCTTCGTACAAAAATGACCCCCGGAAAAACACTCCGTGAGTGCACAATGCACGATAAATTTTTTGTTGAAACTTATTCATTTGCTTCAGAAGATGTCAACTTGTTAATATCGTGAAGTAGCACAAGGCCGATTAGTAAATATTGGACCATCGGTGGAGGGGGCCGATGTAACAAATTCTCAGGCCCGTAGGCCTTCCTACAAAAATGACCACCGGAAAAAAACACTCACTGAGTGGACAATGCACGATAAATTTTTAAATTTTTTATTGAAACTTATTCATTTGTGTCAGAAGATGTCAACTTATTAATATCGTGAAGTAGCACAAGGCCGATTAGTAAATATTGGGCCATCGGTGGAGGGGGCCGATGTAGCAAATTCTCAGGCCCGTAGGCCTTCCTACAAAAATGACCACCGGAAAAAAACACTCACTGAGTGGACAATGCACGATAAATTTTTAAATTTTTTGTTGAAACTTATTCATTTGTTTCAGAAGATGTCAACTTGTTAATATCGTGAAGTAGCACAAGGCTGATTAGTAAATATTGGACCATCGGTGGAGGGGGCCGATGTAACAAATTCTCAGGCCCGTAGGCCTTTGTACAAAAATGACCCCCGGAAAAACACTCCGTGAGTGCACAATGCACGATAAATTTTTTGTTGAAACTTATTCATTTGCTTCAGAAGATGTCAACTTGTTAATATCGTGAAGTAGCACAAGGCTGATTAGTAAATATTGGACCATCGGTGGAGGGGGCCGATGTAACAAATTCTCAGGCCCGTAGGCCTTTGTACAAAAATGACCCCCGGAAAAAACACTCACTGAGTGCACAATGCACGATAAATTTTTAAATTTTTTGTTGAAACTTATTCATTTGTGTCAGAAGATGTCAACATTTTCATATCGTGAAGTAGCACCAGGCCGATTAGTAAATATTGGACCATCTTTGAAGGGGGCCGATGCAACAAATTCTCAGGCCGGTAGGCCTTCGTACAAAAATGACCCCCGGAAAAACACTCCGTGAGTGCACAATGCACGATAAATTTTTTGTTGAAACTTATTCATTTGCTTCAGAAGATGTCAACTTGTTAATATCGTGAAGTAGCACAAGGCCGATTAGTAAATATTGGACCATCGGTGGAGGGGGCCGATGTAACAAATTCTCAGGCCCGTAGGCCTTCCTACAAAAATGACCACCGGAAAAAAACACTCACTGAGTGGACAATGCACGATAAATTTTTAAATTTTTTATTGAAACTTATTCATTTGTGTCAGAAGATGTCAACTTATTAATATCGTGAAGTAGCACAAGGCCGATTAGTAAATATTGGGCCATCGGTGGAGGGGGCCGATGTAGCAAATTCTCAGGCCCGTAGGCCTTCCTACAAAAATGACCACCGGAAAAAAACACTCACTGAGTGGACAATGCACGATAAATTTTTAAATTTTTTGTTGAAACTTATTCATTTGTTTCAGAAGATGTCAACTTGTTAATATCGTGAAGTAGCACAAGGCTGATTAGTAAATATTGGACCATCGGTGGAGGGGGCCGATGTAACAAATTCTCAGGCCCGTAGGCCTTTGTACAAAAATGACCCCCGGAAAAAACACTCCGTGAGTGCACGATGCACGATAAATTTTTTAATTTTTTGTTGAAACTTATTCATTTGTGTCAGAAGATATCTATATTTTCATATCGTGAGGTAGCACAAAGTCGATGCAAGTGAATTTGTGCCTGCTTTGGAAACACGGTCGGTGGGGGAGTTTGCTTAGGCCTTGTCTATATGAGCTATCGTCAAGCCAGCCTCCACTTTTCAGCCTCCACTTTTCTGCGGTTACCGTTTATACGTAGCGGCTTTTACCGCAATCGGATACGGTGATCTCCCATTGATTGTTTACTGTTATTGACGATGTTACATGTAACCACGCGTCAGTGCTAATCCTTCTAAGGGTCTCTTGACAACATGCGACGTGAATATGATCCTATATGATCCAGGAATGGAGGGGGAAGTGAAAATAAAAACAAAGCAGAGCAACACAGTCACGCAACTTTTGAGAATTGACTATTGTTATCTTTCATTTTTGCACTTAAAATTAATTCCTTCTTACTTCTTCGTCTTCAATGATTTCTTCAAATAAATAGGTTTCCATGGCATTAGTTTCAATAAATTAGTTTTAATAAATTTGAATCAGCTTCTCAAGCTTGGGGGAGGGGCACGACCATTGAGGGAAATTCTCTCCTCAAGAACAAGGGGCATTTTATGAAAATTAAATGGTCGCTTCTTTGTTTATTGCAAAATCTTGGTAGGGGGGGGGGGCACCTAGCCCAAGTGCCTCCAAATTCCTACCTCTGTGTGAATAAGACACTATTAGTGAACCTTTCCAAATAAAACATAATAACTTGCACAATTTAGTACCGAACTATTCTTAATTTGTTTCCAAAATTATAAATTTTTTGCAGCTAGTCTTTCATAAAGATGTCACATAGATCTTATCCGTTTTCATCTCGAAATCCTATTTCTTTTTTTGTTCTCTACTGGATGGCTTTTGAGCACTTGTCCCAGTTTGGGCCTAAATTGGGTAAGTGTTTTACCGCACTTTCTGAAGTTATTTTGGAAAAGTAATTTTGCAAAACAATACACCTATCAATGTACTATTAGGAACTGTATTCATCTCGTTGCAGCATTTTGTTAAACGGCTAGCCTCCACGGGTTTTTGTTTTCTACTCAACGGCTTTTAAGCATTTATCCGTTTTTAGGCCCAACTTTGGTCCATGTTTTACCGCACTTTCTGAAGTTATTTTTGAAAACTAATTTTGCAAAACAATACACCTATCATTGTACTATTAGGAACTGTATTCATCTCGTTGCAGCATTTTGTTAAACGGCTAGCCTCCACGGGTTTTTGTTTTCTACTCTACGGCTTTTGAGCATTTATCCGTTTTAGGCCTAACATTGGTCCATGTTTTACCGCACTTTCTGAAGTTATTTTGGAAAACTAATTTGCAAACCAATACACCTATCAATGTACTATTAGGAACTGTATTCATCTCGTTGCAGCATTTTGTTAAACGGCTAGCCTCCACGGGTTTTTGTTTTCTACTCAACGGCTTTTAAGCATTTATCCGTTTTTAGGCCCAACTTTGGTCCATGTTTTACCGCACTTTCTGAAGTTATTTTTGAAAACTAATTTTGCAAAACAATACACCTATCATTGTACTATTAGGAACTGTATTCATCTCGTTGCAGCATTTTGTTAAACGGCTAGCCTCCACGGGTTTTTGTTTTCTACTCTACGGCTTTTGAGCATTTATCCGTTTTAGGCCTAACATTGGTCCATGTTTTACCGCACTTTCTGAAGTTATTTTGGAAAACTAATTTGCAAACCAATACACCTATCAATGTACTATTAGGAACTGTATTCATCTCGTTGCAGCATTTTGTTAAACGGCTAGCCTCCAGGGGTTTTTGTTTTCTACTCTACGGCTTTTGATCAATTATCCGTTTTAGGCCCAACTTTGGTCCATGTTTTACCGCACTTTCTGAAGTTATTTTGGAAAAGTAATTTTGCAAAACAATACACCTATCAATGTACTATTAGGAACTGTATTCATCTCGTTGCAGCATTTTGTTAAACGGCTAGCCTCCACGGGTTTTTGTTTTCTACTCTACGGCTTTTGATCATTTATCCGTTTTAGGCCTAACTTTGGTCCATGTTTTACCGCACTTTCTGAAGTTATTTTGGAAAAGTAGTTTTGCAAAACAATACACCTATCAATGTACTATTAGGAACTGTATTCATCTCGTTGCAGCATTTTGTTAAACGGCTAGCCTCCACGGGTTTTTGTTTTCTACTCTACGGCTTTTGAGCATTTATCCGTTATAGGCCCAACTTTGGTCCATGTTTTACCGCACTTTCTGAAGTTATTTTGGAAAACTAATTTCGCAAGACAATACACCTATCAATGTACTATTAGTAACTGCACTAATCTCGTTGCAGCATTTTGTTAAACGGCTAGCCTCCACGGGTTTTTGTTTTCTACTCAACGGCTTTTAAGTATTTATCCGTTTTAGGCCCAACTTTGGTCCATGTTTTACCGCACTTTCTGAAGTTATTTTTGAAAACTAATTTTGCAAAACAATACACCTATCATTGTACTATTAGGAACTGTATTCATCTCGTTGCAGCATTTTGTTAAACGGCTAGCCTCCACGGGTTTTTGTTTTCTACTCTACGGCTTTTGAGCATTTATCCGTTTTAGGCCTAACATTGGTCCATGTTTTACCGCACTTTCTGAAGTTATTTTGGAAAACTAATTTGCAAACCAATACACCTATCAATGTACTATTAGGAACTGTATTCATCTCGTTGCATTATTTTGTTAAACGGCTAGCCTCCAGGGGTTTTTGTTTTCTACTCTACGGCTTTTGATCATTTATCCGTTTTAGGCCCAACTTTGGTCCATGTTTTACCGCACTTTCTGAAGTTATTTTGGAAAAGTAATTTTGCAAAACAATACACCTATCAATGTACTATTAGGAACTGTATTCATCTCGTTGCAGCATTTTGTTAAACGGCTAGCCTCCACGGGTTTTTGTTTTCTACTCTACTGCTTTTGATCATTTATCCGTTTTAGGCCCAACTTTGGTCCATGTTTTACCGCACTTTCTGAAGTTATTTTGGAAAAGTAATTTTGCAAAACAATACACCTATCAATGTACTATTAGGAACTGTATTCATCTCGTTGCAGCATTTTGTTAAACGGCTAGCCTCCACGGGTTTTTGTTTTCTACTCTACGGCTTTTGAGCATTTATCCGTTTTAGGCCCAACTTTGGTCCATGTTTTACCGCACTTTCTGAAGTTATTTTGGAAAAGTAATTTTGCAAAACAATACACCTATCAATGTACTATTAGGAACTGTATTCATCTCGTTGCAGCATTTTGTTAAACGGCTAGCCTCCACGGGTTTTTGTTTTCTACTCTACGGCTTTTGATCATTTATCCGTTTTAGGCCTAACTTTGGTCCATGTTTTACCGCACTTTCTGAAGTTATTTTTGAAAACTAATTTTGCAAAACAATACACCTATCATTGTACTATTAGGAACTGTATTCATCTCGTTGCAGCATTTTGTTAAACGGCTAGCCTCCACGGGTTTTTGTTTTCTACTCTACGGCTTTTGAGCATTTATCCGTTTTAGGCCTAACATTGGTCCATGTTTTACCGCACTTTCTGAAGTTATTTTGGAAAACTAATTTGCAAACCAATACACCTATCAATGTACTATTAGGAACTGTATTCATCTCGTTGCAGCATTTTGTTAAACGGCTAGCCTCCACGGGTTTTTGTTTTCTACTCAACGGCTTTTAAGCATTTATCCGTTTTTAGGCCCAACTTTGGTCCATGTTTTACCGCACTTTCTGAAGTTATTTTTGAAAACTAATTTTGCAAAACAATACACCTATCATTGTACTATTAGGAACTGTATTCATCTCGTTGCAGCATTTTGTTAAACGGCTAGCCTCCACGGGTTTTTGTTTTCTACTCTACGGCTTTTGAGCATTTATCCGTTTTAGGCCTAACATTGGTCCATGTTTTACCGCACTTTCTGAAGTTATTTTGGAAAACTAATTTGCAAACCAATACACCTATCAATGTACTATTAGGAACTGTATTCATCTCGTTGCAGCATTTTGTTAAACGGCTAGCCTCCAGGGGTTTTTGTTTTCTACTCTACGGCTTTTGATCAATTATCCGTTTTAGGCCCAACTTTGGTCCATGTTTTACCGCACTTTCTGAAGTTATTTTGGAAAAGTAATTTTGCAAAACAATACACCTATCAATGTACTATTAGGAACTGTATTCATCTCGTTGCAGCATTTTGTTAAACGGCTAGCCTCCACGGGTTTTTGTTTTCTACTCTACGGCTTTTGATCATTTATCCGTTTTAGGCCTAACTTTGGTCCATGTTTTACCGCACTTTCTGAAGTTATTTTGGAAAAGTAGTTTTGCAAAACAATACACCTATCAATGTACTATTAGGAACTGTATTCATCTCGTTGCAGCATTTTGTTAAACGGCTAGCCTCCACGGGTTTTTGTTTTCTACTCTACGGCTTTTGAGCATTTATCCGTTATAGGCCCAACTTTGGTCCATGTTTTACCGCACTTTCTGAAGTTATTTTGGAAAACTAATTTCGCAAGACAATACACCTATCAATGTACTATTAGTAACTGCACTAATCTCGTTGCAGCATTTTGTTAAACGGCTAGCCTCCACGGGTTTTTGTTTTCTACTCAACGGCTTTTAAGTATTTATCCGTTTTAGGCCCAACTTTGGTCCATGTTTTACCGCACTTTCTGAAGTTATTTTTGAAAACTAATTTTGCAAAACAATACACCTATCATTGTACTATTAGGAACTGTATTCATCTCGTTGCAGCATTTTGTTAAACGGCTAGCCTCCACGGGTTTTTGTTTTCTACTCTACGGCTTTTGAGCATTTATCCGTTTTAGGCCTAACATTGGTCCATGTTTTACCGCACTTTCTGAAGTTATTTTGGAAAACTAATTTGCAAACCAATACACCTATCAATGTACTATTAGGAACTGTATTCATCTCGTTGCATTATTTTGTTAAACGGCTAGCCTCCAGGGGTTTTTGTTTTCTACTCTACGGCTTTTGATCATTTATCCGTTTTAGGCCCAACTTTGGTCCATGTTTTACCGCACTTTCTGAAGTTATTTTGGAAAAGTAATTTTGCAAAACAATACACCTATCAATGTACTATTAGGAACTGTATTCATCTCGTTGCAGCATTTTGTTAAACGGCTAGCCTCCACGGGTTTTTGTTTTCTACTCTACTGCTTTTGATCATTTATCCGTTTTAGGCCCAACTTTGGTCCATGTTTTACCGCACTTTCTGAAGTTATTTTGGAAAAGTAATTTTGCAAAACAATACACCTATCAATGTACTATTAGGAACTGTATTCATCTCGTTGCAGCATTTTGTTAAACGGCTAGCCTCCACGGGTTTTTGTTTTCTACTCTACGGCTTTTGAGCATTTATCCGTTTTAGGCCCAACTTTGGTCCATGTTTTACCGCACTTTCTGAAGTTATTTTGGAAAAGTAATTTTGCAAAACAATACACCTATCAATGTACTATTAGGAACTGTATTCATCTCGTTGCAGCATTTTGTTAAACGGCTAGCCTCCACGGGTTTTTGTTTTCTACTCTACGGCTTTTGATCATTTATCCGTTTTAGGCCTAACTTTGGTCCATGTTTTACCGCACTTTCTGAAGTTATTTTGGAAAAGTAGTTTTGCAAAACAATACACCTATCAATGTACTATTAGGAACTGTATTCATCTCGTTGCAGCATTTTGTTAAACGGCTAGCCTCCACGGGTTTTTGTTTTCTACTCTACGGCTTTTGAGCATTTATCCGTTATAGGCCCAACTTTGGTCCATGTTTTACCGCACTTTCTGAAGTTATTTTGGAAAACTAATTTCGCAAGACAATACACCTATCAATGTACTATTAGTAACTGCACTAATCTCGTTGCAGCATTTTGTTAAACGGCTAGCCTCCACGGGTTTTTGTTTTCTACTCAACGGCTTTTAAGTATTTATCCGTTTTAGGCCCAACTTTGGTCCATGTTTTACCGCACTTTCTGAAGTTATTTTTGAAAACTAATTTTGCAAAACAATACACCTATCATTGTACTATTAGGAACTGTATTCATCTCGTTGCAGCATTTTGTTAAACGGCTAGCCTCCACGGGTTTTTGTTTTCTACTCTACGGCTTTTGAGCATTTATCCGTTTTAGGCCTAACATTGGTCCATGTTTTACCGCACTTTCTGAAGTTATTTTGGAAAACTAATTTGCAAACCAATACACCTATCAATGTACTATTAGGAACTGTATTCATCTCGTTGCATCATTTTGTTAAACGGCTAGCCTCCAGGGGTTTTTGTTTTCTACTCTACGGCTTTTGATCATTTATCCGTTTTAGGCCCAACTTTGGTCCATGTTTTACCGCACTTTCTGAAGTTATTTTGGAAAAGTAATTTTGCAAAACAATACACCTATCAATGTACTATTAGGAACTGTATTCATCTCGTTGCAGCATTTTGTTAAACGGCTAGCCTCCACGGGTTTTTGTTTTCTACTCTACTGCTTTTGATCATTTATCCGTTTTAGGCCCAACTTTGGTCCATGTTTTACCGCACTTTCTGAAGTTATTTTGGAAAAGTAATTTTGCAAAACAATACACCTATCAATGTACTATTAGGAACTGTATTCATCTCGTTGCAGCATTTTGTTAAACGGCTAGCCTCCACGGGTTTTTGTTTTCTACTCTACGGCTTTTGAGCATTTATCCGTTTTAGGCCCAACTTTGGTCCATGTTTTACCGCACTTTCTGAAGTTATTTTGGAAAACTAATTTCGCAAAACAATACACCTATCAATGTACTATTAGGAACTGTATTCATCTCGTTGGAGCATTTTGTTAAACGGCTAGCCTCCACGGGTTTTTGTTTTCTACTCTACGGCTTTTGATCATTTATCCGTTTTAGGCACAACTTTGGTCCATGTTTTACCGCACTTTCTGAAGTTATTTTGGAAAACTAATTTCGCAAAACAAGACACCTATCAATATACTATTAGTAACTGCATTAATCTCGTTGCAGCATTTTGTTAAACGGCTAGCCTCCACGGGTTTTTGTTTTCTACTCTACGGCTTTTGATCATTTATCCGTTTTCGGCCCAACTTTGGTCCATGTTTTACCGCACTTTCTGAAGTTATTTTTGAAAACTAATTTTGCAAAACAATACACCTATCAATGTACTATTAGGAACTGTATTCATCTCGTTGCAGCATTTTGTTAAACGGCTAGCCTCCACGGGTTTTTGTTTTCTACTCTACGGATTTTGAGATTTGATCCCGAGTTACATTGTTGTGTGAAAGCAGTAATATCCTTATTGCTTTGATTTGCAGGACTCCGCATTTTCTTCAAAAGTTCTCCTCTTTTCTTTTTCCTCAACCTTTTTTCCCGTTTTGATAGCAGAAACGAAGCAAAAAAATACAAAGTTTGCTACAATAGATCTTTATTACTCTTCCTAGTTCTGTTTTAAATTTCTCCCTCTTTAAATTTATCTTTTCTTCTTTCTCATGGGCAATTTGGTTCTGCACAATGTCTTTCACTTACCAGGCTATCAAAATCCTTAGGTTTTTTAAAAATCTGAATGGATGCATTTTCAACGAAACTAATTTAATGACATTCAAATTTTCTTCCGAAGCCTTGTAGAAAGTCATTGTGTAGTTAAGCTCGGACACCGCGTCAAGGTATTGCCCTTGTCCGAGTTTCCTCTTTTTTTGACCAGGAGGAAAGCCGACCTTTAGTCAGAATTCGTTACGTTGTTATCTGTTGTATTTACTTTAGATATTTATATCATTATTTGTTTCACTGCATATTACTTAACTTGTCATGCACAGATTTGTCGTGTGTTCGCAAAAGACTCACTGTTGTGATTACAACTTACAGCTAAGCGGTGGAAGCGTACCACCCTTGTCGTCAATATTAAAGAAAGAATCGTATCTTCATTGGATTTTGTTTTTACTGAATAAAGAAATCATTGAACATTTTTATTCATTGTGGTGTCCAAGGAAAGGAACTCCTATTGTAATCTAATTGTATCCTATTGAAAAGAACTCCTATTGTAATCCTAGTGTAATCCTTTCTATTGCAATCTTCCAACGGAAGCAACGTGCGAATCGGACGTAAGGAAATAACAAAGCAATATTCGAACAGTCATCCAATCATGAAAGTCTATTTTCAAATAATCTTTGAATTTACGTGGTACGCTACTACCGCTTTCACTGTAATATTATGATGAGGTCACATCTCATTCACAGTCGTCTCTTCGTTTTGACAAACTGGTGTGTTCACAGCTCATCATGACGACGTCATGTACTTTTCACAATCGTCTGTTCGTACAGGCGAATTGGTTTGATCACAACGCATTATGATGATGTCACATTTCCTCGACAGTCGTTTGTCCGCAAGGAGAGACTTTTGCAATCACATCTCATTGCGATGACGTCAGATCTTTTTCACAATCATCTGTTCGCAAAGACAAACTGATGGAATCATAACTCATCATGATGATGTCATATGCTTTGCATAGTCATCAAATCGGTGTGACCACAACTCATTGTTGTGACATCATACCTCTTTCACAGTCGTCCGTTCGCATAGACAACTGGTGTCATCGATGCTTATGATGACATCATATTCACAGTGGTCTATTCACACACACAAGATAGTATGGAGTGCCAACGCCAAAATAACTAATTATGATAATAAAAAACTTTAATAATGATAATAGAATTTTATGAAATAACAGTAGAGGATATAAAATGATCACAAATTTTAAAATTTGATAATACATATTTTTACAAAATGATAACATAATTTTAATATCATTAGAATAAATTTTTAAAAAGGATAAGATGCGTCTTACACAATGATAATAAGAGCTTCATAATATGAATTATTTTTTTTGGCTTTGGCACTCCATAAGATAGTGCGACTTGTGCTCATATTTTATTCATCTTTAATATTAGGATTGTCGTTTTGTTTTTGACTGATGAACATGAATTTTATTATACACGTGCGGTGTGAGTCAAAAAATGCATTCAATGTTTCAAAATCATACTGTATAACCAAATTGATGAAATTACTTGCTTTTCGTTTCAGCAAGGCTTTTATGTTTTCTCATAAATTTGTATAACTTTTGCCGCGCCTATCATGAGTCTGTCATTTGTTAATCATTGCTTTTCGTCCAGTTTATTTGAAACCACTTACTTACCTATGCTTATATTATTTCACGTTGATTTTTGGATAAAATGGTGTTTTGCCATGCTAGGTGTTGAAAAGTTGATTAAACTGAAATAAACGATCTGTTTTTTGGGCTATGAAAGTTGGAAAGCAATCATTGGAAATATCTTCAAGTTACGGTGAAATTCTCTAATTAAGTAAACAGCCTCCCTCCTGGGGAAGGAGTTTGTGTTCCCCAAGTCGAACCAATGGTTTTGTAGTATGCTTCATAATCAGTGAATGCCCTTTTTGACTCACCCCAGTATCTTTTTTTATGATTAATGCTTATTTCCTGGCAAAGGAGACTGGTTTAGTACATTTGACACCGCTTGAAGCTGGTTCCACGCATTCAACGTTTTTTGCAACTTTGCTTTCGAAAGTAAATGTCTGATAAACTCACTGGTGGAACAGGAATGCAGCCTCGAAACATTCTATATGCCATGATTATACTTGAACACTGTACATCTTTGCAATTGCCTCGTCGCGAGATAGCTTTTTGCTTTCTGCTGCATAACCTATCATGCAAATGGGAATCAGAACATGCTCCATAAAATGCACGCTACTTCTACAAATAGGGTCGCTGCTACTGCAACACTCTCCAATGACGGATATCTTCATGTGTCCATTTTTGACTCACCCCAGTATCTTTTTTTATGATTAATGCTTATTTCCTGGCAAAGGAGACTGGTTTAGTACATTTGACACCGCTTGAAGCTGGTTCCACGCATTCAACGTTTTTTGCAACTTTGCTTTCGAAAGTAAATGTCTGATAAACTCACTGGTGGAACAGGAATGCAGCCTCGAAACATTCTATATGCCATGATTATACTTGAACACTGTACATCTTTGCAATTGCCTCGTCGCGAGATAGCTTTTTGCTTTCTGCTGCATAACCTATCATGCAAATGGGAATCAGAACATGCTCCATAAAATGCACGCTACTTCTACAAATAGGGTCGCTGCTACTGCAACACTCTCCAATGACGGATATCTTCATGTGTCCATTTCTTCCCTCATTTTCGAACGATTTGAACAATATTGTTCTCAACTCTATGTCAAGAACGGATTCCATGAGACTTTCCTTTCCAGCAAAATATTTACTGTGGCTGTCATTGCGACTTGTTTCATACTTTTTCAACCTTCTGTAATCCCTGGCCTTCAATGGATCCAATACCTCAACAAATGGTTTTAGTGTTTGCGAATTTGAGTCATTACATGCTTTGAGAATGTTGCTCATTTCTGTTTCGATAGTATTCCTTGCCTTTTTTACCAACTCGTAAACATATCCACTAGTCAAATCTGGATATTTTCTCACGGCACGGTCATACAATTCTTGGTAGTCATCACTGTTGAGATCATTTAATTCTCTTTCTGTCAATGTTATGACGCTTTGTTTGCCTGTATCCTGAAATTTGTAAGAACGACCAGCGTCTCTTGGGATTGCATGAAGGTGTGCTACCATTATTTTCTCTACCACGTTGCTGGTCACGCATATTGACTTGCCAGTAATAGCAAGGTATATATGTCTCCTTTCCAGGTGAATGTTTATGTTAGTTGGCAATAGATTCCTGCTCAACACCTTGAAGCGAAGGTACATGCAGATGTAAACCCCACAACTTACAGAATCTCGTTGTCTAGTAAAGTTTGGATCACTAGACATCACATACAGCTTGGATTCAGAAATGCCTTCCCCTCTGTGGACTATCGCCGTGTATACATTCACGTAATTTGTTAATAATTTCACTGCTCTCAAACAAGGACTGTTTCCTAGAGGGTCTATGTATGTTATCAGTCCAGAAGTGAAATCAAACACCATGGCTATCCAATGGATTTCGTCAATGCAATATGCAGTTATAGCTTGCGAAAATGCCTTTTCGCCTAGCGACTTCGCATTGTTCTTTACTCCTTTGAAGTTATTGGAATTGATGCGTTTTTCCAGTGACATTAATTTGTCCACACTAATAACCAGTATGTTTCTTTTATGCACTAATATGCTTTCGTTGGCTATTAGAGCCATATATGCATTGATGATATCGCTCGAAAGCATTCCACCATTCAAAGTGCTGTCCAGGGAATGCTTTTTAACAAATTCGCTTTCATTGGACGTTTCATTCACAATTTCTGTAGTGCTTTCGCAGGTCGCTGAAGGGTTTCGAGACGTGAAAGTTGCACTCAACGAGTGCTCGATTGTTCTTGATGATAACTTTTGGGAAGTGGCTAACATGGTAACTGGGCTTTCTTCCATTTCTTTCACTAATATCACATGACTAGTTTCTCCTTCAGTAAACAAATGCTTTTCTCTTCTCAGATACTCTGCGTGTTCAGTTTCATCAAGTAACATTGTTCCTTTGTAGTCCCACCAAATCATTGTTTCCTTAATCGGCATCAGCAACTTGTTACGCCTTTCCAAGTACACACATGATGCTCTGTATTTGATAACCTTGCTCATGGTTGACCTGTTCACGACGACTTCAATAGGTAAGTTAAAAAGGCTTCCGCTAGAAACCCTCACATCATTACACTTCACGCTGTCACACTTCAGAACCAAGACATCTGGAACGTCAAACACCACTGTCTGCACAGTTTCCACGTTTTGACAGTAGTTACAAGGTCGCTTTGGCTTCTCAAATAACTTCTGTATGCTCTTCTTGCTTACTTGGTTCACATGTATGGAATTGTTGTTGATGAGGTCGACGTTGCATGATCCACATTCTCGGCAGTCAACTATTTCTACTCCAATGAGTCTCAAGCTAATGTTTCGAACACATTGCTGCAGTAGTAAGCAAGTCAAAACATCAAAATCTTTGTCATAAACGTCGCAAGGCAAACGCTGGTAAACTTCCCTTGCAGCAATGAGCAACAATTGATGAAATAGTGTCTTTGTGATCTTTTGGTCCAGGAACTCGTCTCTGACCTGGTTAAATTTGCGTAACGGAAAGGATCTTTTCCATCTTGTACTAAGTTTGGTCCGATCAGCAAACAAGCAAAACATCAGTGCAGGAGCGCAGCTATCAAGCATCATATCAACCGTATCTACTCTCTCATAGAATAGCATGTATGAGTTGTAGAGTAATTCCTCGTTCCATTCTGATTCGGACACTGTCACAGCATTATCATTCATTGTCAAAACTGTGTGTTCATTTAGGAATACGCAGCATGTGTAGTGCCCCGCATCAAGGGAAGAACCATGATGTGTAACCACGCTGCGCAGTATGTACTGCGTTTCCAATGAGTCACCTCGTTGCTGGCTTGAGCCTGCTTTCTGCTCGTTATTGACTGAGTGATTTTCTAAGTCGATAAGGTATGATGGGAAAACGGGCACTCGTAGTTTTCTTGCTACACTGTTATCGTGAGTGTAGCGCTTAATCACCACAGCAAGTTCCGGAGGAGTATTCATCACTACATACTGGTATCCTTTATCGTTTCTTCCACACTTGCACTCCATTCGATTTCTATAATCATCTGCATAGCGGACGTCTAGTCCCTTTTGAACTGAGGTAATATCTTCCTCTCCATCTTGTAATATATCTATAATTATCATGTTCTCCTTTATGTCGTCACTACTCTCAGCTTCATCGCAATTGAAACATTTCGAAAACCGTCGGTAGACTACTTCGCAGAAATCGTTATTGTGCCTCGTATTCAGGTCGCCGATTAACTTCATGGCAAAAACATGGGCATCATGTTGTATGTTTAATCGCAGCTCTGATTGCGGCAATGCCTCCAACAACTTCAAGCTTACTTCTAAAACTGGCTCAAGACTCGCCTGCGGAGCAGATAAGTTTCGTACCAAGCCAAATACTTTATTGCAAGCGACGGGATGGCAGTCTACTTCCAGCGTGTCCTGAGCACCAAGAAACAGAAAACTCCGGCAAAGAGTTTTCAAAAATAACTTCAGAAAGTGCGGTAAAACATGGACCAAAGTTGAGCCTAAAACGGATAAATAGCCGTTGAGTAGAAAACAAAAACCCGTGGAGGCTAGCCGTTTAACGAAATGCTGCAACGAGATTAGTGCAGTTACTAATAGTACATTGATAGGTGTATTGTTTTGCAAATTAGTTTTCCAAAATAACTTCAGAAAGTGCGGTAAAACATGGACCAATGTTAGGCCTAAAACGGATAAATGCTCAAAAGCCGTAGAGTAGAAAACAAAAACCCGTGGAGGCTAGCCGTTTAACAAAATGCTGCAACGAGATGAATACAGTTCCTAATAGTACATTGATAGGTGTATTGTTTTGCAAAATTACTTTTTCCAAAATAACTTCAGAAAGTGCGGTAAAACATGGACCAATGTTAGGCCTAAAACGGATAAATGCTCAAAAGCCGTAGAGTAGAAAACAAAAACCCGTGGAGGCTAGCCGTTTAACAAAATGCTGCAACGAGATGAATACAGTTCCTAATAGTACAATGATAGGTGTATTGTTTTGCAAAATTAGTTTTCAAAAATAACTTCAGAAAGTGCGGTAAAACATGGACCAAAGTTGGGCCTAAAACGGATAAATGCTTAAAAGCCGTTGAGTAGAAAACAAAAACCCGTGGAGGCTAGCCGTTTAACAAAATGCTGCATCGAGATTAGTGCAGTTACTAATAGTACATTGATAGGTGTATTGTTTTGCGAAATTAGTTTTCCAAAATAACTTCAGAAAGTGCGGTAAAACATGGACCAAAGTTGGGCCTAAAACGGATAAATGCTCAAAAGCCGTAGAGTAGAAAAAAAAACCCGTGGAGGCCAGCCGTTTAACAAAATGCTGCAACGAGATGAATACAGTTCCTAATAGTACATTGATAGGTGTATTGTTTTGCAAAATTACTTTTCCAAAATAACTTCAGAAAGTGCGGTAAAACATGGACCAAAGTTGGGCCTAAAACGGATAAATGATCAAAAGCCGTAGAGTAGAAAACAAAAACCCCTGGAGGCTAGCCGTTTAACAAAATGCTGCAACGAGATGAATACAGTTCCTAATAGTACATTGATAGGTGTATTGTTTTGCAAATTAGTTTTCCAAAATAACTTCAGAAAGTGCGGTAAAACATGGACCAATGTTAGGCCTAAAACGGATAAATGCTCAAAAGCCGTAGAGTAGAAAACAAAAACCCGTGGAGGCTAGCCGTTTAACAAAATGCTGCAACGAGATGAATACAGTTCCTAATAGTAAATTGATAGGTGTATTGTTTTGCAAAATTACTTTTCCAAAATAACTTCAGAAAGTGCGGTAAAACATGGACCAATGTTAGGCCTAAAATGGATAAATGCTCAAAAGCCGTAGAGTAGAAAACAAAAACACGTGGAGGCTAGCCGTTTAACAAAATGCTGCAACGAGATGAATACAGTTCCTAATAGTACATTGATAGGTGTATTGTTTTGCAAAATTAGTTTTCAAAAATAACTTCAGAGATTGCGGTAAAACATGGACCAAAGTTGGGCCTAAAACGGATAAATGCTTAAAAGCCGTTGAGTAGAAAACAAAAACCCGTGGAGGCTAGCCGTTTAACAAAATGCTGCAACGAGATTAGTGCAGTTACTAATAGTACATTGATAGGTGTATTGTTTTGCGAAATTAGTTTTCCAAAATAACTTCAGAAAGTGCGGTAAAACATGGACCAAAGTTGGGCCTATAACGGATAAATGCTCAAAAGCCGTAGAGTAGAAAACAAAAACCCGTGGAGGCTAGCCGTTTAACAAAATGCTGCAACGAGATGAATACAGTTCCTAATAGTACATTGATAGGTGTATTGTTTTGCAAAACTACTTTTCCAAAATAACTTCAGAAAGTGCGGTAAAACATGGACCAAAGTTAGGCCTAAAACGGATAAATGATCAAAAGCCGTAGAGTAGAAAACAAAAACCCGTGGAGGCTAGCCGTTTAACAAAATGCTGCAACGAGATGAATACAGTTCCTAATAGTACATTGATAGGTGTATTGTTTTGCAAAATTACTTTTCCAAAATAACTTCAGAAAGTGCGGTAAAACATGGACCAAAGTTGGGCCTAAAACGGATAATTGATCAAAAGCCGTAGAGTAGAAAACAAAAACCCCTGGAGGCTAGCCGTTTAACAAAATGCTGCAACGAGATGAATACAGTTCCTAATAGTACATTGATAGGTGTATTGGTTTGCAAATTAGTTTTCCAAAATAACTTCAGAAAGTGCGGTAAAACATGGACCAATGTTAGGCCTAAAACGGATAAATGCTCAAAAGCCGTAGAGTAGAAAACAAAAACCCGTGGAGGCTAGCCGTTTAACAAAATGCTGCAACGAGATGAATACAGTTCCTAATAGTACAATGATAGGTGTATTGTTTTGCAAAATTAGTTTTCAAAAATAACTTCAGAAAGTGCGGTAAAACATGGACCAAAGTTGGGCCTAAAACGGATAAATGCTTAAAAGCCGTTGAGTAGAAAACAAAAACCCGTGGAGGCTAGCCGTTTAACAAAATGCTGCAACGAGATTAGTGCAGTTACTAATAGTACATTGATAGGTGTATTGTTTTGCGAAATTAGTTTTCCAAAATAACTTCAGAAAGTGCGGTAAAACATGGACCAAAGTTGGGCCTAAAACGGATAAATGCTCAAAAGCCGTAGAGTGGAAAACAAAAACCCGTGGAGGCTAGCCGTTTAACAAAATGCTGCAACGAGATGAATACAGTTCCTAATAGTACATTGATAGGTGTATTGTTTTGCAAAACTACTTTTCCAAAATAACTTCAGAAAGTGCGGTAAAACATGGACCAAAGTTAGGCCTAAAACGGATAAATGATCAAAAGCCGTAGAGTAGAAAACAAAAACCCGTGGAGGCTAGCCGTTTAACAAAATGCTGCAACGAGATGAATACAGTTCCTAATAGTACATTGATAGGTGTATTGTTTTGCAAAATTACTTTTCCAAAATAACTTCAGAAAGTGCGGTAAAACACTTACCCAATTTAGGCCCAAACTGGGACAAGTGCTCAAAAGCCATCCAGTAGAGAACAAAAAAAGAAATAGGATTTCGAGATGAAAACGGATAAGATCTATGTGACATCTTTATGAAAGACTAGCTGCAAAAAATTTATAATTTTGGAAACAAATTAAGAATAGTTCGGTACTAAATTGTGCAAGTTATTATGTTTTATTTGGAAAGGTTCACTAATAGTGTCTTATTCACACAGAGGTAGGAATTTGGAGGCACTTGGGCTAGGTGCCCCCCCCCCTACCAAGATTTTGCAATAAACAAAGAAGCGACCATTTAATTTTCATAAAATGCCCCTTGTTCTTGAGGAGAGAATTTCCCTCAATGGTCGTGCCCCTCCCCCAAGCTTGAGAAGCTGATTCAAATTTATTAAAACTAATTTATTGAAACTAATGCCATGGAAACCTATTTATTTGAAGAAATCATTGAAGACGAAGAAGTAAGAAGGAATTAATTTTAAGTGCAAAAATGAAAGATAACAATAGTCAATTCTCAAAAGTTGCGTGACTGTGTTGCTCTGCTTTGTTTTTATTTTCACTTCCCCCTCCATTCCTGGATCATATAGGATCATATTCACGTCGCATGTTGTCAAGAGACCCTTAGAAGGATTAGCACTGACGCGTGGTTACATGTAACATCGTCAATAACAGTAAACAATCAATGGGAGATCACCGTATCCGATTGCGGTAAAAGCCGCTACGTATAAACGGTAACCGCAGAAAAGTGGAGGCTGAAAAGTGGAGGCTGGCTTGACGATAGCTCTATATCATATATCAATCAGGAATGATCAGAAGTAAATTGTGTGCTATGTATCACTTACCTTTGCCTCAACTGTCTGCGTTATTGTAGATCAGGCTCTGTTGACTGAAGAAGCCCCTGATCCTCATTTTCTTGCTCCAAAAAATTGCTTATTAATAGGACGCAGAGCTCAATCACACCGGCGCTCCCTGCACAAAATCGAAGCACGAGGCAAGGGATGTTGTTGTTGATTCCACGATCCCAAAGTATCTTGGTCAGCGGTAAAACGAATGTCACCTTTCTTCCATAACAGTTCAAATTTGGAGAGGTTCATCTGCACCTCCAATATCCACCCTATCGTCTCCCGTAGTGCACCTTGGTTCTCATGGATTCCAAATTTCAGTTGCTGCATGCTTGTTTTCTTTCTGAAATCTGTTCTGTAGGCCGATGAGCGGGCAGACAGGAAAAACATTCATTCATTGATTTCTTTTCTTGTTGAAGAAAAGAATTACAATAGTCTGTTTTAGTACGTGACTGGATTGAAACTGGACAAACTTGCTATGACTGGTTTTGATTCCACTTCAGACAAGCCAGACAACAATGGCATTGAAAAGTGCTGTGTGCAATAAATTCCACAGGGCATACCGGAAAAACCAGACCCTATGGCCCTGAGACTAATACGACCTCTAGGACCCAAAGTACAGAGTTTGAAAGGAGTCATTCCCTAAGATGGCATCAGATAACAAGACAGTTTCCTTGCAGATATGTCAACTACTGGCAGTTTTGAAAAGGTAGGCCAAAGTTTCTCTTGTTGTTTTTAACACGGTTTCAATTATCATCCAAGTATTTATCGTTGTTTTCTCTCAGTTCTTTTTCCATTAAATATTCAAGGGTAGGAAAAGCATATCTGACTGATTGCGCAGAAAAGCCTACCTGAAAAGCCTAGCTATGGATTCGTCAGAGCTGGCGCTGCCACTGCATGCTCAGCAATTCAAAGAATAAAATGTTTTTATCTGTACTGGTGTCACGTCTGTTCAAGGGTATTCACCATAGAAACGGTATTCACCCCATGCTGAAGTGAACGGTATTGGCGCTAAATTTGAAAAATTATAGCAGAAACAGCCTGATTAGCATATAGTATCTTGAAACACTGCCTTTATTAAGAGGGGATGACCCCTTAATGTTAAAGATCCTTTTAAACTTGGTCCTGATGGGTCCGAAGGGTTACTGGGGTCTCAGAGTCATACGGTCTGGTTTTTCCAGTATGCTATTCCGCAGACAGCAGAGTTGAAAAGATGCTTTGTTCAAAACTTTCGCAAAGCAGTATGGGTCCTGATATAAAAGGAAAAAATGTCTACGGGAAATTTCCCATCCCATCTCACAAACTCGCGTCACTTCGTTCCGCGAGCAAAAACGAAATGAGATAACAAAAAAATGTCAACAGGATTTCTTATCAATCGACAGGGCCCTTCGCTTGCATCAATAAAACTTTTCACTTCAGATCACCTTTAAGTGGTGTCGAAGAATTATTTGATAATTTCTGGTGCTTCAATTTCAAGACTTTCGACGGGCTAAACTTTTATCATGATCTTTTATCCGTAGAAAACTTTCGATTTATGCCAACTTGCAACTTCTTTTCGTCAACAAATCATTATCAATCTCATGTTCAGTCATTTGGAAAGTTGCTAAAAGTTTTTCGGATTCTTTTCGCGAGTCGGTAGATTTTATTTCGATTATTTTGCAAGATGGGGTAATTTGGGTCTACTGGGATTTTCATAGAATATTGTTACGAGTCGCGTTGTGCAGGAATTGGCAATTGCTCCCGAATCAAAACAAAAATTGAGATAATACTGCAAGCAAATGGATGATACATCGAAAACAGCATAAGGTACACGTTTTTGTTTATGTTTTAGTGGTTTCAGAACAAGACACAAGGATTCATTTCTTTTAAATATCATTTCGAAAGAAACTTTGTTTACATTTCCATCTTCAAGAATGGGCCTAAATATGCGCCGATGGTGGTACGATTTATTTTTAATTTTCTCTGTGCAGTTTTACAAGTCTTTGGCTGCGAAACTCTGAAAATCCAATCACAATTATCCATAAAAGCATTCTAAAATGTTATTTTCGCTAATTTACAATACTCCTGACGAAACAGATACCGTTTTTCTCGAATAGACCTAAATTTCCCGCAGACAGGTTGAAATTACGCGCAGAAGTAAGGAAAGTAACAAATTCTAAAAAAATATTCAAACTTCAAATAAAAGAACGGGAACAAGTTTCCAAGAATGACAAAAGATTCAATGTAGGAAAAACGAAAAAAGTTCTTCTATAGTTCCAACGACTTTGTGAGGATACTGTATTTGTTTCGAAAAATGCCCATTTTAGACCCAAATTACCCCACCTTACCCTATTTTGTTTAGATTCTAAACAATCAAATTTGGTACGCTTACAGTTTTTGAAAGTTTTGGTACGCTTACAGTTTTTCCCATTATGAATTGGGAAGAACAACTCAAAACCATAAAGCGAAAGATAAAAAACGGATTAGGGGCGATGTTTAAACTCAAAAACATCCTCTCCCAGAAACAATTGGCAACTGTTTATCGAGCATTAATTGAAAGCCATCTGAGATATTGCAGTGTCATTTGGGGATGTCTGTCAAACACAAAACTGGAATCCCTACAGAGGCTGCAAAACAGGGCACGCAGACTAATTGAATGCGCAAGGCACAAAGATGGCTGGGTATGCGATTGGCTCGATGTACGCAATCTAATAAAATATGACCAGCTAATTACTACATACAAGATAAAAAATGGACTCTGCCCAGAGAACCTCAAAAATAAATTCACTCCTAGGTCGAATATTTCGAAATATAACACAAGAAAAATTGATGATTTCGAAATTCCTCGGCTTCGTCTTGAGTACTGCAAAAAGTCTTTTGGATACCAGGGAGCAAGTGCCTGGAACGAGATCCCAAAGCAAATACGAGACTCTGCCTCATTGAGCTCCTTCAAAGTAAGACTGAGGGAGTTCTTGAGGTAGAGGGACACAAACACAACCCCTTGGAAGAGCAGCTTTATTTTTTCATGATATTATCAACATTTATATTTATTTTGTTATGCTGATAGGGTATTGTGTATAAATAAGAATAAAATAAAAATAAATAAAATAAATAAATAAAGAACGTTTGCAATAGCGCAGTGTTTCTCATTTGCGAATCTAGCCGCTTGAGGGCCCTTGAGAGATTACAATCGATGCACTTCATGTGCTTTTGCAAGAAAAGAAATAGTTGTTTTCTAAGGCCCCGTCTACACGATACCGTTTTCATTTCATATCGGATTGGGTAAGGCAATCCGATATGAAAAGTTCTCCTGTTTACACGATGCCGTTTTCATTTCATAGCGGATTGGGGTTCTGTTTACACGATACCGTTTCGCCTTGCACTGTAATGGTTTCACCGAATTTGGTAGTGGTTCCACTGCGCATTCTGCGCAGCTCCCCTAATGGATTCGAGGCTAGTAGAATTGATAATGAGGTTCCGTACTGAGTTGATATCGGATTCGACCGTTTACACGATATCGGATTGGTTTCATGCCACTTTCAGAGCGTTTGCATTTGAAAACGCGAGGGCGGTATGAAGAATATCGGATTGATGCGTTCTCGTGTAAACATGAGGCCAATCCGATATGGAATGAAAACGGTATCGTGTAAACAGAAGGCCAATCCGATATGAAACCAATCCGATATGAAATGAAAACGGTATCGTGTAAACGGGGCCTAAGATGCTTGACCGAACAACTCAAAATTCTAATGGAATATTTTTTCAAGGAAGGCATCGATGATCACGAGAAAGTGACTTTCTGTTAAACTCCCTTCATCATCATCATCATCATCATCATCATCATCATCATCATCATCATCATCATCATCATCATCATCATCATCATCATCATCATCATCATCATCATCATCATCATCATCATCATCATCATCATCATCATCATCATCATCATCATCATCATCATCATCATCATCATCATCATCATCATCATCATCATCATCATCATCATCATCATCATCATCATCATCATCATTAATTTATTTACTGTAGGCTAAAAAGTTTTCAAATAGCAACATTACTGCCAATGAAGGCCTACTACTTAGCTTAAAATTAAAAGAAAATATATTACAAATCGTTTAAAAATATAATTACAACATATCGTATCATGTTAGGTACCCAACCTGTGGTATATATGTTTTGCAAAGTCTACAGTGGCAGTTTTACTTACAGTGGCATGTTTTGCAAAGTCTACAGTGGCAAAGTCTACAGTGGTAGTCCCTTAAGATAACCTTCCATGCTCGATACAGTTTTACTGTGATAAAGGCCCCGTTTACACGATACCGTTTTCATTTCATATCGGGTTGGTTTCATATCGGATTGGCCTTCTGTTTACACGATACCGTTTTCATTCCATATCGGATTGGCCTCCTGTTTACACGAGAACGCACCAATCCGATATGCTTCATGCCGTTTTCGCGTTTTCAAATGAAAACGCTCTGAAAGTGGCATGAAACCAATCCGATATCGTGTAAACGGTCGAATCCGATATCAACTCAGTACGGAGCCTCATTATCAATTGTACTAGCCTCGAATCCATTGGGGAGCTGCGCAGAATGCGCAGTGGAACCATTACCGAATGCGGTGAAACCATTACAGTGCAAGGCGAAACGGTATCGTGTAAAGAGAACCCCAATCCGCTATGAAATGAAAACGGCATCGTGTAAACATGAGAAATTTTCATATCGGATTGCCTTACCCAATCCGATATGAAATGAAAACGGTATCGTGTAAACGGGGCCAAAGTCCGTGTTATTCGTTGCAGTAGCGACTTGTTGCTTCCCCCGATTTCGGGAAAACCAATTTTCATTTCATTTTATCAATATTTATACACGGGCTACCTTTCAGCAAATACACTAATTATTAACAATATTTGTTCAAAATAATATGGGAAAAGATATAATTAATATGAGTTGCTGCTCTACCAAGGGGTCGTGTTTGGGTCCTGTGAAAGGTTCAAAAGATAGTCTCTAAGACCTGTTCTAAAACGAGCGATTGACTCTCTTTTTTGAATGTTGTCAGGGATATCATTCCAGTTTTTGACACCAGAGAAGTAGAACCTTCGCTTTGCATATTTTAACCTAACTTTAGGAATTTGCAGATCTCCACTGTTTCTGGTTCCATACTCTGAAATCATGGATCTTTCAGTGAACTTATGGCGAAGATTTTCGGGACAGAGGTCATGCAAGATTTTATATGTCATGACTCCTTGGTCAAAGGAGATCAATGACTTTACATTGAGCCATTTGCAAGTCCATCCGTCCTTATACTTGGCATTCGCTATTAGCTTCTTTGCCCTTGTCTGTAATCTTTACAACTGGGATAGCTTGGTGTTGGAAAGAGCACTCCAAACAATGTTGCCATAGCGAAGATGGCTTTCAAAGAGAGCTTTATAAACTTGATCAAGTTTCCTTTGCGGAAGGATGTTTTTCAGCTTTCTTAAGGAGCTCAAGCCCCCTTTCAGCTTATTTTTGATAGCTTTGTACTGCTCTTTCCAGTTAAGGCTTTCGTCGATGTTTATCCCTATGTATTTTGTCTTGTCAACCCTTTTGATAACTTCATTATTGAGGACAAGATCTGGCAAGTCATTACCTATCTTATTCAGTTGTCGCCTATGGCCTATAACCATATATTCACTTTTGCTGGCATTCAAACTAAGTTTATTAATCCTCATCCAATTCGATATATTTTCCAGCTCGTTTTTCAAATCTATTAGAAGTTCATTCAGGTTTTCTGATGTGATATTCACACATGTATCATCAGCATACATATTTGGGATCGTGCTTTTTAGACAGTTCTCAAAATCATTAATGTATAGTATGAAGAGTAAGGGTCCCAAACACGAGCCCTGGGGAATACCACACTCAATGCTGCTTTTGCTGGAAGTGGATCCGTCAAAATAACAGAACTGCTCCCTATTGGTCAGATAAGAAGTGAACCAGCTGTGAGAAGTACCCTCAGCACCATATTCTCGTAACTTCAACAATAGGATTTTATTGTCAACGGTATCGAATGCTTTCTTGAGATCAAGGAATATACTCAAATTTATTTTCCCCTCATCAGAGTTCTTGAACCATGGGTCTATAACATTCAGAAGACATGTCAGTGTACTGTGCAGTTTTTGGAATGCAAACTGGTTCAAACAAAGCCTGTTTTGTCCCTTTAGAAACTCCATTAGTTGGTCGTGTACAATCTTTTCTAAAATTCTCGACACAACTGATAACACTGAGATAGGCCGGTAGTTGTTTACATCTGTTTTCGTGCCTGCCTTATGAATAGGTGTTACCCTGGCTAATTTCCAGATCTGGGGGAAAATACCCCTTTCTAAAGATGCATTGTATATCAGTGTCAGTGGTTTCGACACTAAGTTTATGGCATCTTTCAGTATTTTGACCGGGATTCTGTCAGCACCAGGAGACTTAGAGTTATTCAGAGCTTTTATAGCACGTTCTACATACTCTACATTTACTGGCTGTAGCTTAAATTTGGTTTCTCCGGTTTTATCTCCAAGGTACTTAAGAGGGTCATCGGAAGGCTGACTTTCTATTTTCTCCGCCAACTTAGGTCCAACCGTCGTGAAATGTTTGTTGAAAGCTTCTGAAATTTGTGAAGGTGATTTTAGTTCTGTGCCTTCAAAAATGATGTTTTGAGTTGCTGTGTGATTTGAGTTCTTATGTAAAACCTTATTTATTGTTTTCCACATAGCTTTCGGATTGTTTTGAGTTTCATCAATAAGGTTATGGTAGTATTCCTGTACCCTGGCACGAAGTTCAGAAGTGACTTTGTTCCGCAACTTCTTATAGTCTGACCAATAGGAAGCATCTTTCTCGGACCTCTTTTTTGCTAAATCACGTTCCTTCATCAGGCTTTTTATCTCTACAGTAATCCAAGGAGCGTGATGGCTAGTTATTTTTCTACGCTTTAGTGGTGCATGCACCTCCAAAAGAGATGAGATAACACTATTAAATACCGAGGCCATGAGATCAGGGTTGCCATTAGTCGGCGCAAGAGTCTCGTTCCAGTCAATGGTTGCCAACTCGTCCAGGAATAGCTGCTTATCATAGTTTCTAAGGCTACGTGTTTCGACTTGTTTTACTTGCTTATCTATCAATCGCTTTGCATTTATTTTCCTTACTGCAAAGATAAGGTAGTGATCGACAATTCCTAATTTTAGCACATTCGCTTTCAAAATGTAATTTGGGCGATTTGTGGCAAAGTGATCTATAAGAGTCTTGGAAGTGTGTGAAGCACCATCTTTTTCTAGCGCAGCTACCCTAGTATATTCATTTATTTGCTGCTCAAATTGGAATTCAGAATAAATTGATTTTATACTTCTGGTGCACCCATCCTTGTGATTTTTTAGATCACAGTTAGTGTCACCAATCAAGATAATCTCTTTACCTTCTGCATCTACAGCAGAGAGCAAGTTCCTTAATGCCTCAAAACTCTCCTTATCATTGCCGGGGGTTGGGGGTCTGTACCAACAAATAACTATAAAATTTCTGGCATGCAAGGGAGTGATCTCTACGGCTACGATTTCCAATAGTGGATCATCAATATCGTATCTACGATTATGGCTAATGCTCGAGTTTACATAGATAGCTACACCACCACCGTTGACATCTCTGTCTTTACGGTGAATTTCAAAGCCTTCCAGCTCTACCTCTGAGTCTGTAATATCTTGAATTAATATCTTAAAACCAACTTTTCCAAAATCTGCTAACCCTTGGCCATTTCTTCGCATATGGACGAAAATGTACTTAGTTAACAAATAAATGGAGCACGGATTTGGATACAGCTAAGATAGAGCTCTTCAGTCATATGTTTTACAACCACGACGGCTGCGTGGGCCAAGAGTCGCTTTTTTTGAGGCTTGATTTTTTGAGGCAAATAGAGCCGAAATGGCACCAAAAAACGTTTTAACTCTACATTGTTTTTGGTCGTACTTTAAATACTCTGGCATCACCTTGACCATGTAGGACAAGTCCAGGGTTGGTATAATTGTTGATTATTCAAGAGATTACACTGTTGTGCATGGTGTGCAGTACTTTTTTCAGTTTTTTCCCTTTTGATCTGCGAAACTACATATCAAAATCTGCTAAGAAGTTTGAAATGACGTCATTTTCTTTGACGTCGCTTCATTTTGACCTGAACGAGGCTGCCAAATGTGTTGATATACAACTCGCATTGCTAGCCTCCTTATCGTGCTTTCACACACTCGTACAAAATACAAAATGGCGACGATATTTGGCCAAGGGGTGGTGGAAGTGGAGGGCTAGGGGGCTACAGCCCCCCGTCGGAGGCATATAGCCCCCTCCGTCGGAGGAAATTTTGGGTTCTCATTGGAGGAAGGTTGGCAAAGTAACGCACGAAGACAACATTTTTCAGTCATTTTACCTCCCCCCCCCCCTGTCGGAAGCTCCAGCCACTCTGTCGGAAAGTTTCTGGCGCCACCCCTGAATTTGCCTAACTTACGAAGATTCATTAACCAATTTATGAAAGTAGGGGGCATCAAAACTTGGGTAGAACTTACGATTGGTGTTGAGTAGTTGGTAAGGTTGCTTTTTAACACTGATTTTATCAACCCAGGACTTGTCCCTTAAGGACGACCTCCACTGCAGTAGTTTCGGTCGGCGACCTTCACGCTTGCCTACTACGCTTGCTTTCTAGCAACAGAGCATGCGCAAAAGGCGAGCGCGCTGGTCTCCGACCGAAACTACTGCAAGTGGAGGACGGCCTTTTCCTAACTAGGCTGCAAAACAACATATTAAAGTTTCAAAGATCAACCAAGCAGCAGATTATTTCACTGACCATAAGTTGCTCGTTGCTAAGTGCCTCTCCTCTTCTAAATGCAACTTCTTGTACGAAACTGTTGCGGATATCATTCTGCAGAGACTGCAACAAGTAGGAGAGTTTATTTACCCTCAGTCACAGTCAGGGTTTACAGAATCATTCCCAGTCAAAGTAGGTCTACATCAAGGCTCTGTACTGAGTCCGTTCCTGTTTGCTCTCGTAGTGGATACTGTCAGTGAGGGTGCAAAGAGGCCACTACCAAATGACCTCCTATATGCAGATGATCTGGCAATAGTGGCGGAGAGTGAAGAAGAGTTGCAGGAAATGTTAATACAATGGCAGGAAAACCTAGAGAATAAGGGTCTGAGAGTAAACAGCAAGAAAACAGAAGTGATGGTGTCAAGCAAACTAGGGAGGAAGGTAAAGATCATGGACAGAAACGACATAGAGCTGAAACAGGTGGATGAGTTTTGCTATCTTGGTACAGTAATTGAGGAAAAAGGAGGGTGTAGCAAATCTGTGAGAGCAAAGAATTGGAAAAGCATGGCAAAAGTGGAGAGAGGTCACAGGGGTAGTATGTGATAAAAGGATGTCATTAAAGACGAAGGCAAAGACCTACAAAAGTGTGATAAGACCAGTATTGTTGTATGGAACAGAGTCAGCAGCACTAAGAAGGGAAGAGGAGAGAAGACTTGAAGTAACAGAGATGAGAAGGTTAAGAAATATATGTAGGATCTCGCTAAAGGAGCATAGGAGGAATGATGACATCAGGAAGCTAGCTGGGGTGGTAAATATTATCGAGAAAGCAAAGGAAGGAAGATTGAGGTGGCTAGGGCATGTAATGAGAAGAGAACCAGAAAATGGGGTGAGGAGAGCATATGAGACGCCAGTGAAAGGGAAAAGGAGCCGAGGAAGACAAAAACTGAGGTGGAGGGATGTCATAGCGAGAGATATGAAACAGAACAGGATAGAGGATGGTGCATGGAAGGACAGGAACAATTGGAGGAAGGTCTGCAGAGCGGCCGACCCGGTCTAGTACTGGAAAGGGCCGTATAGTTAAAGAAGAAGAAGACAGTCAGGGTACCGTAATGAAAGGAGCACAATGGATGGGAGTCACACACTACTACAATTGATGGAAAAGACGAGGGAGCAACGAGCAGTTTAACTTACTCTTTCCTGAGTAAACTAGGCTGCCGGCCGAAGTTTGTAAAAATAATCAAAAGTTACATATTTCATATTCATTATACTATATTCATATTAAATTATTTATAGCATATGATCCCTTCGGCACAAAGAATTACCGTAAAAGCTCTATTAAGCCCCCCTCTCTAATAAGCCCCTCCCCTCTGAGTCAAAGTTTGAAATAAGCCCCCCTCTCTATTAAGCCCCCCCCACTTATACAAAATCCTAGATGTTACCAAATGTTTTCCATTTATTTAGCTGCACAACCTTGCGTGTTAATTTTAGTATGGTTTGGGATAAAAACTGTGTCGAATTTATGTATTTGAGCCGTAAAATTGTATGTTGATTCCGCAAAATTTGGGTTGAAAGAACTAAAAAGCTATCAAATATATCCTTGTCCTTTGATTTTGTAAATAAGCCCCCCCTCTCTAATAAGCCCCCCTCTCTATTAAGCCTCCCCTCTGGAAGGTCCGAAATTAAATAAGCCCCCGGGGGCTTAATAGAGCTTTTACGGTATACAAATTACAATCTATGAAACAATGTATACGAAGACATAAAGTGAGAACTGTTAGGGCCTATTTGCTGCTCTGCCAGGGAGTCGTGAGGAACTGAAACTTGAGTGCTTGTTTTTCAACTGCGTGTCTTTTTCCTAACAAGTATCTTCCTTTGATTCTTTGGTATTTTTATGTATTACTCATTTATTCAGGATGGTGTTTCGACATAGCTTTTGCCTGAACGGTTATTCTTGTGGATCATGCATATATTTGGTACATGCAGTCAATCTGTCGGATAGATGTTAGGCGTAGGAGGGTATTTTTGACTCAGCCAGCATATCATGTCATAACAAAGCAGCAATCCCCCTCCCATTACCAGTTTGATTCTTGTTACTTTTGTTTCCAAGGACACTCAGGTCCAAAATTCTACGAGTGATGATAGCAGCTGCAACAATGATAATCGCAACTGTGACCGCGGAGGAAAGTATTATAGATGATATAGAAAGTAAATTCAGTTGGTATTTTTGAAAATCAATTCTCTTGTGACATCAAGATATTGTTAGTATCATTAAGTACTGCAACCAGCCACAAAATCATAAGAGCAACTATGATGCTGGTGTTTGTTTATTGTCTAACTGTTGTGTGTGTTATTCTTGAATCCATGCATCATTAAAACCTTTGGAATACATGACAGGTGCTTTCCTTCAATCGAGATTTTGAGTGTTTGGTGTTTCCAAAGAAAAACAAAGTGCAATCCACTGTGCTGTGGTGAAAATCTGTGTTTGCTGTTAGTTGCTTTCTTCCTCATCCAAAGTTTTCGCCAGTCTCGATAACGACGATTGAAAAGATATTGAACGAGGTAAGTTTGGATACAACTCTTTACATGTTTTCATATCTTATATTTAATTTGGATCAGCCTTAGAATTTCCATGGTCAGCACAAAAAGGTCGTCAGTTTGTCTTTTGTTCATTGAATTTAATGGAAGAATCATGACCGACGTATTTCCTACAACTTTTCCTGGATGAGTAAAAACTTGCACCTTTGAAAAATCATCCAAATTTGATTAAATCACCGATCATGTAAACGTTCTTTATGTTCATTTGAGTCAACATAGATGGTATTGTAAAGTTTTGAAATGGCCTTGAATTTGTGATTGCAAATAGAGTAATTTATAAAACGCGTTCATTGTACTCATTTCTGAATAGCTACCCTGCAGCCTGTTTGAGAAAGTTATAAAAACTCATAAGTAGAAAGCAGACATTTAAGACACTTTTTCGATATTTGGCATTGAGTTGCAAAGTGTTTTTTGCAGAAAAGGTCTGTCTTAAATATTTGTATCCTGAAGAGCAGTAGTAAAACAGTTTATATGCTTTTTCAGGTTTATTAGGTTGTAAAGCTATCGATTGCACTGGAGAAGGGGCAACGAACATTTTACAATGATTCCTCGTTGCATTCTTCCAGCCATAGTGATCTGGTAAATCCCGAATCCTTGATTCGTTGGTGTGTAACCATTTCTCATTCATAGCGTGATGCTTTTGGGCAAGTGTTAAAAGTTTCCACTTGCGTAATATATGGTGCAGTCGTCTATGGTATTGATTTTAGAGTGTTTTCTTTGTTGTAGAGTTGAGTAGAATGTTTGTAATGTGATGGAATTGGTTTTTAGACACAAGAATGGCAAACGAGAGACATGAGGTAGATAACAACAAAAGCGGCACGTGATAAGTAAAGGGATAAAGGGATACGGGGAACCATAGTCATATCATCCTGCCAATGAGGTATAATACCTCATAATTTATGAGCCTGATTCTTTATTCAAAAGATGCAGCAAACGCTTTCCATACTCATAACGCATCTGCCCTCACCTCCTTCCTGACTATTGGCCTCAAACTAGGAAGTAAAAGTTCTCGCTTCACTCGCGGTTTGTTGGCGCACCATCACGGCAAAGTTATGTGTGGTGTGTATGTAAAGTCCTGTGTGGCGTGTGCCCAACTTTGTACGGTGTGCATGCACTTTTCTGTGGTGCGTATGGAATTTTGCTGGTGTGTGTCTCCAGTTTTGTCTTGTGTATGTATGCAATGTCTGAGTGTATCAGTGCAATTTTCTGCTGTGTGTGCATGCAGTTAATGTGTAGCTATGCAGTTTTTTTTGTACTCTATCCTCAATGTTTTGAAGATTACTTTCAAATTTTGCCTACCTTCAATTTTCGCTCCCTTAAATTTCCTCCCTTTTAATCTTCGCTCCCCTGTGTAGAGAAGTTTCCCTTCCAAAAATTTTCGCCCCCTCCCTACAAATTTCAAAGTATTTGCATAATCCGTACCCTGGGTACTTGCGCCTCAAACTTTATTATGTGTTGGCTCTGGTACCCAGTTTACATAATCCGTTACGGTGTAAAATTAAAAGCCTCAGATGTCATGGGTTACAGACCAAGAGAAATACGTCGCTTTTGTAACTTTTTCTTATATTACGGAGGCGCTTTAGAACGGTTTGTTTGTGACAACAAGTACAGAAAATCACGAATTCCTAAAGGTGGACTCGAAGTACCGATTGCTGTAAAAGTCAAGAAAAATAAGGCAAAAACGTCTGCCTTCAGTCGAATGAAAGAGTTTGTCGACGAGTACTATATTGAGCCAGAGAAGATGAAGGTATCTCCTGCCCAATTTGAAGCCAACCCGGGGGAGAGGGGGGCGGGCAACTTGATACGGGGTTGTGCCACTCAAATCGTAAAAGTACCAGCCATAAACCATAAATTCGGAAAGATTTCTGAAACGTATACCCATAAATCAGGAAAAAAGTCTGAAAAGCATACCCATAAATCTGGACTCTATCATAAAAAAGTACCCTAAAAATGGCACAACCCTGTACCATGGAAAACTTAAGTCCCCTCGGGGGGAGGCCAAGGAGAGAATGACTGATATTCTTTATATTAGACACAATATCTAAATGATACATGGTCAACTAGACTACAGACTCCTTTTTTAAAAGAACAAAACAGTAATATATTGCACTGAGTAATAATGAAGTCTTATTTTAACTTTTAACACAGGGAAACCAGATTAAATGTTAACCCTTGCATTTATTGTTTGATAATCTACATTATTTTTCATTAACTTCGTTATTTGGTAATTTCTTCTATTTTCTTTGTAACTCCATTTCTTATTCATTTTCTGCGACCTCTAATGTGCCGCGCAGCCAACTTCCTCTGGGAGGGAGCGTTCTGGTTTCCCTGTGCTTTTAACCTAAACTTTATTATGGGTGGGTTAGACTTACTCTGTTTTTCGCTTGGTTTGTTTGACGTTTCTTGTAAATGGTAGTCAAATACAAGATAAGAATCAAATGTTTTTGCCACATTTGCTGCGCTCTGCGAGGCCTGGGGAAGAGGCGGGAAGATGTCAAAGTATTACATACCACGTGATCACGTCATACAGCATGTCGTGATTCGTGATGACACGGATGAGAGTTTGGCCGAAGAAACACAACAAGTTGCATTTTTCTTGCGACTTAGTGCATTATTGTTGCAGAAAATCGTCAAATGGAGACAAAGCACAGTCTGGTGGCTACACAGAGCTACGGGATGCCTTAGACAAACGAAAAGAGGTGGGTACCCTTGAAATTTCTTACTTAAAAATACAATTTAGCACATTTTAGTGCTAGGCCATATTTCGGACATCAAAGAAATCATGTCAGATTTGCTCATCTGGGAAGCAAGAAAAGGTCCCCAACCCCACTATATCTTTATATGGGAATAAGTGATGTTTCAGGTAAGTTTTAGAAGACGTTTTAGGAATGAATTGAGTACTAACTACTAAGAATGCTGGAAGCTCGGAAATGCTGAAAACAAACAAAGGTCGTGAGTTTGAGGTGCCATAACTCCTTGGAATCGGGAGATATTTTGACCGGCATCCAAACTTGAATGCCCAAACTTTTGTTTTGGATGTGATGGAGTCGTCTGTAAGCTGTATAATGTTTGTGGTCACTGTTGTACGGTCTTTCACAGAACACGGTGGAACAAGAACAACAACATCATCTCTCATATCAAAGAGTAATGCATTTCTTGCATTTCTTGTTACAATAAATCTAAACTTTCGAGAAAAAGAATCAATCGTTCGTTTTAAAGCAGGTTTTAGAGAGTATCCTTTGAACCCTTCACAGGACCCAAACACGACCCCTTGGTAGAGCAGGAGTCTGTTAAATGGCGTGCCCTACGTGCCCTACGTGCCCTCGTGCCTTCGATGTTGGCGTGCCCTCGTGCCCTCGTGCCCTCGTGCCCAAATTTTCGGCGTGCCCTCGTGCCATCGATGTTGGCGTGCCCTCGTGCCCTCGTGCCCTCGTGCCCAAATTTCTGGCGTGCCCTCGCGCCTAAATTTTCGGCGTGCCCTCGTGCCTTCGATGTTGATGTTCAGGACACTCTTGAGGGATTTGACCCTTGAAATGTTTCTTGAATGTTTGAAACTTAGTGATCCTTTTTTTCTAAATTTCATCCGAGAAACCTGAGCAGAGAATTTGAAGTGAAAAATTTAAAACATGGATAAAGTTTTGTAGAGACAAACATCTACGGAACTTAACAACAAGCACACGTGACGGTATCTAATTAATGATAGGGACATTAACGGCTAGGCTGCACCAAATAAAGGAGATAATTAAGGATAACACGTGGTAAAGTGGGCTATTTTCGAAGTTTTTTAAGGATACGCAGAAGAGACTGCAGCTGAGGGCAAACTTTTCAACTTTGTTTTGAAATTATGTCCTTGGGTAAGTTTATCCAGCAAAAATGTTTTTGAAATCTTTTTCCACTGTCTTACAAAAGAGGTTTCTCTGGAGACCACTTCGCTTAGTTCATTTTACCCCGACACGGGGTACAGTGAACTACTGAGCAAACTTTTCAATAAAACCAATCAAATACCAGGGGAACCTGGAATCGTTATTCACTTTGCGACTCTAAGCAGTCCTTTGCATGTCAAAACCAAAAAATCGAATAAAATTAAAAAGTGAAATGGTGGCCTGTGTTGAGAAGAATCTTTGCAGAATCAATATATTTACCAAAAACTATTTTTGGGTACAAATTTGAGTCACATACTGAATACAAATCGATCGATAATCATGGGAATACACTTAAGAAAATGTTATATTGCATATAGATACCATATCACCACGGAGAGAAACACTTTTTTCGAGGTAGTTCACTTTACCCCGAAACTTCTCCCTGAGGTAAAACCAAAACTACAAAAAAAATCTTATGCAGTTATCAAGCTCATGGTTATGACCATCTATCTTTCCTGTATCGATAGATATCCTTGTTTCATCAAATCAAATAGAATTCTTGGATCTGTAACTGCATTTGTAAATGAAGGTCAAGCCTTGAAAGTACCCCCGTAGTTCACTTTACCCCGTCTTACCCTAATCATCACAGAAAAAAATTGAAAATTGCGAGCACTTAAAATGCAGGGTACGTGGTGCAGTCGTCAAAATAAATGAAAAGTCGTCAAGTTCATGTCAGATGTTATCCATCGTTTTAAAGTAACACAGGCACGAGGGCACACCGAAAATTAGGGCACGCAGGCACGAGGGCACGAGGGCACGCCAACATTGAAGGCACGAGGGCATGCCGAAAATTTGGAAACGCGGGCACGAGGGCACGAGGGCACGCCAACATGGAAGGCACGAGGGCACGCCGATAATTTGGGCACGCGGGCACGAGGGCACGAGGGCACGCCAACATGGAAGGCACGAGGGCACGCCGAAAATTAGGGCACGCAGGCACGAGGGCACGAGGGCACGCCAACATTGAAGGCACGAGGGCACGCCGAAAATTTGGGCACGCGGGCACGAGGGCACGAGGGCACGCCAACATGGAAGGCACGAGGGCACGCCGATAATTTGGGCACGCGGGCACGAGGGCACGAGGGCACGCCAACATCGAAGGCACGAGGGCACGCCGAAATTTTGGGCACAAGGGCACGAGGAGATTGAAGGGCACGCAGGGCACGCAGGGCACGCGATTTAACAGACTCGTAGAGCAGCAATGGGGCAGCAATTCACATCATCATCGTTTTTTCTCTCTCTTATTAGCACTGACTGTTAGTAGGCTATTTATTGCTGAAAGGTACATCGTGTATTGATAATGATAAAATAGAATAATGAATAGAGTAAATGTCCGGATATTTGGAAACGCATCTCTTTTCATCCGCTTAAAAGAATATCCCCGTCCACACGAAGACGCTGCGACATGCAAACTTCGATGTTCAAACTTCGATTAAAGAAAACAGACAAGCAAAATACCTTCGCGTGATCCCCAAAGTTCCGTACGCATGCTCTGATACGTAGTAAATCAATGCTGTGACGCAGCGTTTTCGAAAAGCTCCCTTTTCACCCGTCCACAAAAGAACTGGAAAATGGCGTTTTCAAAAAGATCTACTCTGGAGAGCGTTTTCGAAAAGCATCGTTTGTGGTGACCGAAAACATCGTCCGAATGTGCGTGGATGGGGCCTTAATCCCCCTTCAAAGTAATTTTCGCTCCCTCTAATTTTCGCCTCCCCCAGATATTTGATGGACTAAAGTATGATATATCGGGGATATCGGTGTAGTTACTTGTGCCTAGGAAGCAACATGACCGACATTATTCTGGAAGCTCCCGCTTGTCTTCGGCCCATCCTTGATGCCAAAAGATCAAGCCACAATTTACCGTCGTGTCCTGTCCTTCACTCCTTCAACGAGCTAGAGCAATGGTTTTGCTTGTAGAATAATTGATTTTTACATTTCAGTTCACAGATGAGCAAAGTTGTTATGCTCTTTTCCTTGCAAGCTACATAGGCGATCAAGTTAAATTTCTCCGGAGTTTGCTAAACGAGAGCAGGTCTTCCAGTGTTGAAGTTCACCTTTTGTCAAAGAATTCCATCCGTAGACTACAATAGACCCAAGTCCTGTGGTCAAAGTCATGGCTTTCACTTTTCAGACTTCTTTCTCTTCCTTATCGATTATTGAAAGAAATGATTTTCAGTTGTTGCTGCAGTTAATCTGTTATTCTTTCATCATTTCAGAACATCAGAATTCTCCGTATTCTAATTAACGCCTCATTCACTTTTTTACCCTCGGGTATGCCAGGCCTCAGGGACAAACTTGTCTTACACCAGAAACTTGGCTATAACTGCAGTATACCTTGGGTAAATCAGGCCTTTTGATTTTGGAGAATGTTTACAATCTTCATCCCCAATATAGATTTAAGGCTGGTTTTCATATGTCGCATTTTATCCTATTTCATCCAATTTCTTCGCAGTTTGTCGGATGTCCATAACTGCAATTGTCAGATAATATAAATACACAATAACGCTAAAGATGGCGGCGAGGAACTTATTTCACCAAGATGCATTTCGTTCTATAATCGAATCCCTATAGATTCGTTAAATATTCCTGATTCGAACGCAATGCATCTTGGTAAAAAGTTCCTTGGCACCATCTTTAGCGTATGTAATCGTCTATTAGGATGACTTTTTTTGGTTGGTTTTCATATATCGGAAATAATCCTAATTGATGATGGACCCAGAATTCCGATGAAATGTGATGAATTACGATGAAATGCGACATACGTCTGAATTGAGAAAAAAGTCAGCTTTTCTCGCGTTTTAACATTTCAAGAGTTGTGAAAGGTACGCCGAAAAGTGTACACGTACTTGGCGCACGCATCTAGGGGGTCCGGGGGAATGTTCCCAAAGCCAGCCATAGACTAACTACGATTCCGTCCCAGTTTTCGCTTTGTGTATTGAATTGGATGATGGCGATTATCAGCCTATCAAGGAGCGAAACTACGACGATTCCAAGCCAGCCGTCATTATGCACAAGAATCACAACAAGAATGAAGAATCAGCAACTAGCAAACTAGCACCTAGGAAAACGCAAGAATCACAACAACTGTAAAGAAATCGATGATGATGATTATCATTATTATCATTATCATCATTATTATCATGGCTATCATTATTATGTTATTATTATCATTATTATCATTATTGTCATTATTATCATTATTACAATATGAAAGCAATTAATAGCCATCTACAAGCCAGAAAGGCAGTTCTTAAATAGAAACATCGACTGACGAACAGGATGGGCCAGAAAATAATTCCCACATTTAAAAATTCATAGCACCTACAGTACTTGATGCTTCGGTAAGAATCAAATTTTGCTTGATCGCCGAAAGATGGAAGTATTTTTGCAACTTTCCATCCATTTTTGCGAGTACTAGAGGTAAAATTAAATTTGACTTTACCACAATTTCTTGGTGGTGAAATACCCGAAAAAAGCCTAAAACTATTGATCAGTTTATTTCTTATTCTTATCACTCCTGAGAAGGGTAAAATGCCCTGGTGTTTTCTTCTGTATGAAATCTTGAATGCGAACATTTTCTTCCAGCTCACCCGGTACATTTCAATGGCAGGGCCTCTTTTAAGGAATCATAACTTGGGGGGGGGGGCAAGTTTCAAAAAGGGGACCTCATTTTTGATACAAGAAATATATCTCTTTATGAACTCCTTAGCAAAGCATGTATTTCTTACAAGACATAAATTGTCCTAGAAGGCCCCTCACCACTATTGTTGCCGTTCATCTTTGTGTTCAGGATGGGGAGAGGTTTTATGAATGGCCCAGGGTCAGGAAAAACATTGGCCTTTTGCAAAGTGAGTTTTGAAAGGTACACCAAAGGCGCGTCCATCTAGGGGGGTCCGGGAGCATGCCCCCTGGGAAAAATTTTAAAATCTTGGATGCTAGAATCGCTCTGGTAGCCATTTTTCTCCCCTAACCCAGTTATCAAATCAGACTGGCCATCCATCATGCACAAACTGTAGTAACAGTCAATCAAATGTCACATATAGGCCAAGAAAGGCATTTCTTGAATAGAAACATGGACCAGCGAACCGGGTGAGCCAGAAAAGATTCCCCACATCTGATAATTCATAGCACCAAGAGTATCTGATGAATCGATATTTGCTTGATAGCCGAGAGTCGAGAAATTGAAGGATTCCTTTAGGTTTCTGCTATTTTATGGGCACTGCACTTGAAAGATAAGCAAATGCGACTTCACAAAAACGTTGCGAAAGGGCCTGAGAAGGGGCCTAAGAGCAGCAAAAAGAAAAAAGGGACCATATGCTCTTGATCATTTTTGCACAAAATATGAGAACATCATTCTAATCGGAGACTTCAATTGTGAAGCTGAGGAGGACGTTATCAGTGGTTTCATGGACAATTACAACTTACAAAATCTTGTTAGATGCCCAACCTGTTTCAAATCAGGTAACCCTAGAAGCATTGATTTAATCCTAACCAATAGGAAATCTAGTTTTCGGAATACGGTTGCCATAGAAACGGGTTTATCTGATTTTCATGCAATGATAGTTACTGTCCTCAAGGGTGGATTTGTCAAAAGGGGTCCCAAGATAGTTACATACAGGGACTACAGCAAATTTAGCGCCGTGGACTTCAAACAAGATTTAGTTCATATGGTCTCATCTGAATTAAGTGAGATCGAGGACTATGGTGCTTTTGAGGCTAGGGTCATGCACGTACTGAACGAACATGCACTCGTTAAGAAAAAAGCAATTCGTGCAAACGATGGGCCTTTTATGACAAAAGCCTTGCGAAAAGAACACATGCACCGAACTAGGCTACGTAACAAGTATCACAACAATAGAACTGATGCAAATCTTAAGGCATTTAAAAAGCAGAGGAACAAATGTGTTAAATTGCTACGAAAGGCAAAATTTGATTACTATCAGAATATCAACCTTGGTAACCTTACGGATAACCGTAAATTCTGGAAGACTGTCAAACCAATCTTTTCAGATAAGGTCCAGGTAAACTCATCTTTGACTCTTATTGAAAATGGTAGAATGATAAGCAACGACTCAGAAATTGCAGAGATTTTCAACCATCACTTCGCAACTATAACAGATAGTTTAGGGATTTCTATTAATGAGTCGGTTTTGCTTCCTACAGATGACATACTAGATTCTGTAGATAAAGCTGTCAGGAAATATGATGCCCATCCGAGTATCTGCAAAATCAGAGAGAATGTCAAGATCGCCAACAAATTTGAGTTTAGTGAGGTTTCCACTAGTGATATTGCTACTCAGATAAAACAACTTAATTCGAAAAATGCTTCTCCAGTTGATAGTATACCAGCAAGAATCCTTAAGGAAAATTCTGACATATTTAGTGTGGTTCTCCAATTTTTGTTTAACTCACATATGTCTAAATCCACTTTTCCGGAAGAACTGAAGGCTGGAGATATAACTTCTCTCTTTAAACAAGAGGATGCTTTTTCAAAAAAGAACTATCGACCAATTACTGTTTTACCATCGGTCTCAAAAATGTTCGAACGGTTAATGCAAAATCAAATGTTGCCTTTCGTCCAAAGCATCCTGTCTCCACCCCTATGTGGTTTTCGAGAGGGCTATGGCACACAGCATGCACTTCTACGTCTTATAGAAACCTGTAACAAGTCGATAGACAGTGGGGGGATTGCAGGGGCTGTTTTGACAGACCTTTCGAAGGCCTTCGATTGTCTAGATCACGAATTACTAATCGCAAAATTGAATGCGTATGGTTTCAGTAGATCTGCCTTGCTGTTCGTGAATAGCTATCTCGATAACAGGAAGCAGAGGGTAAAGGTGAATGGTTCGTTCAGTACGTGGACAAAAACCTCTCTGGGTGTACCACAAGGTTCAGTCCTGGGGCCCCTTTTGTTTAACATATATCTGAATGACTTGTTTCTGTTCCTGGAAGAGACTGAAGTCTGTAATTACGCGGACGACACAACAATTTATACATGTGGTCCTAACGTCGAGAATGTTCTCGCAAAATTAGAGAATGACGCTCTCGTGATAAGTGAATGGTTTCCAAACAATCGTATGAAGTTGAATGAAGATAAATGTCATTTGATGATTTTTGGTGGAAAGAGCAACGAAGTCTCCGTCAAAATAGGAGAGGCTAGCGTGAAAGAAAGCAAAGAGGAGAAGCTCCTAGGGATAATTTTTGATCAAACATTGAGCATTAAACAGCATGTCAGAGCTCTTTGCAAAAAGGCCAGTCAAAAACTTCATGCCCTCGCCAGAATATCCTGCTACATGGACACGGAAAAGTTGAAGCAGGTAATGCAAGCGTTTGTCTTATCTCACTTTGGCTACTGCCCCCTTGTTTGGATGTTCTATGATCGAACTTTAAATCATAGAATAAATCATATCCATGAAAGAGCATTGCATTTTGCGTACAAAGACTATCAAACAGATTTTGAGTCTCTTCTGGGGCAAAGGACTTTGGTATCTATTCACGTAAAGAATCTACAGTTGCTTATGACCGAAATTTATAAAACAAAGTCTGGCTTAAGTCCTCCTTTTATGAAGGATATTCTCACTGAGCGCAATACTGGTTACAATCTAAGGCACGGTAACGACTCGCTGATTCCAAAAGTTCGTACAACAACACATGGAATTGAGACTATATCATTCCTTGGAAATAGACTTTGGTCGACTTTACCAAATATAGTCAAACAAGCAAGCACACTTCCTATTTTCAAAAACCATATTAAATGTTGGAAGGGTGAGAACTGCCATTGTAGACTTTGCAAAACATATATACCACAGGTTGGGTACCTAACATGATACGATATGTTGTAATTAAATTTTTTAAACGATTTGTAATATATTTTCTTTTAATTTTAAGTTAAGTAGTAGGCCTTAATTAGCAGTAATGTTGCTATTTTAAAACTTTTTAGCCTACTGTAAATAAATTAATGATGATGATGATGATGATGCTAGGGGGGCAAAACACTGTAAAAAATTGTAACTGGGGGGGGGCAAGCAAGGGAGACTGGGGGGCTTTTGCCCCTAGTTTGTATGTTAACAGAGGCCCTGCTTTAAATGTTGTGTTTAACTGTTACTGTTTCTGTCTCTTCTTGATTTTGCTATAATATAAAAGTTTGAGGAATTGTCATATTTTATATTGGGGTCCATTTTCCAAGGCTGGTCTATAGACCAGGTTTGGACAAGACCATATTGTGAAAATATGAGTTATATTGGGACCATGCCCATTAGATAGTAGGAATGGCCGGCAAACACTTTACAGAAGTAAATAAAGACTGGGTAATGAAACCTGATTCACTGTTTTACTGTATCCTTGAAATGCTTGCTTGTGCGCCAGCGCTCAAAACTCTTGTTGACCACAGACAAAAATGAAAATATGTGTTGCATTGGGCAGCAGAATGCACTATTCCAAATGGTGCCCTTGAAAAATTGATTGTTCCTGCATCCTCAAAAGCATCGTTCACTTACCAGTAGGCAAGTGTGAGGGTGGTTCCACTGACTCTTCAAAACAGTGAATTGCCGTAATTATTCGAATAAGCGCTCCCTTCAAATGAGTGCCACGCTCGAATAAGCCCCCATCCTGTCAAGAAAATTATCAGATAAGCGCCCCCTCGAAAAAGCGCCCACCCTCAAATTAAGCACGCATCACTTCTACCTTAAAGGGGCAGGGTCACGTCTTCTTTTGAAACAACGGTTTTGCAGTATTTTTGATAGGCCATATCACAGTGATTTTCCACCACTTTTCTCAAAATAGAAATGTTGTTTTAAAGATGGACTCTCGTACTTTGAAGAGAAACAAACGAAACACTCATATGTTGTACGATTGCAGAGATATTGGTAGATTTTTAGAAGTAACTTTATTGTGGACACCCCATCCACCAAAATCTATACAGAACACAGTGGTCACGTATGGGCAACAATATAGATTCTAGAGATAGTAGCAGGTTTGTTTACGGTTACGTTCCCTGGGTACCCTGGTTTATTTTTTTATTTTTGAGGCTCTGGTACCCAGGGTAACGGTTACGTGACCCTGCCCCTTTGCTTATTCGAAATTTTAGCCAAAACAAGTTCCTGATACGTAAGTTTTACAGGAACAGGCAAGGCAGTTAACTAAAATAGAGTAGAAATAAGCAACAAACAAAGTTTGTTTTAGGTTTGACTCATGGAGTCTATGGTGTGGTAGCGAATGATGTCAGTCGTCCGGTGTGTTTGTCATGGCTCAAAGAGTCATTTTGGGGGCAATAGGGCATTGATGGAGTCAACATATAGACTGATGACATTTGAGCAGCTATGACGTCAATTTCCGAAATAGAACAAAGGAAACATTCTTTCCAATATTAACGACCGAATTCGGACTCTGCATCCACTAATTAGGTTAATTAAACAATTTGACGATAAAATGATTAATTTCAATTGCGATATCAGGGTGATGGACCCTTGGATTTGTAATCCATTTGTCAGGCTAGGAAATAGGACACCTTTCATTTTGAGTTTGTACAGTATTACCCCGCCAATTAGAAACTGACTTATAAACTGCAGCCTGCCAGATGGCCAGCATCTACCCTGATGTAAGAAGCCAATCAGCCTGAAATTTTAAATTTGGTTTCTTAAAAATGATTTTGATTGGAAAAATTGTATTTTTCAAGCACTTCATAATACACAACTTATTATGTGTCTAACAAAACAAAACAATCTAACAAGTTGCTTTTAAAATTAAAAAATATCACATGGCTAGTAACTAATGTAGTTAATGTTTTCTGCTGTTTTATTTTACACAGGAGGGCATTGTCAAATTAAGGTTACAGTAACTGAATTTGAATAGTCATGGTCCAACATTTGGTTTAATGTAACCCACATAACAACAAATTTCATGGTTTCTTTTGATGCACAGTTGGTGAGTTTCTTGCTGTAATTATAAGAAATTACTCAGCCTGTTTTATCTTTCTTTCTCCATTCATAAGAAACCAAGCAGCCTGGTTTTAAAAAATGAGTTTCTAATTGGTGGGGTAATACTGTATTTTGATTTCTGAAACTGATTACTGAGATAGATATCGAGTTTCTATTACGATTGAAATTTCATTCTTTGCAGTTTGTCAATTTTTAAGCGGAAGATGAATGTCATCTTTAAAATGAGGCTTGGCTCCATGAGTTTTTCGCAATGATCGGGATGCAAATGGGGGAGGAGTTGCAATTTATGTTAGAGATTCCATACCCAAACCCACAATTGAGCTGAAAAGTGACAAGCTAGAACTTCTCTCATTAAGGCTTAAGCCAAAAAATGCAAAATCTTTTGTTTTCGTCTGCTGGTATCGACCATCAACGTCTGTGGTGGATGATGTTGCATTCGAAAATCTGAGAGAAATTCTAGGAAAACTGGATAAGGAAGAAAAGGAAATAATCTTAGTTGGGGACACAAACTGTGATATAATGGATCACAAAAACGCTAACACCAAAAAACTTAAACTAGTCTATTCTGAATATCAGTTGGAACAACTGATAAAGAGCTATACAAGAGTTGCCGTAACAACAACTGAGCAGGGTGATAAGAGAATAAGTAAATCACTCATCGACCATTTCTCTACATCGAACCCAAAATTCATTCTAAAGGCAGATGTCTTAGAAACAGGGATGGTGGACCATTATTTGGTGTATGGAATAAGGAAAGTTAACGCCTGGCGATTGAAAAAAGAACACACAAAGCCAAAGTTAGTTGAATCAAGAAATATGAAACAATATGACAAGGCCCTCTTTCTTCATGACCTACAACAAATAAATTGGAAAACCATCCTTGACCCTCTTTCCAGTGATCCATCTGGTATGGCGAACACATTTCAGGAAATCTTTGAGTCAATCTTGAATGTTCACGCTCCAATAAAAAGGAGAAGAGTTCGGTCCGACTTTGCACCCTGGCTTACCCCGAGTATTAGGAAATCGATGGCAATCCGGGATAGGCTGAAGAAAATAGCAACCAAGAATCCTGAAATGTGGTCTCTCTATACCAAGCAACGCAATAGAGTAACAAAAGAAATTAGAAGCGCTATACAGGATCACTATAAACATTTAATCAATGAAAGTAATGGGGACCCGAAAAAAATGTGGAAGACAATAAACCGGGTCTTGGAAAAAGATGTTAAATCCACAAGCCTCTCCACCATTGAGAGTGAAGGCAAAACTTTGACCAAAGAATGTGATATGCTTGAGGCTCTTAACCGTCACTTTGTTTCAGTTGGACCTGATCTTGCAAAACAGATTAGGTCCAACTGTGATGATGACTGCCTGAAGCATATCATCCCAGAAAAGAGTGAAATGCTTTTTCAAACGGTAGATGAAGAATATGTCTTGAATGCAATAAATCGGCTAGAGAAAGGAAAAGCATCCGGTCCTGACAAAATAACGATAACGTGGGTAAAAGACGCGGCCATTTCCATCGCTTATCCTCTCGCGCTGATTTATAACGCATCACTTATGAATAGCATCTTTCCAGATATTTGGAAACTAGCGAGGGTCACCCCTATTTACAAATCGGGCCCAAAAAATGATACAAACAATTACCGGCCCATATCTGTAATTTCTGTGCTCGAGGATGTTAGAGCGGCTTACACACGACCAGCTGTTTGAATTTCTCAAAACAAACAATAGATTAACGAGCAACCAAGCAGCTTTTCGCAAGCATTACTCCACAGTAACCTCGCTGATAGGAAGCACTGACTATTGGTATGAGAGCATAGATCACAGCAAAGTCAACCTTACAATATTTCTTAACCTAAAGAAAGCTTTCGACATGGTCGACCATAGCGTATTAATGAAAAATTACGCGCGTATGGGGTGAGAGGCAAATCTGGGGATTGGTTTGAATCCTACCTAACAAACAGGACGCAATTTTGCTCTCTAAATGGTTTGCATTCAAAAGCTAGAATAGTTACCTGTGGCATACCACAAGGGTCTTGCCTAGGTCCTCTTCTTTTCATCATTTATTTGAATGACCTTGAAGGGTGCTTGCAATCCTCTCGAGCTAGCATTTATGCTGATGATACTAGCTTGACAATTGCTTCTAGTAATCCAGTAAAATTGCTCGAAGATGCGCACACCGTGAGCTGCTCAATATCTCAGAGTGGATAAGAGTGAATAAACTAAGTCCTGATCCCAAAAAAACTGAATTCATGATAATAGGACATCCACTCAAGACTAAGAGTCTTGACCTTCCAGAAATTCCTACTCTGGATGGTTCGGATATAAAAAAAGTTAGTCAAGCGAAGTCCCTAGGCATTATTATTGACGAAAACCTAACCTGGGATGAGCATTTCAGGCGTGTAAAGGGCAAAATGAGTGCTGGCCTTTCAGCCCTAAAACGACTGAAAAATATTTTACCGCAATCCCAGCTTTGCAGTGTGTCACCTATGATCTTGTCGAGGCAAATCTGGGGATTGGTTTGAATCCTACCTAACAAACAGGACGCAATTTTGCTCTCTAAATGGTTTGCATTCAAAAGCTAGAAAAGTTACCTGTGGCATACCACAAGGGTATATGATCTTGTCGAGAGCCCCGTCGAGAGTCACCTGCGTTATGGAGACGTTATTTGGGGTAGCTTGTGTACAGCAAAATTAGCTGCTCTTCAACGTCTTCAATCCCGAGCATGGTCAATAATAGAGAATGCAAAACTTAAAGATCTTTGGTCTAGTTCCTGGCTAAATGTAGAAAATATTATCCGTTATGACAGGAACGTGATGACCTACAAGATCATAAACAGATTATGTTCTGAAAACCTGTTTGATAATTCTTGCCTATATCATGTTTTTCTTCGTACAATACGAGAAATTCCAAAGATCTTCAAATCCCCAGATGCAAGACAGAGTTTTTCAAAAAGAGTTTTCACTATACATCTCTGAAAGTCTGGAATGATACACCTTCGACGATTCGTGAGCTACCGACTTTAAATCGTTTTAAACAACGGGTAAAAACGCATTTAAAGGGCTAGACTCATTTTAAAACACGACTCCCTGGAACAACAGCAGATTAGGAATTTAGGATTTTAGGCTTTTTAGGAATTTCAATTTTTTTAGATTTAAGATTGTTAGTAAGTTTTCTCCTTATATTAATTGCTGAAGGGTTTTTTCGTGTATAAATAATGTTAAATGAAATGAAAATGAAAAGTCCCCCCAAGGGTCCTTTGATTGTAGCCTGATTCACAGGCCAAACGAGGAACTCGTACGAGTTCCTCGTTGGTCTGTGAATCAGGCTACTTTGATTGTCGCAAAGGAGCGAATGATGTCCGTCGTCCGGCGTGGTTTTGTTGTTTTGTCATGGCTCAAAGAGTCATTTTGGGAGCAATGGGGCCACAAATAGGGCATTAATGGGTCAACATACAGACTGATGACATTTAAGCAGCTATCACGTCAATTGCCGCTATAGGCAAAAGAAAAACAAAGGAACACATTCTTTCCAATATTAGCGAGCGAAGCTGGACTCTCCATCCACTAATTAGGTTAAATAAACAATTTGACGATAAACGGATTAATTTCAATTGCGATATCAGGATTTTGAGGGTTTTGGACCCTTGCATTTGTGATCCATTTATCAGTCAAGGACACCTTTCATTTTGAGTTTGTATTTTGATTTCAGAAACCGACAATGTCCCCTCCATTTTAGTGAGAAAGATATCACAATTAATAAGGCACGAGTAAAAGAAAGCTTGGCGAGAGTTTCTATTGCGATTGAAATTTCATTCTTTGCAGATTTTTAAGCGGAAGATGAATATCATGTTTTAAAATGTGGCCTGACTCCATGAGTCCCCCCAAGGGTTCTTTGATCATTCTTGTCAGTCTTTATTTTCACTTCTCAAAGTAAGGAAAAGCATCTTGTTTCCCTGTGGTTCTAACCATTGACATCAATACGCTTTGTGTTGTCATTCCATTCTCACAACGCGGAAACAACGAAACACTGTGACAGTGAATCACTGTTTTTCAACATTACTATGAATAACTAGAGAGAAACACAAAACAGAGGTATGTCTGCAATACTTTATCATATTTTAATTGAATCTGACCAAAAATTGAACTGTTTATGCCGAAATGAAGTGGCATGGTCATTTTGGCTTGCTTTCAGGCCGATAGTCTCTTTTTCACTTAGGCCCATTTCGCTCTGCGAAGCCTTCCACCATATTTGCACACTATTCCCCCTTTACGAAATATCACAGCATGCTCGCGATGTATGCGTAGACAGCTCTTTCCGTTCACTGGTTTTTTTGGGTCGTGAGTTTGGTCAAGTCTACTTTGCCATTTGTTGGGTTTGTGACTGATTGTTTATGGGGTTTGTAGTGTAGTGTATTCCTCTTGCCCGTCTTTTCCTTGTGGTAGATGTAAGTGCTGAACTTGTAAAGAGTGTTTGTTGCAAATATATCCAAGGATTTTTAGGAGAAAGTATTTTATCATGGTGACTGAAAACAAAGATTTACACCAACAGTATGTTCCAAAGTTTGTGACACTGTGTGATGACTTTCTATCTATCTACCTATCATTCTATCATCAATTCTATCATTGTTTCTTTACATCTACTGTATCTATCATCAATTAGATTTGCTGAAGATGAACCAAGTTTGGTTCCAAAGGTACAAACATGTTTAGTTAATGATACCATTAATTAATTACCATTTATTTCAAGTATGTTAACCACTGTTTAAGTCTCCTGGATTTGTCAAATGATAACATGGAATGTCAATGAAAGGAAATTAACTTAAAATTGTGGTCACTTGCCTATATCCTCAGCTGAGTCAAAGGAAATGTGCACTGTTTGAGAAGCCACTGCTTCATCAATACTAAATATCAAAGCTGTAATATATTTGCAATTTTGGATTGAATTGCCAACATGTTCAGTTACTTTTTGAATTTTGAAACCTTTACTGTAATCAATCACTCTGTTCATATTGTACAAGAAATATTTTCCAGAAGAGGCCATCTTTATAATGCATATGGTAGATCTTGCAGACTATGTGGACTTTTGAGAAAGTCTGTTTGAGAAACCTTAAAAGCATGCTAAATCAGAACCAAATTTTGCAGGTAGTTTTTACTTTAGTAGAGCAATGACTTGAACATTTGCTCAATCCTATGGATAAAATATCAGCAATGAAACAAGACAGGTTGCAGTATAATTGCTCTGATGTTCAGGGGTAGTATTTCTTTAATGTCATGCATTAATTTCCTTACTCATGTGTTATAACTAATTAAATCTGTCTTCTGCAAGATAAAACTCAAGACACCTAATTGACTTGTCCTTCACCAAAATTTTGCTTGTTGTTAAATGCCTCACATTTCTTCTCACTCACCCCAGTATTCCACATTAAAATTAATTGGCAAACAATGCATAAATAGGGCCAAGTGTGTTAAGTTCTTGGGAGTGCTGATGGATGAACACTTGTCTTGGAAATACCATATCACCGAACTTTACAAAAAGCTATCAAGAACCGCTGGAATTTTCTTCAAAATACGGCATTACATTCCTTTATCTACCCTAATCTGCCTCTACAACTCTCTCTTTTCCTCCTTTCTTAACTGCGGCATGGGGTCTCACTTATGATACGTACCTGACTCCATTGTTTCTACTCCAGAAGAAAATCCTGCGATGTATTCAATTCCAGCCCTGCTCTGCACCTTCCTTGCCATTATTCAAGTCTTTGAAAGTTCTCAAACTTCAGGACACCCTACACCTGAATATCTTGATGTTTGTTTTCAAAGCCATTAATAGGCTTTCCCCATCATGCTTTCATAACTATTTTCAGCCAAATTCAAATATTCATAAGGAACTCGTCAGTTAACCAGAGGTGATTTATACAAAACAGTCGAAAATACTACAACATGTGGTCTGAAATCAGGTGCAATTTTTTGGCTCTAAGCTGTGGAATACATTGCCTCTTTTCATTTGTGTCGCTGGTACGGTTACTGCTTTTAGGTCTAAACTAAAAACTCATTTTCTTGGTTCCTGCATTTGAACTATTCATATCAGTCAAGGGAAACACCTGGTGGAAGTTGTTGTTCAATTTTAATTTAATAGGGTTTAGTTTCTTTGTTTTTATGGGGGGGGGGGCTCTCTCTCGATTAGTTTATCTACTTAGAGAGCTCCTCCTCAGTCAGTCATTTCTAAATACAATTTGTAATGTCCTTGTTTTCTTTTAGTTTAGTTTTATGGTAGTTTGCTCCTTTTTGATATGTATTTATAAGTTTTTCTGTAGTTGTGTATTTGTAAGTGTATGTAGTGTAGAGCTGTAATATTGTATTTAGAAATGATTGATGATTCATATGAAACTGAAACTGAAACACATGGAAGATTAATCCAGTATATGCAATTATCACAAAGCATGAACTACACAATTGCATTTCCAATACTTTCTGTTTTGTAATGGGTGCTAATTTATTCAAAAACCTTGTGACCTTGACTTTGATGTTTGCAATTTTACAGACAGTGTTGCAATAGATAATGTTGATTCCCATTCTCTTTGTTATCAAGATGATATCGCTCTAAGCTATTTAATATTTAATCAACTCCTGTCCTGAAGTCTTTCAATTCCCTATCAGGTGTAGTAATTTGTAAACTTAGCAAAGAGTGCTTTCATCATCTGATCTGCTCAGCAGTTGATAAGAATTTGAATCTTGTTGGCTAATGTTCCCAGGGAGATGAAAGCTAACTTTTATAATCTTGTTTTTTTTGCACACACTATTTTGACAGTAAAGGTGCTTTCTCAAGAAAGGGTCTTAATGTTGATAGCTTCAAATGTACTCCAATTCAAGCATGCAGATCTATATCATCCTATGTGGAGAAGTGAAATTCATTCATCAATAATTTTCCTCAAATACTTTCTGTGCCCCTAAAAGATGTCAGATGGTTAAACTTTTTAATTCATTTTTTTAATTCTGATTATTTGGCTGATGTTTTGAATGGGGTATTGTTTGTTGGTGACATACACACTGGAACTAGAAAATGTACAATTAAAATTCCTTCAAGTCATACCAGAGGAAAAAACAAGATCTTTGTCAAAATCTGTTGCAGCAAAGAGTCATAAGTTTTTATAAGTTTATAAGAGCAAAGCACATCAAAAAGAGCAAACTACCATAAAACTAAACTAAAAGAAAAAAAAGGACATTACAAATTGTATTTAGAAATGACTGACTGAGGAGGAGCTCTCTAAGTAGATAAACTAATCGAGAGAGAGCCCCCCCCCCCATAAAAACAAAGAAACTAAACCCATGAATAATAAATTATCAAAATGTGATTTTGAAGCAGTCTTTGACTCACGGAATATTTAAAGCTTGGTAGATTCAAATTACTGTACATCAGCTCACAAGATTTTTAGGATATGGATTTAGCAAACACCTAAATTTTTCTGTCTTGTGTACAGTTAGGAGATGGGGAGAATGCTTAACTAGGTAAGGGGTCATCCAAAAATCCACTTGTGACCTCTTAGCAGCATTTGGCCGCTAATTTCTCGACCCCCTCCCCCCACTCCTTAACTGACTTATGCATTTCTATTCCATCATGTGACGCAAGTTTCCAGTCACCTTTTTTATTATTGGGCATCATTGACTGCTCGTTGGACATTGGATATTGACTGCTCACAGGATATTCTGAAGCAATGGCTGTAAAAGCTTGCAAAAATCATTGTATACAACGTATGAAGTTGAGAATAAGAAATTTTGAAAAAAGCTAGGGAAGTAACTGTGAAAGTTAGGGTTTCCTAGGATTTCACCAGTTTCTCAGTTTTTTCCCCTGAAAGTTTTGAAAACTGGGAACTCTGTTTCCCAGATTGCTGGGGAAACTGGGAAGACAGCCAAATAGCTGGGTATGAAAACTGGGAAACTGGGAAGAGATGAACTGACAGCGAAAAAGCTGGGTATTAAAGCTGGCAAACTGGGAATACCACTGAGAACTTCGTTACAAAATTGAAATTTTGTGAAAAAGCTGGGTATGAAAGCTGCGAAACTGGGAAAGCCACAGAAACTGGAAAATTCTGTTTAAATACCCTTTTAGCAATTTCGCCAAATACTATGTGCCCGGGGGGGGGGGTACATGACTTGCGGATGGACGGGGGTCTGCCGCCCGGTTTTCAGAAAGGTACCCTCTTCTAATTACCAAACGTTGCCGTCACACCCACTTTTATGATGAATTTTGGCGGAAAACCACCCATTTTTTGCTATTTTTCGCCAATTTCTGGATAACCCACCCTTGTTTATGGAAAATCTGCCGAAAAAGGGACCCTTGTTTAGAGAATTTGGGGCCCAAAAACCCACCCATATGGGCGGCACATACCCGTACCCTAAACGTGTTATGTACCCCCCCCCCCCCCCCGGGACTATGTGCAGCCGCCTAGCAGAGTGTCGTTACGAAATTGAAGTCCTAGGGATAAGTTTTTTTCAAGATTGATGATCTTTAACAATTCCACCAATAATAGACCAAATCAGGGACGTCGGCAGCATCTCGCACTTTGGGGGGGGGGGGCACGAAGCTTTAAGGGCACTCCTTCCTTATGAAAAGAGGGCACTTTCTAAAAATAAAACGGGCACTTCTTTGTTTATTGCAATAGTTAGGGGCCACGTGCCCCCAGTGCCCCTTGGTTCCTACGTCTATGGACCAAATGCCACAAAAACTAAAACTCCAACATTTGTCAGGCATTTGAACGTTTTTATAAAGTCTTCGTGTGGTACACTAAGTGACGATATCTAACTAAAGATATTGACCACGCGAAACCGTCTGCTATTTACTATCTTTTTCATATCGTTTGTTCTTCTTTTCAGAATGTTTTCACGTTGAAAAGGGTTACTGAACCTTACTGTTAGAACAGAGACAATTTTTCTTGTTCTATCAAGTTGTAAAATGTTAACGACGTCGTCGAAAGTCTTACCGACCAAATGGAGTTAACCTATGCTGAAATGATACAAGCTTCGCATTTTGTTCTTCTTCGAAAAATCCTTCGACGTCCTCCACCTTGAAGAGTACGAAAAAACAATAACATTCACTTTCCCCAGCTTTTACCCCAGCTTTCACCCAGCTTTTAAGTGCGCTGGTGCTTTTCATTCATGAGATGTCGCGCTCTGATTGGCTGATCGACGATATGACGTTCCATTCGATCTCAAATCGAATCTTGATCGTCCTTCGATCTCCTTGTCCTTCAGATGTTGCAAGCGCGAGACTTCAAAATTTTGGAGGGAAGTGCTTTGAAGCTGAAACTTGAAGTAAACAAAAGGCAAAGAATCCAAGGTAAGACTCGTTTGTTTCTCTTTAAAAATCAAATGACTGCAAGTGCAATTGCTACATAGCATTTTACAATCTACGAATTATGGTTTTTTTTCGAATTTGTTCGGCTTTCCTTGCGGAGGTTGTTGTGAAATCTTCATGCAGCTACAGATACCTAGGTATGTTTAGGGAGAAGAATATACTCGTGATGAGATATCATTCGAACTAACAGGAGTAAAAATAAGGGAGAAGAGAAGCGGCAAGATTTGCTTATATTCTTAACATCATGTTTATCATTGCTTTCCAAGTTTTTCATTTGATTTGCTTGCCGTAGAACGGCTCTTTGACGTGTTCGACGTTAATCTTCAACGAGAAATCCCAGATGCAAGTCGAACTTTCTTTTAATATTTACAGGTGGATTTGAGTTATTGGATTATTGGTAGATGTCATCCAAAGGACAAGTCTTAACAGAAGATGAACATTAAACATTCTTTAAATGTATATATTGCAAAAGATATTCGCAAGATTTGTTGATTTATGTCGCTGCCATGTCTTTTCCGTACAGCCCTATTGCTCCTGTCAGTGAATTCGTCTGTGTATGCTTCATTGGGATGAAACTGTTCGAAGAAGAGTATTATTAATTATCTTACATCAAGGTGCATGAAACTACTAATTTCGCAAACGATTTTGAGTATCTGTGCTTTCCATTTCATTTAATTTAATTTAATTTCATTTCATCACCAATTCAAGCTATCAATTAATATACCATAAATCTATGGCAGCTAAGGATATGAACAAGATTTAAGATACAAGCTTATAATGCTACTTTCTACCGAATTGATAAGAATTTTGTAGCTTAGGACACCTAGAAAGAACTCTAAAGAGCTTTCAAGCTAGGTGCCCGTTGCCTCTGTCAAGCTAACGTTTAACAATATTAATGAATATGAACAAGATTTCTTTAACATTAACACTAAAAAATGGTCTAAAGAAAAGGAAGGGAAGAAAAACAAAAAAAGGGAAAAACCGTATTGCTACTATGATCATGGTCATATTGGAGTTTAGTTGGTTTTATTATTATTACTTATTACTTCTTTGATTTAAAGTTGGCTGTTCGAAATAGCTAAAGATAAAAGCTAATTAAGGCCAACTATTTACAAAAAGGTGTATACAAAAGAAATACTTAATAATTACAAAAAACCTAAACCATATATAAAAGTTTTGCAAATCCTACAGTTGCAATGTTTGCATTTTGTTGTTTTAAGATGTTTTTTAAAAACAGTCAAAGAGACTGAAGTTTTCACTTCCATGGGTAATTTTGGCCATATTCTTTGACCCATGAACCTTACGGTATCTGTACCATAGCATGTGGTTCTCACTTTTGGTAGGTTTAAATTGCTCGAACTTCTTAGTTGATACGGCATTGCCTTTTCCTCAAAAATTTCCATCATAAACGAAGGATTCAAGTGATTCCTTGTTTTGTAAATTTCAACCATAAGCAACTGTAGGTTCTTCTGATGTATAGATACCGAATTATCATTTTCTAACAATTTCTCGTAAGGAGAAGTGTTGTCTTTGTATGCGATTCGAAGGGCCCTTTCCTGTATCCTGTTTATCTTGTTATTGACATTTCTGTCATGGAACATCCAGATTAGTGGGCAGTAGCTGAATTGTGACATTATAAAAGTGTTCATCATCAATTTTATTTTTTTGGATTCCATGAAAATTGAAATGCGAGATAAAGCATGCAGTTTCTGGCTGGCCTTTTTACAAAGAGTCTGCACATGAGTTTTGAAGTTAAGTTTTGTATCTAGTGTAACTCCCAATAATGTTTCTTCGTTACTTTCTTCTAATACCGCCATTCCTACATGTAATTTCATCTTGTCTTTTTTCTCGCCAAATATCATAAAATGACATTTGTCCGCATTTAATTTCATATAGTTTTCAGGATACCAGGTTGATAGTTGGCTGGCATCTTGTTCTAGTCCGCCAATGACATTTTCGACCTCAGAGCCGCATATGTAGATAGTGGTATCGTCTGCATAGTTGCATATTTCGGCTCTATTCATCAGAAGAAAAAGGTCATTAATATACACGTTAGATAAGAGAGGCCCTAACACTGATCCTTGTGGGACTCCTTTTTGAACTTCTTTCCAAGTGCTAAACGACCCATTAATCTTAACTCGTTGTCTCCTTTGTGACAAATAGCTGTGAATCATGAGTAGGGCACATCTACCAAAACCGTAGGCATGCAATTTTGCTATTAACAGTTCATGGTCTATGCAGTCGAAGGCTTTGGATAGATCCATTAATAAAGCACCTGCAATGCCTCCCTTGTCTAGGGTCATTTTACAGCTTTCCAAAAATCTTAGGAGAGCGTGCTGTGTGTTATAGCCTTTCCTGAAGCCACAAAGCAAAGACGACAAAAAATTCGCAGCGAAGGGCATTACCTGGTCGTATACTAGTCGTTCAAAGATTTTTGAAGTCGCTGGCAACACAGTAATTGGCCTGTAATTCTTTTTACAGAAAGCATCATCCTTTTTGAAAAGTGAAGAAACATCTCCATCTTTTAGCTTGTTAGGAAAATAATTTTCTGATAGGCACAAATTAAAAGTATCTGTCAGGTAAGGCAGAAAGATATCTGAGTTTTCTTTCAGGACTTTACCTGGGATACTCTCTAAAGGAGTTGCTTTCTTTGGTTTTTAATTGATTGTTTACATCCACTACTGAAACGGGTGTAAATTCAAAAATCTGGGAATGATTAAAGTTCTCTTGTATTCTTTTAATACTTGGATGCAAACTATATTTTCTCACTGCGATATCAACTGGCTCATCAATACCATCCGTTGACAACAAGTTCAAATCAGCGTCTGCAATGTCAAGAGAGCCTGTAATGTTAACAAAGTAATCATTAAAGATATCAGCAACAGCTCTATCATCAGATACAACTTTGTCATTTTCCAGCAGAGTCACACTAGAAGAAGTCTGAACCCTACCAGAAAAGACAGGCTTTACAATTTTCCAAAATTTTCGATTGTCACCAAGATTTTTGAGATCAAGATTTTGGTAATAGTTGCGTTTAGTTTCGCGTAGAAGTTTAACGCATCTGTTCCTTTGTTTCTTGAAGGCCCTCTCAGTTTCTTTGGTCCTTTCCTTGTTGTATTTATTTCGTAATTTCGTCCGCAGCATAACGGCTTTCCTGAATGCTTTTGTCACAAAAGGTCCATCGTTTGCTCTGACGTATTTCTTTTTTATAGGGGCATGTTCGTTTAGCACTTGTTTGACTACCGAGTCAAAAGTATCATAACTCATTGAATCTACTGGGATATGTTTGGAAAGTTCGATACATACATCGTTTCTAAAGTTATCGATCCTGAAATTTGGATAGTCTCTATAATTTATTAATTTTGGGCCCCTTTTCACAAAACCGCCTTTTAAAACAGTCACTATCATACAATGAAAATCCGATAGTCCAGTTTCAATCGCATCTGTGTTTTGGAAACTGGATACTCTATTAGTGAGTATCAAGTCAATTGACCTTGGCCTATCGGATTTAAAGCATGTTGGTTTTTTCATTAAATTTTTCAAATTATATGTTTCCAAGAAATTGCTTATGTCAGCATCTTGTTCTTCCGTATTGAAATCCCCCATCAAAATGAAGTTTTCATACCTAGTACCATAGGCATCAAGCGATTTCCCTATTTCTTCAAAAAATATCTTCCATTTTGAGAGGGAGGACGGTATACATTCGCAAGCAGCCATTTCTTATTTTTTAGATTGATTTCAACAAAAGCACATTCAATGTTATCAGGGAAATTATAAGTTTTTATTTCCTTTGCTGGAACTCCTTCCCTAACATAGACCAAGATTCCTCCACCATTACTGTTTCTGTCGTATCTAAATGGAGGTCTGAAACCTCCATTTGTAGTTATCTAGTTGCAGGTGTATCATATATGAAACCTCCATATGTAGTTATCTGGTTGCAGGTGTAACATATGGAAGATTCATGGGAGGAGTTATTTTTCAATTGTAGTTATCTAGCAGCTATGTTTTATATCTTTTAGTAAAGCTTTCTTACTCTTAGCATCTCGTAGTTCTCTCGGAATTTCATTCCATACCTTTAGTCCATAATTTGTGATAAATTTTGTTTGTGGTTTGTTCTGACTAGGGATTGGGATAAGTGGCCTGCAGTTGCCTGTACTTTTCCTTTTGATACGTCGTACATGAACGTAGCGCACTCAAGCTTGTAAAAGTCATCTAGATTTAGTAGGCCATACGATTTGAAAAGGGGTGCACGATGTTCGTTTTGTTTTTTGAAGCCTATGAGTCTCACTGCACGTTGTAGTTTCCTTCGGACGGGATCCAGATGCTAAGAGTAAGCTCCTCCCCAGTTAGTAATACCATAGTTGATATGGGGTCAAATGAAAGCATTGTAAATATTCATCAAGGTATTTTCTGATACAAAATGGCTTATTTTTGCTATAATGCCAAGACTCTTCGCAACTTTGATATTGATTTGTTGGATGTGGTATTTCCAGGAGAGGTTATTGTCGATTAGGACTCGATAGAAAGGCTTATTTTGCACGAATGCTTTCGTTGTCTAGGGTGTACTAGCAAAAAATTTGACTTCTTGGTATTTAAGACGAGTTTGTTAGCAATGAGCCAGTCTGAAATTTTTCCTAACTCTTCATTTACTGTATCTTCTATGACATTGAGATTTGGATGGGAGAGGAAAAGGCTTGTATCATCGGCAAAAAGCAGAAATAGTAACGGGCCTAACACACTTCCTTGTGGTGCGCCATATGTTATACTGACCGAATCGGAAAGTTGTCTACCCACATATACACGTTGCGTTCTGTCTTTCAGACAAGAATGAAAGCAGTCCAAAGCAATCCCTCCGATACCATAATATTCAAGCTTGCTAATCAAGATTTCATGGTCTACTGTATCAAAAGCTTTTGCAAAGTCAAGGAATATGCAACAGGAGAAATGTTTGTTTTCTATTGATTCAACTAGTTTATTACAAATGTCTGTAATGGCGAGGGTGGCAGATTTATTTTTTTGAAATCCAAACTGATGTGGATACAAATTTTGTTCTTTTGAATGAAGTTTATCAGGCGTGCATACATTAGTTTCTCACAGATTTTGCTCAAAATCGGCAGGACAGATATAGGACAATAGTTATTGACTTGGTCTTGAGAATTTGCTTTGAAGATTGGGATTATTTTACCATATTTCAGTATCTTTGGATAATAACGAGAACTAAACGAGAGATTAATTGAATACGTAAGCGGTTCAGTAATAATATTCTTAATCAGTTTGATTAATCTTACAGGAATGTTATACGAGTCTGCTGTCTTTGATTCATTGGTCATCAAATCAGACTATCAAGTTGATCAAAGACTTCAGACTCGTTCACAGGGTTAATAAAGATGCTATTTACATTAGGCTCTTTCAGGTAATCAGTGAACTTTGATTTAGTCTTGCCAAGTTTGTTAACCAGAGATTGTGCGATCCCAGTGAAATATTCATTGAAACGATCTGCAAGTTTCTTTTGATCAGTTATAGTACTTCTATTGTCTTTCAGCTGGATGTTTTTAGAAGATTTGTTGTTTTTATTTATTGATAAGGTCATTAACACCTTTCCAAATCTTTTCTGAATTGTTTTTGAAGGTTTGAAAATAGGATCTATAATGATTTCGTATGCTTCTTCTGATTAGATGATTTAGCATGTCTCCGTAATACTTATATCGTTGGTACCAAAAAGTGTCTTTAGATTTCTAAAACTTCTTGTGCAATTTGTTTTTCATCGAGATTGATTTCAGAATACCATTTGTTATCCAAGGCTTTCTTTGTTGTCTTCTTTGCTGTTTTGATAAGGTTTTGATAGGTGCATGTTGCTCCATGATGTTGGTAATGCTATCTTGAAAAGCCGTGAAACAGCTATCAAGGTTCTGTCCTCCATTGGTGGTCAAAGAGAAGTCGAGGTTTTCTACCGGGTGAGTCAGAAAAAACGTGGGGCGTTTGTCGAGGTGTGGTGTCGCATTGAGCCACTCGATCATCGTGAACTAAATTTTTCCATGCAGCCAACATTCTAACTTAGATAATAAACCTTTCCTCATTGAAATCGGTATCTCAATGTTTTTATGAAAAAAGATTTCCTTCGTAAGACCATGCATGAGAGTCTCGCAAACTGATGAAATCTTTGACCAAGCCCCTTCAGCATGCCTTGCCAGAGTTGCAGGTACATGTGGTATTATCAGGGGATGCTAAAAAAGTTAAGCCTGGTTCACACTTAGGTCGTTTAGGTCGTTAAGATCGTGCAGAAAGACTTAGAGTTTCACTCCTTTGTCTTTTGGGTCTTTCTGCACGACTCTAATGACTCAAAAGACCTAGTGCGAACCAGGCTTTAGGAAAAAGTGTTGTCTGCAAGAAGTCCCATTGCAATTTACAGAGCGTCGACCAACTTGGAAGAACCCTCTTCGCAAGACAAAGAAGCTCGCATTATTGATGTCTTTCAAACATTTTCTCCACGCAGAGCAACTTATGATAAGCTATCCCAGAGGAGAAAATACTCCTCACTTCTTCATTCTCTCCTGATAATACCATGTGTATTATCTGAAGACTGTAAGGTAAAATGCGGAAAGAGCTTGGCAAAAGATTTCACCTGTTTGCAAGACATCCATACAAGGTCTTACGAAGAAAATCTTTTTAAAAAATGCATCAAAGGACCGATTTCGAGGGGGAAATTTTTATGATCTAAGTTAGACTCTGCTGCACGGGAAACTTTAGCTCGCTACAATCGGGTGGCAAAATACGATGTCAAAGTTCGCCAAACGCCCCACGTTTTTTCTGTCTCACCCGGTATATTTTTTAGATACTTTAATTCATCGAAGTTCGTAAAGTCACGTTTCATTATGTGTGTCTCTGTTTGTTTACATAATTTCCTTTCAAGGAGTAAAAAGTTTGACATGTGATCAGTGATTTTAGAAATGAAGTTTCCACTTGTAGGTAGCAACAATGTCAATTGAATTGATAAAGATATTATCGATGAGTGATGGTTTGTTACTATTGGTAAACCTTGTAGGTTGTAAAATTAGCGGCTGTAAGAAATTTGAAAACATGGTGTCTATGAACTATTCAGCAACGGGCATCTTATCATATCTTAAGAGGTCAAGATTGACGTCACCTGTTATCACGATTAATTTATTTTTCTTAGAAATTTTATTGAAGACAGACTCAAGGTAGTCAAGGAACTTTGTCGAGTCTATTTTGGGATGGTTATAAATTGCAGCTATGAGTACGTTGGGACTGTTGCAGTTTTCAATTTTGATCCAAAAAGCATTAAATTCACAAAGATTGCCTTTGAAAGTAGCCTGCGTGCAGACTCGACTGGTTTACCGAAATCGAATTGAGTTGAATGGAAAATTGAAAATTCACTCCCAGTAGTGAATTTTCAATTTTCCATTCAACTCAATTCGATTTCGGTAAACCAGTCGAGTCTGCACGCAGGCTACTTTGAAAGCCTTTGAAAGATCCTTTCGTTCATTAACCCTATAGTGGTTGGGCTAGTTGATAGTCCTATTTTGGTTGCGGGGCAAAAAAGCCCCCCCCCCCCTACCTAACTCTTGACTGGTCATAGGTAGAGCGACCAAATTTGGTGTGCTAAATGCCTCAGGCATGTACTTTCTGTAAATATAAAAAATTAACCTAAAAATAGCCATCATTTTTGCTCACGTCAGCATTTTCCTTTGTGTGGTCAAGAAAAGCGGCGAAATTGGCCAAAATCAGGAAAATCACGATAAAGTTAAATTTGGAGCACATTTTCCATCCAAATATGATTCTTGTGATAGAATTCAATAAATAGCACTACATTACAAAAGAAATTTGCTAAATATTCCACTTCTGCTCCTTTTTTCGCGATAATTGAGATTTGAGAATTTGTGACTTTTCCTGGGCCAGTGCCAGAAAATTGTCTCCCGCCCCGTCATTTTTCTAAATATTTCAATGAAACTTTTTGAGAAGTTGCACAATAAGTAGTTGCAAAAAGTCAAGAAGTTGCATAGCTATAACATTCTTCCTGGCAAAGTTATTGAAAAAAACCTACTAGGGGGTGGGGGCAAATTCCCCAACCAAAATAGGGTTAAATCGTAAGCTACAAGACACAAAACAGCCACACCCTCCACACTTGCTGTTACCCTTTATTCCTACATAATCATGATAACCTTGAAGGCTGATCTTTTTGAAGCCTTCTTTATTTTTGTCAAGGTGCCATGTTTCTGATAAAGCAATCACCTCAAAATTGAAATCAAGATCACTCAGCAAAAGCTCAAGGTTTTCTTTATTATGCGATAGATACCGTATGTTTGAATGAAACAAGCTAAAAATTTTGGAATACTGTGAATTTATATTGGTTTTTAATTTTTGAAAGGCATGGGTAGAATAGAGATCGAAGTTTGTATGAAATTTGGCATGGTTATCGATGTAGTCGTCGAAAAGATAGTCCAGACAGTTCAACCATGCACTTGCGGACACCACTTCGATTAACAGCCTCGTTTTGGAGATTATTCAAAATTCGTTCATATGAAATTTTGGAGGCCAAATTCGGATTTAGCACCCAAACTTTAGTCTAACCACAAGTTTTCATGTTGCTAGCAGTCGTGGTGTTAATTTTATAGCGATTTAAAGTTTGAACATCTATAAGGGATTTGACCGTGAAAATGACTCGGGGTGTAAAGTTTCACACCGAACGATTTTTCACGGTCAAAGCCCTTATAAATCTTTGAACTTTTCATTGTCATAAAATCAACATCACAAATGCCAGCAGGTTAAAAACATGTAACTAGACTAATGTTTCGGTGCTAAATCCGAATCTGGGCTCAAAATTTTCATAAGAACAATAGGAAGGAATTTTGACAAATTTCCAAAACGAGGCTGCTTAATCGAAGTGGTGTATTTCTGCGCACTTTTTATTGCTCGTTGCTCTACCAGTTTGAATTTTTCATTCAGGGCCTCGTTGCCTTTGGTCAGTTTCACGTTTGCTTTCAGGATATTGTCCGCTGTTTTTTCATGTTGTTATGATCGTTGGTCATTTGTATGTCTTCCTTTTCAATCCTGTCCAGTTGTGATTCAATGCAAGTGAGATCTAAACCTTCCGATTGACCGAAAGTTTCCCGAAAAATCTAGGCCATAGATTTTACCAAGCTCTCCAAGAAACTATGCTCCGTTTCCCAGTTTACCCCGTTTCCCAGCTTTCCTAGGAATTACCACGCCTATTTTCGCCAAAAATTTACCCAGCTTTCCTGGGAATTTTGCTCCGAATCCGAACTTTATTATTCCTAAGAAACGGTAGGAAGCTGGAGAACGAATTACTCTGAAAAATCCTAGGAATTCCTAGTAAATACCCAGTTTTTTGGTACGGGTTAAGTTCCACCATTGATCATGTAATGGATTTTGATGACACCCTCTCCGCTCTTAACCACCCAATGCTAAGGGAGGAGAGGGCTAATGATGTCAACAGTTTCAAGCATAAGATCAAGGAGAAATTTGTAAAGATCTTGAAAATTCAGAAAATAACCCATAACTATATCTTATTAACTTTCTAATAGCTCTAACAGAGGTATCCATCGACAATATTAAAAAAATGCTGCATTACTGTCAACTTTCTACCAATGTATCATTTTGCCTTTCTTTTGTGAAAACGTTTCTTCCATAGCCACGCCTGGGGAGACCATTATAGAAACGAGGTTGCATTGACCTTTTGATGCCATCGCTGCCATTTTGAACTAGGGATGTTTTCAAACTACATTTAACTTTTAGATCTTTATTATAATTTACATTTGTAATTAGATTTCTTTTTCGCAATTCATATTGTGATGTTTTAAATCTTTAATCCTTTTTTTTCATGGCAGATTTTTACATACTTACTTTTATACATAATTTTGCTAAGCAATCACAAGTGGATTTTTGAAGGCCAGGTCCATAACGCGGAACTCGCGAAACTCGCAAAATTTTTTCGCAAAATCAAATTCCGCATTTTGTCCTCGCGGTATAGGACCAAAAACCAAAACGCAGAACTCGCGGAACTTGATTTGAACTTTATAAAATAAAGACTGTTCTGCCTTCCTTTGCCTACGAAGCGGTTCATCTGCGTTTGATAGGACTTTCTCAAATTGATTTTGCATCTAAGATATTCATCAATGGGCCTAAATCATGATCAGGCCAGACGACAGAACCAAGGCCTACGAAAGTTACAGGTCATCAAAATTGTAAATAAAGTGTTTCTTACTGCCATTTCCGCAAGATTTATCGACTTCACCGACCTTTTTTTGATCGAAGGAATTTGCTAACGTGTTGTAACTGAAGTGAGAGAGAATGAAGGATCCTTTTCGGTTATTCCCTGAATTATGAACTTAAACACGAAATGTAAAACATAACGCTATTAACGCTAACTAATAATAGTACAAAGAGATCTCGTTTAGTTACCACAGTAATACCCCGCATTTAAGAAACCATTTTTTGTAATGTTTCTTATATTCTATGATACTTGTCAGTTTTAGACTCCAGTTTCTTAAGCTTCAAATCTGTTTTCTGGAAAGTTCTAGCAAAATAAGTTGCGATAGCATTGACTTTTTATTGATATATTAGGCATATGTACATGCTATCAATTATTGTCATGAACATCATGAATTAAAATATGGGTAAAAAGCTGTTTAGTCTGAGGTATATTTGAAGCAATTTCTTATGTACTCTGTATGAATTGGAATGTTCCCAGGACTTGATGGCAATCAAGATACAAGAAACTTTATTTTGGATGTGAGCGTCAAGAGTTTCTTATGCGTAAGGAGGCTGAACACTTTTCAGTAGCTTAAAAGTTTCTTCTGGGTGGTTTCTTAAATGCGGGGCCTTCTGTACATCAGTAACAGTAAGAAACACTTTATTTACAACTTGGATGACGTGTAACTTTCGTAGGCCTTGGTTCTGTCGTTGTCTGGCCTGATCATGATTTAGGCTTATTGATAAATATCTTAGATGCAAAATCGATTTGAGAGAGCCTATTAAACGCAGATGAACCGCTTCGTAGGCAAAGGAAGGAAGAACAGTCTTTATTTCATAAAATTCAAATCAAGTTCCGCGTGTTCCGCGTTTTGGATTTTGGCCCTATACCGCAAGGACAAAACGCGGAACTTGATTTTGCGGAAAAGAAATTCCGCGAGTTCCGCGATGTCATGTTAAAGGACCTCCAATGAGAACTATGATATCTTTGATATTACAATTTTTCAAATCAAAATAAAGGTGTTTTTACTCTAAGGATATTTTTACATGACACCAAATCTCTTTTCAATTGATTTTGTGTTGAATCTGGTGAGATTCCTACCAGAAAGAGCTTTTCGTTGCATGGGAGAATATTTTCAACACTCAAACCCCCATTGTTGAATTTTCAAACAGATTGAGACATTGAGTTTCTTCTTTGAAGCACCCATTGTGTGATTGTAACTAACATCAAATTCTATCCAATTCAGCACAAAAACATGAAAAGTTCAGAAATAACAGTTTTGATGATTACAAAATGTTCCCAAATGTTCAGAATCCACATTATAATTGAATTTTGTTGTTGTTTCAGGGAAGAAGTGATGGGGGTGACAGATGGTGCAGAGATAGATGATGTGACCTTTGACAGATCTCCACAGCATGGTTTCAGTATCAGAGCTGCTACCTTCCCATACTTAGTCAGGAGGTCCTTGCATGATTTTGGTTAGTTGTAAATTTCCTGATTTCTAAAATTTTGCAAGAACAGTTGTATTGTTGAAGATCACTACTCAAAAGGTTTAACAGAGTTTACGGGCAAGCCAGAAAACTATTTTCACTTTTGAAAATTCAGAACACCAGATGTACCAGATGGATTTAAATTAATCAAATTTTACGAAAAAAAAGGTGAAATAGCATTTCAGTATTTTTGCTATTTTTCTCATGGTAAGCACTGAAATACAGGTGAATTGAAATTAAAGTCAACTTCAAATTACAACAGTCTGTAAGGGTATTTCATTTCTTTCAAGGCAATTTATGGAATTTATGGAAGTTTTGCTGTCCCATGGCAATAGGTATACAGAAAATATCTCTTACTTATAAAGCACCGGTTGATGAGTATCTTTGCGACATAATCAAATATTTTGAGGCAATTTTTCAAGCCTTTGCAGCCAAGAATTTTTCTTTTTGTCAAATTTGCCTATATTTTTACTGCTCATACCAGGTGACTAGATTGCACATAATTTCCTGAAAGCACCCTTACGAAAATACAGGGCCTTGCAACCATAGCCATATTTCACACTGGCATGAGCCAAACATTTGAATTGAAAAGGCAGCCTTGCAGCACACTATACATGATGGACTTAAAACGGGCCATACATTTAGCCTGGCATTTGCAAGGCCCTTGTATGGGGCCAATTGGGGCCTGGCTTATTTTAGGTGCGTACAAGGCCAAAATAAAGGCAAAAGCAAGCTTGCAGCAACCTGGAGACAGTTCGATCATTTCCAGTTTGAGAATCTGTCCCAGACGAAAGCTCGGACAGCTCGGAAAACTCGAAAACTTCGAAAAGATTTGTCTAATCTTTACTTATTGCACTTTTCGTAGACCAAATTTGATAACATGGACAAAATATTCAAAGTAAGAAATATAACAAGCCTTTTCAAGTTGAGTTCGGGAACAATTTCAAGCTTCCCAAGTTTTCCATGCTGTCGAGCTTATGCGCTGGCGTGGCCTTAGAAACCTTGTTGTCAACAGCATTCCCCTTATTTCGATTTCTATTTCCATCTCGGATGATGCTTATAAAGAACGACGAGAAAACGTGTGGATGACGAATCGTTCACAAACTACAAATGCTGTGCACATTAACCCCATACGACAAACAAACAGTTTGTTGCAGGAGATAGAGGGAGCCTGTCTACACTTAAAGGAAAATATATCTTGTCATTTCTTTACAACCACAATTCGCAAGTAAGTAGAGCATTGTATTTAGGTGTCCTAAATTATTTCTAACCGATCGCGATAGTGAGATGGTTGTCGCAATTTTGGATACGCTTGTTTCCATCCTAACGACTGCAGAGAGAAGAAAATTACAAAACTTGCGATTGGATGTTGAAACGAAATTTATACGTACCTAACAGATGCATCATCCATTATTTATCTTGGTGCGTTTAAGTTTCTTGTAGCGAACCTTTGAAAACTCTTCGATGAAACTTACACTTAGCTGGACTCGTGTTGTCTTACACGTGGTGCTTCATCCTTTTTTCAAACTCAAATCCGTCGTATTTGCACAATAAACACTTTTATCTAAGTATTCCCGTAGGAGGATAGCCTTAATAAAGCTCCAACTAGAGCATGGCATGAACGATATTTTAGTACGAACAAAATAACGGTTTTGCCAAAAGATGTCGACAACAAACCTAACATGAGCGTTGCATTAGCCTAACATTGATAGCCAAAGAATATCGCTGCTGTGACTCTAATGCAAGGCCTGATACGGGCCAAAATCAAGCCTTGCACCAACCTAACGTTTTTGCAAGACCCTTGCAAAAAATTGCAACGTTCTTGCAATGGTGAATTATGGTTAAGAATGAGCAATAAGGGCCGATTATGGCCTGGTTTTGGCTCTGCATGGTCCAGTATTTTCGTTCGGGCAAATTTTATAAACACAAGAACAGTATCACCATGTAGCTGAAAAGCTAGATGTTACTTGGTCAGAGTAATGTCCGAAAAAACAGTTTCAAAAATATAACTATGCATTCCCTTCTTGGACTATTTGTTTACCAGTAGATCTTCTGGAAGATGTGAAACAAGCTGAATTCCAAATTTGCTTTGGAGGACAAATTTGGAGCTGTGCAAATCATTTTGGAAACAAAAAATTTCAACCAACCACTTCAAATCAATTCTAATGTTGAGTTGACACAAATTGTTGACTGGAAGATGATGACAATTTTTTCACTAAAAACTAGGAATCCAGATTCAAAATTTTCTATAGCTCGTGAAATTTTTTTGTTGCCATATCATGTACCCATTGTTTGGAGCATGGATAAGACAGCAGGTAAATCAAATGATCCAAATCCTTATTGATTACAAAGTCCACTTTGTAATCTAAGAAGGGGCTTCGAGGTCAGTAAGTAAGAAAGTCCGTCACGCTCGTTAATGCAATTGATTACCGTTTTATCTCTGCTAATGAGCACTGAAATAAAGAAAGCGCACAGAAAGTGCATGCGATACAGAAGTTTCCCGCGATCCTATAGCAACATTTGACGTCGGCTTATTTCATGTTAGACAGATTTGACACCATAAGATGGATAAATTACTAGGATGTTTACCCTGGCACAGCAACAAATTCACCCAGAATTGGCACGTTCTTGACTTCATTAGCAGCTTAATTATGTCAAAACAATCGTTTTCTAGAACGAACGAATCATTAGCCACTTATTGATAGTACTCATTATGCAAATAACTCAACTTAATCAAATAACTCAACTGCACAGAGGCTAGCATTTGCAGCATAACCAAAGGTAGAAGGACCCCCCTCCTACACAGCAACGGATGCAATCATCGCAGGTGAAGTTGAGACGAAAGGTGCAGAATCCCAGCAAGCAATGGCGCCATGGACTGGGGGAAGGGACGTGATCACACTGAACCAAAACATCTTCATGCATATCATTCTGCACAGAGGAATCTTCGTGACTGCTTGTCTCAAATTAGATGCCCGCGAATAGCAACAACTGAAACGTTCTGTAGGGTTCTGCATAAGTAATTTTGCGTTATCGTAAATCTCACATGACATCTCATTTGACACAGATGCACCAATAGTTTTGTGCACGAACTATAAGCAAACTAGGGGTAATGACTTTTGATTTTTGCGTATCATTCTCGTTTGACATAAAGACCAAAATATTGCCTTTGACCTTGAGGCGATTCTTGTCCTTATACTAGGCGCTCGATTTTCCATTGAAGGCGACTTTAGCAGCAACACTCATCTCTCTGACTGTAGCAAAAAACAGAATCAACGATCATTTGGGGTTATGAAGAAATCAATAATCAGATAATCTTATGCTTGTTTAGCTCAGGACGGACTTTTTGATTACAAAGTCCACTTTGTAATCTAAGAAGGGGCTTCGAGGTCAGTAAGTAAGAAAGTCCGTCACGCTCGTTAATGCAATTGATTACCGTTTTATCTCTGCTAATGAGCACTGAAATAAAGAAAGCGCACAGAAAGTGCATGCGATACAGAAGTTTCCCGCGATCCTATAGCAACATTTGACGTCGGCTTATTTCATGTTAGACAGATTTGACACCATAAGATGGATAAATTACTAGGATGTTTACCCTGGCACAGCAACAAATTCACCCAGAATTGGCACGTTCTTGACTTCATTAGCAGCTTAATTATGTCAAAACAATCGTTTTCTAGAACGAACGAATCATTAGCCACTTATTGATAGTACTCATTATGCAAATAACTCAACTTAATCAAATAACTCAACTGCACAGAGGCTAGCATTTGCAGCATAACCAAAGGTAGAAGGACCCCCCTCCTACACAGCAACGGATGCAATCATCGCAGGTGAAGTTGAGACGAAAGGTGCAGAATCCCAGCAAGCAATGGCGCCATGGACTGGGGGAAGGGACGTGATCACACTGAACCAAAACATCTTCATGCATATCATTCTGCACAGAGGAATCTTCGTGACTGCTTGTCTCAAATTAGATGCCCGCGAATAGCAACAACTGAAACGTTCTGTAGGGTTCTGCATAAGTAATTTTGCGTTATCGTAAATCTCACATGACATCTCATTTGACACAGATGCACCAATAGTTTTGTGCACGAACTATAAGCAAACTAGGGGTAATGACTTTTGATTTTTGCGTATCATTCTCGTTTGACATAAAGACCAAAATATTGCCTTTGACCTTGAGGCGATTCTTGTCCTTATACTAGGCGCTCGATTTTCCATTGAAGGCGACTTTAGCAGCAACACTCATCTCTCTGACTGTAGCAAAAAACAGAATCAACGATCATTTGGGGTTATGAAGAAATCAATAATCAGATAATCTTATGCTTGTTTAGCTCAGGACGGACTTTTTGATTACAAAGTCCACTTTGTAATCTAAGAAGGGGCTTCGAGGTCAGTAAGTAAGAAAGTCCGTCACGCTCGTTAATGCAATTGATTACCGTTTTATCTCTGCTAATGAGCACTGAAATAAAGAAAGCGCACAGAAAGTGCATGCGATACAGAAGTTTCCCGCGATCCTATAGCAACATTTGACGTCGGCTTATTTCATGTTAGACAGATTTGACACCATAAGATGGATAAATTACTAGGATGTTTACCCTGGCACAGCAACAAATTCACCCAGAATTGGCACGTTCTTGACTTCATTAGCAGCTTAATTATGTCAAAACAATCGTTTTCTAGAACGAACGAATCATTAGCCACTTATTGATAGTACTCATTATGCAAATAACTCAACTTAATCAAATAACTCAACTGCACAGAGGCTAGCATTTGCAGCATAACCAAAGGTAGAAGGACCCCCCTCCTACACAGCAACGGATGCAATCATCGCAGGTGAAGTTGAGACGAAAGGTGCAGAATCCCAGCAAGCAATGGCGCCATGGACTGGGGGAAGGGACGTGATCACACTGAACCAAAACATCTTCATGCATATCATTCTGCACAGAGGAATCTTCGTGACTGCTTGTCTCAAATTAGATGCCCGCGAATAGCAACAACTGAAACGTTCTGTAGGGTTCTGCATAAGTAATTTTGCGTTATCGTAAATCTCACATGACATCTCATTTGACACAGATGCACCAATAGTTTTGTGCACGAACTATAAGCAAACTAGGGGTAATGACTTTTGATTTTTGCGTATCATTCTCGTTTGACATAAAGACCAAAATATTGCCTTTGACCTTGAGGCGATTCTTGTCCTTATACTAGGCGCTCGATTTTCCATTGAAGGCGACTTTAGCAGCAACACTCATCTCTCTGACTGTAGCAAAAAACAGAATCAACGATCATTTGGGGTTATGAAGAAATCAATAATCAGATAATCTTATGCTTGTTTAGCTCAGGACGGACTTTGTAATCATCCAAAAGGATCTTATGTTTCCTAAGTAAAATAGATGTTTTCTGACAGCAGATTTGGAATCTGCATGGTCAAATTAGTTGGATTCAATAAAACAGTTTGTGCTGAATTCATTGTAAAAATAGCTCAATTATGACATCATTGAAGTGATGACATCATAAAATTTGGCTAATCATGTCAAAATCCAAAAAGTATTGATCATTCAAATTAAAGGTTAGGCACCTTCCTTAGATTGCTTGAGAACCTGTACTGAAAGTATGTCATTCTAGCCTCTTTTTTCCTCTCTCATTAATGAATCACAACAAATGTACAGTCCCAGTTTATTTCTTGCTTTGTTGTGTTTTGGTTACTTTTTTTCTTTGTCGACACACCAACACAGATTGCTGAAAAACTAAACTTCAACTGCACAGCTTATTGAAATTTGATTATAATTTTGCTCAAGCTGATTGCCTATCTGCAAAGTTCAACACAACTGCGGGGATTTTTCCTTGCAAGTAGAAAGATACAACAATTTCCCTTGTAGCAGTTTGAAGAAGCTTATTAATATTTAAAATTCAACAACTTTTTTGGTGGTGATTATCCCAACAGATGTTGTTAAGTAACCCAGTATCATGAAATGAAACCTCTCAACCAACCATCTCAAGTTTCACCATTTTATTGTATATTTTGCTGGATTTCCACTCAGTAGACTTTTCCGATTGGACAAGAAATCCTTTGTTTACGTGTAAAATGCTGCTTTGAGATTGAATAGAATGTTACGCGTGACTAACATTTTACTATCCCAAATGCAATCCGCTGGGAAAATTATACTGAGTGGAAATCAGCCTTAACAGATGCAGATTTTCCATGGTTTCCCACTTTCTACGGAACTCGATCGCATATTTATAAAATATAGTGAATAATTGATGAATTTATATCAGTTTAATCTATATTTTTACAATAATTAATATGATAATCATTTTTGTACAATGACACAGTTTTATGTAAATATACTACTAGCTGATTGTCGTCAAAGTATTTCAAATGCATATAAATCGTTACTCTTTTAAACAAAGGATTTTAATTACAAACAACTTTCGTCGCCCTTCTACAGTGAACTAATCCACGTACAAGCATATGTGCACAGTTTCAGGCTGTCTCGAATCCACAATGATTAAAACATGCGGCGGAAGTTTGATTAGCTGAGTCAATCATAACAACAGATTGCAGGGATTGGAGAAATGTTGATTTTACTTATCAAATACACAAATTTTTGACACATTCTCTTCCTCCAGAAAATACCAAAATTGACTTGCAAACTTTTTTAAGCTAAATAAAAAGAAAATCTTTTGTATCCTCTTGTATCCTTTTGTATCCATTATGATGTCAGTGTGAGAGAGGCTTATTTAAATATTTTGGCTTAGAACGGAGGGACTTGCTAGAGAACGTGACTTAGAGAGGGGCCCAAACAGAGCATTTACGGTATGCACACTTTTTAGAAGAAACTAGTTTACAAAAAAGCTTGTACCTCGATAGCCAGAATGTTAAGAAACTCCGGGTGAGTCAATGAAACCTTTTGCAAAATTGCTAAAATTCAATCATGTTTCCAAATCTTTGAAGTTTCTTATTTCTTGTGTAGTGGTGGCAAGAACCAAAATCTGATAGATGATCATTATTTTGTTCCTCTGACAGGAATGAATTTACTGTGTGAGGAACCTTGTACTGAGTAATGATAGCATTTTTTTGCGAAATTTGATATGTTAGGCTTTGAATTTCATTTGCGCTCGAAATTCGGCTTTTTTGGCAACGATTTTGTGGGCTTTGTCCTCAAGAAAGAAATGAGAAAACTAGCTAAGCTAATTCTTCAAAGGACCATGAAGAATTTTTTATGATGGTTAACAAAGTCAATCTTTAGTGAGTTTTGAATAATCTTCATTTTTATTTGGTCGCCCTGTAGTAGTTTTCTCTTTGCTATTTTAAGATCATTCATTTGGTAACCGTTTTCGATCAATTTAGGCTGTTTCAAACCTAGTTACCAAGGATTTACTTGTGCGCGGTTCATACTAGCGAAAAAATGCTGTGGAAATATATTCAAAATGTGACGGAAGAACCCGTTGAGTTTGCTTTGCTTCTATTTGAGATTTAATCTGTCTCCATGGCATCATTTGGGTGGATTCAGGAAGTTTTGATTCTATTTGGAAGCACTAACTTATTGAAAATGCGTGTTAAACGAATTTCGAAAATGCGTTATTCCAATTCTAACGCGTTTTTACCATGGTGCTAACGAAACAGTAGCTGGGGAAGTGGGCCGCTGGAAAAATCATAAATTGTTGCCACGCATCATTTGGGGTAATGACCAAAGATTAAATCTTCAATCACCAAAGTCAGCTCGGTGTACTATCTTGTCGAGAACTATCTAAAATAGATACTTTTTTCGGCGTAGTGCACCCAGTTTGTTTAACTCTATGTACTGGGGGGCATTCCCCCCCCCCCCCGACCAGACTCTTGTACACTGCGCTAAAACGACATGTAGTATAACACCAATCTTTGTGACATTTAGTCAAATTTGATACGCAATTATTTAACTTTAACATTTCATTGCTCTGACTCTGATCATGTGGCCACAGTAATACCATCGTTGGAGAGTAGTCAACAAACAAATGCCTAAAACCTCCACCGGTTTGGTCTCGTTTGTCCGATTGATCTCAAACATGCACCATTCGATTTCTTTTGATGAGTGCTTTCATTTGATGTAAAAATTTTTTATGTTTGCTTTGCTGACACCAGCAAAATTTAATATCTATCACCGACATCATTCACATTTATGACGTCATTGCTTTAACAAATAAATGTAAAATATTAATAATCGTTGTTTTCTTTGCTTTATCTTATTGATTTGAGTAATTCTATGTCCATATTTAGCAGGCGCGGATTTGGTGGGGGGCCGGGGGGCCATGGCCCCCCAAAGTGTAAAAGTTCACGTAAAAACCATTGTCTTTTATAGATAAACAAATAAGTTTTAAAACTTTACTTCCTAAAATAAACCCCAAATGACCATAGCACAGCTGCACGATAACTCGACTAACGACAAGAATGTCTCACTCACGAAGTTATTTACCTTTGACCACAAGGTTTGCAAAAAAACGAATCTGAATTCTGAACGAAATTTTATTGCGTGAGGTCAAGATTGAAAATCATTTGTTTCATTCACTGTGTTGGAATATCGGAGTGATTCAGGATCTTCTAGTTAACTTTGCTGTTGAAGTTTATTTTATAATGAATTTCGTTCTGATAACGCCTTCTGTTGTGATAGTTATAAAATGTTGATCAAGTGAGAACACACTTTTGAATACAAGTGAAACTTCTAGAAAATGACATATTAAGCCAGAAGAATTTTGATAACTTACTGGTTTCTCAAATGAGGGAATTTACCATGGGAAATTTCACGCAATTTTCACGTAACTTTGAAATGCCTTTGAATCGTGGATTTGAGATATACTTGATTTTTTATGCCAAACTTTCATTTCCATGGTGGTACAGCTTATTTCCGCGATAGACATTCCCAAACTGGTGTTTATGATAAACATTTTTTGATGGTACCTTACTGTCCCAACTAATGGCCCGTTAGGTTTTGCACAAAAATGCTAGTTTATATTTCAGGAGGAATGAAGATTAAGTGATAAGGTAATTGATCTAAGATGAAGCAAAAGGAGCGTTTCCCGCGTTTTCCGAGAGTCAGAAGGGCGTGGCCGCAAAAAAATTTCCTGAGCCCCCAGACCCCCATGTCTGTTTCATAGTGGCCCTCCCCAAACTCCAATGCTGGATCCGCTCCTGATACTTAGTAGAAAAAAGGACAAGACAAGAATTGTGCTAAACATAAAAACTAAGATTGTCTCAAGCGCATGTATTTTAAATCTGCAACATATTTCCTACAATTTGAAGCAAATTTGGAGAAACAGTTGAGTATTGAATTAAATGGAATTTGTTGAGAAGGCAAAATATTGCCAATTTTCATTTGTTTTTTGTTGCCTAGCAACGAAGCATGTGACTAATCAATTATCATTGTTATATTTGGAAAGCCAATTGTCTAAAAACAACAGGAGTAAGTCTCATTGTTATATCTCTTCTTGTTTCGAAATAAAGAATCGCTAAGTACAAATAGGGTTAAGTTGTATCTTCAAACGGTGCTGTATACATTGGCAAAGTGATATTTCCTATCTCTTGTTATCGATAGACGTGTATTTGCATGGCTTTTTATACTTTGTTATCGTATTCTTTTATTCACAACCTGTAAGAGTTCGTTGTACTGTAGATCAATATTGGATTTTTACTGCAAATCTTTAATTTTCCCTTCAATTGAGTAGTTTGGTTTTTGTAACAATCAATGTACTTGTGCCGCCGATTGCTTACGAATCAGATGTCTCTTTTTCCAGCTTCTAGTACGTTTGTGAAGACGAACGTAATATATTTTCTTTTTTATCCTTTTTTAGATGCACAAGGCCCTGTCGTCGAACCATGCACTTTTTCATCAGTTTTCTTCCTCACATACCAATGGTATTTGGAACCTGGAGAGCTGCTCAATCTTTACGCAGATAGGTATCCTTTTCTAGAAGTGCATTGAGTCTTGAGTTAGATAACGAATGTTCTTAATTGGCCCACCCGTTCACCAATTGACCCCCAGTGTTATTACATCCCTATGAATCGCATGCGCTGCTAATTTATTACTGATATTTGTCTATCAAATGTTAAAGTAGTCTTTGCTTTCAATTTAAGACGCTTGTAAGTGTCAATTTAGCATGAAAATTTCATCAACTGAGTGTCCAGATTGATTAAAGCAGAGTCTAGGTCATTGCAATGCAAACCCGAAACTAAAGTTTGATGAAATGTAAAAGGAATAGAAAACAAGAATCGTAGAAGAAAAGGGAGCTATTTGGGCCTAATACGATTAAAACTTGAGGATAAGGAACAGGAACAGAAACGGGGTGTTGCAAGGGATTCTAGTGCAGCGGCAAATGGGCTCTGAAACAAGAAAACTTTCCTCTCACTTCGATTCGTGATGATTCGCGCTATTTTGTGCAAAATAATCTTTTCAAGATGATTCTTGTTTGTTAAAGGCAAAAGTAAAATGGTTTTGAACTCCAAAATACAGTTCCAACTCCATATCATGATCATGAAACTTAAAGATAAAAGATAGAATTTAGGCAACAATCTGTCAAAACTTGAAATGAAGATGGTGCTTTGACATGTATCTCCGGATCATGCAATACCTTTACTGAATGAGTTTGGCAGAGTGCATACAAGCAACTGATTTTAACGACTTTGACTCCTTGATGCAACTATGCAGGTACAAAATGTTGTATTTGTCCGACAAAGAAAAAGAAAGAAACAAGAAGCTACAAATTTGCCAGACTGTAAGGTATGCACATTGTTTCTTTCCTTCTTTCTGCGGAGATGACCTGACGAAAACTTTTTATAAGACATCTTTGGTAAGATATGTCATTTCCCTGTCATTTCCATGCCATTTTAAAGTTAGTTGACGGAGCTAAAGGTAACGATTTTTGAAAATAGATCAAATTAAACTCAATTGAAATTTAGTAAACAATTGAATTGACCAATCAGCGCTTGCCTTTCATCACGCCAGTGGATGACGAAGTGGGGAAATCCCTGAAAACGGTTGGAAAACGAACAGACAAAACAAATACACCATAACAAATCAGATCACTTGCCCTCCGTTCATGGATCTTTCATGCAAACGTCTTCATGTGAACAGCTCCATCTTCCAATTTCTCAGATTTTCTTATGAACAGACTGGCAACGATTGGCAATCGATTGGCCTAAACTCAAACTGTTTCCAAACTCAAAGTTGTTGTTTCTGCTGAAGTCTCGACGCCTAATAACAACTGGATATCATTGTGCTCTTGGTATAACTTCTTTCTTTTCCATGTATCCCAAACATTTCCAGTTCATTTAATTATTTTCTTCGAGGAGAACACAACGGCACCTTTGCTCAATAATCATCAGCCATTTTGAATTGTTTGATCCAGAAAACCCGATCACGTGAAAACGGTGATCACTGCAAGAGTTCTCAGTTTTCCTTGGCTAAGCACCAGATCTATTGTTTGCTTGCCCCAGCCCCTTGCATGTGCAAGGTGACTGGGCATGCTTTATCTCCGTCAGCTAACTTTAAATGATTGCTACCCGTTCAGTTCACTGTTCAAACTCTACCCTAGCCTTTACACATAAGCTTTTCTTGTTTTCCTGACACACTGAGAATTTCGTCACCTCGTTGAATTGTTAAGGCTGCTCTCCATATCCAGCGTTTGAGCGCGCCCCAGGGGGGGGGACTTGGTAGTTCAAGTCGACGTATCAGTTGCAAAATGTTGCAAAACCCTAAACCCTCAGCGGTAGTAGCTTTTAGCCTAAGCGGTAGTAACTTTTGTCTTCCTTTTGCACCAATAACAACAGGTTCATTGTTCCAAAAACAATGCTGCTATTGCATGACAGACATGAGAAAGAAAATAACTTCTATTTACTTTGAAATGATACATTTGCAGAAGTAAAGGAAGGATTGGAATGGGAGGACCTTCTCCTAGTGTGAGTATATGACAGTATGGTCAATGCAATGGTCCATCATTGTTCAGAAATTTGTTTTGATAGGTTTGCATATTGTGAGGAAATTGAATAACTGGTTGATCTGTGTCGTTACAGAATCTTACTAACAACAAGTAAGTTCATCAAACTTTCTTAAATCTCCCTAAACTAATCATATCGATTTTCACAACCCTAAGCGGTAGTAAATTTGAAAATTTTTTGACCCTAAGAGGTAGTAAATCGCAGATTTCGAGACCCTAAATTTGCAACGGGTACGTCACCTTGAACTACCAAGTCCCCCCCCCCCCCTGGGGAGCGCGCGAGCGCTGCGACCACGATTGATTCCTTCGATAGCGATCGCAAGCGCCCGCGATGCGATGGGAGTTGAACTTGTTCCAACTCCCAAAGCGCCCAAAAATCGGTCGCTTGCGAGCAGATTCATAGCCAAATTACTATCAACTGCGCACGCTCCTGTTTGATCGCAGCGCCCGCGCTCTCAAAACGCCGGATATGGAAAGCAGGCTTTAGACAAATGAAATTATTCGTTTGCGACAAAAAGAACATTATGTCCACAGCAAATTTTTAATTTACCTTTCTGCTCGAATAGAAATTCTCCAAAAAAGTCTGATTTGAAACGAGTTTGAAACGTCTCCAAAAAGACAAAATTTAGTGACATGTGTTTTCTTTTATTTTCGGAAATCGATTAAAGAAGTTTTGATTTTCCATGCAAAACTTGAGGGAAAGCAGGATTGATTTCCTTAGTTAATGACTTCAAGCGTACATGGAGATGTTTAGGCCGCGAAGGCTGCTGCCAAGTGTAGCACCGTGATCCAGATTTCACGTTTTGTCTCATTAATGTGAAAAAATGAACTTTTTAGGATTCCATCGAATGTATTTTTTTCCTTGTTCCCCATACCCTGAAGCATATAAAAACGCAAACAATTTTCAAATCATGCAACACGAGCCCGAAAAAACATTTTTTGAAGTTAGGCCTAAATTTGGTAGTGTAAGCTTCTTGCTAGACCAGACAAGGTCACAAAGTAGCATGAATTTTCAAATTTCCGTTTCATCGCTTGTATCTGCCCGATTTGAATGATCTTGTTTTCGTTTGGTAGATTGAACCTCGTAGAATATGACCTTAGTCAGTTGATCAAAGATTGTGGCTTTAGAATGTGGAAATTTTGTGAATTCATAATGGTAACCAGCTATTGAAAACCAGGTCGCCTGAATTATCAAACCCGATTTCAACACTGAGTACAAAAAATTTGTGTTTCAGAAAACTTTGAAAACCTTAGCCTATTGCTGACACCCTTGCCAAAGCGCTAAGTAGAGGCTCCACGTAAAAAATTTCGCGATTTTTTTACGAAGTCAAATGAAGACGGGTTTTTGACAAATTTTATTGACATCTGTCATTACAATGCTGGCAAGGATGGATGCTTGACAAGACAACATTTTCCATCATTTCAAAACAAGAAGTAGGAAAGAAATACTGGTCATTCAGTGGATTTAATTTTCGCGTTTTGTGCGTTTTCCAATGCCATCCACCTGTTCTTCATTTATTCATCAGAATAATGTGATGAGTGCCTATTTGATTTAATGAAGGATAGTTTTAAATCCAAAAATTTGTGAAAGTTGATTTCATCCAAAGTCCATCTCAAATTCGATGTCACTTTAAAATGCCCGTCAATATATAAAATTGGACAGCTTTCCATGAGGAAGTTGTTCGTTTTTGGAAATCTCACCTAACATCTCATTTGAGACAGACTTTGACATTCAAGCAACAAAATCTGCTTACCTAAATATTTTCTCTGATATGGCATGACCACTGTAACACTGTAACACAGTGGTTCGAACAAGAACAAAGACCTGGTGTGAACCAAACTTTAATTAAATTACTTTTTACGGAAAATTTTTTTTTTGATCCTAACAATAATCATTCCCTGAAATACTCAGTGTATGCACTATAGAAATAGATTTGTATGCTCAACATATTGATTATTCAAATGAATGAATGAATGAATGAATAAACGAAAAACAAGCGAATGACGTTGGAAAACGTGAAAAACACGAAAATTATATTCATGGAATGACCAGTATTTCCATCTTGCTTCTTGTTCTTGAAGTGATGGAAAATGTTGTCTCATCAAACTTCCATACTTGCAAGCATTGAAATCACAGCTGTCAACAAAATTTGTCAAAAACCCGTCTTCACTTGACTTCGTAAAAAAATCGCGAAATTTTTTACGTGGAGCCTCTACTTAGCGCTTTGGCAAGAGTGTCAGCAATAGGCTGAAGTTCATTTTGAAATAGGTTTTCAGAGTTTTCTGAAACATAGAGTTTTTGTATTCAGTGTTGAAATCGGGTTTGATAATTCAAGCGACCTGGTTTTCAATAGTTGGCTACCATTATGAATTCGCAAGATTTCCACATTCTGCAGCCAGAATCGTTGATCAACTGACTTAAGTCGTATTCTACGAGGTTCAATCTACCAAACGAAAACAAGATCATTCAAATCAGGCACATACAAGCGATGAAAACGGAAATTTGAAAATTCATGCTACTTTGTGACTTTGTCTGGTCTAGCAAGAAGCTTACACTACCCAATTTAGCACTAACTTCAAAAACTGTTTTCTCAGGTTTCTGTTGCTTGATTTGAAAATTGTTTTCGTTTTTACATGCTTTCATTTTCATTTCATTTTAAATTCTTTATACACAAAATCCCTTCAGCTTACAAGTCAATACCAAATAAGAAAATGAATACCTAATTACATGAATACAATTTATATACAGTTAAGGCTAAATTATGTACAGTAATCTAGTTAATAGCAGCTGCTCTTCAAGGGAGTCGTGTTTTACGTTGTGTTCAGCTCGTGTAATAACTTTTCAATTGCTTTTAGAATCTCTCTGATATTGATGGGAATATCGTTCCAAGCTTTCAGAGCTAAATAGTGAAAGCCTTTTTTGACACATTCAAGGTTGTTTCTTGGGATTTGTAGGTCCCTGCTTCAGAGTACGGAGAACAAGGGAAAAAGACATTCGGTGGAATTTTAAAAAGTTCATTTTTTTCACATTAATTACATGGTGTGGATCACAGTGTGTAGAAAAAACTCGTCGCATTAATTCCATGCTCTGGAGACTTTGCCACGAAAATAACAAGACGGTGGGCACTGGTTGCTCATTGTTAGGTTGGAAATTGATGTCAATCAAATCTTTTGGATGCACGGAAGGACAAATTCAAAGGGACTCTTCAATGTTGCCACTATGAGGCCGTACCCATCATTGTCATAACCGAAGCACGCAATGTCCTGTCTCCCACGCCTTGCAGTTTACAATAAGCACTTGAGGAACATTACTGCGTGAGATTTTTTCTTTCCGATGAGCACATATTTTAACAAGCAACAGGAACTAAACTTATCACGTTGAGTCCTAGTAATCGCTACCACCCACCCAATCCTAGCCTGCGTGCAGACTCTACTGATCCCTTTTCAGACAGGTTCTCCTCCTGTAGAGTCTGCGCATCAGCGACCAAATCCTTGTTGTGAGTTCATGAGAAACATGGAACCTTTCCTGATTGGCTGACGCATATCCCCTTTCTTTCATGAACGTAGATGAGGAATATGTCTTGAATGCAATAAATCGGCGAGAGAAAGGAAAAGCATCCGGTCCCGATAAAGTAACGATAACGTTGGTAAAAGACGCGGCCAGTTCCATCGCTTATCCTCTCATGCTGATTTATAACGCATCACTTATGAATGGCATCTTTCCAGATATTTGGAAACTAGCGAGGGTCACCCCTATTTACAAATCGGGCCCTAAAAGTGATACAAACAATTACCGGCCCATATCTGTAATTTCTGTGTTCTCGAGGATGTTAGAGCGGCTTACCCACGACCAGCTGTTTGAATTTCTCAAAACAAACAAACGACTAACAAGTAACCAAGCAGCTTTTCGCAAGCATTACTCCACAATAACCTCGCTGATTGGCAGCACTGACTATTGGTATGAGAGCATAGATCACAGCAAAGTCAACCTTACTGTATTTCTTGACCTAAAGAAAGCTTTTGACACGGTCGACCATAGCGTATTAATGAAAAAATTACGCGCGTATGGGGTGAGAGGCAAATCTGGGGACTGGTTTGAATCCTACCTAACAAACAGAAAACAATTTTGCTCTCTAAATGGTTTGCATTCAAAAGCTAAAAAGGTTACCTGTGGCATACCACAAGGGTCATGCCTAGGCCCTCTTCTTTTCATCATTTATTTGAATGACCTTGAAGAGTGCTTGCAATTCTCACGAGCTAGCATCTATGCTGATGACACTAGTTTGACAATTGCTTCTAGTAATTCAGTAAAATTGGTCGACGATGCACACCGGGAGCTTCTCAATATCTCAGAGTGGATGAGAGTGAATAAACTAAGTCCTAATCCCAAAAAAACTGAATTCATGGTAATAGGACACCCACTCAAGACTAGGAGTCTTGACCTTCCAGAGGTTCTAACGCTGGATGGTTCTGATATAAAAAAGGTTGGTCAAGCGAAATCCCTTGGCATCATTATTGACGAAAGCCTTACCTGGGATGAGCAATACAGGCGTGTAAAGGGCAAAATGAGTGCTGGTCTTTCAGCTCTAAAACGACTGAAAAATATTTTACCACAATCTCAGCTTTGCAGTGTGTATTATGCTCTTGTCGAGAGTCATCTGCGTTATGGCGACGTTATTTGGGGTAGCTTGTGTAAAACAAAATTAGCTGCTCTTCAACGTCTTCAATCCCGAGCATGGTCAATAATAGAGAATGCAAAAATTAAAGATCTTTGGTCTAGTTCCTGGCTAAATGTAGAAAATATTATCCGTTATGACAGGAACGTGATGACCTACAAGATCGTAAACAGATTATGTCCTGAAAACCTTTTTGATAAATACTTGCCCAGATCATGTTTTTCTTCATACAATACGAGAAATTCTCAGGATCTTCAAATCCCTAGATGCAGGACAGAGTTTTTCAAAAAGAGTTTTCACTATGCATCGCTGAAAGTCTGGAATGATACATCTTCCACGATTCGTGAGCTACCGACTTTAAATCGTTTTAAACAAAGACTAAAAACGCATTTAAAGGGCTAGACTCATTTTTAAAACACGACTCCCTGGAACAACAGCAGATTAGGAATGTAGGACTTTAGGCTTTTTAGGAATTTGATTTCTAGATTTAAATTTGTAAGTAGGTTTTTTATATTAAGTGCTGAAGGGTTTTTTTCGTGTATAAATAATTTTAAATGAAATGAAAATGAATCTGTCTTTGTTCGAGTCTGCAGGTATTTAATTAGCTCTTCCATGGACAAAGCTGGCCAATGAAACCTTATTGTGTGTGAGTGTTATGCCTTCCCACTCTATAGGTCGCTCTATTGAATGACTTGGTTCCTCAAGAGAGGGAATCGCGCGTGGCTCAGAACAAGGATTTGGTCGCCGATGCGCAGACTCTACTGGAGGAGACCCTCTCTGAAAAGAAGTCAGTAGAGTCTGCACGCAGGCTACCCAATCCTCGCTTATACCTGTATGAACGAGGGATGGGTGGGTGGTAGCGATTACTAAGATTCAACGTAATAAGTATAAACAGGAACCTTTCTTGTCTCCAGGTTTTTGTGTGCATGTTTCCTGGCTACTACCAGCAGAGTTGCATGCTCTGCTAATTAAGTAACTAAGTTGATATGAAATCAGTTATAAGATGACGAAAACTAGTTACAATTCCTCCATCTTTACACACTTTCTTTATTTTAATGTCTCCGTGACCAATGGACCTTTTAGCCATCCTGCAAAGGAGCCTCCATCGAGCGTTATTTTTGTATATTTTCATACGGGAGACTCGATCGAATGCGGACAATATTCGCCACAAGTTCACTGAATGATCTTACATTTCAACTTATAGAGCCAGGAATCGTAGAGATCTACCAATTCCCAGAGTTAGGTTAGAGTATACAAAGCGAAGTTTCCACTTTTTTGGCATCTTTAATTGGAACGATATCTCTGACAGCATTCGAGAGACAAAATCAATCGCTCGTTTCAAAAGAGAGTTTAGAGAATATCTCCCTCACCTTTAAACACAGAAGAGCCAAACACAGCTCCTTAGTAGAGCAGCAATTCGTATCATCACTATTATTTTTTTCTTATCATTAAGCAAATATTGTTAATAGGTTGTTTTTCTTTGGCTGAAAGGTAATTCGTGTATAAACGATAATGAGGTAAAATGAAAAATGAGAAGGCGTTAGAACTTCTATCAGTATTGTGCTCAACACATTCGAAAATTCCACAATTTGTTTTTGCTTATCCTCAGACGTCTTTTTTTGAAAAGTCAGTCTGAAGGTTCTTATTTCCCAATCTTCTTGTTGGTGGGGCTTTACGGTAAGGCAGTTGTTATCTTATTTCTGATATTACTGTTATCTCTGACATAGTTATGCATTAAGATGATATTACAATTAGTTGCACAGTCGAATTTTGATCAATTTTTCAAACAGCATTCCTTTGAGTCGCTCTTGATATGGTCAAGGTCTCCTTTTAGTTACTGGATAAATAATTTTGGATCTGATTTCAAGTTGAATCCAGAAGTTCGAATGCAACTCCTTGAGTTTCAAAATGAAGTGCAGATTGATATTGGCAACAAAGCTGCACGTCTACTGGACCTTGAAATTTGGTAGGTTGTACTTTGTCTCTTGCACTTCATTAATTTTTTTGTGCTATATCGTTGGATATGTGCCGGAGCTGAAGTTTTGTCAACTATTTTCTTTTTGTCAACAATTGTTTTCTACGAAGTATTGCAGAATAGAGAAAGGACTACTTAGATTAAAACTTATGGCTGTTGGCCACCGGTCACCCTTTCTGCGTTTGTTGCCAAATATGCCAAGAAACTTTATCGATATAGAAGAACTTGTATGATTAGATATATTGAGGCTCTGTTTCCGAAATAAATAGTAATTCCATTTCACATTATTATTCATCGATTACTGAAGCATTCACTAGATTTTATTGGAATTTTAGTTTATTTTCAGAGAAAAACACAATGTTAGTTAAGTTGCCCAAATTTCGGACGAACATATTTGCTTATTTAACTTAATGTTTCTTATGTACAACAAATCTTTGACCAAAGAAGTCACAAAGTTTCTCCCTAACCTGCAGAAATTATTAATTTTACGTGGTTATCTAATGTACAGTAACCTAGCGTACCCAATGAAAGCAAATTGACCAGAAAAAAGTAGAATCATTTTGGTATAGTCTCCTAAGAAACATGGTTAGAAATGACTACTGGAGAAAAAATGCCACAAACGGGAGGTCCGTGATTGTAGTGGATGAAGAGGATACGATAATGACTATTCCTTCATATGCATCAATGAGGATCTGAGAAAAATTGCCAAAGCAGATTTCATGACCGACTTTGGTAATGTACAACACTTGAAATACTTAAAATACTTCCTAATATACAACACTTGAAATACTTAAAATACTTCGTAATGTACAACACTTGAAATGCTAAGCACATGTTGCCAAATGACCACTTTCAGAATAAAATTCTGTCTTTGCATCATCGGAGAAAATATGATATGCACAGATTGTTAAACTTTGAAAATCGGTTAGATGTGTCTGGAATGCAGGCTAAAAAGTGATACAGAATAGAACAGAGAAAATTTTTTGGGCCACACCCTTTACTTAGGCGTGGAACGCATCTCCTGATATCATGTTCACCATTAGCGACAAGGAAACTTTCATAATTTTATGGCAGTTATTCTTTAGATAAAGCACGAGGAAAATTTTTTGAAGAAAAATCCTTTGATTTGGAGCAGAATGCATCCTATGATTCCATATTTACCAATGCTAAAATGGAAGGTTTGACAATTTGGTACAGGCTGAAAAAATACTTGATCAGATGAACGACAAACTCCTTTAACAGAACGATAAAGAAAGTACGATTTTCACAGATGAGAGATGTCGTATGCATGTTTGTTGCCATGGGACTGAAAATCTTCACTATTTGTTTTGCAACCTATTTCTTTTATAACAAGTCTCGAGGGAGAACGCCTTTACGCATTGCTCTATGTGAGGAGATTGCTTATGATTTGATCAAGTGTTTTAGGCCCATTTTCAGGCATTTCGCAACGAAGAAATTTCGTTAAGTCGAGCTTACCTTTATTTTTAGTACTCTTGAAAAAGCGAGAAAAATGACAAAAATTACATTCGAGTCAAAGGAGTGTTACGAATTGCCTTGCGTAATCTCATCCGGCCATTTCTGGGAAAGAGTTTTACCAAACCTATATCCCGCCATTTCCTCTTCGATTTTGAAGGAATCTCGAGGACCATCTTTTGGGAAAAGTGGGGGGGGGCATTTGCCCCCATACCCCCCCCCCGTGGCCACGCCACTGGATATGGTCCATTCGTTCCATGTTTTACATCACAGGTATGAAGGCATAATTCCATTTGTCAATTTCGCAAATTGGTATTAAACTCGGCAAAATGTTACGATGTGGACCATTCTTTTTAATCGAGCATCAAGCATAGTGGTGCTTTTTAACGAATCAAACGGACAAACATTATTTTTCTTGAGTCCATTTATGGATTGTAAGCTCCGTACTGTTGGAGTTTAGTTAAAGAGTAGAATTTCCGTTGATTTTGAGGTGCAGGTTTAACGATTTCATTGACGAGGCATTTTCAGCTTTTCTTGAGCAATTCATGTATTTCATTTTTCAGGAAAACAATTATAGAAAATTAGTGCACGCAGATACAGAGATCACACGAATACTCAAATCTAAGCTTGACATTGTATAATAGATTTCTTTCATAATTTATATCAAATAACATGTAATTTTACTGAAATAATAGCTCTAACCGGGAAGCTGTTTTTTTGGACACCCGGTGAATGGTGATCATTTATTTGTGGTCAAGCTTATTCCATTCAACCAAACGACCAGGCGAAGACCTCGCATTGAAACATGCTGTTCGTGCTCTGATTTGGCCAATAGAATCTTGATAACGAAAAGAGCACGAGAACTGCCGGATTGGTAGCCGCCTAAGCCAATGTCAGGAGTTGAGTTATTTCGATCGAAGCTCATCATATAGTTTCACACGAGATATGCCCTTCCAGGCACCTGTGACCGCTTAACATGGAGTTTACATCTTTGGAGTCTACAACTTTGGAGTTTGCAACTTTGGAAATTTCGTTGCTACCATAATTCTTAGTTCAGAGTCTTAACAGCAACGTTTTACTGCAACTCCATGAATACAATTAAAAAGCATTTAAGGTTAAAGAGTTTAGCATTTGTTATCTGTTTATTTATTATTTGTTACCAGATATTTGTTTTTATTTGCGATTTGTTATCTTGTCATTGTTTATCAATTATGTGTAATAACGTCTTCCTACAGGAACGTAACGAAGCGAAGTCAACGGTTTACGTTTGATTCTCGATCGCAAAACAGTTTGTCATTCCACGAAATCAGTGCAAGGGATTTTGCAGAACATATTACGTATCTCGATTGCAGAGGGATTGGAAAGATCAATGTAAGTCATCAAGCGTTTGCTAAATCTTTTGCCACTGTTTTATGATTTCTTAGAATTCGTTACCTGAGAAAGTGAAACTCATGCTATGCTGGTGGTATGAAGTAAGAATTGATTAACTGTGGTTACTGTTTATATAAAGCAAACATCAGATGATTGATAGGAATGAAGAGTTAAAGCAGCTAAACTTCCTTTGCACATTATCAAACAATATATTTTAGGTATCTTGGGGGAAAATTGTTCTAAATAGGCCTTTTTACTTTTTAGATGGATCAGTTAAATTCAGTGTCATATATTCCAGATTCAACTACGTACAAATTCATACAGAATCAGAGATATTTATTGAAATTAATAAAAATGTCTTTCATGCAAACTTTCTCATTTTCTATCCGCTTCCCGATGTAAAGTTTTTTTATAAATTCAATTTAAAAGTTACTATTTACGAAATTGCCTACGACTATGAACGAGCTACCATACGATACTACATAACGATACCAAGGAGAGCAAAAGATCATGACTAGACTGATTGCATATTCGTAGTTATCGCTATTGATAGACTGATGGACGCTTAAACTACGACTTATGTCCTTAGGCTTCTAGAAACGGATATGGCCTAAATCACCTGCAGTTTTTTCTCAAAACCACTCACCCTAAAACGCCGAAAAAAGCGGTCTTCCTGGCGTGCTACATTGCAACACAAGCTATCAGTACTAAGATGGATGTTTCTTCGAGCTATTTAAGCAAAAACCTCCTACCTCCAAGTGGTATTTTGCTTGTTTGGGGACGCAAAAGATCCCCTAAATTCGTTCGGTACTTCAAGATTTTGATCGTTGGGGCCGCTCAGTCGAACGCGCTATTGTTTGCCTTGGGCGGGAAGTTTAAATTGAAGAAAAATCAGCCAATCAGATCACATTATTCTAAACATTCCATTCGGATTGGTCCAGGAACGGATTTGTTCCTGGAGAGAGATTTTGTCCGGTTTGAGAGCTCTGGGGAAATAAGGCCCTCACTGAAGCGACAACAACAACATAAATTCAATTCAATAAAGATGAGCGTAAGTTGAGGGCCCTTATGGAGTGAGGCTAGATCATGACTACCCCAGGGTCATTCACATGAAGAATATAAACCTAAAATACAACTAAATATACAATTATAAAAAGCTACATATAAACAAACAAACAGAGGAACGAGACTCAATGACAGGGGACCTTACGAAATGAATATTTGGCTTTATTGAATCGGCCGGTAGTGGTCGAATCGACCGGTTGTGAAATGAACCTTAAGGCTGAAATAAAACGAAAAATTCTTATGTTTTAATTTTGCAGAGGTATTATTTTCATCTCGCTCAGTAATCCATCAGCCCAGTTCAAGAGGCTATGTTTAGACGTTTGTCACTATGAAATTTTTTAGCTAGACTAATTTTACCATTGTTTCTTTCTGAGAAAATAATCTCGTCCCAATTGCCACATCTATTTTCAACTGCCGGCTTGGGAGGGAACTCTAATGGCTGAAAATGTCTAATCATTACACTTTCTGTTCTAGTTTGCAGAATGGCGGAATTACACGAAAGAGAGCAAGACAGATTCTTCTCCAAATCTACAAAAGCAAATTGCTCTCTTCAACAATATATCAAAATGGGTAATTGCAATGATTTTACAAAAGGAATCCCCACATGGAAGAGCGAGATTATGCAAGAAATTTGTACAAATTTGTCGGGTGTGTATTTGTAAATACATATTTGCTTCATTTGGCTTTATCATCGTCCAAAATTTATATAGAGGTGGCAGGGTGGCCTGACTTGTATATTTTTTGAAAGAATACAGTAAACTCCCGAATAGAAGAACCGACATTTTTGCAAGTCAGCCTTGGTTCTTATACAATGACTACAATATGGATTGCTTCACACAGATGGGGTCTAATTTGATAATTTCTGCTTGTAGATTCTTTACCCACTAGGTTCTTACACGCTTGTGTCTACAGTGTGAGTTCAGGAAGGACGTCCATTGGGTGGATTGGTTTAAATTTGGAGACTTCGTTTGCTTCTGAGTTTCTATTCGTGTACCGAAGGTACTTTTGGAAATGCGGGAATCTCTGTATTGAAATATTCTATGCCCAAGGGCTTGAATCAAATATTTTGTCTTGGAGTTCGTCACCAAAAGTAAACTTTGAGTCCATGTCCAAACCCTCATCTTGCAATAGATGATTGCGCAAAGATGGCGGCGAGGAGCCTTTTGCCAAGATGCATTGCTTTCTTTATTCGAATTTCCATAGAATCGTCAAAGGTTCGTATTTCGAACGCAACGCATTCTGGTGAAATGTTCTGGGCCGCCATCTTAATGGCAATCGCCTGTTGTGATGCTATCATGGCAACTTCATTACAGTTTGGATGCATTTGATTTTTGATTGATTGATTGATTTTGTTGATTGCCAGTCTGTACATCGATTAAGTTCTGATGGCTTGATTGATTAATTGATTGATTAATTGTTTGATTAATTGTGTGGCTGCATTTTGTAGGATCTGAAAGAAATTGGTAATTACAATAGTTTAATGGCAGTTGTAGGTGGTTTGTCAAACAGCATATTGGAGAGAATGCATAAAACTAAAGAATGCTTGTCAAACGAAGATAAACTAGTATGTGGTATTTTTCAAGAAATTTCATCTTCACTTCTAAACTTAAAATTGTCATGTATTGCAGCCCCTCAGTTTGAAAAGTGAGGAAGGCATAGCTTTATCAAGATGTCAGTTTCAATGCTCGGTCATACGCCTTAATTCAAAATCTATGCTAAAAACTTTATTTTGGAAAGTCTTTTGAATTTTTCTTTCAACTGTGTTTCGATGTGTATTCTCGATCGTGATGTTTTTGCATTTTATCCAAAACTTACAATACGTATTACTAATTACACTACTTACAAGCTATTTTACCCTAACTACTACTGGACAAAGTACCATGCGGAGTAAAAGCTATGTTATCCTCAGATCTTGAAATGCCTCCAAAGGGAAGAATTTCACAGATATCATTTCCGGAGAAATCTTTATCAGTTGGTTCGCAAAAGTGCTTTACCAAACACCAAAAGATGCCAACAGCCTATTCTTTAACAAGTGTTTGCTCCACTACTTTGTTTTTGTTGTCGCATTTTTAACATTGGCGTCATCATTTTGATATGTTTAAGCAGCACTGTCGAACACAAAACCCACGACCAGATAGAGGTGAAATATCACGAAAAGAGACTTGGGAAGAAATCTCTTTCGTCGGCCATACTAATTTATCAATCGATTGATTGATTAAAGCACCTTTTCAACTAAGCTGCCTCGTTTTGGCATTTTTAAAAATTTCTTCGGCTTGCGTCATATAAAATTTCTTACCCCAGATTCACATTCAGCACCCAAATTTTAGTCTGACTGCAAATTTTCGTAACCTTGGTGTTAGAGATTTTAATTTTACGAGAATAACAAATTTGTTAGTGATTTCAATTTCATGAGAATAACAAATTTGAACATCTGTAAGGGATTTTAATTTTATGAGGACAACAAATTTGAAAATCTGTAAGGGATTTGACCCTGAATAATGGCTGAGGATGTAAAGTTACACCCCGAAGGATTTTCACGGTCAAATCTCTTATAAATTCTTTTTTTTATATTCAATCAAATTTTACAATACAAGTTCCTTATCTAACGCTACTTACAAACTACTTTACTATACTACAAGGACGAATACCACAGAGAGCAAATATCTATGGCAGCTCCGCAGCCTTAACATAGAAAAAAAAATTTACATATAAAGAAAAGACAAAAAAGAACTTAAAGTCTACCTCAAATTAGACGTCATAAATTTTTATAAGAAGCAATCAAATTTGCTCCCTTGTGGCAAGTTTGCCTTGCCCTTTCGCATGTAACGTCCATTTTAAGATAGACTGTAACACTACAGATAATTACAAGAAACGACTGTGACAAACAAAGAAAATATACCAAAAGGGACTAGGTAACGGTGGGGTAACATGGTGGCTCCGTTGCAAAAACAACCGTATTTGAAATTATATTAACCAAATCGACCTGTGTTGTGGATATAATGCAGCGTTAACTCGATTATCTTTCTATTTAGCTCATCAATGAGATCTGTGCCGCCTAAAAGTAAAAGTTGTGTTAAATCTTTATTTGAAAGGCTAATGTATCCAAACGGTCGTACTAGGAAAGGACGTTAGTGAGAAGATCTCGCCGATGCATCACGAAAGAAGGGCAGAGCAACAAAAAGTGCTCCGTATCCTCAATACCATCATTCGTAGGACACATAGGATTTCTGGTGTCTCTAAAATTGTGATTAAATTTATGAAAGTTTAACTTGCTGAGACCAACTCTCAACTGAGTAAGGTAAGACAGACCTAATGGCTCATGGATGCCAAAAACTGATTTTGCAAGGGGTCGAATAATGGATAGCAGCTTTGTTTTAAGGATCGAGAGCGACGGTGCAAGTTTAATTTCAGGGTCAAGCTGATTCCATCCACTTAAGCAGTTAGGAAAGAAACTGGACTCGAATTTTTCTGTTCTTGCTCTTATTCGCCCAATCACATCCTGATTGCGAAAGCAGTACTGCGACTGATGGAGAGGTGTTCCAAATTCTCAAATTTATTATTGCCATAAAAATTGAAATCACAAACTCTAGGAATATTAAAATTTTCTACAGACTAAACTTGGGGTGCTGAATCCGAATTCGTGGTCAGAAATTTCGTATGAAGAAATTTTCAAAAATGTCCAAAACGAGGCCGTTAATTGAAAAGGTGTATTGTTTAATTGCTTCAATGATTGAATTATTGATTGATTCCTCGAACGATTTATTTGTTAATCGTTGACCAACAGAAAGAGTTATGATTTTTTTCAATAAAAGAAATCGTACTGTGAAAATTCCCCATGGGGAATTTAACTTGGTTCCTTTTATTTTCGTTTTCAGTACATGAAAGAAATGCTCGATCTTTTATCATCAGACAATAATTATAGTAATTATCGAAATGAAGTTTCAAAATCAGAGGGATTTCACCTTCCTATTTTGTGAGTATCATCCCTATCCATCCATCGTTCTTCCTCATTCTTCATACTTCGTGCAACTAAAAAGGAATACTGTAAAGTTACTGAATTGATATAAACGCTTAGTAATGTTTCGGTGCAGAAATGCAAGCTTTCCTCTCTTTGTGTGAAGCAAAAAAGTAGTTTTTGTTTTGGTAGTTCCGACTGAAACTTTAACTGGTTCGAAAAACCAACAAATTCGTTTAGAGAGGCAACGATAGATATTTGCAGCTAATTTGGTACTGGGTGGAATTTGATACTTCAAGAATTAGGAAATATTTGTCTTTGAAAATATATTTCCCTTTCACCTAACGTTTCCGTTTACATGTTTTTGTAGTTTTCATAAGCATTTAGCGTATGTTATTTTTTAAGAACTGTTCGCTTCTTCGGTTTGGGCAGATAGCTGTGCTCCATGTCAGTGCTCTCTATGGCACCTTCGTTTTTGTATTAAACTTATACGAATATAGCAGCCTCGTCCCCAGGGCCTGTTGTCATATTGGGACGGAGACGTCATTTCGTCATTTCGTCTCCGTCCCCATAGGACAAAGTCCCTGGGGACGAGGTTGCGAATATAGATATATGGAAATGATTGATATTTCTTTGATTATCTTGAAACGAGATTTGAAAAATCATTGCATCCTTCTAATTTTTGTTCAATTTTCATTTTCATGACTGGCCCTCTCAATTTTCAGAGGTGAGAACTTTTTCCCACATCTCTCCAATTAGACTGTGATTTTTTAATGCTCGAAATTTCCTTTAACTTATTGCAAATTTGGCTTTGGCCACAACGTTAAGTTTTGCCTTCCATTATCAGTTATCATGGCAAGTAAAACATTAACGATCTCAGGTCAGTGTTCCACAACAGGAGTGTCGTAAACAGCATTTTTAAAATAAATAAAACATAGGCAACTTGGTAAATTTTGAGAAGTTGAGATGATTGCCTCATGAATTCTAAAATGTCTGCAGAAGATAAAATTCGGTGTTGTTGCTGGTGACGCGAAGCGATGATTTCTTGATGTCTCATGGTCTTCAATCGTTCTTAATACCGTCTCTTTGCTTGGTCTTCTGCTACCACAGTCAGCTTTTGATGTTGTTTTGTCGCTACACAAGAGCCAGAATAAGACAAAACCCTCGTTTATGCAGAGATTATGTCTCCCTAGTCCTGCAAAGTTGTTCAAGAAGAAGTTGACTGTGTCAGCAAAGGACATATTAAACAAACCTACTAATTTGAAAATCTTTGTTGTATCTAAATATTTTGCAAAATAGTAAGATGCATACCAAAATAGACTTTATCTAAATCTATGCTCAGTGTAAACCATTGTTCGTGTACTCGTCGCGGAAAGTTGGCTATCATAATGATACACTGATCACTTTAGCAAACAGAAGTTATGCCTCTCAAGAAACAATCCCTTGCAATAGATTTTCACCGCCGTTGATCTTTCATCCATTCAAACTTGCATTCATAACACATCTCGTTTTCCCTTAGGTGTTGTTATGAAAGATTTAATTGGCTTAGAGACAGCAGTTTCGGATTTCATCGAAGAAAAAGGAAGGAGGCTGTGCAATTACAAGAAAATGGTTCAGTTGTCTCAAGTTCTTCATCAAATAATCGACCTTGCTAAAGTTAAACCTCAGATACGACCAAAACAAGACTTAGTCAATATGCTGCGGGTTAGTGACAATTTTTTCATTTTGCTTCCGTACATTTAGATGTTTCAGTTCATCGGCATTCTTTCTGAGTATATGGCCTGTTACCTGTATGACTAAGTAAAGAGTGACAAGTCAGTCTTATGGACCAAAGATCTAAATCTAAGTAGCTCAGGCATATTTCCATAAAATGTTTGATATTCAGGGTATTAATGAAAAAATTTTGATTATCATAAAATGATGCATCCCTTCTTTTTCAAAGCAGTTAAGTGTATCCGTACCTAATAATGCTTGTCAGTGCTTTACCCAATAATTGAAACCTCTCAAAATGCCTCTGTTGTATGTCTTATAACATTCCAGCCACCCCGGCTATCCTGTAAAATTTCCACGATTTTCTCATTTTCTACTCTCTTTGTATAGGTTTCACTACAGCCGAGATATACTGATGAAGAATTATATGAATTATCTCTTGTTCGTGAACCCAGAAACGAATCAATAGGTGTGAGTAAATTCAACATGACGTCTGTATTATCTATGTCTTTATTAAATGAGATTAAGTGACAGGTGTAAATGGACCAACGATTTATTCTTGATCCTCAGTCAACATTCAAAGGCTGTGAAGATTTTTTTCCCAGTTTTGATATGGGTTGCTGTTATTTTTCATTAGGCTAATTTCTGATTACCTACTTCTAAGTCAGTATATACGAAGTTCAACTATCCTTCGTAAACTTATCCAAACGTTTCAGCAGAGAAACGTCTCTCTCGACAATTTCGAAAATCTCTCATATGATACCATGAAAAGCTTTCACTTTTATAGGGCTTAAGTTTTGGTCTATTTACTTTGAGATGAAGTGTGAATCTATTCACTTTACGGTGTGATTTCTGTTTCTTTTTAGTATCGTACTTTGACTAGGAGCAGCCCTAGACCAGTTTTTGCAGAATGGGCAGCTGGGGTAGAAGTTACACCTGACAGAGAAACAGTTGAAAGATACGTAGATAGAATGGTCGAGGTAACTACTTTGTATTTTATAAATTTCCATTTAGTAGGTATCAGACTTTTGCTCATTGTGGTAATGTCCTTGGCAGCTATCATACTATCACTTTCCATGTCATAATTCCTGTGCTTACATGAATATTAGAGGGGTCAAGATTTTCTAAGCTTTCAGTTTCATCCTCTTTGACTTATCACAACCTTGGCCCCCCTTCGCCCCCAGAGTTCTAAATTCCAGCTCGTACCTCATGGGATAAATGAAACTTTACTTGTGATATTTTTATGCTAGCACTGTACTTCCATTTTATTATTGCTTTCCATGTTATTAGTGATACCCATTTGAAATCTCTTTAGCTTAAATTTGATAATTATGAATGCAAAGTCGCCATTTGGCATATAGCTTGAAAGATGCGTTGAGTAACTCTGTTACTGAAAGTAATTTTCAAATTTCAATGCATCTTGCTGTCGAATTGCTTCCCTTATTATCTTATCGTAATTATCTCAGCTTACACAGCCTAAAGTTAGTTAAAGCAAATGGAACTTTCCTGCATTCAGTCATATTTTTTAGGGATAATGCACACCCAATATGCCTTACAAACGACGGTATTGAGGATACGGAATACTTTTTATTGCTCTTTCTGTCTGTGAAATTCAATGACAAGATCTTCTCGCTGCAGTACTTGCATTAACACCCAGTAATCCTTTAAATGAGAGATTTTAGTACGGTTATAGAGATCGTTTCGATGAAATTAATAGAAAATATCCTTGAATTAACGCTACTTTGTATCCATGAAAACGGGCAATTTGATTTAATTCAATCTAATTTCTACTATCCGTCAAGCAATCGCTAAGTCCCCTTTTTGTAAATCTTCTTTATGTAATACAAGTTATGTGTTGTTTTCGCACTTTTTTTCATATTCTTGCCACGGGGTAGACATTTTGCCAATAAAAATATGTTTGTTGCGTGTGGTACTATACAAATTAAATGATGATATTGTAAATAAAAGATTTAAGTACCAAATGTATCGTAGATGTTCAAAAACATGAAGTTTCGAGCGTATACTCGTTATCAAGTCCGTATACAAGTTATCAAGTATACTCGTTATCATGTTATCAAGTATACGCTCGAAACGTCATGTTTTTGAACATCTTCGCTAATTTTGGTACCTAAATCTTTTACTTGCAATAGTATCGTATGATATTTTGCCTCTCGTGTTATCATCCTTGTAGTGTATTAGAGTCTATTTTAGGTGGATGATAAGTGTCGTGTATTCCAAATTTTTTAGTGATTATATAGAAAAAATAATAGTTTTTCCCTAAAATTCCAACATGTTGAAAAATTTTGAGCTTTGTGTATATTGGGTTATACTTTGCCGCTGGGGGCAAAGATATCGCATATTTGTCAAGCTTTCAGAAGCCGTCTCCCATTGTTCTTTGTCGTTTTGTTCTCATTTATTGTTAGTCTAGAACCCTGAGTATAGCACGCACAAGAACATCATTATCACTCTATGGGTAGGTTTTGTCGCCTCTTTCTTACAGGCGGAATAAAGGTCCCCTTGTACACTTTCTAATATTTTGTCCCATTGGCGTTTCATTCACCGAGTGTGCAAAAGAGTTTCCACACTACGATATTTTTTATATTGAGACCATTTAATAAATTGGAACGAAGGAAAGTTTAGTTGGTACTCGAAATGCTGAAGTATTTGCTATGCTTTTCCTACATTTCTGTGCATCAGAAACATAGGTAAAATTTAGTTAGCGAATGTATTGCATTAGTGAGGAAGTTCCTTTTTATCTTATTGAGCGATTCAGATCCTTTTGGCGCCTTTGGAAGTAAAGGAGTTCTCATAACTTAGATTTTAGCAATATTTCCAGTGCTATGAAAAAGTAAAAAAAACATACTGCACTTATGTGGCTGTCAACCAAACTTTGAATTTGATTCATTACAATGCATCAAGTAGTCTTCATGTAGCAAATTTGTCTTTTTGGGGATCGGTATTTACTGACATTTCTAATCATAGCTGTAGCCAGTCCAACTGAGAAGTGTTGGTGACATCATCAATGCGTGCATTTATATTGAACAGGAGCAGGAATGCCCACTAAATGGTTGGATGCTTCCTGATACGCCCGTCCTTCCCCCTTCAAATGATTATGCAAACCATTAGTCATGCTCCACTAGCTAAACTCAGAGCTGTCTGACTCCGTTTCCACTTGGGGCAAAATGTCATACGCGCTACGTTTGATTTTTCAACAACAAAAGGGTTCCTCTTTGAGTGACGCCATCTCCGAGTTAGCCAATCAAATCTGTCGAAAATTTAGCTTGTGTCGGCTTGTGCGACTACGTGAGATTTTACTGTGGAAATCCAGATCAAGGCTAAGATGAGTCATACACATAATACGACTTTGTCAAACATTGTGATATTCAAATTGTGCAGTGACTCAGCAAGTCAAGCCAGGGAGCGCCGTGAGTCAAGCCTAATGGCTATGCATGGCAAAGGTGCTGTGCTTAGAGGGTGTTTCAGAAGTCGGCATAACAATGGAATAGACAGTTGAAAAAACAGAGTTAAATGTTGCAGTGTTATGAAGGAGTAGATGTCCAAGTACACCTATTTTTTTATTAGAAACTAAGAATTGGGGCCAACATCGAAACTCTCTTAATATCATCAGATTTTCAGTACTCAGGGTTTCTTACGAGTTCCCCAACGGACTTCATGTCAACCAACTGTATCCTCGTGTACGTTTCAAAACAATGTTGTTCTAAGCCCTTTCACTGTTTAGACATAACTCAAGTACTTTACGAGTAACCCTATTCCACCCGGCCGATTTAGATCAGACTTGGTCAGAACACTGCCAGGGGGAATAATTGCCCTCCCAATTATCTACAAAACTCAAATTAGCATACCATTTTAACTTGGTACAATAGAAATTACGTCTTTTTGGAGTCTGATCTTGGAGTTTAATGTCAATTGGTCACGTGTTTCGTTGCCAAGCAACCAAACAATAGGAACATGTCGCTATGAGCTTCAATACTGAAGAAGCAACAAGTGCCGATTATTTTAGAACATAAGGATTAACACCTCGAAAGTCTACTTGAAAGTCAAGAAAATATCATATTCCATCGTTCTATGTCAAAATTCTTAAATTTGGTTTTTTTAAAAGTAATATGGTGCCATCAACTTTGAAAGCGTCATATAATGTATAATTTGCTGATGTCAACAAATGTGAATGATGTAGATATCAAATGGAAGTACCTTGCAAGGGCAATCGTTTGGTGCCAAGCACGATGCAATCAAGGCTAAAACAAAGAAGTTATGATTGTTTTTGTTATTTTTGTGACCACTCTGCAAGTGTAGGCATTTGCTAGTCACGTGATTTAAATTATGACAATGAAAAGCTTGAATTCAATGCCAGTTTTTAAGAATAGGAAAATTCATTGACGTTTCCGCTTTCTCGTCTTTATTCTCGTTTTTGTAGTCAAAAGTTTGGATGGGGGTATTTTTTGCCCCCCCCCCCCTCCGTGTGAAATAGGACTAAGTTATATGCTCCTAGTTCTGGAGTTCCTCAAATTTATGGCGATCTGAGAGCTGAGTTTCTTACAGGCAGTTTCTTATGGAGAAAATACGTTCATCGCCGATTATTGTCTTACAAATGCCGATGTTTTGTAATTGTCGTATGTCGAATCATGATAAATGTGTTGACTCAAACAAATTATTATGTTCAGCTTTATGTCAGTTTCAGTGATCAAATATGACTCTTTTCTGACATATGAACAAATACATGCATCTATTCATAAACAAATAATCCTACGTGATGAAGTTTGCTGCATAAAGTGCGGACCAAGTACTTGCTACACTTGTGACCACAATACGAAACCAAACTAAGATCGAGGAACTCCAAATTCTTTTCTGTATGCATCCCAGAGCCGTTAGATAACAACGCAATAAGCAGCGCAATGAATGTGTTGGGTAGCAATGCAATAAATGTGTTGCACTACGGAGAAAGGTGATCAAAAATCATTTTAATAAAGCTACTATAACAGTACATACAGTACAACAGTACATAACATGTGTTGATAAATCTATTTGAAGACTTTTGTCGTAGGAGCTATCTTCATGGATCGCTTAAAGGCGTTTGACTGCATTCCACATGATCTGATCATAGCAAAATTGCGTGCATACGGATTTTGATGAAAATGCGTTACTTATTATCTTTTGCCTTACTTATTACCTGTTTAAAACGTAGAGAACAATGTGTCCGGATAGATAATTCAAATAGTTCCTTCAAAATTCTTGTATCAGGAGTTCCACAGAGTTCTGTAATTGGTCCAATTTTATTTGATTTCTTTCAAAATGAGCTTTTTCTCTTTATAAAACAGAATTTCATATTTTTCCAAAACTATGCCCGAACTCGTTAGGGTTTTAGAGAACGAAAGCAATGCTGCGTTAACTTGGCTGGCACAGAATGAAATGATTGCAAACCCCGAGAAATTTCATGCTTTGTCAGTAAGAAAGTATCGGAAAGATACTTGTAGACAAAATGTAAGCTTTCAATGTCATGAAATCAAATCAGAGGAAAACTTTTGGGCGTAGCTCTGGATAACAAATTGAGCTTTCATACACACATATCAAATCTTTGTGAAAAAGCTGCGACACAACCAAACGTTCTGAAAAGATTAAGATCATTTATTGGTTTGGAGCAAAAAATTCTAGTACAAAGCTTTGTTTACTCAAGCTTCAATTATTGTCCATCAGTTTGGTATTTTTCTTCCATGAAATCGCTGCAGAAAATTTAAAAGTTTCAAGAGCGTGTACTAAGCCTCCTTGCAATGATCGTAAGAGCTCATATAATGATTTGCTCCACAAGTCAGGTAAATTCACAGTCTCGTGTCAAAGAACTCTTTGTTTTGAAATTTACAAAACAGTGAATAATCTAAATCCACCATTTATGAAAAATTATTTTAAATTCAGATCTTGGCACTATTCTTCCAGAAATCCTTACGACTTAAGACGTATAAGATCAAATCAAATAACTTATGGTTCAAACAGTCTTGAGTCCGTTGGCCCGAAACTATGGAATGGCTTACCAAACGAAATGAAATCCGCAGAAAACCTGAAAAGCTTTAAACTCCTAGTAAAGCAATGGAATGGCCCAGAGTGTGACGTAGTGCCTACAGTAGTTCTAATTTTATTCAAGATTAAATTGTACATAGATTTTAATTTGATTCGATTTAGATTAGTTAATTTTGCATATACTTTATATATATATATATTGTTAGCTATGTAAAACTTCGAATTAAAACAAATGAACAACAACAAGTTAAATACTTTAAAAGATTCTTCATTTTTGACTTTTTACACCGCCCTCAAGAAACCTTGTGGTCAAAATAGTAAGAACCGCTTAAAAACATGACCATTTTTCTTTTTAGTGTGTTTAATTGATATGAATATCTATATCATATGAATGAAATTAATTCTGTGTCGATCTGCGATAATTAGTGGGTAGACAGCTCCTCCCAGCTGTTCTTTGTGTTTTTTGTGGTGTCCTTTCGATAAAGATAAAGAATGGATAACGGTTCGTAGCTTGGGAACCTTATTTCCCTTGTTTACCACAAAATTGTCTCGACTTGTGCTTTCGAGAAATCACTAGTCTTGGGCAGCTCATCTGAGACAAATTTCAATTTATTGTGAACTCGTAGGATTTTTTCTACACGACGTCTGGTGAGTAGTGGCTCCTAGGTGTTGTGGTGCAGTGGTGTAGTCGTCTGACTTTGCAACCATTACGGTCAGGTGGAGTGGGCTCCACAGCCATTATTAGGGCTCCAGAACTTGAGCGTCATGACAAGGAGTGGCGTATTCGATTAGCTCCTAGCTACTTCTGTTATCCCATCGCTTGGTGCTAAAAGCTGCACCTTCACCATCAGTGGTCCGCATTTTACAATACCATTGACGGGTCTTTGCTAACTTGTCATCAATTTTTTCATTTATTTTCTTTTTTAGGCAGTTTTCAAGATTTACGATAAAGACAGGGATGATAGCATAAATCAAGCCGAGTTTCAAAGTATAGCAACGAATTTCCCATTTATTGACGATTTTGCAATGTTGGACACGAACTGGTACGTAAGTTTTTAGATAGCGAGTAGTTTTATCTAGTGTAGTTTGAAGCTGGTTACTCTTAAGTTGTCACTGTCTGCAGACAGGCCAGTAACTGTTGTTTTTACATTATTTTGCGGTGCTAGGCCTAGGTAAAAGTGTTGCAGTTAGCTAGCAGCTGGGCAAGTCCAAATGTTTCTGTTCTTCTGTTTTAAAGTACACGCCGTACTCCACCACACCGTCTTTTAGCGCCGAAACTACCCTCATTAGATTGCATCTCGAAAATTGGACTTGACAAGGACCAAAATTTCTCTCTTGATAAAACTTGGAGTGTTTGGATCCTACATAGAATTAAACACGTTGGAGTACAGCTCAATTTATTTGGATTAACTGACATGTAAACGCAACCTAGTCAGGCACTTCCATTCCAAGTATTGAGCTATAACGTCGGTATCATGTAATAAGACCAAGATGGTAATCATAAGACTCATCATCTGGTTGTAAATTGAAACGATCACATATATAGCTTTACGTTACCGGCTTTGAGAACCATGGGCATGGGCGATGCCCAATTTTTAAGGGAGCTTACTATGTATCTTGCCCGAATGTGATGGTTTCATTGCGACAAAACTGCCCGAATGGAATCTGAAATGCAATAAATTTTGCCTGATTTCGGAGGCCACAACCCTCTCAGCCCCTTTGCTTCCTGTCCCTGTGGCGAGAACCGCGATGCCAAGGTGCGTGAAGAGTTTCCTGAACATCCAGTTAGCTAAAGATTTTCCCTTTTTGTTTCGATTGGCCAGCCAATCCGAGCGCGCTTGTTGGCAATTGTGTTGAGTTTGAACATCTTGGGGGGTATTCCCATTATGACCGAGCAGGAGGTTCAGTCAGGGTTAAAGAAACCCAAAGCAAAAACTTTGAAAAATGCACTCAAATAGTAGGACCTTTTTACAATAACCCTCAAATGGAGCAGTTGTTGGATCTGTTCTTGCGTCATTTGGTAGCATTTTGCTTGAAAATCTTCTGCAGTTTTTCATAAATTTCTATTGTAAAAACTTATGAAACAAAGCAAGAAAGCTTCGAAAATCATTGATGATTACTGCTGACACGACCATATTGCCATGTGGAGGAGCGTAGTGAATTGAATCTTACAACTGATCAAGGATCTTAGAATAAACGTCGCGATAAACGTCATTGCAAACGAAAATCCGTGAAAACAAACTCATTAATTTCATTTTCAAAATTTCATCTGCAAAAATTGAAAATAATGAACAAAACAGCATTCTATATCAGCTGGAGTCATGCAGACAAACTATTGGTTTATTAATCACAACAGTGATTCCCAGGAGGATCACATTCGGTACTTTTAAACACTCAAAGTGACCCAAAGGGGCTTTGATCATTCCTTTGAGATCTTTTGCATAAACTGAATATTTCATTTCAAAAATCCGATTGATTTTATCATTTGTAATGAGATCTGTTGAACTCAAATTATGTTATGGAAAGCAGAAACTGGCTGGCTTTGCTTTCAAATGAGAAGCTTCTCTAAACTTTGCAAAATGTCTTCTTTATACAGTGACGATAGTATAAGCAGGGAAGAAATGAGAAACTACTTCATGAATGTGAATTCCCATGTGATGACACGTGACTTTGTCCATGCTTTCCAAGAAGCAACAATCATCACTCCTGTCTTGTGTGTTTATTGCACTGGATATGTAAGTAGGCTTCTCTGTTTCAAGAGGCTTATTTCGTCGTTTTTCAATTTTGCATCACTTTAATGTAGAAGTATAGTTTCACACCAACTGGCACGAAATGAACTTTAGAAAACGTGAAACTGTTTTTGAAAAACTTTGACTCGTTCCAATCTGAGTTTAGCGTTAGGCAAAGACTTTGCTGCCCTTTTGGAGGAGAGGATCGAGGAAAGGAGAGAAAAGATTCTCTTCCCTCCTCCATGCTTTTCCATTGCTACGCTCTCTAAGATTAAAACTGAACAAAGTACCGGGAAGCCATAAAAAGTTCCAACTTTTGAAGATTCTTATTGCCAAGAATACTTGATGGATTGGAATGAATTGATTTCTGCTTGATAACTGAGAGATTGAAGTATTTTTGTAATTTTTTCGCATTTTGAAGGGCACTGAAAATATGGATAATTGCGGCTCTACGAAAATATCATGGTTGCAAAATACCCGACAAAGGCCAAAACCTCGATCAAATCATGAAATTTTCGTGGCTGAGAAATTTTCGTTTCGCACATATTCATTGCGATGGGATTGAAAATCTGCCATATTCCATTAACAATCTATCTCATCTGACTGCTGGGAAAGGTTAAAATTCCGTTGCGTTTTACTCTTTGTGGTGAGATTCCTTATGATTTAATCAAGTGTTTAGGCCATTTTTTCAGGCATTTCGCAACCAAGAATTTTTTGTGATTTTTTAGTGCATATAAAAGCACATGAATTTCACGAAGTAAGTAATTTGACCGTTTGCATTTCAACTCTAATCCATATGGGGGAGGGGTGTTTTCCATCCCCTCGAGGTTTTCTTGCTGCATTCTTAAAGGACATCAACTATGTCCCCCAAACCTCTCTATTACTAATGATCTTCGTATTCCTCTGTTCAAAACGTCCTCAGGACAGAAAAGGTTTGAATTTAGAGGAGCACGTATTTGGAAAAACCTTAGCAATGAGGCAAAAAGAGCAAGCATATTTTTGGCTTTCAGGTTCAAATTATGAAAATCAGTCCTTACTATAACGCCACTATGGCAGCATCTATCAGTTTCAGTTCAAATTTTAGTTTTCTTTTTAATTAATGTATTTTGAGGGGTCTGTTTATTCATTTACTCGTGCATTTAGTAACTATTGTAATTAGGTTCTTAACAGGGCAGTTTGTAAATCAATTTTGCTATTGTAGATTTTATCCTGTATAAAGAATTTAAAATGAAATGAAATTGAATGAAATGAAATAATTGTAGGTAAAACCTACATTCTGCATTTACCTATAGATCACATAAACCTGGTTTTTCTACTTATTCCATTGGAAGTACATCACATTTTGCCACTTTTGATGCCCCAATTTTGCTACCTCTCCATCCAGAAATTTGACAAAGCCTTGACAAAGTTTTAACCAGCGCGATGAATTCAATCGCACTTATTTCATATTTCCTTTTTTTGCAGCTGTGGGGTCTAGGGAAATCAGCATATAAATGCAAAGGTATTACTCATACTTATTTCTTCCGTCTCGTGTGTTACTTTTTAGTGATTTTCATTTCCTTGAACTGTGGTAAATGCAATTCGCCTCTTGATGTTACTCCCATCCTGCGATGCGTCATCATCCAAGGCCAAAATATGTACCGACAAATGTTTGAGTTTCATGTATTTGATTCTTCATTACTCACAAATTGAGGTCTATTTTGCCACACTATGCTCTCAGTAACAATTGTGATGTGTGCCCCGTTACCCATGCAAAGCAAAGCCTCCTAGTTCAAGGCGACAGAGTTAACAGTGGCGAACACTTTGCCAAATATTTGGGCGAAGCTATTATTTCAGTTGAATGGCATTGTTTCTTCTATCGTTTTCGAACAAAAGACCTTTGTTCTAGCCAATTTTGGGGGCAATCGCACCCCTTCGTCCTCAAGTGTCTGCTACTAAGCGTTAATTGAATTTCAGTCTGATTTTATCCACTATTTCATTTAAAAGTAGTCAGAATAGGCTTTCCATCAGTATCGTAGAGGATTTAAGCTTGGAAAAAAATCTTGAAATATATGTAATATCGTAGCCAATGAGTGGTTTACTTTGTTGAAATTTTGTAGATATCATACATGCCATCGACGTTATGTGGAAGAATTTCCTTCAAATTCGAAACTGGTTTCTTCATGCTTAATGAAGGAATAGAATGAAGGATCTAATGCCGTCTATTTTTTATTGATTTATTCCAAAGGAAATTTAAGCACGCACATAAGAAACGGAAATTTGAGAAAGCAGACCCTGATTTTGTGATGTAAACAAATCTGACTGCAATAGCCTGCGGTTGCCTAAGACAAGGATCGATCTTCGGATTTTGTAATGCCAACAGGTTGGGAAAGGTCTGTTAGCAACTTTTTTCCATATGTGGAGTCAGTTTGTTTTCAATGTCCAAAACGCTCTTCACTGACTATTTTATTGCTAGTTTAAAAACTGGGCATTAAATATTTGAAAAAAATAACAAAATATTTTTATAAGGTTATCAATACTTGAAAACGTACAAATGCAAATAACAATAGTATGTTTGGTATCATAATCATACCGGGTGAGCCAGAAAAAAGTTCCTACCTTTGAATGAAAATTCATAGCGCCAACAGTACTTAACAGATTTGAATGAATCTAATTCTAGTTAAATACCGAAAGATTGAAGTATTTTTTGTGATTTTGCTCGCTGTCTTACTAACACTAGAAATATAGGTAAATTCAATTTTACAAAAATTTCATGGTTGCAAAATGACTGAAAAATGGCATAAAACATTGATCAGATCACAAAGGCCTCCTCGCACAGATCAGTAAAGAAAATGCAATTCTTCACGGGTCAGAGGTATCCACTGCCGATGTATTGCTCTGAGACTGAACTTCTATAGTATTTGTGTGATAATTGATGTTTTATAGCTCTTGAGAGAGGTGAAACGCCGATTGCGTATTGTTCTGTGTGAGGAGAGTCCTTACAATTCTATCAGTGTTTTAGTCCTTTTTTTACCATGAAATTTTCGTAATGTTGAATTCACCGATACTTCTAGTGCTGGTAAGATAACGAGAAAAATCACAAACATACTTCAGTCTTTCGGCTCTTAACAGGAATTTGAAACATTCAAATCTGTGAAGTACTGTTGGTGCTATGAATTTTCATAAGTAGGAACTTGTTTCTGGCTTACCCAGTAGAGCTCATGTCTGAGCGCCTGATTGATAGTACATTATTTTTCCAATGAGAAACTTTACCCTGATTTGAAATTTATCTCGCTTTATAAGAAACGTGTCACAGCTGAAAGTAAAACAGTTGAAAGTAAAATATGAGGGATAATGCGATGCATCAAGCTGTCACCTTTTTACCCACGTTTTTCATATCATTATTCCCTCCACCTTAGCGAGCCCTATGCTTTTACCATTCCCTTGAGGTTGAAAATTGCTCATGCTGGTTTGATTCATTTTCAGGCAAAGTTAGGCCAGCTTCCTACCGAAACCCGTACAACTTTAGAATGGTTTGGCTTATTTTTGTGCAATAACTTTGCAAGCCTGAATTACTTTCATAGTCATAATTTTCGTTGAAATTGTTGAATAATGTGCAATTGTACATTGCGTTTAGTTTGAAACGTTTTGTGCAGAAGTGTTTTGTGCAGTGTGAAACAGAAGTTGTAAGAGTTTCTGTTTTAACAGTTTGATGAGACTTGACTTTAAAATGTTTTGGATTGCATCAAATTGAAATGAGAGTCAGTGCGATGTACCATTCATTATTTCTCCATTTTAGAATGCCAAATTGCCTGTCATAAAGACTGTAAAGACCATGTTGTATTACAATGCAAACAAAAGAACCATGTCAAAGGTAAGGTATTATCTTTACTTTGTGAAATGCTCACACATCTGCAGCAGGATGCATTGGAGAGAAGTGCCTACTTTCTAATCTTTAAACTTTTCTTCTAAAAAATCGATCATATGAAAGATAGTTATTAAATTGAGCTACATTTTGGGCAACAAAACAAGATTTTGGGGCAGCAAAACAATAGTTTTTTTTTTAATTTGTTGATCAAGGAAGGTGAAATTTATTGGCTGTGGTCGCACTTGGCGCTTTGCTGTGTTCTATCTCTTTAAAACATCTGGTTGATTGCACTGTTATATTTGATTGCATTTCATTTTCATATAGAGCACTGTTATGGGCGCTTTTGCTCTGTGAGTTGATTCCATATGAAAATCATCATATACCAAAAACGGAGGAAAAGGGTTCCGAGGCATATTTTATTGTTGTTTCAAAGAATAGACCAATCGTAGCCTTGCGTAGTTGTCACATTTTATCTCATTTCACTGTGTGACCGCGTGTCGCTGCACTGTTATTGCCGTACTTTTTTACAACAAAAATAATTTATAACATAGTGAAGCAATTCATATCGTAGTGGGAAAATAAGTGTTACTGCAGCTAATGTTTACTAATTCAAAAGCCTCAATTTTTTGTTATGACTGAATAGTGACAACTGAAAAAGATTTCGGTGAGAAATTCATTTAGTCGTTAAAGACATTACTTGAGAAAATTCCTTTGGTCATAGGAAGTTACTCTGTCAACTTTTACTAGATTATCTGCATCTTTCCATTTTTCTGATAAGATCGTAATCTAATTGATCAAGAAACTCTTATACATCTAAAAATTTGCAAAAACCAATGCTTGAAATATATAAATGCATAAATGCCGCTTGCCCCTCCTTCATGTTTGAGTTCTTCACACCAAAGGACATTCAATATGACATGACCTACAAACAAATAACCTCCTGCAGCTTCCTAAAACCAATACGTTAGTTTATGGGAACAATTCTTTATCATTTAGAGGATGCGTTTTTTGGTTATTTGACACGACAATAGCTGCTCAAAAAACATCAAGCAATTCAAAAATATGGTTAAGAGCTGGAAAGGAGACACTTGCAGTTGCAACATCTGCAGATGATGTGTACATAGATTCGTTTATATATTTACATTTGCATTTTATTCCATTCGGTCGGGGGGATGGATGGTACTGCTCAATGAGAATACCTCATCTAAAATCCTCAATGGAATCGATATTGCAGCAGATATGCAAATAATTCCTATTGAGCTAAATTTGCATACGAAGAAATGGTTGTTACTACCTGTCTACGCCCCCCCCCCAACCATAACCATGCGTATCTTAGAGAAAATTTACAAGGAGCAACTGACTTCTTCTTGTCTACCTATGATAACATACTATTGCTTCGTGATTTCAACATGGATGAAGACGAGGCTGATACACGCTCTATTATGGAAGAAAACGGGCTGGTAAACCTTATTCACAGTCCAACTTGCTTTAAATCTGCAATGAGAGATGCATTGACTTAATAATGACAAATAGCAAGAACAATTGCTTCTGCAGCAGCAAGTTGTTACGTTCGTTCTTTCCGAAATTTCTCTGAAACTTATTTCCAAGAAGAAGTAGCACGTAAAATGAATGAGAATCCACCAGAAAATTATGCAAAATTTGAAAATTTTTACATTAATACCTTAAACAGATTCGCCCCTAAGAAATCTGTCACTATACGTGGCAACAATAAGCATCGTATCTTTAAAAAACTACGCAAAGCTATGATGAAACGCACTCGATTAAAAAATAGAGCAAATTTTTCTCAGGATGACGAAGACGTACGGAAATACAAGATTCAGAGAAATCTCGTTGTAAGAATGAATAGGGAAGCAAAAAAAGATTTTTACAAGAATCTTGACCCAACGAAAGTCGGAAACGAGAGGGCGTTCTGGAAGACGTTCAAACCTATCTTGTCTGATAAGGTAACGAACACAAATACCAACATAACACTTGTTGAAAATGGGCGCACAATCTCAAAAAGTGATGAAATAGCTGAATGTTTCAATTCTTATTTTGCAATAATAGCAGAAACACTAAACATCGACCAAGCTCCCACAACTGATGTCATTGAACCATCCCCTCATCCGGTTTTTGAAGCAATACAGAAATTTAGATCGCATCCAAGTGTCATAAAAATCAGACAAATGGTTGAGGAGAACGCTGTCTTTCAATTTCGCCGTTTCGAGTCTGCAGAGGTATGGGATGAAATCAATCGCTTAGACGCAAGTAAAACGACAAGTGGGGATTTGCCTGCACATATTCCTTAGTTGACCTCTGATCTTTCAGTGCGGCTACTAAACTTGCTAATGAAATGGTCGAACAGTGCATATTTCCTGAAAAACTGAAACTCGCAGATGTTTCACCTGTGTTAAAAAATGGTGGTGCCACAGTGAAAAAGAACTTTCCTCCAATTAGTGTCCTTTCGTCACTATCAAAGGTTTTCTAGCGCCTAGTGTTAAAACAAATTTTGCCGTTCATTGAAAAGGGACTATCGTCTATCCTTTATGCTTTAAAAAAAGGACACAGTACTCAACATGCTCTTTTTCGGTTTATTGAAATGGTACGTCGCTGTCTCGACAAAGGGGGTGTCAGTGCCATGGTACTTATGGACCTCTCAAAGGCATACGACTGTCTGCCCCATGATCTGCATATCGCTAAACTTGAGGCTTACGGCTTCGGGATAGACAGTCTGAAAATCATTCACAGTTACCTCGCTGAGAGAAAACAGAGAGTCAAAATAGGTAGTAGCTTTAGTAGCTGGAAAACATCATCAAAATCTTCATCAGTATAAAAACTTAATAGGGCAGCCGAGTATAACAATCCCCTCTTATTTAACATATTTATAAATGCCTTCTTATATGCTTTGGAGCACTCTCAGGTTTGCCACTTCGCTGACGATAACACGATCTTTGCAGAGACGAAGTAGCCATGTGCAAACCCTAGACGAAGTAGCCATATGCATTGAAGATGACATGAGAGAAGCAAAGAATTGGTATAAACGTAACCAAATGGTTGCCAATCCGGAAAAATTTCAGCTAATTTTCCTTGGGCTCAAAGAAGACCACGATTTATGCATTGATATCATGGCAATTTCATAGAAATGTCTGAAACGGTGAAACTCTTGGGTGTCACCATTGACTCGAACTAAACTTCAATGGGCACATCAAAACTTTTTACCAAAAGACCAAAAATTAGGCTAAAGCTTTTTCAAGGACCGCAAAAAACCTTGACTATCAAAAGGCTAGCCTCCTATACAACTCATTAACACTGACAAATTGTAACTATTGCCCACTCATGTGGATGTTCTGTGGAAAGACAGCCAATGAAGAAGTCAATCGGGTTCATAAGCGTGCCCTGAGTTTGCTGCTAAATGATTTTGACTCTACTTTTGAAGAGCTTATTACACAGGAACGAGGAGTTACAATACATGTAAAAAATTTGCAAAAACTTATGTTAGAGGTATGCAAGTGTATTACCTCTGGCAACCCCTCTTTTCTGTGGGAGTTCTTCAATCGAAAGATGCTTCCATATGACTTAAGAATAAACGATCTCCTCCAACGTCCTTAAAACCAGGACTAGTAGATATGGAAACGAGGGACAAGCTAAGAAAATAAGCCATTAAATCTAAATCTGAGGTTTTATTTGATGAAGTTTGAAAGCAGGAACACCGCAATGCGACGAAGAACAACAGCAAATATGTGCGAACTTAAGAAATATATATATTAGATGCCAATATTTCGTCCTGCCATGCAGAACTTCTTCAGGGCTGTTATGTTTTAGTTACATTGACGATATAAATATGTACAACGATTTGAAGGAGAGAGGTTACATGTGATTGGCTAGATATGATTGCTACGCAGAGGCTATATCGGTTAACTTTACAAGGGTTACGTGATATCATGGTGATGATGATTGTGACGTGGATAATGTGATATTGTGATGCTGAAAAAGCAAAACGGGTGATGATGATGATGGCGAATATAAGTGAGGATAGGCAAGGTAAGAGAGTGTGCTTATAGGTACAATTAAGGTGGCATTAATGTTTGTTAGCGATCTGTGGTTCTGTTAAGTCCGTTGGGTGACAGAGTGTTAGCCAAGCCAATGAAGAATGTTTCTTTGGCTCGTCTCACACTCTCTCTGGTGTCATGTACCTGGAGTAGTGGCAGTAGTTGTAAGTCTTGTAGGGAGTGTCCGGGTTTACAGAAGTGTTCTGCAACTCCGGATGTGTCAGTACGTTTGTTTATAATGTCTCGTCGGTGTTCGTTGAATCTGTCTCTTATGCGTCGTCCCGTTTGTCCTATGTATTGGCAGTCAGTCTTTTTGTCGTGTAGACACTGTTTGCATTGCAGTAAGTATATGACGTTAGTAGAGTTGCAGTCAAGGCTTTGTCGTATGTCAAAGGTTTTGTTTGTGTTTAAAAATGTGACTGTGCGTGTCCCGTCTTGTATGTGTTGGCATGTGTGGCAGTGACGTCGTGATGGACATTTGGATATACCTCTGGGAGTTGTGGTGGCATCATTTTTTATTTTGGCGCACACCAGGTATTCCCTGAGGTTTTTTGGTCTGCGGTTACTCAGTATCGGTGGGTCAGGGAAGACTTCCTTGCAGTTTGTCGAATTTTGTAGTATGTGGAAGAAAACATAACAGCCCTGAAGAAGTTCTGCATGGCAGGACGAAATATTGGCATCTAATATATATATTTCTTAAGTTCGCACATATTTGCTGTTGTTCTTCGTCGCATTGCGGTGTTCCTGCTTTCAAACTTATTCACGTTTTATCACTGCAAGCATCCTCGGATCCGACGAGCGACATTGGTATCGTGTCCTTTTCTTCTTCGATTTGTTTTATTTGATGCCTACAAACAAATGAGGAATAAAGTAAATAACGTCAATATTGATCTGAAGCGAGATTACTTCACGAACAAAATTGCTTCTCAAGAAGGGGACATCAAAAGTACTTGGAAAACTATGAATTTAGTACTAAATAAAAAATCAAAAACTACGCAAATTGCGACTCTTGATGTTGATGGGAAAAAAATATCAAATCATGAATCTATCGCAGAGCATATGAACACCTATTTTTGTAACATCGGTCAAGACCTTAGTAAGAAAATTCCTGCCTCACAGAACCCGCTTCTTGAGGGCAAGTATTCTGTAAATCCAGATGGAACAACGTTTCACTTTCAACCAGTAAATTCAAACCAGGTCGCCAGTGTCTTGGGGAAATTCAAGACCTCTATGGGTTTTGGTACTGACTGCATAGCCAATCACTTTTTGAAGATCGGTCTCCCAGTTATTTCTGACTCCCTTTGTGATAAATTTAATCTATCGATTGCGACAGGAGTTTTTCCAAATTCTTGGAAAATTGCTAGGGTTGCCCCTATTTTCAAAAGTGGACAGACTGATGATCGGTCTAACTACAGGCCTATATCTGTTCTCCCTGTCCTTTCGAGAATTTTTGAAAAATTGATCTTCAACCAACTCTATAAGTACCTGGACACAAACAAACACTTGTTTCCCAAACAGTCCGGTTTTAGACGCCTTTACTCTGTAGTAACAAGTCTCCTGTCCTGCACCAACGACTGGTATAAAAATATGGATACGGGGAAATGCACTGCATTGGTGTTTTAGACCTAAAAAAAGCGTTTGATACTGTTGATCATGATATCTTGCTGAAAAAGATGCAGAAATATGGAGTTTCTGGTAACGAGCTTGCCTGGTTCACGTCATACCTCCAAGACAGACGGCAGTTATGCTAGGTCAATGGAGTTTCTTCACGAATGGAAGAAATACACTGTGGTGTACCGCAGGGATCTTGTCTTGGAGCCCTTCTTTGTATAGTCTTCATCAATGATCTTCCGTTTTGTCTGGAGAGCTGCCAGGTGACCATGTATGCTGATGATACCAGCATCTCCTTTACTGCAAAAATTGTCGACGATCTGAATATGACGCTGAACAAAGAACTTGATTCTTTACGGAAATGGCTCCCAAGGCAATAAACTGTCATTGAATGTCCTGAAGACACAGGCGATGGTTACTGGATCTCGTCCCAACCTTAACAAGATTTCGACAAAACTAGTGGAGCCCCCCTCTTTTTCTATTGGGGGCTCCGAAGTCGAAGTGGTAGATAACGTCAAATATTTAGGGGTGCAGATTGATAGACATCTGGCTTGGGACGAATGTATCCGTTTTGTACAACCTAAGGTCTCTCGTGCAATTGGATTCCTTAAATATGCCAAGAAGCTACTGCCACAGGACACTCTCTGTAAAATGTATCGTGGTATCGTTGAACCGCACCTCCGCTACTGCTGTTCAGTCTGGACTTGAAAACTTGAAAACCGTGCAGCTAGAATTGTGACTAAAAGTAGTTATGATTCTTTTGCCGGTATCTTGAGAAAAACTCTAAATTGGCCTACGGTAGCGGATATGTTAAAAGTTGAGACAGCTTGCATGGTGTATAAATCAATAAATGACTTTGCGCCAGACTATCTGTCAGAAATTTTTACGAAATACTCGGCATGGAGTAAGAAAAATTTGAGAAACACCGCAACTGATCTCCAGGTCCCTCTAAATGAAAACGTGCAATGGCCAACGAGCTTTTTCATATCGTGGTGCTGGTGTCTGGAAACACTTAGATTTGGAAGTCAAGCAGGCATCCTCTTTCAAAGCATTTAAAGACGCTGTTAAAAAATGATTTGTTTTGCTGTTACTTTTTATTCGTTTATTTATTTATGTATCATTCTAATTAAGATAGGGTTTTTAAACAATAAATATAATTTTCTTTCTTTAGATTTTAAGCACGGCCCCTTGAAAAGCAGTCTTCTTAGAATGACGGGGTAACCGTGGATAAATGATTTATAATGAAATGAAATGAAATGATTGAACGCAAACCAGGCAGAGGTTTTCATCTAGAATCAGGACCTCTCAAGCCCAAATCACCCACGAGGTGTTTTTAGTGCTGCTGTTCCGCAAATTATTCTCCTTTGTGTCAAAGTAAGCCCCTTGCATACCCACCTTATTTGGACATCGCAAAAACGGGCCAAGTATGACTTTAGTTCTAGAAGCTGAAGATCCTTAAGTTCCTTATGGTAGCCACACCCTAGAAACTTGGCCATGCCCAAACAATGACTCATTTTTGCAGCAGTTGTTGATGCTTTTCATATCAAGTACGTCTGTGCTGCTCCTGCATGAGTCATTGCTTTCCATCGGTCAGTTTGTGTGCTGTAGCGGCTAGGCGTAAGGGAATTTATGGCCACTTTCCAACCACTGTTTTGTGATAGTAACAAAACATCGATCTCTGCTTCTTGTGCTTGATAATGTGGTAACCCCAATGTTTACCTCGAATGTTATGACAATAAAATGACCTATGACTAAGAATAGACTGGAGGCTAATTTGATATCTCTGGTAAGCAATAGAAATAATATTTTTAAAGACTAAAGCATAACTTTGTAGATTGTTAGCAGAGCCGAGAATTTTGTGTTTTTCCATATTGTTATTCTGTCAGAGAAGACTCCTATAACTCGTAACAACTGCAGAAGATTGGACATTTTGAATACAGAAACCACTGCTGCTTACCGATGGTAAATTTTTCCTTTTAAGCAGACAATTTAATCAACCACGCTAGTCAAGCCTCGTCATGGCTGCAGAATATCATTTATTTTCAAGGAAATCAAAAGTTTACATTATTACTCTTCTCACATAGAAAAATCACCAAGACATAAGTCAAAGACAATGAAAAAAAGAATGAAATTTTTGGAGCAGTCATTTGGTGGATCAACGGACTCGCAAATATCAAATGGTTGTGATTCTTCATCTCCTGTGCTTTTAAAGAAAACGATTTCAGTTGATGCGACCCACCACGAGGAAGTACAACGACTTAGAGAAAAGCTAAGGCAGTCGGAAAAGGTGAGATGTGTTTTCTTTTCATCCTCGTTTTGCATCCAGCCTTTAACTTCCTTGGTTCGAAGTCCTTTGAGTTTTATTTTGACGCAATATCACAGCTCAGTTTCCTCAAAATATGATGATAAAGCTGTGCTGCGTTAGCATACCGTATTAAGTTACAAAAATGTATGTACTGTTTGAAAAATTTTACTTCTAAGGCGCTCCGACCGATTTGTGAAATTCTAACTCCTTTCCGTAACTGAGGATTTTAATGTTATTTTGAGAATTCGTGTACAGTTTAAAATACACTATTGTTCTATCAAAGGAGAATTTCTCTGAAACTGCCTACCATTGCGTTTGGTTTAGAATAACATTGACTCAGATGGATTCACTTGGTGCCCTTTGCAGTGTCCAAGAAATTTCATGGGTACTTAATAAGTAATGAATCTTTTCAAAAGTCACTGACTATCTCACTGATCTTTCATCGTTTTTTTATCAAAGGCCGAACTTGGTAAGTTGACTTCGTTGACGTATTCCTCTGCTGGTGATGCAAGATGAAAAATACATTGTAATAATCTGTCCTTGTGATCGTGCAGTATGCTTCAAAACTAAGTAACTTATAAAGCTCAAATTGCCATAAAATCTAGGCCATGTCAAGACCCTGTAATATGGCTAATTGATCTGGTCCGTGGCGCACCACAGGAGGCCCGGTCGCGTATTATGGGGCTTACGTAGCTTTCCTTCTAAAGCAATTTATGCTGCTGCTGTTTCTAACTGCAACAAGCAGTACTTTTTCTTTGAACTGAAGAAAATTCAAATTCATACTATTTAATGGTTAATTGATTAACTCTGTATGGAAACCAGACTTACGTGCTGCTTGCATTTAATACCCTTATTTGCACTTGAAATTAAACCAGCTTAAACCGAAAACAGTTATCAAACGTTGCGTTCTAATCGACCAATCCATCAAATAGAATTAATTTGATTTGTCTAAATTTAACCTGGTTTATTTTCTGAGCGAAGCCTATACTTACATTTACAGCCTATTTAGTCAGCTCTCATCTGCAGCTCTCTGTACAGTGTCTGATAAACGACCAAATAGCGTGCAAAGAAATGCTGGATGCTTCTATCAAACATTGATAGAAGATTATTCAAAAAAGATCTTCACAGTCAAAGCCCTTTTGTGACCCAAAACTACTCAAATGGTGATTTTTAAGACATAAATTGTGACTTGTCAAAGAATGAATAGACTGTGCTTTGCCACTCAGAGACACTTCATGCTTTCAACCACCCGTTTTTTTCCTATTTTTAAACCAGTTTTGCAAACTTCGGAAAATTTTTTAGATATGTTCTTAAAAGTAGTGGCTCCCATATGCTTACCTTGCCTGAGCCTGCCGTGGTTAATTTCTTTCTCTTTCTGATGAATTTTCATGTATTTTGCAGGAACAGGCATCATTACGAGAGGAAAATAAAGAACTGCGCTCACAATTACATGGGACGAAAATCGAACTGGATGCAATGAGGTTGCAACTGTCAGACTTTAGACAACATACTTTATACATGTTTATGAAACAAATGGAGATGTTGAATACCAAAGTCCAGACTGACGTATGATTTTTAATGTATTTTTGATAATAGAAATATCCTGCGGCTGGGTTATGCTTTTAACATCTCTCAAACAGGAGTAAAACATCTCCCTTCAAGTGGCTTTCGAAATGTTTCGGGTTAGGAATAATTTGGTATGTTCATTTCTTGAAACATTCTGAAGGATTAGGGGTGCTGTTTCATGGAGGTACCGGCTATCCCAGAAATAACGCAACAAATTTGATCGGTGATAGTGACAAAAATTTTCATCGAATCAACCCAGAATAATGTTTGAAATAATCCTCGATAGTTATCAAGAAGATACCTTGGTTGTTGATATTGTTTAAGTTGTCTCTTGGAAGCAAAATTAATGGATTTGATTGCGAAGTTAAAGTTTGGATTTCTATTTAAATATTTTCCACAGCACAAGGCTGCATGCTCATATTTCGTGGTAATTCCAGAGATTTTCCAAACAGCGCGTTTGCAGTTGAGGCCAACACCCACAAGCTCTGCTTTCGAGGCGGAGGCAAACTTGAACTTTCAAGATAAATATTCCTACTCTCGGTCCACCAATTTCAACAAACAAGGTATTTATCTAGAAGTAACCATCGACGATTATTTCTAAAATTATTCTGGATTAATTCGATGTGTTGCGTTTTTTCTAGGACACCCGGTATGGTGCAGAATCATGGGAGAAATTCTGCAAGATTACGAGAATCGCCGGATGCCCTCATGATATTCGGGAGTATGGCCTAACATTTCATCGTGTTTATGCTATTATTGTCCAAAAAATTCCAATATGCAGTAATATAATCTTATATTTTCTTATAGATAGCTCATTCCCTTCAAACGATGTATTTTTGGAGATAGGCGGTAGTTTCATTGCAAGAAGCTCTAGCCCTCCAAACCCCTCGTGATTTCGAACGTATCTTTTCACCCTGTTAGCTTAGACCGTGGAGGCAGTCGTGTCCTGCCATGTAATTTAAACATCTTGGCATTATGCCTTCCGCGCAAACTGAGCACAGTGCTATATTCAAAATATCTTGACATTTTACAAAAGAAAAGCATCGTTAGCAGAATGCTCTTTCCTTCCTTAAGTGCACAATACGAAGTATCATGTATAATCAAAATTAGAAACGTAATCTCAGTTCAGTTGCTCCGGGGAATAATTTGCTACAGTCAGGCCCCGCCTTTTAAAAACCAGCGACTGTTTGCCAAATGGAAAATAATTGCCCCCCTCTCAACTTGAGGCTCACCCCTAAAATGAAGTATATTGTATTTTGATTGATGCTAGGTCGTTGTCTTGTGGTCTGAGGGAATTTCAATCCATGCAGAGTTAGTGAGAAATTGCTACCAGAATATCTTCTATTTGACAGATTTTTACCTAAATTCTAACTTGTATCTTTTACAATCATTGATGACATACACATAGGGCTAATATATCTAGAAATAGTCCTATTCTATTGTAAACTATTTCCCAAAACTTTCCTTCCTAAAACATAAAAAATGCCATTGATGTAAGAAAGATTTTATGTTAAGGTGTGCAGACTTGGTTTCCAAAATGCGGGGCCTTACTGTGTTTCATATCCAGGAGAATATTGGCTAAACAGATTTCAGAGTAGTGCTGCTGAATAGTGTTCATCGGCCTGTTTGGGTATCAGGTATTGGGTGATATCGCAATTCGTTATGTTATCGTAGGTATTCTTAGCGTACACTTTTGAAGCTATGATTGTAAACAAGACTTTTTTCATCTAAATAGTTTCAGCGTCGGCTCATTAGAGAGGTAACGAAACCAGGACGGTAATGCCAGCATCACCGTGTTTTCTGACGAGGTGCCAGAAGAGATTTCTTTTAAAATTTCATTTAAATTGAGCGAATTTTACTTTGAGCCAAGATCTGCCGTTTTAGAAGAACAGAAATGAGATTTCATATTTGTGCGGTCGGAAAACTCAACTCTCATAGGGAACTAATTTGCACGGAAACAAGCAATCAATTGAAGCCGATGCACTGTAATAGAAGCACCATTGTCCTGCAGTTGGTGTTTCTGTCGTGAGTTTCGTAATCTCCCTGTTACCTTCACAAGTTCTATTCGTCTAACGTTTTCTGACCTTTTCTGAAGCATACAGCAACCCAACCTACGCGCCGAATCGGAGCAGTTCTCTCTAGTTTGTTGCATGTAAAGTTAAAAGCGTTTCCGTACATTTGTGACCATAAAATGCACCACTTGTAAACGATTTTAAAGGAACCATACAATGTATGATCCTCAGGCGTCTAACAATCTCAAGGTTGTTGTTGGTAGATCTCAACCAGCATAGTCGCTGAGAACCCCTTAGTTTTAATAGATCTGTTGTCATGTCTTGCAGCAAACAGTATTTTGTCATGCAGAAGTGCGAACTTTGAAGCTTTTTTTAAAGCTTTCAGCTGAAATTCATGTGACACCATCTTAATGAGACAATTCTTCATTCTTGACCCATTTGGATCAAAACCTTAACTTCAGTGTTTGTACTTGGGACCATTTTGCGACAGTTAGTGATCAAATTCTTAGAATTTTGATGTTCTAGGTAAAGATTTAATATTTTTCTCAACGATCCACTTAAGATCTTGAAGCCAAAGCATTTTGATCTGCAGAAGTACAGTCATAGCTGAAAATCGCAGAGGTTTCTAACCCAGTTTCTTAGTCAATACAAACTCGCTGTCATTTCTTATGAGCGCTTTACGATAAAATTGATTGCAAATTTCATGCTAAGTCGAAGATGTTGTAAGACGAAGGAATTGCAAGTTTTAAGATCGCTGCCAAGAAGTTTTCAAATTAGGTTGTTTTAAGAGGCAAGTGTGTATCATTTACGAATAACACGAGAAAACTCCACATGATGGAATGGGACGTTTCCAAAAAATTTTTATACTAGGGCTGAATCGTGTTTTCCGTCTTGTTCCATTTTTTTCCTTTTCTAGTTATTTTTCCGTTCCGTTCAAGTGTGAACGGGGCTTCAAAATCGAAGTTTTGATTAGGCGAAGGGATTTGTAACCAGCCAAGGCTAGTTGAAGATCTTATGTAAAGTCACGGGTTTTTCAGTTAGTTACTTTGTCTTATTAGTTTCACAAGACTCAAACACGTCAGTTTCCATTTCTATCGTAGTTGCTGATGTTAAAGTTACTTATTTATTTTTACAAACTTCATGTAACAACGATATTTGAATACATTACCACAAATCAGCGATTGATAATTGATTTTATAATGTAAATCTAAATTAGAAATTTTCAAACCTAAAATATGTAGATTAGTGGAGGAAAATGATTGAATCTCACTGCCCTTTAATATTTCTAGTCTATACTAACTACAAAGTTGCATCAAAGAACGAATTACCAACCCCTGAATATTAACCGAACAACCTACTTCAGGTGTTTCAGCTCTGTTATAACGAAATCAATGCTCCAAGTCCTGAAAAGGACGTTGAGGAAAATGCAACCAAGGTGGAGGTTCTATGAAAGAGGCAATTCTTTCAGGAAAAAGCAAGGATTATGTCTTGCACTGTCGGGAGGTTGATGGTAGGGGAGGGAGATGCTACTTTGGGAACACAGCATGGTTAACATACGTCGATCTCAAAATAAAAGGTTCTTGACAGGATTGTTTTTTCGAAAAAGACAAGGCTATAGGACATGACATTTTTGCAAAATTTGAGGTTCTCAAAAGAATTTATTTTTTGTAGAAGAATCTTTCAGTATGACATTACACAAATATCTGAAAGTGACTTTCTAATTCATCCCTTTCGGACTGCAACCGAAACAAGTTATTTATCTTCTAATATGACGCAGAAGGTGATGGAAGAAAGACGTAGTTTTTAGGGGTAGTGCTGTTGCTTTTTTTCTGTGCGACCAAATACAGAAAAAGTTATGAAATCATTAAAGGTGCATTATGCCATCCGCAGAGCATCAGAATGTCTTCGTACGCTCGGATATTGTCTGCAGGAAATTTTCGTTTCACTGAGCTCACAGGAAATCCTCGATTTATGATTTCGACATGCAAGAAAACTTCGCTCTTCGGACTTGTAATGAAGGACAAATAGAACCTTGAAAAACTTTAGAGAAATAGTCTCACTGAAGGGATTCAGCTTTCTTTGCATTAGATATACTCGGCAGCATTGCAGTGAACACTAACTTTGAGTCGATCAATCATTGCATAGATTACTTCAATCTATGAGAGGGAACATGTCCATTGAAGAGATATAAATTGGACAGAATTGCCAATTATCGCAAAGAAATACCCTTTTGAGCAAAGATGCGATGAAAAGGTACCAGAAGGATAAACCTGTCATGAATACAGTAAAGTCCCTCCTTTAAGAAACTGCATTATAAGAAACTCAGGCCTGATTTCGTTGAATAAAATACCTCTCTACAAGAAACTATCCAAGCTCATTGATGTTCAGTTTCTTTTACAATGGTACATAGTGATATTTTATTGCATATATTTGAATATGTCTGCAGAAGGCCTCATTTCTCAAGAAATAAGAATGAAAGTTTTATGCCAAGATTGTTACAATTTCAAGAATCTTTCAGTACTGTCTCAAACTAATAGATCCTTGAACAACAGCCCATATTTCAAAATGCTTTCTAAACATTTTTGATAGCTGTTTGGAATATAAAGGTGTTTCTTATACAGTGGTATACAACCCTGTTTTGAGGAAGTATATCGTAATATAAGAAATCAATCAAGCTGTTTTCGTGAAACGAGTTTCTTAAAGGCGGGACTTTACTGTAAGTGGCATTTTGGGAGGGAACCGACGAAAGACACTTGGTTCAAAACCAAAAACAGTTTCATGGAAAAAACTAAATCAGGCATGAAAACTTTTCAGCACCGAATGATCGTGTTTCTTCTTTGTACTAAAGAAACTTCTATGGGCATAAGATGCTACGTGGAAACTGACGAGCTGTTCAGTTTTACTTTAAAGTTTTATGCCAAGATTGTTACAATTTCAAGAATCTTTCAGTACTGTCTCAAACTAATAGATCCTTGAACAACAGCCCATATTTCAAAATGCTTTCTAAACATTTTTGATAGCTGTTTGGAATATAAAGGTGTTTCTTATACAGTGGTATACAACCCTGTTTTGAGGAAGTATATCGTAATATAAGAAATCAATCAAGCTGTTTTCGTGAAACGAGTTTCTTAAAGGCGGGACTTTACTGTAAGTGGCATTTTGGGAGGGAACCGACGAAAGACACTTGGTTCAAAACCAAAAACAGTTTCATGGAAAAAACTAAATCAGGCATGAAAACTTTTCAGCACCGAATGATCGTGTTTCTTCTTTGTACTAAAGAAACTTCTATGGGCATAAGATGCTACGTGGAAACTGACGAGCTGTTCAGTTTTACTTAATTCTTACTTTCTGATTTGTACTCAACTAAATTTCCTGTACTTTCAGCACTCACAAGAATTGTTGCTTGGGGATATTCTCAGCTTCAAGAAACATAACTAACAGCTCAGCATCAGCCTCAGCTAAATCATGCAAGCCATGTAGTTTTTGTTGTTTTCAAAGTTCTTTGATGAATCTGCATCCAGGCTGGATATCTCATGTTTAATTTTTTATCTTCTTTTTATCAATGCATTCTGTGCGATCGGATCTGTCGCAAGCAAAAGGGCTGGAAAGCTTCAGCCTCTAATAATTTGATAAAGTTCACTCCTTTTTCTAAAAAGGCTGCGAGAAAAGCTTATCGAAATGAAGACTTAGTAACGAATGAAGAGTTGAGGAAATTGTCAGAATTTTCATACAGCTAAAAAAGTCTATTTATTTGATTTGAAGACCTGTTTTTAATTCCCGTGAAAGTCTCCCGTTGGTCTTGATCTGTTGCTCCTTCAGAAGCCCCATTTCCCCCACCTCTATTTTCAGTCTGCCTGTATGAATTCCCTTCCGCCAGGCCTGTGTGGTAGAAAACTGGCAGGAATTTTTGTCAAAGGATGTTCGTCCGCAGTTTAGTATCATGGATCTTCTCCATAAATCTCCCTACTGTAAAATTCGTCTCTACTGTTTGACCAAGTTGGCTCATCCTTACATGGTTTCACGTCAAAACGTAGGCCAGGCCAAAAATTATTCAAGTCAAAAATTTTGTTAGAATATTTACACTTAGATTCATATCGAGGGATTGCAGGAATGCTATAATTCTTGGGTTTATGAGTAATGTAGTGGAGTCTCGTAATATTCCAATATGTTTTCATAAATTTAGGATAACTTCCATGCAAACTGAGAAATTTGCTGCAAATATCTGGCTTCAAATAATCCTTTGTCTTGTATGCCGTTGCAGCATTGATCACGCGATTGTTGTCATAGAAATACGTCACATTGTACTTGCTATCAATCATCCATAAGGCAACAGCCTGATCCCCAAAGGGATGACAAGGGAGACTAGTATTGAGTTTTTCCAGTGCTTCATGTACCAAGTCACTTGTTAGTATCATCCAGCCCTCATCCACCCGTACGATTCGCTCCCGGCAATGAATGTAACCCCAGTATAATGACTGCTTAGGTCTTTGGGGCAGCTCACCAACAAGGCGGTCAATGCATAAGAAATGGTCATCGTCTATACGTAAGAAGAATTCAAATTTGTAGTGTTCTGTTACCCATTTCAAGATCCAGACTAGGCGAATTGCAAAGTTGTATCCACCTAGAACGAAAAAGGAATATCGTATTGATTTGGTCTGGCATAGGTCACACCAAATTGTCCCATGGGTGTTCCCAAAGAAGAACGAAGCAAAATTTTGTTAAACTTTTTCGCAAAGACATAATGACATTAATGTGATTTCGATACTTCCTTGTTTTCTATTTAATTCATCGGATGAAAAGTTTGACTGATGTCCAAGAAACTATTCTACATGAAAATGGATGCACATGACTAGTTGTTCATTAGATTACATTTGAACTACAGTTCTGGTATAGTGATTAGTTGTACTGAAGTTGCAAAAGTTCAAAACAAAACTGTACAGAACATCAGTGATCAACTAGGCCAAAAAGATAAAATACTTCTAAAACTGGCTAGCAGCAAATATGTCGGGATACGGAACGCAAAATACTTTCGAAAATACACGGGATCATGTCGTCCACATAAAGCAAGTTGGTACAAGTATGTCTACGAATAGCATCAATGATCATAAAAGATCATAAATGTGAAATACATCCATATCAAATAATTTCCTTGGATTTCTTGCTTCATATCCATTTTCATATCTTTAATTAGGGTTGCCCTTCAACACAAGCTGTTTTCCATATTACTTCTTAAGTACAAAGTCGTATTTTTTAAATAGAATCAAATGTTTGCAGTATACTAACGACGTACTACACGCAAAATCAAGTTTGTTTTCCAAGGGGTTGGGTTGGCCTTCATCTGGAGCCTTCATTATGGGAATGTTACACGTATTTCAATGGTTAAAAGCATAATTTGGAACTGATTTCGTTCAAACAGTAATCACACATATGTTTCATGATGACCGTATGCTAAATTTTTAATTTGATTATGAAAATATATCATGAGTTCTTTTCATATATCATGATAACAAAGCTTGATTTGTGACTGTTGTTTTCGGACAAGTCAGAGGCTGAGATAAATAAGGTAATCAATCACGATGCCAATCTCTTGCATACTTGGCTTTGCAAAAATGGTCTCATTCTGAACTCAAATCGGGGGAAAACTGAATTCATGATTTTTGGTACAGCAGCAAGGAGGAAAAACGTAAAAGATGAAGCTACCATAGAAATTAATTCTATACTCATAAACAATACTGTTATGTACAAATACCTTGGTATTCATCTTGATCAATGGCTGTCACTGACCGACCATGTTCATAAAGTTTGCAAAAGAGCATCGAGTAGGCTAGGACTACTGAGACGTATTCGACCCATACTTACTATCCATGCAGCCCTTGACCTGTATAAAGCAATGGTACAGCCAGTCATGACCTACTGTAGTACAGCGTTCTTATCCATGTCGGAGACAAATAGAAGGAAATTTGAGCGGTTAGAGAAAAGAGCAGCCAATATTTGGGGCACGCTATCAACAAGAAGATCGTATGTTTCGCTCGTTTGCCAATATACAGAATATTCAGTGCGCTGATTTTGTGTTCAGATGTTTGAACAAAACTGCTCCTGATGTATTTCATGACCATTTTGAGAAGGTTGACCACCAAAAAGCTACAAGAGTCAATGGACGAAACTTAAAAATTCCAAAAGTAAAAACTGAGAGCGCGAAAAGAGGATTTTATTACAGTGGTGTAAGGATTTATAATGCATTACCAACGCATTTAAAGACTGAAAGATTTTACCTTCCTTTCAAGCAAGGACTCAAAGAACATTTTATGGATTGATTAACTTTTTAAGTAATATTTGTAATATATTTTTGTCACAGAATGTCATTGTAACTATTCAATTGTAAACGTTAAGATCTGACATTCTTGATCTGCTCTTAAAACAGGGCTTCTATTGATAGCAGCTAAGATATTGTAGCTGATTGAATAACCCTGCATAAGAATGTATTATTATTATTAATATTATAATAATTATTATTATTATCATTATTATTATTATTATCATTATTATTACTATTATTATTATTATTATTATTATTATTATTATTATTATTATTATTATTATTATTATTATTATTATTATTATTATTATTATCATTATTAAGAAAATCTGAAATGAAATACTCTTTTTGGGCAGCTTGTATGAAATTCATATCAAAAGTTATTTGTACCAAAGAACAAAGAGCAATCTTCAGAAACCTAGTTGAAAAATGATACTTGAAGCCTACCTTTGTATGGCATAAATATCATGTCATTATGAGTGCTGTTCTCAACTTTAATTCTTGTTTGATTTACTTGTGATAATCCATCAATAGTATCTGTAAAAAACATGCAAACCACTCTTCCTTCATAACCATTACAAGCTGACATCCATGTTGTCCTAACTGCATCTCTTCGTTCAAATGAGGTAGCTTTATTCAGAACAGCAATGAACAGCAAAAGTGATGTGTTCCCCTTCGCACCCGGCATCTTCTTTTCAACAGTACCACTTTGGTAAACATGTTTATTTATTGTGTTCTGTAAATAGCTCTCATTTCTAAGGAACGATGAAATTTTGTTCGTGAACTTTAACATGGATAACGAAACAGAAAACTGGAAAATGAAGAATATAAGTCCAAGCGAAATAAAGACAATGAAGAATTTATGCCTTGTTAAATGGATGTTCCTCCACATCTTCAGTCTTCGCGTGTTCAAGTCATCTGCAAGAAGTTCTTTACCAGCTTCTAAGTGATTAAAATAAGGAATCACAACAAATGTCTATAACAAGTTCCTCCTCGTTATCTTCTTTGATGGGTGAAAATGATGCATGTTGGAATAATTTTTCTTCTACAAGTACCCTTATGTGCAAACCAAATTCATCAGCTTCAAATTCATGGCTAACAATAATCTGCAAAAAAGGCTTCAAGGAGAAATCGCTGTGTAAAAATGTATACAGCCAAGTAAGGATGCATCCATAGGCCAATTTCCAATGCAAATTTTCCTCATGAGAAAAGTAATCTGAAATGACCTTTTTGTCCTAATGTTCACCGTCAATGCTTTCTGCTGGAAAGAAGTTTGGCTTCAACTATATTTTACTGTCAACTTCCTTGGAGAGATTTAAATTCGTACCCAACGGTTTTCTCCAAGTCTGAGTTGCCCCGGTCATCGCAACAAGATAGACTTTACAGTGTCAACAAAACGACTTCTTGTCAACGATCCTTTCTGTAATATTGGTAATACTAAAACAGCAGGCATATCTTTAATTCTTCAATAAAACATCGGTCGTACAAGACCCCAGACAGACCTTTAGAGTAATCTTTTTAAAAGAAGCTAGAATTATATTTTTGGAGGGCAGGATTCTCTAATTTTCGATGCCCGCAGTGCAGCAATTAATAGCTATTCATCAATTTGAGCTTGCTTCCGAAAATTCTTGTATGCTAAAGCTGACATTTGCGCTCAGATTTGCTGTTTTATTTAAAATAGATGCATCATCTTCAAATCGATTTCTTCATTTTCAGTCTTAGATTCAGCATTCATTTTATCATGATAAGCACTGCTATCTTCTTTGTTGAGCACTTGCTCCTTTCAAATGATTTCATAATCAAGTTCCGTTTCAAAGAAAAAACAAAAATGCACTATCAAAGAATGAGCCATTATTCATCTGTGCTTTGCCAAGCAAGTGAATCTCTAACTGCAATAATAATTCTTTCACTTAACAAGATGCTTCTTTCTCTTTCGGCATGAATTGAGTTGTTGAGATGATAAGTTTCTGAGACGATTTCTGAGCAAACTATCGAAAAAATAGCATTCCAAAGATTGACCCAGTTTTTGAAGATATGTTGTAATCCTCACGTCTTGGGTTTCTCTTCACCAAACCTTCCTAGAGACCGGTTTACTTACTGATCTTGCTCTGAGAAAATTATCTTAAAACGCTTCAAACAGAGATGATTATTTGTTCAAGCAAGTAAACTCCATGCTCTTCCAGAATATAGTCTGATGCGAAATATCAATGCCTCCAATTGATCTTATTTTTTACTTGTCTCTGCATTGTTTACTTATAGGTATTTAAACTGATTTTCTGCGGCATCAGAATTCCCTGTCCAAATCTCCTCATTTATCAACAACTCTTCAATCAAACGCTGCAAATGCTATTACACAGCATTTCCAAGAAAACTGTTTCTTCTTGTTAGCAGTAAGAGGAAGGAAATATTTCTTGAGCTATGATCTACTTGAAACTTTCAACTAGTATGCTTGATTACCATCTGGCGCAAAGATGCGAAATGATCATGCTGGTATTAAGCAGTATTCTAATCTTTTTCACTCCACTGATTCAAATTAATTTTTGAACTTAATTCGCGAATCCTTGAGAATTATCAAGCTTGATCTTCCTTTGATCGGAAAGTCCATAAAAACACATAGATCGTAAACTTGGACTCTCTGATGTCAATCATGTGCTTGAACATTGATCAAAGTGTGGTACAAGCAAAATATATGGATTTGATTGTTTGCATTTGAATAGGACCATGTTGTTTCACATGAGGTAACGCTGGAAACACAATTTCTGCTAATAGAATGCTAACATTATTGAAAATTAGCATTAACATTATCAAATATTTGAAAGGGGTCTTCTGCATACTCCTTCGTAAATGAGTAAATGTTTACGCTATACATCAGTTGCACCAAAATCCAGAAAGGAAAGGTAGATAACCAATTACAAGGTTATTCATAGGAAACTTGCTTGCGCGAAACTTATAGTAGCATAGACACAATTTTAAGAAAATTTGCCTGGTCTAATACACTGTTTGATAAGCATAAAAGTTGTAAATATAAGGTCAAGAATATCACGGTAAAAGATGTCTTCGGAACCTTTTCTTGACGAACATTGGCTGCAGCTTTTATGATTTGATTCTGTCAGGATGAAGTGATGGTCGAAACTATGTCATAAGTTGTGCTCCCAAAATAGGAAAACAAATGGAAAACTTCCAGTACCAAAAAGGTGAAAGTTTTAATAAGACATAGGAGATTGTTGGTACTATGGGCTTAGTAAAAAACGCTGATTCATCTTCTTTCTCGATATCATAGCATTAAGCTAATTTTAAGTGCATTTTGATAAACAGTCTCGATTCACTAAACTGAACGAGAACGAATTTCCCATTTCATCGGATCTTTTCATCTTATTATATTGACTTGCATAAAACTTAGCATACACCAATCCCCAATGTGATGGCCAGGATGCCGCTATTTTCCGTAAAAGCTCTACCAAACCCCCGGCGGCTTGTACAAGAGAGGACCGAGGAACAAAGTCAAATGACAGTAATATGAATGAACCTTTTCGTTCTTTTATCCATATTTTGCGGAATCAGCAGACAACTTTACGAGCCAAGTGCATAAATTCAACAGTATGTTTCCCAAAACATTCCAAAATAAACGTGCAAACTTGTTTGGCTAAATCAATGGAGAATCTTTGGTAGCCTGTGATGTTTGATATGAGTTGGGGGATCAATGCTTTTACGGTAAGTGTTGTCTCGAGTTTATTATCATTATTGTCAATTTCTTTAAAAATTGGCCAATGAATACAATAGCTATGATAAAAAGCTAATTTAGGCCAACTACAAGGTTACAATATTCATACATACATAATTCGATTAGTAGTTAGAAAAGTTAAACTTGCTCCAAGTGCATTTCTTGTCTTCATCAGAATCTTCCAGAGGAAATAAATTTACGGAAGGAAATGCGAAACCAATTATATCATTGTGCGAAGATAGGGGAAATTTGCATTGCACATGCGCAGGAATCCCACAGGGGTACAAGGTGAAATTCGAATGCGGGGATGGAAAATTGAGTGGCACTGGCAGCAAGACAGGAAAACAAATCTAGCAAAGGTTGGTCTACTCTACCCAGCATACTTATGTCGTTAATCGATATTCTCATGTGATTATTAAATCAGCGCTACTCTCGGTGCTCGTTATTATGAAGGAATGCCAAACATCGATGGCCTACTATCTTATTATAGGCCTCTTGTTGACGTTTGTGCTTATTTTTTAGTTAGGCCCTTTTTCGTCTTGATCTTTGCATCTGTTTTAGACCCAGCAGTAAAATTATCTTTTGAGAAAGCAAGCTGAATGTCATTCTTTGAAAAAACAGTTGATCTATAGGCCAGAATGCATATTCAAGCCAAGAGTTATTCAAGTGGTATTAAGTAAAGAAGGAACACTTTAAGTAAGGTCTCAAAACAAATGACCATTGCTGCTTTAGGGCGATGTTTAGTTGGGCAGTAATGATGGAGGAAGGGGGAGGTGGGTATAAAACAAAATCTAGATGTTGTTGGCCCCGAACAGTGTTCGCAAAGGACAAGAGATCCCACACCAATGAATGAAACATGAAGAAACATCGCCGAAACTGAAGAAAATTTCTGATAAATTTAAGAATTTTGTTCCCACTGTTTTTCTTACTGTCCCCTTGATTCAGTTGTAAATTTGAGAGTTCCTTTTTTCAGTTTTCCAGGACCAGTTGTGATTATTCTGAGAAGATGTCCATTGATGGTCCATGTCCAACAAGGAACTTCTCCTACATATTGCACAAGATCAACAATCAACAATCGAGTCTGTGGACATTCCTGTAACTGATGATGTAATGTATCTGTCCACTTGTGTAAGAGGTCCCTTCCACAACGTTGTCAGCCATTAAAGCAAAAACTCTGGGGATACACACAGCATGACATGTTGAGGTTATGGGCAAGTAAACCCATGTGGGTGGCATCTGGGCCAAAAATTTTGAAAGCAAGGGTCATGTTTGGCAGATTATTCTTAGAGATGGGTGGGTTTGGCCAAAACTGAAAAAATGATTTCAAAATGGTTTCCACCAAAATTAATTAAATAAGTGGGCACAAAGGCTCATTTTGGCAGTTAGATGTGAGTAGCTTTGGGGTGGTGTATCTCTGTCCATCCACAAGTCATGTACAGTACCTCCATGTGTAAAAACTACCATGAAACAGGTGGCACCATAGATGGGGGATTAGGGGACTTATCCTCCCAGATCCCAAAGTCTGGCAAAAATTTTCAAAGAACAATTTCATGTCGATAAGTTGGGTGCACCTTTAGACTGAAAAATTATGTCAAAATCCCTTCCCCCACTTTGTTTGGATTTTTCAGAGCTGGCACCACTACTGTCATGAAACAATGAAAATAGGAACATCTAAAGTATACTAACTGTATATAAATATAGGGCTAAAGTTGATACTGCTGCCAGTTGCAAATCATTATGATTTCCAGCGTTATACACGTTGCTTGATGATCTTACAGTTTTAAGTTATGCTTGATGATTATACAGTTTTAAATACTGTACAATTTCATTTCAAGATATATGTCATGTCATGTCCTAGCATTTAAGATCAGGCCTGTTTGTAGCACCTAGCTTTGTAGTACCATTGTAGATAATTGTTGATTTCAAAAAGATAAAATATATACTGAATTCAAATTAGAAAGTTGGATTGTTCATTCTGAAAACATAAAGTTCATTTTGGCACACCTGTTGCTTAAATAGCAACACAATAATGCATTAAATCATGTCTGGACATTGTCAAATGTACTGGCCACGTTTTGCTGTGTAATGAGTACAGTAGGTTGACCACCTTTGTTTATAGTCATCTTTCCTCAAGCAGGGCAGGATTTTATTCATATTTTTCAGGTCAAAATTTTTCAACATTTTATATTTTATATTTTGCAGTGCATTAGTTTGATGTGACTGATTGTCATTCAGCATGCTCATTTTGAAATTGTTGATCATACTTTGTCATTTATGCTCTATATACAAAATCAGACCATGGATGGATAGCCTGCCATCAAAATATTTGACCATGTCTTGACTACGGGTCAACTACAAATTTCAAACCCAAACATGATCAAAACCTGGTCATTTTATTGTCAAAACATGGTAAAACATGGTAATTCAGCCATCACCCTTTTTCACAACTGAGCCTGATTTTTATAGAATCAAGTACACATTAGCCTTGCAGTCAGGACCGTTGAGAAGGGGGGGTAGCCAGGGTAGTTACCAGGGGGCCTGGGGCCTTTAGGGGCCCGGAAAGACATATATTTTGAATTTTTTCTTTGTTTTCAGTTTCCTGAAGGAACGTCTCTAGACCAGCGGGCCCACTGGCAGAGATCAAAAGAGCTTTTTCGTCAAAAATTGTGTTTTCCAACAGTGTATAGGAGGGCATGTCCACCTAAAAGTAGTGTTTTACCAGTGAATTTGAGAACGTGGTCCAAGAGAAAAATGGCGTGGCCCAAAAAAATTTTTGGTGCCTTTAGCGCTGGAGGGCCCCTTTTGCTCCAAACCCTGGGGCCCGGTCTGGCTCTTGACGGCCCTGCTTGCAGTAATGCAAAACCTGATGCAAAGTGATGCAAAAACTGTAAGCCTTGACTCAGAAGGAACCATTAGGAATTACTTATATCTGACTGGGAGGGATCTGACCAGGAGTTGCCAGATCCACCTATTACCCTGGATTCCTCCTAACCAAAATTTCATTTTTCAGGGTACTTTTCTATGGGGTGTAAAACATGAAATTCTTGCAGAATTCTCAAAAAGCACAATTTTCAAATCCTTGTAACTAGTGAACCGCAATTTTGCCAAAGTACCCCTTTATATCAGATGAAAGCCCAGAATTTCCTCTACAAACCCATATAAAGGAAGTTGTGCGGCAAGCCTATTTTCTGAACTAAAAATGTATTTTTCAACTAGTTCTCAATGGGGTCTGGAAATAGGAAATTCTTAGCATTCTTGCAGAATTCTCAAAAAGCACAATTTTCAAATCCTTGTAACTTGTGAACCGCAATTTTGCCAAAGTACCCCTTTGTATCAGATGAAAGCCCAGAATTTCCTCTACAAACCCATATAAAGGAAGTTGTGCGGCAAGCCTATTTTCTGAACTAAAAATGTATTTTTCATCTAGTTCTCAAAGGGGTCTGGAAATAGGAAATTCTTAGCATTCTTGCAGAATTCTCAAAAAGCACAATTTTCAAATCCTTGTAACTTGTGAACCGCAATTTTGCCAAAGTACCCCTTTGTATCAGATGAAAGCCCAGAATTTCCTCTACAAACCCATATAAAGGAAGTTGTGCGGCAAGCCTATTTTCTGAACTAAAAATTTATTTTTCAACTTGTTCTCAAAGGGGTCTGGAAATAGGAAATTCTTAGTATTCTTGCAGAATTCTCAAAAAGCACAATTTTCAAATCCTTGTAACTTGTGAACCGCAATTTTGCCAAAGTACCCCTTTATATCAGATGAAAGCCCAGAATTTCCTCTACAAACTCACATGAAGGAAGTTGTGCGGCAAGCCTATTTTCTGAACTAAAAATTTATTTTTCAACTAGTTCTCAAAGGGGTCTGGAAATAGGAAATTCTTAGCATTCTTGCAGAATTCTCAAAAAGCACAATTTTCAAATCCTTGTAACTTGTGAACCGCAATTTTGCCAAAGTACCCCTTTATATCAGATGAAAGCCCAGAATTTCCTCTACAAACCCATATAAAGGAAGTTGTGCGGCAAGCCTATTTTCTGAACTAAAAATTTATTTTTCAACTTGTTCTCAAAGGGGTCTGGAAATAGGAAATTCTTAGCATTCTTGCAGAATTCTCAAAAAGCACAATTTTCAAATCCTTGTAACTTGTGAACCGCAATTTTGCCAAAGTACCCCTTTATATCAGATGAAAGTCCAGAATTTCCTCTACAAACTCATATGAAGGAAGTTGTGCGGCAAGCCTATTTTCTGAACTAAAAATGTATTTTTCAACTAGTTCTCAAAGGGGTCTGGAATAAGAAATTCTTAGCATTCTTGCAGAATTCTCAAAAAGCACAATTTTCAAATCCTTGTAACTTGTGAACCACAATTTTGCCAAAGTACCCCTTTATATCAGATGAAAGCCTAGAATTTCCTCTACAAACCCATATAAAGGAAGTTGTGCGGCAAGCCTATTTTCTGAACTAAAAATTTATTTTTCAACTTGTTCTCAAAGGGGTCTGGAAATAGGAAATTCTTAGCATTCTTGCAGAATTCTCAAAAAGCACAGTTTTCAAATCCTTGTAACTTGTGAATCGCAATTTTGCCAAAGTACCCCTTTATATCAGATGAAAGCCCAGAATTTCCTCTGCAAACCCATATACAGGAAAGTGTGCGGCAAGCCTATTTTCTGAACTAAAAATTCATTTTTCAACTAGTTCTCCAAGGGGTCTGGAAATAAGAAATTTTTAGCATTCTTGCAGAATTCTCAATAAGCACAATTTTCAAATCCTTGTAACTTGTGAACCGCAATTTTGCCTAAGTACCCCTTTGTATCAGATGAAAGCCCAGAATTTCCTCTACAAACCCCATACTGGAAAACATGCATGTTACGCCGGAGATCTCCGGCGTGAAGCAAGTTTGATCACGCCAAATTTTTGGCGTGGCTCGTCGTAAAAATCCGACCGGCATGGCGTGGCGTGGCGTTGCATTGCCCCTTCTGCCAAAATTCAACCTGGCATGGCGTGGTGTCCAATGGTGTGGCGCAGTATTCTATTTCTTGTGCCTTGTGTGTGTGCTTTGCATTCCCTTTGTTTTCGTCGCAAGGATTGCTCAGCCTCGCTTTCAGAATTAAAGGCCTCAATTGAGAGACGATTTGTCACATGACTTCAACAACTACGCACATGATCTTCTTCCGCCTCGTGGTCTCATCTGCTTCTCGATTTTCGTATGCATCAACAATTTAAATATGGAGAACAATTGATTTATATAAAGTATTTGAAAAATGGCAGAAAATCGTTATGAAGTGGCGCCTGGTCAAGAGACAGGTATTCATTACAGTTTTAATTGCAGATTGTCGCATATGCATGTTATGTTTTAAACTTTGTTTCAGCAGCTGTACCAGTGTACTGCATTGTTTGTTTGGATAAAAATGTCACATGCTTCCAAGTTTATTTCTCTTTAAAATTTACATTTTGCAACTGAATTATATTTTGCAATTATAGCAAAAACTCAATGCTGTGTTTGCAAAAACCCAACAACTGGTGCACACAAATGCGCAATTTGTTACAAGAATGTGCATGTACCATGTGGCAAGCACCCAGAAGGCTCGGAGGAGGGTTATGGGGCAAGTGTCATCTGCTTCAACTGTGGTAGCAATGATGAAGAAAAGGACGGTAAGAAAATCAAAAGCAAATTTTTTAGCTATTGACGTTCTGTGGAAGGGGTATGAGCATGAAAACTCTTCTGGTAACTGTAAGACACTTGCAGCAAACAAACTCTGATAACTCAAAATCTTAGTTTTTTCCCAAATTCTTGGTTTCTTATTAGAATATAAGTGTAATATAGCAGGAAGAAAGATTTAAACTGAAGGCGAGATCACTCCCAAAAGCGGAAGTAAAAATTCCATAATTAGTTCGTTGTCTGTTTATCTCTTGAAAACTGGTACCTGTCAAGTTGTTAAGAATTCAAATCAGCAATGCATGACGAATATTTATTCTTGATCAACCTATGAAAAGCATTTTATCCATTCTTCCCCAGAAAAGTCTGAAGGAACATCAGTGACAGTGACAGTGGATGATCATAGGAAGCGGAAAATGGACACAGGTTGGAGATTGTTTACATAGTTTTCTTGAGAGGCTTGCCAAATTGAGAAACTTTTCGCAACAACCGTCTGTTTAAAATCATGTTCAAGGAGAAATGAACCTTTAAAAAGTAATAACGTATTTTACAATGGGCTGTTATTTCTTGGGGCACCAAAATGGGTTATGCAACCTCAAGCGAAGTTTCAGCTTGCACGCTCCTCCAGTGTCCATGTAAGTACAAGCACGTATACACTCTTATCTTGACATGACGCTGACGAAGAGCCTCGAACAGCGCACTGCAGAATATAACTGATCATATGGAAGCTAAACCTTGAATTTTCATAGCGAGGCTGCCCGATGTGGTTCAGCTCTAGAAGCGCAACCGCAAGTAAGTCATCAATATGCTTATATTACAACTGGCTATCTAATGATTTTAGGTGCTGAAGTGTTCACAGGAAAATGCATGTGAAATTAGAAAAGGGTCTGTGGTTATATAGACATATTACCTTTAGGTGACACTGTTGTCCTCATTTCATGTATCTTTTTGAGGAAATTCTATGCAAACATGCTTTTCTTATTTGTAGCAATGCATAATTGGTGGATTAAACCACCAAAGATTCCAAAAACAACTTTTGGTAATGACACCAAAAAGAAAGATGTCACATTAAACTGGGCACTTTGCATGACATGCTTCAGGTATGAGTTGGACAGTGACTGCTTAGAAAATGATGAAAATGTGATTTTAACACTTACGTTTTCTGGAAATAATATCCCATTTTCCCAGGCCTTCTATCCAAGAGACACTATAGAATAGTTTTCTAGCCTTTTAAATGAATTTTTAATACCAGCAATGCCATCTCAAGCATAGCTTTTAGCGAATAGGCTACATAAAGTCTTAACAGCTACCTAGATAAATCCTGTATCAATAGAATGCAAACATAGAATCAAACGAAGTTACCAATAATTTGGAAAAGGTCCAATTGGTTTGTTTTAATACCTCCAATGTCTATTTGCGCAATTTTGGAGAAACATGGCAGCTGCTGAAGTTTTAAGGTTTGAGTTAATGACGTTACTCATGCTAAAACATTCAAAAGTTAATGAAACAAAAATCAAGACAATTTTCACCTAATTTGATGGTGACTAATATGAAATCAAAACTATGGTTGTAATTTCGGTGTAAATACGTATAAACCGCTTGAAGTAGCATGGAATACCTCTCTGCTAAAACCGTGTATCTCGGCTGCTTGTATTGCGGCATTTTGACCATTATAATATTATAATATCAAGTACAATCTTAGCACTATAACTACCTTCTTCGTTAGTGCTGGTGAAACTCCCGATGTCTTTAAACTCTCCAGAAAAGATAAGTCAACAATTGACAGACACAATAAGCGCAGACATGCTAACCAACCTTGTGAAATAAAGCCTTTTAACGAAAAGAACGAGCTTGTTTCAAAAGCCCGCGACTATGTGCAAAAATGGGAAAATGCATCCCCTCAAGAAAGGGTGAAACTAAAAGAGAAAGATCGAAAGAAAGCCGTAACAGAAAAGCAGAAGCCAACGGCCGAAAAGAAAACTGTGGTAACTAGTCCCCCCGCAGAAACAAGAAGTGGCCTTCAAAATAGTGTGATTACGTTTGCAACAGCAGATACATCAACAAGAGAGGCTTTAAAGGCAACGAGGAATGATTCACTCCATTCTAAACTAGATATTCTGATTGAAGAGTTCAGGAATTTCAAAGTCACCTCTAAAAAGTCCACTGATACCACAAACACACCACTATCTGCAATTGATGGAAATTGCACAAAAGAAATATCAAAGTTGTTGTTGCAGTGGCCTGATTTCAGGAACATCCTGGATCTCGTCAGTGGTTGCAGTCATTTAAGATTTTTTGCTGGCGATGAAGAGCAGGGTGTCATCTCTGTCCTTCGATGCGAAACATGCTATAGATACCTAGCCAATAGGAAAGCAGGCTTCAGTCACGCCGCTAATCCTGAGGTCATTGCAAAGAAGGGTCTTGGCGGGTAAGTTCCTCTCTTGCCCTTGCTTGTTTTTCAAGCATACAAAAACTTACAAATTAGAAAAGGTTTGAATAAGGATTATTCAGTTAAGCAGGATTAGTATATCAAAACTGGAATATTCCCCACAGAATCTTTGATATGTTCAATTTCTCTAAAAATTCAGAAGTTGATTTTATCTCTTTGTTACATGTCATAACCATCTATCGATGATTTTTTTTAGGTATTGTGGATCAATTAGTACGGGATTAATTCTGAGTCCTGAAAGGACAGCCTTGCTCCTTGAAGGTAGTTGCCCAGAATTCTACCATCTAAAAAACGAAGTCAAGAGACATATAACTCTAGCTGGAGGACAACTACATTATGAAGCACTTCAGGTATCTATTGTTTAAGCTTGTTCGAGCTAAGTAATTTTAGCACCATGCATATATGTTACGAGCACATGGGTATGCATCCTTGATTCGGACATTTCTTTCTATCTATTTTGCCAGAATTGATTGTTAACGAAATACTCAGTCAGAAAAATTTCATTCTAGTACGACCAAGAGCAAAAGAAGCGGAAAAATAGAGCTCAGACTGTCACAGAAAATTTGGTCAGAATTGCACTTACAGTGGTGAAAGTTAAAGCTGCAGCGCAACATTATGAGACAATGATATGCTGTCATGCTTTAACTGGTGCAGATATTGGAGAGTTTGCACATGGCCGCAAACAATTTGTGGATATTTTACGGTGTGCAGATGTATGGATTAATCGAGAAACAGAAAGGTTTTTATGCACACCACTTGCTGCAACGAAATTGCCACCGCATTTCTATGTCACATCAGACAAGTCCACGCCTCATCGCACCACTAACCAAGCAATATTGCTCTGCCTGATGGTTGATGGTAGACGCCAGGCAATTGCCGTGAATGCACCAGAAGTTTATGGTGAAGCCAGTTCTGGTGTGGAAGGAGATGTTTCCGGAGCAACTGCAGAAGAGCTTGCAGAAAGTCTGCACAAGGAAATAAGAAGTGCATATCCAGGCATACCGATTCCCACAATTAATGAATCATGGATGGGAACAGTGTGTGACGGTCAGTACCAGGCAGCTGGGTTTCAATCAACATTGGCTGCCCTTTGTGAACAAAAAGATGCTGGCACATTTTTTTCCGTATTGTGGGACCCACCTCACTTCCTAGATTTGGCCATAAAGAGTGTGTTTGATGGAAAGACCGGTAGCTCCAAAGAGTTTGTTCAGAGATTAATTGAGCGATCTAGTGTCATCCATCGACTATTTCAACGTGGGAAGATGCTCAGCCATGCAAAAGAAATGGCAAAGAAAGATGAAGAATTGGTTTTGAGGCTGACAAGCAGAACTTGCAGCACCAGATTCTCTGCTTCCCAGTATGTCGAGTTTCGTAAGTTGATAGAAAGCTTGCCTCTCTTCATTAAGGCTTTCAGAGAATTCAAGTACGCCGAGCTCAAGGAATATCAGATTGCTGGCATAGATTTCTTGTTGGATCTTTGCAGTTTTTGCGATATCTTGAAGCCATACATGGAGCTGTCCATCACCTTGCAAGGACTGAGTGTGCCTTGCTGGAAAATTATAACCTTATGGAGGCGACTCAGAGAATACATGGAAGAAATGGAAGAAGAATTTTCATTTGATATGTTGTCACAGAAAACTCCACTGCTGATGCAGCACGCAAAGGAGGTTATATCAGGCAGTTTCAAGAATACGAGGCTTGTGCAGGGTTGGTATGCTGTTTCATCTGAAACAAGACAGTCTGAGGATGGAGCTGAAACAGTACAGAATTGGAAAGCACGTGATGAAGATGATGTTGAGAAGGACGTCATCACATTCATGAGTGACATCCGAGCCTCTCTCGATGACAGAATAACAAAGTCTTGCAAAGAGCTTAGCGAGGTCCTCACTTGTTTTGACTTGGATACTCTCTTTGAACTGTTTTGTGGCGAAAGGTTGAAGGCAGGGAAGTTGAAAATGAAAAGTGGTGAAGGAGCACTGGAGCAGTATGGAAGGGAAAATTTTGCAAAGTTCTTTCAATACATTTGCAATTTGCCTCAAGTGAAAAGGCTCACAGAAGAGTATGAAACTGAAGAACTCTTTTTTCACCCTTCCTTAGCAAGTGCAGTGTTCCACAGGATGAAGCAAGCTTTGAAAACATACTTGTGGAGAGATGATGGCTCTCATCTTGCTACATGGTTTGGTTTGCCATCGGGAAAAACGTACAGTGGCCTTTCAAAATTAGAGATAGCAGGAGACAACACTGAATTTTCTTTGGCAAGATCATTTCTTGTCACTGTTAAAAACATGAGAAAATCATTAAAAGCACATTTGAATGAAGGGGAGGTTTACCACACCATCTTTACGGATGAAGCTCTCTTTGGAGCCATTGGCATAGAAGGGTGCATTTGCTTAGACATTGCACTAGCCAAAGGAGGTACGGAGGCGATTGTGGAATCATTTTACAGTGTGATGACTTCACATAAGAAGGCGGGTGGCCAGGCAAATGACACTTTGGGACTGCGGTAAGAATCAATTCTGTCATTTTCTTCTTTGTTTTGCGTCTAAATAAAATTACATATGATATGACAAATGCACTGAGACACCGCTGCTAGCAATGCTTATTCAGAGAATAACCTCGCAAGGTATGCAGCTAAATTTTGTTACACTGTGCAGTATAACACAGACATAGAATAATATGTATTATTTTGATTTTAGGACAAAGCTTGATTGGAGCCTACCAAAAATTCCCCAGGCTAATCGAGCTGTGAAGGAAATTGCCAATATATATCTGGAAGGAGCTGCAGAGCATGACTTACCAAAGCATGCAGTACCAATCTTGGGTGATCGTGCTAGATACAGAATGGAGAGCAAAGTAATCAAACGAAACAGATTGGCAGACGCTCGGCTGAACTTTCTCAAATGAACAAAGGATTTCACGCATACTTCTGTTGTTTGTTGTAACCAGACGGACTAAACATTTCAATTGTTTGAAGATTTGTTGTGCAGAGCCGGAACTTGAGTATTGTAATGAATAAAATTTGATCTCCTCACTCAGAGCAACATCCAAATAAATTCATTTTCCCTCATAGGCTTGAAAAATAATTTCCTAAAATTATCAGATCACATACATTATTGCTTTAAAAAAATTAATTCTTAACTCTTTAGTGGAATGAATGTGTCTGAGTAAGGAGATTGAATTGTTTATAATTTCGATTGATGGTGGTTTAGGCCTTTTTATGTTTATTGCAGATTTTCAGGTAAATTTAGGTTCGTCTACTTGAAAGGTTTCGCAAAATAGACGAAAAAGTCACCACAAATACTGAAGCCTGCCAACCATCTAAACTGTGATTGTTTCCTATACCTTAAGAAGTATCATTGTGGTGAGGCGAGTTTCGTGAAGCGCTTACTGGTCTACCCAGTACATAAAAGGAGTATTATTTTGTTATGTATGTTATGTTACAGATAACAGATACTGTTAGGTTACAGACAGATTAGCTCATTTTTCTGCTTCCAGTTCTACTCATTCAAAAGCAGAATCGCTACTGCGGAGGAATTCAATTTTGTGCTGCAGACATGGCGTGGTGTATTTTTTAGGAATCTGGGGCACTGGCGTGAATCTCCGGTGTTTCAAATACCAACTTTCCAGTATGGTACAAACCCATATAAAGGAAGTTGTGCGGCAAGATTTGTATTTGACCTAACTTCATGAATTATTGTACTTGCCTTTGTTCATCAACACATGGGCCTAACTTCATTTTCTCCTCAAAAGACATCCACTCAGATTTAAAACCCAACAGTTTTCTGTGACAATCCCAATAGATCTTGATACTGTCATCATTTTTAAACAATATTGACTTCATATTCCGAGTCATTCTACCTTATTTTGCAATTTATGCCTTGATGTTACGACCCCTTTTCGAAGATTTCTAACCTCATGCAAAATTCGCGGCTAAGTGCGCGCGCATTGGATCTGGCGGCCATGACACCTAAATGCAAATTTCCCCTATCTTCATTGTGCGAAACAGCAAAAAATGAAAACGAGGCGAGGTTTCCTCTTCCTCCTTTTCTTTCCTCCCCCCTTCGTCCCGCCTCGTCTTGAATTTTGCTCCCTAGCGTTTCCTTCTATAGAATTATTACCTCTGCAAGAAACTGATTAAGAAAGGAAATAGACCTGGAGCAGGTCTATTAGAATAGTAAATACAATGAATAGAAAATGAAATATTTCAGCATAAAAAGCCATAAAAAGTTAAAATCAAATAAAGCCTAAGTTTGGGATAAACGTTTGATATAATCGGCAGTGGCAGCTTTTTCCAGATTAAGATTTGATTTTGCTCTTAAACTCAGTAAGAGATGTGGGATCTTTGATAAATTGTGGAACGGTTACCCAGACTTGCGGGCCTCTAGAGCGAATGAGCGAATGGTTTTTGAGCCATATGTAACAGTTTTAATTCTCTGAAAATCTTCCATTGCCATAGGTAAAATTTCTTTCATTCAGACTTTTTGTAACAGTTACCCTGGGTACCAGAGCCTAATAAAAATTTAAAAAAATAAAAAGAAAAAAAAAAGGGAGAAGAAAAGGAGGCTCTGGTTCCATCCAAACATAACCTCGTTCTGAATTTTCAATTATATTCCAGAAGTGGAATATTGCTCTGATTGGTCAAACTGGATCATGTGACCTGATCACCAGAATATTGATTCAAATCAACTTTAGGGAGCGAGCTGCGGACGTGGAGAAAGTGTTGAGGTCTCACTTTCCAAACGAACTGACTTTACTGCAACTGAAGATTATGAAAGCTATTTTGGAGGAAGCAAGAAGTTTTTACAATGTTCTAACTGGTCACAGAAAGTATCTGCCTTTCAAATCGCGCAATTCATGGCTTGAGAGCTAGGCCCGAACAATGACTTGCAAGGAGAAGCCCATCAAAGTTTGAGGGGCGGCAATGACAATGTCATTTCACCATTACTCGCCAATGTGGAGTCAATGTGGACCTATTAGTTGAAGATATGAATACAGTTGGGATCCCTGCACGTTCTGTGGGATGTTGTCTTCACGATGATTCAATTTAAGCTACAGAAACTGCAACCTGGATAAAGAAAACGAACGACTGATGATGATCTAACAAGGTCACCTCATTATATCAAGATGGTAGCCGAGAGAAGATAATTTCATAATTGTGGAAAGTCTGACTTCGAAAGTGTGCAGTAAATGTTTGTAACTTTGGCACTTGGGAGAGTCCCATCATTTTAAAAAGTACAGTATTTACAGGGACAATTAAAAGTACATAGAAGACCTTGAATTTTTTCTGCCACAATCAATATATGATTGAGGTATTGCTGTAATTGCATACTCAGTGAGAAGAAGTAAAACTGCAACATTGATTGATAAGCTCTTTTCTTTTCTTTTGGGTTTCTCTTTCATTGTCAAGTTTCTTCAATGAAAGCACCATTAATACAGAGAGCAATCTATGGTAAGGAAATCTTAAGAGAATCTCAGCAGATAAAAGTTGCACTTTAGTATTTGAAAAATTTCCTAATTTCATGCTGAAAGGCAGTCTGTCAGGTATCTGATTGGCCACAACAGTCGAAGCTCAACACAACAGATTTCTTTGTGAATCTGTGTGTTTGAAACAAAGGAGGGCTAATTGTCTTGACTTTCTATGGTTGTAGAAAGTCAGAGGTGTCAGAAAAATTCAATTTTGCTACTTTTTGTATTGCCCTTATTGCCCAATTAAATGCATGAAAGACTGCCCATTATCTAAAAGGGGGCGGCCCTTCAACAAAATACAGCAAAAACTAATTCAGACAGATGTATGTTGAAATTTGTCACCTTGCTATCCTATTTTCTTACAAGAAGATTTGCAGCTTTGATTTTCCAAGATCACTCACAACTGTATAGGCATTGTACAGCAATATTTTGGCATTGTTTTAAGTGTGAATTGTGTTACACTTGTTTTGCAACCCAATGAAGTAATTTGAAAGTGGTTCAAGCAAAAATGAAAATCTTTGTTTAGGGAATTAAAAATCTGAGAAACTCAATGGGAGACATTTAATGATAATAATAATATATAGTGTAAAATAGGCTAGTAGCCTGTAACACATCTAAACACCAGACTGGAAACTTTGCTGCATGCAACTTAAGCTTGCAAGAAATAACTTATGCTTGCAATTGGTAGAAAACCAAAAGGATTGATTGTAAAAGTTCAATCCCTTTGGTTTTCAAATTTGGTTTGGTTATTGACTGAAATTGCGCATTTAGCAAAGTATCCACTCTGGTCTACACAGAACACAATGGATTAAACTGAACTGTGTGAGACAATTTTAGGTTGTATTGGAAATTCCATAGAGTATTTACTATCCCCATATAACTTGTCAATCTTGTTTTTGAAAATGTTCAATGATGCTGACGTAATGATGTCTTCAGGAAGACCATTCCAATAGTCTGTTACCCTCAAGCTGAAAAACTGTTTCCTAATGGTAGTATTGAATCTCTGCTTCTTCAACTTTTGACTGTTTCCTCTAGTACGTGACTCTTTTTCTAATGGTAATAGAGTATCACTGTTCACTGCATATATCTGGTTCTTGAATTTGAAGGTTTCAATGAGGTCGCCTCTTAATCTCCTGTACACTAAACTTGGAAGTTTAAGTGCCTTAAGTCTATTTGATCGCAAAAAATTCCTAAAATTTAAGAAACCATCTACCAACCAGGGGCGGCGCCAGCTTTAAGATAGTGGGGTGGACAAGAGGTAAAATTGATTGCCAGAAGGTATCTAATGTTTTTATATCCGTTTTGCTTAGGAATAACTACTGACCTGAGGAAATTGGGATGGACATGTCCATCCCAGTCCTCCTTGCGGTGCAGTCCTTACTACCAACCCTGCACCTTAAGTTTCCTCATAAAAAACGAGTGTTACAATCCATAGTGAAGTCTTATTTACTACTGGGATAATTTGTGCAATAAGTTCTCTAAATTCACTTAAACAAAAGATAGACTTTTCAATACTCAGTCTTCCAGTCTCAAGTGGGAACTTAACACATATTTTTCAAAAAGAGATAAGAATTTGGGTCAGTACTGAAAGTTACTAAAAATGACCTTATCTTGAATTCTAGAGTTTCTGTCAAGTGTCTTAAAGACCCATCGTCAGTCAGTGTGCTTTGGGTTAACAATACCACAATACAATTCTTGACTGTCAACTAAGCAACAAACTTTCTCAAACTTTTGACCAAAAATGCCCCCTCCAAATGACTCAAAGCCTTAGAGAGCAGTTGCCAAAAACAAACAAAACAGAAACAAAGCCCAATCACAGTGTAAAGCCTTTTCACACCATGATTTACAAACCATTTGCTGCAACAAATATTAAAATCTTGCACAAAAATTGTATAGCTTTAAAAATCAAACATTGCTTAAAATCAAATGAAAGCACACAGAAACATGATAAATGGGTCTTTAAAGTTTCCATGATAATCTTCATGTTTGCTAAAGGGGTCCTCTTGAACAATTCAAAACAAAAATTTTTAAAACCTTTTCTGATCTTTAAACATAACTTTCAAGGACCAAGATACAATTTTTTACTGGAGAGGGCCATTGGCAAACCATGTGACTAAAATGATAAAAGAATGAAGATCTACTGCAGCAACTACTGAAAATTTTTGAGGGGACCATTGCCCCCTTGGACCTCATCTTAGTCCTTGATTACTTTCTGAGTAGTATGATTCAAAAGGCAGGAGCAAAAATATGATGATTCTTTTATCAAAATAAGTAGCTTCGTATTTTTTCAAGTATTGGATTTCTTAATTGTTGGCAGTTTGGTAGCTGAATTTTAAACAGTTCCAAATGAAAAAATGAGTACTGTACTATGTGAGTTAAACTCAAGCAGAAATTGTTTTAACTGTTGAATGTTGTATGGCCTTTCAGAAAAATACTGCCTTAGTTTCACAAAAAATTCAGAAACCACTTCTAAATTTGCCTTCAGAATGGAATTTTAGATTTGGCTCTTTGTTGCCTATCAAAATATAGCCATACCAAAATAGAAGCATTCTTCCTGTTGTTACGTTGTTAGTCTGAAATATCCTTGGTGTGTATCAAATATTCTACATTTGCATGGTTACTTTCATCAAAGACAGAATAGAGCTAAATGTAGTATGCTAGTATACTCATTATATTCATAGCTCAAATTTCCTTCACCTGCTTCTGCAATAATGAAATAACTAACAAGAACAGAAACCTTTCAGGATGTACCAAATGAGCAGAGACCATGGAGCAGTTTCAAAATGGGGGGGGGACTAGATTGTAAGCAATGTGAGCAAAACTGGGGGTAAGAACTCACTTTTTGGCCCTCTGCCTCAGTCTGCCTTCACAGCAGCATCATATGTATTTTGCAGAAGAAGCCCCAGATAAAGTCTTACAGAAGCATCTTAAAAAATCAGATCCTGCATCCTTAGCAAGGATTTTTTTGTGCAAGCAGCAGGATATGGGATCCCAAAGCACAACATTGTTTGCTGCCTCAAGAACAAGAGTGTGAATCTTTCTGTTGCCTGAGGATTATTCTTCCTCACTGGCAGTTCTTAAATTTCCTCCAGTGTCAGTGACTGCATGATGATCTCTTCTTGTGATGGCCAAATATAAGGAATTCTGGTTTCAAACCACAAAGTGAACTCCACGCAAAACTGGGCAAACTGAAACCGCTGATGACTTGGAATGTTGCAGTACAATGCAGTCATTGATGATTTTGTTGTTTCTGTCATCTACAATTCAGGATCAACTTTGCCATGTTTTGCTACTCCATGTTTTCTTACGCCATGTCTTGTTTACTACGCCATGTTTTGCTTCGCCTTTTGTTGCGCGAGGCCATCTTGTTTTGCTAATTCCGAGAAAGCAACACGATCACTTAGATCAATGATCAAGTGATTTTGAGTGATTACAATGGGAAATTAGATTGATCGCAAATTCAGAACGAGGTTATGTTTGGATGGAACCAGAGCCTCCTTTTCTTCTCCTTTTTTCTTTTTTTCTTTTTATTTTTTAAAATTTTTATTAGGCTCTGGTACCCAGGGTATGTAACAGTTTGCAATATGTCAAATTTGTTCCATCCGCAATACCTACATTTCTCAATGAAGCTATCATATCTTGTTATTCGTAAAGACGTTTTAGTTTTCCCACTGTAAAAAGTGACCTTGTTGATGTCAGGGTGATTCAAGATTCTACTACTTCACCAATCATGAGGCCTTTGAATCGAAAACTCGACTTTTGTTTGTCTGCTGATAAACAAAGTGACAGCCAGAGGACTTCGTGATATTAGAAAATGAATTTACCGATTTGAGATTCCTGCACTCGTCGATAATGTTGATGTTGATGCGATGATTAAGGATATCGTGTCAGTTAGATACAACTCGTCTATCATAGAACATGCATAAGTTATTGTGTCTCTTCTAAAACAGAATGTTTTATTATTTAATGCGATAAAATTTTATAAGTTGAAGTAATACGTTGTGGCTTAAGGGCTTAAAAACAACCCTAGCGACGTGACAAAGCAAGCGTCTTGCCCGACTTGAGCCTTCATGTGAGTAATTGGATGTGAGAGAATCAACAAATAGGACTAAAGCGATGAAAATAAGTAGTTTTACGCCGAACTTTAGACAAACAGGCGAATACAGTAAGTTCCCGCGTGTAAGAAACCCCCTTTTAACCCTTTTCCTGTAGGGGGGGGGAATTTTTCCCCACCCTCAAAACTTTTAAATTTTTGATATACAAGGCAATTTTCTATTGGTAAATCCTCATAGATATGTGACTAAAATTCATCGGTCCTCATTATTATGGTTAGAAGAAAAAATTTTTTTGACACGTGACATAACTATGACGTCATCAATCATCTGACCCAATTTTTGGAAAAATGAATTTTTGTTTAATTCCGTTGTGTGGTATAGCATTCGAAAGCTAATAGAAAGAGGACTAAAATAAGCTAAAAATTTAGCCTCAGCAGCTGTTTTTACGGGAGTTAAGACCATTTTTGTCATGTGTGACTGAATCATGACGTCATTGAAAACATGCGAAAAAACACCCGGTATAAAGAGAAACTATGAAGAATAGTTTATTTACTATTGTTGATGCATCCGTTCTTTGATTGGCTGATGATTGGCTTGAGCGAGGGCTACTCTGGATTATTGTATCTGCAACTCCTGTGGCTGTTGCTGTTGTGTGAAGGTGGTGACTGTGGAGGTGGTCCAAAGTAAAGGTGATGGCCGGGAATGAATCCAGCGATAAAGCTTCTTTGATATGGCCGCCTTGAACGCCGTGATATTCATATTTAAAGTCCAGAAATTTGTGATCAACTACAAAGCAGAGCTACAGCAAAATGGCTTAAACAAATAATAAAGCAACTGGTTTACAAGTGTGCCTTGTCTACTATCATTCCGATAAATACCCGGATCAGTAAACGTCAGCACTCTTTCAAAAAGAAAAAACTTGAGACAACCTCCTCATATCAGGGCCTTTTGTCACTTAGGGGCGGAGAAGGAAAAGGGAGACGAAAAGTTCCTTCCTTTTCTGCCCCAACATGACGAAAGGTTCTGGGGACGATGTTGGGTCCTTGAGACAAGACAATAGCCATGTTAGCTATTCCAAATAGATGTCCGAATAGAGTGCTATTTTGATACATCTTTATATATGCAGCGATTGATTGAGTGGCATTAGAGCCGTTTGGTTTGGTGTTATTTTGGGAATTACTTTTTCTCGGTATAATATCCACGGCCTTACATGTAAGCTTGAGCTTACTAACTTTGATCACATTTCTCCTGTAAAATTTGTTTAAATCTTGAAACTCAACCGTGAATCTTTGATCCCTTCTACATCTTTGAATTTTCAAAGATCTAAATCTGAATGAACTTTAGCAAGTAAGGTGTTAGACTTCAAATCAGTGCCGGATCACCTTACATCTTTTTATTGCGTCTCACTTTCGAAGTCCATGTTGTCGAAAGATCCTTCGAAAAGATTCAAAAGCTTCACCGAAATGCAGCTGACTGTTTTGATAATCTTGAAAGTTTTTAAACAGTTGTCTTGAAGTTAACAATAACTGAGACGGGAACGTATGATGAAATCGAAAACCAATGTCATTAAAATTTATGAGTAAAAGCAAGTTTTAACAGAGTTATAATAGATTCTATATCAAAATTAAATAAAGAATGTGATAACGGTAGACATCTAAAGAAATTAAGGACAGAAATACACAGTTTCCATACATTTGCTAACAACGTATGGATTGGATAAATTCAACGTTACAACCCAGCCCCATGTCAGAGGTTACATTTAGCTTCCTTGAAAGTTTCTGTAAACATCACAAATCAGCCTCGTCGTACACAAATCATTTTCATGATGGTCATTAGCGCAGACACTGAGACATTTCGTTCCAAAATCAAAAACGTTCTTTCAAGACACAGGAGAGAAACAGGAGAAAGTATGACTAAGAAAGGGACACGAGAGACAGGAGAAGGCGAGAAACAGGAGAGGAGTCAGATTGAATGAGGGGCCACAGTGCATAAATATCGATTTTGACCCCAATAAGGTCATTTTGTGGCGTTTTTGTGCTGACACCCTCTCCCTACTAAACATCCATGCCACAAATTTCGATACAAACGAATAGGCCTATTAGAGCTAAATTCTGCAGATTCTAGGCTTGGATCGACGGATTTGAACATTTTCCTGAAAAGAGAGTGATTTATAAATCTCTCATCAACTTGGAATTTGCTTTTATTTGCAGAATTTGTTCAATGAAACAAGTGAGTTACGTCACTTACTTTTGTCTGGTCGAAACATTTTCGGGAAACGTGGGCAGCACACCTGATGAAATTGCGTGTAAGGAAAAGCTGTCCTAGGGCCCGCTTTGTTAGCACCACAGACGCGAGACACAATTCGAAGGTCACATTTCAAGCATAAAGGCCTATTCATTTATGACATGAGAGGGAACAACAACAGCAACAACAACAACTGCTCCCCCAGGGGTTCGCTGGTAGAGCAATGAGCTGCATATTTCCGGACTAACTGCAGGGGACTGCGGTATTTTTCAAGAAACATGAGCTAGCAAACCACTGAACTTCAGGACCCTTGGTAATGTGAGACCATCCGACGTAAATACAAAACCATCCTAACTATTTACTTTTTCACAAAGTAAGGGATTGAGAGTTCAGCTAGCGCTCTGGCTCCCTTTGTCTAGCATATATCCATCATAATCGTATAATATCATGAAAATAAATGAGAAAATAGTAGGAGAGCACACATAAGCGCTACCTGCTGCTAGAAGACAAAGTAGCCTGCTTAGATGTGTAAAGGAGATAAAATAGTCTGCCCACAATGGATAAAAGCATGCCACATTTTTCATTCACAAATCGCAGCACAAGAACAATCCATGTTTTGTGCTAAAACCAAATAAAGGAAACCTTTGCCAAGATACAGAATCTTATGTGTATATTTACGCAATCACAGACGTAATTTCAGGAACACTATTTCAACTGCCTTGCAAGAAATTTTATCAAGCAGGTAGGTGGCAAATGGATTTATTTACGTTTCAGGCATCCTTGCAGCAGAGGTTTGCTTGGCTTTGTGAAGTTGACGCAAAAGTTTGCACGCCAATTGACCTCAACATTGACCCACACATGACAAAGAGATCGAGATAAGGAATGGAATTACGTGAGTCCTCGCATTTAGCATCACAAGTAAACTCAGCTTTGTTCAGCAAAGACAGGAAATATTTTCACTCTGTTTTGAAGAAGAGCTCAGAACTTGCGAAGTCTTCTAACGAGGAACAACTTCGCGACAAGATGACGAAACATGATTCAGACACGGAGAGGGAAACTCGCAACACGGACGCTGGTCGTAAAATGGAAAAAAGATTTAATCCAGTGCAGGTGGAGTCAAAATTAAGTACGAATGTAATCGAACATTCCTTATCAGAGCTTGATTTAGAGGAAAGCGGTTACCTTGAAGGATCGTCGGCGTTTGAAAATGGAGTTTCAGATCACGCGGGAAGCAAGATTCTTGCAACCAATGGAGAAGGAACTCAATTTAACAACAGGCGGCTTGATTTTGGGTTCAAAGGACAATTCGTAAACACAGAGATCGCCACCGAAGAACATTTTCGAAATAGTGGTAATGAGGAATCTCGACAAAGAAACAATAATTATCAAATTCCAAATGATGTTTTGTCATGGTCATTTTCGAGCAGTATTTGCAGCGACGAATCATCGTTGGAAGGAGATTTGACCAACGAGCACACTCGTCTCACCTCAGTCATAAATAATATCGACCCAAAACGCCTACACAATTATTTAAAGCGCAAACTAAAGCAAAAAGATAGTAATACTATCTCTGCATTAGGCACTTTGCTGCCGAAACGAAAATTCAAAGGAGAGACACTTCACTGTGTACGATGCCATAAAGAGTATGACCCAAAACATGGCGATAAAAATTGTGTTTTATTTCATAAAGAAGACGATGTCATGAAAATTTCAGAGGATGAATCAGGTGCTGACTTTGGTTGTGAAAAATGCGGAAACGTTTTTAGGCTCGAAGGAAAGTGGAAGTACAAGCAAAGTTCGAATAAAAAGCATAACTGTGGACCATGTTTTTCAGGAAAACACACTGTTTGCACTGATGATGTCATTTATGAGCCTGAAGGTCTTTCGAAAACATGCGAGGATCATGGATGTATTGTATTTTATGTATGATAACTCAAAAAATGACACTTAAGTTATATATAACATCTTTCGTGATTGGGGATAAGTAACAGAGACTTGTCACGTTTGAGCAGTAGTGCTTAAAGACGTGAATTCGGCGACTTTTTTCGCGGACACGGACCCTGTTTAGGTATCCTAGTGATAACTGTGTTAGGAGAATGAGGGTGAAAGGGGGTGAAGTGGAGGGGGAAGATTCAACCCACCAAACAAATAATGCAGTGTCATCCTCATTACATCACATCAGATAACGAAATTCCACCAAATTTATTTATGTTTAGCAATGAATGAGCCAAGAATAGCTGCTGAAACAAAGATGGCATTTTTGTACTGTGATGCCTCTCTCCCACGAATGATGTCAAAGAGACAATGATGCAAAGAAATCGTTGTATCTGGATTGATGATTATCATCTCCTGTTTTCATCATGATTACATGTAACGACAGTGGCGCAGAGGAGCTGCGTGGAGCCCTTAGTGAAGAACCCTTTGGGCCCCTTGTACATATGTCTTTGACGTAATTTGACGATTGGGGTTCCTTAGTGGTACGCTCTAAAGGTAACCACCGTTGGCTACGCCATTGGTAACCAAGAGTTTCTAGCTGTTGGGAAGGGCCATCAAACAGAGTGTGGGAAACCATCCAGTTTTTCTAAGTTTTGCATTTATTCCAATTTTCGAGCAACGGCGCAACTGCTTTAGAAATGTCCCGGAGCGTTCTTCGTTTTCCTTGCCTTGTTCTCACGTTTTCAGTTGTAACAACGCTCATGTTACAACAATTGGCTTCCACTACCCTCCCTACCTGGCCTAAGACATGTCCGTTACTGGTTAATGTAGCTTCATGTATGCTGTGGCTATTCAAACCCCTTGCAACTATTCAGATCTCTCGGAAACGAAATGTCCAACACAAATGAAGATGTAATTTTGTGTAGATTCGACTCATTTGTCTTCATTCAGCGTACTATAATGTTTGCAAAATAGATGTGTGAGGAATTTGCAAGGACGAAGGAAGCAAGCATATATCAAAGTGAGGCAGCTCTTTTTTCAATATTGGTTTAGTTACAGGTTTGTTGGAAGAAAAAACGTACCAAACACAGTATAGCGAAATCCAACGTTGTCCGGAATGTTTGCTGACAAACCGCTGACGGCCCTTTTGTTATCATCGCACAATGTTGCTGGCTTCATGAGCAGTTGAGACCAGAAAATTCTTAATCCACGCATTTTATTCAGGAAATTCTTTGGTTTAATTTCAATATGGTTGCCTTTAAGCACAAGAAATTTACCCAGTAGCACCTGTAAATAACTTAATTATTCATTGACTAAATCAATACTGTTACAGATGAAATCTCAACTCTGTGAAATAACTTTTAGCTACAGTACGACTTTTTCGAAAGAAATTGTCAAAGCAAAACATTTCATTTTTTGGGACATATTCCGATAAAGAGCTCTTTTATTTACAACTATCTAACTTACCACTTGCTTTCCAACTCTCTGATGACTTACTAGTTGAGCTTTGGAAGAACAAAGGTCCAACTTTCATCAAGCAATGCAATAAGAGCTATGTTGAAATGAAGTGCTACCTTATATTGACACATGGTTACTTTCGTCTTCCTTGCGAATGCCCTATCGATCTAAATTATGACCTGAATGATTTGAAGCTATGGTCGCAATATAAGAAACTCTTTGAATTTCCTAAAAAGTGCAGCTGTGGTTGTAGATACCCAGCCGAAAATCAAGAAAATTACATCTTGCTTCTCTCAAGTTGGAAATGTAGACCGGAAAAATATCTTAGTGTGATAATCGATAGGCAGGAACTTAAATAGACCTTTTAGCTATTCTGAAAAGAATCAGAATCGAACGATATTTCGCTACATTTTGTAGAATTATCGAATGTGCACAATAGTGATAGAAGCTTTAACGTCACTCGATCGAACGCTGTGTATAAAAATGTATAAAAATAACGCTCGATCCAGGCTCTTTCTTAGAATAGCTAAAAGGTCTATTGGGAAGAACAGAAAACGACATGTTAACAATCTCCGGATCTAGGCTTCCCTTGCAATTTGGTTTCAGAAATATTCCTGGAAATGTTTACCTCAAAACACACTGAGTAAATTTGTTGCGGTATTCGAGCCCCATTTTAGGTTCTGTTGTTCGGTATGGGGCTGCTGTGTGGTGATCAAGCTGTAAACCACTAAACTGAGCGGCCAGAATTGTAACGAAAAGTAGATTTGATACGCCTGCTAAAGCTCCGATACGAGGTTCGATTGGCAAACAGTAAGCGATATCATTAAAGACAAATGACGGATGTATAGCGTCTAGTTTAAAAATAGAACAAGAGATGGGCGCCTGCCATCATTTGTCCAACTGTTTTGATAATCTCTCGAGATCATTAAACACAATGGAATGCAATAGACTATATTTAGATTGCCCAGGCCCCTGATTTAAGGTGCCTTATATATCCGTCATTTGTCTTTAAAGCAGAAACTGCTACTCTATTAAACAAATTGCTAAATGGTCTCGTCCCCGAGTACATTTCCGACTCGTTTGAAAAAACTTTGACTCAAAAAATGTCAGAGAACTGTGAAATGCCGAAACTGATCTTTCGATACCCTTAAGGAAAACTAACAATGGGCAAAGGGCTATATCTTTTCGTGGACCTACACTTTGGAATAACCTTGAAATTTAAATTTGTTATTGCTATTTGGTATTTATCGTTGTAATTATAGATGTTTTTGCCGCCGCCCCCCCCCCCCCATAAAAGCAGTTCTCAGGACTGACGGGGCTACTGTGCCTAAATAAATGAAATCAATAAATGAAAATGAAATGAAATGCACCATTACTCCATGTTGGTTACGAACTTTTACCACTTTCGCTAAACACTCATGGTGGAGTATTGGGGCTGCGCGCAGGATAGTATCTTCCATTTTGATACCAATTTAGTATAGCTTAATAAGTTAAACTGAAATCCTGTAAAAAAAGACTTTCTTTTTCAATTGCACATTATGTAAATTCTGTAAAAATGAAACCGATTAACTTTGATTACATGCAACGGTTCTTTTCTATTATTTATATCACATCTACTTGTTCTACCCTTATTCTAAGACATGTTTGCTGTTCCAATCTTATCTTGTAACATATTGGCTGTTTCAAAGTCTCGCCGGGCCTCATTAGAAGGAAATATTTCTGTTTAGCCAGTGGTTGGGCTTGATATGAAGGTCATAAACGAATAAAATACTCACTGGCTATCATCGGTTTATCACTTGTACTTCTAAGGTTATGCCACAATTTAGGCCATATATTCATAGTGGCAGTCTTGGGCTGACTGCTAGGTTTTTGCAAAAGACCAAACAGTCACTTAGATCATTTGAAAGGCTGGTATCTTCAAAGCAAACATTTTTGATCCCTTCAATTAAGCGAAAAGAGCAACAATAACAACAACAACAACAAAAATCAGTTCGAGAGCATAAAGCATGGAGGAACTTTTGAAGGCTTACATCCAATACCCTTTTCACACTGGGGGGGGGGGGGATAAACCAGCTTAAACTACACAAACTTTGAAAGGGGCCTGCTTATTGGTCAATCCAACAAGTCTGACGCATTTGATTGGTTGAAATTTGACCTGGTTTAGGTAAAGCTGGTTTATCTTGTCAGTGTGTGAACTGCTGTATAAGCTAGCAAATCTTGATGAAGCATATCGAGCACTTGCCAATTCCTGTAAGATGGAAGGTGTTCTTATTTTCTGTATTTTCTTGGTCGCATTTCAAAACTGACTTCAAGATACTTTTGTCAAATCTGCATTCAATCGTCAGATGGATAAAATTTTCCTGAAAATCCTGGCGGCAAAACTTACAGGCACCAAAGTTAATCTCTTACCCTAGTTTCGTACAAAACGAGTGTGTATTTTCATTCACAAAATGCAAATGCAACAAACAGTCAGGAGTCTGCTAAATTACGTGCCAAACGTGCCATGACAAGTTACGTGCAACTGTGCCTACGTGCTAAATTTTCTTACGTGCCAACGTGCCATGACATGTTACGTGCCAACGTACGTGCCAACGTGCCATGACATGCTACGTGCCAACGTGCCAAAGTTTCTTACGTGCCAACGTGCCATGACATGTTACGTGCCAACGTGCCTGCGTGCCAAATTTCTTTACGTACCAACATGCCATTACATGTTACGTGCCAACATGCATAGTTCCTGCCTGCCATGTGCCAATTTACCTACGTGCCAATTTGTCGTGCGGTCCATTCGTAGGCAGTTTCTTAAATTTTTGGGCCATCCTGCTACAAACTGTTTCTTTTTGATGATTATTTTTCTTCATTTGCCAAGAGTAAAGCTATTAAATTTGTTGCTAGAAGGGCTTCCAAATTACTTGGTAAGATCTTAAAGCATGTAATAATGACATAATTCACATTGAAAACACTGTCGACACATTTACTATTACTGTATAGTGTAAAAACATTTTCAATTGACCAAGGAAAAAGTTCCCATGTACAAAAGTTTCTTACCTTTTTAATAACGGGAGGGCATATTTCCAATAAGCTGTTGCTTTAAAATGAAATGAAAGTACTCGAAAAGTACATAAGTAAAGAAGCTTTCAGAACTGCTTAGTTTGAATAAAACATGTCCGTGCATTCTCCTACAAAGGAGCTTTCTTTGGTTAACAATCTTCTTTATTTTACCCCCAGTCGACGGCAAAGTAAACCGCTTTACAAAATGAACAGAATATTAGCTCAAATTCCCTGCGATACGAGTGTCAAAAATTCACCCACTTTTCCTGCCCGTAAGGCGGCTTTTAGGAAATGTGGACCTGTTTTAGTTGCCTAAAAGATGATTCTTGTTATAGGATAAAGTGGGACATTGCAATTTGGGCCGACAGGGTGATGTTAGTCTGTTTGGTTTTTTCGCTGTTGAAACGATCGTAAGTTGAAAATTTGATTCATGGCTCAGTGGGTAAAAAACATCAAAATATCAAAATATAAAAAATATCTATACGTTTAGGGCTTTTTAAGTTGTATCGAAGAAATTTTCGATAATTTCTAGCAGATTTTCCCCGGCCTAAAGTTTGACTAACCGGACAGCGTAGCAAACATTGAATGTCTGTTCATAAAAGATAAAAGGAAATTTTTAGATGGGTGTACAAACGACTTATTTTACCACATCACAAGATGCTTAAATCATCCTCAGTTATGGCGCCCAAATTGAAATTGCTCTGCCGTAACCAAAAGTTGTTCTAAGACGCGTATCTTAGAGTGACATGCTGGCAAATCGGTACATTGGAGTGCAAACTGGTAAGAAATCTCTCATGTTGGCACGTTGGCACGTAGCATGTCCCGCGGCACGTTGGCACGTAAGGAAATTTGGCACATAGGCACATTGGCACGTAGCATGTCATGGCACGTTGGCACGTAAGAAAATTTGGCACGTAGGCACGTTGGCACGTAATTTAGCAGACTCGACAGTCAGGAAATGGATTCTGGGAACACGACCCGGAAATGAATGCAAATCTTTCACCAAAAACTGGATGACAAGGCCTACCAACGAAATAAAGGGCATTCCCAACGTTTGCAGCTTTTTGGTTTCGGGACCTCTGCAGAAGTTGCGGGTAGTCTCAATAGACCTTTTAGCTATTCAGCAAAAGAGCCTGGATCGAGCGTTATTTTTATAAATTTTTATACGCGAGATTCGATTGAGTGGCGTTAGAGCTTCTATCACTATTGTGCACATTCGAAAATTCTACAAAATGTAGCAAAGTATCGTTCGATTTAGATTCTTTTTCAGAATAGCTAAAAGGTCTATTCTGGGCCACTTTAATCCTCACGAGCGGCTACACCCATAAAGCTATGCTGGTAGAAACACTTGTTTTGATAAGCAAGAAGATCCTGTTAGGGGTCAACCACCTTATCATCCAACCTGAGATGCAAAGTCACATGACTATGGCCAAAGAGAAATACCAGGCCATATATCCACACCACCAAGCCAACTCAACTGTTGCACTGCAGGGTATAAAGCACCGTCCTTGTAATGTTCATAAGCTTGTGGATCTTTATGCAATACTCCTCTATGCCGAACAATTTACAATTATATATTCCTTCACCCTACTATTCTACCGCGCTGTTACTGTTAGCGGACATGCGCCAAAGCGTTGTATTATTTACCAGTGGTGATGTAGGATAACGCTAAAACAGCGAAATAACAATTGTGCAAATTGCTTTATCCGTCGGAAAGCCACAAAGCTGTTCGCTAACAGGACTTTCTCTAGTATCTTTATAAACTGATAATCTCAAAAGATTTTATTGGCTGTGCGTTGGTTAATCGTTTAGGAAGATTATTCCTCGAGGGATGATTTTTTTGGATAAATAAAAAGTATTTTCATCGCTTATTATCCATGCTTAAAATGAAGCCACTTCTAATAAAACGACAGTACTATGGTAATGTATGACCTCTGTTTGACATTACGTTCAAGGGAGGCCCGGTGAAAGATATCCAAATCAAATTGCATTTAAAATGAAATACTTCAAAGTAACATTTAAACAGAAATTTTTTCCCGAGCTAAATACTATTACATTCAAACAGGATTGTATTTCAAATTAACCAATAAGGATGGCTTAGTTAAATTCTTTGTAGCTTATGGGGGCTGCACAACTGAAAACAAAAGAGTATATACAATAAATAAAGTTTACAGATCCAAGCTGATGGCTCCAGTTGTGGGTCAAAACATTTTGCGGAATATGGCGGAAAGGCTGAAACAAACGAAACAAATGCGATTTAGGCTTCAAAAGGCATAAAGATTGATGGACAGAGCTTGGTTACGACGTCAGAATCACTTTTAGGATAGATGAGCAGAGAAAACATCAGACTATTGCAGGCGCTTGTTGAGTAGCTGCAACGGATAAAACCTCTGGTTTGCCTGCGTGCAATACAATACAATCAAGCAAAAGGATCAAAACGGTAAACTTTCAGCGCAGCAAAGGTTTAGTTTTGTTCTTTTCCTCCTTCGTTGAGGTTTGAGTCTGCGCGCAGGCTACTACGCATCATGAAATAATTTCCAAGAAAACCATCGAGTATGGATGATGTCCACAACATAGTATCAAGCAAAAGTCTGTCACTTGCGATTTACGATTAGAAATTTGAGGACGTCCTGAAATGAGCTGAAATAATTCAAAGTGTCTGACAAATCCAACGGTAGAATTATGGATCGATAGCAAAAGTTTCGTTTACGCCATTCAGTCAGGTGATAGAACTTTTTAACGCTGATCTACAGATTTGAAACCTATGCGTTACTTTCCACTGCTAAGGAGAGCCAATTCCACAAGCTACTCCAGGGACCAAAGCTAAAATAGGTAGGACAAATCACTGTATGCATGTTATGTCCATCACTTTTCTTCAAGCAAGGACTGAAACTTTCACGGTACATGAACTTTGGAAAGATTTCTGAGTGAAATCGATTTTCGTTGATAAAAACTGAATCTGCACTTATCATCCTGCAATTTAATTTTTCATTCAAGAAAAAATGAATGTCAACTGGCAGCAGATCCTGGCAAGGACCGCGGATTTTAGGGATACAATAAATCCAATGTGCCCCACAAATGATGGTGTCGAGGATACTGAACACTTTTTGTTGCATTGCCCTTCTTTTGACGAAGAACGACGAGATCTTCTCGCTGGAGTTTTTTCGCTATTGCGACCATATGGATATATCAATTCTTCAAACAACTTTCTTACCAAACTTTTATTGTATGGCGACAAGGGTCTTTCTAATGACGTTAATAGAGATATATTACAATTAACCTTGCAGTACATCCATAAAACTGGTCGATTTGATTGAGATAATTGCAAACCTTGTTACATTCCACCACCTTCCCCCGTTTTTCAAAAAAATTCATAGGTAGATTTGTATGTAGTTCTAATTGTTCTTTTTGTTCACGTAATTCTCTTGTCTTGTGTTTTTAATCCTATATATATATATATGTTTAATGGCCTCGGGGTAGACATTGTCTTTTGCTCCTCGGGGCATCGTTGTAGTAGTATTGTAGAGTCATTTTTGTAAGTAGTGTCGTGTAGCTTATATTGTAGAGTATCTCTGTAAGTAGTGTAGTGTAGCTTGTAACATATATTGTAACTTTTTATTGGAATATAGAAAAAAAAAAAGGACCGCGGAGCACATTTTGGATTGGGGGGGCTAAAAAGTAAGCGAGAACCTGAGGGGGTCTGGGGGCGAAGCCCCCAGAAAAATTTTCTATGAGCACGCCCTCTACTTTGGCTATAAATGCAACCGACGCCCTTTTCTACAGGCAAACTCGCCTTGGAAAAGACAGTTATCATCAGCACATCCAATCACTAAATCAAATTAGAAAGCATCATTTAAATGGATGGACTGCATTACATTCTATTTTCCATAGCGAAAAGACTCAGCCTAGAATGAAAGGAATAAAGTTAAAAAAGCTTTCACAATCTCGTGGAATTATTATCTTCAAAAAATAATGATATTGAAACACTGTCTCTCTACTTTCAGAAGCAAACATTTTATACATAGAGAACCTAATAACGTAAACACTGTTTCAGTTTTAATTTTGTAGAACAGAAAAATCCAATGATTTTCAAGTTTTCGAAAATTTTGTATGTCATTGTTGGGTCTTTTGATAAAAATTAGTTGGAACATCGATAGTGTTTATATTTTCTGTACCCTTCATGTGAGTATTAAGAATTGCTAAATGATACTTGTTTGGACATTCCAGAAAAATTTTCTATGACCACGCCCTCTACTTTGGTTATAAATGCAACCAACGCCCTTTTCTATAGGCAAACTCGCCTTGGAAAAGACAGTTATCATCAGCACATCCAATCACTAAATCAAATTAGAAAGCATCATTTAAAGGGATGGACTGCATTACATTCTATTTTCCATAGCGAAAAGACTCAGCCTAGAGTGAAAGGAATAAAGTTAAAAAAGCTTTCACAATCTTGTGGAATTATTATCTCCAAAAAATAATGATATTGAAACACTGTCTCTCTACTTTCAGAAGCAAACATTTTATACATAGAGAACCTAATAACGTAAACACTGTTTCAGTTTTAATTTTGTAGAACAGAAAAATCCAATGATTTTCAAGTTTTCGAAAACATTGTATGTCATTGTTGGATCTTTTGATAAAAATTAGTTGGAACATCGATAGTGTTTATATTTTCTGTGCTCTTCATTGCTAAATCATACTTGTTTGGACATTCCAGAGAGCGAAGCTGAGTTGATAGACGTCTTGCTAAAAAAATTTATCGTCGCACTCGTTGCTCGTTGCTGGGTTGACATTCTGCGATCTACAGGTTTGGAGAAGTCCCCTCATCATCAATCTTTCAAGAACTGAAATTCGCTTTAAGAATGGCCGCATATCATGAAAGCATTTTACTTAAGAAACTGTTATATCTCGGCATAATGCTATTGGACGCATTTTATTTGAGACAAAACCTTTTAAAACATTCTGCTTATCTTGATTTCTGATAAATGCATGAAAACGGTACTGTGGGGTATACAGACACTCGCATATAAGAGCGTTATCAACGTAACAAAGCAAATGGCGATATTTAATCATAAAAAAATTTGTGGAAAAGCTAAAAACTATCTCTTGAAAATTATTGGGGGGGCTAAAGCCCCCCCAGCCCCCCCGGCTCCGCGGTCCCTGCATCCTGGTAACTGGAAAGTATTTCCAACTGCCCCTGAATCCTTTCAGTCCAAGTTCTTTGAAAATTAGGATTACAATTTTTCATCGAATCGGAAAGGTTTCATTATCTTCATAAGACATTCCCTTCTCAATTCTGCAGCCTTTCAGCTTCAAAAAAGGTTTCAGAAAACATTTCAAGATTTTTTGTATACATTTCAATTCAAGGCAATTTCAAATGAAATAAGTGTGTATTTTGCGGTTCCTACGGAAACTTTCAGTGTGCTCTCAGCATTGTTCATTTGAAAGATCAACTGATTTCCGATCTTGAAGGTATGCCAATGATGGTAAAGGCCACGGCGGGCATAAGTGCACGCCCTTTTTTAGAACTCAGACCTTTATCTTATTAGTTTATCTTGCACTAGCGACACATGCAATGATTTCAAATCAATTGCAGGCTTAATTAGAAGGCCTGACAAGGAGCACGCGGAACTCAACTTTGTATTTGAAATCCTGCCTCAGTTTTCTGAAAGGATGCAAATCAAAACATTGACAACAAGTTCCACCAATTCTATTATTCTTTTTTAAAGCAACGTTGCTGGTCGTGCTTGGACTGACAAGGAGATGATCTTTTCATTTGTACATTGCGTTAAGCATTTGATTTCTCGTTTGAGTATCCAGGCTGCTCCTTTGGCTCTGTCTCAGTTATCTAGCAATATTTTGCACAAGCCACACATGCAATGACGTCAAATCAATTGATGGCTTAATAAGGAGACCTGATGAGGAGCACGCAGAATTCAACTTTTTGTATTTGAAAATCCTAAAAGGATGCAAGTCAAAACATAGAAAACAAGCTCCTCCTATCCTATCATTTTCTATTACAGCAACCAGGGGCGTCGCCAGCCTTAAAAAACTGGGGTGGACAACAATCAGGGGGCCTGGGGGCGAAGCCCCCAGAAAAAAATTTCGTGACCACGCCCTTCAAACTGTCGGAAAACATGGGAAACGCCCTTCTTCGCATTTTTTAACTATTTAGAAAATTTTGGAAAAGCAGCTTTGTCAAGCCGAATTTTTTGTAACAGTGGGTATTTTTGCAAGAACAAAAATCGAACAGTGAAGTACAACACCATATAATCTATGTAACTATTTAAGAGGAAGAAAAAGATATGAATTGAAATCGAAATCAGTTATCAAATGAGGCCAATAGCGGGAACAATCACAGTAATGCAGGTTTACTACCATTAGATCTGCGTAAATAAGAAAGATTATCAGTATTAGTTTATCATTCACTGAAGTTATCACTGGCTTATCGCAATTTTCACTTACTTCTCAGTATCAAAGTAATTCACTTTAATTTACAAAGCAAGTTTCCTATTTCCACAGTTTCAAATAGTTCAAATAGGTTGTCCAGTTCAATTTTATCGGCAATATCTCTTTCAATGCTAACTTTAATGAGATGTTCCAAGCACATTGAAGCAAGCAGGTATGTATTTGTGATCTTGACTTTACTGTGTGCTCTTTCGCAAGATGCTACTGTTACTGGCAATGATCTTGACAACTTCGAAGAAATCAGGGAAGAGATTGCTTAATCCATTCTTGGCAAATATTTTAAGCAATGTTGGGATGCACAGCCATGTCTTTGGTATTTGGATTGCTTTGTCCTTCTCTGCTCTTTCCTTCTCCTTCAAATAATCTCCATATTCCTTCTTCCAAAGTTCAACTTCGGTTGATTTCGAGAATAGCGTAAACTGACAAAAAATCACCCCCCCCCCCCAAAGTTTTTTTCAACGGATTTCGATAAATTAGAAAATCGACCTCTGGGAAAACTGGGGTGGACATGTCCACCCCAGTCCACCCCGTGGCGACGCCACTGAAAGCAACGTTCTTGGTCGTGGTTAGACTGACAAGGTTATGATATTTTCATTTGTATATTGCGCTAAGCATTTCATTTTTGGTTTTTGGTCTGGAAGAATTCAGAAAACAGGCTGCTCCTCTAACTCTATCAGTTTTCCCGCTATTTTTGCTTGTTGAGATCCTTAAATGTTTAGTTTTTGCTGATTTTACTACATATTTAGCATTACTACATACATATTTAGCATCTTTGCCCCAAATTTGATAAAAATTCTTATTTCGTTTCGGAAATGGGACTTTTAGTTTTGAAATTGTTCCTGAGAAGTAAGATAATTGAACCTCACTTTCAATGCGAAAGGATACCTTAGTCTACGGGTAGCCAGATGCTGCATGTGTATTGATATGTTTTTTGCGGAGGAAAAAGGCCTATACTATTGGGGAGGAGTGGAATCTTGCTTCAAGAGATAAATGCGCACAGCTGGGGTTTCTATCTGCTCAAACCATCCATTATACTTTCTGGTCTTCCTATTCGTGACAACACTGTACTGGTCCAAAAATTGATATAGAACAGATCCATAGTTAGCCTGTGAACAGGCCTTATCTGACAGATGCATAACAGGAAAGAGAGGAAAAGGCCTGTAGGAATGGGCTGAATTTTCGAATTCCATATACCTGATTTGAGGTATACACTTCTTTGTTGTTTTCCTCGAACTTAACATTCTGAAGTCCTACAATTACATATTTGAGAAATAAGAGGTAAAACTGATCAATGAATCCATTTTCAACCTTTTTTACTTGAGATCAAGCATACGGAATTCAAAAATGAAGCCTGTTCGTACAGGCTCTCTTCTTCCTTTCATATCATTTTCAACCCTGTCCACAGGATGTCCAAACAGAATGTAAGCGAAGAAATTAATTCACGTTATATTGGCTACTACCTAGAGTATCGCCAAACAAAGTAGAAGAACCTAAGGCACACATTCAAATCTTTAATAGTTACATCATGATAATTAGCATAATAACTTCCCCAAAACATTATGTGCTTCAAACTATGCAACGGGAGTGACCGATGAAAATATCATACAAAATAAATAAGTACTTGAAAGCAGTGTGTCCATAAATATTAGATGCATGCAGGCTCGTTGAAACTGCTGACAAATTGCTGACATCCATGTGCTGCTTTTGAATAATTTGAAAAATATGGACTTATTGTTGAAGATCAGCGTGTAATTAATTTTAACTGGAAGTGCTCCGATTAATAAGCAATGTTCCTTTTTATGACTTTATCTCCTCTTGCTTCTGAGCGCTCCAGTTTCGCTTGTCAAATTCTCCCGTTACTTTCTCTATTCTGCTATTCTATTAAACATTCTTTCCTTTTCTATTGTCTTCACTTCTACTGATTTCGTTTAATGCTGAAAAAAGGAGGCACGGCCGATACGTTAAGTTCTTTTATTCTATGGCGCTACAAGTATTTTTAGATAAATAATATCGATGCTTTGCTTTGAATAATTTGAGTTGTTTAGACTGCACCTGTTTTAAAACTGATCATTTGAAAATGCTGGACCTTCGACTGTGTTGGGAAGTCATCGACGCTCAAGCACATAATCCTGCAAGTCACGTGCAAAGTCCAAAAAGTCATATGATCATACGAGTCACGTGAAACGCAATAAAATATCACATGAATGTGAAAAACATCCCTCTCAAAGCATGCTACTTGCACGGACACACTGCCATTGACCACTACCTAGCAATTAATTAACAGAACAACCAAATACCAAGCCCTGGCAATATTTGCCGAAAGGCTGTAATTTTTCCTTGGTTTTCAAACATTTAAAAAGATTTCAAAGACTTTGCAACCTATGCTGGCAATATTTTTGAAAACGTTACAGATCTAAACAATTACATGCTGACCTTCAACGATACCTCCGTGTCATTCTAATTTATCCTCAATAAATAATCCTTTTCTGATATCGAGAAAACCATAATCTTCAAAAGACTATGAGAACTAAACAACTGGAGACAGTAAAAATGAAACGAATATGTCAGGGATGGGAGTATCTATTTGATCCCTTGTTCTAATCGAGGATCGCTATGCGAAAGACAGCAGAGAACACAAAAGTTCAACTGAGGGATGGTATCTAGTTCATCTCCTGTTCTAACTGAGAATTGCTATACGAGACAGAGATTTTATACGTTCCATGTAGATGAATTCGGACATCTGGAGGTAGGCCACAGAAGCATTAACTATAAACCTTAAAGTCCGTTAATCACCACTCCAAACCACAAGTCATTTTAGGAATGATACACAGATTTGATAGTCATTTCTTGAATCAAAGACCAACAACGCGGTGACACTAGCTCATATTTCCCACTGTTAATCGAAATGTTTACAGCTTTACGAAATCTGGACCTGATATGGCAAAAAGTTTCTCTTTACATCGTTCTAAGGTTTCAAGGCTTCACCAAATTTCGGATGTCAAGAGGGTAGGAGAGACTGCATATCGTCGGGCCTAAATCTTCTGTTGATGTTTACATGAGAAGCAGGCAAGACGGGGTGAATATTATCCGGACATCATCAAAAAAACTTCATTCAATCAAGATCTCATGAAATATCCACAAGCTGCGGCAAGAGAGAGGGGCCTGGGTACAAACAATCATTTGTTACAGAACCGAGATATCCTTCCGGGTGACCCAAAAAAGGTGTCCCAGCGAAATCTGTTACAGAAAAGAAGCAAGAGGCCCATTGAAATGCTTCAAATGTTGTTAATCGCTAAAAGACTAAAAAACATATTATGAGTATTTTTTGCCATTTTTTTCCGTATATTTCCCAAATGAGGGATTTCGTGGCAAAGGGCATGCTAGAAATCCTAAAAAAGTCATCAAAAATAGGGGGGTCGATTCACAGCCATTTAAGGTGACTCTGCTTTCCGCTCTGATGAACACGGAAAGCCGGTTTTCAGAAATCCGCCCCTCTAGAAACTTATTAATTGCTCTGGAACCAATCTTTGTTTCGAAATTCTGTAAAAAGCATGGTATTACTCATATTCATGGCAATTGAAAGACATATTAAACAAAACTTTTTGCTTTCATGGCTTTGGAGAAGGTTCATTTCAAAATACTTTACTGGCTTCAGAGGAACTTCATTTTCCACTCCGCTAATCTAAAGATTTTGATCAAACTTTTTTATCACACACATTATGTGTTCACGGACACAAAAGCCAAATTTGAAATTGAAAGCTTGGCCAGTTTTTCCGCAATAAAATGCTAAAGTTCAGTATCCTACTCGACAACAAACACTAGAAAGACTTGTCAGTCGATTATGGATTGACAAATGCGAAAGAATCAGTGAAGCGCTTGCAAGCATGCATATAACAAGTCAACATTCGTTCGACATTGACAGTACAAATTTTTCTTTCCCATACATATCTGTTTAGCTTGCACGAGCTATGGGATATCATGTTCTAGTCCCATGGTGAAGAAATAGAAAGGGGTCTGCGAAACAGCGCGTGAATGAAAATGATCACAAAGTGCCATACATTATACTCAAATGCAACATGAGGCAATCGACCCCCGTTCTACTTTTGTGACTGTTGCGCAAACCTCTTTCTTTTTCTTCGCCTTGGGACTCAAAGATGATATTCGACAGCTCGTGCAAGTGAAGTAGGTTTGTAAGGAAAAGATAGATCCGCATTGTCAGTCTCCAAAGAATGCAGACTTGTTTCATGCATGCTTGCAAGTGCTTTACTGATTCTTTTGCTTTTATCCATCCACAATTGGCTGACCAAGTTTTGTAGTGTTTGATGTCGAGTAGGATACTAAACATTAGTATTTCATTGCGGAAAAACTGGTCAAGCTTTGGACTTCAAATTTGGCTTGTGTCCGTGAACACTTAATGTAAGTGGTAAAAATTTGTTTAATATGTCTTTCGATTGCCATGAATATGGGTAATCCCAAACTGGGTGTCCCAACAAAACTCTCCCCGTTTGAAGAGTTCCACAACAACAACAACCACTGTCTTGTTTTGAAAGATGTAAACGGCAATCTATTGCTTAACGGCTCACTTAGATCCATATAATTTTACACGATTTTGTGCTCATCAAAAGACCTCCAAAATATGGATTTTTCGAAAATCGAATGCTGGGGAAGCCCTTGAAGAGAAGGGAAATCTAGCGATGGAGATATGTTCCATTCCTTCCATGCTTTACATCACAAGTGTAAAGGCATAAGTGACAAATGTAAACGCTTGTCAATTTCTTTAATTGGCATTCAAAGTCGGCAATACGCTAAAGTGCGGACCACATGACCTTGTCTTGTGTACTATACTTTTTCTTCGAACATCAAGCACAATCGTGCTTTTTACCGACAAAACAGAAAAATGTGATTTTTCTTCGGTCCTTTTATGGAGTTCAAGTCGGTACTGCTGGAATTTAGTTAAAAAACAGAATTTCCATGGATTTTGATGTGAAGGTTTAACGATTTTATTGATAAACTCTTTTCAACTTTTTCTTGAGCATTTCCGGTATTCTGTTTTTCAGGAAAACAATTATGGAAAATCAAGGCGCGCAGAAACAGAAGTGAAACAAATACTCAAATCTAAGTTGAGCATTGTATAACAGATTTCTTTTAAGATCTTTATCAAATAAACACAATTTTGCTAAAATAACTGCTCAAATGGGAAAAGTTTTTTTTGGGGATACCCGGTCCTGTTTACAGAATTTCAAAAAATGGATTGGTTGTAGAGCAATTAATAAGTTTCTAGCGGCGAGGATTTCTGAAAACTGACCTTCCGGGTTCATTAGAGCGGAAAGCAGATTCACCTTAAGATCTTCAAAAATCGAGGAGTGCGTTTTATTTCAAACTGTGAACAGGCAACTCAGTCGGAAGTTTTCAGAGCAACTTTATAGTTCCTAGATACCGAAAATATTCTTGTCTCGAGGGACAAGGATACTCCTTCTCTTCTGAAAGCAATTCTCGAAGACTGCGATTTACATGGAAAGTTGAATTCCTTTGAAATTCCAGGAGTTTACAAGGAACGTTTATTCTCAATAGACCCATTTCACGATAACGTTCATTTCGAGGCAAAAGATGTGATTCCCTGTGCAGCGAGAAATCTACATCGCATCGTTATGTTACAACTACACGTACAAAACAATTTCATGCGTTGCTGAGAGCAATGCACGCTTTTGAGACTTCGATCCACATCAAATCGAGGCGAGTGATGTTCCTGGAAGAATTTCAAAAGAACTGACGTCATTGTGAAAGGGGTCTATACCTGGGCACTTCTAAGCTTTCTCTGGAAACTTCTGACTGAGTTGCCTATTCCAAGCCTGAAATAAAACACGCTCCTCATTGTTTTAAAGATCTGAAATGGCTGTAAATCGATCACTTGTTCTTGACGACTTTTTGAGGATTTCAGGCTTGCCCTTTCCTCAAAATGGGGAGGGGGGTACTTGACCTAAATATGTACGGGGATGTGCCCACGAAAAAATTTTTCACCCTACTCCAGAATTTTTGTCTTCAAATGATACCCTGTTCTAGAAAAAATCGGTGAAAAGTATACTCAAAAACACAAAAATTGGACGAAAAAATAACCCGTTGTAACAAAATTTCCTCTTTTGACATGTTTTGACAACCTGCTCCAGAAAATTTGTCTTCTTTTGATACCCTGTTCTAGAAAAACTAGGCGAAAACGGTACCCTGAAAAACGGCACATCCCCGTCGGACAAATATACTAAGTATCCCGGGTAAAATCCTTAATTCACGAAATTCACCCACAGGGAAACCAGTACTCTCCTTTCTGTTAATTGCTTTTTATCTCTTGGACGCTGCTTAGCTTCTTTGGCACTGCGGTGGCGGACTTGTACATGTGTGGTGGAATGCATAGGAGGAAAGATGTGAAGGAGAGGAAATGTGAGGGAAGGAAAACGGAAGAGGGGAGAAAAAGAAAGAAAAGAAAGTTCTTTCTTTCCTTTCTTCTCTTCTCCACTCCTTCGCAATTCCACTCCTTCGCAATTCCTCTCCTTCGCATTTCAACATGCATGTACAGCTCCACCACCGCAGTGCCAAAGACCCTGTGATTCACCGTGACAAAAAATTGCAAAAACACTTGTAGTGTTGTAGGGTAGTATTTTAATGATGAACAACGTTTGAAGAAATCCCATTGACCTCTCACTTTTTTTCTATCACTGACTGGGTCAGGTCACTTTTAAGGTGACCCTGTAGGTAGGCGCAATATTGTGGCGAGGCAGAGTAATGCAAAACGGCCTTAAAATAGTCTGGTATCTAAACATTTCGATGTTAGTCATACTAATTACTTACATTATCGAATCTGCTGTGATGCGCTTAGCACAACTGCATTACATTATTTGTCAACAAAGCTTCTTCAACAGGAACATAAAAAAATATCTGCTGGCTGTACAAACTACAGGCAACTGGGACAAAGTGCTGTCTGTCCTTTCTGATATTTTCTACAAGGACAAACTCTTGCAAAAGTTGGACTAACAGAAGTGCAACTGTACATGAGTTTTTCGTCTTGGAGGGTGCAAACGTTACCTTGTAAATTAACTGCAGGGGCAACGTATGACGCTTTCTTGTCCTGTGAGCTACAACTGCCATGCTCTTTCAGCATCTCAAATGAATTTACTGATGAGAAATATGCCGGTTCACAGATCAATCCTGCAGAAAAGAGAGAAATAAAATCAAAATGGGATTCATTTGGTATCTCAAAAATTTGTTTTTTTAAAGTCATCAAGTTTGGTTAAAAAATCAACTTTCAATTTCTTTTACGCCAGTCTTATAACTAAAAATACAAATTATCTTACGGTAGTTTTGAATTGGTAAAAGTCAACTATTTTGATGACATAAAACATAAGCAGATAATGGAACATATCACTTAGCAATGGATGAACAAGATGTGTAACATGTAATATTAACGCAACTGTATCATGCAAATCAATCCTCTTAAGCAAGATGGTTCCACATATGGGTTTATAACATGCTATCACATAGCATTTGAGCATAGTGGACACAATTTTATTAGTGCTAACACCATTTTGACTGTACAGAAAAAAAACTGAACAACTCCTTTACGGTAAAGGGGAGTATACATTAGATCCAATCCCCCACTTCAACAGCCTCAGTACTCCCTCTGCAAAAGGGATGTAATCGGGCGAATAAGGGCAACAACAGAAAAATTCCAATCTAGCTTCTATCCTCACTGCCTTTCTGAACAGAATGAACTCGATCCAGAAATTAGACTTGCACCTTCGATTGCCGTATTTAAGAGAAAATTGCTCTCGAAAATCCGCCCCCTTCCAAAATCAATCTTTGGTGTTCATGACCCAAAAGGATTATCGTATCTTACACAACTTAGGGTTAGTCTTAGCAATTTTAACTTTCACAATTATACAATTTTAGGGATACTATAAACCCAATGTGCATCTCAAACGATGGCATTGAGGACACGGAACATTTTTTTGTTGCTCTGTCCATCTTGTGACATCAAACGACGAGATCTTCTCGTTGGAGTTCTTGTATCAGTGCGACCGTTAGGACTCAGTAACCCCTCAAACGAGGTTTTAACGAAGCTGTTAATGTATGGAAATAAGGACTTTTCGGGTGAAATCAATAGAAATATCCTTGAGTTAACTCTACGTTTTATCCACAAAAACTGATCGATTTGATTGAATTCGTCCAAATTTTTGCCATCCGTCAAGCAGTCACAAAGTCCCCTTTCAAGTCCTATTTCTACTGAATTTTCTTTTTAAGTATAGTTCTACGTAGTTTTGCTTTATGAAATCTCTTTCTCTTATTTCATTTAGTTATCTATATATATATTTTTTTCTTCTTCTTCCTTGCCTCCCAAAAGCCACGGGGTAGACATGATATCTTGCTCCTCGTGAAATTGTATTTGTAGTATCGTAGAGTATTTTGCAAGTAGTGTAGTAAGTATCTTGTATTGTAAATCCTAATTGATGATATATATGTAAAATAATTTTGCTGATTTTTCAATCCTTTTAGGACATAAGGTATGAAATAAATAACGAAGGAATTCATAAAATGCTGGATGCGGACTTATCATCGGAATGTTTTCTTTGTAAGCGATGAATTTCTCAGCTCCTCCTATTATCTTCATGTGCAATATCAAATACCTCCTGTGGAATTTCTCATTTCTACGAAGAGACTGTACACATCCAAAAAGAAACTCCTGGTTGGTTCTAAGAGTGCAAATCACACACAGTTCTGCCTGATCCATTTCACAAGGGCGTACGACTTTAACTATGGCAAATGAACTGACCCACCTTTTGCTTCGCAAACTTCTACGCAAGACTGCCCTCCTTTACCAACGAAGATTTCCCTATCTTTAACAGGAGGCCAGTTGTTATCCACGCATAAATCTTGATGCTTCAGCTGCGCGTAGATTCTTTCAAGAGTACCCTCGAATGTGAATTCATACGGCAGTTGGGGTCGACCCTGATGGAAAAACAATATGATTCATAAACGAAATGATGAGTTTCCATGATGATTATCAATGACTCATTCCTCTCAACAACCATACCTTTTAGCTATTCTACAAGTCTGAATGAAGCGAACTTTTTACACAATTTAAAAAGCGATTTGGGTGGCTTCAGTGCTTCTATTACTATTGTATAAATTCCAAAATTCTTCAAAATGTAGAGAAAAATCGTTCGATTCAGATCCTTCTTTCAGAATATCTGTAACGTCTATTGGGCCATGACTAGTGAGTAATGCAGTAAAGAAGACGGGTTGAAGTTCAAAGAAAGCGGAGTTTTTTCGGTTTTGAGAAAAAGTTCGCAAGTGTCTGTTTACATTCTACGACAAAGGCGGCGTAGCCAAAGAGGCCTCCAACCCAATTTCATAACTCCAAGAATAATCACATGCCTTTCAACACAAGACTCAGATCTGCAAATCGTACAAACTAGTGTCATTATTAATTGCTTGCAAGTAATTGAAGAATTTATTATTGTAAAATACTGGCAGAATTCTTGTCCGCCTTTAAGTAATCCCAGGCTGTCAATGAGGTATGAACCACATGAAAACGATAATCATGCTGCACTTTAAGTTATAGCATTTTGTGCATCCATCGCATACTCATTGTCTATCCTTTTAGTTAAAACCAAATGCTAAATTCAACCAAATTTGTTGTTGTTCGAGATTGTCTAGAAAGTCTTAGATAATTCGCAATTAATTATAAACAATAACCTTTAAAATATAGGCAAATCCGCCTCCTTACAGGATCTCGTAATGATTCTAAAACATCGAGAAATAAATGCAAAGTTTGACTTGTTGATAAAGGGTTTACAAGACGGCCTTCCTAGACGGACTTCCTATAACGTCCTACAATTATTGATGGAACAAAGAATTGGAGCGATACAATGAATAACTTGCTAAGTTAAATTTTCGGTCACCAGGCGTATCCTGATAAAACTTCATATGATACATAGAATAAACTTACTGTATTATTTTTCATGTATTTTAGAGCTGTTTCAAGTTCTGCTTGGTCGTCTAAATTGACTGTTTGTACTTGAGGCTTTCCAATATACTGTGCTGCATAGGGATGCTGTGAGGTAAGCTTTCGAAACATCGGTTTTGATTTGAAGAACTGAGAGTTGTCTCGATCTACGAATATGAAGATGAAGCATTAGATGGTCATGATTGTTCCCTATGGGAATTAACTGTAACATATCAAAAGAAAACAATTGTAAAAGAATACGTTATCATATGAAGCTTTAGGAACGAGTAGTAAGCTAACGGACAGTCACATTCGAAGAGAAATAGTAGATGTGATGACGTGATAGCTATATAAACGCAATATTTTTAAAAAATGTCTTGTTCCATAGTCAGTATGTATGATCAGATCAAAACGTTTGTCAGGCTTTTATTGGCCATTCCCTCCCATGGCTGTCGGAGGATTTCAGCACAAAGCATCTGTTACTCTTGCAAAAAAGCGTAAAACAATGACGAAGATTTCATCGGTTTTTCCTTCCTTAAACAACAAATACATATACAATCCTTAGCAAATGTTATACCATGGGCGATTCTAACACTGAAGAATATTCCAGAATTGTCCATGTTACTTCTCAGATAAATCAAAACGCTTACCCCCCCTGTCTTTGTTGGTATTTCCTTTGATTTTCTCGATTTTGTTTGCGCCGTGTCGAACTGCGAGCCTCATTCCACCCTGTTAAAATTTGATTTAAAACCATTGAAGTCTGGCAGGTAGCTGATATTACAAAGAGTCATGTTCTCATTTGCTCATAACAAGACCTGCTTGAGAAACACGACTTTTTTCAATATCAGCAACCCCCAAATTTTAAAGATTTCAAATCAAAATTTCAACATGGTGGAACGAGGCTCACAGCTTGACAAGGCTCAAAAAAAATCAAGGAAATAACAGGAAATACCAACAAAAACACGAAGGTAAGCATTACTTGAGAAAAAACATGGACAATTCTGAAAATTTTTTTTTGTGTCAGAATCGCATATGGTGATACTCAACCTCGTTCCCAGGGTGTTCTTACATCGTACGCGTATCACGAAGCCGAATGAACACCCTGGTACACTTCGATCACATTTGCCCAAAAAATGGGCAAATGTGGAAGCCATTATGGATTTCACCGTTGGCTAGGCAACGCCAATCGACGGAAAATGGCCGTTGCTCTGGCGCTAATTCTGCACATGATGAATGGAGAAATTGAAAACAAATACTTTGGGGACCTTATTCGAACCTTTTTGCAGGTATTTAAACAATAATCTGGGGTCGGCAAGTGTGTTTAATGTGAAAGTAAGCTCGGTTTGTTTGGAATGAAAATGGGCCTAAGTTACAAACTCGGGAAACTTTCACCGCAGCTTCAAAAATGAAATGGCTCGTTATTCTTCGAATTTCGGAAATAAGTTGCAAATTATGGTCGCAATAGGTAAAGAATATGGTTTTAAGCTGAATTTTGACATGCTGAGGTCGTTTACCCAGCGCAAATCGGAGTTACGGCCCAAAATGGCGAATAGCCAATCAGATTGCCGAACGGCCTCTTGTATCCCAGAGTAGAGGTAGAGAGACGAACTCACTCTGGGGACGAGATTGGGTGATACTTCGAAACTGGAATCCCTTAGAAAATTTTCTGATACCGGATGATTAAGAGAAAGCGCACGTACAGTAAATCCCGGCATATAACAACAAACTTTTTTCTATATCCATATACAATTCTTACAATACATGTTTACCTACTCTACATATTAATACTATACAACTACACAACACTGCAGCGATCATAACATGAGGAGCAAAATTGCATTGCTACCCCGTGTTCTTACGTATAACAAGAAACAACGAACACTATTAGGGCAATACACAAGAAAGAAACAAAGAATACATGTAAACTAATCACTATACGCTAACTACAACCCAAATCAATCACAATGAACGTTTGCAGCATAAAGACTGTGGGAGAGGTATATCAGAATAATGTCCCTGCTATCTACCGAATCATGTCAAATTAATCGATGGATTAATTGCAGAAAGCCAAGGTTTCTGGTTGTTTTCCAGATAGCTGGAAAATAGTTAGGGTAGCCCCCATTTTAAAAGTGGTCAACCTGATGACCGATCTAACTACCGACCCATATCAGTTCTGCCTGTTTTAGCTAGGGTCTTCGAAAAACTCAGTCATAACCAACTCTACGATTATCTCGACAAAAACGATCATCTGTTTTCAAACCAATCTGGCTTCAGAGCTCTTCATTCTGTTGTCCCTTGCCTTCTTAATAGCACAGATGACTGGTATGTAAACATGGACAATGGCAGATACACTGCGAACATTTTTATCGATCTAAAAAGGCATTCGATACTGTCGATCATGACATTTTACTTGCTAAATTGAGGATATATGGGATTGAAAATCTAGAACTTACTTGGTTTACGTCATATCTAACTAACAGAAAACAATTCTGCAAAGTAAATGGTGTCTGTTCAAAAACCAAAGATATCTGCTGTGGTGTGTCTCAAGGTTCCTGCCTTGGTCCTCTCTTGTTTCTGATCTATATCAATGATCTTCCGTTTTCTCTGAAGAAAGCTAAAGTGACGATGTATGCCGATGATACAAGTATTTCTTACTCTTCTTCGAGTTTAGAAGATGTAAATCGAACTCTAAACAGTGTACTAAGTCTTTTGAAACAATGGCTGTTAGGAAATAAACTTTCCTTGAACATACTAAAAACTCAAGCTCTGGTTGTGGGTTCCCAGCCCAAAATTAAGAAAATTATTGATAAAACTGTTGATCATCCGCAGTTTTTTATTGGCGACTCTCAAGTTGAAAATGTAGAGCGGACAAAGTATCTGGGTGTGATAATAGACCGGAGTTTAAGTTGGGAAGAACATATTATTATTCTCCGTACCAAAGTTTCTCGAGCAATTGGGTTTTTGAAATATGCCAGAAAATTTTTACCTCAAAACACATTAAGTAAAATGTATCGGGGCATTGTCGAGCCCCATTTTCGGTACTGTTGTTCGGTGTGGGGATGCTGTGGGGCGACCAAACTGCAAACCCTGCAAAAGTTGCAAAATCGAGCGGCGAGAATTGTAACGAAAAGTAAATTTGATACACCTGCTATGGCACTAATACATAATTTAAATTGGCCAACTATAAGTGAAATTATTAGAAGTGAAACTGCTACTAATATGTACAAGTCTCTGAATGGCCTCGTACCTGAGTACCTTTCCAACTTGTTTGTCAAAAATTCAACTCGAAATGTCAGAGAACTAAGAAGTACTGAAACTGATCTTTCGCTACCACTGCGGAAAACTAAAAATGGGCAAAAGGCAATATCCTTTCGTGGACCTAAGCTTTGGAATGAACTCGAACTTGATCTTAAACAGGCACCCTCCCTTGCCACCTTCAAAAAAGACTAAAAAATTGAAACACGTGTTCTTTTTATCATTCATGAAACATCTTTTTATTTAGTTTTTAGATTTTGCCACGGCCCCCTGAAAAGCAGTTGCTGATCAACTGACGGGGCTACCGTGTTTAAAAAATTGAAAATTGAAAATTGTTTTCGTTGGAAGATAATACCACTGTCTTTTCCGCAATTGTTCATTTCCATTAAGTAAAATAATGCAATGTAGCTACTCTAAATGAGAGAAGAAACAGAGGACGAAAAAAAGTAAGTAAAGGGACTTGATGGTTACTTTGCGTAGAACAATGATTAAAATGACCTCAATCAAACCGACCGGTGTTGTGGATGAAAGCTAAAGTCAACTCGAGAGTCTTTCTGTTAAGATCAATAGATAGGTCTTTATTGCCATAGAATAAATATTGCGTCAGGACTTTATTTTAAAAGTTGTTCTGTCCGAATGGTCGGAATATTGCCAGAACTCTGGCGAGAAGATCTCGTCGTTGCAAATCAAACGAAGGGCAGAGCAACAAGACGTGCTCAGTAATCTCAATGCCATCATTCGAACTTTCCTGAGAGCTAGGCTGAAATAGGTTCTTATTTCAAAGACGCTAATACTAATGTCAGGGCATAGAGTTTCTTATTTGAAGGGTGACTCATGCAGGCCCTTAAGTATCTTAAAAAAGATTTTCAGCCCTGCTATTTGTTTTAGGAGGGTTCTTATGGAACTAATAACTAATTGAAGAGAATAATCAACATTTAGCAGCCAACTGGAACCAAAATTAACCAAGTAACAATAGTCAAAAATCAACCTACCCTGCAATAAGAACCTGTGTTTCATCAAACTGAAACAGGTTCTTAATTAGAAGGGGCATAATTTAGGAAAAAACAGCCTTTAGGTTCTTATTTTGGTAGGTTCTTATATGTGGGGATTTACTGTAGTTTGAAAGGCTTTCGGTACTTAAATATACAAGCAATGCTATTTTGCAATGTCTGATTGCATTACCAACATGTTCAATTACTTTTAGAATTTCCCCGGCTGAAATTGGTTCTGAAATGGCTAAGTGGAAATTTAAACAAGGTTTGTAGATGTGAAGAATTGCTTTATGAAGTGGCCAAACAATAAATATCACTAGACAAGCAAATCTCCAAAGTTACGTCTAGAGTGCGTCCTATTTTGACCAGGACCTTTAGGGGAGTGAAGTAGAAGGTTACTAAAACGCAACTTACTAAGTGGTGGAATAAGCTTTGCATTCAAGAAATAGCAACCCTTCATGATCGCTTCAAGTGGCGCTGGTCCCTCGAATGGGAATCCCATACCAACGAAAACCTGTAAAATGATGAAACATCATAGCATAAAAACTTTTAAGCCCCCCCCCCCTCTTCGCTGATCAGGGGCAGCTGGCCCTGCTACTAGTGCTGTTAGTCTAAAAAGATCACACCATAAGTTTGTATCGCTTTCAAATAGCAGAGCGACTCTTCCATATCGTAGGCCAAAAGCCACAATTATCGATCAGTCTTTTGGCAAGCTTTAACTCGCAGCCATTCAATATATCACTACAAGTCGTACTGATTCAAATCCGTAATAGACCTATTTCACAATAACATTCAATTCGAGGCAAAAGATGTGACTCCCTGTGCAGCGAGAAGTCTACTTCGTATCATTATGTTACAACTACACGTACAAAACAATTTCCTGCGTTGCTGAGAGTAATGCACGCTTTTGAGATTTCGATCCACATCAAATCGAGGTAAGTGATGTTCCTGGAAGAATTTCAAAAGAATTGACGTCATTGTGAACGGGGTCTATTTGCATACTCGGCCATGCAGCTGAAGAGGGAAATGTCAAACAAGATGACTTAAAATATCCATTATTTCACCGATCGTGCGTTGCCCCCAGGAATTTGCACTTAATTGCTGCAGTATATGTCGATTGTACAAGGGCTAAACATGACGCAATTAGCGTTCCAACACGCTTTAAAAATCTTTTCCCAGCAAAAGGCGCTTCTCTGGAAGCAGAGTGTATGGGTTTGGCCTAAAATATTGTTTTTTCGCTTCTCTCGCGAATAATAGCAAACTGTCTTACTCCTAGTCACCCCTGTCGTTGATATATCTTAAAAAGCACTCCAGTCTATGAAAAATCTGTTAACATCAATTTGTAAATTTAAATTCTGCCAGTAAACGTTGACGCAATGTATTGAGTATCGATAGTTTTGAATACATTGGCAGCGTCGTATATTCTCACAATAATACTGACAGGGTACATTTTGCATTCTGCAACCAACTGTGAAAACCAAACTGATGTCTGGTCGGAAAATTCCTAGGTGAGTAAAACAAATTTACACTACTTTGACGATCCTCGAAATATTTCGTACGTAATCAATTTCGAAAATTTCTCTGTGTTCACTTGTCGAGGACTACATTAATATTCGATGTATTGCTCGAGCTTGTGTATGAAATTGAAATCATAGATTCATTGCTGGCTAAAATGGCATGTTTTGTGAAATACTATTGCTTCTTCTAGGTGAGTAAAGATAAAACAATCCTTGTTTGAAAGTTTACTGCTCCATTGATATCAACGCAATGATATTGGCAAATATACATTCAATAGTGGGCATCTTCAAATCCATTCTAACATTTATGTGACTGATTTTGGCAACCCCGTTCTGAAATGATGAGCGATTTGCCCAACGAGACCAGTCTAAAAACCTTCAAAGCATGCAGATAAAATCACGACCAAATTTCTGTTAAAAACAGTTTATTTCCAATAAGCCAATGATTAAGCATAGATCCTGAATCATATCGGATGAGTCAAAAAAGTTGAAACGTTTGGTGGGCTGTCAAATAAAAAGTACGTGGCCAAATTTCAAAACTAAAATGTTGATCTATCAGTCAGACGCTAACCTACATGTGAAAAAATTGTTTGGCAAAATCAATTATTTTAGTTTCAGAAATTAGAAAAATGCTGGAAAGCGGTCTGTATGGGCACAAAAATTACACAATACAATCCATAATCTAAATATCATTTGAAATATAAATTCAATACAGTCCGTTTCAGAAATACAGTTCTAGGTTTCAATAACAAGTAAATTCTGGCCCAGAATGGAGCTGGGATTCTCATTTTCAAACAAATCCTTTGCCAACATTTTCTATGTTTTAAGTCAAAACGATGAGTACTATTATCACACAAATTTTCACATATAACTTAGCCTTGGACTGATAGATTAACATTTCAGTTTTGAATATTGGCGACGTGCTGTTCATTCAAAAGCCCGCCCAATCTGTTAACATTTTTCTCACACAATACATACCCGAATTGCGCAACACAGCTTTCGCGAATTCAGCTCAATCTCACACAGGATCTAACTTTTAAAGATAGAGGCTACCACGCGCAAATCATAAGGTTTTGCTAAAAAAACTTAGGCTAGTGCAAGAGTCAATGCTAATCGACGCAAAGTCGTTTTCTCCTGTGCAAAAATTGAATGCACGAGAAGATATAAAACTCGCGATTCTCCAGAATTCTCACGGGAGTAAACCCTCTTCTTGCGCTTGAAATTCAAAACTCTTAACATTCAACAAGTGCGTCTTGGTTCTGATTATTAAGCAAACCTTAGTCGAAAACTATTGTACCCATGGCATTGACTTGAAAGAAAAAATCGAAACAGTGATAAAGTTTAATGGTAAAGACGATACAATGACATTAGGCGAAGAACCTACTCACCTTAGCTGATTTTAACAATTGCATAAGTTCAGGTCGTTTCAACACACCGTGATTCTTCACGTAAGATGGTATCGCTAATTTGGTATTGCCATTATTCCCAACAGTTGCATGTACTTCAAAGTATTTACTGACAGTATCAAGGAACTTCGTTTGCTGGATGTTCTGCGGTTTTGAAAAGAAACAATTTTGTAAGTAAAAGCACAGTGAGTAGTACAACGATGCTATGGTGGCGTTTCAATACTTCTCTCCTAAAAACAAAGTTTCTTTCGCAACTGGGAATTGCATCGCATTACTCCTATGCCAGAATACCAACGTGAAAAGCGTTTCATATGGCCCCGCACTGATCAAATATATCCCCTGCTTTTGACAACAATTCTCGATGCCCTTTAGATATGCCTTTCATTGAATCATTTGCTTCGCCAATTGTGATATCAACGGAAGAGCAAAGAGGATGGCGGTAAAGACTCGATTTTTTGGTCATCAACAGCGCATGAATCACTCCTCTAAGTTGACCACTTCAAATTATATCTAACAGATTCCCCCCTTTTGATTTTTTCTTGGTCCTACGACACTGTCATTCCCACTAGTTTTGCAATATGAGCAAAGGTATGAATAACAGAATATATCTGGTGACTTCTTTTTGATTGATTCCAGATGTACAATACCACGGTGAAACATTTTCCATCACAGACAAACTGCCAGGGTCACGACTCATATCCGCACAGCATACAAACAAATTCATGTCTCATACCCTAACGGCATTTCACTTCGGCTGTTAACCTCAGATCGCATTGTACCATATAAGGGGTAAGTCACTAAAAATGACGCTTCTACTTTTCCAGATCATCTCGCATATTGGGACACGCCCTTGCAAGACTGTTATCCCTGTCTAATTGAGATTATTTTTCGATAGAACTTACAGTAATAACTATCAATGATGTATTACCTCGTAGTTTTTGTAACTTTCCTCAAGATGATCCGCATTTAAGGGCATGGCACTTAAATTCAGGTATGTAGGTATGATTCCAAACATATGTGGCTCAAGTGAGATCACAATAAACTCTAGACACTGACAAAGAATATCATAAAAATACGACTGAAATTATATGGTGAAATAATGAACAACTAACCTCCCACATTTTTCGATGTTTTCCATATACGAGGGCAATTGGTTTCTTGTGGTAAAATGTATTTTCTTTGACCTTTGGGCCAACGACGAATCCAAGGAATGTATTGTCAGGGCTGTGAGCTACGGAAAGGTTACATAAATTTCACGTCAAAGCAATTGCTATAACGCCAAGCAATCTTAAGGCTCTATTTTAGCAAAGTTTCTTGCTTGGGCTGTTGTTACCAAGCACGCTTGTCAAAAAACAAATGTGACAAAGATGTTGAGTCAGTGGCAATGAGACTTGAGGATGATATCTCTAGAGCTCTTGACAGGTTTAAAGACAACAAAATGGCGGTGAATTCAAAAAATTCAAGTAATTTTTCTTGGCCTAAAGCAGCATCAAGAGTTTCTCCTAGATTTAGAAAACAAATCAATTAAACGTGACAAGGCCTGTTATACTTTTTTGGATAAATGTTGACGATGAGCTGAAATCTCACAAACACGAAAAAGGACTGTGTCAAAAGATTACCAGAAAAGTGAATGCATTCTCAAGGGTAGCACCTTACATCGACGAAATGAAATGGAAGATCCTGTACCATACATTTATAATTTCGAATTTAAATTATTGTCCATTCATCTAGATGTTTTGCAGTAAAACGAGTTCACGAAAGAGCCTTGATAATACTTCTTGAAGACAACATTAATTTCCAAAAATTTTCGGGCGTTTTACTTTCGGACAAAAGAGTAGTCCGAGGGCGAAAATATAATTTTCCGAAAATTTAAGGGGCCAAATTTTTTAGTGGTCCGAAAATTTAATTGCCTGGCAAATCATGATGTTAAAAATTTCTTTGGATAAGAAATGAAATTCTGCAATAAGATTAGGATTATTCTAATGGAGGAGCCTTGAAAATCTCAATGACGAGCAGGCAATGAAAGAAAAACAATAATTTGCAACAATTTATGGCGAGCATCATTGTATTTCTGAAACTTGATGGAGTAAAATATAAAAAGGGCCCAATTTGCAGCAGCAAAGGCTTAGAAAATACACTGTTGATCTAAAATAATAATAATGCAGTTGTGTTCGGCTCCATTTTCAGTAACTTCATTTGCCTCAGACAGGGTTGCCATATTGGGTTTTTCAAGCCAAGTTTTATGATTTTGGCTTTTTCAAATTTATGATTCCCTTTCAAAAGTTTTCAAAGTCTTTTTGGTTGTGTGATAATGCACCATTTTAGCAAATTAGGCTATCCCTGGCTGCCATATCTAGTTGAACGACAATGATGCCCGATAGACATAAAAAATTGGCTTGTTTGGGCATGCGTTGTGAGGAGAGCCAATGGTGTCATGCACAGTAGAAAGTACTGAGCATGCACAGTATAGGACCATTGACGCCGCGCACCGATATTGTGATTTCAGCTTGTTTCCAACCATCTGGCTTGCTTTTTTTAGCACTTTTAGCATATATTTGGTCTCAGAGTCATTGTCCCATTCGTCGTCATCAAAATGAAAACAATATAAAATTCAGCTCTCGGATCGCCAAAAAGTTAAGAGGAAATCATAAAGACCTTTTACAACTTTTCACTTATTCCCTTTATCATATTATTCGGAAGGTACTTAAGTGATGTTTAAACATTGGACAAGAAGCTTGAAAAAATGGTTTTGAAATGTTTAAAACAGTACAGGTAGTGAACTTGAAGATAGTAACGGAAACTCATTTGGAACTCTTAGTACTGGCCCAAATTCTAAGTTCCGAATAAAAAGCTGTGTATTTGACTTCTATTATTGTTGTTTTGTTATCCTCGTTATTGTTGATGTTATTGTTATTACATAAGGGACTAGTTCAGTTCAGTTTCATTCTATTTAAATTCACCACATACAATTTACGCTAATAATGCAAACAAATAACTAAATTACAAAGATTAAAACTAATATTACAGAAAATTAAAAAAATGATACAGAAAATTAATACAATATACAAATACAAGGAGATCTAAATAAATTGCATGCAGGGAATTACTTAAAGGAGGAGCTCTTTAAATAGGTAAACTAATCGAGGAGAGAGCCTCACCACCCCTATCCTAAGATATAATCAAATGAATTTATGTGAGTTTAAATAACTGTGCATTTACAATACCAAACTAGTTTAGATTCAACGGTCGACCTTGTTCAATAAATGAATTATTAGTTTTATTTTGAACATCATTTCTGTTGGAGCATTTCGGAGTTCCATGGGTAATGCTTTCCAAAGTTTAGCACCATGATATTGAATAGACTTTTAGGCCATACTCAAGGCTGTTTTATTAGACATATATACCGGGTGTCCCAAAAAAAAGTTCCGACGTTTGATGGAACACAGAGAAAAAGCTTTTGAACCTAATGATTTCTATTCACTCTAGTTACATGCTAGACATTTCAACTTAAAGTTTGGCATATCGTGGGAAGAAATTAGTCAACTGAAAATGGAATCAAGAGCTCTGACATTTCATGTTTATGCTCAAGGCAAAACCAGAGAGATTTGTACGACGTTCTGCCTCATGGTGGTAAAAGGGGACTCCCTCACAGACCACCACATACATTGAACTGACGATGCATTCATCACCTTGACAAAGGGCAAGGTTTCTGCTGACTGAGCACATTCAAAGTAAAAGCCATTTTCCAGTCAGTGGAATTTGCCGAGGGTGCAGAAATTCTTTTAATGCTTTTTAATTGTGTGAAAAAGCACCTGCTCGAAATCATTCTGTGGACTGTCTTGGGATAAACAGTTTGCTGCTTTTTATGTTGCATTATACCAACTGGGAATTTCAAATGGGAGCTTTACTGTTCCACAGTTTCACAGTTTCTTTTCTTTAACTAAAATAGTTCTCAGTTCCTTGTTCAACGTGCCATATTATGCAACGTTTCATTTTCCGGCTTCGTGCAGCTCGAATTGAGTGGTAAAAAGTAAAAAATATAGTTTGTTCCCCCGAGACCTATTCCCTATTGGATTCGATGTTCAGACTTTGATTTGAATGTGCTCAATGAGCAGAACTCTTGTTCGTCGTCTGTTGCTCATCCGGAGACTCCCCCTTCATTGCGACGATGAAGGATGGCGTACAATCTCTCTGGTTTTGTCTTGAACATGAACATGGAATATCAGAGCTCATAATTCCATTTTCAGATTACTAATTTCTTCTTAAAGTATGCCAAACTTTAAGCTGAAATGTCTAGCATTTCACTAGATTGATTAGAAATTGCCAGATTCAAAACTTTTTTCTCTGCGGTTAATCAAACGCCGGAACTTCTTTTTGAGACACCCGGTATATTACCTTGCCTGGACTGTCTTGTGGAATAACGATGAACAGATGAACTGAGTAGGAAAAGTCATGAAAGCAATTAGGTGAAGTTTTATTAACAGAACAAAAACTGAAGTTAAGAGTCGCAAATCAAAGATCTCAGAGAGTATAAGAAGCTTAAAATAATTAAAGATCGGAAGAGAGGGAGGCATGCGAGGCTGAAATGAGATAGCTCTGACTGTCTTCTTTGTAATTTGAAAATTGGATCAATGCATGATGCATATGTTTGACCCCACAAAATAAGACCGTATTGTAAGAAGGACAGAAAAAAGGCATTTGCTAATCCACGGCACCACGGCACTACGGCACTACGGCACCACGGCACTACGGCACTACGGCACTACGGCACTGAGTACTTTAACCAGTTTATAGAATTCTGTTGGAACATCTTCAAGAAAACTGTTCTGGCAATAATCTCATCGACCAGCCAGTAAAGTCCAAGGTACACCAGCTCGTTTGTGAACAGGCCTTTCGTTCCTTCAAGCCTGTCCAGAGGTTAAACAGTAAACATCAGCAGTGGTTTGGTTCACACAGGATGTCCTTGGAACCTTTTCTTTGGTTGCTCCTCAGCCGAAGTTGGGCAAGTTGCCCCAACTCTCCAAACAAAATAAAGTTATGAGTTGGTACCAGTACCCAAGACTTCTCCTGTCAGCCCCCTCTTGGGAGATCGGATCTTTCTTGGGGATCGTTCTTGAAAGCAAAGGAATTCGTGAAAAAGGAGTCCGAGGACAAGGAACCATTATCACCCCTTGGCTGATGTGGCCAGTTGTAATTTTAGTAGAACTAAGAAATTTTTAAAAGTTAAAATCAGGGATATCATGGTAAATATATCATTGAACCTCTATTCTTGAGCAATATTAACTAACCATTTGTGTTTCCAACATAACAAAACACTGTTTATTCCTATATAATGTTTTAAATATCAAGAAACATATCTGCTGCAGCGTTAGCGACCACATCGATAATTCTGCATTCAAAAAATAAGAAACAAGTGAAGAAACTTTTAGTATCAAAATGGACGAAATTCAGGTTAAATTAAGAAACTTTTAGTACTATGGCCTGATCCTAGCTTCTTATGAACAAAAACGTGTAGTACCACAGGGAAGAAGGGGCATTAAGGGGGCAAGAGTCCCCTATTGTGCAAGATATATTTTCCGCCTTATATAGGAATAAACAGTGCTTTTTATGTTGAAAACACAAATGGTTAGTTAATGTTGCTCAAGATTAGAGGTTCAATGATATTTTTACCATGATATCCATGATTTTAGCTTTTAAAAATTTCTTAATTCTACTAAAACTATACCCTGGGTACCAGAGCCAAAAAAATAATAAACAGAAAATCCTTTCATTTAAATTTTGAGGCTCTGGTACCCAGGGTACTAAAACTACAACTGGCCACATCAGCCGAGGGGTGATAATGGTTCCTTGTCCTCGGACTCCTTTTTCACGAATTCCTTTGCTTTCAAGAACGATCCCCAAGAAAGATCCGATCTCCCAAGAGGGGGCTGACAGGAGAAGTCTTGGGTACTGGTACCAACTCATAACTTTATTTTGTTTGGAGAGGGGGGGGGGGGCAACTTGCCCAACTTCGGCTGAGGAGTAACCAAAGAAAAGGTTCCAAGGACATCCTGTGTGAACCAAACCACTGCTGGTGTTTACTGTTTAACCTCTGGACAGGCTTGAAGGAACAAAAGGCCTGTTCACAAACGAGCTGGTGAACCTTGGACTTTACTGGTCGATGAGATTATTGCCAGAACAGTTTTCTTGAAGATGTTTCAACGGAATTCTATGAACTGGTTAAAGTACTCAGTGCCGTAGTGCCGTAGTGCCGTGGTGCCGTAGTGCCGTGGTGCCGTGGCGCCGTGGTGCCGTGGATTAGCAAATGCCCAGAAAAAAGCATTGTACAAGTATATTAAAACGTCTAATGGAAGTTAGTTCCAAAGTTTGAATAACATTCCACATGTTCTAGCTAATTTATTAGAGAGTTCACTGAGATGGTATTTCCAGGTTAGATGCTAATCCAGGAGGAGACCTAAGAACTTAACAAATTTTATCTTTTTGAAGTTTCTTCCCTATTTTGATATCACATCGATAGAAGAAGAATGAAAGATGATATAGTTTGCTTTATGAATATCTAATGATAGTTTATTACCATCAAGCCATTTCTGTACTAATCTCAGCTCTTTTTCACAATTCTGACCAAATTCAACAAATCTTTAGATTCATAGTAGATCTTTGTATCATCAGGAAAGAGGTAAAAAGTAAGTTTCTTAGAAGCATTTGGTAGATCATTGATATAGCTCAGGAAAAGTAATAGGTGCAGTAAAGAACCTTGTGGTACACCACAGGTAATTGAAAGTAAGCTATAGTTACGTCCATTGACAGAAACATATTGCTTTCTATCAGAAAGATGTAATCTGAAACACTCAAGGGCATATCCACGAATACCATAATGTTCCAACTTTGAAAGCAAAATTCTATGATCAGCGGCATCAAAAGCCTTTTGTAAATCAATGAAAATACCATAACCAAGTCTTTTTTGTCCAGTTTATTTCTTACAGCTTCTGTTAAACAAATTGAGTAGTTTTCTTGAAATCCAAATTATAATGAATAAAGAACCTTATGTATTTCAAGGAATCTATAAAGTTGTTGTACATTAGTTTCTCAAATATCTTGCTGAAGATGGGCATGAGGGAAACTGGCCTATTGTTTGATGGAAGCTCAGGATTTCCTTGTTTGAAAATAGAAATAACCTTGGCAATGTTAAGTTTATCAGGGAAAATAAAAGACTGTAAAGACTGTAAAGACTGATTCACAAGGAGAGCTAGAAGTGGTGGAATAGAGTATCCAATAATCTTAAGCAAATTTATTGGAATAAATACTATTAGGAGGACCTACAGATTTGGAACGATTTAAAATATTGATAAGGTCATTAACTTCTATCGCAGCAACTGGAGTTAGAAAAAGTGACAACACATTCTGTCAGATAATCAAGAGGAGATTTTGGTGTTAATTGCATCTGGTGTTAATTGTCTTTGTTATACCCATCAGCAACATTAACATAAAAATCATTTAAAATATTTGACATTTTAGAGGACTTTGATAATACATCTTTACCTTTGATTTTGTTGATTGAAGAAGAAGTGGAAGATTTATTTATGAAAGATAATTTTCTTGATACATGACTACGATTTTTTCATATTTTGACTATTGGTAGAAAATAATAAGGAAAATGCCTTTCTCTACTTTTTTCAATTCACTGGACACACGGTTTCTAAACTTCTTATACAGCTTAATGTTATCATGAGTCTGCTGCTTTTTATTTTCTGTAAAATTTTTGTCACAGGTTCTCATCATCTTTTGGATTCTACTATTTATTCATGGTTTATATTTGAGTTTCATTTCCTTTATACTCCGCCTTTTGATTGGAGCATGCTTATTTGTCAAAGTATTAAGATCTTACAAAATCTATCAAATTTATCGTTCACATCTAAGTCACTGTTTTCTAAATAAGTAAATCAATCTAACTGAAGTCATCAAGAAATTATCTTCTTTATTAGCATTATTAGCATTAGCATTTAGTTATATTAGCATAAGCAGCGTTAGTGTACATGTTATCAGTAACTGATGCTCCTTGTTCCGAGCTCCTAGTTGGATGATGAACGCAAGGAAGAAGGCTATGGGAGAAACAGTTATTGACAGAAACATTTGTTGGTGTATTGGAGGCATAATCTAGAAAAAATAAAAATATGTTTGTGGCGTGTGGTACTAGTATGCAAATTAACCGATAATACTGTAAATTAAAGATTTAAGTACCAAATGTAGCGTAGATGTAAAAACACGACGTTTCGAGCGTATACTCGTTATCAAGTGACTCGAAATTAGTCGAGCCGAGCAAAGAGAAGACGAGATTCGACAGATAGGAAAGAATGCGAGATGCGACGTGGCGTAACATGAATAAGGAAAGGGAAGAATAGAGAGCGGGAAAGGGGCCTATTGCAGATAAAAAAAATTGCTTATTAAGTCTACTAGGATAAAGGGTTTTTAAGTTAAAAATTAAGCGTTTCTCCAAGGTTTTGCGTTTGGTGGTATCCACAGGTGCATATAAAAATCTAGAAGGTTGACATTGAAATCACCCATAATAAGCACAGACTTATTTGAAGACAGTTAGGAGAGAAGATTCTGAAAATGAAATGTAAGGTTATCAATAGTTGATCTAGAATGCCTATAAATACAACAAATTAATAAATTTTAGTCATTTTGTTTTCTATGTCAACCTATATGGTTTCAAAATAGTTTGTGCAAGAGTCTAAATCAGTTCTTGGGTTGGAAGTAAGAGAATCTTTAATGCACAAACCAAAACCACCATTCGGAATGAGTGAAGAGTCTTAAAAAAGTTATAACCAGGAATATCAATATTTGACGATAAGGGATTGTCCATAGGGTGCATATTTCAGACACTCCAATCACCTTGGGATTCAAATTAGTGTGAACAGATAAAGAAACTAATTCATCATGATGAACGGAAAGGCTTCTAACATTAGTGTGAAGAATAGAAAAGTCAGTACAAGATAATTGTAAAGAAGAGAATCCAGGCAAGTTGAAGTAGCGAGAATCAATCTTTTGAGGCATATGTTCATCAATATCATAATAACTAAGATTGGGCAGGTCCATAAGGGTAGAAGTAATTTCAAACGAGGGTGCAGAATCAATGAATGAGGGGAGGTCAAAATCACGAAGCCCTAAAAATTCATCATTTGCTAAAGAGCCAAATGGAAACATTTCAAAGGTGCATTTTTTAAAATAACTTCAATTCATGAGTCTCCTTATTATGCTTGTATTTTACGGTTGATTACTATGCTAGTTTTCGTTTTCAGACATGGAGTGAAGGAATTTCATTAAAGCTATTCAGTGATTTGCCTACCGATAATCAACTGGTATGTGTTCGAAATTTTATTCACCCGTTTGAAAATGTCCGAAATGTTTTTCCGTAATTGTCCGAAATTTATAATAATTTGGTCCGAAAACTTTTGTCCAAAAATTAAATATCTGAAAATAAAACGTCTGAAAATTTTGGAAATTAATGTACATATATTTCAATTTCCAAAATTTGTTTTCGGACAATTAACTTTTGGACATTTAATTTTCGGACGAAAATTATCGGACGAAATTATCATCATTTTTCTATCCATATAAAATTCTTACAATACATGTTTACCTAATCTACATATTAATACTATACAACTGCACAACACTACAGGGACAATAACGTGAGGAGCAAAATTGCATAGATACCCCATGTTCTTACATATAACAAAAAAGATTGAACGCTACTAGGACAATACACAAAGAGAAAAACAAAGAATACTTGTAAGCTAGTCACTATACACTAACTACAACCTAAATCAATTACAATTAACGTTTGCGGCATAAAGACTGTGGGAAAGAAATTTCACAACAATATCCCTGCTTCCTGTCGAATTATGTCAAAATGATCGATGGATTAAATGGCAGAAAGCCAGGGTTTCCATTGTCTTTTCCGCAATTGTTTATTCCATTACTTAAAATAATGCAATGTAGTTACTCTGAATGAAAGAAGAAACTGAGGACGAAAAAAAAGTAAGTAAAGGGACTTGATAGTTACTTTGCGTATCACAATGATTAAAATGACCTCAATCAACCGACCGGTGTTGTGAATGAAAGCTAAAGTCAACTCGAGAATCTTTCTGTTAAGATCAATAGATAGGTCTTTATTGCCATACCATAAATATTGCTTCAAGACCTTAAGGTTGTTATGTCCGAATGGTCGTAAAATTGCCAAAACTCCAGCGAGAAGATCTCGTCGTTGCAAATCAAGCAAAAGGCAAGGCAAAATGCCATCATTAGAAGGGTACATTGGATCTAAGGTATCCCGGAAATTCTGTTGGAACTTATGCAAGTTTAGTTTACTGAGACCAAGCCTAAGTTGGGATAGGCCGATTGGGTAGTGAATACCAAAAACGGATTTTGCATGGGGGCGGATTATCGAAAGTAGCTTTTTCTTAAAAACAGCAACTGAGGGCGCAGGTCTAGGGATCTAGTTTGTTGCATTCAGTTAAGCGATTTGGATAAAAACTAGATTGAAATTTTTCTGTCCTTATTAATATTTGTTCGACCACATCCTGGTTGCAAAACGAATATTGCGACTGCCGAAGTGGCGAGATTGGATCCTTAGTATGAGTCAGATTATTTACGAAATTTTAAAACAGAGTAAGTCGTCTACTCCACCTTTGTGGACTTAGCGATTCCCAACCAAGCTCAGCATATACCTTCTCTGGAGATGCCCCCCCCCCCTCGATGCGCCGGATACAGCTAGAGCAGCAGAATATTGAACGGATTCTAACTTTTCCATTTGGTTAGGCAAAGTGACGCTATGACCAAATTCGTATACTTTTACAGGACTGTGGTAAATAACATCCCCATAATCTAAATGAGGTCGAACATACAGCTTGTATAATTCGTTTGAGGTATGCCTGGGCAGATATTTGGAGAGATACTTCAGCATGCCAATGCCCTTCCTTGTTTTAGAGATAACTTCTTTGATATGAGTGGAGAAAGAGAGTTTTGAGTCAAGGAACATTCCCAGATGCTTATGTTCATCTACTACCTTCACAGGTGCTTATTAAAGACGATTACTGGATGATCGACTACCTTGTTTTTCCTTGAAAATATTACTTCGACAGCTTGCTTTCGCGCATCAAGATTGAATGACATTCTTTAATCATGAGCCCACTTTTTTATTAACTCCATGTCGTGATGCATATCACTGGCAGCTGTATTTGGATCTTGCACGATCGTAAAAAGCGATGTGTAATCAGCAAAGAGCTTACCATTACACTTCAAGTCTACAGTTAGATCATTTATGTAAACAAGGAGGAACAAGGGACCTAAAATGGAACCTTGTGGCACTCCAGCTGAAATATCTGTCGACCTACAATCGTGGTCAAAAGGTTACTGGACAGCTACTGAAGAGGAAATAAATACAACCTCTTTACAGTTTTAGCCCTCTGTTGCTTTCCAAACCCCTCCCCCCGGTGTCAATGTTGTAGTTTTCCATGACCAGATGGTTTATGAACTGATTTCACGTACAATCTCTTACAACAACATTGACATGGGGGAAGGGGGGGCCTTTTACCAGCGAATATCGGGGTTCTGATAAATCGTCCAATAACTTTTGGCCACGATTGTAGAACACTGACTATTCAGCACAGATCGCTGTTTTCGATTTTTCAGAAAGCTTTCAACAAGGGAAAGAAGTTGCCCTAAGACACCACACCGCTTAAGTTTGTAAATTAGGCCATCATCTCATACCCTGTCAAATGCCTTAGAAAGATCAAGATAACATGAGCGAACATCGAGGGGGAGGGGGGAATTACAATCCAAGGCCTTGAACATTGTATGCGCTATGGAGATTCGGGACGAAAACCTGATTGATTTGGATTCAAAATGTGAGTGTATAAATGAATCGTATACTGGTTTTTCAAGAATTTTCCCAAAAATTCGAAGTAAAGAAATTGGACAGCAATTCCCTTTGAGCTTTTTCTCATTTTTCCTATGAACAGTCGAAGCTGTTTTCTGTCTTCCTGAAGGAAACATTGAAGTTGCGATGATATTTGGTTTAGATTTCAGCTTTTAAATGACAAAAATGAAGATAATCAAAGCAATTCATTTACTAAAAGATGCAATTAATTTTCTTTTCGTGTTCTTGTCATTTGTCTCAATCAGTATCAAACTTTCTCGCTCTGTTTCTGCATGTACAAGAATGACCAATAATCCCAGAACTGCAGGAATAATCTTGGTTGAATGGATTTTTGGCTCTAATTGAGCCTCTCTGCAGTAGCAGAAGTGAATTGAGAAAAAGGTCATAAGTAAGTGCACAGATGCCGCCAACTAACACGCCCAGAACGAGCACACCTTCTCTTTCGTGCCTTGATGGAAGAAGATTAAAGTGGCAAAGATTTGTGAAAGTTATAGTAATGAAATGGTGCCTAAGCCTAAATATGTTACCATATTTCTGGGCTTAGCGCAAAGGTTGGTTTGAAATCATGAAATTCAACCAGAGATGAAGCCGTAAGGTTCAAACAGTTCAAACTGACGTTGAGGTGATATTAATATCAAATAAAACATAGCTTTTAGCGCATTATTCTGACAGTTACCATCTTTTGCGAAATGTGCAGAATTAGTGAGACCCTATTCTGCTCAGTTGCCACTTCGCGTAAAGGATGTCTTGCCCAAACAAAATCATTCAAATGAATATTTCCAGTCTCTTCGTTGAGGGTTAATACACGCAGACATTTCAATTGGAATGATAAAAACAGTGCTGCATTTTTATTTGATAATTAAGGTTTAATCTTCTTCCCAATAAATGAGAATGGACCCACAAGAACTCTTCAAAGTGGCAGTGGAGTAAGCAATCATCCGTGTCTCAAAATTGGTACAACTTTAGTAGAAGGGAGCAAAGGCTGGGTAGATTGCACCAGTAAGATGATATGGTACCACTCAGATGGTATTGCAAATCTGTGTGCAGGTTACTCAACAACTGGCAAAATTGGTGAAGGTGCAGTTACTGTTTTAGCACCAAATGCTGCGATCACTGAAGTAGCTCAGCCCTAATAGAGTTTTTCACAACGGGAAGATGCCTGTTTTTACAAAGTAAATCAATACTGAAAGCTGGGAGGTTAAATAAAAGCAAAGCAGAAACTTTCAATGACAGTTATCCAAAAGTTGAGAATGAAGGTTGACTTTAATGTGATCCTCTACATTTCATGGTAAATCAGCTACTCAAGTCAACTCTTTCGGAAGCAAGGGATCACCCTAAGAAATTCCTTGATACCACTTTTGGCACAATTGTCTGTCGTCGGAGACAGTGGAGGAGCTGTTTCAAGATCACTGACAGAAAGGCAACTTTCTCACCACTTTCTTGGACTAAATTTTGGCTTTGCAATTCAAACCATCGGGTTTCGCGCAATTATCTAATTCGATAAATTCTGATTTGTAATTATCTTCTCACTCCATTAATACAAGAATGATCTCTTGGAAATTTTCTACAGAAAGTCCATGAACTATTGCAAAATTTACCCCCAAAGAAAGATGATTTTTTGTATACCTATTTTGAGAAAATTCTATGTAACATTAATTTTTGGTTATTTGTGCCACTTTATGTGCCATTTGGACCAATTGGAAGACAAAATTTGAAAACCATGCTTATATTCGTAATCAGCATGTTTGAAATAGGCTCTGTACCAATTTTGAGACAATTCTATGCAATTTCGATTTTTTCGCAAAAAATTTTGGTGGGTCCACAAGTGGACCACGAAGACGCTAGCTTAATTGTTGCTCGCCACTCGTTGACTTCAACCGGGATTATCAAAAGAAAATGCTCTCACTGACTCTAAAACAGGCAGTAAGTAATAGTCGAAAGTAAATCACAGGGAAAAACATAAACAAGTTACTGCACGATACACAAAACAAAGAAACACAAATATAACATAAAATCTATAAAACAACAACGGTGAGTGCATGTGAGTTAAGATGCGTGTGTCTTGAGGGTTTTGGGGAGTCAAGTTGAGATAATTGACTTATTGAGACAATAATAGTAGTAATTCTGGAGAGAGAATCCCTTAAGCCGGTTTTCCACTAGGCGGATTTTTCCGCGCGCAGCGGAGCGGCCATTGTAATTGCATTGTTTATTTCTAACAATGGTCACTTCTGGTCGCTCCGCTACGCGAGTATTTGAAAGTCGGATTGACTTCAACTTTTCCGCCGCGTCCTATGGCGCCAACCAATCAAATCGCTCGAAGGCTCTGACACATGACTTCAGTATTCCACGAGAGGGGGAAAGCCACGGCGATTGACGAAAAACAGCTCTGAAAATATTTTTAAAAATTCTTGGTCATTGAATTTCTTGGAAATTGAACATCTTTGTTAGTACGCGTGCATTTTTTTAACAACAACAGTCGCTCCGCTGCGCACGGAAAAATCCGCCTAGTGGAAAAGCGGCTTTACTTTTCAATCTGGAAATAGTTCGCAAGGGACCTTGAAAGCATGGTAAGAATATTTCAAAGAAATATTCAAACGATGCTCGCAATAACAATACTAACTCAAAGTACCGAAAAATAGAGATTGTTTTAAACTCTGAAAATGGCACATAGAAACGAAAGGGGGTTCCCTAAAGAACAAACCACAAACAGTGACGACAAGGTTCAGATAGTATTGCCAAGTGAACGCTTTTTGTTCCATAAATGTCTCCAAGGAAAGCAATTCAGGCTTTCAGATGTCCTCATCAGGTTCTATCTGCATTTTTGTAATAGACTTAATCGGCTAAGGTTTGTTTTACCCATTTCAAGTCATGTGACCATAATCTTGGAAAGTTACAACTTTGCATGGCATGAAATATTTTAGAGAAATCAAAAGGAGTTTTATCAAGAGATTGATCACATGACTTGAAATGGGTGTAAACAAACCTTAGCCGATTTAGTCTATTCTATCTTTCAGCGTACACACTGAATCAAAAACCTAATCTTTTCTTTTGAAAGCTTAGCTGCCAATCTGCAATTAATATCGGCGAATGCATATTAAGTGTAATCGAAACCTCTGCAAAATCCTTCGCAGTAATTAAGGTGCTCAGCCTGCCTTTTGTAAGGTCGAGCCTAATTTTGACATCACTTGTAATCTCTTCACGGCATCTGTATACTTTTGTACGTTCAGTGAAGGACTTGAAGCTCACAATAATTTGCTGTGTGGTGACGCTATCTTTTGTCTTTGTAAGGCCCATTCGGTGAGCGCGATCAATGGCTGCTTTTCCAACCCCACACTTAGTCTTGTTAAGGATGTTGATAAAGATTTTGACACAGTCCTCGACACTTTGACACAGACTTTGACAAAGTCCTTTGACACTAGCAGAAACCTGAATGTTGTCAAAGCGGAGACACATGCATCGTCCATACTGCTCGACTTCTTCTATTCTCCTGTCAAGTTTCTCAACTACTGCCAATTCACTGTCGAGAGCAGCAACGCGGTTTTTGAGGCTTTCAAATTCATCAATACGACTTTTCCATATATTCTAAGTGTTCAATTCGTCCCTCCAAACTTCCGATAGCTTCGTTTTGAGCGTCAAACCTTTCTTCAAGCTTCAGCAGCTTTCCAATACATGACTTTATAGGATTTAATGTATCATCAATAATGTTTTTGATTTCACCTTTTTTTTCTATCAAGATTAAAAAAACTACAATATATAATGCTATATTACACTGTGCCATCCATAGCGAAAAAAGACATAAAGTCACCGGGTCTTCACTATGGATGACACTTACAAATCAAATCAATTTTCTATACAAAACAAAGAACAAAACCACAAAACCAAGACACAATAAGCACAATCGACAACAAAACAACAAAGCCAAGGCAGATTACTTGTCAAAGAAATTTTAGCTATTCAAGTCGTAGCTGTAACACAAGAGAAAAATATTGCAGTGCATGGTTTTATTGATTTCAATGACAGTTGCTATTGTTGCACAAAGTGATCTCGTGTTATAAATTCTGGACAATTTCGGACACGATTTCAGATATTTTCAAACCGGTGAATAAAATTTCGGACACATGCGATTTGATAATCAGTAGGCAAATCACAGAACAGATGCAATAAACATTGTTCACTCCATGTGTCAAAACGAAAACTAGCATAGTAATCAAGTGTAAACTACAAAGCATAATAAGGAGAATCATGAATTGAAGTTAGGACTAAAAGACTGTTACAACGTTGACATTACAACGATAACATCAACAACAATAAGGATAACAAAGCAACAATAATGAAAGTCAAAATTGACATCTTTTTATAAGAAACTTGAAATTTGGGCTAGTACTGAGAGTTTCTTTGAAAATGATCAAAATTTCAGTACTCAAGAGTTTCCAATGGATTTCAAACGATCCGTTACAATCTTTAAGTTCACTACCTGTATTGTGTTCAACATTTCAAAACAATGTTTCTTCAAGCCTTTCCCGAGGGGCATTTCACTTTCAAAAATCTGGTACACCTTTGGCAAAAATCCTTTTGTTTTCAAGAAAAATCGATCAACGATCCGTATAAATCGTTTTGTTCTGAAAAAATCTCGTACGCTTCTTCCAACGAGTTAAGTGCCCCTCGGCCTTTCCAATGTTTATACATCATTCAACTACATTCCGAGTAATATGGTAAAGGCTATGAGGGAAAAAATGTTAAAATCTGTTAATGATTTCCCCTTAACTTTTTGCGATCTGAGAGTTGAGCTTTCCATATTTCTTTTTGATGACGAGGAACAGATGAAACTACTTAAAATTCATACGAACACTACAGTCTTAGATTAATGGTGTATCTTAAGTATCCTAAGAACCGAAGTATCCAAGTTTAAAACAGTACAGGGAATCTTACAATTTAGATCCACATCGTATCTTTTTCAGCATAAACATGCTGACTTGAAATCCACGTTTCATGTCTGTACCATAATCTACAACGAGTTCATTAAATAGTCCTTCTACAAGACCGGTAATCTGTCACCTCAATATAAAAATAGCATAAGGGGCATTCGGCAATTTGATTTCATATCCTTTCCTTTCAGTGTATCGACTTTCCTTAGAAAAACGAGTTTCATATTCGTACAACACTTTGCGACAAGGCTTTGCAATAACTGACAGCTATCAACATAACCTCACATTCTAAAAAAAAGCTTAAGGCGTTATTTCTGGGTTTGGTTCACATCATATCGTTTTCATAATGTCAAACTGCCCCCTCTTAACCCAATTTCTATCCCCTTATCTAAATTTGCACAACCTTTGTGATTGGATTCCTTACCATACGCTGTGCTTCCAATGGCTTTCTTCATGTGATGACGTCAAACAACAACACTCACTCCAGTCTTTGTCATGCGAGATGACGGCGGTCGAGAACCAAGACTCGGAGGCAAAAACGGCGAAACAACGGCACAAAACCGAAGGTAAATGTTAGTTTTACTTTCATAGCATCTTTGTAACCGCATAAAATGCTGCAGATTTCGAATTCTGACCGAACATCACTTTTTAATATCACTGAGGTTAACCCGTACTGTTTTCAGATATTGGAACAGCGTTATTACATGGAAAAAAAATTCCTATTAGAGATCGTTATCATCTGATCGTAAGTCGTTAAGGCATTTGCAACAGGCATGATCTGCTCATAATCAAACCAGAAAGTGATCAAATTTGATGAAGTATTATTTGAAAATTTACTGTAAATGAAAAGCGTCTGTAAAAACAGACATGGTTACTATCCAAAAATACGTATGAGACGTTCATCCCGACTAAGTTGCTGACTGACAGGGTAATTTCAAAACCATAACTGAAAAAGATAACATCAACTTACGAAACATCGTATTGAATTGCTTCAGATTGAGGTTATGGCTGCCAAACGAAGTCTTCAGATGATAGTCAGTCATATGATTGAACTGAGCCTCGGTTCCAAATGAATCGACAACACGGAGGCGACACCTACAATAAGGTAAACAAGTGATAGCCATGAATTCAGCGAAAGTGCTTTTCTTGCCGCGGCTCGTGTATGATAAGATGATACAGCCTTTTCCTGTAGTGGCAATTTTCGTGGAAATTGGATAGTTTTAAAAACTAACGACGTTTAATCGGCGACGTTCTGAAGCTTCGTTGGCTGCCTAATTTGAAGCATACTACGCCCTTACACATTAGTTAAAACATAAGATCCTTTTGGATGATTACAAAGTCCGTCCTGAGCTAAACAAGCATAAGAATATCTGATTATTGATTTCTTCATAACCCCAAATGATATTTGATTCTGTTTTTTGCTACAGTCAGAGAGATGAGTGTTGCTGCTAAAGTCGCCTTCAATGGAAAATCGAGCGCCTAGTATAAGGACAAGAATCGCCTCAAGGTCAAAGGCAATATTTTGGTCTTTATGTCAAACGAGAATGATACGCAGAAATCAAAAGTCATTACCCCTAGTTTGCTTATAGTTCGTGCACAAAACTATTGGTGGGTGCATCTGTGTCAAATGAGATGTCATGTGAGATTTACGATAACGCAAAATTACTTATGCAGAACCCTACAGAACGTTTCAGTTGTTGCTATTCGCGGGCATCTAATTTGAGACAAGCAGTCACCAAGATTGCTCTGTGCAGAATGATATGCATGAAGATGTTTTGGTTCAGTGTGATCACGTCCCTTCCCCCAGTCCATGGCGCCATTGCTTGCTGGGATTCTGCACCTTTCGTCTCAACTTCACCTGCGATGATTGCATCCGTTGCTGTGTAGGAGGGGGGTCCTTCTACCTTTGGTTATGCTGCAAATGCTAGCCTCTGTGCAGGCCGCCGGTTACATCATCCTCTAAAGTTGAGTTATTTGCATAATGAGTACTATCAATAAGTGGCTAATGATTCGTTCGTTCTAGAAAGCGATTGTTTTGACATAATTAAGCTGCTAATGAAGTCAAGAACGTGCCAATTCTGGGTGAATTTGTTGCTGTGCCAGGGTAAACATCCTAGTAATTTATCCATCTTATGGTGTCAAATCTGTCTAACATGAAATAAGCCGACGTCAAATTCTGCTATAGGATCGCGGGAAGCTTCTGTGTTGTATGCGCTTTCTGTGCGCTTTCTTTATCTGAGTGCTCATTAGCAGCGGTAAAACGTTTATCAATTCCATTAACGAGCGTGACTTTCTTACTTACTTACTTACTTACTTACTTACTTTCTTTCTGACTGACATCGAGTGCCCTCTTAGATTACAAAGTTGGACTTTGTAATCAAAAAGGATCTTTCCTTGCCACTGGAATTCTTTAACATAGTTGATTGGGCCAGAAAAGTTAATCCTGAGATCCACGCCCGACAACCCCTACTGACGTGTGACGTCACATTGAATCCTCGAAGCTGTGGAGGCAGGTGGAGGTCATGTGATTTTTGCGCGCCCTTTTCCTGATTTCATCACGCGTACACACCAAAAAACATTTCATTTTTGTAAGATCTGATATTGAGCGTGTTTAGTAATAAAAACTGTGCATAAATTGAAGATTTTGATGATTTGGAAGTAGAGAAACAAACGCTATGGATGCTAGCAGGTAAGCAGATCCTCGTCGATTTCACGAAAATCTCGTAGGCCCGGAATTGCAGCTCAACATTAATCTTTGAATTTCTTATCCATCTGCTGTGATATTCCAAAGATGTTTGATTTTATTTGGAAGAACAGTCTTCACAAACTTAGTTTTCTTTTGTTTGGGATAATTTGGAAAAGAAATTACCAATTTTCAGGAAGTGTTTAATCGTAAGACTCCCTTTAGATTTTTCTTTCGTTTCGTAAGACGAAAATTCATGATTTTTATTCAGGGTTGTTTTCTCGAGAAGTGACGAGTTTATTTGAAAAGCGAACTATCCTATACCATGCAAAATTAATTTTTCTTTCATTTGATATGTCACTTTGCATCTTTTTGGCTTCCGTTTCAGATCCTTTGAATTAGGCGCGGATCAACTTCGCTTTGCAATTCCATTATTTTTGTTAGGCCAACAAGTCTCCACCTAGACTTTTTGTCTCTTTCTCAGTCATAAGTTCTCTATTTGATCGATAAGTTGGCATTTTCAGGGAACAAAATTCATACTTTCTTCCAAAAACCAATTAAATTGTGATTTTGTAGCTTTTTCTGAACTTAGAGTTGCATTCCACCTGCATGTTGAATTGCTGAAATTCCGCTCGTCGAATTTTACCAAAATTTCACTTTTTCATTCAAGGCCAATTTTCTTCCAAATGCTACGTCCTATGAGAAAGAAACCCTTCCTATGCCATGCAAGATTCATTTCTCTTTCTTTTGAGCTAAAGTTTTATATATTTTTTGTTGTTGTTATGAAACCTATAAAAAAGGCGTGGACTAACTATGAATTTTGTACCTATTATTTTGGTTAGGCCAGTCTGTCTCCATCTCCATTTTTCAACGTTTTTGCGGCTTTCTGCCGCCTTGGTATCCAATTTTTTTTTATTTTATCTCATTATATCCATATTTCTATGCGAAAATCACTTCTCCCAAGAAATTTTGGCTTTATCTTGTTTCTACGGTTTCTTTCAACTTGCATGCCATTCATTTGCTTATCGCTTCGTCAAATTTTACAGAAATTGATCTGATTCATTAGGAGTGTATTTTCTTGCAGAAATGACAAGTTATAGAATAAAGAAACGTCCTAAGCCACGTAAAAATTATCTGCCTTTTTCGTGATGTAAAATATAACTTGCTTATTATTGGAGTTTGTGAGCCTATCAACTAGGCGCTGGCCAGGTTCATGTCTTGTTCCCTTCATTTTGGTTAGGCCAGTCAGTCTCCGCTCCAACATTTTATGCTCTCTCACGGCTCAGAAGTGTTCTCTTAGTCTACCATTCATGCATATATCATCCATCATCTTACAGCTGAATATACAATATCAAACTCCTAGATTGTGTAAGTAGTAGTGCCATATTTTGTAAAATTCAGTCCCGTGACAAGAAATTTTTCTTCCCGAAGCGGCTCGTCGACCTGTTTGATGTTGGAAAAGTTGTGCCAAATAAGGGTGAACCAATACCATATATGGGGTTTACCAGAAGAATTTATGACCTGTCTTCAAAAACAATTGATACCCGGTCATTTAAACTTTTGGAATGAAAACAAATTTGGGGTGAACAAAATCTCTTGACAAATCTCTGACAAAAGTCGAATGATGGGTTATCGGCCGTGAGATCATGTACGAGCTAAAACTTAATATGAAATTTTAAAATCAAGAATCCTGCGCAAGATTCGTGACTTCTTCTAAAGTCCTTGGCTGAAAATAGGGGCTGTCAAGGAATAATTTCAAATTGTCTCGCACATCTAAGCATAATAGGCCATTTGCCAATTAGGGAAAAGGGACTAAGGCGAGCGCAGCCAATTCCGACAGCCTTAGGAACAGTCGGAAATCCAGGAAATCCAGGAAATCCTCTCCATTCAGTGAAACAAGTATGCCGCGCTGAGCGGTCTAGTTGCTGTACAAACTTGGATATTTTGCTGCTTATTTCCCCTTCCATGAGTTGTTTGATACTTTTCTGCTATGTTAAGTGTTTGCCCTAGATTTTCGAGCCATTTTCTCATCCTTTCAATCATTTTGGAGTATACTTCGAGGCTCTTTAATTCGAAGTATTTTGATTCAATACTGTGTTTAAGTTTTTGAAAGAAGATTCGAAGGAAAATCTACGAAATTCATAGATCAACCAGGCGCCCTACATGTGCTTCAATCAGGTTTCACTTTTGACTTGCACTTTTTGCCTCACAATATTCTTCTGAAGAACATTTTGTTGCCTTCTCTCCTAAAAATCAGTTGTGCAAAGAATGAATGCTCAATCGCTTTATTTTTGCTGAGATTTAAAAGATTAATTTCAGGTGAAAATATTTTTCAAAATCAATTGCACTTGGCAGGCGAAAAGATTGTCACTTACCTGCTCCAAGCACATTTAGGTTTCCTCGCTGATTTCTCCAAATTCGTAGACTGTCCTTCGAATCTTCTTTTCAAACTTAAAAGTCCTTCGACTTGCAGTTTGTTGTTAAATCTACCTTGAAGTTGAGCCTCTTTACTGGAAGATTAGAGCAGTTAATCTTCTATTTTAGTGAAGGAAGAGCAATGTTTGAAATTCTTCAAAGGGTCCATAATAAAGCTTTGTCCCATTTGAACCCATTTCACAAGTAAAAACAATCGGAACATACACGTTGAAGGCCACTGAAGAGGGAGAAGTTTCTGGCTGTGGCCTAAACTTTGAGCCGCCTTCCGATCATGGAAAATACTTAGAATTAAAGTGCCTCGAAGCACACTCAAATATGAGTGAAAGGATGAGAAAATGGCTTGACGATCGAAGGAAAACACTTACCAAGCTATAAAAGAACCAAATAACTCTTGGAAGTGGCAAACAGATACTAAAACACTCAAGTTTGCACAGCGACTAGACGAACAGTACAGCTTGTGTGCATGTTGTTTCGCGTATTCACTGGTTTCGTACTTGTTTAATATTTCAGTTTGGTTGTTGTGTGGAGGAGAATTTTTCAAAGGGAGCTTAAATTTTTGCATGCCATGTTTTCATTCAGACATCATAGCATCGGTGAGGGGTTTCTTCTCTCGTGATGTTGGCTGACATCAATCAATGGCGAGCAGCAATTGGTTGTTTTCGTGCCTTCACAAGCAGATCAGTGAGATTTTGTTACGAGCTTAGATTTTTCTCGGTGCTGTTGCAAATTATTAGGTTGTACCAATTTGCCGTTTGGTTCATCTTCATTTCTCTACTTATTTTACCCCTTTCGGTTACATGCCCTTGTTTTCCCGTTTGTATTTATGCATAAGGGTATTCTTGTACGTACTCTCTGGACTTCTTAAACGGGTCCCCTTTGCATTGTGCAGTCTCTTCCGTTCAAAAGGGCTTATCTATAAGGTACGGAGATGTGGTATATCGGGAAACCTACTGTTGCTTCTTCGAAGTTTCTTGTCAAATAGGAAACAAAGGACTGTTTTAAATGGCCAGTCTTCAGGCTGTGGAAATATCTCCGCCGGTGTTCCACAAGGCTCGATCTTAGGCCCCCTCTTTTTCTTGATTTACATCAATGATTTGTCACAAAATCTGAGGTGTAGTGTAAAACTATTTGCAGATGACACATCACTCTTTACTATGGTTAAGGATACAAGTGCAGCTGCAAGTGATATGAACCATGACTTAGATCTTATTAGATTATGGGCACATAATTGGAGGATGTCCTTCAGCCCAGACCCTAGGAAGCAAGCTGTTGAAGTAATCTTTTCAAGGAAAAATGTCCAAACTGAACATCCTGTTATCCTTTTTAATGACTTACCGGTCAAGAAAGTGGACGAACACAAACATTTAGGCATAATACTAGACTCTAAGCTTTCGTCCTCTGCTCATATACACGCGGCGATAACTAAGTCAAGAGAAGGGATTGGAATGCTAAAGTTTCTATCCAAATACCAGCCAAGAAACATCTTAAGCGATTTATATAAACTACACGAAAGACCCCATTTAGATTATGGTGATGTGATTTATCATGTGCCTGAAGGAGACGATGGATCTAAGAGTTACCTTATGGGAAAACTTGAATCAGTGCAATATTCTGCTGCACTAGCAGTGACAGGAACCTGGAGAGGAACATGTCGGGAGAGGCTGTACAATGCGCTTGGATGGGAATCCTTAAGTTCAAGAAGATGGAATAGACGTTTAATTCTTTTCTATAAATTCATCAATAACTTGACGCCTGATTACACGCGAAACCCCATTCCACCGCTGCATGAAACAAACTATGTTTTTCGAAACCAGCCAGCAGTAGGGCAAATAAGGGCAAGAACGGAGAAATTCAGAACTAGTTTTTACCCTAACTGCTAGTTTGAGTGGAATAAACTTGATCCCGTGGTGAGAGCAACCACTTCAGTTAGCGTTTTTAAAAAGAATTTATTTTCACAGATTAGGCCTCCTGCTAACTCCGTATATGGCATTCACAATCCTGAAGGGATTGCGTACTTAACTCAGTTGAGGGTTGGGCTAAGCAAACTCAATTTTCAAAAATTTAGACACAATTTTAAAGACACAATCAACCCAATGTGCCCAAAAAATGACGGCATAGAGGACACGGAACACTTTTTGCTGCTCTGCAATTCTTTCGCGGAGTATAGACGCAGTCTTCTCGCTGGTGCTAACGATGTGCTCCAAACGTACAGATATTCCGAAGCTCCGGGCGATAGAATTTTACAACTTCTTTTATACGGAGATGAAAGCCTGCCTTTGGAAGCAAATGCTTTAATACTGAACTTGACAATTAAGTTTATTTTGGAAACAGAATGCTTTGATTAATCTTTCGACTTCCCTATGAACACCCCCATACCCCCAACCCTCCATGTATTTATTGTTCTTATCTATTTATGCGTGATAGTTTGAGGTAGCTTGCAACCAAGTAATTTCTCTTCTAACCTATACCTCTTTGGGTTTTAAATTTCCAAACTTTTAATCTGCAATTACTTGGTTACAAGCTACCTTAACTCGTAGCTTAACGTCGCATTTACTTGTAGTATGTTGTTTCGTCTATGTTTTTCGTCCCCCCGTTGTTTCGTTTTCGTTGCGTACAGTTTCTTGCATTGTCCTCGTCTTGTTTCATGTAACCATGGGTCATGGGGTAGTCGTGTAATTTCGCTCCTCTTGGTATCGTCCCTGTAGTGTCGTATAGTTATAATTAGAAAGTATGGTAGAATGTAACAAATATTGTAAATTTTTATCTGAATGTAAAAAAAAAACAGTACAGCTTGCCGTATATACTTAAGTGAAGAGGATCCCCCAGATTTTCGACCGTTACTAGGGCTGTCGGGATTGGCTGCGCTCGCTGCAGTCCCTTTTCCTAATTGGCAAATGGTCTATTGTTATTATTGCTCAAAGTGGTACACTACGTGACGAAAAATGACAGAGCTTTCATTATAACTTACGAAAGAAGAAGTTTTAAAGAGAAATAGCTAACTAAATTTTGCAGATTTGTGTTGCTAAAACGTCGAAAACTTTTTAACCCATTTGTTGACATCAGAAGTCTTTACAATATAAGATAAGAAGATCGACGAGGCAATTTGAATGCGAAAAGAGCTTCCAATGCGAGTAAGAGTTCATAATCGCGGCCACAAGTTTGAGACCACAGGTTAGTCGGTAACATTTGTTGGCGCAACGGGATCCAATGCTAGTGCCCTACCTAATTTATTCCCCTGGAGTTGTTTAGGGGCAAGTTTCCATGTAGATTCCGAATTTCGAAACTCTGTATAAGTTTGCTCTGACGTCGTATAGAAATACTTTCTACGTTAGCCCAAGCAATCAAAAGATTAATCGTCGACAGTACCTTCAGGCACAAACCATTCTTTTCTTGGTTTATATCAAACCATGTAGCTTAACAGTCCAGCAATAAAAGTGTGTGAACTCTCCCTCTATCTATTAATGTTTTTAAGTTAGCGATGTCATCGGTATTGCTGTTGGTGAGAAGAGGAGGGGCTAAATATGTCCTGAATCCTGTGCATGCCTTAAATCCTCTGTACTGCATATCAACAGTAGTTGGAAGCACTGTTAAAACCTCCTTAAAATCATACCATTCTTACCTCTATCTCTAGTATTCTACAAGGCCTGAGCAAAGCAATTGGATATTGGTTGAAAGTACTAACAAAGCAGTATTTTACGTGCATAAACAATTAGAAAATATACATTTCTAACGGCTTTAACGTGACTTACTTCACTTTGCTAATATTTCCCATCATTTTCTTGATATTCAGTAATCCAATATAATCCAAGTATATAAGATCATACTGGTTTGAACTGACACTTGGGCAGCTACTACTCCCAGAAGCTCCAAGTAACCTAAGAGAATGAAAAACAAAAAGTTGGGGTCCTTGTTTATGAAACGACATCAGCTGCAAAGAATGAAAATCATTCCAAATCTTTATCAGATCCAAACAAAGTAAAAGAACCAGAGGCACCAATAACCGATGCAATTTTGTTATTTCTTGTTGTTTGAAGTTGAGTTTTAGAGCACCAATTTGGAACCTTTTCTGGTACTTCAAACATTTGAACTTGCGAAATGGTATGGTTTAATGTATGGGGGGAAAAGCCAGGCAAAAGTACCGCCACAAAGAAATGGCAAGATCAACACTTTAAATCATGTCAAGGGTTTCTGATCAATAGTTTTGGAAGAAGAAATCATACTTCTTGAACTAAATTGCGATAAACACGACGGTCGGTAGGTAAAATTAGACAATATTTAGCGATAATAAAAAATTGAGCATATTCCTGTTTACGAAAGATGGTCTGTTATTTGACTTTTATAATGCAAGAAGCAATCTGTCTTGACAAAAACTGAAATCATTGGTATTCCATTTATGATGACAATTGCAGTGCTCATATCATTTATTTCTCATCTTGTCGTTTAGTCTTTTTGAGTTTTAGTTGCTTTGAAAAGATACAATGGAGTAGACCAGCCAGTGTATCCGCAGAAAGTGTCTTAATTTCTGGATACTTACATCAATTTAACTTGGAACAATGGGTTCCTTCTCAAAAACACACTTGTCATGGAGTGCAGGATTGCCTGCCCGTCCATAAGAGTCTTAACTTTGGGCGCCCAGAAACATTTTCCATAAGGCATAATTTCAAATGCTCTTCCTTGGGTCCTAACCTCGTTGACTCATCATTTCAAAAAGGCCGTACGGTTAAACAATTTCTCGTATCAGACAGCACAATGACGCTATTTTTGTGCAGCCTCTGGTCTGTTAGGGCATAAAAATTAGGGCCAAAGGAAGTATCTTGGGGGAGGGGCACAATACTTCAAGGGCACTTTGGCACTTTTTCCTTAAGCTAAAGGACATTTCCTGAAAATGAAAAAGCGTACTTCTTTGTTAATTCAAAAATCTTGGGGGGGGGGGCAAGTGCCCAAAGTGCCCCCCGGTTCCTACGGCTTTGATAAAAATTCACTAAAATATGAATACACCCTTAATATAAAAACGTAACAACCCCCAATTAACACCTTTGATCTTGCAAACCAGTCTGAATTATAAGATTGCTTCGAAAAGTGAACCACCTCTGATCATAGCCAAAATTCTAACGGCCTGTTTACATGGGAGTTTTAGCCCGGGGTGCAATTTCAGTTCGTTTACCAGAAGTGAAACTTCATCCCTTTTTTACGGTCAAAAGCTTGTAAATATCAGTTTGTTATTACATGAGAACCCCCCCCCCAAATGCTGAGATTTCAGCTTGCTTAGCATTCGCTGAGATGGTGCTTTACCTACCAATGCACAAAAGGTTAATGATTAAATATCTGACTGAAATACGGTCTTGTTTGATGGTGAAATACTTCAAATATCAGCCTAATGGCTCAAAGGTTTTAAAAGACATGGCTCTTTATTCGCGGAATTTCGGCATATGGTAATACATTAAAAACCCACAAATGAAACCATTTCATACGAAACTGCAGCCTGACATTTTGCTGCAATGGACAACTTCAAACATGAAGTGTTCTTATCTGCATTTACTCCTTGACAAAAGATGCAGACTAGCAAGTTCTGATTTCAAGAATCATTTTCAAGCACACTTATTCCACCTAATTTCCCAGTAAAATGAAATAAGCCCTAACGGCTAAGAAACTGAAGAAAATACAAGCTGATTTCGCAAAACCAGTTCTTATCTGCGGGTTCTTACTACAGCTTCTTTGGTCGTGTGGAGATTACTTTGTAGGAATTACTTTTATTGTTTTCTTTATGTTTTCACTGAATTTCTATGTATCTAATAAATTACAGCACTTCCTCTGTCGTGATACTAGAACATTACTTGATGAGGAAAACTGAAATTGAAATTAACAGCGACTGGCTTATCTGAGCAAATAAGGTGGGATCATGTTTAATCTCAAAGTAAACTGAGGTAAGTAAAGGATCAAACTGAATGGAAAGATCAATATGAAAGGTTTCTGATACAAGAACTGGGGACTCTCTTGGCTGAGATTTGGTGCAAATATCAATTTTCTACCAATACATACTTGATGTCTTCCTAATGAAAATAATCTATCAGTGTTCAATTGTTTATGACCAATACCAAACAAGGTCAAATCAACCGACCGTTTATGCTGTTTCTATCTTCGATGTAAGTGTTGTTATACCATTGATAAAGCAACAAGCAGCATGCACAAACAATCTAAATATAACAAACCTTTTGACTTCATTATTGTCTACTGAAACTGTTATATCATGTCCAAGAAGGTACGAAGATGCAATCAAATCACTCCATTGCACTAGCTCACCGAGGGGACCGCCGGTAACTGAATTTGCTCCAAAGTGATAAACTTTCTCATCAGCTAGGAGACCAATGTATATCAAAATCTGAAGAGAAAGGTATTAAAATGATTTATCAGATCATACAAAATTTGTTAACCGTTTTTAAAAAAAGGACTAATAGATATTTGCGTGTAAGCGCAACGTTAAAGATACTATGGCAACTAATGGCTGCAAAACAGCAATTAACACTGCCACTCTGCAAAAGTGTCGAGAGAAAGCAGAGAATTTTTTCAGGGAAAATAATAATGCGTCTGTAACTTGAAGTTATTTTGACAAAAATTACTTTAGTATTTGCTCAGTATTTGCTCAGTCGGCACGACGACAAAAGCAAAGAAACAAATAACCTTTCTTCAACCAGCATGCCTTCTTGAACGTGAACCAGCATGCCTTGAACGTGAACCAGCATGCCTTGAACGTGAACCAGCATGCCTTGAACGTGTCATCTCTTGGTTGCCCTTTTTGTCACCATTTTATGGGCCATGACGTGGTTAATGATTGCAAATTCCGTTAAAAAGTAGAATCTCTCTGTCTTTGCGTGATTTAGCTTGAGCAGAAAACGATAGTTTGGCCTATCAATTAGAAGTGGCTCTTCCAACAGCTGTCCAACACTGAACATTCACTTGCGACGATTTGTTTCACAGAGTTACCCTTGGCGCAACTTTGTTAAACAAGATGAATCTGATTTGAACTTTGTTTGCATCTGAAAATATGTAACCAGGAGCAAACACGGAAAGTACCAGGAACAAACACGAACGATTAACTCGTGTTGTTTGGACGAATTTGGAAGAACGTTTCCTCTTTTGCATAAAACAATTGAAAATTGCTTTCACTGAAGCCCGGCATTGCAAAAACGCTAATGCAAGAAACCATGCGGGCAAACATTAGATAAAGTAGGTACCTTTTTCCTGTTGTAACTTGTTAATGGTCTCTTTTCTTGAAGTGATGCAAGGCCAGTCAACCAATCCTTCCATGTATCTGTTAGCCTCATCTTCATCCACCAGTATCTTTGTGCATCTGCAGTATGTAATTTTGCAAGCAATTGGGCGATACCTTTCTGACCTAAATCCTACGACCAAAACAGTGCTTACAGAGATGATGCCCGACGACAAAACAACGATCTATAATTTAGCAAGTAAAGAAAAAAGAAAAAATGACCGAGTAAAGTAGGATGCAACATTCATGACAGTATAACCTTTCATTTTATCATCAAAACATGCCAGTCCCGGACATATCCTTTAACCATAGAAATACAAACGCGTTATTATTTGACATCAAACAAATTTTCGTTCAACAGTCAATACTAGACAGCTAACAAAGTCATCAAAGGGCTTACAGTAATGGCAGACCATGTAGGTCGAAATTATTTTAGTTCAATAAATGTTACCCTGGGTACTAGATTCTATCTCTTACGGGGTCTGGTACCCAAGTTACAAACACGGGAAACATTTAGGACGATGGTTGATGGCCTTTTGTGTTTCATATGAGTTGATTGAAGGAGTGAATAGAATGGATATATCTATAATTTTGCTTTGAAAGGAAGGTGTTATTGGACAAGGGACGTTATAGAGCGGAATTGAACAGAGTTTCTCTTTCCTTTCGTAATCGTCAGGATCAAAGTACGTAATCGTAATCGTAAGGATCGTAATCGTAATCGTAAGGATCAAAGTACGTAATCGTACGTAATCGTAATCGTACTTAAAAGTACGTAATCGTAATCGTAAGGATCAAAGTACGACGGCGGGCCGGCGCGGCGCCGCAGGCGACCCGCGGCAAGCCTAGCATTTAAACAAGAATGCTCATGTTACTTCTTGTTCGAAATTTGGTTATGTGTAATTACTTTAGTTTGCTTAAAATCGGGGTAATATTTTTCTGGGTTCTATGAAGGTTTTATAGATTTTTTATCTCTTTGGAGTTCAAGAGAATTGACTTAACACTATTTCAGGTCTGATAATATTGTAGCTATTCTTCGGGGAGGAGCAAAAATTTGCTCAAAACACCATATCTTGGGGATGACCGACTTTCCCATGGGGTATATTGGTCCTCTCTTTCGAAGGGCTAAAGATAGACGTATATAATTCAACAACTCAAAAATAAACGACTGGTTGCCACTGCCACAAGAGACTCGAAACCAATAATTTCCATCTGAAATCCACCGACATTTATCAGTGCTACTGTAAGTTTCAATCAGTCACAGAAGGTTCTTATAAAACATACACTGGACAACATTCTAAGAGAAACTTAAAGATACTTACTGGTTTTTCACTGAGTTGTGAAATTGGTGTAGGAGTTGGTCGTGCTTGTCTGCCAGGCAATAACGGACACCAATGTTCTACCTAAAATTGAGATATAGAAGAAACTTTATTTACCTTGCTTTTGCTAACATGTTATGAGCAGAAGACCACGCGTTTGCTATCAGCAATCTACCATGATCCGCAAAGAATGGTGTAAACCTCCAACTCTGCAATGCGAAAACTTCAGACGAACGAGATTCGAGCCCTATTTTACCACATCAGAGTCATGACAAGGAGTCATAAACTCGATTAGACTGCCGAAATCATTCCTTATAATCATTCAATATTTTGATCTCATTTCCTTTCGCTCAAACAAGTACTCACTCAAACAGATTCTAAACGAGGGCCAAAATCTTACGAAAAATGGGAAAAAAGTTTATTGCTGGCCTTTTGGCAAAGCTTCGAGACGTGATGACTAAAGGAGAGTTGCTATCAATATAAACTCGGAGCAATTTCTCTTCGGAACTATTAACGACATCAGTATTTCCAATCTTAAGAGTAACTGGATCGTCACATCTCAGCCAAAGAACCAGAAGATGGCGTTTATCTGAGTTTAAATTCATAAAGTTGTCAGCAAACCATTTTAATGTCACGTTAAGACCAATTTCCAGTCAGCGGAATTCTCCTAGAGGGCGGAATCTTAGATAATAATGGGTTGCTCAGCCGTAGCTATCTATTCAATTTCAGAGCGACATATTCTTTCACAAACAATAGAAGTTCCGCCCGCTCAGAAAATTCCACTGATTGGCCTTTACAGTCATTTTCAAGCTTATTCGTATGTTATCTAGGCTCCTATCGCAAGAATAGATAGTAGTGTCATCTGCATAATTGCAGATATATGAGTTTTTAATAAAAAGTAAAACATCATTAATGTACATGTTAAACAAAAGTGGTCCCAAAACTGACCCCCGAGGAACGCCACGTGTTAGGTCTTTCCAATAACTGAAGGAACCATTTACCTTAACTCGTTGTTGCCTGTTTGTGAGGTAATCGTTAAATGAGTGTTCATGCTTCGTGAGAAAAACCATAAGCATGCAATTTTGCAATCAAGAGATTGTCTAATACCATCATTTATTTCATTGCGGAAAACTGTTAATCATGCAGTCAGTCTAGGAACCGATTAGCTATGACGATAGTTCTGTTGCCCCAACACATGGTACTGAAACAGCAGTCACCGTCACCACCATGCAGTCACTATGAAAATATAAACTGCCTATCGTATAAAAATGAGCTTTGATGTCGCTTTATCAGAGATGATGACTCATTATCTTAACTGCACGTTATTGGCACTGCACTGACTTAAAGATTTTAATTTCTTTAAGTTTCACTGCTGTTACAAAACCTACAGAAATTAAAAAATATACAAGTTTTACCAAAATGGCCGAAAAACTTGATATTTACCTGAAACGAAAGGTCCGACATGCAGAATAGGAAAAAAGGATTGATGCGAGCGGGGCCAATGCCGACAGCCCTAGTGACAGTCGGAGATCCGGGGAATACTCTCCACTTCAATGAAACAAGTAAACCGCACTGAGGGGGGGCGGCACTTGATTGTTAAATGATACTAGACGTGCTGCTCATATGGGTGGGTTTTTCACCTAAGGTCCCAACATATGGGTCTGTTTTTAACCTTAAGGTAGATGGGCAGTTTTCAAAATTGTTATCACAACTGAAGAAACTTGAATAGATCTTGCATCCTCAAATCAAGAAAATTAATAGACATGGTTACGAAAAATCCTGAAATTCATGCTAAAGGGTTCGAAATCCTGTCATACAAATGGTTTCTTTTGTCAAAGTCCAGATTCACGACGGGTTATGTTCACAGTCAAGTACCCCACCCCCCCCCCCCCCCGGTCTACCGGGTGAGTCAATAAAAACGCCTGGCGTTCGGAAAAATCCTGCTCCCTGAATATCAAAGCAATGCTATTGAAAACTGTCTTCTTTTATTCCCGATATGTCAAATTAAGTTCAGTAATTTACCCGGCTTTAATCGGCTATTCCTTACCGTCGAATAGGAGACTTTCTGCAGAAAGCCTCTTTCGAAAACCTGCAAAAACGAGTGAAAAAAGCAAGCAAAATTTCCCTTTGTTCTCCTTCCTAGCAATAATGACTCTTGGATGTGTTCATGTATTTTGTCCTCATGGGAGGATGGAATCCCCCTGAATAAGTCATTCACACTAAGGGGGAGAATTTTAAACCCACCAAGAGGAATGCAAGTGCTGAAGGATGCTGAAAGTCATCGCTGTGAGGTAAACATACGAGGGACTTTTGCTTTTAATTTTAGCACGTTGTTTAAGGTTTCTCAAAGGGATTCACTTCAGAAAATCGCATACAGAATCTGAACGGAGTGACCGATTTTAGCCAGGAAAATTTCTAAAAATAATTGAACATGTTAACTATTTCATATTTCATATTTCATATTTAATTCTTTTAAGGAGGGTTGCCCTTCAACAAGTTGGTTTTCAATGGGCCCTCCGATAAAAACATTAGTTACAATATAATACAAAAGGAAAAAGCTATGGATCTAATTAAACTATAAAACCTTATTTACAATATCTAAAACTTATATACAATGATGTTAAAAACTTTACAGTAAAAGTGAAAGGAAAAAGTGTCTGTTTCTAAATAGTTTTTTTGAAACTATGCAGAGAGGTTGCCTGCTTTGACTCGGCTGACAGGCTATTCCATAGTTTAGCACCTCTATAAGAGAAACATTTCTGGCCATTGTTTGACCTTTTCATCGGTAACCTCAAGTCGGTCCCAGTGTTACGAAGACTATATGATGAGCAATGCGAATGCGAATGCGAATTCGGGTGAACAAGTCACACAGATACTGTGGAGCCAGCTCATTCAGGGACTTGAAGACCATTGTCTTAGACTCACTGGAAATCAGTTGGTCAACGGTCTGCCATCCCAGCTCTTCGATAAGAGGTCTGCTTGGGGCATCAAAGCTGCTATTCGTTATTATCCTAGCAGCACGCTTTTGAAGTTTTTGTAGCTGATTAATTTCACTTGAACCAGCGCAGCCCCAGACAGAACAGCAGTATCGAAAGTGAGGCTCCACAATACCTGTATAGAGAGTTTGCAAAGTTTCTTTCGGAAGAAAAGACTTCGCATGTTTTAGAAATCCAACTGCCCTGGAGACCTTGGCAGACACTGTCTTGATCTGTTCTTTCCAATCCAAAGAACAGTCAATTTGCAAACCGAGGTATTTAGTCTTTTTGACTACATCCAGCTCACTATCACGTATTTTCAATTTCAAGTTCTTATTTTGACCCTTGAGACTACTATGTTTCTGCTTGGAGGAGATAAGCATAGAATGAGTTTTTGCTACATTCAGGGAAAGCTTGTTGCCTTGTAGCCAAGTGTCCAGTTTTGTAAGATCACTGTTAATAGCCTCATTCAGCCGAGTCATATCGTGAGACTGGTAGCACAAACTGGTATCATCGGCATACATGGACACGTTGGAATCCAGGACTGCTTGTGGGAGATCATTGATGTAGACAAGGAAGAGAAGAGGGCCAAGACATGAACCTTGTGGCACACCAATTTCCATGTCCCCGATTTCAGAATCAACCCCATTAACCCTACAAAATTGTTTCCGATTCGTTAGATAGGATTTGAACCAAGAGAGTTCACGATGATGTACACCGTAAAGCTCAAGCTTTTTGCAGAGAATGCTATGATCAACAGTATCGAATGCCTTTTTAAGGTCAATGAACACCAGACCCACAAGCTTTCCAAGATCCATTCCATTGTACCAGTCGTCAGTATTTTTGAGCAAGCAAGTTACTGTTGAATGAAGACGCAAAAAGCCGGACTGGCCGCATGAAAAGTGGCCGTTATCATTCATATACTGGTACAGCTGATTTGTTACTAATTTTTCAAAGAGCCTTGAGATGACAGGCAAGACTGATATTGGTCGATAGTTGGACTTATCAGCCCTGTCTCCATCTTTGAAGATCGGAGTAACTCTAGCAACTTTCCATGAGTCGGGGAAACGACTTGTTTCAATGGATGTATTGAACAAGAAAGCAAGCGAGTTTTCAATTAAAGGCAGCGCAAGCTTCAGAAAGTAGCTAGAGATGTTGTCAGTCCCAAAGCTCTTTGCTGTCTTGACAGTTGCAAATGCATCCCTGATTTCCTGCACTTCAATAGTCCTGAAATGAAATGTTGCCTTATGTTTGTTAATTTCATAGTCACCTGCAAGAAGGGGATTTGGGGCTGGATCTATTTTTTCAGCAAGATCCTTGCCTACTGAGCAGAAGAAACTGTTCATTGCATTAGAAATATCTTTTTTATGAACAGTTTCGGAACCAGACTCTTTAAGACAATCAATGTTACTGGATTTTGATCTCTTATTGAGGAGTTCATTGATTGCCTTCCATGATTCCTTCATGTTACCTTGACATGCAGAGATCTTATTAGTATAGTACTGCTTCTTTAGTTGGATATTTAGGACATTGACCTTGTTACGGACCTGTCTATAAGAGTCCATAAGGAATTGGGACTTTCTTTTGGCTGCAGCCTTTTTTAGCTTATCCCTCGTCTGCATTAGTTTCTTCAGGTCCTTGTCAATCCAGGGGCAGTACTTCTCCGAAACACGCATTAAAGTCATTGGGGCATGTTTCTCTATGATCAAAGAAAAAAGGTTTGACCAGTTGCTTACAAGAACATCTATGTCATCCGTTTCAGTAAGCATTTGCTCCCAACAAATGCCAGAAACATCGGCCAGGAATGCTTCTTCGTTGAAATTTTTCATCTTCCGAGTTTTGATCATTTTATGGCCTTTTTCCACTGCTCCATTGAATTTTCGAATGCAGTAAACCATATAATGGTCACTCGGGGAAACTTCATACACTCCGGATTTTACAATGTTTCTGGCATGTGTTGTAGCAATATGGTCAATTATAGAGGAAGTGGTTACAGTGACCCTAGTCGGTCCCTCAATAAGCTGTTTGAAGCTGAACAACTCATAGAGATCAAGCATGTGCTTTGAATTGTTATCTATGGGCTGCTCAGCTTGTTTTGGAGTGAGATCACAATTAGTGTCCCCTAAGAGGATTATTTCTTTGCCCTCTTTGTCCAAAAAAGAGAGAACTTTTTCCAGCTTATTGAAAGATCCAACAGGGTCGCTCGGTGGACGGTACCAAGCAAGAACAAGAAATGACTTGCTTTTTGGAGGTTCTACTTCAATACAGATGAGTTCCAAGTCATCATTAGGGATATCAAGACGACGTTTGTACTTGATAGAGTCCCTAATATAAATGGAAACACCCCCACCATTGCATGTCCTTTCCAGATGTTCTTGCTGGTACCCAGACACACTAGTAAGCTCCTTTGGGAATTCTGGATCGAGCTTAGTCTCATTCAAGGCAAGAATTTGAATCCCAAGGTCCCTAATTAGTAGCTGAACCTCATCTAGGTGACTGCGAAGACCGTTGATATTCAGGGATGCAATTGCCATACCCTTTTTAAATCCTAAATGCTGATGACACGGATTTAGAGAGAATTTGCAAGGTTGTTGTGAGTACTAATAATGGCCTAAGTAATGATGACATCGTAAATACCGTCGTGAAAATGCATAAGGAAGAAACTCTAAAAGTAAAGAGGTACGAGGATGGTCCTGTATCATACAAAATCAACAAAGATTATGTGGAAATGAATACGCTTTGCGAAGACTACATTGTGCAAAGCAAAGATAACATCGAAAAGAAGGAGGAAGAGAACGAACACGTGCAGGAAAATGAGATTAGCAAAGAGGATACGGTAAACGATTTGGAGTTACAAAATGGCCAAAATAGTTATGGCGACAATGTGAATGAGAATGAACATGGAAAAGTTGATGAGAGACATACCCTGGAAGACTCTTTTCTTGTTTTTCTCGATGGTGTCCGCACGCCCGAGAAATCTTCAATGAGTTTTTACCAGCGTGGGATCCCGGATGTCAGCGGTGGTGCTCCTCAAGGACTGGGAGACCATTCATCCTTGACAAAGTCCATAGACCCGCAAGCCACCCTATTCAATAGAACCAACTCAGCAACTCATTCTGATAGCCTTGTTGAAGTTATTGGCAAAATGGCGGACACTTTAAGCGGCCAAGTGGAAATGCTACGCGACGAAAAAATTCTAAACCGCATGCTTAGAAACACCATCGACGTCCTTAAAGATGACATAGGAGACAAAGCAACGAGGATAAAAGAATTGGAAACAATCCTTGAATCAATGAGCAAACCATCTCATGACAATGTCAACACTAATTTTAAGAGCCAGCAACCTTCCCAAGAGAACGCACAAAAAGCATACAAGGTCCAACAAGAGAATTCACAAAAAGCACACAAGGATCAACAAGCTTGCGAGCCCCCAGAGATCGAGCAAACTCAAGTAACACCTAGCTTTGCTTCCCAATTAGAAGACTACGTAAAAGCAAAACGAGAAAAGTACGAAGAGCATCTAGTAAAATGCAAGGCAGAAGAAATGCATTCCCTGAAGAGATCACAACAAATTCCTGACAAAGGAAAGATTCACAAAAAGAATAAAAGAAACAAACAAAACAAAGTAACCCCAGAGAAAGTTAACAACGTGCAATCAACAGGTGAGAAGTCTGGTCTTGAATCTGAATCTAATGACAAGAAACAAACAAGGCCGGTACATGAAACTGATGCTGATAAACTGGCAGAGAAAGCAAAGAAAACATCGACTCACACTTGGAAAAACGGAACAGTGCTTATTACGGGTGACAGCATGTTAAATGGTATAGAGGAAAGTAAATTGCAAATGAAATTTGATGTGAAATTAAGAGCTTTCTCTGGAGCTAACACAGAAGACATGCATTCCTACTTAAAGCCACTTTTGAAGAAGGAGCCCACCACAGTCATTTTACACATTGGGACCAATGATTCTACTGAAAATGGTATAGATTCTGACAAGCTGGTCAAAAGAATTCTTGATCTTAAAGATGAAATCGAAAAAATGGTACATGGGTGCAAAGTCATCATATCACTTCCAATCCGCAGAAATGACAATCCCAAGGCTAATAAGATATTATCAGATGTACGTGAAAAGATAATCTCACTCAAACTGGACACAATAAACAACACTAACATCATGAATGAACAACTTGGTCGCAGAGGGCTCCACTTAAATCAGCACGGAAATGCCAGGTTTGCACAAAATCTTATCAACAAATTACGATATGTTTGACGGAGCATTTATTGAAAATCATGACCCATCCCCGACTCAAACCCTTAACAGGGAGGCTGCCTGCAATGCTGCTTTTGCAGCTAAAAATCTGACACCCACAAGTGATACTGTTGCGTCTGGCAGGTGTCATCAGCATTTAGGATTTCAATGACACATTGCAAAATATCGTTGCTTATATTCGCATCGTCGTTCTTGCCCTTGGGCTTGGCTGCGCCTTCCTCCTGATGTTCCAAACATGATACAAACTTAAAAATCAGTTAGCAGACAAAAGCTATTGATATAATGCTTTGAATGAAATTAGCGAGAAAAAAATTAAATAATTGACTCACCTCACTCAAATACATGATAAACGAACATATACTGCCATTAACTCCATAGCGAGCATAACATTCATCCTTCTTCCAAGAATTTCTCATCCACTACAAGCAAAATTGATGTTCGTTACAATTTTATCTCGATACCACAAATTGAAGCTACACTTCCATAAATAGGTCAAACTGCTGGGGCTTGGCTGCCCTTCAGATATTTTTCAACCTTTCGTAAATCTTTCCTCAAAAGCATCAGACATACATAAGATTGCATTTGCTCATTGTTAGGGCAATTTGGGCTTTGAGGGAACTAGCCCATCTCCCCAAAAGCAAACAACCCTCCGGAAGGTTGGGTTGGAAGGAAAACCTGCATTTTCCCCGCCGCAGAACACGAAGCCAGGAAATGAAATGAACGAAGCAAAGTGTTCCCCCAACCCCAAACCAAAAGGAGAGCAACAGCGCATGACCCGAAGCCAAATAGGGTTGCAGCGTAAATACGATGAGAAAATGCAACCACTTTAAGCGATCGTTAAGATGATACTTCGAAATTTTGCATTGCTAACCAGAGGCGGATAGATGAAACTGAAATTTCTAACTAAAACTGAGGCTCCATACCTCGCGCTAAACCTATGTAGAATTGCATTACAACTGGCCGATAAAATGGCCTGCTGGAACGTAGCTCAAAAGGAAAGCATGGCTCGAAGGCCACAAACACGTAACACACAAACATACAAGCAAAGCCCGAAGTTGAGTTATTGTTGCTCTGTTTGGGGCTGCTGTAGTGAATCAAAATTAACGTCTTGCAAAAAATTCAAAACAGAGCTGCAAGAATTGTAACAAATAGCCCATACGATGCTTCTGCTGCTCCACTAATTCAGAATCTTGGTTGGCCGACTATCAGTAATCTTATAAGAACAGATACCGCCACGCTAACATATAAGTTTTTGAATTCGCTTGCCCCAGCCTACATGAGAAAACTATTTACAAAATATTTAGATGATAGCGAAAGGTCGTTGCGTTCAACGGAAACTGATCTTAGGTTACCGTTGCTAAAAACTGCCAATGGCCAAAAGGCCTTTTCATATTGCGGTGCAAAACTTTGGAACAGTTTACCAAGAGAAGCAAAATTGGCACCTTCCCTAAAAAATTTCAAGGAACGAATATAGAGGGTGGTGTAATTTCAATTTCTATTCATGTCTGTTATATTTTATTGTAAATTAGGTATTATAGTGTATTACATTGTAAATTAGGTTTATGAAATTCTTTTGTCCTTAGTTTAGCCTCTTTTCCTTTGTTTTATTTTAAACAGGTCAGTTTGGAAAACATGCATATGAAACTTATTACCTGTATAAATATTTTAAAATGAAAATGAAAAATGAAGTCTATTTGAACCAAAATTGCTCGACTCGCTGCCGATAGTTTTAGCACTTTGATATGCAACCACTCAGCACGAGTGTGCAAAAAATTTACTAAATTCACAAATCAAACTCTGCTTTATACTGCTTGGAAGAAACCATGCCACATGCACGACCATCAATGAACACGCAGACGACAAAAACATTACATCTCTAGAGAGTCAAAACCAATGGTTCTTCAAATTGCCAGATTTTGAAAATCTGTAACAAACAATACAAAGCATGTTCGTTGCTTTAACTCCCATTAGAATTTCATTCTGATCGTCATTAACATATAGACGCGTATCAAAGCATACTCTTATAACTGAATATTAAAGAATGACGTTAAATCTCTTTCCAAATCGACTCGCACGTAAAAGAGTGCCCTAATTTAGATTTGATCCTTTTTCTATTTATTGGGAAAAGGGATTAACAAAGCAGGCAATTTACTTGAAGTGTTAAGTACTTACTTTGTTGAGAGACGGGAGGGAAATATGCAAACTGCAGGGCTGTCGAAGCCACAATATCTGGTACCACCGTTAGAGACCCGAAACCAGTAGGGGTCCTAGGGGTAGAGTGCTCCCCAGGAGAACTATTTGTCTCAAGCTTTGCTTTGCCTGTAGGACTTTCTATGATCTACTTGTCTATTTGTGGGAGATTTCACTGGAGAACTGCTGAATCAAACATGAATCTATAAAGTTACAGAATAAATACTGGCAGAAATTATTGAATTTGCGAAGTATTTTGATTAATTGTGCGAGTTGCAAGGTTGGATTATCTAACCATTGGATTATCTAACACTGCATTAACTAAAGAATAAGCTCAGTCATATAACACATGAATGTGAAATATGTTCCTACAATCGTTGTTGTTGCCGTTGTTGTTGATGATTTTGCCGTCAGAAAATCTGGTCATTTGCACTCCTTTGCAGTCATCATATCGGTCTTGCAACTGTAAGAGCAATGCACGATACGAATATCACAAGTTCATAGTCACAAGGCAGCAAACTTCGTTTAAGCAGAACTGTCACTTATCTGAACCACTGCCAAATTCACCTCGAATATTTCAGATAAATTTAGTTCCAGTGAAATCAATTACGGCAGGAATTTCCAACATTGTGATGAACAGCTTGGAAAAGTTTGGCTCAGATTGGTGACCTTTTGTGGCAAATCAAGCTACACTGCGATTACTTGCTATTTACGTACGACTACTTCGATTAGAACAGACAGCGGAAAAACGTTTCTTACCGAATATACTTTATCGCCTTATTTCGTCTGGCCATATGGTCCTATGCCCCTTCCTCCCAGCATTGCACATGAAAACACTGACAACACTCCCCTTTGCGCAAACTATAAAAAGAGTACGGTAGTAGGGAAACAGACTTCTGCTTGTTTCAAAATTTTTATTCTGAAACTACTTACGGCAATTTTCTCTGCACAGTCAGGGAACGATTTGTCCTTCGGTATTTCACATCCAAGATTCTCCTCTTTCTGTCGTCCAGCCAAGAGGGGGCACCAGTCTTCAACCTATCATATTTAAAGTTACATATTAAACACATCTTGGAGACGCTGGTGATTCATCTAATCAAAAGCTTATCCAAACCACTGTTTTTCGTCAGATGGAAATAAGATTTACGAGAACCGAGCCAGTCAGAGAAGAAGTCATAAAATGGCTATAAATTTTCAGCTGTAGGACATTGAGAGTTGCACAGCTTCCAGACAAGAAGCTCAGAGACAAATCCGCGCTTGGGATGACTGATGATAAAATAGTAGATTATACTGTTACAAATGTGTCATACTATTTCACAATTCTTCGCCTCTTCTCTGCAAACTTTCCTATTCAAAGAAGCAACAAGTGCACAATGACGTCATCTCACATTCCGACCAGTGCACCATTACTTAGCGCTCAGCGCGAATGAGGCTGTCCCATTGTCTTCACGCTTCTAAATAGTGGCTAGCCCAGTTAACATGTACTCCTACAAATTGGCAATGATATTTACAGCCTAACTTAGTAAAAGTGTTCAGCGAGTTGACAGTTGTTACAAAATAAGGATCAAGTGTTTTAGCCGATTTTTTGCTCGTGGCCCATGGCCGGAAACCTTCAAAACCCCAATTTCACGAACCAATCAGATGGTGAATAAGCGACTAAGACAAAAGAAACTTGTGATGATTTTTCTAAATTTTATTTACCTTCATAAAAGGTAACCAGGACAAAAAACTGCTGGAATTTTCCCGTAGTGTTTTGATGCTTGTGCCACGAGTGCAAAAAGTAGTATAATACATAAATTTCCCAGAAGCATTGCCATATGACATGACATACGTCAGCGAACCTCAACAGATATTTTCAGTTCAAACAAAAATCACAGGGGCCTCGGGTCTTGAACAAAAGAAACTGTGGTGGAAGGACAATGGAAAGAACAATTGGAAACGAGGGTATCTGGCGTTTTAAGATCGTTCTTACAACAATCACTATTGTTGTTACTATTGTCTCCGGTCCAGAATTCCTATTGTTTGGGGTTTGGTGCCTCGTTGCTTTTGGAGAAGCCATAACTTATGGGAACCATGAGATATTTAAACTGGCATCCAAATTTGCGTACCTCAACATCTGGCGAGCGGGGCCGCGGAGAGGATATATGGCACCCGGGTCAAAATGAAACGTCAGCCCCTTGCAAAGCGAGTTGAGAAAGGTACGCCGAACGCGTACACAGGCGCACACATATAGGGGGTCCGGGGGCATGCTCCCCCGGGAAAATTTTTAAAATCAAGGTTGCTAGAATCGCTCTGATAGCTATTTGCGCCTCTGAGTACAATCATCATGGCATCGAAAGCAGCGAGTCATTATGCACAAGAATCACAATATGATAACAGTTTATGGCCATCCACAAGCCAGAGAGGCATTTCTTAATTAGAAACAGCAATCGAAATTTGCTTGATAGCTGAGAGATTGATGTATGTTTGTATTTTCTTTTAGTTTTTATGAGCACTAGAAATATGATTTGACTTTACGACAATTTCAAGGCCTAAAACTCTTGATCAAGTCATACAAACATTCCTCTCACCGGACAATAAAAAAGGAGAAGTTTTCGCTGGTTGGAGATATCATCTGCACATTTATTGCCATGGGATTGAAGCTACTACAATATTTTTTAGAAAAGATACTCCTGAGAGAGGTAAAATGCCCTTGTGTATTCTTCCGTGAGAGGAGAGGAAATTCCCTACAATTTAATTTAATAAAATGTTACAGTGCCATTTCAGGCATTTTGGAATCAAAGAATTAAGTGAAGTGGAATTTACCTAAAGTTTCAGAGCTTGTCAAACACGAAAGAAATCACAAAAATACTTTATGGTCTGCCTGCTTTACAATTGAATTTGAATCATTCATATCCGTTGAGTACCCTACGACTTTTTTTCCAGCTCAACCGGTATATTTTAATGGTTTAGATGTTGTATTTAGCTATTACTGTCCTATTCTTGATTTTGATATATTGTGACATTTTGAGAAATTATTGGGGTCTATTTTCCAGGCAAAGTCTAGACACCAGGTCTGGATCATATTTTGAAAAAACGAGTAATCATTTATGGGCCTCTATTGCTATTGGCCGGCCCCGGGTTTTGACCCCCCTGACCCCCCTCTCCTCGGCCCTACTAGCGAGTAGATTTCTTCAAAAAATTCAGGAAATTTTCAGCAGTTTTTCATCCTGGTTGTGTTTTATGATGGTAGTTGAAATTTAGAAAGTCTTCACGGGTTTCTTCTTTCTTCTTCGCTTATTAGCCATCTGATTGGTCGGTGAAAATGTAGCTTACGAGCGAAACTCAGCTGAAACATTTGATTCCTATCTTAGCTGTTACGAACGTCATGATGTGGGAAAGACTGAAAATTTTACTTCAGCAGTTGTTAGGTTCTTTTTCAAACACTAATTTGTCAACTAAAGGCTTTTCTTATATAGTAGAGGGGCTATGAATGAAACTCTAAAAAATTACAGTTTTACTACTTTTTTCTTCTCTAGGGAACAGTCATTTGACTCTGGATTATTTCATATCAGTTGATTTCAATACTCTAGTCTTTCTCTTTAGTGTATTCATTAGCAGTTTCAAAACAAAATTACAAAAAGCGAAACAATAATATGAAGAATCTTAAGAAGCACATTGTTTACATCTATCTCAGCATTGGTATTACAATTATGATGAAAAGGAAATATAAGATTTATTCATTCAAAAAACACCAAATTTCCAAAAGACTATAAAAATCTTTAAAATGGTTACCTCACTTAAGTACTTGAGAATGGAACAGACACTGCCGTCGACACCTCTAGTTGCATATTTTGCATCGGATTTCCAATATTTCTTCATCCACTGAAAAAAGAAATATTGCTAAAAAACCATGAAACAGGCAAAGGAGCACTTTTTTACCAAGTGCACAAAAAGCTATATTTAGGTATGTCGCAATAAATCATATACTAGGCCGATTTTGACAATTATAATGTAATCTTTTGTCAAAAATCTGAATGATGTTGACAATTGGAAACTTATGGTTCGAAACGTACAAACATGTTTAAGTTTTTTTATCGTTTATCTCAACTATGTTCAAGTCTCCAGGAATTGTCAAAGTATCTATGTCAACCACCGTTTAAGAGCCTCCTGGAATTGTCAAAGTATTTACGATCACATGGAATATCGATAAATGAAACTAACAATGGTTGTCGTCGCTTGCCTCATCCTCCGCTTCATAATCAAACTCCGCTTTCCAACGAATTGTCCAATGTTGACAATTTTTGTTGATTTGTGGCAACCTAATTCCCTAGCCATAATTCCTTGAAAAACATTACCTTGGAAACAGCATGCATCAACCGAAAAACATCAATAAAATTTTTTGGCAACATCAAAACTTTAGCAAAATTATCAAAGCGATTGAAATTATTGCAGGCGTAGTGGCGCAGTGGTGCTATTTGACAGCCAGAGCGCTCAGGAGGACAGGGTTCGAGACCTGGTCGAGCTCCACCACTTGAGCGTCATGACTTGGGGTCGCGGACTCGATTAGGTCTGCACCAGCGCTTGGCAGTAAATAAACGAAGCTTCACCTTTACCTTCAAAGCAGCAATAAAAGACTGGGCATGGATGAAGCTAACCCTCAATTACAACCTATTCACGAGCTTCCCTATTGCCTTGTCTTGCTCAGTCTTCAGAAAATCTGATCATTGTGCTTCGATCGACTCTGACTTGTTGCAGACCAGGGATTTTAATCAAATCGCTTGTAACGCGGGAAGTGGACGACCGAAAAATAAGAAGAAAAACTTACAGAGTATAATCTTTGATGTTTTTGGCTCGAGACAAAATAATCTTAAAAACTAGCCTAGCATTTATGGCTGAATGTCGAAAGTGGATAGTTTATTGGTACCCGGTATCAAAAGCACATTGTGGTGAATGTGTTTAGTTAGGTTTTAGGATGACACTACTAATAAGCGATCTGGCCTTGCATACACCCTTTTTGATAAGAATGCTATAAACTTTTTCCAGCCTCGATATCCTTAAGAAATTTTTGCTTTAAGCATGAATACATTAATTATAACCTTTTCTGATCATCAAGTGAAACCAATCTAAAAACTGCTTACATTTATTTGCACCATATGCAGGGGGAAAGAACATGCATATGGTCCTGACTACATATGGCTGGATAATGTTCAAGCCTGTCAGTCACTGGATCATACTTTCTCCCCCGAAAAAAAACAATCACATCAATGTCATATTTGTGAAATTAAATGAATATCGATACGATTAAAGCTTGTCTAATTCAAATATTTTGGATTATTTTATGGACCCATCAGCTCTATACTTGAGTCGCTCACAGAATTCCAGAGTTTTGCAAATTTATGCAGGCCAATATTGCTAATAATAATCTGCTCTGTGATGCAATGCCCCAAAGGAAATTTTAACATCAGTATTAATGGAGCTTTTTAAATTCCAAGCTTTCATACTCTAAAACTACCTTTTTTACAACTTGGATATACTACGGAATTCCTTTATCGATAAAATGAAAAGTGACTGGGCAAAAAACTTCCAGTAGTCAAAGCAATCTAATTGGAAGTCGATGGTAAGCTTTCGAGAATTCTATCAAGAAATTCAAGCAAAAGGGTATTGATTGGCTTGTTAGAAATCTGTTTCTGTTCATGAGAAGATCTATTGGCTCTATCCTGAATCAACCAAGTAAAAAAAAAGCTTTCTTCAAAAATCTTAAATGTTTCCCCTGTTCAGAAAATATTGTCCAGAAAAAGCATGCAGGTTACCTTCGTTACTTGCTGGGAAAAGGCTGTTGAAAACAGCTGTATGATGAAGGCAGTATTAAAACATACTATAAAAACAATACATTGAAACATACGCTCCATGTCTTGAAGGGTATTTACAATACCTATTCAGTAGAAGATCTTTGAAATAAACTTCGCTTGGGATAGATGCGGAGCACCTTTCTTTATACGTCTCTTTCTTATGAAATGAAAATTGCAAACTTTCTACGGCATTGCTTAACAGAAACAGTACAGGATGGAGAATGATTTTCTAAAGTCTCGTATTTGCTTCATCGGAAATGAAGAGCTAATAAGAGTTCTATTATATTTTGAAAATGATGTTATTAAATTTGAACTGGCTGATTCAAAGAAGGTTCAGCGTTTGAAAAATCCGCCAATATGTTGCTCACATCTTATCTTTTCTTTCCTTCTTTTTAGTTACATCAAGAACAATCTATTTTTTGCAACTGCAACAATTATGCTAAATTCCGTCAAAGACTTTCAGCTGACACCTTGAAATCCAATATTTTCAGTCAAAATTACGTAATGTTTGGACATAATTTGGAATTAATGAAATGATTATTTTCTGGAATAACATATTATATCAGAGATTCCAGTGGAAAAGAGGAGGGATCTTTTAAGAATTCTGTGCATTTTCGTATTAGCTACAATTGACATCCACTATTTCAAACTGTGAGGGAAAACTAGATTGCAAATGTTCGATATACAATTAAAATTAGAAGTTAAAGATTAAAAGCTCAAAGCCAAAAATTTATTCGGGTCAGATAATTTCGAGATAAAGCTGATTACCACAATATGCTTCTCTATTGTTATCAATTTGTCTGTCGCTGAATTACAACATATGAATACAAGTAGCAGCTAATCAATTCCAACGTTGATAAAGTAAAGCTGGAAACTAATAAAATTTGATAAATTTGCCAATTGACGATTACGCTAAAGATGGCGGCAAGGAAGTTTTTAAAAAGATGAATTTTCGTTCTTTAATTGAATCCCAATTGAATTGTTAAGGATTTGTCATCAGAACGCAATCCATCTTGGTAAAAAGTTTTTTGTTGCCATCTTTAGCGTAATGGTCTATTCACGGCCGTTAATAGCAGAATAAGTATCCAAAATATAATGTTATATTTGACGCAACATCTCAAAAAGAAGCGCTTCACAATTCACATTCATAAAGTAATCGATTTTGATTCATCCAGTGTTGACATTTAAAGAGCTTATGATATATAATCAATAGAAACAGTGCATTGGTTCAACAAATCAATTTACCTCAACTTTTGCCAAGCATTGCGGGTAGCCATGATCATTAGGAACGACACATTCTCGTGCATGATCTTCTCGTCTCTGGCCAAGGCTGACAGACACTTTTCTCATTACGTAATCTTTTGGGCAAAAGTTCTCGACCTATAAAGAAGGAAAAGAATATATAGCTTCCTACCTATAGCATACAAGTCAAATCTTTCAATAGGGCACAGGGAAACCCATAAATCTTCCAATTTCACGCTTATCAGCCAATGGTGTTGCCGTATTCTCGTCACATGACCGAAAATAAGCTCTGTGAGACGAATTTTCGAGTACCCTTACGAAAATCAAAATGGACATTCGAGTAATAAAGATACAGAGCTGCTTTTGCCACAAGTCGATTCTACAGGCCCTATTCCATATTTCACATTTTGCATTTCAATAAAATCTCATCAGGGATCAGCACTACATCGAATTTCATGCATCCGAAAATAGGCCTATGTTCAAATATCATTTGGGAACGCAACAAATAAGATATAGCTTCCAAAATTTCACACCTTACGTGAATTATAATAAGGAATAAGCTGAAGATGTTTCTTTGCTTCAGTTTCCCAAATCCTTGACGAGTCTCAGCTATTTGCGACGAAGAAAGCTCTTGGGCCTACCTGCATCCACTTCATAATGCCATTATTCTGTTTCAAATCGGCTTCTTTGCTGTAGCAAGGTAGCAGAGCTATTCACCAACAACATAACACCAATTTCCATTATTCTCCACTGAAAAATTGCCATCAACTTTGGTAAAACGCGATGAACTTTCAACAGCTCTTCTCCACACTATCTAATCCAGTGTGCTCACGTGGAAAAAATTCTGCTATTGTCAAAGCGCTCATGATGTCATGGTCAAGAGGTAGGTCTCGTATCATTTCCTCTCTACAAAGATTGGCCTTTGTTTTAGTACGAAAAAGTGGAGGGGATTGAGGCCGGGCTTTCAAAATTATCTTTATTTTCTAAAAAAAGGAAAATGATGAATGCATATTTCAAATGAATTTGAATTATTCAAATGATAGGGGGCCTAGGTATCTTCGCAAGCTCCAATACCCTTTAACTTCCATGAAAAAACTCTCATATTCATTCAAATTATTTTGAAATATGCATTCAACATTTTCCTTTTTTTAAGAAATACAGATAATTTTGAAAGCCCGGCCTCAATCCCTTCCACTTTTCATACTAAAACAAAGGCCAAGTCTGAGAGAGGATGATACGAGACCTACCTCTTGACCATGACATCTTGAGCGCTTTGACAATAACAGAATTTTCTCCACGTGAGCACACTGTTTCAAAACTTGGAATAGATAGTGTGGCGAAGAGCTGTTGAAAGTTCATCGCGTTTTACCAAGGTTGATGGCAATTTTTCAGCGGAGAATAGTGGAAATTGGTGTTATGTTGTTGGTGAATAGCTCTGCTACCTTGCTACAGCAAAGAAGCCGATTTGAAACAGAATAATAGCATTATGCAGTGGATGAAGGTAGGCCCAATAGCTTTCTTCGTCGCAAATAGCCGAGACTCGTCAAGGATTTGGGAAACTGAAGCAAAGAAACATCTTCACCTTATTCCTTATTATAATTCACGTAAGGTGTGAAATTTTGGAACTTATATCTTATTTGTTGCGCTCCCAAATGATATTTGAATATAGGCCTATTTTCGGTTTCATGAAATTCGATGTAGCGCTGATCCCTGATGAGATTTTCTTGAAATGCAAAATGTGAAATATGGAATAGGGCCTGTAGAATCGACTCGTGGCAAAAGCAGCTCTGTATCTTTATTACTCGAATGTCCATTTTGATTTTCGTAAGAGTACTCGAAAATTCGTCTCAAAGAGCTTATTTTCGGTCATGTGACGAGAATACGGCAACACCATTGGCTGATAAACGTGAAATTGGAAGATTTATGGGTTTCCCTGTGCCCTATTGAAAGATTTGACTTGTATGCTCCTACCTATACAAGTTGCAATGATCGCGACTGGTTGCGCATTTTATGATTTTGTTCTCATTTTTAAGATCAAAATTATTACAGTGTAAGTGTGTTTCCCATTATGGTTATTTGATATCGGTAAGAAGTTACTAAAATGCGATTGATCAATCGATAAATCAATCAATCAATCAATCAATCAATCAATCAATCAGTTAATTACTCAATTAATAGGACAAAAATGATAATTAAATGTTTGCTACAAGATCAAACTCCCTCTGACAAATCCTTTTGTCACCAACAGAAACTTGCTCGATTGTTGGGAGAGGAAGTTTTAAAACGTAGAGCCTTTGTTGAGTGACCCAGGAAAGGGAGAAACGTTACATCAAAGACGACAATAATTTGTTTTGAAAACTGTGGGAGGATGCGAATATGATTTTTTATTGAAGTTTTGTGAAATGGCTATAGGATCAAAAACGTTTGAAAGTAAACAGTCAAAGTCTGCCGCGAAGTAATACCATTTGCACAAGCGAAACGACACTTTTGGGAAAATTCTTGAAATTTAATTAGCGTGGTAGGCTGGTAAATTAATGCCACAATTCCACTAGGAGTAAAAATGTCGAGGCCGAAAATTTCTGGCAATCTAATTGTCTAATCAAATTGTCGCCGCGGAAAAGTCAAGCCGTGAATAGTAGGAATACGTTAGGAGGCGGATTAGTCGGTGGGCCAATTGGACTTTTAGCTGGATTTAAACTGGCTGGCGTTGCTGCGGCTGTTGGAGGAGGAGTCGTCGGGTATCAAGGTGGTAAGCTGATTAAAAAGAAGAGAGACGAGAAGATTGATTCTGAATTATCTAATTTAAGCGAGCAGGAAATTCTTCTGAAAGCAATCAAGGATAAGAGGGCGTAAGAATATGGAGGCCTTCCCAAGTCAATTGGTGTCTTCATTTTTTCATTCATACTGAAATATTTATAACGCAGTCGTCGTTAAACACAGTCACTTATCATAGGTTCTGGTCCAAACATCCGTAAGATAGAAAGCCAGCCTGATGCTCAACCATCTTTTTCAATCGATGATCAGGAAATTGAAATGATTGCCAATACAAAATACTTAGGTGTTCAAGTAGATAGTCAACTAAACTGGGACAAACATATCGATACTATCAGGACCAAGGTATTTAATCGAGCCCTTCTGAGCAATATCTTCCATCTGATGTACTCAACAAATGTACAGAGGGATTGTCGAGCCCCAATTGAGTTTTTGTTGCTCTCGTTGGGGCTGCTTTAGTGAATCAAAAATGAACGTCTTGCAAAAAATCCAAGAGAGCTGCAAGAATTGTAACAAATACGATACGATGCTTTTGCTGCTCCACTAATTCGGAATCTTGGCTAGCTGTCTATTAGTAATCTTATAAGAAAGAGACCGCCACGTAACTTTTTTAAGTCTTTGAATTCGCTTGCCCCAGTCTACACGAGAAAACTATTTAAAAAAATATTTAGATGATAGAGAAAGGTCTTTGCACTCAACAGAAATTGATCTTAGGTCCCGTTACTGTCAATGGCCAAAATGCTTTTTCTTATCGCGGTGCAAAACTTTGGAACAGTTTAGAAAGAGAAGCAAAATTGGCAACTTCCCTGAACATTTTTAAGGATCGACCATAGAGAACGGTGTAACTTTAATTTCTTTTACTATTTCATTTTTATTACATTCTATTGTAAATTAGGTATTATAGCACATTATATTGTAAATTAGGTACATAAATTTCTTCTGTTCTTAGCTTGGTCTCTTTTCCTTTCATTTTTACTTTAAATAGGTCAGTGTGTAAAGCATGTAAATATGAAACTAATACTTGAATAAACATTTTAAAATGAAAATAAAATGAAAAATGAAATGAAATCAACAAAATGCTTCAACATAGTTTGGCAAGTTCCCGCTGGGATGCATCGCAGACTGACAGTGTACATGTCACCGACTGATCGGGAAACGTCGCTGATGTGTCGTAGTAAGGTCGCCGACTGTTTCAACCTCGTTCCCAGGGTGTTCTTACGTCATACGCTGATCACGAAGCCGAATGAACACCCTGGTACACTTCGATGAAATGCGCCCAGAATCTGGGTGCATTTGGAAGCCATTATGGATTTCACCGTTGGCTAGGCAACGCCAAGCGACGGAAAATGGCCGTTGCTCTGGCGCTAATTCTGCAGAAGATGGAAGGAGAAATTGAAAACAAACACTTTGAAGACTTTATTTGAACCGTTATGCAGGTATTTAAACAATAATCTGGGGTCACCAAGTTTGTTTAATGTGAAAATAAGCTCGGTTTGTTTAGAGCGAAAATGGGCCTAAGTTGCAAATTCGGTAAACTTTCACCGCAGCTTCAAAAATAAAATGGCTCGTTATTCTTCGAATTTCGGAAATAAGTTGCAAATGATGGTCGGAAGAGGTAAAGAATGTGGTTTTACGTCGAATTTTGACATGCCGAGGTCGTTTACCCCGCGCAAATCGCAGTTACAACCCAAAATGGCGAACAGCCAATCAGATTGCCGAACGGCCTCTTGTATCCCAGCGTAGAGGTAGAGCAACGAACTCACTCTGGGGACGAGATTGCGACTGTTTCGATCATCATATTCTAAGATTCCTGAAGAACAACTTCACGTGCAACTTCTGAAGCATAACGACAGTTTCAGACAGTTTCCCAACCAAACAACTAAAATAGACCAACTGCTGATACATATTTACATTCCTCGGGGACTATTCACTACACTGTTTAATTTAATTTAATTTTGATTTATTTTAACATGGTTCAAATACAAAAAATTGGGTCCCGTTGGCGTGGCTGCTGTGCAGGAGCCGTAGATTCAAATTTCTCGGCTTTTACGCAGTTACATAGGGTAAGCTTCAACTAAGAGTTTGAGGGCTTGTATCAGTCAGTCTGACTTGTGGTTGCTGATTTATGGTAAAGAAAACGTAAGATAAGTGGTTGCTTCAAAACGATATTTCTATTGTTCTTCAGCAAATTCAAAATCAAGCAAGCTTCCAAAGAAATGGTTCTGGCATCGTATTAAAATTTCTGCTAATTTTTGAAAGGGCTGGCAGCATTTTCTACCTTTTAAAAAATATAGTGAAAATTTTAATTGCAACTTTACTTTAATATGATTTTGGTGGAGTCCAATAGAAGTGCTGCTTTTGAAGCAACCACTAATTTTGCCTTGTTTGTTTTTTGTTTGTTTTTGTTTTCCAATTTGTTTTAAGCTGGCTTGTCAGGATTTCTAGCTACTGAAAGCTAATTTAGGCCCACTGTGCATGCTGCACCCAGGCATGGGACCCCTAGTTTAACGTCCCTTCCGAAGGATGACTAGGTGATTTGTGAGGTCAGGCCTCTGAGGTCACCCATCCGGAGTTTGACCTCACTCGACCAAGCTTAACTTCAGTTTGAAAGCAGGAACACCGCAATGCGACGAAGAACAACAGCAAATATGTGCGAACTTAAGAAATATATATATTAGATGCCAATATTTCGTCCTGCCATGCAGAACTTCTTCAGGGCTGTTATGTTTTAGTTACATTGACGATATAAATATGTACAACGATTTGAAAGAGAGAGGTTACATGTGATTGGCTAGATATGATTGCTACGCAGAGGCTATATCGGTTAACTTTACAAGGGTTACGTGATATCATGGTGATGATGATTGTGACGTGGATAATGTGATATTGTGATACTGAAAAAGCAAAACGGGTGATGATGATGATGGCGAATATGAGTGAGGATAGGCAAGGTAAGAGAGTGTGCTTATAGGTACAATTAAGGTGGCATTAATGTTTGTTAGCGATCTGTGGTTCTGTTAAGTCCGTTGGGTGACAGAGTGTTAGCCAAGCCAATGAAGAATGTTTCTTTGGCTCGTCTCACACTCTCTCTGGTGTCATGTACCTGGAGTAGTGGCAGTAGTTGTAAGTCTTGTAGGGAGTGTCCGGGTTTACAGAAGTGTTCTGCAACTCCGGATGTGTCAGTACGTTTGTTTATAATGTCTCGTCGGTGTTCGTTGAATCTGTCTCTTATGCGTCGTCCCGTTTGTCCTATGTATTGGCAGTCAGTCTTTTTGTCGTGTAGACACTGTTTGCATTGCAGTAAGTATATGACGTTAGTAGAGTTGCAGTCAAGGCTTTGTCGTATGTCAAAGGTTTTGTTTGTGTTTAAAAATGTGACTGTGCGTGTTCCGTCTAGTATGTGTTGGCATGTGTGGCAGTGACGTCGTGATGGACATTTGGATATACCTCTGGGAGTTGTGGTGGCATCATTTTTTATTTTGGCGCGCACCAGGTATTCCCTGAGGTTTTTTGGTCTGCGGTTACTCAGTATCGGTGGGTCAGGGAAGACTTCCTTGCAGTTTGTCGAATTTTGTAGTATGTGGAAGTTGCTGTGAATTATGGAATGAAGTTGTGGTATGCTAGGGTGGTAGGTAACTACGAATGGTGTTCTGTTGTTGTGTTTTTTCTGTTTCGTTTGTAGGCTTGATTGTCGCGTTATTTTGGAAGCCTTCCGTATTTCGTTGCGTACGTGTTTGCGTTTGTATCCTCGGTTGGTAAGGTATGTGAGCAGTTGGTTCGTGCGTCTAGTAAATGTGTCGTCGTTGGAGCAGATTCGTCGTAATCGTAGTGCGAGGCTGTACGGTATTGACTGTTTCGTATGTTTGGGATGGGCGGATGTGCTGAGGAGATATTGGTGCGTGTCTGTCGGTTTGACGTAGAGGTCTGTGGAGATGGTGTTGTCTTTGTTGAGTATAACTGTTACGTCGAGGAAGTGTCTGCTGGTAGATGATATGTCACTGGTAAATTTGATGTTAGGGTGGATGTTGTTCAATGTCGATATGAATTCTGTGAGTTTGTCATGTCCGTGAGTCCAAATTAAAAAAATATCGTCGATGTAACGCCACCAAACAAGGGGCTTGTGTGGTGCGCTATGTAGGGCATTTTCCTCAAAGGCCCCCATAAGAAGATTTGCATATGGGGGTGCCATACGAGTACCCATGGCTGTGCCGTGTTTCTGTAAATAAAATTGTTCGTTAAACTCAAAATTGTTATTGCGTAAAATCAAGATAAAATAAGGAACTTATTTTTTTTATTTTATCTTGGTAAAATGATATCTATGAGGTCGCATATGGTTTGGGTAGGTGGGTTTTGTGTGGTGCGTTTGTCGAGGTACTCCCTGGCAGCCCGAACGCCTTCAGAGTGAGGTATGTTGGTATATAGTGAAGATACATCTAAGGTTACGAGGAGGGAATTAGCAGGAACAGTGCCGATGTCGGAGAGCTTGTTGAGAAAGTGAGTAGTATCTTTGAGAAAGGAAGGAAGATTAAAGACCAGGGGATTAGGATATCACTTACGAATTCGGAGATGCGTTGATTTCATTAACTTCAGTTACCTGATGATAACTGTTTAAGCCACTCGGCCACTCACCCCTACCATAAATCAATAACCACTTGTCAGAATGACTCAAACAATGTCTCAAACTCTGAGTTGAGGCCTGACCTAAGTAACTGAGTAAAAACCGAGAAAACTGAATCTACTGCTCCTCTACAGTAGCTACACAAACGGGGCACAATTATTTTGGGACACCCTGCAGAAAAATACTGATTTAAAATGTGCATGCTTAGAAAACTAACTTGTTTAATCACATGAATGAATTACAAAGCATGTTTAAGATGCAATATATAAGAAAAGGAAAATGTATTAAAAGAAAGGGGCTCTGAATTCAAATATATGAGCTGAACGTTGATTTAGATTATTAACCTCTTTGATCTTTCAAAACGTTGTTAATCTCGTTTTGAAAGTAGCTCGCGAAGGAGCAGTTTTGATTTCATGACTTAACTGGTTCCAAACAGTAACTCCTCGATACGAAAAGCTCCGCTGCCCATTAGAGGCTTTGCACAGTGGAATCCTGAGGGCAGTACTGGTGTTGCGTAAGGTCCGATTGCAAGAATTTGACAATTCGCGAAACATCCATTTGTAGGGAGGTGCAAACCCATGCAAGGTTTTATACCCTATGCAAGCGGTTTCGAAGTCAATCATTTCTTTGACTAGTAACCATTCAAGTTTTGATATTAATGGCAACGATGTTTGGTTGAAGGGACTGTTCGTGACGATACGAGCTGCCAGATTTTGTAGCTTTTGTAATTTTCTTAGAATGATATTACAAGTCCAGCACAACCCCAGACAGAACAGCAATATCTAAAATGCGGATCAAATACAACAAGGCAAATACGTGCGAGAACAGAGAGATCCAAATCAACTTTCTACCCAAACTGCTTGTCAGAATGGGAAAAATTTGACCCTGAAATTCGAGAATCCCACTCAGTGAATGTTTTCAAGAAACAACTAATAGGACTCCGCCCGTCTTCGTCCACCAGCTAAATCAGTATTCACGATCTAAAACCTTTATCTATTCTAACGCAGCTACGCGTTGGACTTAGTAAGTTAAATTTCCACAAATTCAAACATAACTTTAGGGATCCAGTAAATCGCTTGTGCCGGACTAATGATGGTATTGAGGATACGGAGCACTTTTTGCAGCTCTGCCGTGCTTATGATATACACAGACGTGATCTTCTCGACAGCGTTAATGCAATATTGCGTCCTCACGGCCTATCAAACCCTTCAAACAAAGAACTATTGCAAATACTCCTTTATGGCCACGAAAAGTTACCTTTTAATTCAAATAAAAACATTCTTGAGGCAACATTAAAATATATGCAGGCCTCAGAACGGTTCCAATAAGTTACTAAAACCAGCATGGGTCTTGGGTCTTTCGGGGGATAGCGCGGGTGCGTGCGGTCTTTCCGAGGTTCTGATGCTTGTGCTCTAATTCTCTCGTGCAAAATTTTTTCCCTGTTGTGTGAAATTGTTTCTTTTTTGTGATTAGAGTGGTGATGCCCATCATGCCTGGGTGACAACTTGGCAGATTAGCAAGGAACCTAGGTATACTTGCTTTCTCCTTTGAAAACTCCTTGTGAGGATTTACTCAAAATTGTGACGGGCAGGATGGGCAACACCACTCTAATTATCTTTGTAGCTTAATACCTTGTAACTTGTTGTAATATTTGTGTCTCCATGTTAAGTGTAAGTCTTAGAGTTGTTATGTATTTCCATGCTCCCTTAGCATTTGTATTGCAATTGTTTGTCTTTGTAAATTTTATGAGAATATAAAAAAATGCTGATCTACTATGCTGAAGTACATCCTTTGGATGGTTTGCAAGGAAAGATATCTCTTAGAATACTTGAGTATTCCTATTCCTTGTGAAATCTTACCGATAGCAACGTTCACGCCCGACAACCCCTACTGACGTGTGACGTCACATTGAATCCTCGAAGCTGTGGAGGCAGGTGGAGGTCATGTGATATTTGCGCGCCCTTTTCCTGGTTTCATCACGAGTACACACCAAAAAACATTTCATTTTTGTAAGATCTGATATTGAGCGAGTTTAGTAATAAAAACTGTGCATATATTGAAGATCTTGATGATTTGGAAGCAGAGAAACAAACGCTATGGATGCTAGCAGGTAAGCAAGATCCTCTTCGATTTCACGAAAATCTCGTAGGCCCCGAATTGCAACTCAACATTAATCTTTGAATTTCTTATCCATCTGCTGTGATATTCCAAAGATGTTCGATTTTATTTTGAAGCACAGGCTTCACAAACTTAGTTTCTTTTGTTTGGGATAATTTGAAATGAAATTACCCATTTTCAAGAAGCGTTTAATCGTAAGACTCCCTTTAGATTTTTCTTTCGTTTCGTAAGACGAAAATTCATGATTTTCATTCAGGGTTGTTTTCTCGAGAAGTGACGAGTTTATTTGAAAAGCGAACTATCCTATACCATGCAAAATTTATTTTTCTTTCATTTGATATAGCATTTTGCATCTTTTTGGTTTCCGTTTCAGATCCTTTGAATTAGGCGCGGATCAACTTCGCTTTGCAATTCCATTATTTTTGCTAGGCCAAGAAGTCTCCACCTAGACTTTTTGTCTCTTTCTCAGTCATAAGCTCTCTGTATGATCGATAAGTTGGCATTTTCAGGGAACGACATTCATGCTTTCTTCCAAAAACCAATTAAATTGTGATTCTGTAGCTTTTTCTGAACTCAAAGTTGCATTCCACCAGCATGTTGAATTGCTGCAATTCCGCTCGTCGAATTTTACCAAAATTTAACTTTTTCATTCAAGGCCAATTTTCTTCCAAATGCTACGTCCTATGAGAGAGAAACCCTTCCTATGCCATGCAGAATTCATTTCTCTTTCTTTTGAGCTAAAGTTTGGTATATTTTTTGTTGTTGTTATGAAACCTATAAAAAAGGCGTAGACTAACTATGAATTTTGTACCCATTATTTTGCTTAGGCCAGTCTGTCTCCATCTCCATTTTTCAACGTTTTTGCGGCTTTCTGCCGCCTTGGTATCCAATTTTTTTCGATTTTATCTCATTATATCCATATTTCCATGCAAAAATCACTTCTCCCAAGAAATTTTGGCTTTACCTTGTTTCTAGGGTTTCTTTCAACTTGCACGCCATTCATTTGCTTATCGCTTCGTCAAATTTTACAGAAATTGATCTGATTCATTAGGGGTGTATTTTCTTGCAGAAATGACAAGTTATAGAATAAAGAAACGTCCTAAGCCACGTAAAAATTATCTGCCTTTTTCGTGATGTAAAATATAACTTGCTTATTATTGGAGTTTGTGAGCCTATCAACTAGGCGCTGGCCAGGTTCATCTCTTGTTCCCTTCATTTTGGTTAGGCCAGTCAGTCTCCGCTCCAACATTTCATGCTCTCTCACGGCTCAGACGTGTTCTCTTAGTCTACCATTCATGTATATATCATCCATCATCTCACAGCTGAATATACAATATCAAACTCCTAGATTGTGTAAGTAGTAGTGTCATATTTTGTAAAATTCAGTCCCGTGACAAGAAATTTTTCTTCCCGAAGCGGCTCGTCAACCTGTTTGATGTTGGAAAAGTTGTGCCAAATAAGGGTGAACCAATACCATATATGGAGTTTACCAGAAGAATTTATGACCTGTCTTCAAAAACAATTGATACCCGGTCATTTAAACTTTGGGAATGAAAACAAATTTGGGGTGAACAAAATCTGTGATAAATTTGCTACAAGTGTTGCTCAGGTTGGTTGATACAGGTCATATATTTCTTTTGCAAAAATCAGGCCAAAGTTCGAGAAAAATTATGCTCCTATAGAAACACTATTACCATCAGAACGAGGCTACGGAAGTCGAATGATGGGGTTGTCGGCCGTGAACGTTGATTAGCTCTTTCCAATTTAGTGACAGATCAATTTGTACCCCTAGATATTTGATATCACTGGTGGATTCAATCTTTTCGTCATTTATTTGAAAGAGGGGAATATTTTTTGAATCATTGCAATCTAGTCTTCTGAGGTTAGGTGCGCTACCAAGGATCATGCTCTGTGTTTTTGCGGTAATGAGAATTTATTTCCCTGAAGCCACGAACTAAGATTCTGAAGATCTGAGTTGATAGCATTGCACAGGTCAAAGACAGATTTCGAGGAATAGGAAATGCTTGTGTCATCTGCATACAATGTGACTTTAGTTCTTTGAAAGACAAACGGCAATAGATAAAAAATAGGAACACTCCACATTTCATGTCTTATATTTCTGATATGTTGCCATTTACCTTACAGTTGTGACGTTATGTCACCTGACCGAAGAATCACGTGACTAGAACTCGTGATGTTTGTGATGCTAAAAAGGTGTGAATTGAGTTGTTTACAGTGATGTCGAACATGTAAGAACTTAGTCTTTTCTCGTGTTTCTCTACCGAGTTTTACGGGTTCACAGAACGTTACATGGTACCAGAAGTGGTCAACAAAATGCCTTGAAGTGTATTCGAAACCTTGCAGTAGAATAGAGAGTCGCAAATAGGCTTCCTACAGCCATGAGTGACGATGAAGAAGCGGGAGTTGTGGCCCCTCCACCCCCGATGTTGCAGAACGTGCCGTTTCCTCCGAAGTTGGAAATGAGAGGCAATCTTGCAAATAACTGGAAGAGATTCAAAAGAGTTTGGTGCAATTATGAAATCGCGTCGAGATTGATTAAGCAAGGAAATGAAGAGAGAACCGCGACTTTGTTGACGTGTTTAGGTCCTGATGCTTTGGAAATTGTCGATGGACTAAACTTTGCTAGCGATGAGGAGCGCACAAATCCGGACATTGTTATTCAGAAACTGGAGACATTTTGCATTGGTGAAACGAATGAAACATATGAAAGATACCAATAGACCTTTTCAAAGAGGTCTGGGACGGCGCGCTACTTTTCTGGAAGATGGCGGATAGGCTGCGAAGGGGAATCCCCTTCGCATTGCAAACGTTAAAATGCAGTTGCAGTGGGCGACGTAATGCAACAAAAACCGAAATTAACTCCAGCTAATGTGCACTCAAAGGACCAAAAATGCCTGCAAAATCTTACAACATCAAACTAAAGAGTTCGACATCACATCATCACATTAAAGTGATATTTTACAAGGAAAGGTTTTTTTCTTCGAGCTCGTTGAATTTGGATTGTGTGATAATTAGTTGCCAATGTTAGATTTTTATTTATGAATAAACTGAGCTTATCTATTGCCCTAAGTAAGGATAATAGAAGGCACTTTGGTACAAACGTATAGGTGCAAACATCTCCTTCCTCTCCTAGACCCTTTGAGCCTCGTAGCAAAAGAGAGACTTTGGCGGGAAAACATTCCTCGTCAAATTTGTATTCGTCATTTCGTTCTCTGCTTCTTGGATGAAACAAAAAGAAACTGGTTTGCGACAAAACACTTGTGGATTTCAGAACGAAAACAGAAAAAATGTAGTCGTTTCTTGATTGTACAATGTGGAAGAGATTCCAAGTCAAAGATTTGCTAAAGTAATAAGTATATTGTTTTGTTTGGAGGCAAAGTCTTAGTGACATATTGGTTGCTCGAGCAGTTGTGCAGTTTGTTGTGTTGACTTTTCAATCGGAGCAAAAGTTTTTACAAATAATAAGTAAATGGGAATCTTGTGCAAGTAAGCTGCCTGGAACAGGTATGTGGCCTTATTTTACGAGTGCATACAGAAATCCTTTATTTCAAAACACTCCAAACTTTGTAAGGGGCATATGAACAAATTAAAAGATCGAAGCAACTTTTCATTAGGGTACCTAGCTGAATTGATTTGGAAAGGCATGGTCGGTAACTTTAACATTGGAAAGAAATGTGAATCATTGTTTGTTTCTTAACAGTTCTCGATACGTACGACTGCTCGTATTCCTTCAGGCCCTTCAGTTGTCGGGGGATAAGCCCAACTCGCAAACAGAAATCTAAATTTATCTGACCGAGTCTGAGGTCATCACGAAGTCCAAACTTCGCTGAAACAACTCGAAGGTATGAACGTCTCCTCCTCGTAAAATGTGCTTGTGCTAAACATTGCGTTCATGTGATAAGCAAGTATTTGTTTTCATGCTGAAGCCCCTCTGGTCTCTCATGAACCATATAACTAGAGTTAAATTCCATATTTTGTTCACAACTTTTCCCACTGCAACTCCAGTTCAGCATCGCGGAGAAGATTCCCGTGTATCCGCCATCTTCCAGAAAAGTAGCGCGCCGTCCCAGACCTCTTTGAAAATGTCTATTTAATAAGAGGGATCAGGAATTGAACGAGTCTATTGATTCCTATGTAGCTGTGCTAAGAAACTTGGCAAAAACGTGCAATTATGGTACTTTGGAAGAAAATTTAATTCGCGATAGAATTGTTATGGGTATCAGAGAAAATTCGACGAGGAAAAGGTTGCTACAAGAGTCTGAATTAACGCTTAACAGATGTTAAGAACTCGTGATGTTTGTGATGCTAAAAAGGTGTGAAATTGAGTTGTTTACAGTGATGTCGAACATGTAAGAACTTAGTCTTTTCTCGTGTTTCTCTACCGATTTTTACGGGTTCACAGAACGTTACAACAGTATTGCTTCCTATTAAGAAAAATTCATTGTCAGTGAAATAATTAACTACCTGGTCCAATACTATCATTTTAAATAATCATGAAACTACAGGAAGCGCAAAAATAGGTGGTCTGTCTATAGTTAGATCTATTTTCGGTGAAGCCATCCTTGTAGATAAGGGAGACCCTCGTAATCTTCCAGTTTCCTGGAAATCGACCTTGTGGAATGGACGTATTGAATATACTGCGCAATGATAGAGCAAGAACAGGCATCCCAATTTTGAGAAATGAGCTTGATATATCGTCAATGCCAGAACTATGAGATTTTTTAAACTTATTATTTTGCTTAGTTCGCCAGGGAAAATTCATTTGGAAGTGTAAGCGCGCACGGTTTTCGTTTATCGAAATGTCACCATTGAGAAGTGGGTTTTTTTATGTTTGGCATCTTCGAACTAAGTTTGCCACCAATGTTGCAAAAATAGTCGTTTATAGTCATTGTTCTTAATCGGATGATTCACTGCACTTCCTTCTTTTTCTATTACAAATAAACAAACAAGCTTTTGCTAAAGAATTCAACGTTTCTTCTGCTTCATGAAATATCAACAAACACAATAGTACCAGTGAGATCAAGTGCACAAAAGTTATTTATTTCTTTAAAGCCTATTGAAGGGCATATGTCATGAAAGTGATCACTGTATACTTCTCTCCACTGTCTAGTATACAGCACACGATCGAGGTTGAATTTTTGCAGCGACGAAGATTAACGAAACCCAAAGAGAATATTACGAAACAATGGAATTCTATCCCAAATTTGTTTTTGTATTAAGAAAACCGCTGATGCAACATATACCCTTTAGAACGTCTTCCCACAATTAAGATACAACTTGAAACGGTATAAAATTAGCTGAAGATAGGAATCCACTCACATGAAAATCACAGACTTGGAAAACAGCAAAACAGGATAACGAAAGTCTAACCGGCACAATTCAAACAGGGTGTCATAAGAGCAATTGAAAACAATGAAAACGGTGCATTTTTCAACGCTTTCAGAGAGAGCATGATAGATTCTTTGGCCAATTCTTTTGCATTCAAGATCCAGTTCGCAAAGCGACTGTCATCGCCAAATTCATTAGAGTACCATCGCCCTGAACCGCCACCCTAGCGCATTCTCCCAGTCTTAGGCCTGTTCTAAACTTACAGAAATATTCAAGTCTTAGACTAATAAAGGGAATAAAGTGCTAAGATGTATTGCTGACTCATTATCCTTGCCTTCCATTTGCAGCAGCTTGTTTCCTGTAATTTCTTCTTTTTCTTTCGTTCTGATTCATTTACACCGTAAAAGGCCGGCGAAAATAAAATAACTTTTCTCCAGCGGTTTTTCACCCTCTTTGAATGAAATATTCGAAAAGTCCTTCGAGTTGTCGATTTCCATTTTTGTTAACGGGGTTTCTATTCCAAAGCGAATCGACTGGCTAAAATTGCCCTGAACCGCCATAGTGTGCGAGGATGGTCTCGTGTAGTGAATAGCGACCTCCTCCTTTTTCCGCTGGACGACTTTACAAATGAGATCAGGTGGTAAATAATATTTTGACTCTAGGAACACATTTCTGACATTGGTGACCTTTCGTGGAAATTGGAGAGGAGCATTTTTGGAATAACGTAATGCTGGTAGTACGTACGCGAGGTGAAAACTGGGAGGAACGAAAAGTTTCAAAATTCCATCCGATCAAAATGTAATGAATATTAATAACATAGGGGATGTGACACAAGAAATAGCTTCTCTGCCAGTATAGTACAATTTTCCTTCGGGATGGCTGATTGCGGTAAATTGAGGGGTGGCGGTTCAGGGCGACATACTTTAATTCGGCAGATTTTTACCGCTGTAACTTTGAGTTGTGGCTGTACTTCAAAAAGGGTGAAGATTAAGTTGATGAAGTGATAAAGTAAACACTATGAACTGAAGCATCTTCTGATGGCAAATAATTATTTTGAGTCCTTATCATGCCACTTTATCTGAAAGGTGGCGGTTCAGGGCGATGGTACTCTATCGTTTTCGTGTGAACATAAGTAATATATAAGATAGCAACTGGGACTGCATGAAAATGAATTTTGAAAACAATTTAAAGCAGCTCAACGGTTTATGTTTTACTCTTGCGTTAAATCCCTTTTAGAGCTTTTAACATAAAAATATCGTTTGGGCATGTTGAGTAGAGAAAGAATTTGGGAGATGGGGTGGAGATATGAAACATCTAGCCATCATCACTTACTTCACTAAGATACTTGAGCATACTGCAAAGAGAGTCATTGACACCATGCCTCGCATACTTCCGGTCTGTTTTCCAGTTACTCTTCAGCCACTGCGGAAAAAGAATTTGCAATAAAGAACAAACTTTGAAAATTGAAAAAAAAATCATTAGAATTCAAAACTGCACAAATGAAGACACAGTTTCCTGTCGTTACTCCTTTACCAACAGAACGGGCATCAAGTCCTCTTTCGCGTCAAGTACTTGGTTCTTTTGGCTTCCTCGTTAACATACATATACATCCCACTGCAATCAGTAAAGTCAGCATTTACACAATCTTGGTAGACACTGACAAGCGTAGAAAGCTAAACAGCCACAAGAATACGACGGTCGCGTCGGAGGAAAATGAACGGCAGAATAAATCAATAAGGCAGAATAAATCAATAAGGCATTCAAGTACAGCCATTATTTAGCTGCAGTGGATCGCCAGATTAAAATTCGTCGAAATCAAATGAAAAGGATAATGTTACTTCCAGACATACATTACAGCAGAAATAACAAAACCTAATACCATTTTATAGAACATAGAGGATAGCAGTAAAGAGAACTGTCATAATGGAAAGTTAAATTATGAATGCTATAAAAAACCGAATAGTAATGATTCAAATGCACCAACACTAAAATACATGTGAGACTGAACAGTATGAACAATATATGGTAACGAAAGACACGTTAATTGGATGTGTTTCACATTTAGCATGTTCATCTGGCCAGGACAATGATTAGCACCAAGGGATAAAAATGCGAACAAATGTGTTAGCTTTAACTTCAAATCAATAGAATATGACGGTTATCTGTTACTCCTAACAAACACAATCAAGTAAGCATTCCTGTGAAATGTGATTTCATCATCCTTTAAAATGATAGGACCAAGACAAGCTGATTAATCTGCGTAGAAAGATGGGTGTAAAATTCTATCACCTATTTCTTCAAACTGAATGGCTGGAAAGAAACTAGAGCTATTGATCGACAATTCTACCATTGGACGGTTCAGAAATTTTCAGTATCTTTAGAATTGCAGTAGATTCATTGCAGCAGATTTAAACTCATTTGAGGATGTCAAACCGGAAGAGTGACAGACCTTTGCCTGATATCATATTGCAGACATCCATACAGTATGGTTTCTTGGATACTTTTTCATGTTACGTCAAACGGTCAAGAAATTATGATGGTCTTAAACTTTTCTCAACATTCTTCGTCTTGAATTCTTAAAAAAGAAGGAAAATACTACTAAAAAACAGACTACGCAGACAAAACATTGACGTCCAACTTTACAAAAGATATATAGATGACACAAACCTTGTTGCAAAAACCGTACCAAGTGCCAACGAACAACCAAATGATAAGTTAACAATGGAAACAATCCAAAACATAGCAAATGAAATACATCCAATTATTAGTGTGACAATCGATTTCCCAACGAATCATGTCAATAACAGAATGCCTGTCTTAGATCTTGAGTTATGGATAGAGATAGTGGAAGTAAACGGTTCAATGAAACACCAAATTATGTTCTGTCATTACATGAAACCGATGGCCAATAAATACCTCATCAATAACAGATCAGCTTTATCTGCAACAACAAAAAACAACGTACTAGTAGCTGATCTGGTCAGAATCACGAGGAATGTCTCTCTTCAATGTCCAGAAAGTGAAAGACAGAAACATATCCAGCATTTCATTAAAAGAATGCAGTTTTCAGGATATCACCAACGAGAGCGCGTTAAAGTGTATAACAAAGCAAAAAGGAGGTTTGAAAAGATCATAGAAAAGGACCAGAAAGGAGAATGCCCGATGTATAGAGGAAAGTTCTGGGAAAGACGGAGAAGAGAGCAAGAGAAAATAAACAAAAAACGAACATGGTATACAAAAGGAGGATATGAAACGGTTCTATTCGTTGACGCAACCCCAAACGGAGAACTAGCGAAAGAATGCCAAAACATCTTCAAAGAATCAGGACTGAGAATAAAAACGGTAGAAAGAGCAGGAAGATCAATAAAGGAAAGACTTGTGAAATCTAACCCATTCAAAAGCAGAACATGCAAAGAAACGGATTGCCAGGTATGCAAAATGAATCCGGAGGCAAACTGCAAAATTCGAGACATAGTATATCAGATATCATACCTTGGAAGCGAAGAAGATGGACCATGTCGAGAATCGTACATCGGGAAATCAGCCAGAAGTTTAAAAGAAAGGATCAATGAACATGTAGAAAAATACGAAAAGAAAGATAAAAACTCGGTTCTGTTCAAGCATGTGGAAGAAAAACATGGCGGAAGACGACAACAGATAACAGTAGAGCGATTAGCGACTTGCCCAGGAGATCCAATGCTTAGGAAAGTCTCAGAGGCAGTTTATATTCAAGAACTATTGCCTACGTTGAATTCGAATGAAGAATGGGGAAATTCAAATATACCAAGAAAGAGACACAACAACAACAGCAGGTTCCTCGAAGATTGTGACGTTGAAAGTGTTCTGAATGCCACTGATTGACCATCGAACAATCAGGGAACGAAAACTAAGTTCGAATACAACTGATGTTTAGTTGCTGATGAGGCCTTAGACTGATGCCTTTTCGTCCCTTGTTTCCCTGCGTTCCTTGGTCAAGAGGGACTAATAACATTACTCTGAAATAGTGGGCCCACTTTAGGCCCGCGTGGGGTGGTTCCGTATTCACCAATCAAATCGCTAGAATTCAGTTTTTAACCAATCAGGGGCCGCTATTCAGAATGTTGTTGTTGTTGCTGTTAAAGAACGGTTGAAGAAGCCTGGAGTTCTCGCAGCTTCGATGGATCTATTTTGCTTCTACAAAGGAAGATTACTGTCTGGAAGGTAGGCATTTTGCGTTTTGTACGTCAAGACAACATCATTCTTTGTACTAAAAGTTTCCTTTTCAATGTTCGAGCTCTTTAAACCAGATTCTGAAGCGATTTTGTTGAGTGTACGAGAACTCCCACCTGTTTAGGCCATTTTGACAAAGTGGGCCCATTATATAAGCGTAATATTATGAGTCCCTATTGACCAAGTGATATCAGCAAATCAAAGAACGCAGGGAAACAAGGGACGAAAAGGCATAAGTCTAATGAGGCCTCAGAAGTGAGGCGAAAGCTTCGACAATTAAAATAAAGTAAGTGCGAGTGTTTAAAAATATATGGCAAACAAACAAAAACATAAGTACAGTCAAGGAAAATACTATAATTCTTAAAATACTGCGGATTTCAGAAGAGTCCAACAATAGGATTATAGCGAAAAAGCTTTATTTGAAGTCATTCAGCTCAAGTGAAACCGATCTCAGAATTTTACACCGACATTTTCATACATCTGGAACCTATGCTACCAAAGAAAAATGCAAAATTGACATGCGATGACAAAGGTGATATCTAATCAAACAAGATTTGAATATAGTTCATTCGCCACTTTAAAAAGATTCAATACAGTTCTGTCTAAAAATAAGCATGTGCTTACTATTCCTTCCTTGCATTTACATGAGAAGGAACTGTGCTTGTGTTTGAAAGGCACTATCAAGCAAAACTAAAGTTTTAGTAACATCATACCAAATATCATATAAATTTCTACAGACGTCTCGGTGGTTCCATAGATAATGGTGGGAAAAATTCTTAGATTATTATCGATGCCGTTCAGATGTCTTAAAGAGGCATTTTCATCCGAATTAATGTATTTTTCTAAGATGCAACGCTGCAAACCATACAAGTTGAAAAGGCCCCCGTAAGTGAATTTTCGTTACAAACATCTCGGTGGTTTCATTGATAATGGTGGGAAAAATTCTTAAATCATTATCGATGCCGTTCAAATGTCTTCATGAAGCACTTTTCATCCGAATTTCTGCCTTCATGCAACGCTGCAAACCGTGCAAGTTGAAAAAGGCCCCCATAAGTATATTTTCGTTCTCTAGCCATGAACACAAGCAACTCTGGATGGTTGGTCACAAAACAAATACCCCCTGGAAACAACAGCAAATGGTCGCAGCGACATAACAGCATTTGCTGAACTGAAATGAACTCAGCTTTGAATGTTGTTTACTCCCAAACATGATAAAACTCATAAAGATATTGTCCATGGCCCTGTCACAATCACATCAATTTTCGATTTTTTGGCTTCAATGTTTAACAAATACTGTGAAATCAAAGATCACAACTAGCACACCAGACTTAATTTGGTTCAACGTAATTAAGTAAAGACGAGAAAAATTTGTGATCTCCACTCATAAATAATGTAAAAGAGTTTTACCACAAGCAATGTTTAGTGAAGACTTCGTAGGAACTGTCTTACCACAAATTACGAAAAGCACTTTTCAGTACGCAAACAGATTATGCTAAGATATGATAAAGCAACGAACTTTACTGAAGAATCAAAGTCAGTGGAGATTTTGTGCTTGCTAATAAGTTATATGTAGATAACCTTGTCACTACTGAATATAATTATAGGACGAGATGACCAAATCTTGTCAATGACAAGAGTTTGAGGACTCTTAAATCTTAGTCCTTTTATCAGTTAGTAGCTTAGTCATTTCCCTTGTTTTAGCAAACTGGCTTTGTAAAAGAAGAGCGATTCAAAATACGATACCAATATATGCAAATTAGTGAACACAAACTATCCTGAGGAGAGCAACAGGAAACTGTACCTCCAACTCCTCTCTTATGCTGTCCTTAAATAAATTGCAATAGCACTGCAGGAGCTACGCATAGCAATTCTCATCAATCAGAGGTAGCCCCTAAATACTTACGATTCCACTAGTCTTGATAAAAGCGGGATAATAAAAGTGAAAGATAAAGAAGACAGTCCCTTTGCTCATTCAATAGACGCTCTCGTTTTAGGAATAAAACATCATGAAATCTACGCTTCAAGCTTCAAGTTTTTTTATTTTGACGTGGTTACTATTTCAGGAAGCCATTTTCTGCGCAGCCGAACGTACGTGAACAGATCAACAAAGAAGCGTTTATACATAATATTCAATTTCTTATGAACGCAAATCATAGATTTATGTTGCAAAACAACGGAATAAATTTGCTCCTAATGAGCAGAAAAATCCTAAGATCAAAATTGCTCGACTCTTGAGAGAAGTTTACTTGATTTAAAGATAAGATAACCTATACGACGTTATTTCTTCTTGAGCGTACATAGCATACTTATCACTTGAATCAAACAAAAGATTTATAAATATTTTCAAATAGCTGTGCAGAAATGCTTCATTGCTATTTTAAACAACGCCTCCATTGGTCGTTCAATTCAACTAAATCAAATTTCTAAAACAGTCATTTCCCGACAGATTTGCCGATTTTGCTAGAGAGCATCACTCCCCCATTTCTGTCTGGTTAAATGAGGACAATAATCCAACACCTTGAGGGTTATGAACCATGCATAGGGCAAAATCCACGTATCTTGATAACGGCAAGAAGGGATAGGAGATTGATGTCCTGAAAACATAGTACCTATCTAACTCGTTAGAGGTGCGAAACGGGGCTATCATGAGATGACGCAAGCATGTATCCGAAAAAGAACAGACATCTATCGCGGGCGACCCAAAAAAACCTCACGAGCTAGATCGCACATATTTTCTTGACAGCAAATGTTATGAACACAAACGAGGTATCAGCATGTAGCTACAGGCTAAAATAATATTTTCAAAAACAAGGACATTCATTCATTTCTCAGGCCATTTCCTCGTTTTCTAGTCGATGTTTTGGAAGATGTGAAAAAGCTGAAATCAAAATTTGCTTTGGAGCATGAAATTTGGATGAAGAACAGAGGTCAATCATGTTGCAAACAACAATTTCCTCAGACAACTTCAAATCCATCTCTTAGTTGAGTTTTCACAAAATGTTGACTGGAAAAAGATGGTGATTATTTCTCTGAAAATGAGAAAACCGAGATTCAAAATTTTCTTAGAATCTGGATTTTCCGGATGGTAATCATTGCTTAAAACTAAAATGCAGCATTTCAAAGATCGCTAAGCTTTTCAACTAAACTGTGATAAAAACATGTGAAAATCGATTTTGATTTCAGGGAGCCAGCTATGATCTAGCTCGTGAAGCTATTTTTGCGTCACCTGGTAGACATCTGCATCATAAATTGTATTCAGGAAAACAGTGAAGCCTGTTCTGTCTGACAAATGTCAGAGCAATAACAAGATAGTTTTAGCCGAAGATGATGAGATTATATCTGATGATATTTAAGTTGCAGAGATTCTCAATCGTTACTTTGTAACGGTAACAGAGTCCCTTGGTATAAAAGAGAATAATGATAATATTTCAGACACTGAGGGCATATTAGATCCTATCGAAAAGTCGGTACAAAAATACTCTAATCATCCCAGCATACTAAAAATTAAGAGCCACTTTTTGAATGTAGAATCATTCACTTTCAACCCTGTTTCATTAGAGGAAATGGAAACTGAAATCAAAAGGCTCAATCCCAAGAAGGCCACAACTTTCAAGAATATACCGCCAAAGATTCTTAAGAATAATTCTGATATATGTTCCGAACCTTTACGGGAAATATTTAATAATTGCATTGGAAGCTCCACTTTTCCTGATGAGCTTAAGTGTGCAGACGTATCCTCACTTCATAAACAAAAAGAAATTACAGTTAAGAAAAACAACAGGCCAATTAGTGTTCTGCCAACTGTTTCAAAAGTCTTCGAGAGGCTTCTAGTCAAACAAGTGGAGGAACACATAGAACCGTATTTGTCCATACTATTATGTGGATTTCGCAAAGGATGTAACACTCAGCAAGCCTTAGTACGTTTTTTGGAAAAAACTAAACTTTGTATTGACGTAGGTGGGAAAGTTGGTGCTGTCATGATGGATCTCTCTAAGGCATTTGACTGCCTGAGACATGATCTCCTTATAGCCAAATTGCATGCCTACGGCTTTAGTCACGATGCATTGTCTCTAATTTATAGTTACTTGCATAACAGACAACAAAGGGTCAAGGTCAATGGGTCTTTTAGCTCATGGAAGCGACTTACTTTAGGAGTGCCTCAAGGATCTGTCCTTGGACCTCTTCTCTTCAATATCTATATCAACGATTTGCTTCTTTCCTTAAACAATACTGATGTATGCAATTATGCCGACGACACAACTTTATTTGCTTGTGATATTGATACTGATAATGTTGTTGCTAGGTTAGAACTAGATTCCGCCCATGCAATCAAATGGTTCTCTGACAACTATATGAAGCTTAATGAAGACAAATGTCATCTATTAACGTTTGGAAATATGAGTGATGATTCTGTTTCGGTTAAAATTGGCAGTTCTACTATTGCTAATAGTACTGAAGAAAAGTTGCTAGGAGTTACCTTAGACAGCAAACTTACTTTTGAGCAACATGTAAGTAATCTATGTAAAAAGGTCAGCAACAAGCTATATGCTCTGTCACGTATTGCACACTATATGGACCAAGCTAAATTAAGGATGTTGATGACATCATTCATAAATAGCCAGTTTCAATACTGTCCTTTGGCATGGATGTTCCACAGTAGGAAACTAAATACTAAAATCAACAAACTGCACGAGCGAGCCCTTAGAATAACGTATAGAGATCAGGAATCTAGTTTTGAAGATCTCTTAGGACATGATAACAGTGTATCTGTTCACCAGAAGAACTTACAGGTGTTAATGATAGAAATGTTCAAAACAAAGCATGGCTTAAATCCTCCTTTTATGAAAGAAATATTTTGTCCACAAACCAACCAGTATAGCCTCAGAAATGATCGCGATTTTAACTTACCAAGAGTGAGATCAGTAATGTATGGCTCAGAAACTGTTCGATATAGGGGTCCACAGTTATGGTGTACACTTCCAGTTTCAATTAGACACTCAACTAACTTGATTGAATTTAAGACCAAAATCAAAGCTTGGAAAGGAAATGAGTGCCAATGCCAATGTAGGCTATGCCGAAATTTTATACCACTTTTAGGTTTTATATAGGTTTTAGGTTTGATATTTTCATCCATTCTGTTTTTACTATTTGAATTAGTTGGCTTTTATTAGCTATACTTGTAAATATTTTTTATGCATGTGTAGCTATTTGATACCTTTTTTATGCCAACATTGTAAATAAAGTGTTAATAATAATAAATAATAATTCAGTCTGTTCAATCCGAGCATTAAACTTTCGTCCTTCTTCTTTCAATATTTACAAGTGTCATCTTCTGTCAAACGCTATTCACATGCGTAGCGATATGGTTTGCAATTAAGATTTGGGCCATTTTTGCAGCTTTCTTTTGCTCATTGACGGCTCGACTTATTTGTCGCAAAATCCTGCAGTTTGCAATCGCTAATCGCTTCGTTACAGCATGTCAACTAAAAGCACTACACGCTTATTGTTACATTATTCGCCTTGTTCATACTAACAAGCGCTCAACATTGATAAAATGAAAAGTGCAGCAACTTACAGACACTTTGGGAATGCATTGTGGATAGTCTTTGTTAAATGGTAGTTCACACATCCAAACGAATGGACCAGAATCTAGACAAAGCAGTAATGACGTGTGAGTGATCGAACGATCTGATATATTTGAGACAAGTATAATCATTTGATCAGTGTTGAAAACGAATTTTACCAAAAGATTCTGCAACAAGTTTTAGAACTCAAAATACTAGTATCACTAAAGCTCAAATTCTTAAAGGCTCTTCATCGGTCTTAACAATCAACCATTTATTACGCAAAGTTCACTTGATATAACTGAGGAGTTGATTCATTCAAAACCTGATCAAAGGTGTTAGGCCTATAGACATTACATTCTGATAATTCTGATTATACCTCGAGAACTGAAGTAAACTTTCGAATGTTAAGCTTGCATGTTTGCAAGTCACGTAGCTATATGCTTACCAATATCAAACAATTCCTGGCCAGCCAGCACACTACAGTTATTGAGTTACGGGCACACAGGCATGAATGGGGATAAACTTTTCAATTCACGTCCAAAATGTGATTGCAGATCATTTTTCAACTGTTGGCCATCTCCATAGCACTGTCCAACAAACTTTGTTTCCTACTGCCAGGATGCCTCCAAAGAGCTACGCCCTCCAAAGAGCTACGCTCACAGGACTACGCTCACACGATGTCAGCACATGAAAATGAAACTCTAACCAATATAACTTGAAAATGACATCGTGTGAACACTTGAAAACGATGGAACTGGAACAATTTTCAGTATCAACAATCTGATTACATCAACTCCTTCGGCCCAGATGAATTTCCTCGCTGTCGAAACCCAGCCTCTTGTCGCCGAGCTTGCAACGAGATTGGCACTGTCGAATTTTCTGCAGGCTTCAAATCTTGCTTGAACACAAGCTAAAACTTTAGTATGGCCACATTTTTGTTGGTTTCAAAGCGTGCCGGCATCGTGTGAACGTCGTCTCAGAATGTTTCGGATAGTGGAAAAGCACTATCCGAAAGCAGAACAACAGATTATCATTGGAGCGTTAGTTCCTAAAGTTCAGTGGTAAGCAAATAACAAACCTGTCTCATTTAGTCTGGAAGAGATGGTGGAGTTGAGGTCTGCTATTTGTTGAGACATCTTTGCGAATTCCATTGTACTGTTGATGATTACAAAATGCAGTTCATCTTCAAGGTTCTTTATTCTGTCTAACATATTTTGCAATAAAAGGGACGTGGCTTTTTTCATCTCGGCTGAAAAAGAAAACGTTATCCAATCATCAAAATGCAAAACAGTTTACATTACACAGCCTTTAAGGCTGATTTCCACTCAGTCCAATTTTTTGCGCAGACGGAAGTTTACACTAGGTTTGTCATGAGCAACATTCTGTTCAAATTCAAAGCGATATTTTCTCTCATTAACGATAGATTTTCAATCCACTTACAAAATTCATCTGAATGGAATTCGGCCTTTGGGTCTGATACCAGTCAGTTAGATTTTCCAAGCAGGCAGATGTCACCCCGTCAAAAGACATTCAAACTCAAATTCCTATTCAGTTATTCAATCGCAAAGTGACATTTTCTCTTGCAAACAAAAGAATTTCTTTCCGCTTGGAAAATTCCATTGAATGGACAGGAAAGTTTAGCACTTAGCCACATGTCTAGTTATCTGACTGGTTTGCATGCAGAATGTGAAATTACAAAAAGGTAGAAATACATTTAACTTTCGAGCCATCTACCTCCTATAAGCAAGTGAATTTTTGTTCCAACGAGAACCTTCGACCTAATTTTTTAAAGGGACTTGAAACGAGCGTATATAACTTCTCGTAATTGAATATTTGGTTGTATTTCTAAATTGATATTCTTCATATGCATGGCCCTGGGGTACTCATGATCTTTTGCTCCCCTTGGTATCGTTTTGTAATATTGTATGGTAGATCATTCGTAGTCGTAGGTAATTCGTAAATCGTAAATTTTTATATTGAATTTATAGAAAAAAACGATCGGGCTACACTTACCTAAGTCCTGGTAAGGAAAGGTGAATGAAAAAACTGTGTGGTGTGGTTGAGGGATCTGTCAACAAGGGGGTCAGGTTTTGTAACATTTTTAGTACCCAGGTATATGCAACAAAATGTTTGGTTGGAAGCTGAAAAACTACTCGTTACAAGGACTCAACAATGATCAAAGTGGTAAATTTTAGAATGAAGCGCAAGAAAATGGTCCAGATAAACACCTTCTGTTAGTAATAAATACGTACGAACAGACGTCTTAACATCTTCCTGTGCACCAGCCAGACGAGCCCATTTCTAAGCATCTGGAGTCTGAAATCGATACATTTACCGCAAAAGCTCTATTAAGCCCCTTTATCTAATAAGCCCCTTCCCCTCTGAGTCAAATTTGAAATAACCCCCTCTCTTTTAAGCTTCACTTATACAAAATTCTAGAATTTACCAAATATTTTCCATTTATTTAGCTACACAACCTTGCATGTACTTGCATGTTAATTTTGGTATGGTTTGGGATAAAGACTGTGTCGAATTGATGTATTTGAGCCGTAAGATAGTATGTTGATTCCACAAAATATGGGATAAAAGAACTGAAACTGAGAAGCTACCAAGTATATCCTTGTCATTTGATTTCGTGAATAAGCCCCCTCTCTAAAAAGCCCCCTCTCTATTAAGCCCCCCTCTAGAAGGTCCGAAATTAAATAAGCCCCCCCCCCCAGGGACTAAATAGAGCTTTTACGGTATTCAACACGATTCGTAGTAAGACAATGATTTGTGGTTGACAAGGTAGTAACATTTTTAATTCTAACAAACATGAAGTACGAGACCAAATGTTCTTTCGGGTGTCCCAAAGGTATTCCCGTTACAAAATCACCTCAATTTGATTACGAACCCTATCATACAACTTCCTTAATATCCTACAATTTCCTGCCTGTCATACGCTCTCAATAAATAAATCAAAAATTAAAACTCCTCGTTACTATAGTTTCTTCTCTCATGCCATGTGGTATATATCACTTTGTATCTGTAATTCCTTTTAAGTATCTGTATTTATTGTAATATTAATTATATGTATGTGTAGCGTTTTGTAGTTGTTAGTCTTGTTCCATGTCATTATGTTAATGGCCATGGGGTTGCCATTGTCGCTTGCTCCTCTTGGCATCGTCCTTGTAGTATTACATAGTTAATCTAATAGTATAGTAGAATGTAGCCTTGTATCGTAATATTCTATATGAACAAAGAAAAAAACAATTTCCGTTTTGATTTCTTTTTTGAATGATCCAGATATGTTTCAAGATGACAGGTAAGATATGTAAGATATTTCTTTTCAATACTTAAAGAGTATAAAATGACAGTTTGTAAAACCTTTTTCTCAGCTTTACGCTTGATACGACTTGGTAAATCTTGCCGTAAATCAGAAGTTGTGATACTGAGCCTTTCCATTGTCGTTTAAGTCTACCATGATAATTTTGCTTCTTCCTGACATTTGTGACCAAACTAGTAGCTCGTTTGGCAGCCCAATATAAATCTAAATTTGCTCATTTCAGACCCAATCAAAAGATCAGCTATACCTGGAAAAATAATAATATCATTTTGATCTACATGTAATCAAAATTTGATGATATTTGAAGCAGGAGTAACGCTCTCATGGGACACCTGATACTTCAACCATTTTGAGACCAGTTAGCCAAATTACGAGTTACCTGTAACAACGCACTTTTAAACTGCGTCCTCAATTAAAGGCAATTTATCTTTTGCACTCGAAGAGCAACGAAAGATGGCTGAAAACATACTTCACTTGGCTGAGAACAACTGCTAGGACCGCTGCAGTCTTTCTGGAAAACCTTGCATTTTGGAAGATTGTGATGTGAGTTAAAAAAAAATAACTCTACTTTTGCTCGCATAGGCAGTGGGATACGCGACCAAATAGCATGATGTTGCAAACTGGTTTAGGATTTACGAGGTTAATCGCTGTTTTGAAGGGAGTAGGAAATCTTTTAGCAGGCTTAAAATTTGTGGTTAGGTGGAACATAGCGAAAAGGGTTGTTCTCTGCTGAAACACGTGTGACCTAGCAGCGGGCTAAATCCACTGCAGTGAATAACTACGCAGTTACGATGGAAATAATGGCAAAGCAACTTTAAGCCTCCGTTAGTCTCGATTATTTATTCATGGAAGACAAAAACAATGCGTCTTGTTTTCCTGGATATGTAAATGAGGCGACGATATGCGAGTTTCGTTACGAAGGCCATACGGTTGGGTTCTGCATTTAAGGAATGGAGTGTCCATGCTGTGCTCCTTCCATTCAAAAGGCTGCATGGGCTATAGATGCAGCCCCATCCTTCGACTTCTTTTCATTACAACTTTACTTACCGGCTGAGTTAGAAAAATGTCAGGAATTTATCCAGCAGCATCATGGCGAAAAACAACTCAAATTATCTCTTAGCCTTTTCCTTATGCAATGGATTTTCAGAGGAAAGAATCTGTGAAATACATTGCATCAAAAAAAATTAGCAAATGTGACAAATCAATTTCGACTCGTCTAGTAGACAAAAGACCGCTTTGACATTTAGAAAAAAGGTCTGGGGAGAGCACTATGCAAACACAAGTATGAAGTCTGCAGTGTGCCACTTCGGATAAGACGAAACAGAATCTTCAGTGTTTGCTGCAACATACAGTTCTGATTAGATATCTTCTTGCTGTGTGTAGTGCAATTGGACAAAGATAAGCGAGAAAATTAATTAAAATAAGCAAAAGAAGGGCAGATTCGAAGGACTAGGATATTAGAATAGAATGTTAGTGAAGATACGCAAATTCATTGTTGAGTCCTGAAGAATGCAAAGTTCCAAGTTTAAAAATGACCTGTCTTTCCAATGTTGTTCTACTTGTGCTTTCTGTAGATGCATATAAAAGGCCGAGAATTGACATATCATCGCTAGAATGATTTGTTAGATTAAAATGGTGTGAAATGTACCTACACGGTGCACCAGAAGATAAGTATTTTCCTATTTCCCGAAGCAACGATAAATCATACACTGTACCGATCTTAAAGTTTTATGACTTAATCTCTGACAAAGAACAAGTAGCAAAAAGCAGTTTTCTGGACGAGCTCAAAAAAGAATAAGCCTGTTGATCAAAATTTCGACACTTTTCAAACTTCAAAAGGATCGCAAAAAGCGAGACCTGTCTTAAGTAGCGTGCCGCAGACTTTACCTATCCACTGCAAAAGGAAAGCCACTGAGAAGCTCTCTTAACTTCCATTAAAAATGTTACGAAACTACGAAACACTACGAGAACAATGCCACGGAGAGCAACGGAATATGAAAACCCAGCGGCAAAAACATAGAAAGAAACAAAAACTATTGGGTGAATCAGGAAAAATCTACCAACCACCCCTAAACCGAACCCTATGAGCCACCCAATAGACTCGCGCAATTTGGTGAGATTTTATCGATATCGATGTGTCGAAGAGGCTTTGACAAAATTAAGTCCAGGCCTCAGTCGAGGAAGTAACGTTGGAGTAGTGGACGATAACTAAACATCAACACTAATCCCTCATCAGTGCATTTGATGATTCAGATCACTAACCATCAACACTAATCCCACATCAGTACATTTGATGATTCAGATCACTAACCATCAACACTAATCCCACATCAGTGCATTTGATGATTCAGATCACTAACCATCAACACTAATCCCTCATCAGTGCATTTGATGATTCAGATCACTAACCATCAACACTAATATCCCATCAGTACATTTCATGATTCACATCACTAACCATCAACACTAATCCCACATCAGTGCATTTGATGATTCAGATCACTAACCATCAACACTAATCCCTCATCAGTGCATTTGATGATTCAGATCACTAACCATCAACACTAATCCCACATCAGTGCATTTGATGATTCAGATCACTAACCATCAACACTAATCCCCCATCAGTACATTTCATGATTCACATCACTAACCATCAACACTAATCCCACATCAGTGCATTTGATGATTCAGATCACTAACCATCAACACTAATCCCCCATCAGTATATTTCATGATTCAGATCACTAACCATCAACACTAATCCCCCATCAGTGCATTTGATGATTCAGATCACTAACCATCAACACTAATCCCCCATCAGTACATTTCATGATTCAGATCACTAACCATCAACACTAATCCCCCATCAGTGCATTTGATGATTCAGATCACTAACCATCAACACTAATCCCTCATCAGTGCATTTGATGATTCACATCACTAACCATCAACACTAATCCCACATCAGTGCATTTGATGATTCAGATCACTAACCATCAACACTAATCCCCCATCAGTACATTTCATGATTCAGATCACTAACCATCAACACTAATCCCCCATCAGTGCATTTGATGATTCAGATCACTAACCATCAACACTAATCCCTCATCAGTGCATTTGATGATTCAGATCACTAACCATCAACACTAATCCCACATCAGTACATTTCATGATTCACATCACTAACCATTAACACTAATCCCACATCAGTGCATTTGATGATTCAGATCACTAACCATCAACACTAATCCCCCATCAGTACATTTCATGATTCACATCACTAACCATCAACACTAATCCCACATCAGTGCATTTGATGATTCAGATCACTAACCATCAACACTAATCCCACATCAGTACATTTCATGATTCACATCACTAACCATCAACACTAATCCCACATCAGTGCATTTGATGATTCAGATCACTAACCATCAACACTAATCCCACATCAGTGCATTTGATGATTCAGATCACTAACCATCAACACTAATCCCTCATCAGTGCATTTGATGATTCAGATCACTAACCATCAACACTAATCCCCCATCAGTACATTTCATGATTCACATCACTAACCATCAACACTAATCCCACATCAGTGCATTTGATGATTCAGATCACTAACCATCAACACTAATCCCCCATCAGTGCATTTCATGATTCACATCACTAACCATCAACACTAATCCCCCATCAGTACATTTCATGATTCAGATCACTAACCATCAACACTAATCCCCCATCAGTACATTTCATGATTCAGATCACTAACCATCAACACTAATCCCCCATCAGTACATTTTATGATTCACATCACTAACCATCAACACTAATCCCACATCAGTGCATTTGATGATTCAGATCACTAACCATCAACACTAATCCCCCATCAATGCATTTCATGATTGACTAAAAGTTAGAAGGGGGATACCATAACATCATCTGTAACACAGCATCATGGTAAAAATTTCAATTTTTTCGATCATCATTCTTCAGTACGTCTCATTCTGTAATGGCATTTCGTAACGTCATGATTATTTCAACAAAAAAGATGTTAATTCAGGCAGCAATAATAAAGTTGGAAGGCTCGAGGGAAACTGCCTGGCACTGGACAGCTTCTCTGGTCCAATTGTGCTTCTGATGACAAGTGGGTTTGTTACCGAAGAGGCTTTTGCTGGTTTTGCAATCACGATTTTCAGAAACTCATTTTCTGCAACAACAGCGGACAATGACCTAATCTTTACTTAGGAGCATTTTTCATGTTGTGCTGAAATAAATTGAATATGTCTGTCAGACAAATTTAAGCAAAAAATCTTGCATCTAGGAAGTTTCTCAGAAAATTTTCGTCCGGGGGCTTACTTTTCTTGGTTTGCTCATGATAGTCTTCATTCCTTGCAAGTTTCTTTACCACTGACGAAGGACACAACTCTCTACCTTTATTGCATGAAGCTAAATGAAGACAACTGCATGAAGCTAAATGAAGACAAATGCCACTTAATGATTTTTGGTGCAAAGGGGAGTAATGAAACAACAATCAAAATAGGCGAGGCCTGTGTGAAAGAAAGTACAGAGGAAAATCTTCTCGGTATAACATTTGATCAATCACTTTCTTTCAAGCAACACGTCAAGGCTCTTTGTAAAAAGGCCAGCCAAAAGCTCCATACTCTTGCTCGAATATCACGATACATGGACACAGAAAAACTCCAGTGGTTAATGAGGGCGTTCGTTTTGTCTCATTTCAGCTACTGTCCACTTGTTTGGATGTTCTATGATAGAGCTTTAAATCATAGAATAAATCATTTTCATGAAAGGGCATTGCGCACTGCATACAAAGATTACGAGAACGATTTTGGTTTTCTCTTGGAGCAATCTAAATCGGTGCCAATCGCTCATGACCGAAATTTATGAAACAAAATGCGGCCTGAATCCACCATTCATGAAGGAAATTTTCATGCAACGAAATATTAGCTACAGTCTAAGGCATGGCGATGACGCTCAACTGCCAAAGGTACGAACAACATCCTTTGGAGTTGAGTCCATTGCTTACCTTGGAAATAAACTGTGGCAGAATTTACCGCAAGAAATAAAACAATCAAACAGCCTTCCCATCTTCAAAAAACAAATTAGATGTTGGAATGGTGGAAAATGCAAAATGATGTATATTGTGAATAGTAGGCTTTGTAAAGTATATATCCCGAAAGTTGGGTTTCTAACAGGATAGATTTTTTAACATCTTTTGTCCTGTATATTTATTGATAGTTTTATTGTAAATAATGTATATTGTAAATAGTAGGCTTTAATTAGCTGTAATTTAGCTATTTTTTTTCCTAGCCTACTTTAAATAGATCATTAATAATAAAATAATAAATTGTGTATTTTCTATGGCGCTTAAGGTACTTTTATCTAGAAACTATCAAATATCATTGATATGCCTTTTGTGGAATAGCTGAAATGTCTACTTTGTTGTAACAGTTATGGTTTGTATTGTTGTGAAGGCAGATTGAGAAATGCAACACTTCTTTCGTAAAAGATAAGGGGAGAGACAAGGAAGTATTCCTCTGCTACGGTAAAACTTGGAATGAAAGATCAATTTTGCTGGGGATACCGAATTCTCGTTAACCTTTTGGACAACTTGTACCAAGTCTAAACGATATTTTCATTGTGACAACTCGTGAATCTTTCGAGGGATCCATGCGTTGTAAATTAGCAAATGTTAAAGTATCTTGAAATGTTAATCTTTGCTCTGTAAGAAATTGACTCTAATGAAATTCATCTGCAGTTGATTTTTCAAGAATACTACGAAATAGCTTTTTATCCTTTGCCACAAGAATAAGTTACTTCCACAGGAAACATTTTAGTAGCACTAAAACTCCATCAACACACACCCAACCCACAGCTGTTTAGCAACTTTCAAAACAAGTGACACAAATCAACACAAGCAAACTGCCACCAGCCAATTTCGATATTTGGTTTATAAATAATCATTGAAAGTGCAATACAGCAAATTTTCATTTGAAACTTATCTGTTTTAATAAAACCACCGTCCATCGTAAAAACATAAAACACGGCTGTTTGCTGTGGAAAACAAAATTAGCATTCAAACAAAGAACATGTTATTTTGAAAGTGATGAAGCATATCTGGGAAAACGCTGCTCCTGAAGAAATAAAGTTTTCCTTGTTTGCAGACCTGAAATGACCTTGTCATAATGTCCACAGCTAGAAACCTGCCGGAAATAGCCATATTTCTGAAGAAAAATGCCTCATTCTCACAACAGCGAGCCCCAACACAACACACAAACAGCGCTAATGTTAAGAAACGGATAATTTCAAACTCCAACATTTTTAACTCAAAGTTTCACAAGCCTCGAAAATTCAAGTTTCCGTAAAGCTGAAAGTTAGAGATCGAGGTATAACATAATGTAGTGAATCGAAAATTCACGCTGCTCTTGCTGTATCAGGAACATGGAGGGGGACATCACGGGAAAAACTGCACGCATAGCTTGGCTGGGAGTCATTAAGTTCCAGAAGGTGGAGCAGACGCCTTACCCTGTTCTATAAGATCATAAATAACCTCACCCCATTGTACACGAAAGAACCAATTCCACCACTTCAACAGTCAAATTACTCACTTCGTAACCAGGATGTTCTTTGGCAAATAAGGGCAAGGACAGAGGAATTCCTATCACGCTTCTATCGTAACTGCATTTGTGAATGGAATAAACTTGACCCAGAAATCAGGCTTGCACCTTCTGTTGCTGTTTTTAAAGCAAAGCTTTTGTCAAAAATTCGCCCCCTGCAAAGTCTATCTTCTCCATTCATGACCCAATAGGCTTAGGTTATCTTTTTAATTAAGGGTCGGTCTCAGTAAATTAAATTTTCACAAATTCAACCATAATTTTAGGGATACGGTGAACCCAATGTGCCCAACGAATGATGGCATGGAGGATCCGGAGCACTTGTTGCTTTGCCCTTCATTTGACATTCAACGACGAGATCCTCTCGCTGGAGTTTCGAAATTATTACGACCATTTGTCCAAATCAATACCCTTCCAAACAGCGTCTTGGTACAATACTTATTGTATGGTAATAAAGAACTTCCTGATGACGTAAATAAAAATTTGCTCGAACTTACTCTAAATTTCATTCACAAAATGGGCCGGCTTGGATAACTTTAAACTTTCATTTTACGCTACACAGCCACTATTTACAGTACGTTTTTCCCCATTTCATTTGTAAGTCTGTTTCACATTTGATGTTAAGCACATAAAGGGTCCACGACCAATGATATCGTTAACTCAACCCTGATCTGACAGCATACGTTTGTCGTCACGCGCCTATGCTGGCCTGACATCCAATGTGGAACAGATTCCAGTATGTGTTAGTATCAGTATCTAGTCTTAATTTACTAAATTTTTATCTATATGCCTTTATGTTAATAGCTACAGGGTAGTCATTGTCTCTTGCTCCTTGTGGTCCCGTCCCTGTAGCGTGGTATAGTTGTAGAGTAATTAGAAAGTATAGTAGAGGGTAGATGTAGCATGTAGTGTAATTTTTTATATGGATATAAAAAATTCACGAAATTCCAGTTTAAGATGGGTAGTTTGAAATATCCTAGCTACCGGCGTGTCCTCATGTCATGCAAAATTTGGAGAAGACTTTGAAGTAATATAAGCTTGGGTGCAAAAGTACTGAGACGATTGATTCAAAATGGCGTCATATATTTCCTTTCGCCCATTGACCTCGTAACAAAAGAGAAAATTTTCTCCCCAACCAAGACCTAAAATCAAACGTGACCCAAAATGAAAAGTTGAGCTGAGATCCATGTTTTTCTGACTTTACGAGATGAAAACTTCTGATTGGGACTAAATTTATGATATGGCTTGTCAAAATTAGGAAGAAGCACTGTTGTGGGAAGCATTTGTTTGGTTATATGGCGTTATGTTATACAATTTGACATGGACTTGTTACTTTTGAAGGAAGATTCAATGGACAATATACGAAATTGGAGAAATCAACAAAGAAATGACTAACAATTTCTCGTCAAAGACGTTTGATTTGAGATCTCGGCTGGAGATAGACTCATGACGTAAGTCCCTCTAACTTTCGCTTGTTGTAAGTCTGCAGGGGGAGCGAAACAAGACAATTGTGGAATGAGTCTAGGCTGGAGAGAAAGTTTTTTCTCTTGTTACAAGGCCAATAGGTGATAAGACATTTCCGACACCATTTTGAATCTATCATCATAATACATTTGCATCATATGTACCACAAAAACATAGACTTATGACGACGAGTCTCTTGCATGACTCTTAATGAAAAAGCTGATCCTATTTGCTGCTTCCACAAAACGAATCATGATGGAATCACGGCCTGGAATCTCTAATCACGGCCCTTATCTCGAATCTCGTCCGAATGTGGTCAGTTGCTCAGTCGAATCGAAAGTTCCATAATATTTGCCATCACCATAGTAATTCACAAATCTCGCAATTCAATAGACGATTGCGCTAAAGATGGCGGCGAGGAATTTTTACCAAGATTTATTGCGCTCTTCAATCGAACTCCTATAGAATCGTTAAGGATTCTTCATTAGAAAGCAGTGCATCTTGGTCAAAAATTCCTTGCCACCTTCTTTAGCGCAATCGTCTATTGGAACTCTAGGAAGATCAGAGTTTGAGCCTAAATAGGATCACGTTTGTCAGAGTAACATTATGTTGACCGAAGCGCCACCATCAAGTCAAGCAGCACAGGGAAACAAGGGGCTCTAACAGGGAAACCAGGTCATAAGTCTAACACCATACCAACACAGCTTTTTCATTGATTCTACAATCGTGGCCAAAAGTTATTGGACGATTGATCAGAATCTCGATATTCGCTAGTAAAAGGCCCCCCTTCCCCCATGTCAATGTTGTTGTAAGAGATTGAACGTGAAATCAGTTCATAAACCATCTGGTCATGGAAAACTACAACATTGACACTGGGGGGAGGGGTTTGGAAAGCAACAGAGGGCTAAAACTGTAAAGAGGTTGTATTTATTTCCTCTTCAGTAGCTGTCCAGTAACCTTTTGGCCACGATTGTCTCCAGAAGTGAAAATAGATATTGCCTCATAACTGTTAATATGAGCCACAAAATATGTCCAATTATCAATCAATTGGTGGCTTTTACAAGAATTTCAAAAATTTTGAAAATTTTATTCATTTTAAAAATTGATCTGACGTCATAGCATCTTGACGCAAAAGCAAACTTTGCGTTTGAAGACAACGATTGTAAAAAGAAGGCATATCCTCGGAAATTCTCCGCTGATAAAAGACTGAACATGCAGTATTCACAAAAAAGGCAAAATTCAAGCATCAGAGATGGAAAAACAATGCTTAATAGCTTGTTAGCAACGGCCAATATTGAAACAATGCCCATTATTCGCGAATACCCGCTGTATATAAGGACTTTGTGATCTCTATAAGATCCGTGCCACGAGTTGCCACGAGTTGCCAAATCGAGTAACCATTTTACTTGTAGGCTTCAGTATGGACTTCAACGAGTTACCACGAGTTACCATTCTTTTTTTAAAAATAATATAGTATATTATTTATAAAAAAGAAATGGTAACTCGTCGCTTCCCATACTGAAGTCTGTAGAAAAAATGGTAACTCGTTATGGTAACTCGTGGTAACTCGTGGACAGCCTGACAAAGGTAGCAAAGTGTCGCTTAAAAAGTTGTCCTGAAACTGTTAGGAGCAAGTCTAGGTATCATTTTTAGCTATAACTAATCATGTAAAGCAATGGGGGCAACTTGGAATGTACATGTGGTTCTGTACTGTTATTTAATGAATGAACTCAAAGATTGTGCATTGACTCAAGGAACTAGAAATTTCTTCTTACGCCGTTCAATTCCGTCGTTAGTGGATATATCGTAAGCCCCTTTGCTCAAAGTGTAACTCTGGAGACTACTTAACAAACTAACATGGCTTTCATCATGGTATCATCCGTATTTTCGATGTAAGAGGAGCAATTCCTAGCATAGCATCAATATCTCTACATTCAGACAATCGTGGCCAAAAGTTATTGGACGATTGATCAGAATCTCGATATTCGCTAGTAAAAGGCCCCCCTTCCCCCATGTCAATGTTGTTGTAAGAGATTGAACGTGAAATCAGTTCATAAACCATCTGGTCATGGAAAACTACAACATTGACACTGGGGGGAGGGGTTTGGAAAGCAACAGAGGGCTAAAACTGTAAAGAGGTTGTATTTATTTCCTCTTCAGTAGCTGTCCAGTAACCTTTTGGCCACGATTGTCTCCAGAAGTGAAAATAGATATTGCCTCATAACTGTTAATATGAGCCACAAAATATGTCCAATTATCAATCAATTGGTGGCTTTTACAAGAATTTCAAAAATTTTGAAAATTTTATTCATTTTAAAAATTGATCTGACGTCATAGCATCTTGACGCAAAAGCAAACTTTGCGTTTGAAGACAACGATTGTAAAAAGAAGGCATATCCTCGGAAATTCTCCGCTGATAAAAGACTGAACATGCAGTATTCACAAAAAAGGCAAAATTCAAGCATCAGAGATGGAAAAACAATGCTTAATAGCTTGTTAGCAACGGCCAATATTGAAACAATGCCCATTATTCGCGAATACCCGCTGTATATAAGGACTTTGTGATCTCTATAAGATCCGTGCCACGAGTTGCCACGAGTTGCCAAATCGAGTAACCATTTTACTTGTAGGCTTCAGTATGGACTTCAACGAGTTACCACGAGTTACCATTCTTTTTTTAAAAATAATATAGTATATTATTTATAAAAAAGAAATGGTAACTCGTCGCTTCCCATACTGAAGTCTGTAGAAAAAATGGTAACTCGTTATGGTAACTCGTGGTAACTCGTGGACAGCCTGACAAAGGTAGCAAAGTGTCGCTTAAAAAGTTGTCCTGAAACTGTTAGGAGCAAGTCTAGGTATCATTTTTAGCTATAACTAATCATGTAAAGCAATGGGGGCAACTTGGAATGTACATGTGGTTCTGTACTGTTATTTAATGAATGAACTCAAAGATTGTGCATTGACTCAAGGAACTAGAAATTTCTTCTTACGCCGTTCAATTCCGTCGTTAGTGGATATATCGTAAGCCCCTTTGCTCAAAGTGTAACTCTGGAGACTACTTAACAAACTAACATGGCTTTCATCATGGTATCATCCGTATTTTCGATGTAAGAGGAGCAATTCCTAGCATAGCATCAATATCTCTACATTCAGACAATCGTGGCCAAAAGTTATTGGACGATTGATCAGAATCTCGATATTCGCTAGTAAAAGGCCCCCCTTCCCCCATGTCAATGTTGTTGTAAGAGATTGAACGTGAAATCAGTTCATAAACCATCTGGTCATGGAAAACTACAACATTGACACTGGGGGGAGGGGTTTGGAAAGCAACAGAGGGCTAAAACTGTAAAGAGGTTGTATTTATTTCCTCTTCAGTAGCTGTCCAGTAACCTTTTGGCCACGATTGTCTCCAGAAGTGAAAATAGATATTGCCTCATAACTGTTAATATGAGCCACAAAATATGTCCAATTATCAATCAATTGGTGGCTTTTACAAGAATTTCAAAAATTTTGAAAATTTTATTCATTTTAAAAATTGATCTGACGTCATAGCATCTTGACGCAAAAGCAAACTTTGCGTTTGAAGACAACGATTGTAAAAAGAAGGCATATCCTCGGAAATTCTCCGCTGATAAAAGACTGAACATGCAGTATTCACAAAAAAGGCAAAATTCAAGCATCAGAGATGGAAAAACAATGCTTAATAGCTTGTTAGCAACGGCCAATATTGAAACAATGCCCATTATTCGCGAATACCCGCTGTATATAAGGACTTTGTGATCTCTATAAGATCCGTGCCACGAGTTGCCACGAGTTGCCAAATCGAGTAACCATTTTACTTGTAGGCTTCAGTATGGACTTCAACGAGTTACCACGAGTTACCATTCTTTTTTTAAAAATAATATAGTATATTATTTATAAAAAAGAAATGGTAACTCGTCGCTTCCCATACTGAAGTCTGTAGAAAAAATGGTAACTCGTTATGGTAACTCGTGGTAACTCGTGGACAGCCTGACAAAGGTAGCAAAGTGTCGCTTAAAAAGTTGTCCTGAAACTGTTAGGAGCAAGTCTAGGTATCATTTTTAGCTATAACTAATCATGTAAAGCAATGGGGGCAACTTGGAATGTACATGTGGTTCTGTACTGTTATTTAATGAATGAACTCAAAGATTGTGCATTGACTCAAGGAACTAGAAATTTCTTCTTACGCCGTTCAATTCCGTCGTTAGTGGATATATCGTAAGCCCCTTTGCTCAAAGTGTAACTCTGGAGACTACTTAACAAACTAACATGGCTTTCATCATGGTATCATCCGTATTTTCGATGTAAGAGGAGCAATTCCTAGCATAGCATCAATATCTCTACATTCAGACAATCGTGGCCAAAAGTTATTGGACGATTGATCAGAATCTCGATATTCGCTAGTAAAAGGCCCCCCTTCCCCCATGTCAATGTTGTTGTAAGAGATTGAACGTGAAATCAGTTCATAAACCATCTGGTCATGGAAAACTACAACATTGACACTGGGGGGAGGGGTTTGGAAAGCAACAGAGGGCTAAAACTGTAAAGAGGTTGTATTTATTTCCTCTTCAGTAGCTGTCCAGTAACCTTTTGGCCACGATTGTAGGTGATTCTAAAAACCAGTTCTAGGTGTTGCCGACCATCAGTATGGGTAAGGGGTACTACAGAATGATCCTAAAGAGCGACTTTTGCCCAGCAAAAACTGCAAAACTTAATGTTATATTTCTAGCTTGGAAACAAAGAAAAAACGCACAATGTCCTATAATTTCTGACGAAGGAAATAAAACGTTTGCTTTCCTTTTATGAGGGAATCGTTGGTTTCCGCTAAATGTCCTCTCCCAGCACTGCTGGTAAATTTCAAGATTGTATTGACAGGCTACTTCGTAACAAACATTGAAAGCAAACTAAAAAAGTGGCAGTTATACTTACAAGGCTCAAGACTTCTGCCTTCCAGAGGTGCTCCTAAATGCTTCAATGTATGCTCTTTTGACAGTGCAGAAATATAATTTTTGGATAGTTCAATGATTCTTGCTTTGAGGATATCACTCTCTTTGTGTTGACTCTCTTCGAAAACTACAGTAAGTCTGAGTAGATACAGACCCCAAGTTATTCCAAGGACGATCAGGAATAGCCCTAATTTATGGGAGGTTGCAAGGCGACTCATCTTTCTGCCAGCAGAAGTGTTCATACCTGCGGAAAAAGAGATATGTTATGAGGTTGTGTCGTTGAAGTAAAGCGATATGTGAATGCATGTATACAAAAACAAAGCTGGATCTCTCTATTCTATTTCAAAGCTTTGGCACCAAATTTTAGTGTCAAAGAGGAACGAGCATGAGAGTGCCGATAAATTTTCAACCCTTCACTGAACGAAAATATGCGTTTGTGAAACCATTCTCTTACTGATTAAGGGCGCCGAATGCACATGCTTGTACTTTTAGTCCAGGGAACTTCTATTAGCATGTGACGGAGGGTAAGACACAGCCTAATTTTAAAAAACCCAAAATATAAAAAATTTAGGACATTTTTAAACTCAAAAATGAACTCATTGCTTCATTGTAAGTAAAAACAAGAGGTTTTATAGCTTTTTCGGCAACCGCGCTGCAATATTTTGGTGAAGAACTCAGCCTAAAACGCCAAATGCCCGAAAGCTCGATTTACACTAAATCACGTTGGGATGCACAAATACGACAGAACAGAGTATGCAAATAGTTTTGCCTCAACTATAGACGTCTGGCCTTTGAAGATTTTTTGATGGAATTGGGCTTGCACAGTTCGATAAGAACATGATAGCTCACTGATAGCTTGCCAGAAATAATTCAAAATATGTTTGGAGAATGCTCCAGTGTGAACTGAGCTTTAAATCAAGCCAAGCCACAAAACATATTCACAACGATGTTCTGCGATTGATTTCCTTGTATAATCAACATAAGCAAGCCGGTTGGATGTGGGATCATAGAATTGAAGATGCAGTGGGCTTCAGTATCCAGGATGGGGTTGCAGGAATTCGATACCATTTTTACTCACTTGAACGTCAAAATGGATCCAGATGACAGGTGGATAGGATAAATATCAAGAGTTTGGGCATAAAGGTGAATGTCTGTTGTCGCTAACTATCCAAAAGAGAACGAAAAGGAATAATTTAAGCTTTATTTTATATTGCATAGTCTTCGAGATTTTGATACTCTATTTTCAAAATTTTCCCCGAGAAGCCTCATAATTTCATATTCCTTTTCCACAGTAATGCGGTAATTCCTTCACTGAAAGAGCTTTTTCCGAAGAGCATGGTCTCAAAAATTGTCTCTCGCTCCGCGCGCGAAAAGACTTAGGCCTATCCCGAACTGTTTGTTTTCGATTCCAACGGGATTATAAAAGAAACATAGTTATTCACTTCAAAGCATAACCTAGAATGAACCACCTTTGAATAGCCATGGCACATTGTACAACAAACAACAATCACAGTTTTCTAGGGAGGCGCCAAAACTGGTTGTGCCCCCCCCCAGCCAATGTTGAGCCACCACGCCACTGATTTGAGATTTCTTATATTGTCGATGATTCTGATCTTAAAAAGTTTAGGCCGAAAATTACTTACCAGCATTTTCTGATGAAAATTACATGAATTCTATAGGAAAAAATGTATTGAAGATACCTTGAGGCCGCATGATCGCAGTTTTCAATTCGCAAACTCTAACCTCTAAACTAGACAAAAAACTCGATCTTCAACTTAAAGACAATCATACTCTTCTCACTTGATGGACATGAAATAAGTTCGACTCTATGAGCAGCCAAGCCTTTCGAATTAACCACGGAAACAGAAATGTTTGAAAATATTTTGAAAGTAAATGATGTTGGTTTCATAGAACAATATGCAAATCTTTAAGGTTTAACCTGAAACAGTTCTCACAGTTTACTTTTCTCAGAAAGAATGATCCATGAATTCAACATGGGTATTGGGAAACATGGGAGGTGTTATTAGATTATTCATCGTTGTAAATATAGTTGGGAATCGGGGAATCAGGTGATCGGGCAATCAACGAAAATGGGAATAGGGAAATCGCGAAATCGGTATTTGCAAGGTTCACGAAAAGAAGTTTTTCGAAATGTTCCCAAAAATCGGGATAATGTTGCTAAATATCACGCTAAATATTGACACTCTTCGTGCTCGTCGTGAAAAAGTCTGCAAGTGACATGATGCGCTTTGAAACATTGCACAGCACAAGTTACCTTTTGCATGGCTTACAAGGAAGATTATGAAAAGGGAATGACATGAAATATCTCCCGAGAGGGGGGGCTATGTAAATACGGGGAGATAAGTCTAATATTTTTGGGTTAGAATATTGCCAAAAGTATATTTTTGGGTCCTAATAAAACTGAAATTATGTTCATGACATTTTTTGACATCAAATATTGTTGAGCTGATATTTCTGGGTTCGCTAGAAACAATCATTGTCTAATGCAACCCCTGATTCAATCGACTATTCAATCAGCCTCGGTTACGTGAACAATCTCATTAATTATTCATGAACTTCCAATATTTACAACTCTCGTTCGCTGCCCGTTCCGCTCGCTTTGCTAGCTCTACTTTCGCAGGTCCCCGATGACCGGGACGGCCCTAATAAGATAACGAACGAGACTTGGAGCAAGTCTATCGAATATTCCTCTTAGAATTTTTTGGGAGAAAATTAGCAATTTTAGTATAACGCGTTGAAATTTGAAGAAATTTCCCCGTTTTTTACACCAACATTTGTATTCATCTGTGTTCTATTGCTGTTCATTTGTGCTCTACTTGTGTTCATTTGTGTTCTTCTTGCGTTCATTTGTGTTCATTTGTGTCCACTTGTGTTCTACTTGTGTGACCACAGGCGGCAGAGGATGCTTCAGTATGCCTGCACGATTCAGCAATACATACAAATGTACTAAGATTTGATCATACCTGCTAGTTAACTGTGTTAAATTTCTCTTGAATCCTATCTCCATACCTCTGTGTTATCGTCTGGTTAGGCCATAATTTCTGTTGTGTTGAAATTCTGTTGTGTTGTTGCAGTTGTATTGTATTCAATACAACTGCAACAACACAACAGAATTTGTGGCCTAACTAAACGATAACACAGAAATATGGAGATAGGATTCAAGAGATATTTAACACAGTTAGCTAGCAGGTATGATTAAATCTTAGTATATTTGTATGTATTACTGAATCGTGCAGGCATACTGAACCATTCTCCGCCACCAATGGTGTGACATCAAAATACGTTTTGTTCTGTTGTAAAACCAAATTATACGTAAACAATGTATTGAAGAAAGAAAAATCATTGCACTTCCCCAGTAAAGAGAAGCTACACAACGAACCAGTTTAGTTTGGTGTTACGACCTGACAGCAAAGGAATACATGGAAGTAAGGCATCCATTCCCTTCCATCTCACTCTTAATCATCTCGTACACCTTTTTGGAGAATTCCTTTGTTATCAAGAAAAATCCATCATTTCCCTGCCTTTTTTGCTGAGAAAATATTGCTCTCGAGATTTTTGGGGAAAGGTAGTAATTTTGGTCCAGCGTTACACCAACATTTGTGTTTTTCTTGTATTCATTGCGCGCGACGAAGGAGCGTGCTTACTAATTGCGAGGTCGTGAATTTTCGTTTGCTGGCCACGCATATCTGTTTTGTATATTGCTTCATTGCCGCTGTTCAAAACGTTCGCATACCTACAACTTTCCTGATCACATGCATTGATTGGCAACGACGCAGCAAATCGAGCAAATAAATGCTCGTCAATAGGATTAACTCAGCACAATAATCTGTTGACCCTGCTTTCATCACTCTCCTTCTAGTCATAAAACATGGAATAGGGAATAATGGAACAATTAAATCCAGTTCAAGAGAACAGCAAAAAAGTCATTTACGAATTTAGTGTAGCTTTATTTGAGTTCAGAAATATCTTAGAGTGCGCGCAGTTGATAACTTGTAGTTACTTCTAGTTGGTAGTCTACTTGCGTTCACATAACAGTTGGTTTCAGTCAAATTGGTATTGATTGTCAATGGAATGATGCAGCTTAAAATGCGGACTCATCATTACGGCTGGAGGCTCGAATAGGGATCTTAATCTGAAAACATTTCAGTTCAAATTTCAAATACTTTAAGTTAAATTTAAGAGATGAGGGACGGCAATCTTCAGACAGGAGTACCGCCTGTTGCCGATTTTTAAATTCGATGAAAGTTCACATTGCATTGAGAATGGCATTTCAACGCTTGATACCATATGGTACGCATCCATAAACAATGACTTTCTTGAACATTATTTGATCTTTCGTCAACAGGTTTAGAAATTACGATAGTCCCAAGTTTTTTACGAAAATTTTCTAGAATTCTTAAAAAAGAAAAAAAACACTGTAATTCTGAAAATATTGAGGATTTAAGAAAAGTCCCACGGCAGATTTACTGTAAAGTAGTCAAAGTTTCTTCGAAGCCGTTCAGTTAAAAGATATAGGTCATAGAATGTTACATCCAGCTTTTTAAAGATTTTAAACCAATGCTCTGGAGATTTTGAAATGAGTTCCAGAACCTACCGAAATCGCCCGTTGAAATCCGTTTTTTCAGCCAAATTAAAAAAACCGCGCAAGCAAAAGAGCCTGGAACTGGCAGAGGTGTGACGTGGCTCGAGTCATAACAAAGCTGAGAGAGCATTGAGGCCATGGATGAGGAGTGAGTGTGCACGCATTGCAGGGACATATTGCAGGCATCTCAAACTTGGGGGCACGATACTCTTAGGGCACTTTATACCTTAAGAAAAGGGGGCATTTTCTACAAATAAAGGGGCACTTCTTTGTTTATTGCAAAATCTTAGGGACATATTCCCCAAATGCCCCTGGTTCCTACGTCTATGGCCCATTGACAGTTAAGTCACGAAAATAAGAAACAAAAACTTTTTTTTAACTGTCTCAAGCCAAAACGCCGAGAAAGTGTGTAGTTTATGGTTTTCGAGAGTCGGCTTGTGCAGAGAAGAATGTATGTGCACATTATTCCTAAAATTGGCGCTCACAGACCTGTTGCAACATTGCGCTGTGGACTGACATTGAGAGAGCGCGGAGGAATTACAAAGCGATGAAAACATTATAGTTTTGCACAAAATATTTCAATATTTGGATCCTAAGCAGTTATTGGCTGCTACAAGTGAATTAGTTGGCTTCCAGAGCTCCTTCCTCAGGGTGCTGAAAATGAAATTGTAGTTAAAATCGAATGATACACTCGCCGAAGATTCTGACATCGGAAATTGTCATGTCAGGACTAGGCCAAGTGATCACACTCATAGACAGGTAAGGGAGCGTTCTTTCTGCAAATATAATTTTCCTTTACTTCGATAACTTTGTTTGCAAACATTTTAGGTGGCCTGTGTATTCTCTGCCTAGTACAATATGATTTATATTAAAAGATCATTGGTGAAGCCATGCAAATGAACCTTCGATAGGCGCTAATAAACTGCAGCTAATAAATTCCAATACCCCACCTTGATCGAAATTTTCCAAAATACCTTCCAACATGACGCTAAATAGCAATCAATATCTTACTAACTTTAACAAATAAAATTGCAAAAAAGGAGACTTGAAGTATTTATGATTAAAAAGATAAGCTGCAACCTTCATTACAAACCTAAATTCTGGTGATGATTCATCGATATTTTTCTTCGTTTGCAAAACTAATGATCCAAGATCTCACAGCCAACGTTAGTTCAAAGATAAGCCATTGGATAATATGCTTTAATCTAGTTTTTCAAGTACAGATGGTTTTGGTGTACAACATTTATATCGAGAGATCGACGCTTTGACGTCCACTGACAGTAATTTAGAAAAGCGATTATGAGCACATACGCAGGTAGGCAGTCGATAGTGGGGTGGCGCAGGGGCGGATCCAGGCTGAGCTTTCTGAGGCACAGAACTCAGTCAAAATTTCAGATACTTACTACTACTAGTAATAGCTGCCGCTAATCCTCGCTAGGAAATTTTCATTTTCATTTTAAATTCTTTATACACAAAAATCCCTTCAGCTACAACTCAATACCAAATAAGAAAATAAATACCTAATTACATTAATACAATCTATATACAGTTAAAGCTAAATTATGTACAGTAATCTATTTAATAGCAGCTGCTCTTCCAGGGAGTCGTGTTTTATGTTGTGTTCAGCTCGTATAATAACTTTTCAATTGCTTTTTGAATCTATTAAGTGTAGAGAGCTCTCTGATATTGATGGGAATATCGTTCCAAGCTTTCAGAGCTGAATAGTGAAAGCCTTTCTTGACATATTCAAGGTTGTTTCTTGGGATTTGTAGGTCCCTGCAATTCCTTGTTCTGTAGTTGGAATGCAGGGTCCTATGATAATATTTATCCCAAAGGCTTTCGAGACATTGCCTGCTGATTATCTTGTATGTCATAACTGATCGATCAAACTTTGTTAGTTGCTCAACGGTCAACCAGTTATGAGACCAATTGTCTTTTAGTCTGGACTTATCAATAATCGAGCGGGCTCTGTCCTGCAGACGTTGGAGAGTATTCAATTTCGATTTAGGAAGACTCCCCCAGATAGCATCATAGCGTAACTCAGATGGCTTTCGATAAGTGCTTGGTACACATGATCAAGTTGGGATTGTGAAATAAGATTTTTCAGTTTTTTTAGTGATTTTAGACCGCCACTAATCATTCCTTTCACTTTGCTGAATTGGTCATCCCAGTTTAGCCCTTCATCGACCATAACCCCTAATGATTTGGTCTTTGCGACTCGCTTTATTTCTGAATCATTAAGGTTCAGTGGCTCTGAGATTTCAACTTTATTTGTCCTCCGTGGATGGCCAATAATCATGTATTCAGTTTTTTTCGGGTTTGCGCTTAGCTTGTTTATCCGCATCCATTCCGAGATGTTCCTAAAGTCTTTGTGGGAATTTGTAAGTAGCTCATCAGTGCTACAAGATGTTAATGTAACATGTGTGTCATCTGCATACATGCTAGCCCTGGAGAACTCTAAGCATTTGTCAAAGTCATTTAGGTAAACCAATAGGTAAACCTGAAATTTGAAAAACATAAATAGGAGTGGTCCTAAGCATGACCCTTGAGGTATGCCAAATGTTACCAATCTTGCTTCTGACTTCTGTCCATTAACTGAACAGAATTGTTTTCCACTAGTTCGGTAAGATGTGAGCCATCCACCCGAGATTCCTCTGATACCGTATGCACCTAACTTTTTTATCAATATTCTATGATCAACGGTATCAAATGCCTTTTTCAGATCAAGAAATATAGCTAAGTTGAGTTGCTTTTTATCAGGGGCGGATCCAGACCGATGCAACCGATGCAAATGCATCGGTCAGCCCCACATGATCGATAATCTAGAAGTCTGTGCACAAGATTTTTTATCAGACGCAAATCATTCCAACTTTCCAAATGCCCCATTCTCTCTGTTGCCACTGCTTCTATGCAGCAACCTCGTAACCTTAGACTCAGGTACAAAAGCCATGGCCGACAATTAGACCCATTATCCAAAAGAATAAAGTGCCTCCAAGCAGTTACGGTAAATCCCATTATTAATCTAATCCCCTATTCAAAATGTGTGACGCGCGTCTCCACAAAGGCAACAAAAGCTAACGCATAAACAGGAGAACCTTGCGTAATCACTTTGATGAGTGCATCGGTGTCAATCATAGCAGCTTTGACAGCTGCTTTCTTCTCAACAAACGATAGCCAAAATGCATCAGTCCCCAGACCCCTGAGTGGAGAAAAATCAGCGTTTTGCACCGGTTGACCGATGCAGTCCAAAGGTTAAGATTGAGCAATAGATTGTTGTTCGCTGTTTTGTTGTCTCGCTTCCTCTCGTCTGAATGAAAAAAGTGCCGTGGACCTAAACTCTTCTTGAACGTGTTAGAAGACCAAATTGTGGTTTACTGGATAAATCAGTCCGCGGGGGGGGGGGGAACTTTTCTGGCAATGGCAACACCAAATCAGCAAACAACGAAGTTTGACCTCTGTCTAGGCCAAGATGCAAACAACACTTCGAGAAGCACTGGCTTGAATAGCTCTGATTTGAGGTGCATGTTCATATCGTAGTGCCTGAAATAACCTTCAAAGCAAGGTCTTCCAGCCAAAAAAATTGTAAAAAGGGCGTTGGCTACGTTTTCTGAGAGTCTGAAGGGCGTGGTCAACCAAAGATTTCCTGGGGGCTTCACCCCCAGACCCCCTCAATTGCATCGGTCACTCACATATCTGGATCCGCCCCTGCTTTTTATCCATGGTGCCATACCAGTAATCAGTACCATTTATCAGGGATGTTACGGTGGAATATAACTTTCGAAAAGCAGATTGATTTCCTCAAGCGTTTAAGCCGCTAACTATGATATTCAACTCATCATTGAAGTGTGGCATATTCCCAGATAACTGGAAATTAGCAAGGGTCAAGCCAATTTTTAAGACAGGCTCAAAAAAGATGCAAATAATTATAGACCTATCTCTGTCACCTCAGTCTTTTCAAGGATATTGGAAAAAATAGTAATAAACGCTTGAGGATCGAAGCTGTAACGGAACATTCAATCGCTTACGTAGTTAATCCCATTTTCTCATCTCGCCACTTGCAATTCTTAGCGAAGGGTCGCTGAACTGAACGATATCATTTTCATTTATTCATAACGTGGAATATCATTACTTGGAAGGAATTGAAGATCATGCAATGGAGTTAAAGCTAAAACCATCATTATTTTGCCTTTCTTACGTTCACCGTAAACGTTAAAGACTCATTGTCAACCGGCATGCTTTGGGAACATTAACAATACCACAATGCAATTCTTGACTGTCAACTGAAAACAACTCTTTCAAACTTTTGACTGAAAAAAGCCTCCTGCAAGTATCACAAAGCATATGAGATCAGTTGACAAGATCGGGCAAACGCAAACAAGAGCCCCCAATAAAGCCTTTCCGTAAATATGATCTAAAACCAGGTTTTACCAATCAATGGCCCTGGCCCTATGGCTCTATGGCCCTATGGCCCAATAGTCTTGAGTACTTCGTTACAAATAAATTGAGTATGAGTTTGACGATGTGTTCGATAAGAATTCGTTTGAAAATTGCCACCAAATATAGATACTCGAATTATCGCACCGAATTCTCGTTCAGCTAGTCAAGCTAGTGAGAACTTTCTCGATGTAATGCAGTGAATCACCAGCTGTAACTTTCCTTGCTTTAGGAAACAAGGCAAGGGGGGACGCTAAAGTTGCGTGATAAAGTAGAGGAACGGACTGACAAATCTTTACAATTTTCCAACTCACAGCAACTGGGCTAAGGTCTCCATGAGAAAAGTCCCACAAGAAACTCAATTCTCCCCAGATCGCTAGAAAATTAGAAACTCTACTACTGAGAAAATCAGCTAAAGAAACTTTATTTTGGTCAAGGAGATCTTTGGCATATTGTTCCTCTATCTTTACTTGCTTCCTTTAAAAAACCTAAATTTGAAATGTTCACGCGGGAAAAGGAAGTAAAGATAGCAATAGTTATGGAAGGGAATACGCATGGAAGACATACGAAAATCAGTAAGACTGCGTTCATACGATGCCGGCGCATTTTGAAAACGGTGAAAAATGTGACGGTAGCAAAATTTGAACTAGCGTTCACACAATGCCGGAACAATTTGAAAACGGTTCGAAATTTGACGGTAAAATAATAACTGCAAGACTTTGATGCCAAAGAAATGTACCTACACCCTAAGAATCGATGGGTTTTGTTCCAAAAATGTCGAAAAATATTCTCTATCCACCATTTTCGAGTAGTAACACGATGCCGTTTCCAAAGTGTGCCGTTTAGAGTTCCGCTTTCAAAGTCCGCCGGCAAAAATGTGCCGTTTTCGTGTGAACGGGACGCCTATCCGTCACACTTTCCACCGTTTTCAAAATGAGTCTGCATCGTTTGAACGCTGTCTAAGAGGCCGATTGAAATGCTTCAAACGTTGTACTGTCGCTAAAAGACTTTTTTCGCAATTTTTTTCGGCACAGTAAATTTCCTAAAATCAAGGAAAATGAGGAAAGGGTATCGTTGAAATCCTTGACAAACTATCGAAACAAGGGATCGATTTACAGCAATTTCAGATCTTGAAAACAATGAGGGGCGTGTTTTATTTCAGGCTGGGAATGGGCAACTCATTCGAAAGTTTTCAGAGCAAGTTCAGGGTAAGGTGGGGTAATTTGGGTCTACGGGTTGATGTGGGTCTATGTGCTTTTTTGCTTTTAAACTGATCGTAATTTGAAAATTTCGATTCATGATTCCGTGGGTGTTAAAATCTATGCTTTTAGGAGTAATTGAGGTGGCGTCAAAGAATTATTTGATAATTTCTAATATTTGATAAATTTGCCACTTCTTTTCGTCAACAAATCATTGTCACTCTCATGTTCAGTCATTCGGAAAGGTGTTGAAAGTTTTTCGGAATTCTTTTGCGAAAACTACATGTCACAAAGAGGCAGTTTGAAATGAGGATGAACGCTGTGTAGGAGCCAGCCAGACGCGCAGGAGCCATTTGAATTTGATTTCTAGCACCAGTTAGGCTTGGGCCAAAGGGAACACAACGAAGAAAACTATGGTAATATCGAGGTAACAAATTTGATTTCCAAGCTACAAACACGGTGCATCATTGCCCATGGGATGGGCCTAGGCTTCGCAATGTGCGCTGAAGGTGGTGCGATTTTGCTATTTCTCTCTGTGCAAGTTTTCAACTCTTTGGCAAGGAAACTCTGAAAATTCAATCACAGTTATCCATAAAAGCATTCTGAACTTTTATTTTATTGAATTTACCATACTCCTGATGAAAAACAAACTGCTTTTCTCGAACAGACCCAAATTCAGGGACGCACATTAGGGGGGGTGTGGGGGGGTGAGACACCCCCCCAATATTTTCAGAGTCGGTCCAAAATTTTTTCCATAAACGAAAAGTCGGTCCATGACGACGCTTGGATCTATCTTGGATAGTTCGAGTCCAAGTTGGTCCGACTTCTAAATGTTTTAGGCAGAGGTCGGTCCATGACGACGGTTGGAAATTTTACAAGCAATGCTCGACAGTGATCGGGAGAGTCGTTCTAAGCCAAAGTAGAAGATGGCATTCAAAAAAATTTTCCCAGACATACTATTGAAGAAGTGCCCAGTCTACGAGTGGGCAAAGCAATCATTGGATTGTGAGACTTCTAAGATAAAGCAGAGGTATTTTTTGCCCAAACATTGATCTAAGTGTACAGCAGAAAGCTGTTGGAAATGTTCAAAGTTTCCAGTCTGGCACTTGGGTGTCGATAATGGCAGGGCCACTGAGGGGAGCAGTGTGCAGTTTGCCCTCAGGGTCTAGGGGGCCTCATACTTGAAGATTTCTTAGCATTCTGTCTGTAGGAAATTTTCTGAAATGCATTTAGGCCATTTTAAGTTAATCTAAAGAGCGTGATCACAAAAATTTTCTGCTCGCTTCGCTCGCATGGGGCCTCATTTCGCAGTTTTGCTCCTGGGCCTCCAAAACTTCTCGGCGGGCCTGGTGTCGGTGGTGGTAATTGTATGGGCCTGTATGGCGTCTGGCCTGACAGGAGAAACCTTCACCGTAAAAGCAAAACAGGCAAAGTCGAATCAAAAAGCTTTGAGAAAATAAGTGTGAGGGGCTGCTCTTTCACTCGATTTTTGCTTTGTTTGCTATTGATTTTCCTTGCGAAAAAAATCTGCTTTTCTAAATGGTGTTTACTTGAAATCTATCCTGAAGATGCCAATTTAATCGAAGGGTAAAAATTTGTTCACGTAGAAGTGCTACAAAAGCAGTCAAAATTGGAGTCCCACAAGGATCGGTCCTTGGTCCCTTGCTCTTTAGCATCTACATAAATGACCTCTGTATCATTGACCAAGACTCTGAGATGTGCAATTTTGTAGATGATAACACCTTATACTCTTGTGGACATGATCTAACAAGAAATGGTGACCAATTTGGAGAATGATCTCAGTAACTAACTCGAATGGTTCAAAAGCAATGGAATTGTTGCTAACCCAAAAATTCCAGCCGATGTTCCTTGGATTGAACTGGAAAAAAGCTCAACTGGAAAAATGTAAAAAATTCTTTTTGGAAGTGTTTAGAAGTGACAAACATGGGATCAGGAGAGGTGTTCTGAGCCAAAGTAGAGGGCGTGTCCTCAAAAAATTTCCTGGGGGCCTTGCCCCCAGACCCCCTCCTTTTCCCACCCTCAGTTAATCTGTACTGCTTGTATCAAAGTTCCTCAAGAGTACAAACAGCCTGTATACATCCAGTCGGTCCAAGAAAATTTAGTCGGTCCAAAATATGCTGACACCCCCCCAAACAAAATTTGAATGTGCGCCCCTGCCCAAATTTCCCACCGACAGTCACAGAGTCAGTACCTGTTGTGTTGTAACTTCTTGGCGAAATATGAGGTGAGTTTCGAGTGAATTTGTACAGACCAAGGAATAAAATAGATTGCTACAGGACCACAGGAGGCCCAATCGCGTATATTGTGGGGCCTAGCTTTAACTGAGGCAATTTATGCTGTGTTGTTTTCCTAACTGCAAAATAAGTAACACTACTTGTCCTTTGAATTGAAGTAAAATGAACTTCATACCGTTGAATGGTTGACTGTGCATCTCCGTGTCTTTCTTCATGTTACAGTATCATCGCAACATCCTGCCGGCATGGCAACATCGGTCCTGTTGCTGTTGTTGTACTGCAATGACGCAATATTGCCTGCGTTTATTGCGTTGTATCCTATTATAATAGTAACAAGGAATGCAGCTTGTTTACCTGCAAAAATCTAACAACAGTTTTGTCCTCGCTCTATCTTGGCGAATTTTGCATCAAACGCCCAGTTCATAGCATCAAAATAATCCCCAGCTTTTAAACTTTGTACTCAATGCATTTGTTCTCACTTTCCTCCGTGAAATGATGTGAAACAAACGCGAAATAAAACATATTCCCACGGCGGTTTGAAATCTAACGAAGCTCGACCTCAGCAACATGTCCAGGTAAAGGAGCACCGACGTTCGATATTCGTCAGATTTTCAGTGAAAATCTTGAAGGTGATCCCCCGGATTTGGTAGCGCCTTGTTGCGTAACAGCGTAATTGGCAATGTAAACAAAAGAAAACGCAGCATCAAACATGCATCTACATGCATCTACCATTTCAAGATGCATGTTTGATGCACGTTTGATGATATCTACCATTTCGATTTGGCATATATTTAGGGAATCCAATTGAGAGACCTTTGATCGTACAAAATGAGTATGTTCGTCCTAAGCTAGATGTTTATCAATCTGCACCCCTAAATATTTGACGTTATCTACCATTTCGACTTCGGAGCCATCAATAGAAAAAGAAGGAGGTTCCACTAGTTTTGCTGAAATCTTCTTAAGGTTGGAGCGAGATCCAATAACCATCGCCTGTGTCTTCAGGACATTCATTGGTAGTTTATTGCCTTGGAGCCATCTGCCTTGGAGCCATCTGCCTTGGAAGGAAGATCATTGATATAGACTATGAAAAGAAGAGGTCCAAGACAAGATCCCTGTAGAACACCACAGTGTATTTCTTCTACTCGTGACTAAACACCATTGACGTTGCATAACTGCCGTCTATCTTGGAGATATGACGGAAACCAGGCAAGCTCAATACCTGAAACGTCGTATTTTTGCATCTCTTTCAGCAGGATATCATGAACTGAAAGACATTTGAAAGCTTTTCAATATTTCTAAATCAGTTTGGTTCTTGACATGAATGCACATCAAGAAATTGTGAGGGTCAATAAATGTGATCAAATTTTGATGATTTTTCAACAGGTACAAGTTTTTTCTCATCCAGTATCTATCTACATTCTAAAATACAAAATGTCCATTAGCATCTTTCTAGTACTGTTGAAGCAGAACATCTTTCCTGCATCACTTGTCAGGGCAGTATCAATAGCTCCTGGATACAACGCTTCATATACCTAATAGAAACGATTCACTGCACTCAACAATGTCAAGGTTTTGACCAGCACCACACAAAGGCTAACATAGCGTGGCTAAGAGATAGTGCCACATCGTCCCCTTGTCGTCGTCGTTTACGAAGTTGATGAGATACTGCACTTGCTTGGAAGATAGGCTACATGCTGTTAAACGATGTCCAAAGAGGTGGGATCTTCCTAGACCTTGTATTGGGGGAATCGAAGTTATGGGAAATTTTGTACAAATTGCAACAGTAAAAATTATATTTGCATTTTTTAAGCAGGTTAACAAAGGTGAAAGCATAAATGGTGATGTGGACAATAAATTTGTTCACTTTCTTGTCGGATGTACAACTCAAAGTTTCATGTAACATTACGAATTAAATACTTTTGACTGAAATTGCCACAAATACCATTGTTCGAATAAGTTTTTCGTCGCCGTAACTTCATTATCACTCTCCCGGAAGAACAAAGTAACACCGAAATTAAAGAACAAAGTTATGAGCAATAAACATCGCACAACCTTGGTGTAAACACCTGTCAATTTTAGGTCTAGATTTCCAAATTCCCTGGCAATCATGATAAAAAGATTCAAATTACCTGATGGACCAAATATGACCAGAAGTCTTTCACTGAGTATTCCGGATCCCAAGTTTTTAACCGTCAGGCTTGAGACACGATTTAAGAAGCTGTCTGAATGTCGACCCATGAGGCCTGACCTGCTGAATGAGATCAGCTTTCACTGTGTGTGTCATTTAGCTTCCCCATTTGGGTATGAAAAACCTAGCTCTAGCTGATTTCCTGTAATTCAATCATTTGGCAGCTAGGAGGTCAAACCTTAGTATGAGCCTTGTGTTGTGAAACACCAAGGATACTTGGAAGGGACTTGGAAACAGTAGAGGACTGGAAACAATAGCTTACGTCAAGATTAATCCACGGTTTTACATTAGCATAATTTATGCACTTAATTTGGCGCATTTGAAGAGTACGACGTCCAAACTAAATTGAAACCGTAATTATTGCATTAAGTATGACTGGATGATCGGTCGAACTTAATGATCCGGTCGACTTTAATAATGAGTGCAGAAACAATTTGATTTAGACGTCGCACTTTTCATGAATCTAATTCGTTGCATTAAGAAAAGTTCGACGTCTGAACCAGGCCTGAGTTCCGTTTCAAGGAATTTTCAACAACAAGGAACAGGAAGTATTTAGTGTTGAGAATGCGAGCATACTCTAGCTGTGAACAAGATCGAATACCATAGAAGAAACATTTCAAAACTACTGCAGATGGTTGAATGAGGTGGAAAACCCCATTCCCAACTATCTCCTGCCTCCAACAGCCATGTCCTGGTAAGATCAATCTTGACAGTAACTATGTCACAGAACATCTTCTATGATGTTGGCAAAATCACAATCAATTTGTGTGTGACCTTCATTTTTCAATCTGTTTGTTGACCTTCATTTTTCAATCAATTCATTTCTAGAACTTTTCCTGATGCCTTTTTCATGATAAAGTCCTGCAGCTCAAAAAAGAATTGTAGCAGTTTATTTCCAAGAAACCTGATAAGCCTATCACTTTGAGAAAGTGAAAAGTTAACAGTTTTATTATTGCCGGAAGACCATGGATTTTCAAATGTATTGGGTTTTCAAATGTATTGGGTTTGGATTAGACTGACGACGTGATTCCTTGTATTCGTTCATTATTTTCAATCTGATATTTTATTTTCACTCATACTAAGTGAGCGAAAAAATAAAAAAAAAATAGAAAATATAGCGATACTATTGAGACTTATGTCATGAGTATAGGTTTGGATTATGGATTTTCAAATTTATATGGCAACACAAGTGACTGGAAGTCTCTTCTAATAGCATTTATGAAGAGATCAAGCTCGAAATGCCTGCTGCAGGAAAACGATGCATAAAAACCTAAAAAAACTTTCACATATTAAAGGGAGTGTGCAATGGTAAATAGGCTCCTTTAGCTATCAACTATTCACAACACGTGTGGACCATCGATTTCAATGGGCTATTTTTAGATTTTTCCGCTCTATGCAAATGCAGGCATTTAGCCTTGCACAAACCCTTTAACCCTATTTTGGTTTGGGGGCAAATTTGCCCCCCCCCCTAGTAAATTTTTTAAAGTAACTCTGCCAGGAAGAATTTTATAGCTATGAAACTTCTTGACTTTTGCAACTACTTATTGTGCAACTTCTCAAAAAGTTTCATTGAACCATGTTGAAAAATTGAGGGGGCGGGAGACAATTTCGAGGGACTGACCCAGGAAAAATCGCAAATTCTTAAATCTCAATTATTGCGAAAAAAGGAGCAGAAGTGGAATATTTTGCAAATTTCTTTTGTAATGTAGTGTTATTTGATGCATTCTACTACAATTATCATGTTTGGATGGTAAATGTGCTCCAATTTTATCCCAATTTTCCTGATTTTGGCCAGTTTTGCAGCTTTTCTTGACCTACGGAAAATGCTGATGTGAGCAAAAGTGATGGCTATTTTTAAGTTAATTTTTATATTTACAGAAAGTGCATGCCTAAGGCTTTTAGCACACCAAATTTTGTTGCTCTACCTATTACCAGTCAAGAGTTAGGTAGGGGAGCCCCCCCCCAACCAAAATAGGACTATCATATAGCCCCACCACTGTAGGGTTAATGATCGTTTTCGACAAATGTGCAAAAAGCCACACTTTAAAGCATTTTATATCAAATGGGTTAAACTTCAATAATTATCAGAGAAACCATAATTTGCACTTACGACACCATCTTACGTGAATCTCTAGCCTATTTTTTTATATCCATATAAAATTCTTACAATACATGTTTACCTACTCTACATATCAACATTATACAACTGCACAACACTACAGGGACAATAACATGAGGAGCTTGGAGCGGAAGATCGCGGGAAAAAACTTTATGCAGAGCTTGGCTGGGAATCACTAAATTTCCGAAGATGGAGCAGGCGTCTAACTTTGTTCTTTAAGATTGTAAATAATTTGACCCCTTTGTATTCAAAGGAACCAATTCCACTTCTCCACCGGTCCAACTATTCTCTTCGTAACCAGGATGTTATTGGGCGAATAGGGGCAAAAACAGAAAAATTCCAATCTAGCTTTTATCCGCACTGCTTAGCTGAATGGAATGAACTTGACCCGGAACTGAGACATGCACCATCTGTCGCCGTCTTTAAGAAGAAGCTTCTCTCGATAATTCGTCCCCCTGCAAAATCTGTCTTTGGGATTTACGACCCAGTAGGTTCATCCTATCTTACTCAAATCAGAGTTGGTCTAAGCAAATTAAACCTCCACAAATTCTTACATAATTTTAGGGATACTGTAAATCCAATGTGCCCAACGAATGACGGCATTGAGGATGTGGAGCACTTTTTGTTGCTCTGCCCTTCATTTGAAATGCAACGACGAGATTTTCTCGCTGGAGTTTCGGAATTATTACGATCATTTGTCCAAATCGACACCCTTCCAAACAACGTTCTAATAGAATGCTTGCTGTATGGTGATAAAAACCTTACTGATGACGTCAATAGAAGTATACTCGAGCTGACTCTCGAATTCATCCACCGAACAGGTCGGTTTGATTATGATAACTCAACTACTAACTTTTGCGATGCGCCACAAAGCCATAGACAAGATCGGCTAGGGTTTGTTTACGAACATTTCGATTCATGTGATCAGTCTCTTGTTAAATCAACTTTTGATTTCTCCAACATATTACGTGTCTTGAAAAGTTGTGCCATGAGTACAACAGTTGAATGATATATACTAAAAATTTTCCAAGAGTTTGGTCACATGACTCGGGATGGGTGAAGCAAACCTTGGCCGATTAGGTCAATTAATTCCCCTCTTAGTTAGACGTTCTTTCTTTTTGCGAGCGACGAAGGAGCGAGATTACTGTAGTGATCCAGCCAACCTTCTATGATGTCCACGCATATGTTTATTGTATTGCTTTGTTACTTCTGATTATCTATTACCGCTGGTTAGTTTAAATTGAAAGATTCGCTGGCCACATTTCCTTTGTCACGACAGTTCGATTGTGTACGTGTTTGTCTTCGTGAACAATGATCAATAGTCATGATATTCTTCTGTCTGCCAAGATACTGTGATGGCGGTCGGGCCTATCCCAGAGAAGGGGCGACTAAATTGAACTTCCCTTACGTTTCATGAAACACAGGCAATAAGTTTGTGCACCTTCACACTACTTTCAGATCTTCCATCGACACATTTCGCTACTTCGTTTGGCCATAAAAAGACTAAGATACCAAACACGGCGTAAATAACTGTAAGACGGATTTGTTCAATGATTCAATTATTATTATTATCAATTTCTTTATCGTTGGATTACATTAAAAATATAGCTAAAAGTAATAAGCTAATTAATTCCAACGTTAAAAATACAAAATACAAATATTACATAAGAAAAATAGTGGATAAAATATTTACAAGTCATCAAAATTCATACAGCATAAAATCAATGTCTAAAAATATGTATTACAAAAAGCCTAAGTTCGGAATAAAGACGCGGCATAACTTGCATGGACAATTTTCTCCGTTCCATCTTTTTATCTTTGTTTTAAACTGGCAAATAGACTGTGAATTTCGTATCGTTGGTGGTAACATTTGCCATAGCTGTGGACCTTTGAATCGGACGCTTTCTGTCCCGTTATTGACAGATCGCACTCTTGGTTGAAAAAAGTCGTTACTATTACGCAAATTGTAGTAAGTTGTATTATCACAGAAGATTTCCTGCATAAATAAAGGGTTCAGACCATTTCTAGTTTTGTACATCTCAGTCATAAGTATTTGCAAATTTTTTGTGTGAATAGTAACTGCACTGTCCTTCTGTAATAGCTCACTAAAAGTCGATTCAGTATCCTTGTAAGTAATTCTTAATGCCCTTTCCTGTATTTTGTTAATTTTTTGGTTGAGCTGTCTGCTGTGAAACATCCAAATTAAAGGACAGTATTGAAACTGACTGGTAATGAATGCCCTCATGAGGGATCTCAGTTTGCTCTGATCCATGTATGGGGATATGCGAGAGAGTGCATACAGTTTATTGCTAGCCTTTTGGCACAGTTTGGAAACGTGATTATCGAAGGAAAGTCGGCTATCAATTTGGACTCCAAGTAGCTTCTCTTCAGAGCTATTTACAACATCAGCACTTCCAATCCTAACAGTAACGGGATCATCACACCTCTGCCCAAGAACCAAAAGATGGCATTTATCTGCATTCAGTTTCATAAAGTTGTCGGCAAACCATTCTAAGGCTACACTACAAGCAGTTTCAAGCCTATGAGAAATATTGTCCAGGTTCTTATCGCAGGCATAGATCGTAGTATCATCTGCATAATTACATATATCCGAGTTTTGGATAAAGAGTAAAAGATCATTTATGTAGATGTTGAATAACAGAGGCCCTAATACTGACCCCTGAGGAACACCGCGTGTGACGCTTTTCCAAGAACTGAATGACCCATTTACTTTGACTCTTTGTTGCCTATTTGTGAGGTAATCATTGATTAGTGTTAATGCTTCGCGAGAGAAACCGTAGGCATGCAATTTTCAATTTTCAACTTCACCCAACGCAACGAAGCTTGGGTTGGTATGAGCATATGGTATGAGCCCTGACCCTGAGCGGCGTGTGGTATCGATACGAAACATTCACAAATGCTGCACAACAATGATATCGACGTCATTCAGTGTTTACATGCAATCACATTTTCAACAGGATAAAGTCAACACAATAAGCAATAATCTGTTGAACCTGCGTTCAATACCCTCCTTTACCTTCATAAAACATGGAATACGGAATAATGGAACGAACAATTCCATTTCAAGGGGACAGCAGAACATTCATTTACGAATTTAGTGTGGCTTTATCTGAGTTCACAAATATGAAAGAGTGCGAGCAGTTGATAACTTATAGTTACTTCTAGTTTGTAGTAGTTACGTGTAGTTTATGTGCGATCTTTGTCTTTCAATGTCGTCACGTCTTGTGCTATGTTCGTGTTTTTAGTTTTATGTTGCCATTTGGTAGACGTTAATTTTCGCTCCAAATGGTATTGTTTTAGTAGTAGGGTAAAGTATTTTGTAGGTAGTGTTATTAGGTAATAAGTATTGTAAGTTTTTAGCTTGATATATAAAAAAAACATGAGGAGCAAAATTGCATGGCTATCCCATGTTTCTTACATATAACAAGAAACAACAAACGCTACTAGGACAATACACAAAAAAGGAACGAAGAATACGTGTAAACTAATCACTGTACGCTAACTACAAATTAAATCACTCACAATGAACGATTGCGGCATAAAGACTGTGAGAGAGGTATGTCAGAATAATGTCCCTGCTTTCTACCGAATTATGTCAAATTAATTGATGGATTAAATATAGAAAGCCAGGGATTTCGTTGGAAGATAATACCACTGTCTTTTCCGCAAGCGTTCATTTTCATTAAGTGAAATAATACAATGTCGATACTCAAAATAACAGAAGAAACAGAGGATGAAAAAAAATTAAATAAAGGGACTTGATGGTTACTTGGCGTATGACAAAAATAAAAATGACCTCAATCAAACTGACCGGTGTTATTGCACGAGCGAAGCGAAGGCTTACTATTAGGAAGCAGCCGAGTTTCGTTCCTGGTCCACGCATATTCTATTGTTATGCATTGTTATTTCTGCTGGTCAATAGGTCTGCATCAATAATTTGCATAATGTAACAAAAGAAATCACATTGTTCTCACATCATTTCTGTGAACTGTTTATTGTGTTTTTAGTTGTTCCTTGTTTGAAAGGAAATGAAATACAGCCATCAGCGGTATTTCAGGTATTTTGTTGACATACAATTGCTTTCAACTTCAAATAGGTCGTCCTTTTATGATTTAATCAACTGCAGTATAGAATTAAACTTGGTTTATTGTTTGATTTTAATCAGTGTCTGGAAACGAACTGAAATAAAAGGTTGTTTACGTGGGTTCTTGAGGATCTAATCTAAAACACCCCACAAGTGGAACACAAGTGAACACAAATGAACACAAGTGGAACACAAGTGAACACAAATGAACACAAGTGGAACACAAGTGAACACAAATGAACACAAGTGGAACACAAGTGAACACAAATGAACACAAGTGGAACACAAGTGAACACAAATGAACACAAGTGGAACACAAGTGAACACAAATGAACACAAGTGAACACAAATGAACACAAGTGGAACACAAGTGAACACAAATGAACACAAGTGGAACACAAGTGAACACAAATGAACACAAGTGGAACACAAGTGGAACACAAGTGAACACAAATGAACACAAGTGGAACACAAGTGAACACAAATGAACACAAGTGGAACACAAGTGAACACAAATGAACACAAGTGGAACACAAGTGAACACAAATGAACACAAGTGGAACACAAATGAACACAAGTGGAACACAAATGAACACAAATGAACACAATTGAACCCAAGTAGAACACAAATGTTGGTTTAAAAAACGGGAAAATTTCTTCAAATTTCAAGAATTCATACCAAAATTGCTACGTTTCTCCAAATAAGAGGAAAATTTTCTCAGCAGAAAAGGCAGGGAAGTACGAGGGGCTTCTTACTCAATAATGCGTGCTACTTTTTCGGTACAAAAGGACTTCTACGAAATTTCATGGAATTTTCTTGATAACAAAAGGAGCTTATCAAAAAGGCTTACGAGATTATTTGGGAGTGAGAGAGTATTTGTGTTAATCGTAAATTGAGTCTAAATTCATGTCTCTTCCTGTTATCCATCAGAAGCGCTGTGCAACTATCTGAAGTGGCGCTATCTCAAGTTTGCCTAAATTGAGTAAAACTGGACCGGGGAACGGCTATCTTTAAAATCCGGAATCCGGAAATTCCGGCAGAATTTTTAGAAAATCCGGACTTTCCGGATTTTTCGAGAAAATCCGGAAATTCCGCCGGAAATTCCAAATCTTCTCAAAATTCCGGACTTTCTCAACTAATTGGCCTTCCAATTAAGTTTGCCTTCTTAAACAATATTTCTTATCTACATAATTTTATGATATGCAGCCTTCTCAATAGAATTTAATAAATGCCAGGGTAATCAAGATTTTTTTTTTTTTTTTTTTTTCGGATGACCTGGGTGGCGCCGGTCAACTCCTTTTGGAGGACTGCCTAAAAGTTGAACAAACTACGTCAACTTTGTTTCTATTATGTGTCAACAACCAAGAAAATCTTTCAAGAATACAAAGCTAAATTTCGGAACGTTAAATGTGCGAGAATGCAAAGAAGAACACCAAAGGAAAACACTTGCAAAAGATGCCCTGGCCTTTGGCATCGACATCTTAGGTCTGTCAGAAACGCATTTGCCTGGACAGGGTCTGGAGGATATTCAAACAAGCAAATACTGCAAACAAACAAATACCACAACGTACCGAAACTACCTTCTTTTCCATACTGGAAGTGATAACAACAAATTCCACGGTGTTGGTTTACTGATAAACAAAGATCTACACCCAAATTTTGAGCGGATATCGGACAGAATATGCAGTGCGCAAATCAAACTTGGAAAACGCATGCTAATTGTCATCTCAGCCTATGCTCCTACGCTTCAAGTCAGCGAGCAAAACCCGGAATTACGGGAAGAATTCTATGAGCAACTGGACAGAGTGATAAGTAAAGTAGGAAGCCGAAATATAATGGTAGTGGTAGGCGATTTCAATGCAAAAACAGGTTCTGGTTGGAGAGAATTTAACAAGAACATGGGTAAATATGGCAAAGGCCACATAAATTCCAGCGGCAGAATTCTTTTGGAATTACTATCAAAACACGATCTTGTGATTTCAAACACTCTTTTCAAGCACAAACTTGCCCATAGAACGACATGGACTGCACCTGAAAGACTGCATGGTCATTATTCCCAAGATGGAACTCTTAGACGAAATCCATACAGAAACCAAATAGATTATATAATAACAAAATCCAAACAAAGAATGTTCATCAAAAACTCGAGATCTCATGGGGGCATAGAAACAAGCACGGATCATAAATTAGTAAAAATGGAAATGAGAATCACGTGGTGGAAATTAAAACATGCAAATGTAAAAACAAAAAAGATAAATGTTGAAAAGCTAGAAAACACAATCATCAGGGAAAAGTATAGTGAGAAAACAACAGAAAATTACTTGGGGAAACAGAACTTTGAAAACCCACAAGAACAATGGGACCACATAATAAAATCGTGTTTAACTGCAGGAGAAGAAATCCTTGGTGTAAGGTTGAAAGAAAAGCACCATGATGACGTCATATTAGAGGATCTATCAAATGAACAAAAACTATTAAAAAATCAAATAGATGCATGTCAAGAGAAAGGAAAAAGGCAAGAACTAAGGAAAAATAGGAGCGAAATCATGAAACAAATACGTAAAAGAATAAGAATACTCGAGAATGAAAAAATAAACAAGCAACTAGCAGAAATAGAAGGAAAAAAGGATGATTCGAACAAGTGTTATCAGGCCATCAGAGCTCTTAATAATAGAAAACCGAAGAAACCCCTCATCGTACAAGGAGAGGATGGCAGCATTGCTGGCTCTGAGAAAGAACAGATAACTTTAATAACGAAACATTTCCAAAAAATGTTCACGATAGAAACGAAAGAATTACTCCCAACGATACCACCGTGTGAAATGAAAACACCCTTTACTGGCTTAGAAATAAAAAAGGCAGCAGAAAGTTTAAAGAATAGGAAAAGTGTGGGAGATGATAACCTAGATGCGGAATTTGTAAAGTATGGACCACCGGAAATACATGAAGGCGTGGCCAAACTGCTGAACAACGTGGCATGCACAGGAGAATACCCAGAACAGATCAAACAGGGTATCCTAAAACCCCTCCGAAAACCAGGAAAAAAGCCAGGACCGCCCTCAAATCTACGACCAATTATACTGTTATCTGTACTAAGGAAATTGCTTGCCATCTGTATGATAAGAAGATGTTGGAACCGCCTCAGCACTAAAATTCCAATTGAACAAGCTGCTTACCAAGCTGGGCGAAGCACGACCGAACAGGTTTTTGCAATCAAGATGCTAGTAGAGAAAGCTATAACATCCAGCAACTACAACATCTACCTTTTACTGCTAGATATGAGTAAGGCCTTCGACACTGTTAGCCGCGGAAAATTACTAAAAGACCTGCAAGAAATACTGGAACCTGATGAGCTACACATGATGTCTCTTCTAATAAAGGATGTAAATTTGCGAGTCAAAGTCGGAAAAGAGAAAGGTGAAAACATCAAAACAGAAATAGGGATTGCACAGGGTGACTGTCTCAACGCAGTACTTTTCATCTTCTACCTTGCCAGATCCATGGATACAGAGAACGCAGCAACAGACCTACCCAGAGAAAACAGCTACTTTGAAATAAGCCCTCAGTACGCTGATGACATCACATGGGCATCTACTGCGAAACATCGAATAGATCATATCAAAGAAACCATTCCTGGTAAACTTGCAGAAAGAAACCTACGAATAAATGAATCAAAAACGGAAGAATATAACATCGAGCAAAAGGGAAATGAAGCATGGAAAGAATCAGAAGCGCCGGGAAGGGGGGGCAAGGGGGGGCGGTTGCCCCCCCAATGTTCTCCAGGACCACTTTTCTAATTCTTCTAATTCCGGCGTCAAAATTGCGGGGGGTCAAAACTGCGCACCGGTAAGGCCGATGAGCTTGGCAATTATAACGTGTATGAGTATAGGTTTCTAACCTTGCCATTTTTATTGCATTTTCCCACGATCTGTACGGCATTGATTCGAATTTTTTTCTCGTGGCGAAGCCCCCAGATCCCCGTTCTACGTACGCTCCACGTTTGCATATCTCATCAACATAGCTGCGTACGCTCCACGCTTGCATAACTCAAGATCTTTTTCACGAACGAAGAGAAAGAAGCTTGATAGTTGGGTAGGTAGTGCGTGGTAAGAATCTTTCGGCGAAATACTGGAAAGTGACTGGGAGACTTCTTCTTAGCCATAAGCATTGGCTGCTTGAAAACTGTCATAGGCAAACTATTATAGAATTGTCCAAGACTTACAGTTTTTGAGGCCATGGAAATTGGATTGTGAGGACCGTTCTAGGACAAAGTAGAGTATGTTTGCGCAAAAATTTTCCTACAGAGGTGCTTCATTTAAAATAGTTGCAAAATTGTGAAGGTTTCCCATTTGGTCTTGGTAAAGATGGCATGTAGAATAGGCACTCCAAGCCAAAGAATATTGGTGTTTGAAATTTTACCGGAGATGCTAATTTAAATAACTGTTGCATAGTGATCAACAGTTCCAGTGCAGCACAGGCTAAAATATAATAGGTAGAAGTGTTCTAAGCCAAAGTAAAGAGTGCATCTACAAAAAATTTTCCTGGGGGCTTTGCCCCCAGACCCCCTCAATGTATACTGAGCTTTCATGTTTCTGCTGATCCAATGCCCCCTTTTCACAAACCATATATACTTCTATTTCTGAATCTGAGAGTACATGACAGCCGTGTGACAATCCCCTTACAGAGTGGCGTGTGTTAAATTGGTGGAGATCCAGAGGTTGGACGCTTGGTCGCCGGTTGGACGTCATTTTCTAATTGTGGTACCCTACTCGTATTATTAAACAGACTCATGTATCTTTATGTCAGCCTATAAAGGGGGCGTTGGTCGCATTTATAGCCAAAGTAGAGGGCGTGGCCCAAGAAAATTTTTCTGGGGCTCCGCCCCAGACCCCGTCCTTTTCTGCCCCTCCAATAAAAAATCCTGGCGGCGCCACTGGAAAGAATGCAAAGTTCTGGGTAGTCTACTCAGTACAGAAAAAGACATCAACAGAAGAAAGATTTTAGCAATTGATGCCTATAAAACGTTCAACAGCATTTTCAGCAGCAAGAAAAACTCCATCAAGATCAAACTGAGAACCTTCAATGCCTATGTAGCAAGTGTGTTTTTGTACAATAGCGAACTTTGGACTCTGACGAAGAAGTTAGAAAACACCATCGACACCTTCCAACGCAGACATCTAAGAAAGATTCTAGGAATCAACTGGCAAAGAAATATTAGCAACAACGAGCTCTATGCCAGAACGAAATGTGAACCATGGAGTGAAATAATAAGAGGAAGGAGACTAACATGGCTAGGACATCTCATGCGCTTGCATCCAGAAACACCAGCAAGGAAGGCCCTTAAAGAATATCTCAGGAAAGTGAAACGGCCACAAGGAAGACCAAAGACGACCTGGATGCAGACAGTCAGGCAAGATTTGACAAGCATTGGAATTAAACTAGACCTATCAAAAGAAGCACAAACTTTGAAAAGACTTTCTGAACTGACACATGATAGAAAGAACTGGCGTGGCATTGTGAGACGCGTTGTGCAGTATTAACTGCGTGTGACGTCTTAGTAGTAGTAATCAAGATACAGATAAATGATAAGGATCGTTCAAATCTAGGGCTTACCCCTCCCCACATAAACATGATTTTGTGAGATCGAAATCATGATTTCCTGTTATTTTGAGTATGCTGGGGTGCCATGGAGATTAGACCTGTCCTTTTCTCGTATATACTATTTTTGATAAGAAACCCAGCTCTTAAATCGCCAAAAAAAAACAGAAAACTCAAGAGCTGCGAAGATATTGCCTAAGGAACTATCTACTTTCATGATGTACTGAGATCCTTGACACATGAAGATTGTTACGAAGCCTTTCAGAAACTCGTAAGAAACTCTGAGTGCTAATCATCGGATTATTTTATGAAGCTTTTGGAACTGGCTCAGATTCTTAACTTATCATAAAAACTTAAGGCTATATTCTTCATTCTCGATGCGTTGTGGCACAGGAGGGAATCTTCATTTATTCTTTTGCAAGAGAGTATCAGAAGGCTTATAGTAATTTGCGAAATTGCGAAACAACGAAATTGCGAAATAGCGCAATTTCGCAAATTACAATAAGGCCCTGCAACACGAGTAAAAGACCGTGGTAGAGGAACAGTGAAGGTACAAATTTGTTGGTAAGTTCTTCGGAGAGTGACCGTATTCTGAAAGCTGAAACTTTTACATCAACCCACCAACACGAACAAGTTTCGTAAACCACCCTGTGACCCGGCTCAAATAGATCAAACAACTTTCCCTTCAAAGACCAATTTTTAGAACATGTTTCATGCCAAAGCCCGCCAATATGGGCAACCATCCCCTTGCTCAGAATATTGTACCCCAGGTAAATCAATAGAGACTTACAGGAACAAAAACAAACTATAAAGGATATGGCTGTTTTTTAATAAAAAAATCTGAACATAACGATATCAGCAGCAAACTTTTAGATAAATTGTCAGTACAAGGCTCTTTCTATGAATTCATTCTGTATATCATCGAAACTAATTGAAACTCGGGGGGGGGGGGATCTTGACCTATCATCTGACGGGAACGTGACATTTGCCCGAAAAAAATTGATACCCGCAATTCCGTATATTTCAAATAAGTTTAGGGCCATAATTCAGAAAATTATGAAAAATTTCCTACAATTCCCATACATTTGTAAAATTTTCTCCAAAACAAGACCCATGATTCCGTTAATTTTCTGAAAAGGATACACATAATTCCGCAACGTTTTTGAAAAGGGTACCCCTACAAAAAATGGCACGTCCAGTACAACAAAAATTACTAAGATACCCCCCTCCCGGTGAACTGAAAAGAAAGACGAGAAATGCAAAGTCAGGATGTCGATGTCATGGAAATTGTCTGGCTAGGATCAAAAGTTTTAACTTTGTGAAAAGTTTGTGACGTCAGGAAGCTACAATAACTGCCAAATTTGTGTTAAACTGTTTGGCATAAAATAGGTTCAAAATGGATTAAATTAGAACGACCCTTATCATGCATCTGTATCTTGATTACGCTGGCATTTATTCAATTCTATTGAGAAGACTGCATACCATAAAATTATGTAGATAAGACATATTGTTTAAGAAGGCAAACTTAATTGGAAGGCCAATTAGCTGAGAAAATCCGGAATTTCCGGAGGAATTTTTAGAAAATCCGGAATTTCCGGCGGAATTTCCGGATTTTCTCGAAAAATCCGGAAATTCCGGATTTTCTAAAAATTCCGCCGGAATTTCCGGATTCCGGATTTTAAAGATAGCCCCGGGGAACCATCCTTACTAAGATTCTTTCATTTGAAATGATTGAAAAGATCTTAAGCCCATTCTTCGCACTTGAATAGCCAAGTTAGACATCCAAATATATTTTGTTTCGTTGAAAGACCAAATTATGCGTAAACAATGTATTGTAGAATGAAAAATCTTTGCATTCCCCCGGTAGAAAGAAGCTACACAACGTTGCTAATCGTTCACTTCCCTAGTAACCAGTTCAGTTTGGTATTTCGACCTTGCAGCAAAAGAATACAAGGAAAGGCATTCATTCATTCTCCTCTCTCGCTCCCAAATAATCTCGTAAGCCTTTTTGGTAAACTCGAGGGGCAGATCACTGATTTTTTCTTCGTACACCCTCTTTGAAATCACAAAAAAATCACATACAAAACTCACAAAATCACAAATAAATCACAAGCAAAAAGCGCAAAAATCACAAATCACTGAGGAGTTACAGAAAAATCACACAAAAAATCACAAAAAAAAACACAAAAATCACAAAGCAAATCACAGAAAAAAATCATATGATTTTAAAATCACAAAAGTCACGTACGCCAATTTGAGAAGTGATTTGCCCCTCGGGTAAACTCCGTTTGTTATCAAGCAAAATCCATGAAAAATCGTAAAGTCCTTTTGTACTGAAAATGTCGCACGCTTTATTGAATGAGCAAAATGCCCCTCGTACTTCCCTGCCTTTTCTGCTGAGAAAACATTTCTCTGAGAATTCTTTTTGGAGAAGCGTAGAAATTTTGGTACGAATTCTTGAAATTTGAAGAAATTTTCCTGGTTTTTTACACCAACATCAGTGTTCTATTTGTGTTCAATTGTGTTCTACGTGTATTCATTTGTGTTCTACTTGTGTTCCACTTGTGTTCATTTGTGTTCATTTGTGTTCCACTTGTGTTCATTTGTGTTCCACTTGTGTTCATTTGTGTTCATTTGTGTTCCACTTGTGTTCATTTGTGTTCATTTGTGTTCCACTTGTGTTCATTTGTGTTCATTTGTGTTCCACTTGTGTTCATTTGTGTTCATTTGTGTTCCACTTGTGTGGTGTTTTAGATCAGATCGTTCTTGAGTTGGGCCTAATGAAATGGTCAGCAAGGGTCTATCACGCATTCAAAATAGCGTGCACAAGCTTTTTGAAACTGGAAGGATTTAGGATTTTTACACACTTTTTGCGGATTTTCCTTGAAGAGAAAGGCATCTTCGTCAACAAAATACGAAATTTTCTCTGGCAAGACACCATTTGGTTGCGAGCACCCAAGGGCTTCGAGGGGCACATCGCTAACTTTAAACAGGTTCCTCGAAATCATGTGGAGTCGATAATTGGGCAAAGTTAAAGATTTCACGGAGTATGACAGAAGTTACTGTAAGTCACAAGAAGGGGGGGGGCAACAAGCCGATACATGGATGCTTTTATTAGAAACTATGGATTTGACATTTTGCCGAGTAATATGATACATGAGCAAGTGAGACTAAAGTAACAACTTTGTACAACTTTGTTTTCTAAAGTAAAACATGCCAGAGTTTCTTAATTTTTTGGCGATATGACAGTCTGAGTTTCTTATGAGCGGTTTCTTATAAAAAGTCCCAAAATTGTGTAATCTCAGTGCACTATTTTAAAACATGATTCTTGTTTCTCCCCAATAAAGGATTTCTCGTCAGGAAGAAAAACCACGTCAGTTTCTGCATACACTTTTTTTATAAGAAACTTGGATCAGGCCATAGTACTAAAATTTTCTTAATTTAACATGAAATTTTGTCCATTTTAGTACTAAAAGTTTCTTAATTGGTTTCTTATTTTTTGAATGCATGAATTGTCAATGTGGTCGCTAACACTGCTGCAGATATGTTTCTTGATATTCAAAACATCATATATAGGAAAAAACAGTGTTCTGTTATGTTGAAAATACAAATGGTTTGATAATATTGCCCAATGATAAAGGTTCAACGATCTATTTGCTATAAAATTCATGCTTTTAACTTTGAAGAGTTTCTTAGTCAAGGGCGGCGCCACGGGGTGGACATGTCCACCCCACTTTCCTGAGGTCGGTATTCATTCCTTAGTAAAAACGACATAAAAATCATTAGGTATACCTTCTGGCCATCAATTCTATCTCTTTTCCACCCCACTTTTTCTGGGCTGGCGCCGCCCCTGTTCTTAGTACTTCTCAGACATAGTACTAGAGTTTCTTAAAATTTTGGCCATCTTAGTACTAGTATCTTACAAACCAGTTTCTTATAAAAAAAACGTGTATCTCATTTTGGTCAATTTTCCGAACCAGTGAAGCACGTCTCTTAAGAACGGGGCACGTGCACTTACTAACGATTTGTTACTTCTAGTGGATAAAAGCTAAAGTCAACTTGAGAATCTTTCTGTTAAGATCAATAGGTAGATCTTTATTGCCATACAACAAGTATTGCGCCAGGACCTTATTTGAAAGGTTGTCCAGTCCGAATGGTTGCAATATTGCCAGAACTCCAGCAAGAAGATCTTGTCATTGCAAATCAAAAGAAGGGCAAAGCAACAAGAAGTGTTTGGTATCCTCAATGCCATCATTCGAAGGGCACATTGGATCTAAGGTATCCCTGAAATTGTGTTGGAATTTATGCAAGTTCAGTTTGCTGAGACCAACACTAAGTTGAGTAAGATGTGATAGGCCAATTGGGTCATGAATGCCTAAAACAGGTTTTGCAGGGGGGCGGTTTTTTGCAAGTGGCTTTTTCTTAAAAACAGCAACTGAGGGTGCAAGTCTAATCTTGGGGTCCAGTTTGTTCCATTCAGTTAAGCAATTTGGATAAAAACTAGATTGAAATTTTTCTGTCCTTGCCACTATTTGTCCATCCGACTACATCCTGGTTGTGAAAAGAATACTGTGACTGCCGAAGTGGCAGGATTGGATCCTTAGTATACCCAGGAGAAAGATTATTTATGAATTTGTAAAACAGAGTAAGTCGTCTACTCCACCTTCGTAGACTTAGACTCTAGCCTATTGCACTCAGTTCTGCAGGTCAGTTAGAGATTTATCTATTGCAAAGAACTACAGACAGTGGTGGGGCCAAACAAAAAATTTAGGGGGTAAAAGTCAAATTATTCATAATGAAGGGTACAAAGGTATACTGAGACATTCTCATTACATTTTTCAATACACAATTACACTAAAGATGGCGGCGAGGAACTTTTACCAAGATGCATTTCATTCTATAATCAAATCCCTATCGATTCATAGAGATTCCTGATTCGAACGCAATGTATTTTGGTAAAAATTTCCTTGCCGCCATCTTTAGCGTAATACAATTGTAGTCACGTTTTCAAAAGTGGGAGTATTAGCACCTATGGCCATGCCACTGACTACAGAACAATATCCAAGCCTTATCCTTGCAACACATTTTCACATAAGATTAAACAGTAAAAACCTGCATAGAAGAGCCTGTGATTCTCTGTATCATTGTGCAATGCAAAGTTAAAGCATTGAAGGGGGGTCACTGGAAATTTGCGGATAGCGGATATCAGGCTATTCTGGGTTTGGAAAGGGGGAATCAATCATTATTTCTGCGGATGGCGGATATTGGCTGCATCTTTGCGGGATGCGGATATTCCTGCAAACTTAGTGTTATTTGCTGAAACATAGCTGGTTTGATGCTATAATTCCATAACAAACAAAGACACTAACTTCATGTCACAAACATCTGAAGACAACCGCCACAACAATGAACACTGAGATCATGACTGAGATAGAAATTTTGCGCAAAAGAACAACCATGACCACAGCAAAACTGCATGTAATCAGCACATGTAAAATAGAAAGAAAATGGTTTTCGTTGATTGTGTTGTGTTTTAATATGAAGCAGGAACAGTTTGCTCACAGGCCTAACAAACAACGGAAATAGTCAATTTCTGAGGCCGGTTTTGCTAAAGTAGGGCTGAAAAATTGCGGAAATGCAGAACTGCATACCCCCCCCCCAGTGCCCCCCATTGCAGCCATTCCTGTAGAATAAAGGATTGTTTGTTTAGTGAATTATGGTCACTTGCATGCAAGGATGAATAAACATGTTGATTGCCTAAAGGGTTTGTGTAAGGCTATAAGCCTGCATTTGCACAGCCCAGAAAAATCTAAAAATAGCCCATTGAAATTGATGGCCCACACGTGTTGTTATTAATCGATAGCTAACTAAACAATGCCGTGTTTGCGCATTTTCTTTGTTCTATTTATAGAGAAGCCTATCTACCATTACATTGCATACTCCCTTTAATGAAACGGGACACTGCTTCCAAACAATCGACACATCGTTTGAGCTAAATTTGATGTCAAAGAATAAATAAAGTCAAGGGAAATAATGACTGCTTTGTGTGCGACTGGCAACTAAGACAGTTAGACAGTTCTGTAGAATTGAAGGGCATTTCACCCCCAAAAATTTCGTACGTTTTAGGTCAATCATTTTTTTATAAAAGCCAGCAAAAAAACAGTAAAACTCCTCTTGTTACGAAAAGCCTCGACTGCTTTTTCAAAAGAGTAAAGCGGTTGGCATTAGTAAAGGGGCATGTTCAAAGGGTTTTTGGTTGAGATTTATATTCCCAAATCGATGCACGTCGTTAGCGGACGTACCTCCAAGGTTTCAGTCTAGGCTTTTTATGGTCAAAGCTTTGACAGTGAAGCTAGGCAGGCCTAAGAAACTCTTACTGTTCTCACTTAGTTACCGCTAGCAGATTGGACTAGCTTTTGAAGCAGCAGAATCCAGCCCTTCACTAACATCAAAACCTGAGCGGTACGTCAATGACATGACAATAATTCTAAACAAACACACAACATACCTTCACTTTTCACTTGAAGATCGAGCTGCAATTCACCGCGCGGACAGCCCTTCCAGTTTGCCTTCCCTGTTGTAAATAAAAGCCATGTGTCTCGCTTTAAATCTTCCTTTGAAGCATTTTGGACTGCTAAGAGTCCTAAGACTTTCTGCACGAGTTTATCTCGATCAATTTAGTGGCAGTTCGTCCTGCAACAAGTAACTTTTGCTGATTCTTGACCTGGTTGGTTGTGAACTTGTGTCTGCTTTCATGCTCAACAGTCACTCCATTATCTATTATGGAAGTGCCAGCCTACCAACACGGGGGTCACGTCCATCTGGTTTCGCTATTTCGTTGTTTCGTTTCCGTGCAAACAAGAAATCATCAAAAGTAGTTTCTGAAATAGCATGTTTTGAGTCTCCGTCTGCAGTGTGACCAACACCTTATTGTGTAAAATTCTGTCCCCTCGGAAAATTCTATCGAGTGGAAATGCGAGCGGGAGGGAATTCATTGTTCATGAGAGAAAATGTCGTTCTGAAATTCGATAGATTGTTGCAGCTTCGGCACAGGAGCATCAGTTTAAATATTTTTAGTCATCATTTAGTATTTCTCGATATTTTTATTTTGAATATTTTCACTATTTCTCTATACTTGTTGTCTTTCTTGTTTCTGAAGAGCCGCGAATACTTTGACCAATGCGAAGGAGAGCAGAAAATGCGAAGGAGTGAGGGAGAGGAAAGCGGAGGAGGAGCGAGAAAAGAGAGAAGGAATGAAAAGGACCTTTTCTTTTTGACTCACGAGGACAAAGTCCAATGAGGTCTATGGAGTGGGAAAAATTCCCGTGTGTGTCGTCCAAATTTTATTGTTTTTTAACAAATGGTTATTGTTTTTCAACAAAAAATAGCCGTGATCATGCCTTGCGACTTTCATTGTGTCCAGAGCAAGGATTGTTTAAAGGTTCTATTTGATTGGAGGAGAGGACAGACTAAAACAAACTGCATTCTTATATCGATGTCATGGTGAGATGTGTTCCCATGATGCCCCAGCCCCAAAGTGTAGCGTAAAATGAAAACGAGGATACGACGCCGCTTTCCCCTAAGTATGGCGTGAACGCCAGTGCGACGATGCATTCTCCAATTCATGGTGGTAATTTTCGACGATGCTTTCTAGAATGCATGGTCGTAATACTGCTCAACGATGCATTCTAGAAAGAGGGGTCGTAGGGCTACGACGACCTACCATTACGACGGCCCATTATTGACCCCTACGCCGCGCGATACACCGTGCTGCCACGAGGCTATCATTAGAGTTGTCAAGTTTTTAGTATAAAACTTTGATTTTGATAAGAATTGTATGTAATCTGCTTCTCATTGTTCTTGATAAACACGGGAAATGGCGACTGTTTGAAGGAGTTTTATGAACAACAAAAACAAATAGTCGTGGTCAAGCCTTGCAACTTTGCTTCTGTCCTCCAGAGACAGGATTGTATCAAAGCTCCGTTTGCAAGGTCTTTCATTTTAACCGGGGGGCGTTTTTCGCCCCCCCTCCCAAACTTTTTTAATAGCTCCTAAACGATGATAGCTATAGCACTGAAACTTGCCGACTTTTCCTAAAATTTAACTGGCAATCAGAAAATAAAAATTTCAATGCCTATTGTTAGACCACGTGACCAACAGATACCCATATTTGGAAAGTGATCACAAAGAAAATCGTGAAAACTGCTCTAGTTTCTTTATTTTGTGCTGAATCTCGTCAATATATATACCATTCGATTTGTCTCAACGAGTACTTTCATTTGATATATAATTTATCTATATTTGCTGACGTCAGCAATTTATAATTTCTATGACGTCATACACCTTTATGACATCATATTTCTAATGAATTAGCAGTTTTTATATGAAAAATCATGTAATAACTTGAAATATTGATAAAACCACTTGATTTCATCCAAATTATGTGAAATTGATGATGTTTAAGCATTATTATTGAGGAAACAATTTTGCATTGAATCAAATTACCGATATATATTTAGTTAATTAATTAGGAACCACAAATATTCATACAAAACTGAATGAAATTTCAAACTAAGGCTATCAAGTAAGTATTTGGATAGCTTTTAGCCGATTTTAGCCAGTTATTTAATGCAAATATACTGCTTTTCCTGATAGCTCAATTTCGTCAAAATTTGCCCTATTTTTGGTTGCCTAGCAACCAATCACGTGATTAAAAATCAATTGATGCTATTTTTGGATTCTCCTTTGTTTAATCATAACACAGTGCAAGTTTCATTGTCATAGCTATCATAGTTCCGAAGATGATTAGGGGGGGGGGCGAAAAACGCCCCCCGGTAGAAAATCACTTTTTTTCCACCCGATTAAAATAGGGTTAAGGTGGAGTTTCAGGATAACAGCCAATCTTTCGTGCTTTGCATGATTTTTTGTGTTATTTGTTTGTTTTTTATTTTTGTTCTGATCACACACAGTGGTCTGAGCTCAGAGTTTGTTGGACCAAATGACAAAGTTTCGTGAGTCACCCCAAAGGTCCTTTGATTTCTTTCCTTCTCTCTTTTCTCACTCCTCCTCCGCTTTCCTCTCCCTCACTCCTTCGCATTTTCTGCTCTCCTTCACATTGGTCCAAGTATTCACGGCTCTTCAGAAACAAGAAAGACAACAGAAAAGAGAAATAGTGAAAAAATTCAAAATAAAAATATCGAGAAATACTAAATGATAACTAAAAATATTTAAACTGATGCCCCTATGGCTTCGGCTCTCCCTGGTTACGGGTGAGCAGCCTTCTAAAATCCCGCCCGAGCTAGTCAATTTTTTTAGCGGACTGGGAATCTTTTGTTTACGTGGGACGCTGTTGCTTTGAATTTGAATATCAAGTTACTATGGGACAAGTCATTCTCAATGGCGGGGGGTGGGGTGGGGCGGAAGATATTAAGGGGGGTCACCAATGATTTTTTTGCCTAGAAGAGGGGGCCAGATCAAAAATCAGACAGCGAGAGGGAAGGCACGAAAAATACTCAGTAAAAATTGACTAGTGTTATCTTATTCAGAAATAAGCGATAGTTCACATTATGATCATGCAAGTAGAGCTTTTTTTACCTGAGTTGTATTCCCTTGAATCTGATGGATGATCTTGCCAAAAAGCAACCTGGATTTTCCGCTGCTTTCAACTCTTTCTGTTTTGCAGAACTTTGCTTTGTAGCCTCTGCAACATCTGTCATATCTTTGCAATACACCACTTCGATTAACAGCCTCGTTTTGAAAATTATTCAAAATTCGTTCACATGAAATTTTGGAGGCCAAATTCGGATTTAGCACCCAAACTTTAGTCTAACCACAAGCTTTCATGTTGCTAGTAGTCGTAATGTTAACTTTATTGCGATGTAAAGTTTGGAAATCTGTAAGGGATTTGACCGTGAAAATGACTCGGGGTGTAAAGTTTCACCCCGAACGATTTTTGACGGTCAAATCCCTTATAAATCTTTGATCTTTACATAGTCATAAAATCAACATCACAAATGCCAGCAGGTTAAAAACACGTAACAAGACTAATGTTTGGGTGCTAAATCCGAATCTGGGCTCGAAATTTTCATAAGAACAATAGGAAGGAATTTTGACAAATTTCCAAAACGAGGCTGCTTAATCGAAGTGGTGTATTGCATTCTGCGCCAAAGTGGAAACTATGGGGAGTTGGAGAGGTGACTGACATTTTGACATACTCTGACATTTTCTTTGAACAGTAAGAAATTTGTTAGGTGGGAGTGAAACGGACTGAACTGCACTGAGCGAGGAAAACGTGGCAAGAGACAAGTCACCATCAAGAACATATATTCCGCAAGTTTGGTTCCTAACAGCATACAAGTCAAATCTTTCAATAGGGCACAGGGAAACCCATAAATCTTCCAATTTCAGGCTTATCAGCCAATGGTGTTGCCGTATTCTCGTCACATGACTGAAAATAAGCTCTTTGAGAGGAATTTTCGAGTACCCTTACGAAAATCAAAATGGACATTCGAGTAATAAAGAGACAGAGCTGCTTTTGCCACGAGTCGATTCTACAGGCCCTACTCCATATTTTACATTTTGCATTTCAAAAAAATCTCATCAGGGATCAGCACTACATCGAATTTCATGCAACCAAAAATAGGCCTATATTCAAATATCATTTGGGAACGCAAAAAATAAGATATAGCTTCCAAAATTTCACACCTTACGTGAATTATAGCAAGGAATAAGCTGAAGATGTTTCTTTGCTTCAGTTTCCCAAATCCTTGACGAGTCTCAGCTATTTGCGACGAAGAAAGCTATTGGGCCTACCTTCATCCACTGCATAATGCCATTATTCTGTTTCAAATCGGCTTCTTTGCTGTAGCAAGGTAGCAGAGCTATTCACCAACAACATAACACCAATTTCCACTATTCTCCGCTGAAAAATTGCCATCAACTTTGGTAAAACGCGATGAACTTTCAACAGCTCTTCACTATACTATCTATTCCAAGTATTGAAACAGTGTGCTCACGTGGAAAAATTTCCGTTATTGTCAAAGCGCTCATGATGTCATGGTCAAGAGGTTGGTCTCGTATCATTCTCTCTCTGCAAGGACTTGGCCTTTGTTTTAGTATTAAAAAGTGGAAGGGATTGAGGCCGGGCTTTCAAAATTATCAGTACTTCTTAAAAAAAAAGAAAATGCTGAATGCATATTTCAAATGAATTTGAATTATTCAAATGATAGGAGGCCTAGGTATCTTCGCAAGCTCCAATACCCTTTAAATTCCATGAAAAAACTTTCATATTCATTCAAATCATTTTGAAATATGCATTCACCATTTTCCTTTTTTTAAGAAATGCAGATAATTTTGAAAGCCCGGCCTCAATCCCTTCCACTTTTTCATACTAAAACAAAGGCCAAGTCTCTTCAGAGAGAGGATGATACGAGACCTACCTCTTTACCATGACATCATGAGCGCTTTGACAATAACAGAATTTTTTCCACGTGAGCACACTGTTTCAAAACTTGGAATAGATAGTGTGGCAAAAAGATGTTGAAAGTTCATCGCGTTTTACCAAAGTTGATGGCAATTTTTCAGCGGAGAATAGTGGAAATTGGTGTTATGTTGTTGGTGAATAGCTCTGCTACCTTGCTACAGCAAAGAAGCCGATTTGAAACAGAATAATGGCATCATGCAGTGGATGAAGGTAGGCCCAATAGCTTTCTTCGTCGCAAATAGCTGAGACTCGTCAAGGATTTGGGAAACTGAAGCAAAGAAACATCTTCAGCTTATTCCTTGCTATAATTCACGTAAGGTGTGAAATTTTGGAAGCTATATCTTATTTGTTGCGTTCCCAAATGATATTTGAATATAGGCCTATTTTTGGTTGCATGAAATTCGATGTAGTGCTGATCCCTGATGAGATTTTCTTGAAATGCAAAATGTAAAATATGGAGTAGGGCCTGTAGAACCGACTCGTGGCAAAAGCAGCTCTGTAATAATAATACACGAATTTTTATACAGGAATAACCTATCAGTATGAGAAACATACTGTTATCATTAGGGTCCTGTGCTAAAAGAAAAGAAATATACAATGTAAGTGGAGAAAATTAATCTAAGTACATATTTAAAAACATTTAAATAAAATCATTTACATGTGTTCTGAATAAAACCCTAGAGTCTAACTGTCTTGCTAAAATAGGAACTTTGTTATGTACATTTGCCGCAGTCACACAGAAACTTTTACGACCAAATTCTGTTTTCATCCTTGGAACCTTTACAGCTAAGTTGTTATTTCTTGTATTTTGACCGTGTTCCTTTCTTTCAAAGTAACTTTTGAATGGGTCACAAACATTGTCTTGGAGGCAATCAAATACAAATGTGGAAACTTTTTTCTTTATTGCACACTCAATGGCAGGAATCCGCAAGTCGGTGCTTGGATTGGCTTTTGATTTAATGATATTCCTGCTACGTTCCTCAATTTTTCGAATCTGGTTCAGTCTTGAATTTGACCATCCCAGTACAATTGAGCCACAATACGTGAAAACAGGCATTATCATAGCTCTATAGATCTTCTCGGCAGTTGCTGAGTCGATTGAACTTCGAATACGACGAAGCAGATTTACTCTTCCAGCTGCCTTTTTGTAAACTGTGTTAAAATGTGACTCGAAATTCAGAGAGGGGTCCAGTGCTACGCCAAGGTATTTGTAGCTTGTTGTACAATTTATGCAGGTTCCATCAACTTTGATGTTGAGGTGCCTTCCATTAACGAGATTTAATCGCTTTGATGTTCCAAAAAGCATCGTCTCTGATTTCCCCTTTTTTAGATTCATTATTAATTCATTTTCACAAAAACATGATGCCAATGTTTGAACATCATCGTTAAGATGATTTTCGATGATGTTGAAGTCACTGGATAAAGTAAAGATGACGGTATCATCTGCATACGTAATGACTTTTGCGTGCTTCAGCGTTCTATTTGCGTCGTTAAAATGGATCAAGAATAGTAGAGGACCAATAATGGATCCTTGTGGAACTCCGGTATATACGGGGATGGCATTAGAAAAGGCTCCCTGGTACTGAACAATTTGTTTCCTGTTGAACAAGTAATCAGTCAACCATTGGAATTCCGTGTTCATGATTCCATATGAAGGCAGCTTAGACAGTAGGACAGAGTGGCTAACGGTATCGAAGGCCTTTGACAAATCTACGAATATTGCACCAGTAAGTTTGCCTTTATCAGCCTCTCCTCTTATATGATCAAGGAACAAGTTCACCGCCTGTTCTGTGGATCGTTTTGATCGAAAACCAAACTGATGTGTAAAGAGAAGGCCATTTTTTTCAAAGTGAGCCATAAGCTGATTGTAAAACATCCTCTCTAGGATTTTCGATAGAGTTTTTTTTTTTTTTTTTTTTTATACTCAATGCAAAAATTTACAATAACATTTTACCTATAACACTACCTACGAAACTACTATACGACACTACAAAGACGCTACCAGGAGGAGCAATATGTCATGACTACCCCCTGGCATTTAACATAAATCTAAAAAAAGGAGAAAAAAAAATACATCTAAATATACCACTAAATACAAAATGCTAAATATAAGAAGAAAACTGTTTTACAAACAAATACTAAAGCCGGTTTCACATTAGAAGTCAGGCCAATATAGGTGATTGTAGTGGGAGAAATTTGGACTTGATATTTCAGATAAAATTGCATAATCAAGATGGATAAATCATTCACACTATGTTAGCCGAAAAATCGAATGTGAAACGGGCGCACTAAAGAAAAGGGACGAGACTCTGCGACAAGAAACTTTACGAAAATGGACTTGGTGGTTAGGTGACGGTTTACTAGTTCCAAGGTGATCTTAGTCAAATCGACCAGTTGCGTGGATGTATTGCAGAGTCAACTCTAGTATATTCCTGTTGAGGTCATTTGGAAGATATCTATCACCATACAACAAAAGTTGCGCCAAAACCTGGTTTGAAAGATCGATGTATCCATATGGTCGTAGCAGTTGAAATACTCTAGCGAGAAGATTTCGACGTTCAACCTCGAAGGAGGGGCAGAGCAACAGGAAGTGTTCCGTAGTCTCAATACCATCATTAGTAGGGCACATTGGATTTATGGAATCTTTAAAATTGTGCTTGAATTTATGAAAGCATAATTTGCTGAGACCCACTCTTAGTTGAGTCAGATAAGATAATCCTATTGGGTCGTGAATCCCAAAGACAGATTTAGCAGGGGGACGGATCATAGAGATCAGCCTTTTCTTAAAGATGGCAACCGACGGCGCGAGTCTAATCTCTGGGTCTAGTTCATTCCATTCAGCCAGGCAATTGGGATAGAAACTAAATTTGAATTTTTCTGTTCTTGCCCTTATTTGCCCAATGACATCCTGATTGCGAAGAGAGTAATGCGACTGCTGAAGTTGAGGGACTGGATCCCTTGTATATTCAGGCAACAGGTTATTTATCATTTTGTAAAACAACGTAAGACGTCTACTCCACCTTCGGGAACTCAATGACTCCCAGCCAAGCTCTGCGTACAGCTTCTCACGCGATGTGCCCCTCCATGTTCCAGTAACAGCTAGAGCAGCAGAATACTGAACAGACTCCAATTTTTCCATCAAACTTGGCAAAATAGTGTTCCCGCTAAATTCACATACTTTGGCTGGAATATGAAAGATAACATCTCCGTATTCCAGGTGGGGTCGCACATAAAGTTTGAATAGTTCGTTTAAAGTATGTCTTGGTAGGTACTTAGAGAGATATTTTAGCAAACCGACACCTTTTCTTGCCTTAGAAATAGCTGCTTTGATATGAGCCGAAAAGGAAAGCTTTGAGTCCAGGATGATTCGATAGAGTTGGAAGAACTGATATTGGTCTATAATTGTCAATAGTTGAGTGGGAACCAGATTTGTTCAGGGGAATCACCTTAGCTATCTTCCAGTCTGTAGGTACGATTCCAGACTTCAGGGACAAATTTATCACATATGTTAGGGGTTTGGCCAGAATTGGGGCTGCATCTTTTAACATTCCTGGGGGGAGATTGTCAATCCCAGTTGCCTTCTTCCGTTTCAGTTTAGTTAACTCTTTGTGTACTGCTGCCTGGCTTACTTCCTTTACTACAAATCTGTCCTTTTGAGACATGGTGTTTTCCCAAGTACGTCTCATCCACACAAAGTCTCGAAGTAGAATAGATTTAGATTTTAAAATTTTTGCGACATTTGCAAAAAAATTGCAGAAGCTTTCTGCAATTTCCTGCTTATTTGTGGTTTTCGTCCCATTTATTTCAAAGACGGTTCCTGTATTAGACACAGAAGATTTAGTGGGATATACTTTCTTGATAGCTGCCCAAAATTTGTCAGGCGTATTTGCACTTTCCTTCAGCAAGTCTTTATGGTATTTGTTTTTACACTTTTTCATATGGTATTTGTTTTTACACTTTTTCATGTATCTTTATTACTCGAATGTCCATTTTGATTTTCGTAAGGGTACTCGAAAATTCCTCTCAAAGAGCTTATTTTCGGTCATGTGACGAGAATACGGCAACACCATTGGCTGATAAGCCTGAAATTGGAAGATTTATGGGTTTCCCTGTGCCCCATTGAAAGATTCGACTTGTATGCTGTTCCTAACAGGATAGTTGTTTTTGTCTTGTAATTTATATTTATGTATATACATTGTAAATTTTTTTCCTTAACCTTTTTTAGACATCGTAAATATTGTATAAAGTAGGCCTCAATTAGCTGTAATTTAGCTATTTCATGATGATGATGATGATGATGATGATGATGATGATAATGATGATGATGATAATGATGATGAACAGTAAGAGTTGAAAAAGCAAGTAGTTAGAAATAGGTAGAAAAGGGTTAGCAGTTTTTCTCAGAGATGTTGGAATGTGACTGAGACAGGCGCTCTAAGCCAATGTAAAGGAAGTCCTTAAAAAATTTCGTTGGGACGCTAAATTAAGACAAAGAACCAGGGAATTTTCAAAGTTTCCATGCGAGGAGCAGGCAAAAATTGGATTGCGATAGGATCCAAGACAAAGTAGGCGACCTTTATGCAAAAGTTTTTAAACATGTTACTCATACAGTACATGCTACTCAAATTTTTGTTACTTATCAAATTTTCAGTGTTGGCTCTGGCAAACAAGTGGAAAGAGGTCTTCCATTCAAGCCAAAGTAAGTTATATTTACTCTAAACAGAGACTCTGTTCTAAACTTCCCTTGGGATGCTAGTTTATAAAAATTGTGCCAAAATTTTCCAAAATCGCAATTTATGGGGTTGCGAGAGGCAATCTAAGCAACAATAGAAAGCGTGTCGTCAGAAATTTTCTTGGAGCTTCGCCCCCAGACTCTATAGTGCTTGGATTTGTTTTTTGCAATATGTTCTTGCCTGTTTCTATCAACTGATGAGTATGAATAGTTTTAAAATCTGATATCTTGCACAATTTAAGGGCCTTAATTATGTCAGGTCCTCCAGCAATACACCTCAAAATGAGAGCATTATTTCCTCCGAATCAGCAAATTGATGCGCTTGTCCCTCCACTCAAAAGCTCAAGTTTGCTATCGTTCATGAAATCTTTGCACAAAGAGACCAGTAGACGAATTGGCCGTTAGAAAGTGATCGAGCCACTTGAAATTCTCATGTCCAGAATCATAGAGGCAGGTAATATGGGAAACTCAGAAACAAAAGCTGGGTTTTACCGCCTGTTTTATACCCATTTCACACTTTGTAAACGAGACCAAGTTATTAAAGTTTGGATTCTGGTCAAATACATTTCATTTCTCGAAAAAGTCAACGTGGTTTAAATAGCTTGTTTACCATTGTGAACGAAGTATCACTTGCAGCAATACAATATTCTGCCTCGGAGAAAGTTAGATTTAGTTTCTAACTTGTTTCTAACCCAATTTAAACCAGGCAGGAGAAAGTTAAGATTTTGAGGACCAGAGACCTTGCACCGACGGCTGTGCACTAAACAAGGGCAAATAATCTTCCAATAGAGCCGAACCGGATGTTTACATTTGCACGTTAGCCAATCAAATACGACCATAACGTCACACAAACAAAAGAATCGACGGGAGAAAGTACCCCTCACATATAGAGTCGCGCAAGCGACTATTAGGTAAATTCAGGAAAAACTTGTATTTTCAACTCTGTACTGATATGGTTAAATTTTCCTCGCCGGTTTTTTTAAAAGAACGCATCAATCCAGAGAAAACGGCTTTTGAGTAAGGCCTATCATTTAGGGCCTTGATCCTTACCAAATAAGCCCTTCAAAAACAACATAAATTCATATCAATGTCTTCCAATTTTCTAACTATCATTGAAAATACATTAGCAAGCGACAGCAGTTGGCTTTAAACAGTACCGAAGTTTATATTGCAGAGGCAGTGGCAACGCATACCTTTGCGTTTTGGATACACGAACAACATTGGAAATCCTAAATCTTTGCACAAAGAGACCAGTAGATAGATTTTCGTTTCCCTCTAAAAATCTTTTATTTGAAGTATTTTTAAAACAATCTTTCCGAACCAAATGAAGATGATACGAAACAATAACACACCTTGTTGTTTTTCCTTTTATCAATAATTAAACAAGTAAACGAATCTGTATCGTGTGGTATCTACACCTTATATTATCCTAATACTTGCTCCGTTTGGAGGGTTCAAAGATAAAATATAAAACTTCAAAGTCAAATGAATATGCCCTAATAATACTACGACTGTCCTTCTCTAAACACGATAATACTTGTAAATCAAACAGTAGAAGCAACTAAAAATCAATGCTGCAAAACAGGACTTTAAGACTTCTACCTTGTGTGCAGTGCAGTGAATGGGAGTTGAGACAGTAACAAACCAGGGCGAAATTTGCATTATTGCAAGCAAAAGGAACAAAGTTAGCTTTGAAACCGAGACAAGATAATAAGAACGGCCTAAGGATTGTAAGAACAACAGCGCTCAAACAAACAAACAAACAAGAAAGCAAACAATCAATCAGGAAACTGACCATGTTGCATATCAGTGATAAACGAGAATGGATAAGTGCATTCAAAACAAGATATCAAATTCACCAAGCAGAGAGCGCCAGAACCTTTCGGCATACTTCTACCACTCTCTAGAGTGAAGATCTTGATCGCTGTCATGCTGCATTAGTTTCATATCAGACACTCGCTTCAGACAAATACACTTCTTAACACATTTAGCGATCAGAAACCATTCCAGTAACTATCACTGAGGTGTTCAAGCCGTTACAATTCACGATGTAAGCTTGCTATTCCGTACATGTTTTGAGTAACTAAGAATTACCCTAGAGTGGATTTCCCGCATTCAAACGATACCAAAGAACAAAGCGGTATTGGGTTCCAATAAGTGTCTCCCAATTGTTTACAGCACGTCGACTGCAACTTGAGTGAAATTGATAAGCAAAGGCGTTAAAGTACCTCTTGAGGAAACGTTTGCTTCTTTATAAATTGATGTTCTTTCATTGCTTGTACAAAAGACAAGGCGAGTTTGCTGCAATCTGACAATTTAATGCCACTACTTCAAATATTTTGCTGCTCTTGGAATTTCAAATAACTCAAGTTGGTAAATATAGTTAACCTATTACTACGTTGTGAGGAAAAAAGCGTGTCTATTTTCACGTCACGACAAAAATCATCTAATTCGCCTCCCACGACTTCGTGATGTAAGATAAAAACGACACACACACGTCAAAGACAAAAGATGCAAATGAAATTAGATAAATAAAATTAAGTTACCCTATATTACAAGCTGTTATCGAGGGAAACTATCTGTTTACAGTGCTCATTCAAGTAAAAATTCAAAAACTTTAAATCTATACAAAGAAAAGAAAGAAATCAATGTGTTTTTTATCACACATCGTTGTAGATCTGCCACTGAACTAAGAATAATGATTACAAAACAATAGACACGCCAGATAATGACGAAACGACATCAGTCTTCACCAGGTACCACCGACAGCCTTGCGGTCAACACTGAATGTTAAATAAGACTCTGTCAAGCTACTATTTGAAGACCATATTCAATTATCTTTTCTACTGCCTTCTTGGAAATCAGCTTTCAAGTTTGCTGTACATTCGTTTTAACAACGGCTACCACCTGCATTAAACAAAGAGACCTACCCTGTCTGTGCAAACAAGCAAACAGCATCAAAGCTTAAAATGCGGTACTACTTTCATACAGTGCTGCACAATTACGTGGATCGTAATTCAACTCTGTAGACCGTACAGCTGGCCATCTGATCAGCTTTAACAACTGTTGAATGGTGTATCTGTGCATCGTTTTCATCTGTTGACCGTATGAAAGAAAAGAAGCTCTACCTAAAGCGTATGCTTCATGACACATGTTTTGACATGGTGTAAACATTTAAAAGAACTATGACGTGAATGATGGGAGAATCGCGCATCTATCCACCGCCAAACAAAACTGAATTTTATTTCTTGACAGCAGACTACAAAGTAAATGTCTGCTTTTGACATCCAGAAGCCTTGTAACTTTCATAAAAGATAAACAATTCACATACGTTCCGAAGTTTACTAAGGTTTTTAAACCTTTTGAAGTTGCCAGTCAAAACTGTATTTTTCTTAGTGCATTTGATATATGAATATAAATCCCAATGAAGACATCTTCTTCGACCTTTAAAGAAAACAGCAAAAGTGAACTTGATTTCCCTTTAAACCATCAGCCTTGGGGTAATCTCTCCTCATGGGGTCTTGCACTTTCAAGGTTCCAAGGCTAGTAGGTGGATCGTATTTCAACTCGATACTGGCATTCACGTTTTCGCTTTTAGCCTAGTGGCGCAAACTCAATTTTTACGGCATATTTTCTTCACAGAACTTTCATTTCAAAATTCAAATAAATGAACAACGCAGATCTGGGTGCTCTGAACAATGAAAATTAATAAAAACGATGTCGAAAAATTATTGCCTTCAATGCAATGGTCTAAGAAATTCATCCTGAGACATGCTCAATAAAGGCACAACGACAATCAGTCAATCTACGCACGAGTCAAATGCTAAAGTTCATATCAGACACGTGTGAAAGTCTAAAGGTCAGTATCAAACCATGCATGGCCTCCTCCTTGTGGTTGCTGTTGTTGCTGCTGCTGCTGCTGTTGTTGCTGCTGCATGTATCCAAAGTTGGGGTCGTACTGCTGTTGTTGGTGGTACTGAGGTGCGGGTTGTGGTGTTTGTGCGGCTGGAGTGTACAATTCGTCTTGGTAGGTTTGTGCGGTCAGGATATCGGCCATTTGCGTATCGCCAGGCTGGATGAAAAGAAGAACTTATCACAACTAAGCAACGAACAAGAAACCACCCTAAATGCCGGTGATACACAACGGTTAAGCAACCAATAACAAGCAAATAAACTTGATCTCCAGGCCTTGTCTACATGTTTTTATGAAGGTTTTCAGGTAAAGGGTTTCAAGAATCCATCTTACGTCGATAAAAATGAATCAAACTGTTACACTAGACCATAGAACAGCCAGGATTCCTCTTCATTCGAGCATTTTTGTTCCAACTCGTAAACTTTATGGTACGCTTACAAAGTGAGAGTGTATTTTCTACTAAGGCCTCAAACCCAAGCTTTTCTAGAAGAGGATGCAATGATTTAAGAAGAAGGGCTATCGGATCTTTAGGGTATAGACTGTAGAAAGTGTGGCCAATTCCATTGAGCGCATACTCTAAATGAGAACTACAAACCTAAAAATAAAGTTGAAGCCATTCTCTTGGTGCTACACAAAACCAAGGTCAAGTTTTATGATACACGAAACAAAACTAGGGGCGCAACCGTCCATTTGGGCAGCGGTGTTTATAGCATTCAAGTGTGCATTTGACTTACAGCTAAATCACATCAAAAGAGATTTTCTTTGCGCCTTTCTGATGTACAAACCTTAACTTGACAGGAGGAAGAAGGCCTATGTAAAAAGCGGCAAAAACAGTCTTCATAATACAATTAAATAACACAACTGAACAGTCAACTCAGCTTGACAGTTACTACCGAACTGTTTTTAAAACCTTGGAAAGTTTCAACATAAATTCGTATATAGTTACACAGATAACTCCGAGTGGTCCGGAGCAACGGCAACTGAAATAGAACTTCCGTAAAGTTTAATTCAGATCACAAACAAAGTATGAGGTAATCCCACGACGGGAGACATGAATTATTGATGTACTCAAAGTCATCAAGTGCGACGATTTTCAAGAAACTCAATCAATGATTTGATCCATGTGAAAAGCGTTTTAATAAATCATGAGCGATTCCGAAAGCGGCATTCATTGATTTGAAGAGCTGTTTGTCATTAAAATTCTTGCGAAACCAGCCTGTAAATAAGCATGGCAGATTAAAGGATGCTGTGTGCAGATTTTTCGCTCTCTTGGCAGAAAAGGTTTATGTTTTCCAAAAAAATGCTGGCGGTCTGTCTTCAAACGCAATGTTTAAAACACCTGGTTTAGATTATCTGTGCCACCACTACAGTGACTGCAATGAAACCATCCAATTTGCGCGCCCGTACGTCCGTCAAAATGGGGCGCTGACTTCCAACTTCAAATACTAATTACTGCCGATGGCAGCGTCAGACTCAGAGATGCATACGAAGAGATGCCACAGCAGCGCTAGCAAAATCACTTTGATTGTGAATCCAGATTAAAACAATAACATCACAGTGTTCTTGCACTATCGTTAGTCAACACTCCTCAGACATGAGATCTAACAGAAAAAACTTCGCGGATGACTATGTCCGCTCAAGTATACAGTGCGGTTCAGTACAAATGCACTGCAGGCAGACTATTGCAGAAATGGGTCAATTTCTCGGCTTGATATCCAGAAATTTTTTGTATGAAACACATTTCTAAGTTCAGCGCAACTGTTAGATTTCACGATAAAGGAATGACAAGGAATGGAAAAGAATGCAAAATATCATCGAAAATCCTCGAATAGGCCCCACCTACCAATAAGCCCCCATCAAGAAACACTTTTTGCAAAATAAGCTCTCACCTTCGAGTATGCCCCTATGGGGGGGGGGGTTAATAGATTTAAACTCTCGTCGGTTTGATAACTCTAGATAAAGACTGCTTGTGTACTTTAGTGAATACAATTCATTCTCTTTTTGACTTTATGATGTTTTTAGAAATTTGTTTTATTGTATACTTTGATGAATTGTAAATAATTTTAAATAATTTCGTATCTTTTATCCACACTTTGTAATATATATTTTTAGCGTTGGAATTAATTGGCTAAAGATTTTAGCTATCAGTTATTTTGTTGCCAACGATAAAGTTTGATAACAATAATAAATAATAATGACTGACTTATTTCGTACCTTGTCAACGTACGCGGGCTTCGGGCTTAGATATTGCCTCGAAAACAATATATCTCAATATACCTCCTATTTAAGCATACGATACTGATCAGCCTCGAGTAAAAGAAGAAATTAGTCCTGGTAATATCTTTGGCTGCCGCTAAATAAGCCCCACTGTCGAAAAAGCCCCCCCCCAAATTCTTCCTGCAAAATACCCCCCGGGGGCTTAATCGAGGACTTACGATATGTATATTCGAGGACTTAACGGTACGTATCTCAGCGTGAAGATGACAGTTAACTGTCAACTTAAAGACACTATGAACAAATGGAACTCAATTTCTAGCTCATCCGATCCAGTCTAAATGACATTACCATCATCCTATCTCATCCTGCTCATTGAACGCCATCAACAATTGTCCCCACTTTCGTTATTGTTGCTCAGTATGGAGATGCTACCGTTGAGACTAAAATTGATAACCTCCAAAAATTGCAAAATCGAGCTGCCAAAATTGTTACAAATAGCAGCTTTCATGTTTCAGCAGCTGGTCTGATTAGCAAGCTGGAATCACAGTGGGCCAAAATGGTGATTTTGCAGACATTCGTGGATATCTCAAGGGAACTAAATGTTGCAGGGGCAGTTGGCAGCTTGTTTTGACGTATGAGAGGGATAAATCAAATGGTTCACAAAAAGCTTTAAAACTTTTATATTCAGGGGGGTTAATACTATAATCAGGGCCTAATACTCTATATTTACACTCTGAGCCCAGATTCCCCGTTACACTTCTCGGTCTCAAGAAAATCAGCAATAGTAATTGATGGATCTTTTCAATGTATTCGGTTGGAACAATGGATAAAGCTGAATGTTTCACCATATTTGGGGGATTGGGACCTATATTATGGGGACTGGGACACATTTTCCAATTTTGGGAATTCTAACCAAAAGTCTCCTTTCTGGTACATTTCAGTTCAAAAAAAGCTATGTAGAAGTTTCCTATGCACATGATATTACCTAGGGGATACTCAATAATTAAAATTTCTCTAGTGTTCTCAAAAAAATAAGCATGGTCTCAATATCTTTCCTTGGAACAACCTAAATTTCCTTAAAAATACCTTTCCCCCCTGTTTATTTGATTTTTCCGAGGGGAAACAAAATGAAACCTTCAAAAAATAAAATTTTCATAAACTGCTCTTTCAGAAAATATTTGGTGTCTTGTTTCTCCTCGTACTTTTTAAAATATTCTTGATGAAAGTCAAATTTTGCCCTCTGAAGAAGAGAACAGATCTGACAAGTTGTCTGAAGAAAATTATTGCAGCTGTACAAGTAGACCAGACAAAGAATTTTTGTTTTGCTTTTCAATAAACAGTGACCTTCTACGACTTGGTTATAGCTATCAAACATTCTGCAACCCATTTTTCTAGCCGAAAATCATTTATCCGCATTCTCTGCCACTAGAGAGCTGGGTGTAACATTTTGAAAGATTTTGTTCAATATTCTCAGATTCAAATATCTATAACTCTGTGATAACACAAGATAAATGAAAACTTTAAAAGGCACGTTTAAGCCCAGTTGTTCGACTTTCTAAAACTGCATAACAATTTGCATTTTTGAGAACTTCAAAATTTCCGAATGTCTGCCTCTAGCCCACTGTGGGAATGTCCAACAATTTCCGACATTATTCTAAGTGACACAGCGACCACAATGTAGAAGTCAACAAAATAGTCTTGCGCCTAAAAAAATATCTGTCGGAGCTATTTATAAAGAACTCAGCTCTTAACACAATGAGACAAAAGAAACACCTAAGCTGACTTGCATGTTCCTCTCTTTAAAACGTCAATTGGGCAGAAGTCTATTTCATTTCGTGGGCCTAAGCTTTTGAAACAATAAAGCTCCGATGTCAGACTTGCACCATCCCTTCTTACTTTCAAAAGAAGGCTTAAAACGACATTTTATAGGGTTGACGGTGCCTTTTTATGTACAATCATTCGACCAATTCGTTTTGCTAGAATGATTGTAAATCATGTTTTAAATCTGTAACTATATTTTTGCACGGCCCCCTGCAAAGCAATCTATGTAGATTGAAGGGGCTACCGTGATTAAATAACGAAAAATGAAAAAATGAAATGAGTTTTGATCCAGTGAGAGATATAAAGAAGGCAGTCCGAAGGGCAGTAAAATAAAGTGTTTTATCAATTAAGAACTACTTTGTCCAGCCGGAGATCTCTATCAAGTGGACACTATAATCTTTCAGACGATGAATAAGTGGAGGTGGAGCTCTCAACGTTTGAACTGATCTCACACCAAAGACTCGTCGAGGGTTTACCTTAGATGGTGGCTGCATTGCTGGTACAATTGTACGAATGTGTGTAATCAACCTGAATTCAATTTCTAACGTATTGGACTATTAAGCGAACAAATTTTATCTGTCGCTAACAATTGTCGCTGACTGATTACAAGACGGGGGTAACCACAAGATCCCATACCATACGTCAATCACCTGGCTCTAAATTTTGAAGGTATTTATCCCGCTTTCAGGCGTTCTCATTAAGTACACGCTGTGATTTTTAGTTCTTTCCATTGACTTATCCTTGCATCTGTAGTTGGGTTTATCGCTAAGTTTCCAAGGAAACTGAAGTATAATTCGGAACGAATTGCATTGAGTAGAAAAGTAACTGATGATTTTCGCTGTCGAAATTCATTCAATCATATCGAAAAGACCGTGAAAAAGGAATTTAATACTAATTCATGAAACAACAAATTTTTTATTACCGCATACATAAATGCTAGACTCGAGCAATGAGTTGAGATTGAGCCTGATTTCCACATGACCTAAAGGATCGCTGGTGACGCAAGAATCGCACAAATTTGTGACCAGCAACCGTTGCACCCAAATGGAAACTGTCTTGTCCATTATGTCAGCAATCCTTGCGTTTGAGATAGAAAATGTTCTATTTCTGCGACCGCAGAGATCCTTGCGTCATGGCGAAACCGACTGAGAATGAATTTCAGCGATCGAGGCCTCTCGTTCAAAGATATTCTTCTAATTCTGCGATTTTAATTGATAACTTCAATATTTCTTTGTTATCATTTACAGCCATTGTGAGAATGGGATTTTGCAGCTAAAATTCCATAAAAATATGTGATAGTTGTGATAAATAGAAACTACATGACGCAAGGATCCTTGCAATCATATGAAGACCAGGCTTTAGGAAGCGTGCTAAAATGCAGATGTAACAACCAGATTGTACATACCTCCCACGGCAAATCGTCACGGAACAAAGTGGTCAGTTCAACAGACAATCTCTTCTTGTAGTCTTGTGACTTATCTTCAGACATTCTGAACAAGACAGCTGCAGCATAAGCAGCAATGCCTTCATTTCTGGAATGAAGAAGCTCCGTTAAGATGGTTGTTGCGTCTTCTCTTTCAATGGCATCAGCACCATCCTTGTCTTGTGCCAACTCACAAAGGACACCAGCTGCCACTCTCACAACATTTTCCACGTCAGAATACAGGAGCTATGATAGGTTAAAGAACGAGACGGGTCGTACTAAGTTGCTAGATAACAATAACAAAGCAATAATAATACATAATACAAAAATACATAAATGAATACACAAAATACAAGAAAAGGATAAAGGAATCAGAATGAATTTTCGTGAGTTTTCAAGCTTTTTCGATGACCGAAAATAGAGGTAAACTTGACTTTGCGCAAATTTCCTGGTTCTGAAATGCCTACGAAGGGGCTTAAACACTTAATTATAAAAATAATAAAACGAATGTTCATACAGGATGTACACTTACCTCACATATTGCACCACTGTATCCAAAATGGCGGCCAAAATGCCATGTAACTCAAGCAATAAAATTTGCATGACAAAAGCATCAGCATTTTAAGGGTTTCCCTGCCTGGTATTTTGGTGGGAAAATAATTGTCTGTTTGTCTACTTTTTATTTAACAGTAAAATGAAATGTTGTTTTGTTGCTTTCCTTGATAAATTAACAAAAACCTGAGGACAACATTGAACAAGATTTTGGCTGGATAACTGGAGGACTAGGCCATAACAAAACGAAGAATGAATAGATTTCTTAGAGCACAGATAACAAAACTTTGTAATTTTCATATCTGGATTCTGCAAACTTCATCGCTATGACAAAAGTTTTCCGTGAGGAATGCGACCTGGCTATAAAACAGAGGTGAAACTGAAAGAAGCCATTCCAAGGTAAGAATATGCTTGACACTATTTTTATCATATAAGCATTAATTTTGTTCATGGGAAACTTTAGGTAAGTGGTTGACAATTAAATATCTTGATTTGGATATACCTCACAATATCCTCATGCTCGAATTTAGTTTGAATGTGATTAAAACCTTGAAAGTGACCGGCGCTTGTTTTTTTCAACATGACTTCTCCTAAGATTGATTCAAGTTCATTTACCTTCAATTACCTCCTTCTTGTTTACTTGAATTTTATTCTTTACCCTATTCAAAGAGGGAAACTTTTTTCATGTCAATGAAGTTTGCAGAGTCCAGATTTGAAAACAACGAGATTTCGTTACCTTTGATCTAAGAAATATGTTCATCCTTCGTTTCAACATGGCCTACTCTTCTAGATTTTTTACTAAAATCTTGTTCGATGTTGTTCCAACGTTTTTGCTTTTTTAATAGAGAAATCGACCAAATAACACTTCATATTACCTTAATTAAAGAGAAGATGGATAAGCAATTATTTTCTGTCCAAAAACACCCAGTAGAGCAACCTGTAAATGCTGATATTTTATTACACAAATTTTGTTGATTGAGTTGCAAGAAATTTTAGGCAGCCATTTTGTTTTCGATGGTGCAATACTTATGTGAGGTAAGTGTACACTTCAACGAGTTAAAAACTGCTGTTATCGATGTGTTTTTACATAAAGCATATTAGCTGTCTGAACAGCTGGCCATAGGTATAATATATTGAGCTGGTAAAGAAATCAAGAACTCGCTCAAAGAGTTAAAATGTGCGTTTAAAACTCTGTTCATCACGATGTGATGATCGGCCTTTTCAACTGAGGATCAAAATGCACATTTGTAGAAAGGTTAGGGTTTGGAAAAGAGAAGAGTAGGGAATTCAGAACTGATGGTAATCAATCTTTGCAGCAAACATTTAAAGACCTTATTTTCTAATTCGTTACACTCAAACGAAAATAACTTTATTTACTGATCAACACTATACACTAACCACGCACAACAGAAGGTACAACAGAAGGTAAAAAGGTAAAGGTACAACAGAAGATATAAATATTACAGTCCAACACAAAGTGTAGTAGGCTCAGTCTAGTGAAAGCATGTCAGACGCAGTGTCGAGTACCCTTCTTAACTCTTGACATACCTCCGCTGTCAAGATATGGGTTGATATGGGTTGATATGGGTGGGACGGGAGGGGCTCTGCAATACAAAATCACTATCGAGCTGTGAAACATCTTGCCTCGTGAAGACCTTATGCACTATATATTCCCTTGGGTCACTCTTAGGCAGTACTGCATTATGCAAAACTCTAGAGGGAACTTTTCCACTCCTTATATCTCCGGGGATCAGTAAATTTTTTTTTTTTATATCATTCAAAAAATTACAATGTAAATTTACAAACTACACTACTTTACAAAATTACTATACGACTATACAATACTACTAGAACGATACCCCGAGGAGCAAGAGGCTAAGACTACACCGAGACCAACTGAACATAGAGATTAAAACTACTCTGTCTCAAATTTCACGCCACAACGAGAAATGCCTGCGATTAAACAACTAAAGTGATTGAATGAGTAATAAACCATTATGACAGATATCACCTGGCATCCAATTTGAGACAGACCTCAAGTATACCAGTAAAAGAAAAACGAAATAAAAGAAAACAAAAACAAAGAAAAGAAATACACGTTTACTTAAATGGGAAATGGTAGTTGTGGTTTTATGGCTTAGAACGGAGTTTGCAATTTTCTAATCAAATCGACCAGATTTGTGAATAAACTGTAGAGTTAGCAGCAGTATATTTTTATTGAGTTCATTGGGAAAGTTTTTGTCACCATACAATAAGATCTGCATGAGAACATCGTTTTGGACGTTTGTATATCCAAATGGTCGTAATAAAGCAAAAACTCCAGCGAGAAGATCTCTGCGTGGTATTGCAAAGGAAGGGCAAAGCAACAAGAAGTGTTCTGTATCCTCGATACCATCGTTTGTAGGGCACATTGGGTTTATTGTATCCCTAAAATTATGCCTGAATTGGTGAAAATTCAATTTGCTGAGACCAACCCTGAGTTGAGTAAGATAGGATAGACCTTCTGGGTCATGAATGCCAAAGATAGATCTTACAGGGGGTCTGATTATTCACAGTGATCCAGATCAGAGAAATTATGGAATAAATGGGAAAAAACGAATTTTCAAAAACGTTTGATATTTCACATTTTCCATGTAAAAGGAGTGCCAGGGGTCAACACAAAGCAAAAATTTTTTAAATCGGACCACTGGTTCTGCCACAGTGAATTTTTAAAGTTTGGTGAATTGAGTTGTTGTTGTTTTTCTTGGTGCTTCCGGCACAAATTGTTGTTTTTAGCTCAATTTCAAAATTTCATAACTCCACTTGAAGTGGTCCGATTTTTACGAAATTTGTTTCACATGAAAGACCAGCATCTACTTGTATCTCAGATGTCCTTTTCTTTCAAAAATGATACATAAAACATGGGTAACCGGACACATATACAATATTTAGCAGTTTTTGAGAATTTCCACGAAAAATGGCGACTCAATAGTAGAAACAAAAAATTCAAGTGATTCCAAGTGTTCATCCTAAATTGCTAAAAAAACTACAATGTCTTGGGTTCGTTTCAATTCGTTCTGGATTTTTTTTGTTAATTTTATGAAAATATCCACCACAATTCAATATCTGCAGGTAAGTTTCATAGAGTTTATGGGCAATGTCCGATTTTTTCACAAAACCAGTGTCCCACATTTGTCCTGTGTCATCTAAGCCCTCTTCATTGGAAAGTCCATCGTTTCAAAACAAGGAAAAAATTTGCAAAATTATTTCTTGTTTGCCTGCTCCTGGTACATGGACAACCAGATCTTTACATTTTTATGAATGATTCTCAAAAGTTAAATTGCATTGATTCTCTTGTTGCAAGTAAAGATATTTCAGCATTGGAATGGTTAAAACTATAAATTTAGACTCAAGATATCAACTGATTGCATGCAGAGTTTAGTCAAAGAGATCTTTTACTTTCACAGAAGCAGAAAGATTATCAACAGCAACTGATGGGTACAAACTTTTCTTATATTCATCTATCTTGTTGCGTAGCTCGAAGTAAGAAATTCCATATTTTACGAGGAGATTACTTCACATTTGGTATTGTCTCTGAGACAAATTGGCCTGATTGATCAGCGACGTCAACTCGGGTATAGGAATTTGGCACTGCAGATTTAAACTTGTGAGAAATGCTGACATGTTCCAATCATGAGATCGGAAGACCTCTTGAACAATTCTTTGCAACATTATTTCTTTTTCAATGCCATTTTCCTGGGCCGTGCTCAGTTCACCCTCTAAAATCTTGCTGTCAACTTTCCGACGTGGCACATCTTCAACCGTTAGGCTTTTTCTGCCAACCTTTCTTGGCAAAACTGGCTGACTATGTGATGGTGCCCGAGAACGCTTTAAATTATCATCAGACTGAAAAGTTCTCTTTTTCTGTACTAGTCCTCATTTTTGTTGCGCACTTCATAAACTGCTCGCAGCATGCTTTGAAGTTTGAAAACGTCCAGCGTCAAGCAATATGTATTTTTTAGGTCCTCGGCTAACTTTTCTTCAACTGAAATATTCTTGTTAGATAAATCTCCGTTTTCAATGATAAAATTAAGTAGCTCTAAATTAGATATTTCAATAGATATCTTATATAAATCAAAGATCACTGCAACTACAAAGTTACTGCAGAAAATTTCAAATTTATTTCAAAGGTTAGGGAAATTAGCAACATTTATAATGACATGAGAAAATTTGCCAACAAAACTTGAAATTTTTTGAAGTATTCAATTTCAATTAACGCCGTCCAATGTTCAGACTGTTGAAATAACTGTTTGGTTGATATCTTGAGTCTAAATTTATAGTTTTAACCATGCCAGTGCTGAAATATCTTTATTTGAAATAAAAGAATCAATGCAATCTGACTTTTGAGAATCATTCATAAAAATAAAAAGATCTGGTTGTCCACGTACCAGGAGCAGGCAAACAAGGCATAGTTTTGCAAATGTTTTCTTTGTTTTGCAACGATGGACCTTCCGATGAAGACGGCTTAGATGACACAGGACAAATGTGGGACACTGGTTTTGTGAAAAAATCGGACACTGCCCATAAACTCTATGAAACTTACCTGCAGATATTGAATTGTGGTGGATATTTTCATAAAATTAACAAAAAAAATCCAGAACGAATTGAAACGAACCCTCTGGCAGAAATGTTCCCAAGACATTGTAGTTTTTTTAGCAATTTAGGATGAACACTTGGAATCACTTGAACTTTTGTTTCTACTATTGAGTCATCGTTTTTCGTGGAAATTCTCAAAAACTGCTAAATATTGTATATGTGTCCGGTTACCCATGTTTTATGTATCATTTTTGAAAGAAAAGGACATCTGAGATACAAGTAGATGCTGGTCTTTCATGTGAAACAAATTTCGTAAAAATCGAACTACTTCAAGTGGAGTTATGAAATTTTGAAACTGAGCTAAAAACAACAATTTGTGCCGGAAGCACCAAGAAAAACAACAACAGCTCAATTCACCAAACTTTAAAAATTCACTGTGGCAGAACCAGTGGTCCGATTTAAAAAATTTTTCCTTTGTGTTGACCCCTAGCATTCCCTTTAAATGGAAAATGTGAAATATCAAACTTTTTTGAAAATTCGTTTTTTCCTATTTATTCCATCCGCTGGATCACTGTGTATTGATAAAAGCTTCTTCTTAAAAACGGCAACAGACGGTGCAAGTCTAATCTCAGAATCAAGTTCATTCCATTCAGACAAGCAATGAGGATAGAAACTAGATTTGAATTTTTCTGTTCTGGCCTTTATTCGCCCAATGACATCCTGGTTGCGAAGAGAGTATTGAAACTGTTGAAGCGGTGGGATTGGGTCCTTAGTATAAACCGGAGTTAGATTATTAATGATCTTGTAGAACAAAGTTAGGCAAATCAGTAAACAAATCAGTAAATTCATTTGTTTGGTAAAACAGACAATGGCTGAACAACACCAAGAATTATGAAAACGCTATATTGTAACAAAACCGGCCATTGATTTTGCAATTGTCAGGAAACCAATAAATTTCCCCGCAATACCTATATGTAAATAAAAATTTCCTAAAATTATGAATCTACCGGGTGAGCCAGCAAAAGCTCCCACTTTTGAAAATTAATAGCACCAAGAGTACTTTGTAGATTTGAATGATTCACATTCTAGTTAAAAACCGAAAGATCTAAGTATAGTGTTTGTTCTCGCTGTCTCACGAGCACTAGAAATATAGGTAGACTTAACTTTTCAAAAATTTCATGGATGCAAAATGACTGAAAAATAGCCTAAAACATTGATCAAGTCATACAGGAATCCTTGCACAGGTCGATGAGAAAAATGCAATTGTTCATGGGTGAGAGACATTCACTGCACATTTATTGCCACGGGACTGAAAATCTTCAATATTTGTTTGAAGAATGATGTTGTATAACCCTTAAGGGAGGAAGAACGCCTATTACGTATTGTTCTGTGTAAGGAGAGTTCTTACAATTTGATCAATGTTTTTGGCCCCTTTTCAGTCATTTTACAACTATGAAATTGTTATCAAGTTGAATTTACCGATACTTCTAGTGCTGGTACGACAGCGAGAAAAATCACAAAAATACTTCGATCTTTCGGCTTTTAACTAGAATTCGAATCACTCAAATTAGAGAAGTACTCTTGGAGCTATGAATTTTTACATTGGAAACTTTTTCTGGCTCACCAGGTATCTGGTAACAGAAAAACATAATGAAATGGATAACGTATACAGGTGAAAGCACTAAAAGACCCATGATATATGTTGCACAGAGATATCAGTTAAAATGAATCATTTCTCAATTACCTGGACGAAGGTTGGTATGCAGTTTAATCCACGGATGATATTTCTGTTGTATGCCTCTCTGGCAAGGATGTGCAATGCACCAACAGTTCCCTCGACGATCTCCTCCATACGTACACCATCCTGCATGCTGTGGGCTCCAGGTCCACGTCTTTTCAAATCTGTAAATAACAACGTTAAGTTCTTTAAGCTGAATGATTGCAATATTTAATGAAAAAATGAAACCATGCCGTGTGATAAATTTCCAATGCAAACTAAGTATGCTGGGTAAGCTATACACAACTAAATCAAATACTGAAGAATTTGAACACATAGGTTAAGCTCGAAATCATGCCACTTCTGACATAAATTTGCTCAAATATTCGTCAACATCCCATTGAAAAACATAACCTCTACCAAAAGGATGAGGAATCAACGCAACAAAATCTGAAGATAGCTTTACGTTGACAAAGACTATACTTATTTTCTCTAATTGATGTTGCTACAGACCGAAGCCGATGCACGATGACCGCTAGACCTATTGAAATCACGCCTACTGGTCTTACGTTGAAGCCTTTCACGTCATCTACACCAAACTATGTCGTCAAATGATCATCCACGAGCATGATACTGGAAGGCACGGCTTTACCAGACCTATGGGACAATCTTACAAGAACAACTTTTGGAGGAGGGCTATTTCAATGGTTCTTTCAGATAATAACGGTCAAAATGTTTCATTTTATGAAATGCATACGTGTACCATTGTCTGCAGCGAGAAACTGTAGCAATACTGTTTGCCGAATAACAGCTAAAATAAGGAATCTATTTGGTGAAGCATTCACGAACCTTGGTAAGCCTTCATAAGCAATTGAACAAGCCTTGGCAATCCACCTTGTTCTCTGATCGGAGCGTGATTGGCAGGGCACAAGGCTAGATTGCGAAGCAGTCCAACAACGGCTTTGATCAATGGCCATCTCGAAGGAGGATTCAACAATTTGGTCATCACAGGTAAGCCAAAATGCAAACGCACTGCATTCTGTGCAACTTCTGCATCTGGATGGCGACTTGTTAAATGACGCAGTGCACAAACGGCTGGTTCTGTTATTTCCTCTCTGTCTCCTGCTTGCAAGCATGTTCTGACCAAAGCTTCGATACCTCCAACTTGACAACAAACTTGCTGTTTGGGAAAAAATTACATAGCTTGTTACGTTTGTATGCACAAAATAATGTGGAAGATAAAAATTTACCGTTGATAAGACGACTTCAAGCTGAAGATTCCCTCATACACTAAAACGTAAATCTGCTCTCATTCAAGCTCTGTAAGTGGTAGCAAAATTAGAATACGAATTGAAAAAGAAGTCTCACAGAAGACACAATGAAAATCGTTCTTTATTTGTAAGTTTAACAAGAGATATACCTATCTTAAAGGAGCTGGATAAGAAATATGCAAACAAATCCTCGTTTTGTGCATCAAACATCGCACTTTGAGAGGAGAATTCCTTTGTAACTGGCTAAATTCTAAAGGAAAGATCCTTATCCAGATACAGGCTGATCTTTTTGGTTGAAAGATCAACGAAAACACATGTTGGAAATCCATTTATATCGCACCCATCCTAAAACATGTGGAGGTTTAATTTGTGCCAGAAGAAAATGCATAGGCTAATTTCCAAGATGAGAAATTCATTTTGACTATTCGTTGAACAGTCGTAATAAATTAGCTCAGCAGAAAATAGCCAGTGCATTATTTCCCCACCTGTTCATTATCCAGCTCCTCTAAGATTTGCGCGAAAATGTGATTATAACTCCTTGAAATAAGATGACCGGTGATGACAACTGGCTGAGATTGGAAAACAACTTGCGTGTGGCAGCCACTCATTTCAGTTTCATTTTCATTTGATTTGATACAAGTCTCATCCTCAGATCCTTTATACAATGAGATTTGTTGCTAGAGGAACCCACTCCTTGTAGATTATTTGAGTGCATTAACTAGTCCATCCAAATTATTTCAAAAGCTGTTTGTTGGCATTTACTATGCTCATTGTTTTCTACAAATATAACTGATCAGTCAAGTAGAAAAACAATAACAGTGTTTTGATCACGGAAAAGAAAAGATCCCAAATCAAGTGCAGAAAGTCGCTTTTAGCTTTTCGTAATTTGTTGAAATTATGAGTCGTCAGTTCTGCAAGTTTCCGAATAGTTTCTGATCATTCCTCTCAAAATTTTCGTTACATCTGTATCCGTTGATAGGTGACGTTAGGTGCCTTTGTAGGCATTATTTCGCTGTCAGTAAGTTTTATGCAACCACAGCAGAAGTATGCACATTATTTTCCCAGACAAAATAAAAAGTTTTGGAAATGTTATCCAAGAGCTCAGCCAAGGCCCTTGGCACTCGTTTAGTGACCTTACAGTTTAGTTCTTGTTAAGAGTTCCTTGATGTTGTAAACAAAATGCCTTGCTGTGCGGTTTTTTGGTTGGCCGAGGAAAAACACTTCGCCACCGAAGGGCATTTCACTCCCAAAGATCTCGTACGCCTTTGGCAAAATCCTTTTGTTTTCAAGAAAAATCCATCAAAAATCCGTATAAATCCTTTTGTTCTGAAAAAATCTCGTACGTTTCCGATGAGTGAAGTGCCCCTCATTCGCCACTGTTTGCAACAGCCAGAGCGGCCATTGAAGGATGAACAACAACAGGTTCACTGTGACCAAATCAAACATCGACGATCATGCCCACGCAGATTTTTTCTGGCCTTTTTGGTATCCAAACATCCTAGAAACATCGCTACAAACATAAATTGTCCGATCATGTGGCCCTATTGTTCTCAGGGAAACAAGCGACTCTTATTGGCCAAAAACGTATGACGTCGAAAACGTACTTTACTTGACATCCGGTTGAGCCAGTGCATTTTGATATTTGCATTACGCAAATCAATAAATACCGCTCACTTTAACAGAGCACCTGGTTTGAATGCCTTTTGTGGTCACTGCTATTTGCAGGAATTCTAAGACATTGCTAACTCAAGCGTTCATTCCTTGGTGAAACACATCAAAGCAGAAAAAGCATACAGTTGTCCTTTGCGGCAGGTGTCATGTGCTGTTCCTATCTTATATGATCGATAAAGATAAGACGATGGACATCTATTTCTAGGTCAACTGATTGTTCTCCAAATCTTGTTTTAATTCCGTTTTAAATTCTGGATTGCTATCAGTCCATGTGGTAAACAGCCATATGTCTCTCTTCTTAGACCTGGTTGGCAATTCCACTACGTACATACAAAGCTCAACGTTTCCACTAGCCGTCAAATTTGCGTTCATGCGCGCCAAAAGGTGTGACATAGAAACTGCGTCTATTTAAAACCCAGCAATGCGCAAATAGGATCTCCAAGTTGGAAACAAAACTTTTTCATTTCAACTTTTAAATCAACGCCACCTGAGCTGGATTCTATTTGCTCTAATTGACACCAAAACTGTCGTCCCTATTCAGCAGAGGGCACCGAGTTCCCAACAATGATTTAATGCACCTGGTTCAGTGCTAGTTAAAACCTTGCAGGAACGAAGCTAGAACGTCATTCTGACAGCTGCCCTTTTGATTCTCAGTGATGTTATGTGATGATGTGGTTACTGTTAAGATTGTAAATGCTGATGTATTTAATAGCTACTCAGAGTTCAAATTGATAGCAAACTTTCGGTAATCATGTTTCCAAACTGTGGCAAGAGGCCAGCAATGCTCTTTATGGACTTTTTCACATATCCCAGCATATTTCACATTATTCACATTATTCATATTCAGCATATTTCACATATTCCACATATCCAAACAAAAAAACTTCATGTGGGTATTTAATGCCGGTCAGTCTCAATAATGTCTTTTAATCTAGCTGTTTCACAGCAAGCAGCTCAACAGAATTATCAAACTACAGGAGAGGGCTTTGAGACTTACGTACCGGGAGTCTCAAAAAACTTCCACAACAACAACCAATGACTCGTTTTGAAAGATGTAAACGGCAATCTCTTGCTTAAAGGCTCACTTGGATCCATGTAATTTTACGCGATTTTTTGCTCCTAAAAAGACCTCAAAAATATGGATTTTGCGAGATTCGTATGCTGGAGAAGTCCTTGAAAAGGTGGGAAATCTAGCGATGGAGACATGTTCATTCCTTCATCACAGGTGTAAAGGCATACAACCGCTTGTCAATTTCTTAAATTAGTATTCAAAGTCGGCAATACGCTAAAGTGCGGACCACGACCACAGGACAGTGGCGGCGGGCGGTGTTATTGGTGTTATTAGTCTAATAACACTTTTTTTCCAACAAAAGTCTTTAAATCAGTTTGCTGCTCCAACATGAGTTTGTGCAGCGGAGGAGCTCATTTTCTCCTTCACAACTCAGAGAGGTGACGTAGGAAGATTGCTATCAGCGTTTTATTCATTTGGAGACCATGGAGGCTGCCATAGAATAGGAGGATACTGCGCTAATTCTCCTCTTTTATCATTTGTTCATCCTGCACAGCAAGAATTCTTTTATGTCTTTCAAATGTTTTGTAAGCATTCGTCGCGTTATTAGATTCCAGATTCTAATAACGGAAGCAGCAAATCCTTTGTCTGGGAAGCCAATCTATGACGCAGAATCACTTTGTTTGTGCCCTGGAAATGAAATGCATTGGCAGCCCCGTTATTAGTTTTGGATTTCTAATAACGCGGCCACTCTTTACGTTGTGTACGCTGTTTGCCTTGTCGGTGGAAAGTTTCAAAACAAGTCAAGTTTAGCAAAATCGAGTACTCGGACGTAATTTGAGTGTTCAGAATTTATTCTCCTTTGTTTCAATGTGGGAAACTACTCTCCAGTAACGTCTGACATTGGAAAATGGGTAAAGGTCATGCCCAAAACTGATGATAAACAACCAAACAAGTAACCAAGTTTACAATACAAGACTTATCCATCGTTTTTTGGAGATGAGGCGAAGAAAATACAGTTTTCTGTTTGCATGTCTGGTCATCAGAGACTTAAGAGACTTTATAGAATGTAATGAAAAAAGCTCCTTTGCTTTATTCCTCTGTCATTAACTCCCTTCCATAAAAAGTTTGGTGGGTCGCGCAGCCAAAGCAGACAGCATCCCACAAGTGAATCTCGTTATTGCAATCAGGATTCTAATAACGGGCCTTCTAGGTCGCTACGTGGCAGAAGCCGCAAAAATATTTGACATGGCTACATGGCCTTGTTCTAGCCAGTGCTTACAAGACGCAGGAATAGACCTCACTTCCAACCATCCAACAACATGTGAATGTGAATGTGAATGTGAATGTGAATGTGAATGTTTCCGATACAACAGAGAGGATCCCCTTATGTAAAGAAACCCTTTCTTGCCAAATGACAATATCAAATTTCTAATAACAGTTTATGAAACCTGCCAGCCGCCCCTGCCACAGGATCTAATCTTGTGTACTATACTTTTTCTTCGAACATCGAGCAAAATCGAGCTTTTTACGAACAAAACAGACAAACATGATTTTCTTAGGTCCCTTTATGGAGTTCAGGCTCCGTACTGTTGGAATCTCGTTAAAAAGAATTCCCATGGATTCTGAGATGAGGTTTAACAATTTTATTGATAAACCATTTTTAGCTCATTCTTGAGCATTTCAGTTAAAGTCTGTTTTCCAAGAAAATAACCACATCAAATCAATGCGCGCAGATACAGAAATGAAACAAATACTCAAATCTAAGCTGAGCATAGTATAACAGATTTGTTTTAAAATCTTTATCAAATAAAATGCACTTTTACCAAAATAAGAGCTTCAACGGGGAAAGTCTTTTTTGGGACACCCGGTATAAGGACACATAATTTAATTATAGTGACTTGGATATTAGAAAAGGACTGAACTGTTACTATTTATACAAAGAGCCAGCAAAAAGTTAAGAACGAGATGCGAAAAATTAGTAATGACTTGCAACCTCCATTCAGGCAAGAAATCTTTTGTGAAGATGAACGTCATTACAATTTGCGTAACAACAGCGAATTCAATCAACCCAGAGTGAGAGCTGTCAGCAATGGCACAGAAAGTGTCAGAATTAAAGGCCCACAACTGTGGAAAATATTACCAGAAAAAATACAGAATTCAAAATTTCTTAAAGACACAAAAGATCAGAAGGGAGAAAGGTGTCCATGCATGTTGTGTCGCATCACAATTTCGAATCTAGGTTTTTATAACAAAAGCCTTTGGACATCTGTTTTTATATTGTATACTTTCAATGACTTGTCAATATTTTTTTCCACCCTTCTGTTAACATTTGTATGGCCAACAAAAAGAAATTGATAACAACAAAAACACTGTTAACGTTATTGTTCAAGAATCGACATTTGAGTTCCGAGCTACAGACTCGTGTGATGAAGTCTACTCCTTTACGTCAACTGCCATTTGATAGAATTTCAAGGTAATCTATTTTACTTAAATATCAGAATGACTTGATCCTCGATGAGACAGTACAGACATAAAGGCATTCAATATCCCTAAATTGGTAGGACATGTGAATTAAGAGAGCATCGTGAAACCTAAATCCAACGAGGAAATCCGAATGTTTACACTTCGGCTTTAGCTGGAGTTAGCCTGCCTCCCAGCAAGTCATCTGCGAAATACCGGGTGCGCCAAAATAAACTATCAATTTTGGCAGTCCAAAATAAATCGTAAACGGAATAGCCTGTGTTCCAGACCACTTACTTTTCAAGTGGTCTGGAACACAGGCTAAAACGGAACCGCTTTCAAAGATTTATTACTTTAACTTTCAGCAAAAAGCCTCCATTATCGATTCTAGGACCTTTTCAGTTTTTAGAGCTAAGAGCGATTTTCTTACATTTTTTTAACGTCGCTCGCACTTTCTACAGACTCGACTCGACATGAATGGATAAAGAGAAAACTTTTCCGTGGTGATTTGGGATTTAGAAATCGAGAACAAACATGCCCAAAGAAATAAAAACGGTCGCAACATTTGAATGAAAAAAAATGAAACCATGAATTGCGATAATTAAAACTGCTGATCATGTATAATGGAAAACCTTGGAATGACGTTTCCTCTGCAGCGAAGGTGGCAAACATAAACAACAAATCTGGCCTGATGACGAAAAGTTACACTAGATAAATAAGACAGTTGCTCATGATAAATTTAAGCATTCGTTGCGGCAATTCTGTCTTTGCTGAGAAAACAATTGGGACATTGGGTCTTTTGTACATAATTCAATCCATTCGAAAAGTTAGGTTCAAACTGCAGTCCCAATGTTTACTTACCTAACAGCACGCATACATACACATATATTCAATAGGCATAAAATACACGTATCATTGTACTGACCTTACTCCTTGGGTTGTTGCATGTCAAATTAGACAAGATGCCAGCAGCGCAAGTGACAACGTTAATATCATTAGCAGACAAGAGCTGTACTAGCATCTGCAGCAATCCATCCAATCCATCTTGCTTTGTAGCAACATCAGACAGATTCCTCAATGTCCACAAGCAATTCTGAACCAATCGATTGCTTTGGTGTGACAAATGATTTGCCAATGCCTGCATACCGCCAGCCTGAATCATATAAATTGAAACATATGTATATCCCCATAAACTATTCGACAAAATTATTTGATGCTCATAAAAATTACTGACAGCCAGGGGTGATGCCAATTACTGTTATTTTATTATTTACAGGCTATGTGCTTTATAAACCAGTACAAAAATTTTGTTGATAAATTCGTTTTACAAGCAAGGCTCGGCTACCTTTTATAAACATGCTGTATTTCATCAAGCATAGACTCGCTACATGGGTCAAGTGAAAGAGATACTGTTAACTTTGGAACCCATTTAAAATCCATGGTAAATTGGGACACAACTGTTTCGCACATTTCTGAAAACGTAGATAAAGATTAAACAAATTCTCACTTTGTAATTATTAAGACAAGTGTAAAGCATATACTTTTAACAACAACCAAAAACAAATAAATAAGACGTTGAGACTCGCAGCAACCAGTCAGAGAAAATGAGGCCTATTGCAGAAAGCTGCACTTTAAAAAGCGAATAAACTGCGATAAAAATTAAACATCTTAATGTATTCACCTCCACAATAGCTGGCTTGTTACTGGAGCAAACAGACAAGACTTTCAACACTCTGCATGTAGTATACAGCAATTTCTCATACGTGTAGCTTTTCATGATACGAACAAGTTCCGCTGGTCCACCAGATGCTAGAATAATCAACTTGCTTTCTTGGTTACCATATGCAAGGATTTGGAGGCAATCTAAAATCAAAGCATGACAATTCTGTGCACACTTTCTGCATGAGATAATAACAACATTTATATAATTCAGTTTAAAGTGGATCACCCGTTATCTGTATATAAAAGGTTCTCCACCTAAGCTATGAAGAAACAAAAAAGTTTCTGTAGAATAAAATCATATATATCTACTCCTGGGCTCCAAATGCCATTTCCATTGTCAATCAAATGTCAAATCAAATTCAATAATTATTCAATTTCCATTTCATCAACAATGTGTACAAATGTGATAAAAACACTCTAAAAAATAAACCATGGGATTCAGACAGAACGTGGGGGTGTTTGCCAATTTCTATGTATGCAATGTCCTTTGGCAATTGGTTCCCTTGAAATTCATTGCATATAAGGACGGCTAAGAAAACATTTTTGGTCAGGATTGATCTTTTCGTTTCATAATCAAGAGCGATTAAACTAAAACGGTGTTTCGCAAGATTCCTACAGTACGTCTTAAATTAGATTGTTATGCACGTGTGAACTACTCAGCTATGACAAACATTCTGTTCTCTACCAACAAATTAAACCAAGGCAGAAACTGTGTCATAGCAACTAAGGAAAAACTATTGATATATTTCTTTTTGTAGCCCTAGGAGACTATTCAATTAATTGTCATTGGCATGAGACAGAAAATTAAAACAAAATAATACCTTTTCATTAAAAGTTACAAAATTGCAAATAACTATGGCATGAAATGACCAATTTCAAAAACTAAATTTCTAGAACTACAGAAAGAAGGGCCGACATTTAAGAAACATGTTATGTACCGGGTGAGTCAAAAAAAGCCCCCGGCGTTTGAAAGGCTACTGCTCCCTGACTATAAAAGCAACGATATTTTGCAATATCTGATTAAATAGCAAACATATTCAATTATTTTTTAGAAATTTTCCTGACTAAAATCGGTCACTCCTTTCCGATTCTGTAGGCAATTTTCTAAAATGAATCCCCTATGAGAAAACATAAAAACGTGCTAAAATTACAAGCAAAAATCCCCAATGTGTTTACCTCATAGCGATGACTTTCAGCACGCTTTAGCATGTGCTTTGTTTTGGGAGTTGAAAAGTCTTCCCCCTAGTGTGAATAACTTGTTCAGGGGGATTTAATTCTCCCATGAGGAAAAAATGCGTGAGCACATCCAAGAATCATTATTGCTAGGAAGGAGAACAAAGGGAAATTTTGCTTGCTGTTTTCGCTTTTTGCAGGTTTTCGAAAGGGGCTTTCTGCAGAAATCTCCTTTTTCGACAGGAAGGAATGACCGATTGAAGCCGGGTAAATTACTGAACCTAATTTGACATATCGCGATAAAACAAGACATGCCAAACAGGTAATGAAAGTAACAAATTCATTAAAAGGCATGGTTTACAAGTATCATATGTAATGAATTACATTTGAAGATTGATGAAATGAAAATATAGCAAGCAGTCGGTAGGAAAATTTACCTGTGACAATGGCAAGGAACTTGACATTCGTTCTCTGCAAGAGAAGAACCATCTTCTGAAGACCTCCAGCGAGCCTCACAGCCATTTTTGCTCCTTCCTGATGCAACAGCAAATTATGCAGTGTTGTGATAGCATAGAAAAGCACTGCTTCGATGGGGGAGCTCAACAAGCGAACTAATGCTGGGATGCCACCAGATTTGAATATTGCCAACAGTCCTTGCCTATGAAAGTAAACATGACCTTGATGATGATACAGAAGAAAGACAATTAACCCTTTGGCAACCCGTCTTACAACTATTTTGAAAGTTAAAGCCAACTGATGCAAATCATGAGGGTACATTACACCTCCAACAACGTGGCAGTAATTGTTAGTGAGAGAAGCAGATGGCGTTCCATAGATGCAACACAAAAGGATAACAAAGAGAAAATTCTTTAACCACTTACCTATGGTGAGAAAGATTATGCAAAGCACCAACTGCACATTTGACTGTCTCTGTGTCATTTGAAGTTGTGGAACATTTTACAAGTGCAGAAACGATGTTGGGATTATTCATAATTGCATGTCTGCTTGCTTCTTTCTTCGACAATTGGTGAGCCATTACAGCGGCTTGTTTCACTGTACCCTAATGAATATAAACAAAAATGTTTTACAAGATGGCTCTGATAATCACAATAAACACGAAAACACACTTTAAGAGAGAGTCTTTCATATTTTGCAATATCCTTATTCTGGCAAACAACTGATACCACAGAGATTTCAGGAATAATTCTACAGACCTTAAAATTGCAGGAAGGGGGCATTCTGTACGTAGGGCGTTGTACCTTCAAAAAAGAAGCTAACATAATCTCTAACCAATTCATATCTTTTAACTAATAATGAAAAAACAAGTAAGGATTTCATTCTACAGTTGTGAAGGAGGGTTTTCATCAACCAGGTGTAATCCGTCAAAGTCTATCAACCTTATCAACCTTAAGACATTATTGTTGCAACGTTGCTAATTACTGCAATTTCTTTCGCGGCTTACAGGTGGCTAGCTAGCTGATAAAATCTCGATTCCAAAGACAAAAGCAACTGTTCCCATTGTTTCAACCGTTTTCAATGGGGTCAAAAGATCGATAAGCTTGGTCAAAGAATTTCTGACTTAGCATTCATTATACACGTACGGGGTTAGGATCTCCAAGTAATTTGACTAGCTCTGGAATAGCTCTTGTTGCGACATCAGCATCATCCTGCAATGCAAATTAAATCTAATCACAATAATGTTAACATTATCATTAGAAGACTCTTGGTAGTGCGAATTTGAAGAAAGAAATAACTGCATATATTGAAGCTACTTCCAGGGCTCAAACAATGAAGTAGCATGGTAGCGGCGCGACAATGAAGGTAGATGAAATGCTCAAATGTCCCAGGAAGGAAGAAAGGAAAAAGAAACGAAAGGAAGGGGAAAGAAGAGAAAGAAAGGAAGAGAGGAAGGAACCGAAGGGGACAGAAAGAAGGAGAGAAAGGTAAAAGGGATAGAATGGAGTGGTATATAGGGAGAAAAGAAGAAAAGTGTGCAAAAAGAAATGGAGTAGTTGACTTGCTACCAGGAAGAAAAATATTTTTGAGCCCTGGCTACTTCAACGATTCCTAGACTGGAAAGTTTATATCATTGAAAGACGACAGAATTTCAAACTCTTACTTCAAATGTACATGTGACAAAATAAAATAAAGAGTAAAAATAAATCTTTACTGAGAAGAATTGCTTGCAACTTCGAAAATCTGTAACTTGCAGTGAACCACTAAATGCCAACAACTATGCTCATCCTTCCGTAGAATAAGCATATCATCCTGGATTTTTCCCAGTAAACTTGTTAAGACAAAAGCGCTGCACATTACATTAGATACTACAGACGTGACCGAATATTCTTCTACCAGGATTCAAGAGAATCACTTGGCACATGTCTCTGCTGAATATTGTAAGCTTTTGTTCACAACGTATTAAGTGCGCCAAAAATGTTTAATCGTTTCAAAACTTGTTTGACCTTGATTAATGAATGGATTTGAATTAATCGAATCTGCCTGATAACCAAAAGAGATTCATCGCAATTTTTGAGCACTGAAACTGCACATGGATGAACTCAGTTCTGTGAAAAAACAATAGACCTTTTAGCTATTCTAAAAAAGAATCTGGATAGAACGATATTTCATTACATTTTGTAGAGTTTTCGAATGTGTACAATAGTGATAGAAGCTCTAACGCCACTCAATCGAACCTCGTGTATAAAAATGTATAAAAATAACGCTCGATCCAGGCTCTTTTGTGGAATAGCTAAAAGGTCCATTGGGTGGAGAATGCTGAGGCTGACCTGGCGGTTTAAGCAATACGTGAGCATGGGTATGCAATTTCACTGCTATCAACTTATGAACACAAATAAGCTATCAGCATGTAGCTTAAAGGCTCAGTTACCTTTTAGATGCTGTTTGGTCAGTTAAAGTTATGACTATCCTCATAAAAGCCATTTTCATCCGTCTTTTTCGAGTCCATGTTTCGGAAGATATGAGATAGCCAAATTTCAATTTTGCATGGGAGAACAAAATCGAAACAATGAACAGCGGTTGTCAGTCATTTTGCAAAAAACAGTTTTCCCAGACGACTTCACATCTATCTCTGTCTAAAGTTTTTAATAGTTGACTGGAAAGACTGACGATTACACCACTCGAAATGTGGAACTTAGAACTCAAAATTTTCATTGAATCTCGTTATTCAAATAGTATTAGCAGCTTAAAGTGACCATGCAGCAACTCAAATGATAGCCAAGCCATTCAGCTAAACGGTGATGCAAACCATTTGTCAATAGCATTTAATTTCCAAGAGCTAGCAATGAACTAATGTTTTTGGGTCAATCAATGGTGATCATGTACGGGAGACCAGGGACAAAAGTGACAAGAAAAAATTGCAATATTAGCCATTGTGCAAACATACTAGCAATCCAATTTTGGCACACGGTAAGTGTCTTTTATTCCTCCACATGTGACACAAGAGAAATTCTAGTTTATCTAAGTAGGAGAAATCTTACAACGAGAAAAAATTGTTTTTAAGTACGAAAGCTGACTTGCTACAAGTTTCAATATCAGTCTCAGTGGGTAAAGCCAGAGCAGCATATTCAGTCTTGGTCTTTGCCTAACCTTCTGTAACTAGAATTCAGACTTAGAGCAAGTCAATTGTGGAACTGATATGAGCTTTCTTCATGCATTTTTGTATGGAAGTAAATTCTTGATATAACGATGCTGTTTTCATGCAGTGAGTGTCTTCGAGTTAATATTCGAGCAGCCCGTCAACGCTTAAAGGTCACCCAAGGTGACTAACCCGATCAGGGGGCAAATGTAACAACATAAGAGGTCAATAAAGAGCAATATAAAGAAAGTAAAACATTGGCTTCTAGAAGATGCCTTATCTTAAAGAAGATACCACAAGCTCTTGCTAGCTTCTTTGACAGTTCACTTAAGTGATACCTCCAGTTGAGCATTTCATCCAATAGAAGACCAAGAAGCTTAGAACTTAGCATATTTAGCCTGATTAACATGCTTCTTATCTTAATGCTGTCAGTTTTCCCTAAAAAATTTCGTGGAGAATGGAAAATGAAGAAGGCTGTTTGTCTAAATATGATACAAGTTTATTAGCATCAAGCCACTTTTCAACATACCGAAGTTCTTTGTTTACCACTTTTCCTAGTTTGTTAAGACTGTCAGATTCAAAGTAAATGGTTTCAGTGTCATAAGCAAAAAGATAAAAATATAGCTTGTTAGATGACTTTGGAAGATCATTTAAACAGATGAGGAAGAGAAGTGGACCAAGGACAGAGCCCTGGGGAACACCACAAGTAAAGTTAAGATGACTAGAGTTGTGGCCATTTATGGATACATATTGGCTTCTGCTGCTAAGATAGGAGCTAAACCATGATAGAGCTGTACCTCTAATTCAACAATGTCTAGTCCCATAAAGCTTGTTTCAATATGTCCCAAGTATCCTTGCGTTCTTCCTGTATCCTAACTACCCATAATTCGGTTTCAGTGGAAAAAATATTTGAAACGTTCAAGATATAGTTACCTGATAGTTGATGAGATCCACGACGGCATTCTTCAACATTTGAGATGGCTCTGCTAGTCTTTGGACAGCAGTGGGATTTCCAGGGTCAAGTTGTGTAGACGGAATTTCCATTGCTTCATCGACTGTCTCTGGGAACATCGCAGCCCTTACACGATAACTGAAGGAAAAGATGTATCTATATCAAAATCCAATATTGTTGACAAGTCTCAATCATATCACATGTTGCTAAACGCTTGAGAGTAGCAGCTTCTCTTCACTCCATTCGTCAGAAAAATTTCCCACCTTTGAAAATTCATGGCACGAAGAGCACTTGATGGATTACAATGAATTGAATTCAGCTGGATAGCCGGCCGAAAGAATGATGTGTCCTTGTAATTCTTTCTCGCGTTTTTATGGGCATTGGGAATATGCGCAGATTCGATTTCACTACAATTTGATAGTTGCAGTAGGTCTAAAAAGGCTTGAAACATTTGATCGAATGACGACGGAACTTCTCATGCAGAACAATGAAGAAAGTACAATATCCAGTGGATAAGAGATCTTGTCTCCACATTTTGTGCCAAGGGGTTGAAAACTTCGGTACTTTTTGTTTAAAAATCTATTTCTTGCAACTCCTGAAAGAGGCGATATGTACCTTTGTGTTCTCCTACGTTGAGGAAATTCACAAGGATTTAATCAAGTGTTTGAGGCACTGCCTGATGCATTTTGCGACTAAGTGCTATACGTAAAGCTCAATTCAATTATATTTCAGTGGTGATAAAAGCGGACAACAAACAATCATTAAAATTACTTCGGGCTTTCCGCAGTAAACAAGATTTGAATCATTCAAATCCGTCAAGTAACCTCTGAGGTAATGAATTCTTTCTGGCTCACCCGGTATACCGAAGTATTTTATGCAAATGCAAAGTGGGTTTTGCAACGAGGCAGTGAGTAGCATAAAAAGAATGCTTCGCATTTTACGGCAAAATGTTATCCTTTAACAAGTGATAAAAGAGATAATGATAATTCATCTTATGAAGCCACTGAAAATTAGAAATGCAACGGGCCAATAATATTTAGCTGCCTTATCTTAATGGTGATGGGAAGACTGCTGTAAAAACGACTGATCGCAAACAAGAAACACTCATTTAGACATCTCAAAAGAACACAAAGAGCAATACAAATGATTATCACTAAGCTTATTCTTTCTACTGGGGGTGGAAAAGAGTATGTAGCCAAACGCTTACATGAACTACTCACAAAGGTGAGGCAACGGCAAACTCCACAGTGACTTTAAAGACGTCATACCTAACTTTACCTACTCAATCAAGGTAATGGCATCAATAAATGCAGACATGCGACAAAGCAACAGCTCTGCAACATCTCAAGCGTCTTTAGATCTCCTTACATAGCAGTCAAGCCGTACCAGTCATACCAGGCGGATCCTAACATTTATGGGGACAGCAACATAGGAAGCAGCGTGATATTAAGCAATTTGTTTATTTTAGTGTGGGACAGGATAGACAGTTAAAATTAGATACAACAATGCGACATAAAGTCAACCTTCAGGCATTCCCCCAAGCACTCCTACTATTTTGCAGATAGTTTTGCTTAAAAATCAACCAACAAGACTTTCTGGTCACTACTTCCAAGAACACATGTTGCCTGGAATGAACTGCAATTTAAGTGTGTTCAACGAAATCGAGAGAACCAAGTGAATTTCGACAATTCTGACCAATTTGCATCACACAAAAAATCCCGCTTGGGGCAAAAAACAGATGGTGCACCCATTTTCCAACTATAAGGCATCAATCAGATATATTGGCAACATTAAGCCAATGCTATTCGCAAATATCGAATTTCATTGTGTTACATCTACGCTGAAAGTTTCAAAATTTTAGCGTTAGACAAAGAAGCTCCAAGAAAGCATGATCAGTGTATGGTTAGTGCTTACCTCTTCTCATTAATGCCTACTGACAGCGGCATCGATAGCGAACTTGTCATTTTTGCCAACATGATGTAGTTTCCTAATTCATTGATCTCCTTTGTAAATCACTCCCTCGTCGTTATGACTTGTATGCAAGTAGGGCACGGTTTTACCGAGGTTCGAGAGATGGGGTCTGGAACTAGTTCTACAGAACACGTGTTTAGCAGGCTCTTATTGTTATACAGTCGAGAAAAGGCAGCAGGAAAACATCTATTGATAGAAGGGACCTAGACATGGCCATGTCTTCAAGTAAGGACCAAGACAGCGTATGCTATGCCACATGGAGACCTGATTTTCTATCTCTAAAGTGACAAAGCAACGACATGGCAGAAAGATAACACCAAGGTTCCGTAAGACAAAACGCCATGCCGATTTTGCTTCATTTTAAATGGACCATGCTAGTCATAATTTCTGTGGCTAGCCAAGTTTGTTTTGTTATAGCTGATCTCTTTATCAAGTCTACATGAAATGGTGTCAACCTTAGGCAAGTTACGAAAAGCCAGCTATAAAACGGAGCACACGTGCAACGGCAGCATTTTCATTCAGTTCCATGCAATTTTAGCATTGCAAATGCCAGAAATGTAAGTTTGATCTTTTTAACCTCAAAAGGCCCCCCTGCTGAGGTGGATCATCCCAGTGAGTGGATGAAAGTATGGGGCACTGTTCTCTAAACAAAAAAGGATCTCTCCCTGAAGAGAAGAGACAAAAGCGTCGGTTCTATCCAAGGAAATGCTGCAGTAGCTCATTAGAAGTTATACAGTAAAGTCTGCGTACATGTTTCGATGAATGCATCACATTCCTAACCAGGCCCGCTAAACTTTGCCTTTTGGTAATATCCAGCTGCACTTTCAAAAAGAAAAAGGACAAGAATGGTGATCAAAAGAGGTTTTCGTAGAAGCCCACCAAAGTGTTGCAAGCAGACGTTCCGTAAAATCTAAATTTGACAAATGAGATACTGCGATGAAAGAGAAATCGTAATGAGCTCATGTAAGCAAATGTCAATACCCTTGGCCTCGCAAACCCAATGACCTTCACTCCTGAAGTAGTGTCGTTTTCAAAATAAAGCAGAGAACGAACAGCAAAAGTATTCTCGTAGACTTTTTAATGCTACTGGAGGTACTTGCTGGAGACAGCTGTAAAATTTTCATCTTTGGAAAAATATGGTGCAAGGGGTCATGATAGATCATATCATTTGCGTTCAACTCATATAGTGTCGATTATGGAATGATAGGTGTGCCCTTCGGCAAGACAAAGCAGCCATTACAATATCAAATCCCACAAAACCAGATCTTTCCAAGGCCCAGTGTAGGTCCCTGACAAGCACTTTGTTGTATTCATCCGTCTTTTGTTCATGGGAAGCCATTAAATGAACCGAGAAACTGACCCACTGTGTGTGACATAGTGTGCGACGTAGGAGGCTGTGTCTGCACAAAAATCGCAGAAAAAATCTAAAACAAAACCGCATCGAAGGACGGGGTGACTTAGCATTGTCACATTTCAAATTCGCTGTTTGTTCAAGAAAATAAGGGGGACTTTAGAAGCATATCTGCACGAAAGTGGAACCAGCCGTATCGATAAGCCTTTCAAGGAAAATCGAAATATTCATTGAAACAGCGATGACTTGCCTCGTGCCTACTACCATTCCCAGAAGGGTTGTCAAGCTCACACACGGAGCAAGGCCAGATACATTATCATGGTTGCTTTGAATGGCCATTCTCCTTCTCTTAACACTAAATCAAAGCAGCCGTCTTGGGGTGACTTACCAACAGAACTTTCCCTGTTACATCATATCTAAAGCCCTGCAAAATGATATTTTATCAGCTATCTGTTCCTATCACCCGTGAGCCTCTGCATGGACTCTGCATATTTACTTTGGCGAACAATTATCTAAACATCTTTCCTTTATTCCAATCTTTTATAATGTGGAAAAACAAAGCTGCTTTTTTGCATTTACTCATGTTAGTAAGTTTCCATTTTCAATGAAAATTCTTAGTTATGGTCTTCGAAACCATTGTGGATTTTTTTAAAAGAAAGGTCGACATCTTTAAAATCAAGTTAACTAAAAATTTCCACAGCAGATTTGCAGCCAAACTTCCTTCCAAGCCATTAAATGTAACAGAATTGTGCACTCACTCTCTTGAAAGATTTGAGCCCTTTCACGCATTTTTTTCCTGTCCTCGCGGTCACTGCAATACCGCTGACACTGACTAAGATATGCAGAAAATTCAAAAGCTAATATTTTGGGACATTTCGAAAGTCTGTCCAGTTCATGTCCAGAGTCCTTTCTGCAGAACAGGAAAATCACAGGTTTGCATTTCTACCTTTTCAAACATGTGTCTGGCTCACACAACAAAAACATTTCACCTGGAAAAGGGGTCCATTGGGCGAAAAGAAATCATATTACTTGATGATAAAAGCAATCTAAATACGGTAGATTTCAGCAATCGCGCTTATCGTCCTCGACAATAAGTATTCAATGTCAAATTCTGATGATCTTATCTAAAACTTGCAATGAAGCCAAGATTGTAAACTTGTAACACTATCTGCAAATTAAGTAAAGTATATTGCAAATGATTCGTCGTCATAGTCATCCGAAACTTCAAACAATCTACAATTTTTGTCCAAAAATACTTTGTCCGAATCTATTCTTCCGAATCTATTTGGTTGCACCGGACAGCAGGGTGAATCTGAGTAAATATCTTTCTTTCAACAGATGGTCCATAGGAACAACCACACCTTGGTACAAATGTGGATTTCCATGCAACAATGAAAGACCATGGTTGAATTAATTGTAAGAGATAGTATTCTTCCTATATTTTACGTGTCTTTTTCCTTTTGTAATAGTAGCTTTTAATGTATCATAATGGAGCTTTTAATATATGTATTGACTCTCACTGGTGTGGAAATACAAAAGAATGACAGATAATACAGGAAAAACATTGAACTTTCAAAACTCCTTTACAAACTGGATTTGATTTTAGGTCTCTCATCGATTTCGTCTAACGGTGATTATGCATAAGTGCTATAAATTTCCGCACGTGCTTAACCTTCTGGCAGTTTAGCGGAATACTTTATCATTAACATAGCTAGTCACCGACTTTGTGTACTTACTAACTAGAGCATGAATTCGCCAACGGAATCGAACGATAGCTTAACAATTAATTCAGCAGAAGTTGCAATAGACGATTGCACTAAAGATGGCGGCGATGAATTTTACCAAGATGCACTGCGTTCGAAAAATGAATCTTTAACAATTTTATAGGAAATTCGATTAAACAACGCAATAGATCTCGGTAAATACTTCCTCGCCGCCATCTTTAGCGTGATCGTCTGTATCATTTTTCAAGTATATACAAAGTCTTCTTTTCTACCGAATTAATTGTTTATAATAATAACGACGTACTACAAGCAAAGTCAACCTTGATATCTGAAACAGTTTGCAGCATTTTTACTGGACTTGTCTATATAAGCTAAACATGGTTAAAACGAAAACATCATCTCTTCTATAGCACCTACTGGTCCATCTCGCCCCAAGTAAGATACTTGTCGCACTCATTCTAATGGAGTTCACCATAAAATGCATTTCCCAACTGGTGTTACAATTTCAAATTGCAGACAATTTCAATTTATTTCTTCAAGGCTGATACACTCTACGTATGATAGAGTTAAGAAAAACAACACTGGCAGACACTTGGAGGAGTGGGAGGGTGCGATCGCTCCCCATTGTTGGCTAGAAAAAACACCCTTATTCGAAGAAATTAAAAATAAACAATACTTTTCAACAGAACTGAAAGCTTCGCTCTCCAATATTTGGTTAAGTGTCCACCATTGAACAAAATTTGGCCTAGAAAGGTGTGCAAATCCACCGAGAGCAAACGATAGACTTTGACTTAATTTACACTTAAAAATGTTGATTAGACCATAGAAATGGACATGTGCACTCAATGTATTGAGTATTCTAATGAACGAATGAAAAAAAGGTGGGAGACTTAGAAAATGCAAAGAACGCAAAAATTAGATCCATTGAATGACAAGTATTTCTTCCTAGTTTCTTGTTCCTGAAATGATGGAAGACGCTGCTTCGTCAAACATCCATCCCTGCCCGCATTGCAATGACAGTTGTCTAGAAAATTGTCAAAAACCCATTTTCACTTGACTTTTTCAAAAAATCGCGAAAAGATTGTACGTTGTGGCTCTACTTAGCGCCTTGGTACGGGTGTCAGCAATAGGCTGAAGTCCATTTTGAAATTGGTTTTCAAGGTTTTCTGAAACATAAATTTTTTGTATTCAGTGTTGAAGTCGGGTTTGATAATTCAGTCGACCTAGGTTCGATATTTGGTTACCATTATCAATTTATAAAATTTCCAAATTTCAAGGCTAAAATTGTTGATCAACTGATCTACAATGCCTGCCAAAAGTCCTTGGAACACTTGGGCAATTTCTTGATAATGTGCATTTCTAGCCTTAACGATTAGGTTTAAACATCCCCTCATCCCCTCACAATGTTTATTTGGAAAGTTATTGTCCCAGCATTCCAGTAGAGTCGCCGTTCGTCCTTTCATCCCCTATTCTATTTCCACAAAACATACTGGAGGGGGAGAGGAGGAATCCACAAAACAAGGCAAAATTAGCAGATGTGTTCCAAGACTTTTGGCAGGCATTGTACGTCATATTCTACAAGGTTCAATCTACCAAACAAAATTGTACACATCAAGCACATTGAAGCAACGAAATGGTCATTTGAAAATTCAAGCTAGTTTGTGACTTTGTCTGGTCTAGGAAGAAGCTTGTACTACCCAATTTAAGCCTAAAAATGTTTTCTTTGGCTCCTGTTGCTTAACTTGAAAGTTTTTTGGGTTTTCATATGCTCCAGAGTATGAAGAACAGGGAGAAAATACATTCAGTGGAATTTTAAGAAGTTCCTTTTTTACTTTAATCACATGGCGTGGATCACAGTGTTACGACTTAAACCCCCCCTCCCTCCCTCCCAAGACCGTTTCACCATGCTGTCATCTCAGTTCATCAATGCTGGGGCATCTACAACCAAGATAGAATTTCATCTTCTGTCAGAGCCTCATCCATTTTTGAAGAAGTGCCCTCTCAACTGCATAGTGCCTCTCCTATGACTTGTAGATCAAACGAATTTTTGGCGGGTCAATGAATTAACTGACAGCCCAAATAACACACTCCAAAAGATGCTAAAGACAACTGAGAAAACGAGAGTGCGACAAGACAGAAGTAACAAACCTTCTGGTAGAATTGAACTGATCATTCATTGCATCCATGTGTTCATTTCCAAATCCTGTTTCCCATTCAAAGGTATACTGTGTATTCATGTCTTCGTCCTCCTGCATGGGCCCCTTAACTGATGGAGCAGCAGTTGTGTACCCTGACTGGATACCTGAATCTACGCCTTGAGCCCACATGAATGTCTGTGCTTCTTTGCTCATTTGACCTAAAAAAAAGCCATTACAAATTTTGCCAAAGTTTCTGTCGAGAGGTTTTTCTTTGAATTGAACAGAGGCATTGGGTATTCAATGGATTAGATGATTCAGTTTCATATCTGATTCATAGACTGGTTGATTCAATGACCGTCTTTTTCACTCCTTTCAGGTAGCTTAAAATTAGCATGCATTCAATCCCAACGTTTCTTTTTTTACCTTTATAGCTTTTGAGTAATGGCCACAAGAAGACAAAGTATTTTGTTGTTGAATTGTACTGTTCTTGCAGTGCTTTATCACCAATGACCACAACACCTGTTTAAGAATCTCCCAAAAGGGGGTGGTGGTAGCGTGACAAAACATGATTGTAATAATCCAGTAATTGATTTGTGAATTTTCCACACATCATCGGCAGTAACTGAGGCTTTAATTCTACTTTCAAGACTTTAGTGTTAAACACAATCGCTGCAGTCACAACAGTGGAGTTTCTTTTTATCACAATGTGAATAACTTCAATTTCTTGACATTAACTGTGTCTATACAGGGTGTCTCAAAAACTTGTTTGATGTTTGATTGAATATTGAAAAATAACAAGAGTTCCAAGTAAAGTATCTATAACATCACAGTTTGCATAAATATATAAAACACACCCTTTCACCTAAGAAAGCGACTATTTTCAATTTTTCCAACCCCCAATTATTGCTACATCAAACCATTTCCAACCCCCGATAATTCTCACCCCACCCCCAATGCAGCAAAATGTAAGGTTGGCATTTTGCTTTCCGTGGTATTTAGGATCAGACAGCAGGCCAGTTACACACTGCAGTTCACAAATACAAATAAATCCCATAGATTCTTTCAGTAGAAAGGGGAGCACCCCATCATTTCGACAATAATCAGGATATCACAAAATCTCCATGGTGGAGCTATAGCAAAGTGTTTGAAGTTCTTTTCAAGCTATTCTTTTTAAATAAAAGGTACAGTAATAGAATTTTACACCAACCATTTAATGAAACTAAGCATTAATTACCTTGCATATTGTATCCTTGAACACCTTGCTTGGCCATCATATGTTTTTGATTCTGCATCTCCTGTTCCACAGCTCTTAATTGAACTTGGAGCTGCATCCTACAAACAAAAGTCTCTCTTATACATGCAATTTGTGAGAGATACACTGACAATATATACTGCTTAAAGATTCTTTAATATACATCTTAAAAATTTTGTGATATACATATAACATTAATATCTGGAATTACCCAGCTTGACTGCAAGGGTTACTTAACTGATAACTTTGCATCAGACTCTCAAAAAGAAACTAACTTGCAAAAATACAGTGGGAGCTTTTGCATGTTTTGGAATGGAAACTATATGACTGGTCACTGCCCATGTCTCTGTGGTTGGGAGTGTAATCCCAATATTGCAACAAGAATAGTAACTACCAATCATTTAGATACTGACAGCAAGTTAGAAAAAAACATCAATCACAACAAACCAAAGATATATAAAAGTTCTTCCTAGCGATCCCAATCTTGAAGAGTTACGACAACTGGAAACAAAATATTACCCAAATGACAACCCTGTTTCTACAAACTCAATTTTTAAGGTGTGCACTGAATCCTCAACACATTATATTACAAATCAGAATTGGTTTTCAATGCAATGCCTTCACATATCTGTAGATACATACTTCTCTGGTGGATTTCTTTGAATCATGTCTATCAGCTTTTGCCTTCTGTCTTCAAGCAGTTTGAAATCCTGTGATAAAAAACAAATCACATGTGAGCAACCTGTCTAATCCGTAAACATAGTTGGTAAACAGAACAGGAGTGTCAGTGAAAACTATTTCTTATTTGGCCATTCTGCATTCTCTTTCCATAAATAGAAATGTTTTTGACTTTGATGCAATCAGGTAATGAAAGACCAATGCAGTGTTATGCAGGCAGAATGATTGTCTTCTAAAAGGAATTTCAACCTGCTCACCATATCATGGCAATCTTAACTGACTAGGAAGACTCAGATCTGCATCTTGATATTTTTGATCAAAACACTTCCTACACAGCTCCATAAAACATTGTGTCTTACAATATCTTTACGATATTTTTTTGTTACTATCTAGCAAACTGTGCTCTGGTAGTGCAACATATGAAAAGAGCCAGTGGATACATAATTTTGCACTACTACCTTGGAGATTGGAGCCCTTTTCCTCCATTTTCTCTGACTTATATGGCAGGCAGTGAAGGAGGGGTATTGTCTCCCAACAGCAAAATTTATGAGACCACTTGAGCATAGGGCTAAAATCTTTGAAAGGATGGGTGTAAAATTTCTTTACATTTTTCTTTGAATCACAGTTCTTGAAAGGAACTTTGGGTAATTTGCTGTAATGCTGTAATTTGATGATGCTGTGACATCATCAAATTTCTAATCTTTAACCAGAAGGGGAACAGATTTCTGCTTGCCATCATATTGTAGACATTCATAAACCATGGCTTTCTTGAAGATTGTATCAATTTTCCTCCAATATATAATTCAAGACTAACGATGACTTTGATTTTTTAAAAATGTTTGATGAATTTTTAGAAAAGTAATCAAACTACAGCCACTTTGAAACTAATCAAAATATTCATAAAATGTCCATGGCTGATTTATAGCAAATTACCAAAAGTTCCTTTCAAAGCAATTTAATTCACAAGAAAATGTAAAAGAATTTTACACCCATCCTTTAAAAAGATTTTAGCCTTATGCTTGTGTGGTTTCGCCAATTTCACTTTTGGGGGATGATACACCCCTCCTTCACTGCCTGTTCTACAAGTCAAAGAAAATGGGGGAAGGGCTCCTAAATGCAAAGGAATTTTACATCCACCTTCTAGGATATTTGAAAGATTTGAGCCCTATGTTGATGACTTGGATTTGGTCAATTTGGGGCGCTTATTCCGAATATCAATGCTATGCAGCACTGTGATGCATGCCATGTTACTAATGTCAAAAATGAACTTTTTAAACTTCCATCAAATTTATTTTTTCCTTGTTCTCCATACTCTGAAGCATATAAAACCGCAAACAATTTTCAAATCAAGCATCAGGAGCCTGAGAAAACATTTTTTGAAGTTAGGCCAAAATTGGGTAGTGTAAGCTTCTTGCTAGACCAGACAAAGTCATAAAGGAGCGTGAATTTTCAAATTTCCATTTCGTCACTTGTATTAGCTCAATTTGAATGATCTTGTTCTTTTTTGGTAAGACTGAAACTTGTAGGATATGACCTGAACCAGTTGATCAACACTTTTGGCTTTAAGATGTGGATATTTTGTGAATTCATAATGGTAACTAACCATTAAATCTAGGTAACCTGAATTATCAAGCCCAATTTCAATACTGATTACAAAAATTCCATCTTTCATAAAACTTTGAAAACCTATTCTAAAATGGACTTCATCCTATTGTTGATATTCTTGCCAAAGCGCTAAGTAGAGGCACCATGTAAACAATTTTTGCGATGTTTTTACAAAGTCATGCAAAGACCAGTTTTTTGCCAAATTTTGCAGACAACTGTCATTGCAATGCTGGCAATGATGGATGCTTGAGGAAAAACAAGAAACCAAAAAGAAATCATTGGTAATTCAATGGATTAATGTTCACGTTTTTGCATTTTCCAATATCATCCACTTGTTTCTCATTCATTCATTCATTCATTCATTCATTCATTCATTCATTCATTCATTCATTCATTCATTCATTCACTTGAATACTCAATATGTAGAGTTCACAAATCTATTTCTATGGTGCATGCACTCAGCATTCAGGAACGATTATTGTTGGTTGAAAAGAAATTGTTTTATGTGAAAAATGATTTCATTAAAGTTTGGATCACATCAGGACTTTGTTCTTGTTCAAACAATCTGAGGTATGAGCTTGACCTCATTCTAAAGCATAGAGCTGAAGCAGGACGTAAAGATTGGCAAAATAATTCAACCAAAATAACATCCATGACATTTTCATCTGTTGTTAATAACATCATCCCGGATGGTTGCTAAAGCATGAATAAACTTTCTGCCCCGAAAAAACCAAACATACAGCATAAGAACTGTCGCAAATGAAGAGACCTGCAATAGGTCAATGTTTGAACAGTGAAAGGGTTCCTTTGAATAACATTGTTGAAACTATTGTCATCAAATCCAATAGGCACTCATCACATCATTCTGATCAATGAAAAACAGGTGGGTGGAATTGGAAAGCGCAAAGAACACGAAAATTAGATCCATTGAATGACAATTTTTTCTTTCCAGCCTTTTGTTCTTGAAATGATGGAAAATTCCATCCTTGTCAGCATTGCAATTGCCCCCATTAGGTGTAGCTGTAGAGTAGCCTACAGGGCGTTAGCAGGGTAAGATCAAGGATTTTCCCCATGTTTTCAACGATTTTTTGTATAATACAACAATTGTAACTGATCATCTTGCTTGCCCTAAAGATTATAGGTGAATTTCTCTATAGGCTGAGATAGCCGACTTGAAAGGTAAGCTAAACTGCCTATACCAAACACTGAAAGAGTACACTGAAATCACTGAAAGAGAATTACACTGCACATGCCAAAGGATTGCTGAAAAGAAATTTTATGACTTCTCATCTTATAATACAGCGCAATTATATACTCTTGAGTGAATTTTGATCTTCTCACTAGCACCAAAATATGTATGTATGTATGTATGTATGTATGTATGTATGTATGTATAATTTTGCCATCAAAGTAAATATATAACTATTAATAAAAGAAAAGAAATCTAATTACAATGTCTACAATTTGAAATAATTACAGGCAAAAATTACATATCTTATTAATAACCTAATTTAAAAACACCCCATGGTAAAAGATGGCAGGGATAGCATTAAAAGGTCAATGCAACCTTGTTTCCATAATGGTCCCTCCAGGAGTGCTATTCAAAAGGAAAATGAAAGAAAAACATTTTTGTTATTGTTGAAGGATAATTTCTGTTACAGCATTTAGGAATTCAATAATATATATAAGGACTATTTTCTCGCTTCTGAAGATCATTAAAGAATTTGTCCTTGATCTTATGCTTGAAGCTGTTGACATTGTTTGAAGATTTGAGGTCCGACTGTAGGCTGTTCCAAATTTTGGGTCCTATATAAGAGAGACCACTTTGCCCCATGTTAGTCTTTCGGAACGGTAAATTTAGTTTGTTTTTAGATCTGCGAGTGATCCTGCCCTGGCCAACTGGTGAGAACATCTCCGACATATAGGAAGGGGCTGAATTATTAAAAAACTTGAAAACATTTGTAGCAGTGCATTGCTCAAATCTCTCTTTTGTGGGGAGCCAATTTATATCTTTGAATTCTTTGATTCCTACGTGTGCTCTATTATTCAGATTCAAGCAGAACCTGATACATTTATTTTGCACTGTTTGAATCTTTTTGGTTAATCTTTTAGTAAGCATTGGAAACCAAGCACTGCATGCATAGTCAAAGTGGGGCTGAATCAGTGCATTTGCAAGTAACCTACGGAGAGAGAAGTCAAGAAAGTTTTGCTTTCTGTAGAGGAACCTTAGTCTGCCATTGATTTTACTCAGGGTCCTGGCTGCCATCGACTCACCAGACAGGTTCTCATCAAGAACACAGCCCAGATACGTCACTGAGGTGTATTGTTTAATCTGTACCCATAATATCTGTACCCATGTACACCACTGCACTGATGGTGCAAGATTAAGACCTGTACAGTGCAGTAAAAGCTTTGTGATGCTTCTATGAAAAGATCTCCATAATTTGTGAAGAGTGGACTGTCCTAGAAAGGGAAGCCAGCAACATACTTCTTACTTTTGATACAACCCAAGCTAGCTATAGTGATAAATGCACTGTGATCCAGGCCATGGAAGAAATAGGAAAAAATGAAGTTTTGAATATCAAATTGTTTTTACACCATCTTTATAAAGCACACCCTGGGGGTCAATATAAAAAAAAGATATTTCAAATCGGTTAAGGGATCGTCAAGTTATTGATTTTTGAACTGTGGCCTAATTTGTTTGTGTATTTACATTACTGTTTCCGGAATAGTGCTGTTTTGAGGGTAGTTTTTAAATCCTCATTTCTCCATCCAGGAAAGTCTGAAATTCTTCATTTCTGTCTCGCTTGAAACTACTGTTCTGGTACTTCAAAGTAATGTCAAGACATGTTTTAATTCCTTCACTTTGGTACTTTTTAAAGAAATTTCATAATGGCGGTTTTTCGAGAAATCGATGGGCTTAAAAAGTTAATTGTGAAATTCAACGCTGAATACAAAAAAATTGTATCAAATTGCATGAACCAAATAAATTCTATGATTTAAAGCCACTTCCCCTGCATCTTTTTGCCAAAGGGCTTGCACAAATTCGTGGCCATAACAAATCTACATTCATTCAAATTTTTCAGGTGGTACCTACACCTTTATGCATTTCTGAAGGATTTTTGACAAAAGATTTTCAGTTCTGAATTTTTATGCTTTTCCTTGCTAGAATGTGATTTTTACAGTACAACTCAATTTCTTTGCTTGTAGCCTAATTGCGACCCTCTAGATAGAATTTTTGCAAAAAAAATAGCGTTTTTGCTTGTTCCTCGTCATAATAAAAATTGAAAAACTTGTAAATCATCAATTTTACGCAACGTTGCACTTTGTAAGCTGGTATGAATGCTGCTTTTCTTGTTTCTGGACCACATGAATGATGTTTGGTCTTTGTAAATTCACTTAGTGGGCCTATGTGCTGAGATTTGTTCAAAATGTGCGATAAAATAAAGAACACAAAAGTGGCCACCGAAAAATTTTGAACGGTGTAATGGTCACGAATCTGTACAAGCGCTTTGGCACCAGGATGCAGTGGGAGTTGCTCTAAATCATAGAATTTATTTGGTTCATGCAATTTGATACAATTTTTTGTATTCAGCGTTGAATTTCATTACTAATGTCTTAAGCCTATTAATTTCTCGAAAAACGGCCATTATGAAATTGCTTTAAAAAGTACCAAAGTGAAGGAATTAAAACATGTCTTTACTTTGACATTACTTTGAAGTACAAGAACAGTAGTTTCAAGCGAGACAGAAATGAAGAATTTCGGACATTCCTGGATGGAGAAATGAGGACTTAAAAAAACTACCCTCAAAACAGCACTATTCCGGAAACAGTAATGTAAATAAACAAACAAATTAGGCCACAGTTCAAAAATCAATAAATTGACGATCCCTTGACCGATTTGAATTATCTTGTTTTTACATTGACCCTCAGGGTGTGCTCAATAAAAATGGTGTAAAAAGGATCTGATATTCAAAATTTCATTTTTCGACTTTATTCCCTTATTTTGCAATTCTGGATCACAGTGAAATGTTTTGCAATGTTCCTGGCCAGCATACAGCAACTTGCATTGTCTGTGATGCTTATAAAAGATAGGTGAGAAAAGCAGTTGACCTGAGAAACCCGAGACAAGAGGCAAGAAAATAATCAAAAATAAAAGAAGACCTTTTTCAATATCATGGATTTTATATACAGTGAGCAGCATTTTCCACCAATTAACTCACCCGGTATTTTTCACCAAGCAAATCTGACATTAGGATATCAAGGCGAAAAAGCAGTTGGGACAAAATGAAAGTGATCTTGCTATCCTGACGGCATCACAGAGCTTTTCATTGAATTAAATGAAAACAAAGAAGCTGTGCATAGATGATGATAAATTATAACAAAATTGATGGGGATGACAGGATTTTGCAGAACAACTTCATGATGATTCTTTTTTAACTGATCTAGCAACTGCATAAAGGCATTGAATGTTGCTTCAGTTAATCCTTCTTACATGGAAGGTATACAGTGGAAATTACCATTTTGTGATGTGAAGGTTTTTCCATCCTAAAACTTTGTGAATTACGACCAGCCCTTTAAGTGCAACAAAGGGCATTCCATCATTTTGGCATGCTAAACATTGTCTCAAGTAATGTGGCTGTTACCACCATTTGTGACAGCACACATAGAAACAAGGCTCTAATGTCAAAAATGAGCCTAAAACTCTACATAGTAGCTCCTTAGACACATTTTAACATATTCCAGCACTATTTGCACTATTTGAAACTAGCTTTATAGATTAAACTACACTGAGCTGTGTTTTTAGCCACTATGGCTTCAAAAATCGCATGCAAGACTTCAATCACCAAAACCAGGCTAAAGTTCCCAGATACTGTGTGTATAACATCGATATTCAGAATCAGCACCCCAAAACTGACCCAATCCAAGTGTTCTTGCAAAGTTTGCTTTTGGGGGACGATACCCCCCTTTCACTGTCTGGTCTATTACTGATGTCAAATAAGTCCACAGAGACTCGTAATGTTTCTCTGCAGACATTAAACCATTTAAACCATCACCCACAAGATCTTGTGGTACCAGTCACAGTTCTGGGATTTGGTAAAAGAAGACTGGTGTTTCACTTTGATTTGATTGATGTAATATCAGTAAGGCAAAGTTGTTGTGGAAGCTGGTTGGAGATGCTGCAGGTAACGTTTAGTCTTAAAAGATGAAAGTGTTGAAATTTCAGCAGGTAAAATGAGATTTCTTCTTTGCATTTATAACACGTTTTTGATAAACTGTCCGCTCATTGTGATTTGTGTTAAGGGCTTAACCTTTGCAGAGGTCCTATCATGATTCATTTGACGAGTACAGAATGGCCATTTTTGGCAATGTTTCACTATGAGTTCCTGTAGAGAAAGGTTTACTGCAGTGAGTCATCAGTTTCCATCTAGATTTCACAGCACAATTCCGTAAGATTTGAAAACATACAAATACTCTTGTATGAATGCAGTAACTTGTTACTTACCCTTTCATGAGTCTGCTCATAAGGCTGATACTGGTACTTCATACGCTCTGAAAAGGATCATGCAAATTTACTTTATACACCTTATTTAACAACAGAAAAATGTTTAGGTGGTTTGTGCTGTGTTTATGTTGTACCACAGCAGAATAATTCTAAAATTTCTGACAAGCAGAACACTTTGAACGCAAGTACGAACAAAAGTTAAATCATGCAGCCAATCACAGATGGTTCCACAAAATCTGAGAACTCAAAACATAGAATTAGTCGCTGTTGCGCAGACTCTACAGGGAGCTTTCTTCTCCTTTTCGCTCCTCCACACTGATTGTACAGTCTGCACGCAGGCTAATTGATGTAGGCTTTGACCGAAGCCCATTCAACGGAATGAAAGATCTGCCCCAAGTTTTCACCAAACAAATGTCACTGAGAACAACCCTGTTGTCATATTTTTTGGAATTCTTTGTCTGACAGTTGATCCTCTCTGAATACTCGCCATACTGAATGATTTGGGATTCTTACTTTGGGTAGCCTTGTAAAATGAGGTAATAACTTCCTTAGGTTAAAGGCAGTCTGTCCCCTATTGTTCTGACCTTAGCAACGGCTTTATTTACCTTATTTACGCTGGAGCTAAATTCATCCATCATTGAGTCCTTATGACCTTGCTTTCTTTGGATAAAGCGAATTAGCACCTCCCTCTTGAGTGTACAATAGAGATCTTTATAAAGTTTATTTTCATTCTTCGAACGGGACAGACTGCCTTTAAAGGAGAGGAAATATTTTTAAGGTCAAAATATATATACTTACCTTCCTATCAATGTTTTAGATTTACTTTGAGAGGTGATCAGTATTGTAATGAATGAAAGTCCAAGGCAGGTGGGAGGCAAGCAACCAGTAGCTCACCTTGCCAATCCGATATGAGCGTGTAGGCAAATGTGGGTGATCGCCCCCCCCCCCCACCCCCTGAAGTGGCTAGGTTTGAAAAATATTGTCACAACCATGAGCTACATTAGAATTCAGCCACCTAATTATTTCTGATGTTTTGTTGTCAGTTATGCAATTTTTTTCAGCTGAGTACCATTTATCAGTAAAACTCAAGAAATTTCAACTGATCATAGCTTGAAGATATTGCTCTTGGCTTCCAAGGCAACCCTCTGTTTGTAGGTCAAGTTGGATAACTTCATAAGGGAGCCAATGTGGTTCACCTAAAAACTTAAGGACTCAACCGTTTTGATATGTGTCATTGTATTTCAATCCAGCAACCCTTGTTCTGGCTTCTTCACACTTCTTTTTTTGGTTCTTACTTCCATTTGGTTCCTCTAGTTTCTGTGTTTTAGTGATCCATTTTTGGGTAGGATCAGTGGCCAAACTGCTTCCATTTGTCCAATTCCAGTTCTTATTCTCTCTCTCTCAGCAAATTCTCTTTGGATTCTTACCAGCCCAGTGGCCTTTATTAATATGTATATATACACGGCCGACAACCCATCATTCGACTTCTGTAGCCTCATTCTGATGGTAATAGTGTTTCTATAGGAGCATAATTTTTCTCGAACTTTGGCCTGATTTTTGCAAAAGAAATGTATGACCTGTATCAACCAACCTGAGCAAAACTTGTAGCAAATTTATCAGAGATTTTGTTCACCCCAAATTTGTTTTCATTCCAAAAGTTTAAATGACCGGGTATCAATTGTTTTTGAAGACAGGTCATAAATTCTTCTGGTAAACCCCATATATGGTATTGGTTCACCCTTATTTGGCACAACTTTTCCAACATCAAACAGGTCGACGAGCCGCTTCGGGAAGAAAAATTTCTTGTCACAGGACTGAATTTTACAAAATATGACACTACTACTTACACAATCTAGGAGTTTGATATTGCATATTCAGCTGTAAGATGATGGATGATATGTACATGAATGGTAGACTAAGAGAACACTTCTGAGCCGTGAGAGAGCATAAAATGTTGGAGCGGAGACTGACTGGCCTAACCAAAATGAAGGGAACAAGAGATGAACCTGGCCAGCGCCTAGTTGATAGGCTCACAAACTCCAATAATAAGCAAGTTATATTTTACATCACGAAAAAGGCAGATAATTTTTATGTGGCTTAGGACGTTTCTTTATTCTATAACTTGTCATTTCTGCAAGAAAATACACTCCTAATGAATCAGATCAATTTCCGTAAAATCTGACGGAGCGATAAGTAAATGAATGGCGTGCAAGTTGAAAGAAACCCTAGAAACAAGATAATGCCAAAATTTCTTGGGAGAAGTGATTTTTGCATGGAATTATGGATATAATGAGATAAAATAAAAAAAAATTGGATACCAAGGCTGCAGAAAGCCGCAAAAACGTTGAAAATGGAGATAGAGACAGACTGGCCTAACCAAAATAATGGGTACAAAATTCATAGTTAGTCCACGCCTTTTTTATAGGTTTCATAACAACAACAAAAAATATACCAAACTTTAGCTCAAAAGAAAGAGAAATGAATTCTGCATGGCATAGGAAGGGCTTCTCTCTCATAGGACGTAGCATTTCTAAGAAAATTGGCCTTGAATGAAAAAGTTAAATTTTGGTAAAATTCGACGAGCGGAATTGCAGCAATTCAACATGCTGGTGGAATGCAACTCTGAGTTCAGAAAAAGCTACAGAATCACAATTTAATTGGTTTTTGGAAGAAAGCATGAATGTCGTTCCCTGAAAATGCCAACTTATCGATCAAATAGAGAACTTATGATTGAGAAAGAGACAAAAAGTCTAGGTGGAGACTTCTTGGCCTAACAAAAATAATGGAATTGCAGAGCGAAGTTGATCCGCGCCTGATTCAAAGGATCTGAAACGGAAACCTAAAAGATGCAAAATGCTATATCAAATGAAAGAAAAATAAATTTTGCATGGTATAGGATAGTTCGCTTTTCAAATAAACTCGTCACTTCTCGAGAAAACAACCCTGAATGAAAATCATGAATTTTCGTCTTACGAAACGAAAGACAAATCTAAAGGGAGTCTTATGATTAAACACTTCCTGAAAATGGGTAATTTCATTTCCAAATTATCCCAAACAAAAGAAAACTAAGTTTGTGAAGACTGTTCTTCCAAATAAAATCAAACATCTTTGGAATATTACAGCAGATGGATAAGAAATTCAAAGATTAATGTTGAGTTGCAATTCCGGGCCTACGAGATTTTCGTGAAATCAAAGAGGATCTGCTTACCTGCTAGCATCCACAGCGTTTGTTTCTCTGCTTCCAAATCATCAAAATCTTCAATTTATGCACAGTTTTTATTACTAAACACGCTCAATATCAGATCTTACAAAAATGAAATGTTTTTTGGTGTGTACGCGTGATGAAATCAGGAAAAGGGCGCGCAAAAATCACATGACCTCCACCTGCCTCCACAGCTTTGAGGATTCAATGTGACGTCACACGTCAGTAGGGGTTGTCGGGCGTGTATATACGATTGATAAATAGTACAGACTGCACTATAAAAATACATCCTAAACAGTACATATAATGTCTGATGTTCACACTAAGTGCAATAATCTTCAGAATATATATATTGTTTGTCAATCAAAAGTTTAAAAACAACAAAGTTAATGTAAGATACTATGGCATTTGTAGCTGGGAAAGATACAGGGTTACTGAGTCCTCACTACAAATGCCACTTCAATGTTCTAAGAAATATCAACTGTAGATTAACAAGAAAAAAGAAACAAAAAAGGTATATAAGGTATATATATATATACATTATGCAACCGATCTTCTGTATCAAATACTCATTACAAATGATAAGGATACTCACGGGCAGCGTCATCCATCATAGCCATTTTGTATGATAAATTTTACCACACTAGCTTTTTATAACTTTGCAGCTAAAAAGGGATGGAAGAGATCCATTACGGAAACTCTAATCTTTGCATTTCATAAAAATCTTGCTGAATAAAAAACTATTAAATCATCAGCAAGTCATCAGTCCTGTTTAAAAATGCATGAATCCAACCCAGTCTATTATTCCATCTAAATCAGTTAGATAGGAAGCCCTCACTGCCAATTCAGCTGTTCTGAATAATTTAATGGCTTTTATTCAGATTCAGACATGCCAAAGACAATTGCTTTCACAGAAAAATCTGTACATCCATAGTTCTATGATTTAATGATGAAACAAATCAGGTTTCTTCAGAAAGAGAGCTACAAAGATGCATCATTATGTCATTGGTGTTCGGGGGGGATTTCTATTACCATTGAACAAGTGGAGAATAATATAGATGAAATGGGGGGTGTTGTTTTATTGTTAAAACTACTCTTTGACAAATATGCACCAAATAAACAGATAAACTGATGTAAATTTATGCAACTGATCATTAAAGGAGTTTTAATTTTCAAAAAGTTTATTGAAATTGAATGAACACAACTAAGGAAATGAAAATTTGAAAAACTTGGTTTAGGCCTATTTAGAAAATGATAGACGGGAGGTGTGAACAAAAACATGACCAAACAATTTTGGTCACCTTCAAACTGCAATTTCTCTGCACTAGTTGGTCCGATTTACATAGACCTAAAGTTTTTTCCCTTTGAGCGGTTTTGTGCTTTGGCATTTTTTCACATTCTGGATCACTGTGCATGGCCAATTCCACCGTCCCCCCCCCCCAAGATTCAAACATCTACCATTCTGCTGTGGAGTCAGCATGGGCAGAACTTGCAGCCATTATTGCTTCATATGCACCTGGTACTGGCGTAGAAAATCTGAATGCTACTTGGGAAGCAAGTGAAATTTTACGAGTTAAAAGACAAAGGCGAAAAGCAATTTATTGCTGTTCACAGGGACAAGAGAAAGATCTGAGCTGAATTTTGATGTTAAATATATTCACAAATCACAATTATGGATCATTAGAACAAACATCTTTGGATAGCAAGGCACTTGAACAATCGAGCTAGCAGCATTTCTGAGGTGAGTGTTGAGGCGCTTGCACTCATTCGAGTGCATCTCATTTCAGGGCCTGGTTAGATACACAAATTAGGCAGTCTTATCCTAAACCATATCACAATCAACACAAACTTCCCAAGCTAAATAACTGAAACTCCTTCGCAGCCTCTGGACTTTGATATAAGCAGGGGCTGAATGAAGAGGGGCATTCTTTAAAATCTTTGCTCAGAAGGGAAGGGCCTATTCAGGAGGGGCTAAAGTTGAGCTCTTATTGAAATTCACTGTACCTTCATCAAAAACCTTTGACACTATAACATAACAAGAATTGCTAAGAATTCTTTGGAAGGAAACCAGCATAAATAAATGTGATGGAGGTCTGAAGTGCTTATACTGAGACTTGAGTCCAGACAAAACACAAAATTATCAAATCTGCCATCCACTTCACCATTACAAAGATATATACCTCAAAATAAATTGAACAATTCTATGTAAATCATGAAGTCCTGAGCCCCTTTCCAGACTCTATCTTCCACTCCATCTGGCAGTGACAGGATTGTTTGCTTTTAACTTCTATGAGGAATCCATTGTGGAAGATATTCTAAGACATCCATTTTAGTACAAGGTATTTGATGCCCCCTTGCAGCAATGAGGCACCTTATGTGGTCCAGCTTTGCAGTTGTCTATGATTCTGCAAAGTTGTCTATGATTCTGCTGAAAATGAACAGAATTGGCCAAATAGCAGGGATTTACTACCTTTCTGGAGCTCTGTGTATTCTTTTGTTGTTGTCAGCTCAGGGTCATTTAATCATGCAACTTATGAGTAATGTCTTAGTTTAAAGAATGATGGCAGAAGTTAAGAACCGAGACATTGAGACTGCTTATAAGAGTTTTTTTTATGATGCATCATGAAGACTTGGCTTATTCTTTTTGAATGCAAGGAAAGCAATCTTTGAAAGCTGTTTTCCCACACCAATACATTCCAAGTGCAAATGGATCCATTCAAATCATTCTATATATATGTTTTCATAGGTTAGATGATTGAAGAAACATGTGAGTGCAGGTGTATTGGACACCACCGGTGGAATAGAAACTCACATTACTAGAATCTCATTTCTGGTAACGCCATGAACTGTGGGTAGCCAGTTGTGGACTGGGTGCTAGTGACTAACTTTCCAAATGTGTTGCTCACATGCCTCTAAAATGGCCACAGGCAGCGATTGGCAAGACAGCTATATACATTTCCATGGAAAGGTTTCAGTGATGCAACCATTTGTTGGAAAGACTTGCAAAATATGGATTCATTAAAAGTACGTAGCATCATTTGTAAAAAGAAGTATATATAACATTTAATATTTCCAGATAAATTGTGATTACAGTTTCAACTGTAAAATGTTATCCTTGCTACGTTTGAATTAAAAATCTACCTACACAACTTTCTCAAAAATCTGTTGGGAAAGGCGCTTTGCTTGCAACTTAGAGACAATCCACAACAATATTTTCTTTAAAATTTAAAGCTTACCAGTGCCCCTGGACCCCAATGGGGCTTACAGTGCTCCCACACTCCCAGCTAGTCTGAGACAAAAATTTGAGAGCTTAGCTCACAAATTTTTGTTTTCCTAGCACCATGTTACTTTGAGTGCCAGGTGACAATGGCAGGATGGCTTTGTAAGTTTAGAAAAATAGAGCCTATTTTCTTAAAAGCTGTTGCTTTTGATTAAAAATGAGTTCATGCATTCTAATTCTGTGCCTCAGTTCAGTTCAGTCTCACATCTTGCTTGTTTATCTTACAACCAATGTCACAATGCAACTTCTCCCATACCAGGCAGGGGCGGATCCAGACCGAAGTTGAAGGGGGGGCAACTTGGAGAGGGGGTGCCAAAAATACAGTGAAAAGTTAGCGCGCCGAAGGCGCGCGACAATTTTTGGGGCTTTATTCGAGTAAATTATCTGGTTTTTCTACAGAATAACGCCTTAGTTTATATGTTTCGCCGCATTCAGAACGAATCACTGAAAAAAGAGTGCATTCGGGTCAGGATAAGGGGCGCTTTTCTTGCCAAAAAGGGGGCGCCAAAGCTGAATTTTCATCGTGAAGGGGGGGGGGCAGTTGCCCCCATCTGCCCCCTAAATCCGCCACTGATACCAGGTAAAAGCTACAAGACACAGCACTGGCCATTCCATAACAGGAATGAATTAATACAAATTCTTGACTCTATATCACAAGTCCAATTAAAGCCAGTGGAAGCATGAAACCAATATTGCATATACAAAACATTGCCAAAATAATGTCATAAATCTTCCTTCAAATGACTTCATCCACCCAATATCACCTTTAAAAGCTCTTACAACCACAGCAGTAATTTCTTCAGTTTTTTCAGTAATTTCTTTAATGATCTTCAGAAGCGAGAAAATAGTCCTTATATATATTATTGAATTCCTAAAAGCTGTAACAGAAATTATCCTTCAACAATAACAAAAATGCTTTTCTTTCATTTTCCTTTTGAATAGCACTCCTGGAGGGACCATTATGGAAACAAGGTTGCATTGACCTTTTAATGCTATCCCTGCCATCTTTTACCATGGGGTGTTTTTAAATTAGGTTATTAATAAGATATGTAATTTTTGCCTGTAATTATTTCAAATTGTAGACATTGTAATTAGATTTCTTTTCTTTTATTAATAGTTATATATTTACTTTGATGGCAAAATTATACATACATACATACATACATTTCATGTGACCATTCCCATGTTAGTCTGTTCCCATCAAATATTTTGCTATACTCTGACTCTGTTGTAAGAAATCAACCCCAAGCTGCTGGAAATTTCTGGCAACGCTGTTTACCAGATGAATGTTCATAAACGTATCTTGTCAAGTTTTAGTCAGCCAAATACAGTCTGCAATGTTTCACCCTTACAGCCAAATAGATTTCCACGCCATGGAGGGCCTGGCCTGGATTAAGTGCTTCCCTATTGTTAGGCAGGAAACGACATAACCTCACTTTTGGATGATTTCAAGTGATTTCATTTGTGTCTGTGATGATAAGGGAAGGATTTCTCCGGTCTTACAAACCCACAAAAACAGGTTTGAACTGCGAATTTGAAAATCCGTTCGCGGTGTGATGTATTTTGAGACAACCCAGCCCTTACTTAAGTTGGGTTCTAAAACACCAAACTTGGGAAGCCTGTGATTACAACAGAATGGTCCTCCCTTGACTTTGTTGGAGCAAAACATGACAAATTCACTCAAAATGGTTTCATATCACCAAACAGACTGCGTCCACTCCTTCCTCAAAACCAAACAATGCCCGCAAACTTCAAACACAGAATCCAAAATCTGAACTTCACCGACGCACCGGATGCCGGATGTGAATGGAAACTTTGGGAGTAACCAACTGAAGTCAAATAAATTTCTCCAGAAAAGTATCAAAACTAATAAACAAGTAACAAAAGTGTACATTTTCACTCAACGATAAATCTCGGCCCGTAGTTGATCAAACATAAAAACTGAGAATCAAGCAATTAAAAATGGCCTAAATGCGTGGACGTCACCAGGTCACCAGAACGATGACCATGAACCAAAGCTGTTATCATTAAGAAGCGAAGCCATGAACACCTTTCTGCCATAAACAATAATTTAATTCAGCTTATTTGCTTAATCTCGAGGAAGTTCAACAGCCAACCAAAAAGTAAGTGGATCCGTTGTATCAAAGCAATACCTTATTCCTCGCAAAATAAAAGGCCATCCCTCGGAGAGAAGAGGACAGCAATATCACTCGTCGCTCCAGGTACCAGAACAGCGGCCGTTTAAGATCTTAGGCAAAAAATTCAAGCGATGATGACAAAAACGCTATAAGATACCTAACCAACGGCAATCAAGGGTTAAAGATTTATCTAAGTCTACTTTTAATGCAGTCTTAAGCTTACCAGTGGTATAATTCTTCGCTAGAAAACTGGTCTGCAACTCGCGCACGCCGCTTGCATTGGTGTCCATCCCATCTATCGAGAGAACTCACCCCCATAATTTCACCAAAAGATGACGAAGATGGCCCCGGAATACTCACCTTACACAGCTGAATCTTTGCTGTTTGTCACCAACGACTTGTACCTGATTTTACAGCATCACATCTACAAATATTTTTGTTGAAAAAGCGGCCTTTCCTCGAAAGCCACTTCGATTCAAGATGGCGTCGGTGTTTTCTCTTTGAGAATGATCATCAGCTTTGTTTTCTATCAGCTCAGGCGCGTCTCACCCCCCGCGTACTTCTGTCAATCATCCACACATTCAACAGCCGTTACTCATCGTCTCTTAAAAAAACATCCTTTTCATCGACTGCATTAGACTTTCGCCCTTTTTCAAAAATCCTTACCCTTTTCATAAAAATCATCACAAGCAGGGCCGAGGAGAGGGGGGGTTAGGGGGGTCAGGAACCTGGGGCCCAAAGCCATAAGGGGCCCATAAATAATAACTGAGTTTTTTGAAATAAGACTCAAATGAGGGTCTCTAGACCACGGCCGGTGCTTAATAAGGGGCCCATCCATCATAATGCTTCAAAAATCAAGAAGAGACTGAAGACAATAGTTACAACGTTTTCTTATAAGCGGTAAAAGTTAAATACATCTTGTAAACCATTGAATTTTACCAGATGAGCTAGAAAAAATTCCCGAACATTCATAAGACCAAGAATGTTAAAAAGATTTTGTTGATTTCTCCAACGTCCTTGTGAGCACTGAAAATATCGGAAAATTTGACTCCCACTGACTTTTTGGTTGCAAAGTGCTAGATAGGAGCCTCATGACTTTTTTTATATATTCATCTAAAATTTACAATATACTAACGAACAATTTACATTACAAGACGATAGTGGAAGGAGCATGAAAAAACATTGCAACGCTGCACTATTACACTTAACATCACACTACGTTGTTACACTACTCACTAATTGAATATTTACACTTAACATAAATACTACTTAACATAGATACTAATACCAATACGAATGCTAAAGATACTAAGACAAATACAGGAAAATAATCTAACGGGAACTACATGAAGAAAAAAGAACCACTACAGTGACCACTCCACACAACGAAACCGTCAGAGAACCCGTGATGAATCAAGATCATCCTTAAACAATGGGTCTGCAGAACTGAGAATTAGCCTGCAAGGGCTTATGTCCCTAGAATGTGGGTGTTTAAAACGAGGGTCCACTGAACAGCGGATCCGCTATGAGGATGGCATTGGTTCAACCAAAGCGTTCTGTTGCATATATATACTTAATTGTAGCCTCAAGGACCATGGTATTTGACTTAAGTGGCAACCTTTCATCACCATAAAGAAGGATTTCGAGAAGTGCTTTATTGGGAAGGTTTGATAAGCCTCATGACTAGCTTGTTGTATGATTTTACGATTGTATCTAGAAGCGGAAATAGTGACCAGGGCAATTCTAGCAACCATACTTTTAAAGATTTTCCCGGGGGAGCATGCCCCCGGACCTCCCTAGGTGGGTGCGCCTCTGGCGCACGGGTACGCCCTCAGTGTCCCTATCGGAACTCATTTGAAAAAGGGTCAAGCTGCATTCTGACCCGGGGGCCACAAATTCTCTCCGCGGCCCTGATCTAAAGTGTAAACACTGATACTGGAGGTAATTTCAAGTTAGAATATCGAAGAGAGATGGGAAATTGAAAATGATAGGAATTTGTTGTAAGGGTTGCCATCCCTCCGGGTTGAAAAGCATGTGTGTGGTTACGCGTGGTAGCGTCAGTAGTACCTCGTAGTAGCAAGTGAATAAAATTTGAAGGTGCGAGAGCTGCGAGTAGACTAGTTGCGAGGGATGCAAAATTAACAATAGATCTTTTGTTCATCTATTTTAGCTGCCAGTGGTGAGTTTGACACAATTTCATGTAGTTGCGAGTGAATGCAAGTTTTCCAGCCTGAGTTGGTATCCACGTTTACATCTTAGGTCATTCTGGAGGTGCTGACCGATGACAAGCCATAGTTCACGAAAACTTTCCCAAATGAAGAATGAAGGTGGAAATTGGCATGAATACGATCGATTGATTGTAATTTCCAGTTTTCGGGCGCTGTTTCCCCATGAACCTTCCTCCCGGATGTGTTAAAAACTGCAACAATAGACTTAATTGGATCAAATTTGTTTTACCAATTTCAAGTTTTGCGACCATACTCTTAGTAATTTTAGTATTATGCTATTTTTTGCATTCATAGCAAAACTTTGCATGGCACGGAATATGTTAGGGATTGAGCAGGGCGCACCGGCCTTGAGAAATCAAAATGTTTTATCAAGAGATTGATAGCCTACGGGAAGGCTAGGCTCAGTTTTGGAATAATCGGTCCAGGCGTAGGCCTGAGATTGATCACTCAACTGGAAATGGAGGTAAACAAATCTTAGCAGATTTGGTCCATTTCAAAGGCCGTTATGAAGTAATTCTGCTTTCCGTGTCAAGAATAGCTAGCGCGCTAGACTTGCCCCAAGTCTGTTCCATCACAGTACCCTGGGTACCAGAGCCAAAAAATAATAAAAAGAAAAAATAAGGAAGGAAAGAAAGTTCCTCCTTTCTTCCTTCTCTCTTTTCCTCTTACCAATTTCCTTTCATTTAAATTTTGAGGCTCTGGTACCCAGGGTACCATCATAGTAACTATGGTTCCATTGGGTGTTTGACAGCTCCCTTTTGTCTGTTCCTGGATCCGCTATTCAAACATTCCGTCATAGCCCAAAAAAGGCCCAAAGAGGAAAGCGATAGTGCCCGATAGTGTTGGAATGTTGGAATGGTGGAGCTAAGAACTACCATAAATGGAACAATCAGACGAAAGGAAGGAAGGAACAGACTTGAAGCAAGTCTAACGGTCTCGCAGCCTCGAATATCCTCTGAGGTGGAGTTGAGGTTGCTGATAGGGCATCGTAGGCTATGCCGCATGCCGAGAAGGGTCGCAGGCTGGAACATCCTACCGAGGGGCATTTCACTCCTAAAAGATCTCGTACAGTTTTGGTAAAAATCCTTTTGCTTTCAAAAGAGATCAATCAAACATCAACAAAAATCCTTTTCTTTTAATAAACTCTCTTGCATTTGTTTGAATGACTGAAATGTTCCTCGCTCTCGCTTCGAGCTTCAATACAGCATACGAGTCAGTGTCGATAAAGAGGATGCTTTTTTGATGATGAATACTTGTGTCTTCACCACAATATGCAGCACCTTCGATACCAGATCCTTTGGGAAGTGTGTGTTGAATGCACAACGGATCAGGAAGTAGAGTCATTGATTAATCCAATACATCCTATTTATCATAGTCTTTTGAAGCATTCAAAAGACTGTGACTGCCGACACGTAAATTGCAGAGGTGGTAGGGCAGCCCTGTCTTCAAGTTGCTCGAAATTTCTCGAAAAGTTGCCTAAAATTTCATGAAAAGTTGCTTAAAGTTGCCACTTTTTCAAAAAGTTGCCCAAAAGGTGCTCTTGAATTGTCATTTTTTTGAGGCCATGTGCTGTAAATATATGAATAACTGAGTATGCATAAGATATCATAAGATTAGCGCCAAGGATCATCTTTATTTCAACAATCTCTCATCAGACTACAGCAGTTTTCTGGAACTTTGAACCCTTTGACGGTAATATTGTTGGGCCCATATTACATATCTTCAGAATTTTAGCAAGAATCATTGACTTATCATGACCAACCATAATAACCATCATAACGATACTAATAATAATAATAATAATGATCATCATCATCATCATCATCATCATCATCATCATCATCATCATCATCATCATCATCATCATCATCATCATCATCATCATCATCATCATCATCATCATCATCATCATCATGAATCTGAGCACTGGAAGTAGGGCTATTGCAGTCTACAATTTACCCTGGGTACCATTTTGAGGCTCTGGTACCCAGGGTATCTACAATTCTTCGCAAGGTGAACTCATTACTTCCAGATCGTATTCACTTTTGGGATGTTAGATGATCAGTTACTAAAATATTTGCTCCTGCCGCTGCTAGTCATTCATCAGTGGCGGCCTGGCCTTTTTTGTCAGGGGGGCCGACAGCATAATGGCGCCCCTTCAAATCAAACATCTTTATCAAGTCTCTGACGAGATTGGTAGCCTTGCAATTTTTCTGATTTTCATACTCGAATTCTTTGACACCTTGACCTGTCCAGGGCTGGATTTACACATTTGTGTGAGAAAAATTTTTCGTGACCATGCCCTTCAAACTGTTGGAAAGCAACGGCCTTGTCCTGTCAGACATTTTCTGGTGCAGGAAGACCTTCCTTCCAATGCTGTATATTTTATGTACTAAGAAAAGATATTTTACTTCAGCAAATATCTTCTCCGACCGTAGTTGTTTTATGGACACTTAATTCTTTTGGATAAATTGGGTCTAATTCTCAGCTATGGCTTTTGCATCAGAGTTCAAATTTACGAGGTTGCTGCGCAGGATCATTGGCAGCAGTGGGAAAAGAATCATCGCCAATGTTTGGCAACAGCAATTTTCTAAGCCATCAAAATGCTCTGAAACGTCGGAGATATCCGAGCAAGTTTCTCCAACATTTCTACCCTGGTACCCTGGGTACCAGACTCTCCCAAGAAAGAAAATCTCAATTTCTTTTTTGGGAGAGTCTGGTACCCAGGGTACAACATTTCTAAACTCCGAATTTTTTACTTTGTTCCATAAGCTCTGCTAAGGAAGTCGGAGATGTCTGATATGCAAAAAATTCGTAAGATTCAGCTCCTTTGTTGTCAAAAAACACAGTAACAGGCCTCACATCGATATACTAATTCAAGGATCAAAATCAATTTGAAGATAACGTACAATTTCAAGTTTTTTAAAATGATATAAACACACAGATATAAACACACAACACTCACCAAAAATATAGAATTTTCAGGCAATTCATAGCACATTTTTGCTTTATTTTTCAAATGTATCTTTTATTGTATGACAACTTGAAAGGTATTTAATCGTGCTCAAATGTTAATGACGATACAAAACCTGGCTTTCTATAAAGCATAATATATATAGTGAGTAAAAATAGGCGATGGCTTAAAAGATACAGAATTTTATTTTTTAGATGTAAGGCATGCCTTTCTTTTTTTCAGAAAACTGGAATTGAATCAAAATTTTTTGCAGATAAGACATCTGCGACATCTAGCAGAGCACACGGGGCTAGGTAAAAAAGTAGGGGTCGATAAATGTCGGAGAAAGTTGCTCCGGCATCTCCGAGTTTCTTGCTGGTGCTAATATCTCTTTATAGACAGTGGCGTCGCCACGGATTTGACTGTGGGTGGACATCCAGTATGAGCGATAAACATCCAATTCAATAGCGATACTACTGAGACTTATGTAATGAGTATAGACCCTCTTTACATGGCTGTCAAGAGGCACACTGGGGGCCACAGAGGCAGGATTGGAAGGAACTTTCTGGCACCAAAGGCACCGTTGAAACTGTTGCACCATGTCCTTTTTCTTCTGGATCATGCCCTCCCATACCCATAACATAAGAAATAAAAGGTGGAAAATTTGTTTATCTCGTTATGTAATGACCTACAGTCAATCTAGAAAAACACTGAGCACGCAGGCTGAGAAATTTTCCTTAATAAAAACTGGAACAAAGAAAAGAACACTTAACGTAAAATTTTCTTGGTCTGTAAGGGCCCGGACCCCTTGGTTACTGCCCAGGCCATTCTTCTTTTTGACGCTTCTGCCTCTCTTTCGCATTCTACAGAAGGAACTTGACATAGCATCAAAGTATCTATTTTCTGAGGCGCTCGCTCCTAGTTGAAACGTAACTCTTGTCTAGTATGTAAATAACAGATGCCAAGAAAGTAATATGAACTCTTGAGAAATTTGGCAGGACTCTATTGTACCATCTTTTGTACAATTTCTCTTGACACTGATATGTTGTGGCAAAGTCACTTTATATATCACCATAAAAACAACCAAAGAAGAATGAGCATATCCAAATTACTTTGTACAGTTCACAACGGCAGAGAACGCAGGATTATCTTGTTTCCATAGGCTATTACGCTAAAGATGGCGGCGAGGAACTATTTATCAAGATGCACTGCGTTCTAATTAAGAATCCTTAACGGCTCTATAGGAATTCGATTAAAGAACGCAGTGCATCTTGGTAAAAAGTTCCTCGCCGCCATCTTTAGCGTAATCGTCTATTGCGAATGGCACTTACAGTCCAGTCCTTACAGTCCTAGCAATTATAGCGGCTGTCCCAGAAAAAGTTTCCCCAATTGAGCCGTTGTTTTGTAAAAAACCGTGTTAATTGAGAAAAATCATGAAATAAACAATGCTCAACTAAGATCTGATTATTTGGTTCAATTTTTACCTCCTTGCACTGATTTTCTATAATTTTCCTGAAAAAGGAATACCTGAAATGAATAGCTAAAACCTGTTTATCTATAAAATCGTTAAGCCTGACCTCAAAGTGTACAGACATTCTACTTTTCACTGAATTCCAACAGAATGGAGCTTGAACTCAATAAACGTGCCCAAGAAAAATCATTTTCGTCAATTATCAGTAAAAAGCTCGATTTTGGTTTATGTTCCAAGAAAAGACACTGCAAAAAGCAAGGTCCTGTGGTCCGCACTTTAGCGTATTGCTGAGCTTGAATATTAATATTGTGAAATTGACAGGCGGCTGTGTGCTTTCACATCTGTGACGTAAAACATGGAAAGAACTTGAACACATCTCCATCGTTAGATTGTTCACCTTGTCAAGGTTTTCTCTTGCATGGAGTTCTCGCAAAATATGTATTTTGCAGGACTTCTGATGAACAAAAAAGCGAAAAAAATATATGGATCCAAGTTGGCCTTTAACCAAGGGTATTTATTTATTGGCATTTGTTATTTAATTTCAGCAACTAACAAGACAAAAATACTACAAAGTACAAATCAATATAATAAGAAGAAAGATACAACTAAAGACAAGTAAGGCTAACATACCCTGATGCTCCTGCTCATACCTGCAAGCCAAAGGAGCCTATACCAGACGCGCAACAACAGTGGGGGGTCCTAGGTGTCCAGACCCCTGCATTTTTCAAAGGGACGTAGTTGTGTTAAATTGACACACTAATGGTGAGTAAAATGTCCCGTTTGAAAGGGTACTGCTCCCTGTATGTCAAGGCAATTATAGCAGATAGCGGACAAGTTCAAATGATAAGACCTGAGACAAGACCTGCACAAAAAATAAGAATTATCGCAATCCTGACTTGAAATCTAATGTAAAACAGAATCTAGTGCAGTATCCAGTAGTTTTTAAGGTTTTAAGCGTTCCTGGTTTGTGTAGGTAGATCCTTGCTTTGTCTTTATATATTGGCCATGGGGTAGTCATTGTCTTTCGAGCCCCATGGTGTCATCCCTGTTGTGTTGTAAAGTAATCAGGAAAGCTTTACAGAGTGTAAATTAATCTTTACATGCAAAAACATTGAAAAAGACTTGCATTATCTGGTGCTGGCTGTATTCAAGAAAATGCAGCAACAACAACTCTAAATATTTTCCCGCCGACCAAGCGCCAAAGCAAAGGGACAGAGTTGAGGCCATTGGTTTAGGCCCATACCATTTAGGCCTGGCTGCTGCAGATTCTTACTCGAAGGAAGTCAAGTGAATTTATGACAACGGAGAGGACTGAGTTTCAAATACAGAGTCAGAATAAATTCCAGGAAGGTCATCCAACAAAGATGATGATGAGTAAGTAAAGGCCATACTTAAGGGAAGACTCACAAATTGATTTTGGTACGCCAAACCAACTTCTCTCCGAATTTTCGATAAATAAGTTTTTTACGGCTTTGACTTGTATCAGTTTCTTCTTCAGAATAAGGACATAGCCAAGGCCTACTTGAATGCTAGGTTCACAGCGTGACTCATGACTTAGTTTTCTTTCAGTTTTCAAGTAGCAATTGCTGTTGCTCTTTGAGTCAAGTCTTCAAGAATAGTTTGTGATTATATAACTGATATATATTACCTGTTACTTTGCCTTTTTTCTCGTCAAGAAGTTCTAATTTACTGGGGTCAGACATAATTCCTGGTATTGAACAGCTATGATTAGTAGAATGTGGTAAAAATGAAGAGATAGAACAGGTAATAGTTTTAGCTTAGGCCTCAATTTTCATGGAATTTTCGATCTATTTCTAAACGTCATGGGTTGAAACCCCCTCCCCCCCCCATACGTCAGATTGACGTTTGGCGTACCAAAATCGATTTGTGAGTCTTCCCTAAGATGTTCCTTCCAGTTTTTTTGCTGAATTTTTTCATAGGTCCATGCTAGAAGCTTCATAATCATAGAACAACGATAGTAGCTAGATCACATTAATATTACGAAAGATAATGCTACAGTAAAATCATTTGACACCATTTTTGTTTCAATATAAATTACATTTGCCAAATAAACTGATGAAGACGTTACAACTTTAAAGAGCTTAAGAAATTCCTAACTTACATACAAATTACTCAAATTAGTTTCATCTTCTTTGTATATTAATTGTCATACTGTTATATATTATTTTGCTGTTGTTGTTAGATGGAATTTGTATTCTGTTTTGGAACTTTAGAATGAAAAATTGAACTTGAATTTGACTGTTTGTGAATGAAGATAATCATATGCTGAAGTAGATCATATAGAGAACTATCACCCTTATCAGACCGCTTTTCAGAAAACTAAGATTTTCAGAGAGGTCAAAGAAGTTCTGGAAGGGAACTCACCTTTAATAGGCTACTCAACTCTTGCTACAAACCTCAAAGTGAGATTGGTTCCATCCGTTTCCTTGTTGTCATGTTGGAACCACACAAATACGGACAGGTCTGAAATGCATGATTAGGCCATATCGCCCTTATCAGACCACCGCAGAAGAACGATGAATTTAGCGCATCAAAAACTTTTCAAGGCCCTTGACAGTTAAACAAAGTATTTTTTACTTCCCCAGAAAGTTACATGACCAATTCTAATTTGATTGAAAATGATTTCAAAATATTGTTAATTTCACTCCTGCTTTTAACTCTCTAAGCCTTGACCTCAGTCAACTCTAACCACACGATGCATCAATAGTCTACAAAACTAAAGGGTTTCACACGGTGGACGCACCTGGGCAGCATAACTGTCAGTTGAAGTGCTCTTCCAAAAGGAGCCTTAGGTCTCGCTATTTGTGTGCGATTCTCGAAATTTCTTTGGATATGAAATGAGGAGAGTTGGAGGAAACATTCATGAAGACTATTCTATTTTAACTGAAAGAGGTATCGAGAAACGACACATAATAGACATGGTGTGTGGAAACATCAAAGGAAATGTGAATTGTACTTACACCTTCGTTACAGGTAGGTCAACTTCAAAACTTTATTGCAAGTCTTCTGAGCAAAACAAAACAGCGAAAATGAAGAAATATCAAAGAGATGACATCAGCAAACAACTTTCGCGCACTTTTTGGATTAGCTAGGCCCAAGCTCCCTTTAAATTTTAACATTTTATTCAAGGCCGTTGCACAACACGGAATCGATGGTGGTCTGATAGGGGCGATATTACTCTATGCATTTTAGTAAACGTATCTACACTTACCTCACATAAGTATTGCACCATCAAAAACAAAGAGGCTGCCTAAATTTCTTGCAACTCAATCAACAAAATTTTTATAATAGAGTACCAGCATTTACAGGTTTCTCTACTGGGTGTTTTTGGGCAGAAATTAATTGCTAATTCATCTTCTCTTTAATTAAGGTAAAATGAAGGGTTATTTTGTTGATTTCTTTTATAAATTAGCAAAAAGTTTAGATCAACATCGAACAATCTAGAAGAGTAGGCCTTGTCGAAACGATGAGTTTTCATTGTAGCTTATAGAACAGCTTACAGTGCACAGCATGTTTTGATTAAACTTATAGAAGAGTGGAAATCTAAGCTTGACAACAACTTTATTGTAGGGTCCGTTTTGATGGATCTGTCAAAAGCTTTTGATTGCATCCGGCATGACTTGATTATAGCTAAACTTCATGCATATGGTTTTGATGAAAACGCCCTGGTTCTTGTCTATTCCTACCTTAAAAAACGGAAGCAAAGTGTCCGAATAAATAACCTCTACAGTTCTTTCCAAGAAATTGTATCAGGAGTGCTGCAGGGATCAGTTTTAGGTCCTATACTTTTCAATTTCTACATAAATGATCTTTTCTCTTTTATAATACAAGCAACCATGTATAATTATGCTGATGACAACACGCTAGCTTTCTTTTCCAAGTCCTTGCCAGATCTTGTCAAGGTTTTGGAAAATGAAGCAGACAGCGCTTTGTCATGGCTGGAACAAAATGAAATGATTGCGAACCCGAACAAATTCCATGCACTTTTTGTTAAAAAAGACCAGACAAATACTTGTGGCATAAATCTTTACTTTCAAGGACATTCTATCAAATCTGAAGAGACTGTTAAGCTCCTAGGTGTTACACTAGATTACAAATTGAACTTTGATCCACATATATCTGACCTTTGTAAAAAAGCTGCAGCACAACTGAACGTTCTTAAGCGACTGAAGTCATTTATTGGTTTTGCTGAAAAAGAAGTTTTGGTTCAAAGTTTCGTGTATTCGAATTTCAACTATTGTCCTTTAGTTTGGTACCTTTCGTCTTCAAAATCGCTTCAAAAAATTGAAAGGATACAGGAACACGCGCTAAGATTTTTGTACAATGATCATAAAAGTTCCTACGATGATCTTCTTATTAGGTCAAAGAAGTGCACAATGCAAGTTGCTCGTCAGAGAACCCTCTGTATCGAAATATTCAAGACAATCAAAAATTTAAATCCATCTTTTATGCAAAGTATTTTTAGTTCAAGAACCTCAAAGCATCCTTCACGGAATCCGAACAATTTAAATCACTTTCGACCAAATCAAGTGACTTTCGGTTTCAAGAGTCTTAAAGCCATTGGACCTCAGATCTGGAACTGTTTGCCAAATGAAATAAAATCAGCTGAGAATCACAACAGCTTCAAACATATGATAAAACAATGGGATGGTCCTTCTTGTAAATGCAACGCTTGTAAATATAATCATACCCTGTAAATTCTGTCCATTCAAATCCAAATTGTTTTTAGTATTTAGCTTTGTAAGTATTTATTTCCTTAGTTATTTCCTTTCTCTTGTAATATAGTAGTTTAATTTCGATTTAGATTAGTTGTATATGTATATATTGTGTATATATATATATATATATATCTCTTTAACTCATTATACTGTTCATTGAATTTAAGTCGTGTTAATGCATTGGTTTTTGGGGGAAAAGTTGAAAATATACATATACTTTGATAATTTATACACGCTTATTAATCTGAGTTTTATAAACCCATTGTACCTTGCTTGTCGAAGGAGGTACGCCCAATTTTCAACAGACAAGGAACAAAAAGTTGGACCTTGATCCTATGGAACTCAGAGGTCCTTGATGACCCTAAGAATGTGAGGTGAACAAGGATTTCATCCCATAGGTAACAAGGGTTGGCATAACTACGAGATCATTGTTCATTGCTGTCGTCACAGAATGTCTTCCAAGATCACAATGATGAACCAAGACCAAGGCATCTCATAGTTCCCTCTAGAATGATCCAGTCATTCCCCTTGAGAATGATCGAGACAAGGAATCATTCTGGAGGCCCTGTCTCCATTAGGTTCCCAAGAGATGCAGTGGAGACAGTGCTCGTTGAATTCCTCTGTGACTGTTTAACTTGGTGTTTCTTTGTTTAGAAATCTTTGAAGGGAGAGCAAATAGGATCGTCGTGAAAATGCTTTTTAATTTTCCCTGGCGAAGAAAATTTGTTTAGGAATATCAAAGTGCGTGCTTGCTGGTATGCTCTTGTAATTGTTGGTATAAAATGAATTTTATTGTAAGCGAGCAAGTCAACATGGACTGGTCAAAGGTTGAAGGCGCAAGACAACAGCGACGAACGATAATATTGCGAGAAGGCAAAGACAAGACCTTTCTTTGTCCAGTTAATTTCTGTGAGAATAGACAGTTTTTCAGCAAAAGGGGTTGCAGAAAGCACATTGACACAAAGCACAGATGGTATTACTATTTTGACATAAAGCCAAGCGAAAGGGTAATCGAACATTCCATACGACAACAAAGCAACAGTGATGGACTAAAGTGCAATGCAAGTTTAAGAAAGCGTGCTGATACCACAAAAAGACCATGTTTCTCTATCAAGGAGGGTCTTGGCAAAAAGTACATCGAGTGGCTGTGTGCAGTATGTGGCGGGGGAATGTCAGAAACTCAAGCCGCACAAAATGGAACTCGGGTAATGAAGTTTTTGAAATTTTGTAGCGAAGATGATGACGAGCAGTTGACCGAAGAACATGTAGACTATTGTGTTGGTTCGGCAGGACTCGTATGCAATTTCATAGAGCACATTGGAAAGGAATGGGGTCTCGGCAGTTCAGCTCAGTTTGGATACCTTCAAGCGATAACAGACTTGATTGATTTTCGCAAGTCGGCCGGACTCTCAAGCACAGTTCTCGGGAATTTAGCAACGTCGGAGGTGTATATCAACAGGGGGAAGAGAGCACTTGCAAGACGTAAAATCACCGAATGGACTAAGAACCTCTCGATTGAAGTTCTACAAGCAACGAATCAATGGGCGACAATGGAGGAGATGGAGAAAGTGATACCCTTTCATCTTTCGCGTTACAAGGACGTACTAACGAGATGTAAAGACTACCCATTAACTTCAGTTACAGCTGCCGATCTTACTTTCGCTACTCGTTTCGTAGCTGTCTACTTGTTTACAAGGGTGAAGGGGTCAAGACCGATGACTTATCAGTATTTGTCGTTGTCAATGTTTGAAAAGTCAAAAGAAAGTGATGGATTCGTGGATCAAACCGAATTCAAGACTGCCAAACAGTACAGCTTTGACTCTCTAATTTTCGACGAAACGAGCACACGAATACTGGACGAATACATCCAATATGTACGACCACTGTTGAACCCACAATGCGACTATGTTCTCGTAACGAGAAGTGGAACACAGTTTAAAAACTTTAGCAACCTGATGTCGGAGCTTGTATTTAAAGCAATTGGAAAGTACGTTCATCCGACAAGGTATCGCCAAATTGTGGAGACCGAAAGTTCTCATAAACTTTCCTCGGAAGAGCAAGATGCTGTCACTCGTGATCAGAAACATAGTTCGCAAGTAGCGAGGACTTATTATCAGAAAAGAAGTTCTCGTGAAATAGCATCCACTGCAAAATCGGCAATGAAAAAGTTGCAGAACAGTGAAGTAAACAAAGAAGTGCGGAAAGTTATTTTCGACTGTGACGACCATTCTGATTCCGAGGGTGTGACATCACTTGAAGGCGAAACTTCATCGGAACAAAGGAATGAATGCGATGACACGGGTACACCGACAAGTTCTTCACAGGAGAGCATTACGAGTTTTCAACCACCAGTTCGAAAAGCAAGTAAAATGAAATCAAAGCCTATTGTTGGCCAAAGAGTGCCCTTCACTCCTGAAGAAGACCTTTTTCTGAAAAGATGCCTAAAAATTTATGGATTTGGGAAATGGACAGCCATGCTGCGAGATCCACGATTTAACTTCAACAAAAAGAGGACAGCAGATTCTCTCAAAAAGCGAGCAGAAATATTATCAAGATAGTAAAGATATTGATTTTACAAAGACAAAGTGATTAAGAAAATAAGACTTGCAATATGTTAAAACAAAAAGTACTTAATTTGAAAACTTTTATTGAAAGAGAAAAGCATTGAAGTTATATTATGAGTACATAAATATGTTCATTTCCGCGCCGCTATTTAAACTTTATTTTCATTCTGTTTATTGTATTCCTTTCGAAGGGTTTCTGACTTAAACGTTGTCAACAGACTCAAAGGGCTGGCTTTCTCAACTGTACTTAGAATCACAAGGGTACACGAGATTATCTGCACGATATATCTAATCTTCATGTATCTTAATTTTTCACACACTCTTGATTGAGAAAATCAGATACACAAAATCAGATACATGACGTAATTACAGGGGATCAAGGTATATTTGTAAAACTATGATGTAATGAAGGATACTTATTCACAGGGGTCTAATGCATACTCACCTTTAGGGGAATATCTGATTTTGTGTATCTTAATTTTTCATACAGTCTTGATTGAGAAAATCAGATACACAAAATCAGATACATGACGTAATTACAGGGGATCAAGGTATATTTGTAAAACTATGATGTAATGAAGGATACTTATTCACAGGGGTCTAATGCATACTCACTTTTAGGGGAATATCTGATTTTGTGTATCTTAATTTTTCATACAGTCTTGATTGAGAAAATCAGATACACAAAATCAGATACATGACGTAATTACAGGGGATCAAGGTATATTTGTAAAACTATGATGTAATGAAGGATACTTATTCACAGGGGTCTAATGCATACTCACTTTTAGGGGAATATCTGATTTTGTGTATCTTAATTTTTCATACAGTCTTGATTGAGAAAATCAGATACACAAAATCAGATACATGACGTAATTACAGGGGATCAAGGTATATTTGTAAAACTATGATGTAATGAATGATACTTATTCACAGGGGTCTAATGCATACTCACCTTTAGGGGAATATCTGATTTTGTGTATCTTAATTTTTCATACTGTCTTGATTGAGAAAATCAGATACACAAAATCAGATACATGACGTAATTACAGGGGATCAAGGTATATTTGTAAAACTATGATGTAATGAAGGATACTTATTCACAGGGGTCTAATGCATACTCACCTTTAGGGGAATATCTGATTTTGTGTATCTTAATTTTTCATACAGTCTTGATTGAGAAAATCAGATACACAAAATCAGATACATGACGTAATTACAGGGGATCAAGGTATATTTGTAAAACTATGATGTAATGAAGGATACTTATTCACAGGGGTCTAATGCATACTCACTTTTAGGGGAATATCTGATTTTGTGTATCTTAATTTTTCATACAGTCTTGATTGAGAAAATCAGATACACAAAATCAGATATCTGACGTAATCACAGGGGATGAAGGAATGTTTGTAAGACATATTCAGTAAAAAGTTCCAATATATAATGAGATGTTCCTTGGATCCCTGTAATTATTACGTCAGATATCTTATTTTTGGCATCTGATTTTCGAAATCAAGAGTGTGTGAAAAATTAAGATACATGAAAAAATCAGATATTCCACTAAAAAGGTGAGCACGCCTTAGACCCCTGTGACAAAGTGTTCAAAATTACATCATAGTTTTAAAAGTATCCCTTGGTCCCCTTTAGGTACGTCATGTATCTGATTTTCTCTGTTAGAAGATTGTTGAAAAAGTCAGATACAGATATTAAGATAGTGAAGCTACGCTTTACTCCTCCACAGGGGTGTATAGCTAAGTTATTACGTCATGTATCAGACTTTCTCAGGTGAGAGCACGAGGCTATGTGTTGAAATTTTGAAGCAAGTATATCACAGTGCGGTTGATCGTAATTCCATTGATCTTATTATCATTCGTTACAAAAATATTCATTACCTTCCGTTCCTTATTTCAATACTTTAAATACTTTCTTTCCTAAGCACGAGAAATACCAGAAATGATAAATCTAAATTTGGACCAATTGATGTTTTGTCAGAGTATTATATCTATCTTTAATAACACAAGTCCATTCTTTGAAGATTGTCAAATCATTCTAATTGTTCAAGGGCAAAAGCTGTTTTCTGAGAGCTGCATCTGTGAAGTTTCTTTGTTTGGCGGAATATTGTTCTCGAACACGCAGTCTTCACACAAGCACTGGCTGTCATGCAAGTTAGCTCTTTGGGTTGTTTCTGGCTCACCATTTTCACTGTCTTCGTGCTCTTGTGAAGTCTCGCTATTGAAAATTTGACGAAATCTCCTCTTCACCCTGGTTCCCATCAGGTCTTCCATATTGTTCAGCGGAATGAACTTAATTTCTGGTTCTGGGCGGTGGCATCGTTCTTTGAACGAATACGAGACTACTCTCTTACCATCATCATCTTTAAACCACAGCATCTCCAGTCGGTCATCGGACAAGTTCTTGTGCAGTTCTGGCCGTTTGTTCATAAACACAATCACTCTTGGGGGCATGTAAAGCTTCAATCGCGACTCATATTTGGTGGAAAATATCATTCCGTTCTTGATACTTTCGATTGTGTCAAAGTTTAGCTTTTCCAGCTGAGATCTGCTCAGATCAAATATTACGGTTGGTTCGCCATTGTATGCGAAGGCTACGTCGCCCCTCTTTGTTGTCGTGTATACTGCGGCTTGCAGATTCACGTGATACCATTTGGTGAGCCAGGTTTTTCCAAGCCCACCAACCTGGTCTACAACAAATAAAATTTTTCGGTCTCCTTGAAACTCCAACATCGCCACCACCCACTTTTGCCAGGACCTCAACTCCATGTCTTCTAACTGCTGCTTGATGAGTTCTTCGGCCTCGATGTTTTTCATTCGGGCTGACGTATTCTTTATTGTTGAATATTGCGACCAGAAGTCGTCTCCATATTTTCTTGCCGTCTCACCTTCGCCATTTGCCCTTAGTTCTTCGGCCATTTCTTCTAAAGATACTCTCGTCGTATCGTCCTTCATCTCGTGAAATGTTCCTACGGCAGCACAATTCCTCACGTTTTGCTGTTTCGAGCCCTTCGCCATTTCAAAAGTTGCCCTCTGACTGGCGTCACCAAAAAGATGTTTCACTTGTGTTAAATATACCTGTGTTCGTTTTTCAAACTCTAGGTATCCATGAATATGTTCTTGGTCCGTCCCATAGCATATATAACGAACGGGATGTTTCGATTGCTGGTAAATTCCTTGAATTAGAGCAATGTCCAATTCAGTCATGGTAGCCAGCTTAAAAATCCAGCGGGTAGCCTTAGGGTTAGGCCTTCGAATGACCCTCACGTTAGGCATGTTGTCGGTTGACTGAGACAAAATTTGCTGCCCCTTTTTATGTAAACGATGGACTTTATTTTGGTTGCTAACATGCTTCATTTTTCGCATAGCTGCCCCTTGGGTTACGAAATTAAGACATTTTTTACTTGATCATCATTGTAACTAGACCTTTTCAGTTGAACTGTGCTCTGAATATATATGTATAGCTAGATTAGAATATCGAATCAAAACAAGATTACAAACAAACAAATGAATGAACAGATTTCTTAGATCAAAGGTAACAAAATCTCGTTGTTTTCAAATCTGGACTCTGCAATCTGGACTCTGCAATCTGGACTCTGCAGACAAATGCGATGTAAGGCCAATAATTTGAACTCTAAAATGAAAAGAAACTATTTTTCAAATAAGATTCAATCCTGTGCTGGGGACACTAAGGAAACTTGGAAGACAATAAACCAGTTGGTTAATAAAAGGTCCAAAACAACTGAGATCTTGTCACTGAAAGATGGCAAACACACAATTTCTAAACCCCAAGATATAGCGGAAACCATGAATAAATTTTTCTGCAACGTTGGTAAGGACCTCAGCGAAAATATACCTAACAAAGAAAACCCTCTTTTAATGGTAATTATGGTGAAAGAGAGACTGATTCCACCTTTTCTTTTAAACCTATTACTACTGATGAGGTTAAAAGAGCATGTTCTAAGATTAAAAAGTCAAATGGATCTGGTACTGATCGCATTTCTAGTCACTTTATAAAAGTAGGTATTGAGATTTTGGCTCCTTCGCTTGCCCAACTCTTCACAATGTCTCTGTCCGTCGGCTGCTTCCCTGACAACTGGAAGACTGCTTGCGTAGCCCCGATTTTTAAGCAAGGCTCAAAAGATGATAGGTCGAATTATAGGCCTATATTGGTGCTACCTGTTGTCTCTCGTTTATTTGAAAAGCTTGTCTATAACCAGCTGTACGACTACCTTGACAAAAATAAGATGATTTTTTCTGATCAGTCTGGTTTTCGAGCCCTTCATTCGGTCCTGACGTCTCTGTTGAAGTGTACGAATGACTGGTACCTAAACATTGATAAAGGCAAATACACGGCTGTTGTTTACATAGACCTCAAGAAAGCTTTCGACACAGTCGATCATGATATTCTATTGAGAAAGCTCAACTTCTGTGGCCTAAAAGGAAAAGAACTAAGCTGGTTTCGTTCGTATCTCACCGATAGACGACAATTCTGCAAGGTAAACGGTCGAATTTCCGCTACAGACAGTATAACCTGTGGGGTACCACAAGGATCTTGTCTTGGTCCACTTCTCTTTCTTGTCTATATCAATGATTTTCCTAGTTGTTTGAAAAATTCCCTTGTATCCATGTATGCAGATGACACAAGCATTTACTATGCCTCTGAATCTGTCTCAAAAATTAATCAGGCAGTTAATGCTTACGTAAAAGCTTTGAAGGGCTGGCTTGAAGGAAACAAGTTGTCTCTGAACGTAGCTAAGACCGATGCAATGATCATAGGAGGCAATGGAAAGCTTAGAAAAATCGACTCTATCGATTCCTCTAAACCGCAGTTTAAGATTGGCTCCGAGGATATCAAGTTGGTAAAGGAGGTCAAATACCTTGGTGTTCAGGTTGACCATCAACTAAAATGGACATCTCAATTGGCCTTAACAACTAATAAGATCTCTAGAGGTATTGGTATGCTTCGTTATGCCAAGCAGTACCTTCCATTATCAACCGTCAAGACTATGTATAAGAGTTTAGTGGAGCCGTACTTTAGATATTGCTGTCCTGTCTGGGGAAATGCTGGGGTGACTGTCATTGAAAAATTGCAGAAACTCCAAAATCGTGCTGCAAAACTCGTTACCAACAGTCCATTTGATGCGACCGCTTTACCAGTTATTCGTGCGCTTCAATGGCCCACTGTTAGGGAACTTATTGATTTTGAATCTCAGAAAATGGTTTTCAGATCCCTTAAAGGAGACGCGCCTTCCTACATGAAAGACATGTTCACGAGAGTCAACAATTCCGCTGCTTGTTCTCTTAGGAATGCTGAAGTCGACCTCAGGTTGCCATTGTTAAAATCAGCAGGGGGGCAGAAATGATTCTCGTACCGAGGCGCTAAGCTTTGGAACAGTCTTGGTACTGACGCTAAAAACTCTTCAACCCTGAGAGCCTTCAAGAGAGAGGTGGAAAAATGAACACTTAAATCTTTTCGTTTTTTTTTGTTGATTTTTGAACAATTGTAATTTTAATTTAGTTCGAAATACTGGTTTTTATCGTAACTTATTAATTATTGTAAGTTTTTAGCATGGCCCCCTGTAAATCAGTTATTCTAACTGAGGGGCTACCATGGGTAAAAAATATAAAATCAAATCAAATCAAATCAATCAATCTTAGGAGAAGTATGTTGAAAAAAACAAGCTCCAGTCACTTTCAAGTTCTTAATCACCTTCAAACTAAATTCGAGCGAGAGGATATTGTGAGGTATATCCAAATCATGTTGTTTAATTGTCAACCACTTACCTAAAGTTTCCCATGAACAAAATTAATGCTTATATGATAAAGATAGTGTCAAGTATATTCTTACTTTGGAATGGCTTCTTTCAGTTTCACCTCTGTTTTATAGCCAGGTCGCATTCCTCACGGAAAACTTTTGTCATAGCGATAAAGTTTGCAGAATCCAGATTTGAAAATTACGAAGTTTTGTTATCTGTGCTCTAAGAAATCTATTCATTCTTCGTTTTGTTATGGCCTAGTCCTCCAGTTATCCAGCCAAAATCTTGTTCAATGTTGTCCTCAGGTTTTTGTTAATTTATCAAGGAAAGCAACAAAACAACATTTCATTTTGCTGTTAAATAAAAAGTAGACAAACAGACAATTATTTTCCCGCCAAAACACCCGGCAGGGAAACCCTTAAAATGCTGATGCTTTTGTCGTGCAAATCTTATTGCTTGAGTTACATGACATTTTTGGCCGCCATTTCGGATACGGTAGTGCAATACTTAGGTGAGGTAAGTGTATATTTGTATGGAAATTTTCTTCACATGATGATCAAACAATATTCAACGGTCACATATCTGGGATGTATTCTTGATGAAAATCTCTCTGGGGAGTCAATGGCAACTAGGATTTGTACAGAAAACAGAACTACCTGGATGGCTCCCTTCGAAGGTTGCTTTTGAATGCCCTTATTCAACCCCATTTTGTTTACCCATGCACCTTGTGGTACCCAATGTTGAATGAGAGGCTGTCCAAAAAAATCCAAGCTGCTCAAAACAAATGCATTCGCTTTTACCTGAATTTAAAAAATATAGCCCATATTGCGCCACGGAATTTAATGATATAAATTGGCTCCCCACAAAGAATAGGATGGATCAATGTGTTTGTGTTAATGTAATGAAATTTTGTAATGGAACTGCTCCAGCCTATGTACAGTGCTGAGGTATTCCATCCAGCCAACCTAGGCCGAATAACGCGAAGACCTAAGTTTGAATTAGAATTTCCATTTGGCAAAGGTTCTTCGGGACAAAAATGCTTATCTTACCTCTGGCCGAAAATATGGAATAATCTTCCATCTGACTTAAAATCAGCTAAAAATCCGAATACATTCAAACATAAGATCAAAGAAAAGTTTCCAAAAAGTACAAAAAGAGGAAGATGACATATACAGGGTGTCTCAAAAAAATTGTTCGACGTTTGATTAAATATTGAAAAATGAGGACAACATGAACAGGCTCATGGAAAGATAACCCTGTTCCTAAGATTATGAAATAATTTTAGAGATTATGATCGTGCAAATCGGTCGCAAATTCACTGAGTTACGAGCTCTTGAAGGTCGGAAATATGCGATAGCTGAAACCAGAGACCCCCCAGATTACTTGTATTGCAAAAAGCTCGAAGACAGAGTTAAGAGAAGCTTATCCAATGTCATACCTCTCGTTGATATCAGAGCAAACCAACTAGGACTTCTAAAGTAAATTATTTCTTGCGATCATCCTGAAAATTTCCTAATTTTGCGTAAGTCCAAAAACAATGGTTCAAAACATAATCGGCGAGAGTCTGAATCTGTTTCCTCAAAGCATCCATATGCTTGACAGTTAGGTTATCAAAAACCTATTTGAATCCCATTTGGTTCGCCCTGAAACAATTGAGAAATAACAGAAACGATGGCCTATGGGACTTTTACCAAAAATGCCATTTTGAGGCCTCTGGTTTCAGCTTTCGCACAAACTTGAACTTCAAAAGCTTGTAACCCCATTAATTTCTAGCGGATTTGCAAGATTCTTGTGTCAAAAATTAATTTAAAATCTCAGGAAAAGGGTGACTTGACCAAGGATCCATTCAGCGTATCGTTATTTTTTAGTATTTAATCAAAAATCGAACAATTTTTTTGAGACACCCTGTACGTCTTCTACTAAGACCCTTCCTCGCCTCTCCTAACCATGTTTCTGTCGCACAAACCGTGTTTGTACTGATAACAACTACGGTACTTTCCTGTTTTCTTTTTTTATCGTTTTCTGTTATACCAACACCTCTAAGGGGACCATTACGGAAAGAAGGTCAGCTTGACCCTTTAATGCTATCTAGGGATGTTTTCCTTTTACATTTTTAACCTTAAAGTATTGTATTGTATCTGCTTTTCATATTTATTATAATTGCTTGTATGTATCCTTCCATGTGGCAAATGATATATACATACATATCATGGCAGGCATTTTGATGAAAAGGCATGCATGAATGACGTTGCAAATTTTGATAGGGAAATACAATTACCCTTTTAGTTTTCTCTGACAAGCCCTAGGGACCCCTTTTTTCTCCAATGTAGGTCCTAAGATATTTCCTGAAAATTCACCCCTTTCCTAGAGAATCCATGGACATGTGTGCCAGATAGAAATTTACATTATATGCACCTGCCAGGCTACAAACCAATGTGTCCAACAAATGATGGCATTGATTGAAGATACAAAACACTTCTTGTTGCTTTGCCCTGTCTTTGATGCACATAGACGGGACCTCCTCGCTATAACCTATGCATTATTACAACCACTTGAATATGTAGATCTTGCAAATGAATTTTTAATACAATTGTTATTGCATGGTGATAAAGATTTTCCTGACTCAGTGAATAGTGGCTGTACATGGGGTTAAAAAGTCAGCCCCTCCTTGTAACCTGGCATTTAAAGCCTAGAGGACTCCTTGCAAATTCGTTTTTCTAAAATTGTTTCCTCCTCGCATTTCAAACATTTTTAAGATGGCTCCTCGCTCCTCAATTTCACAATGAAACATGCATTGGTCTATCTTATTGGTCTTATTGGTCTATCTTGAACAGACTGATAAATAAGAAGTGTGCTGTCAACATCCCACCTCTGCTTGAAAATGGATTATTTGTGACTAATATCCAAAGCAAAGCAACTATATTGAATGACTATTTTGTGGAACAATGTTCTGCGGTTGAAACTGGCAGCACATTGCCAAATTTTCGGCCGCAGCGCACATGTTCTCTAGCAGAAATACCCATTGATAAAGAGAAAATATTGCGGTTAATTCGCTCCTTGGATAGCAATAAGGCTCATGGATGCGATGGCATCTCCGTTGCCATGATAAAAATCTGTGATGACTGTCTTGTCGAACCATTGTCTTTGATTTTTGAAAAATGCCTTGAAACTGGGGTCTACCCTTCCAGCTGGAAAAGAGGAAATATCATCCCAGTTCACAAAAAGGGTAGTAGGCAAGATAAAAAGAATTATCGCCCCATATCACTATTGCCTATCTGTGGGAAGATTTTGGAAAAAGTGATCTTTGACGAAATCTATCAATATTTATGCAACAATCAAATGCTAACACCTCACCAATCAGGTTTTCGTCCTAGGGATTCTACCATCAACCAACTTTTACTGATTACGCATAAAATTTATGTTGCATTTGATGAGGTTCCCAGCAAAGAAACTCGAGCTGTATTCCTTGATCTGTCCAAAGCATTTGACAGAGTTTGGCATGATGGGTTACTTTACAAACTTGAAATGTGCGGAATTTCTGGAATGCTTCTTGTTCTTTTGCGCAGTTTCCTATCAAATCGTAGACAGCGTGTCTTACTAAATGGCAAAGATTCGGAATGGAAGATGGTTTCTTCAGGCGTTCCTCAAGGTTCAGTTCTTGGTCCTCTCTTTTTTCTTGTTTACATAAACGATCTTGTTGATAATGTCCACAGTGATATTAAATTGTTTGCAGACGACACATCGCTTTTTTCTGTTGTGAGAGGCGAAAGAGAAACAGCCGAGGATCTGAATAGGGATCTGGAGAGAGTTACGCTATGGGCATGGCAATGGAAAATGCAATTCAATGCAGATAAAACCGAAGAGGTAATTTTCTCAACGAAAAGAAACAAACCATATCACCCTGCACTAATGTTAGGAAATGATGAAGTGTCAAGGAAGAACGAACATAAGCACCTCGGTATCATTCTTGACGATAAATTAAACTTCCAAAGCCATGTCAAGGAAGCTATTGCTAAGGCTCGAAGGGGTATTGGTATCATTAAATACCTATCCAGGTACGTCAATAGAGAAGTGCTCGATCAAATCTATAAGCTTCATGTCAGACCTCACCTTGACTACGGTGACATCTTGTATCACAAGTACGATCCTGAAATGAGGCAAGGCTTCACTAAAAAGCTAGAGCAAGTGCAATACTCTGCTGCGTTAGCAGTATCAGGTGCATGGAAAGGTACAAGTGGGCAAAGGATTCTCCAGGAACTTGGTTGGGAAACCCTTTATCAAAGAAGATGGTATCGACGGCTGTGTCATTTTTTCAATCTACGTCAAAGTATGTCCCCGGCTTACTTGTTCAATGAAATCCCTTCAGAGCGAGAAGTACCATATCGTTTAAGGTCAAGTCGTTCATATGCGCAACCTGTAAGCAGAACAGTTCGTTTTTCCAACACGTACTTTCAGAGTGCTCCCTTTGAATGGAACCTGCTAGAAGAAGATACCAGAAATTCCGTTTCGATTGGGGAATTCAAACGCAAATTGCTTATCCAAATACGTCCCCCGTGTAGATCTGTTTACAATGTGCATAATGTCACAGGTATAAGAAATCTGACAAGACTTAGAGTTGGACTTAGTCCTCTAAATGAGCATCGATTTAGACATAACTTTGATTGTTTAAGTCCTTTGTGTGTGTGCGGTATTGGAAATGAGGTTAATGAACATTTTCTCCTGCACTGCCCACTTTTTGACAACACTCGTAGAGATCTCTTTGGTCAGCTTAGAGACATTCCGCTATTGGACTTTTCAGTTTTGGACAACGAGGCACTCAGTAACCTCTTGTTGTTTGGCGATGACAAATTAAACATTGTCTCAAACGGAATGATTCTGGAAGCTACAATTTCGTTCATCGAAAAAACTAAGCGGCTCCATTAATATTCTCGGCATGCTAATATTCACCCTGTGCAGCATCCTTTTTTTTCGGCTTTTGTCTGTTACGCTTCTCTGTGTCGTTTTTCTTGTTGTGATGTTATTTCTTGGTTTTTGTTTTGATTTTGTTTTTTTTTCTTTTTTGTTGTTTTCGTTTGGTGTTGTTTTTTTTTTCTTTTTTATCTTATCTTGAAATTAATAGTTGAATTGTAAGTGTCATCCATGGTAGGGACCAGATGACCTTGTGTCTTTCCCCGCCATGAATGGCACATGTAAATAGTATTTCTTCTTTATCTAGATTTAGGTTTTGTTGTTATAGAAAAAAAAAACAATGAAACAAGTCTAACAACTCAAGGACACACGATCTGGTTGGTGTAGACTGGGAGCATTTCAAAATAAGACACAAAGGACCTTTTTTGCGCTTTTGACTAGATGAAACATGATTTTGCGACCAACATATAAATGTTGTGTAAGCACAAACTGGAGAGTCAAACTGGAGCTTTTTTGGAAAGAACTGTCCGTCAGATGTAAGTAACCACCTCCTAACGCCTACCCTGTAAGAGCTGTGTTTATTCTCAGTCCTGTTTTCATGAACTAGTACACAGAGTAATTGCTGTCCTGTTAATCCGTGTACAAGAAACGAAAAAAGGCTTCTTTCGTTGTGGTGATTTTCAAAGTCTAGTGTCTTTTAGTGCTGACCAGGGGCGTATTTTGGCCAATGATTTTGGAGGAATGATAAAGGTCTTTACCCTGTAAAACTGAGTTATGCCATGCAGACAGTGGCATTGTAGGGGTTAATTAAAGGTAGTAGGTAGGGGTATATACGACCGTCTTATTGGACAGTCAATAAATAGAACATAGAAAAACCCACACACTCTTTGCCTAAAGATCTAGACAGGACAACTATTGCTCTGTGTACTTTGTCACGAAAACTGGACTGCAAATAAACATAATTCATTTTGTTCAGACTGTTATTCCTCCTCGCTGTTTAATGCAAAGGAAACTTGAGCTCCTCGGTTTTCAGCGCTTTCTCTTCTGTTTTCCTCGCACCTCACTACTGGATTTTCAATTTTGTTATGTTCCTCCCTCGCAGGAAGAAAGCAAATCCTCGGGGTTAAAAAGTAGCCTCCTCGCCTCCTCATTCTCCTCGGACTTAACCCATGTACACCCACTGAATAGGCATATTCTTGAACTTATATTAAATTTTATCCATAAAACTGGTCGATTCGATTGAAGTCCTATACCCTACCCTTCCATAAGCCACCCAATCATAGCGTTGTTTTTGTAACCATTGTTTTCAATTCAACTTTGATTTTTTTGTCTTTGTCTTAGATATTGTAGTAATACCGTATAGTAATTTGTAAGTAGCATAATTAGCAAACTGTATCATAGTTGTTATTCTAGTTCCATGTCTTTGTGTTACGGCCGTGGTGGCGTCATTTATTTTTGCTCCCATAGCTTCGTCCTGTAGTGTTGCATAGTTATTTAAAGTATAGTAGAATGTAGCCTATGTCGTAATATCTTATTTGGCAATAAAGTTCAAATGAATTTTACATTTACCTGACTGAATTGGCAACTCCTTTCCAAACTTTTTGTAAAGAAAGCCCCTTCAAGAAATATTCAGAACAAGCCAAAAATATCACGACCTGAGTTTGTCCTTCGAAGCAATGAAATTGCGACAAAATCTTTTGCTTCGAGCAATGGTTTTTACTTGCTGTAGCACATGGTTATCCCTTTGGAAATATGAAGGTGTCATAATAGCATAAGAGCATAACCCTGGGACCATAAGAGCATAATTCTTGATGACTTAGCCATCATAAGTCAAACACTTGCCAATGTTTGTTGAAGTCATCGCTGTGGAGCAGAAATATTAGGAAATTTGATCATCATTTTAGGCCGGTTGCTAAGGTTTCTTTAAGGAGCTTTCATCATTATAAAAACGCTCTCTATTTTAGAATGGAGTGGCCAACTTCATTCAGGTTAATTCTTAAAGGATTTGAACATGTCTCCCATTGAATGATATATTTGCCAATAAGTAATTGGCCCATAGTTAAGAAGTTCTGAGCAGAGTTTCTCATAGAAAGTGTATGTACGAGCAGCGTTTTCATTCATTTCATTCATTCATTTTAAATTATTTATCCACGGTTACCCCGTCAATCTAAGAAGACTGCTTTTCAGGGGGCCGTGCTTAAAATCTAAAAAAAGAAAATTTTATTTATCGTTTAAAACCCTATCCTAATTACAATGGTACATACATAATTAAATGAATAAAAAAAAGAAACAGCAAAATAAATCATTTTTTTTACAGCATCTTTAAATGCTTTGAAAGAGGATGCCTGCTTGACTTCCAAATCTAAGTGGTTCCAGACACCAGCACCACGATATGAAAAAGCTCGTTGACCATTGCACGTTTTCATTAGAGGGACCTGGAGATCAGTTGCGGTGTTTCTCAAATTTTTCCTACTGCATGCCGTGTTTTTCGTAAAAATTTCTGACAGATAGTCTGGCGCAAAGTCATTTATTGATTTATAAACCATGCAAGCTGTCTCAACTTTTATCATATCCGCTACCGTAGGCCAATTTTGAGTTTTTATCAAGGCACTAGCAGAAGAATCATAACTACTGTTGGTGACAATTCTAGCTGCACGGTTTTGAAGTTTTTGCAGCCCCTGCAACCTAGTCCCCCCACATGCCATTGTCAGTTGCCTCTCCTTGGTGGTTGTCTACTCATTCTCTTCAAGTTTTAATCTCTTTTTAAGATTAGCATTTTCCAACGATTTAGAGAGTATTATTTTAGACAATTTTCCTGGGATGAGCCCCCGAACCATCCCCTATCTCGCTTTGCTCGCATATTCTTCTTTACAACTTTCAAATTGCTTTTATGCCTGTTGACACTTTTGTTGATTGGTATGCTTTGGAGAGGCGAGTGTTGGAAAAATGTCCTTCACTTCTGCCTTCACTGTCTGAGTTTGAAATACAGACATCTGGAGTGTGCCCCTTTTCTGGTTTCGACCCCTGCCCTGTAAAGTTCCTAGTTGCGTACCTGTGCTTCCATAGCCTAGGTGCTGTTGAATGAATTTGCGCATTCTATGATTGAGATTTAGAAGCTCTTTGTTTGCAACATTAAAATTGGCTTGTTTTTTGGCACTGTCTCGGCACTGTACCGGGTGAGCCAGAAAAAAGTTCCCACTTTTGAAAATTCATAACACCAAGACTACTACACGGATTTGAATCATTCAAATTCTAGTTAAAAGTCGAAAGATCTAATCATTTTCGTGATTTTTCTCACTGTCCTACCAGCACTAGAAGTATTGGTAAATTCAACTTTATAAAACTTTCATGGTTGCAAAATGACAGAAAAAGGGCCTAAAACATTGATCAAATCGTAAGGATTCTATTCAAATCTAACAATAGGCCATGGGCGTTTCACCTTCCTCAAGAGTTATAAGACATCGATTTTCAAACAAATATGAAAGATTTTCAATGCCAATGAAATTAATGCCTAGAGGATATCTCTCAGCCATGAGAAGTTGCATTTCCTTCATTATTCTGTGCGAGAGGTCATTTATGAATTGATCGATGTTTTGGGCCATTTTTCAGTAATCAATCAACCATGAAATTTTTGTAAAGTTGAATTTACCTATATTTGTAGCGCTGGTAGGACAGCGAGAAAAATGACAAAATTACTTTGACCTGTCGGCTTTTAACTAGAAATTGAATGATTCAAATCCGCGAGGTAGCCTTGGCGTTATAAATTTTCAAAAGTGGGAACTTTTTTCTGGCTCACCCGGTATACTAAGGCTTTCCTGAACTGAGAAGGAAATCTAGAGGTATGAAAGGCATTGTTATTGATTAAAGCAGCCTTAAGGCCAGTCAGTGCCAATGAAACAGCTATTCTCACAAATTTGATATCAGTCACTGTACAAACTGATTGTGCCAAAAAAGTATGCGGATCTGGATCTGGCTGCAGCGATGTGAATTTAGCTTTAATAGATGGTTAATCACTTTGTTCCTCCACAGTTAACTTGAACATAGGTACCTCATTTTTTGGCATCCCTGCTTTGATAGCAGACATATTTATCTAGAAAGCTCTCATTCTTACCCACCTGAAAACCAGAGCTTCTGCCTTTTGGCCTAAACAAAGTTTTGAGGCACAGCGAATAAGTCAACAATAGACTTGAAAAAAATTTGACTTATGTTAGATCTTTATCCCTTTCATGCTCGGCTAAAATTAAGCTTAACAGGAAAATCTAATGTAGATGATCGTCGTTTTCCAGGGGGTATCATAGTCAGTGATTCAATAAGCAATAGATGAATGCAATGTCCATAACCTTTCAAATCAATCAAATTTCTAAAAGCTTTACCCCCTGAAAAATTTGCATTTCTGAATGAATACAGTTGGTCTATATGGCCCTTCCGGGGGCGAAAAGGTTATATATCCTATTTGCCAGAAGTCACCCCCAAGTCACTCATTGGGCAGTTTTTTAATTTTTCTTTAAAGGGCAAGTCCGGGGTTGGTATAATTGTCGATAAAATGAAAGATTACGCCGTTGTGATTGGTGTGTAGTGCTTTTTTCCAATGTTTTCTCTCTTTTCTCTGCGAAATTGCGTGTTTCAATCTTCGAGATGTGCAAAATGACGTCATAATTCATGACATCATTTCGCACACTTCACTTTCGACCTGAACGAAAGTTTCCTGCCAGTTGCATTTTTACCGACCGTTGCCGTCATACCCTCTTTTATGATGAATTTTGGTGGAAAACTGCCCATTTTTGACAATTTTTTGCTAATTTCTGGAAAACCCACCCATGTTTAAGGAAAGTCTGCCGAAAAAGGGACCCTTGTTTAGAGAATTTAGGACCCAAAAGCCTCTTGGCCACTCGCCCCGCAAAAGACCACTAGTGAGGTATCAATGTTCAAGGTTAAGAAAATTTTGAGATCGATTGGCTATTGACTAACGCTAAATTCACGTTGATCGACCCAACCAAATCTGCATGCTTTTTGGGATACCTGATGCACTGCTGCAAAATGTCCTTGGTTAATTACGATGCAGCCCAAATGGCCTGAAATCCTCTGAGTTCTCCACCACGATCGCTTCTAAATTTGATATACATTTTGTTGCCCATTGAGTGGTATACCATATTCAGATCTACAGATGAGCCACCAATTTTTGCAATTTGACTGCCACCACTGTTTTCGTTTCTAAAATCAAAGATGATAAGTATCTTGAACGTTGATTACCAGGAGACTCACAACAACTCACCCCTTCCATGGCAAGAAAGTCACCAAAATCAGATAAACCCAGTTTTTCTCAGAGAAACCGGGTTTATCTGCAGAAAAACCGAGTTTATCTGAGAAAATCTTAGTTTTTCTCCAGAAAAACCGAGCTTTTCAGAAAAACTGAGCTTCTCTGCCAGATACAGTTGGTTTTTTCTGAAAAACTGAGTATCCTTGCAGAAAAAACGGGTTTTTCAGAAAAGCCAAGTTTTTCAGCTAAAATGACACTATTTCAGGGAAACCGAGTTTTTCTCCGATCCTTTCTGATGAACCGAATTTTTAAATTTTCACCCAACGTTTCCCGAGAATTCAGATTCAAAACTTTTTTTTTCTATTCATATTATAAGAAATTTACAACAAATTTTACATTCTACTTACCCTGGGTACCAGACTCTCCCAAAAAAGAAATTGAGAAATCAATTTCTTTTTTGGGAGAGTCTGGTACCCAGGGTACATTCTACTATACCTATCTAGCAACTATGCAATACTACAGGGACGATGCAAAGGGGAGCGAAGGACAACGACTACCCCAGAGCTTGAACATAAAGACACGCAACAATAACTTTCATACGACTAACTGTACACCACTCACAATTAAAGGCTAACGGATACTCTACCAGATTCTGTTTCACATTGGATGTCAGATCAGGGTTGAAACTGAAATAAGACAAGGTCTCGAGTGCAGATTCGTTAAGAGATTAAGTTGGATCAAGTCCGACATCCAACATGAAACAGAATTTACAAAGGCAAAAGAAATAACATTTACGTAAAGGAACTTGGTGGCTGCTTCAAAACTTTAACGATAAACCGAGAATTTCCGGCTGCACCACCGAGTTTCTCAGAAAAACCGAGTTTCCCAGAAAAGCCGAGTTTCTCAGAAAAACCGAGTTTTTCAGAAACACATGATTTTTCTCAGATAATCAAAGTACAAAGGGGACCTTGAACACGGGGGGGGGGGGTTCTCGGCTAAATTTCGGCAGGGGTGTGCCGCCCACTGTTTCAAAATAGCACCGTTGGCTAGACCAATTTTTCTGAAAATGATACCCTTGGCTAGACTAATTAATTTCTACATCAAAGTGCCATGAATTGGCATTTTCGAGGCAAGACTTGCCAAATTTTTGCATTCTAAGGACCAAAATTTGAAAAAAATTTGGGTTTCTTTACAGGAATTACCGAAGTTTGACATTTCTTTGACCAAAATTGCCAAAAGGTATACCCTTGCCCAGACTAAATGGGCGAAAATTGGCAAAAAGTATACCCTTGGCTAGACTAAATGGGCTGAAATTGGTAAAATGTATACCCTTGGCTAGACTAGAAGGTTTGAAAAAGCATACCCGTGACCTTGAATCAGCGTTGATTGAGATCGTTCAACTATTGATTGAATAAACTCAACAAAGTGATATGAAATGTGACAAGGAGGAAGTATTCGGTTCCTCACAAACAATGAGTGCCAAATGTAATCTATGATGGAGAGTTCTTGTTCCTGAAGTGTTGTTCCTGATTCTTGCCAGAAATTCGCTCCACTTTTCAAGGAGCCACAAATTTCTTATGAGAGAAGAAAACATAATGTTTTCATTGAATGAGCCTACAATATCAATATAGGGGTTTCTGATATTCATAAAATGGGTTTCGTGTTGTAAACTATGTCTGTACAGTCAGTCGGAGAACACCTTTCATCATTTCATTCCCAGTCTATTGTATTCGCCGCGTTGGCATTCGAAGCTGGGCTCTTCAAATACAAGTCTTTACTAATCGGCAAAACTTTGTATTCCCGGGGAAGCATCCCGAGAGTTCGGAATGCCCCTTTTAAAACTTCAGTTTTTTGAAATGGCAAGATGCTTCCGAATAACGAAACTCATTCTCGTTTGTCGGAAGAACCGAGGGTAACTTAGAGCAGCTATTTTCTGACGCGAAAGTCACCAGAATTTGAAAAACTGAGTTTTCTGAAAAACTCGGTTTTTCTGGAGAAAAACCTGGTTTTTCTGCCTGATAAACTTAGTTTTCCTGCAAAACCCAGTTTTTCACCAGAAAAACCGAGTTTTTCAGAAAAACCCAGTTTTTCTGGCTGAAACACTCGGTTTTTCTGAGAAAAAACGGGTTTATCTGATTTTGGTGACTTTCGCTTGCCATACCCTTCCGTTAATTTGAGACTGTATAATCTCTTCCTCATAGAGCCTATGAGTTTTCAGAGATAAAGGGAACTATATGGATTTCTTGGGGAAAAAGGACTTCCGTAAAACATGGATGAGATTTCTAGGGAGTGATGAGTCATGGCAGAGCAATATTTGTTGATTTTGTATTAACCAAAGGAGCGATTTTTAGAAAAGTTTGCCTGATCCTACAGGGTGTCTCAAAAAAAGTTTTCGACGTTTGATTAAATATTGAAAAATAATGACAACATGAACAGATTCATGGGAAGATAACCCTGTCCCTAAGAGTATGAAATAATTTCAGAGACCAGAATCTTGCAAATCGGTTGAAAATCCACTGAGTTGCAAGCTCTCAAAAATAGAAAATATTTGATAGCTGAAACCAGAGGCCCCCAGATTACTTGTAATGCAGAAAACCCCGAAGACCGAGGTAAAAGAAGCTTGTCTAATGTCATACCTCTCGTTGATATCAGAGCAAACCAAATAGGACTTCCAAAGTGATTTAATCCTTGTGATCATTCTCAAAATTTGCTTAACATTCCATATGTCCAAAAATTATGGTTCAAGACATAATCGACGAGAGGCTGAATCTGTTTCCTCAAAGCATCCATATGCTTGAAAGTTAAGGTATCGAAAACCTGTTCAAATCCTATTTGGTTCGCCCTGAAACAATTGAGAAATGGCAGAAACTATGGTCTACGAGATTTTTAACAAAAATACCATGAGGCATCTGGTTTCAGTTGTCGCACAAACTTGAACTTCAAATGTTTGTAACTCCGTTAATTTTTAGCGCATTTGCAGGATTCTTTTGTCAAAAATTATTTCAAAATCTCAGGAAAAGGGTCACTTGACCAAGTGTCCATTCGGAATATCGTTATTTTTTAGTATTTAATCAAACGTCGAAAAATTTTTATTGAGACACCCTGTAGATGTCGAAGAAATTGTTTGGAAACATATGTTGAGTGTTTTGTATTGACTTCATTGAAGAATTTCCCGACTATTTCCCTCTGTAGATAAATGGCTCCGTATTTAGTTTGAAAGGAACAGTAGCAGAGGAAATATCGACAAAGACACAACGATAGAGCACTGGAGAGGTGCTTGAGAATTACTCTCTCCTTAATGCCAGTATTGTATGGCCGCAAATAATGCAGTTAATGATGCAAGAACATGGTAACGGGAAACGGGAACGTCTTGCAGATGTTGATGACATCCTTCCACATTCAGACAACCTAAGTTGTAAATTGTAAGTATTTCTCTTCTTCTCACTTCGTTCGCACTCTAGAATGCTTTGCTCTTCCTCGAATGTGCTTCTTCAGCCATTTTGGACAGTTTTCATGGAAAGTAGTTAGAAGAGCCTCTAAAAAACCTTCAGGGGATGCCTCCTCATGATAAACATTGGCAGTATTAAGTTTTTACTCTCGGATGACCTTGCTGATATTTTGAACAACCATGCCTATCTAACTGTCAAAAAATCAATCATCCTTTTGAGGTCTTGTAGTAGTAGAAACATTCCTCGACCACCGACTGCCAAATAGGACGGATTAAGTGAAAAGTGAAAATGGAAAACATTTCACAGAAGACTTGAAAGGAAGCTGTCTCTTTTTGTCAAATGACTTTGTGCAAATGGTTGAGGGTGATATGGTAAAGTGCGAGTTGCGAGTTGCAAATACGAGTTGCCAGTTGCTTATATTTTGCGAGTTACGAGTTACGAGTTGCACTTATTGTGCGAGTTACGAGTTGCGAGTTGCACTTATTATGCGAGTTGCGAGTTGAACGAAAGGTGCGAGTTGGAAACTCAAAAGTGCGAGTTGAAACCAAAAGTGCGAGTTGCCTGTTTTCTTTTGTAGAAAGGCCTTTTTCGTCAAATAAAAAAGGTATTCTAAAGTCGCATTTCAATTTGCAACTTTTTTTTAGTTTTCGTCAATGAAAAGCATTTTTATGTCATCGTAACTTTCCTTATCAGAAGCCATTTATAAAATACTATGGCCTATTCTTCAAACGTTAAGGAACTTTTCTGTAAATCCTTGATTTTATAAAGGCTGTCCAAAAAATCGCAGTTTTTTAGCTGCAAAAGATGAAAATTTGAAGTTTTTTTAAGGAACTCGCAACTCGCGTTTTAAATGTACCAACTCGCACTTTTCACTACTCGCAACTCGCAACTCGCAAAACAGGAGCAACTAACAACTCGCAACTCGCAACTCGTAACTCGCACTTTACCAATCCACGGTTGAGGAGGCTTTTTTGCTCACTTCATATCATTAGGTACAATATTTTCTATGTCCTTTATGTCCTTTTGTAATTTCATTCACTGTAAAAAGGTAGAAGCTTTGCAAAGTGGAGACAGGCAATACACTTTCAAATCCCTCTGCATAAAGCAATTCTAGCTGCAAAAGGTGAAAAGATTGGGGGAATAATTGATACATACCTCATAGTAACATAGTCATACTTCACACTTTCTGTTTTAAAGTCTGTGAATCTCAACTTCACACGCCTTCCCCTTGCGACTGTGATTCTCCATTCACAGTTTTGGTTTGAAGGATAGTTTCCAGGGTAGTTCGGAGAGACAAAGATACCAATGTTTCCATTCAAATTACCTCCGCATGAAGTGTACAAAGTCGTGTTTTGAAACAATGCAAACGTATCTAGGAGAGAATTGAGTTTCTAAAGATAAGGCTCAAATCCTTACTGGTTCTCAGAACACGCGAAAATCATCCAATCTTACGAAAATCAGCCAATGGCATCGCCGCTTCTTGCCCCTTGAGACAAAATCAGTCGTTTGAGGTGAAGTTTCTAGTACCCTCACAAAAACTGAAATGGATGCTAAAATATTGCAGTTATTTGAAATATTTTTTGATAAATCAGTTGCAGAGATATCCATCCAGAGTTGTTTACATGTTTAGGCAAATATCTTATTTGGGGCCGGAGCTACGAGCGTTTTCCGGCCAAGAAAAATTGACCTTTCTTCGAAAATTCATATAAATTGTTAGAATAGAGATATATCGTTGACAATTTCACAAAATGTGTGCATTAACCTGGGCAATAACCCAGATGCATTTGGCTTCCTACGATCTCAAAATATTTGACAAATTTCAGTGATTTCCAACAGGCAAGGCAAATGGGCCTACGCTCATCCTGGGTAGAAAGCCATTCTTGGGCCTGGAATCGGCCAATTATACAATCCTTAGAAAGGTAATTCACTCACCACCGTTGACTCCAGCACCAATTTGAGCTCATTTCTCCATTATATTGGGGCTAACATCGACAGAAAGCAAGCAGTATTGTGCGAATTTGAAGAAGCTTCCACGTTCCATGTTATGTCGAAAAACGCAACAACTCTCCTCCACTGTTGACAAACACTCTAGGCAGTGGTGTTGCGACTCAAGAGAAGTATGATGTCATTGCCCTGCCCTCCTGGGAATGTTTGAAAATGTCAAAATTATTTTATATTACAAAGGACATTTTTAAATAGCTCTCCATTTTACATTTATCGTATATTTTCAAAACAAGGTTATTTCATGTTTCAAACAATGTAAAAATACATTTTAAACATTCAGGATTGCAGAGCAATGACACAATACTTCTCTTGATTCGCAACACCACTGCCTAGAGTGTTTGTAAACAGTGGAGGAGAGTTGTTGCGTTTTCAACATAACATGGAACGTGGAAGCTTCTTCAAATTCGCACAATACTGCTTGCTTTCTGTCGATGTTAGTCCCAATATAATGGAGAAATGAGCTCAAATTGGTGCTGGAGTCAACGGTGGTGAGTGAATTACCTTTCTAAGGACTGTATAATTGGCCGATTCCAGGCCCAAGAATGGCTTTCTACCCGGGATGAGCGTAGGCCCATTTGCCTTGCCTGTTGGAAATCACTGAAATTTGTCAAATATTTTGAGATCGTAGGAAGCCAAATGCATCTGGGTTATTGCCCAGGTTAATGTACATATTCTGTGAAATTTTCAACGATATATCTCTATTCTAACAATTTATATGAATTTTCGAAGAAAGGTCAATTTTGCTTGGCCGGAAAACGCTCGTAGCTCCGGCCCCAAATAAGATATTTGCCTAAACATGTAAACAACTCTGGATGGATATCTCTGCAACTGATTTATCAAAAAATATTTCAAATAACTGCAATATTTTAGCATCCATTTCAGTTTTTGTGAGGGTACTAGAAACTTCACCTCCAAGAACTGATTTTGTCTCAAGGGGCTAGAAGCGGCGATGCCTTTGGCTGATTTTCGTAAGGTTGGATGATTTTCGAGTGTTCTGAGAACCAGTAAGGATTTGAGCTTTATCTTGAGTTTCTATTTCATTCGGCGATTTGTAGCTGTTGGAAATGAATAAACAAGACAGTCATAGCAGTGCGATCCTACACAATGCTAAATTTTAAAATCCATCAAAGTCCATTTGATTGGCAGAGCAGTTGTTCGTACGTGCATAAATTCTTCAAAAGCATACGAAGATATTGATGATAGACAAAATAGGGCAAGACGGGGTAAAGTGAACTATCTTAAAGGTTCTTCAAAAGTAAATGTAACTGAGGGCAAACTTTTTAACGTCGTTTTGACATTGAGTCTTTGGATCAGTTTATCCAGAAAAAATATTTTCAGATCTATCTTCAGTTTGCCTTGTAAACGAGCTTTCATTGACAATCACTTTGCCTAGTTCACTTTACCCTGATATGGGGTAACGTGAACTACTGATATTTGGTAAAGTGAACTACTGATATGGGGTAGAGTGAACTATTGATATGGGGTAAAGTGAACTACTGATATGGGGTAAAGTGAACTACTGATATTGGGCAAAGTGAACTATTGATATGGGGTAAAGTGAACTACTGATATGGGGTAAAGTGAAGTATTGATATGGGGTAACGTTAACTACTGATATGGGGTAAAATGAACTACCGATATTGGGTAAATCTAACTACTGATATGGGGCAAAGTGAACTACTGATATGGGGTAAAGTGAACTACTGAGCAAGTTGTTAATTAAAATCAACAGAACACCGGTAGAACCTGAAATCGTGATATATTTTGCAACTCTAAGTAGCCTTTTGCATACTGAAACCAAAAATATAAAAAATCCCCCAGATGGGTATTAAATGGTAGCCTTCGTTGAGAACAATCTTTACAGAATCTATTTTTAAGGCACAAGTCCGAGTCACATTGTGAGATCTGAATACAAATCAATGGAGAATCATATCATCACGATAGAGAAACAATTTTTCAAGGTAGTTCACTTACCCTGAAAACTCCCTCAAAAATAACGCCAAATTACATTATGGGCAATTTTGTGTGGTTTTCAATATTATGACCATGAATATTATCAATAATATCACATATTATGAAGAACAATATCAACGGGATAACAACGAACGAGATTAGGAACTCTGGATATCGGATATTACAATGTAACACACTGGTACGCAAAGCTATGTCTGATTGTGTTCAATGCCGATTTCTCAGGAGTCGTCGAGGAGAACAAAAGATGGCAGATTTGCCGAGCGATCTGTATGTCTGTATTGCCGAAGAATAATATCATCAATATTATGAAGGAAATGAGAACAAAAAGATCTTCTTCATCCGACTTCTCGTTCATGCGAGAGATGAAAAATCCTAGGTAGTTCACTTTATATTGTAGTTCACTCTACCCCGTCTTACCATATATGACCTTGATTATTACGGCTTAGCGTTTCGGGAATCACCCTTCATCAATTCTGGTTTCTTAGAGAGTTTATGCCCGACAATTCTAGCCATAATCAAGGCTTTGTCTATTTCCAGTTTCATCAATATCTGTTTCATTGACCTTGAAGTTCCTTATTTGCGCGACTGTGCCAAGGACTGGATCAATTTTCACATATCGCTGTTCGCCGTGGGAAATTGATGACGTAATATCTTTTCCCGCTGTGGATGGTGCAGGTTGCTGCATTATTGTTCGTTTCACTTGAATATTCATATTTAGACAGAGCAGAAATTGCGTAAAATGACGTCATCAACCAATCTGAAATAAGGAAGTGTTTGGAAAGATATGCTTTTTGAAATGATAAATCAAGAGTTTAAGGCAAAAGCAACAAAATATCAAGTGTTGCCGAATTTGGGATCTGTTGCTGGGAGCTAGCGGGGCTCAAAGTTACGAGTTTTCGCGCATGCGTGCGCAGTTTCTGCTCTGTCACATATTTGCATACAAAAAAGTGTTTTATTTTGATAGAAAAAGGCGATGAAATGGTCACTTTTGATTGACCTAAGTTTGAGCAATGGACCATTCTCTCAAGACAAGGATCTTGTACCATCATTCTTTGCGTTTCAAGGAATTTTCCTTGACTTTATTGGTGTTTTCATCGGATGACGCAAAGGGTTAAGTCTTCAACGTTCGAGTACTACACGATCTAAGAAGGATCATCAACAGCAAAGTTGAATAAAAAATTATCGTAGCTGCACAAGCTAATGAGTGACTTTAACATCGTTCGACTTGCATGCTCGAAGTGGCTCTTAAGCCAGAAGTTATCTCAATTTTGGTAACACCGTCTTCAACGTGCGAGTACTACACGATACAACAAGGATTATCAATAGCAAAGTTGAATAAATCAAAGAACCCTTGGGGGGACTCATGGAGCCAAGCCTCATTTTAAAGATGACATTCATCTTCCGCTTAAGAATTGAGAAACTTCAAAGAATGAAATTTCAATCGTGATAGAAACTCTCGCCAAGCTTTCTTTTACTCGTGCCTTATAATCTGTGATATCTGTCTCAGTAAAATGGAGAGGAAAATTGTCGGTTTCAGAAATCAAAATACAAACTCAAATGAAAGGTGTCCTATTTCCTAGCCTGATAAATGGATTACAAATCCAAGGGTCCAAAACCCTGATATCGCAATTGAAATTAATCCTTTTATCGTCAAATTGTTTATTTAACCTAATTAGTGGATCCAGAGTCCAACTTCGGTCGTTAATATTGGAAAGAATGTGCTTCCTTTGTTCTAATGCGGAAATTGACGTCATAGCTGCTTAAATGTCATCAGTCTGTATGTTGAATTCATCAGTGCCCTATCTTTGGCCTCATTGCTCCCAAAATGACTCTTTGAGCCATGATAAAACAACGAAACCACGGACGACAGACGACAGACGACAGACATGGGACAAAATTCTCTCCTATCCCATAGACTCCATGAGTCAAAAATGATCATAGCAGTACAAGCTAATGAGTGACTTTAACATCGTCTGACTTGCATGCTCCAAGTGGCTCTCAAGCCAGAAATTATCTCATTTTTGGTAACATAATTATTACAACGAGCAATATCGCTAAAGTCTATTTGGTCTTGGGCAAAAATGCAAAATGGAAATTTTCAATTTGCTATGACATGCTATGCTCAACGTTATGCGTTTTTATCGAGCATTGCTACCATGTTGAAAATGCTTGAATGAAAATAAAAGTCATATGGCATGCTTCATGGTATGCTATGGCATGATTCATGATTTGGTCCTTTCTCGTTACTTTAGGGAGGAATACTCTCAAAGAACTCGGGAAAACAAACTAAAACTTGTCAGATTCTGCCTCTCTGTTCTGGACAGTATCTGTGAAGTGGCAAAACAATAGGTACAGGGCCTAATTTAGTGTAACCTACGGTGGCTTCAATCTGCCAAGCTTTTTACACATTAAATATGTCAATACTGAAACAAAATATAGCTTCCCTTTCGAATTTATGTTTGTGTTTTACACGTCTATCACGACAATTTGTCGAGATACGCTTCATTATCACGACAATTTGTCGAGCTACGCTTCACTATCACGACAATTGTCGAGATACGTTTCACTATCACGACTATTTGTCGAGATACGCTTCATTATCACGACAATTTGTCGAGATACGCTTCACTATCACGACTACTTGTCGAGATACGCTTCATTATCACGACAATTTGTCGAGATACGCTTCATTATCACGACAATTTGTCGAGATAGCCTACGCTTCATTCGACCTTCTCAACATTGAGATAGGGGGCAGGGAGGGGGGATCAAAAGGTTCCAAACCAATGTTTTCGTGTGGATATTCGTGGAAAGTTCACGCAAAGCACTTAAATTTGCCGGTGTAGCAGCCTATTTTTGGCCAGGATTGCAGACATGAATCTTGACAGCTCCCGAGAGCAGTGCCCATAAAAAATAGGAGGAGTAGAAACACATTGACGAGACCCAGCAACCAGGGGCTAACTCAAGGGATGACGGGGCATGCCGTCCAATGTTGAAGCAAAGACCCATGTCTCGTTCAATTTTCATACTCAAACATAAGGACTTAGAGACCAAGCCTGTTAACCTTTCTAGAAATTAAGTTTCAGAACTAAAGAGCACAAATTTCTTTCAATGTCGAAAATTAACATTCTCTTAAATATTTGAATATTTTCAGCTAATTTGATCTCTTTGGGCAAAGCATTCCAAATTTGTGGTCCTAATGATAGGAGACTTTTCGACCCGAAAGTAACTTGGTTTGATCTGTAATGAATTAATTCATTTGGGTTTCTTGCTGACCTTGTTGTTTGTTTTAGTTTGAAAATATCCTGCATGAAAGGTGGATTCAGTTTTGATACAGTTTTATAAATTTCAATACAAAGAGTTCTGAGACGGCTCATTTTCATCAAGCATTTCCCAGCTTTAGAAAGTAAATCTTCGTACGAGCTAGTAGAGTAAATCGTCCTCCTTTTCGTTTGGCCTGTGACGCAGCAGACTGGGCGCAGGCTTCCCATTGTGGTTATTGATGAGATCATATGGTAGGAGATTAGAACATTTTGAGCTTGCTCCCCCCACCGTCCCCCCGGCGCATTTACAATTTACAAGTGAGTCGAGGTTGTTGTCATTGACGACACGAATGGGCATTGATCGGCTTATACCAGTTTGGGATACCGTAAAAGCGCCATTAAGACCCTTTTATAATAAGCCCCTGCCCTCTCCTCTGAGTCAAAAGTTTAAATAGGCCCCCGTCTAGTAAGCTCCCAAAATTTTAGAATTTACCAAATATTTTCCATTCATTCATCTACAAAATCTTGCCTGTTAATTTCAGTATGGTTTGGAACAAAAACTGTGTCGAATTTATGTATTTGAGCGGTAAAATTGTATGTTGATTCCGCAAGGAATAAAAGAACTGAAAAGCTACAAAATATGTCCTTGTCACTTGATTTTGTGAATAAGCCCCCCTCTCTAATAAGTCCCTTCTCTATTTTGCCCCCTCCCTCTGGAAGGTCCAAAATTAGATAAGACCTTGGAGGTTTAATAGAGCTTGTATGGTAAGTAGGTTCTTAGAGCACCATCCCATAAGTGGGAGCAGTACTCTAGAGCCAATGAGCGATTTGTGAAATGTGACTTGTTAGGAGGAAGTGAAGTAATACTGAGCTTTGTAGAAGAACCAAGGTTTCTTTGAATAGCGTTTTGCTAAGTGGGTGACATGGATTTTCGATGAAAGGCTTTGTTAGAGGGAAATACTAAGTTGGGAGCTTAGGGTAAATTCAAATAAGTTTGAGAGCAGGAACACCGCAATAACAGCAATTATGTGCACAGTTAAGAAATAGTCTATATATTAGATACTAATATTTCGTCCTGTCATGCAGGACTTCTTCAGGGCTGTTATCTTGTAGTTACATTGACTCAGAAAAGTGATCTTTCCATTTTGCCTTTATTGAATGGCACAAACCATGATTTGAATTTCTTCTCATGTGAAAAATGTGTCAAGCCTATTAGTGCTGGGGGCCTTCTGCGCTCCCTACCAATCTTTGGTACACTACGCTAAAACGACAAATGCTATAACCACCAATTTTTATGATTTTTAGTAAAATTTAATACAAAATTAATTTGTAACATTTTATTGTTTTGATTCTGATCATGTGACTACGGTAATACAATATTTGGAGAGTGGTTAACGGAAATGCTTATAAGTCCATTGATTTGTCTTGCTTGTCCGAGTGATCTCGAACATGCACCATTCGATTGCTTTTGATGAATGCTTTCATTTAATGCATATGCATATATCTATCACGTTTTCTTACATCAGCGGAAATCAATATTTATGACCTCATGTACATACATGACATCATTGTTCTAATAGATGTGTATAAAGTATAAATAATGGTGCTCTTTTTGTATCGTTTGATTCATTCATTCAGGGACGTAGGAAGCATTTCAAATGTGGGGGCACGACACTTCGAGGGCATTTTTTCCTTAAGAAAAGGGGGGCATTTTCTAAAAATGAAAAGGGCACTTCTTTGTTTATTGCAAAATCTTTGGCGGCACGTGCCCCTAGTGCCCCCCTCGGTTCCTACTACTATGCATTCATTTGATTCATTTATTTGCTTCATTCTGAGTCATTTGATTCATTAATTTGATAAATTCACCTACAACATAACAGCCCTGAAAAGTCCTGCATGGCAGGACGAAATATTGGTATCTAATATATATTTCTTAATTTCTCACATATTTGCTGTTGTTCTTTGTTGCATTGCGGTGTTCCTGCTCTCAACTTATTTGAATTTACCCTAAGCTCCCAACTTAGTATTTCCCACTAACAAAGCCTTTCATCGAAAATCCATGTCACCCACTTAGCAAAACGCTATTCAAAGAAACCTTGGTTCTTCTACAAAGCTCAGTATTACTTCACTTCCTCCTAACAAGTCACATTTCACAAATCGCTCATTGGCTCTAGAGTACTGCTCCCACTGTGGAGGAGTGTTCTGTATTTGAAAATTTACTGGAATAAATGTCAGAGCTGCAGTGATAAATTGATACATAAGTAAAACATTGATTGGTTTATTGTAGATGCATGTGACCTCTTGCGTATGTGTTTTTGGCACGGCTATAAGGTTACGTGCAGTTGTTTACTTCGTTGTCTGTTTGAGCTAGCTCGGCCGTGAGAGGCCGTACGATTGGAAAAGAATGGATTAGTCGAAGATACAGTCCTCTAAGTAAGTTGTCTTTGTCTCTGCGTCCTTCCTGCACTGGGGTGCGATATTTTGAGCAGGTGGATTGACGTTTCCACATATTTGGTCACACACGAGCGGATTGATCGAAGATTGGAACTGAATTGAACGATTTGAAGAAGACTGAATCGCACAGCCAGTGCAGGAAGAGACATGGCTGACTTGAAGAAGCATGTCAAGAAACGAAAGGGACATAGGCTTTTTGTGACGGAGACATTGAAGAGAACGGCTACATTGTTGACAACTGATTCGACAGAAAGGAATGTAGATTTGGCGCTTCAACTGAAGGCAAGTTTGGTCGATCAGTTGAATAGATTGGAAGGATTGGACGAGAAAATTTTGGATTTGTTGACGGAAGCTGCAGCGGATAAAGAAGATGGCGACCGTGAGATATTTTCGGAAGTACATGAGTCTGGCAGTATGAGATCGGAAATGACTGCGGCGTTAGTTGGCATAGAGAAATATTTAGAAGTGAATACTGCACAAGCAGTTGTTGTGGAAAATTCTCAGTCGACTACGAGGAGTAAAGTTCAAGCAAAATTGCCTAAGTTAGAGATGCCAACTTTTACGGGGCGACCAGAACAATGGCAGGAATTTTGGGACACGTTCCAAAGTGCGGTTCATGATAATGGGGACATTTCGGATGTTGACAAGTTTGCATATTTGCGTCGTTACGTTTCGGGGGCAGCAAAATCAAGCATCACAGGATTTCGTACAACCGCTGCAAATTATGGATTGGCGATAGAAGCATTGCAGAAGAGATTCGGGAAAAAATCGATAATACATCAAGCCCATGTAGATGCATTGTTGAATTTGCAGCCAGTTTATAATGATTGGGACACTGCGAGGCTAAGGAAATTATACGACGCTGTGGAGTGTAATCACAGGGCGCTGGAAGCTTTGGACGTGAATCCACTCACTTATGAAAGTATTGTTGTTCCGGGAATTATCAAGAAATTACCTGAGGGAATTCGTTTACAGATTACGCGTGGAAAGGATTATATGAACTGGACAGTGGACGAATTGTTAGAACAAATTCGAAATGAATTGGAATTGCGGGAGGAATATGGCCGCATGGAGAAGAAGAACGTTAGGCTCGATCACGGGAAGAGAGACGGTGTAGACGCGGCTAGGCCAACGACGGCCTGCACTCTTGTGACTAAATCGAAGAACTTATTTTGCGCATTTTGTAAAGGAAATCACGAAAATCATGATTGTAAGGAAATTACATCTGTAGACCAGAGAAAGCAGCTGGCTCGTAAGTATGGTCGTTGCTATTTATGCATGCGAAAGGGTCACGTTTCTTGGAAATGTAATTCAAATTTTTGTTGCGCGCGTTGTAAGGGGAAACATCATATTTCTCTTTGTGACAGCCCTGGGGAATCAGCAGGCCCTACGGGGACTAGCACGAGTCCAACCCTGCATGTAGGGACAGAGCGCGGCGTAGCTTTGCAGACAGCTCAAGCTTTAGTGAAATGTTCAGGTCTAGATAGTGTAGTGAGAGTTAGAGTTCTGTTTGATACAGGCAGTCAGAGATCTTTCGTTACCCCAAGAGTTGTTTCAGGATTACAGCCCATTAGAAAGGAGACCGTTGAAATAAGTACTTTCGGGCAGGAAGGGACCATTAAGGGGCTAAAGGAAGTATTTGCTTTTGAATTGTGCCCTGTAAATGGTGGGGAAGGGACTAAGATTGAAGCATATTTAGTTCCAAGTATATCCAGTGTCAGAAATGAACATGTAGAAGTTAGAAAGTTACAGTATGCGCATTTGAAAGGGTTGTGGTTTTCTGATGTATGTAAAAATGCAGATAGTTTAGAAGTGGAAGTCCTTATAGGCTCAGATTATATCTGGTGTTTCCAAGGAGATAGAACCATAAGGGGGGAGCAGCAAGACCCAGTTGCTGTAGAAACCAAATTAGGTTGGGTGCTCTCTGGTCCCTTAAGGGGGGAGAGGGGGAGAAGTGAAATGAATGTGAATTTGGTTGGCAGTGATGTGATAAAGGATGAAAATCATGGTAAGAAAGAAGAAGAGAGAGAGTTGGAAAAAAGTGTGAAGAAACTTTGGGACTTGGAAACAGTTGGAATAAGGGAGGAGAATGAAGTTCATGAGGCCTTGAAGGATAATATCTCATTTGACGGGGAAAGGTATAAGGTCGGACTGCCTTGGAAGGAAGGTCATGATAAACTCCCATCAAATTAATGGAACAGTTTAAAAAGATTGAAAGGACAGGTGAACAAATTGAGACAGGAACCTGAAAATTTGCAAGAATGTGATCGTATGATTAAAGAACAGCTAGACAGAGGGATAATAGAAAGAGTTTGCGAACCTAAAAAACCCGAAAATTTAGAGACAGTAGAAACTCATGAAGAAGAGAAAAAATCTGTTGTATTGATTGCAAGTGAGAAAGTGAGTGCTTCGGTTGGGAAAGTCATGACTGTTGAAGCATTTAGTAGCATACAGCACTTGTATCGAGTGACAGCATGGGTTAAGAGATTTGTTTCTAATTTAAAGGCTAAGCAAAGGGGGGTCCTTGTAACCAAAGGAGAGTTGACAAGAGATGAAATTGTGAATGCTGAAAGATTGTGGATCCTTGAAGTGCAAGGAAAGTTGAAAGAGCAGGACAATTATAAGGTGTTGGCTAAAGATCTGCAGATTGTTGAGTATAACAAACTCTTGAAATGCAAGGGTAGACTGGGGAATTCTGATTTGTGTTTTGATGCTAGACAGCCAATAATAATTCCCAGGCAGCATCATCTTACAAAGTTGATTGTTGAAGATTGTCATAGGCGTGTTCATCACAGTGGTTTGAGATCAACTTTAGCAGAAGTAAGATCTAAATTTTGGGTGCCAAGGGGTAGACAGACTGTGAAAAACATCTTAAGGGATTGTATTGTGTGTAAAAGGGTGCAAGGTAAAGCTTTTGAGACACCACCTGTTGCAGATCTACCTGATTTTCGAGTCAATGAAGCACCAGCCTTTGCAAATGTAGGTGTAGATTTTGCAGGACCTCTATATGTGAAAGAAAGAAAGGGAGTGATGAAGAAAGTTTACATTGTTATCTTTGCATGCTGTGTGACAAGAGCTGTACATTTAGAGTTGGTACCAGATATGACTGTTCAGGTTTTCTTGAATTGCTTGAGAAGATTTGCAGCTAGAAGAGGAACACCATCTTTGATTGTTTCAGACAATGCTAAAACATTTAAGGCTGCAAAAATATTGTTGAAGAACTTGTATAAAGATCAAGGATTTAGGGGGTACATAGCACAGCAGGGGATAACTTGGAGATTCAACTTAAGTAAGGCTCCCTGGTGGGGCTCGTCGTATGAACGGATGATAGGGACAATGAAGAGGTGTTTGAGAAAGGTTTTGAGTAATGCAAGAATGACATTTGAAGAGCTGCAAACTATCCTTGTAGAAGTCGAGGGAACATTGAATTCGAGGCCTTTAACTTATGAGTATGATGAGGTGGGAAGTGAAGTGTTAACCCCAACACATCTCATTTGTGGAAGGAGGCTTTTATCAATTCCTGATCATGCTGTAGAAGATGATGTTACAGACAGGAAGCTGTTGAAAAGGTTCAGGTATTTAGCTCGTAAAAAGGAGCACTTTTGGAATCGTTGGAGAAGGGAGTATTTAGCTGATCTTAGAGAGTACCAGAAAGGAACTAAGCAGATAAATGGTCGAGTAGTGAAAGTAGGAGAACCGGTCCTAGTGTATGAGGAGCATGTTAGTAGATGCAACTGGAAGGTAGGAGTTGTGGAAAAACTGATAGTTGGAAAGGATGGTCATGCGCGAGGGGCAAAAGTTAGATTAGTTGCAAAGGGTAAGCCAGTATATCTTGATAGACTGGTTCAGAAGTTATATCCTCTCGAGATTGAAGCTAAACAGGTAAAAGCAGGAAATGAAGTATCTATGGAAAAAAACCAGAATCAGATAGAAGAAACTATACAGTCACCTGAAGTAGTTAGAGATAGACCAGCTAGGCGAGTTGCGGCTTTGGACTCGGGCTGGAAGACTAGGGCTATGCTTGAACCCTAGGGGGTCAAGCAGGGGGGAGTATGTGGAGGAGTGTTCTGTATTTGAAAATCTACTGGAATAAATGTCAGAGCTGTAGTGATAAATTGATACATAAGTAAAACATTGATTGGTTTATTGTAGATGCATGTGACCTCTTGCGTATGTGTTTTTGGCACGGCTATAAGGTTACGTGCAGTTGTTTACTTCGTTGTCTGTTTGAGCTAGCTCGGCCGTGAGAGGCCGTACGATTGGAAAAGAATGGATTAGTCGAAGATACAGTCCTCTAAGTAAGTTGTCTTTGTCTCTGCGTCCTTCCTGCACTGGGGTGCGATATTTTGAGCAGGTGGATTGACGTTTCCACACCCACTTATGGGATGGTGCTCTAAGAACCTACTTACCATACAAGCTCTATTAAACCTCCAAGGTCTTATCTAATTTTGGACCTTCCAGAGGGAGGGGGCAAAATAGAGAGAGGACTTATTAGAGAGGGGGGCTTATTCACAAAATCAAGTGACAAGGACATATTTTGTAGCTTTTCAGTTCTTTTATTCCTTGCGGAATCAACATACAATTTTACCGCTAAAATACATAAATTCGACACAGTTTTTATTCCAAACCATACTGAAATTAACATGCAAGATTGTGTAGATGAATGAATGGAAAATAATTGGTAAATTCTAAAATTTTGGGGTCTTACTAGAGAGGGGGGACCTATTTAAAATTTTGACTCAGAGGAGAGGGCAGGGGCTTATTATAAAGGGGTCTTAATAGCGCTTTTACGGTATCCCAAACTGGTACAAGCCGATCAATGCCCATTCGTGTCGTCAATGACAACAACCTCGACTCACTTGTAAATTGTAAATGCGCCGGGGGGGGGACGGTGGGGGGAGCAAGCTCAAAATGTTCTAATCTCCTACCATATGATCTCATCAATAACCACAATGGGAAGCCTGCGCCCAGTCTGCTGCGTCACAGGCCAAACGAAAAGGAGGACGATTTACTCTACTAGCTCGTACGAAGATTTACTTTCTAAAGCTGGGAAATGCTTGATGAAAATGAGCCGTCTCAGAACTCTTTGTATTGAAATTTATAAAACTGTATCAAAACTGAATCCACCTTTCATGCAGGATATTTTCAAACTAAAACAAACAACAAGGTCAGAAAGAAACCCAAATGAATTAATTCATTACAGATCAAACCAAGTTACTTTCGGGTCGAAAAGTCTCCTATCATTAGGACCACAAATTTGGAATGCTTTGCCCAAAGAGATCAAATTAGCTGAAAACATTGAAATACTTAAGAGAATGTTAATATTCAACATTGAAAGAAATTTGTGCTCTTTAGTTCTGAAACTTAATTTCTAGAAAGGTTAACAGGCTTGGTCTCTAAGTCCTTATGTTTGAGTATGAAAATTGAACGAGACATCTGTCTTTCCTTCAACATTGGACGGCATGCCCCGCCATCCCTTGAGTTAGCCCCTGGTTGCTGGGTCTCGTCAATGTGTTTCTACTCCTCCTATTTTTTATGGGCACTGCTCTCAGGAGCTGTCAAGATTCATGTATGTAATCCTGGCCAAAAATAGGCTGGGACACCGGCAAATTTAAGTGCTTTGCGTGATCTTTCCACGAATATCCACACGAAAACATTGGTTTAGAACCTTTTGATCCCCCCTCCCTGCCCCCTATCTCAATGTTGAGAAGGTCGAATGAAGCGTAGGCTATCTCGACAAATTGTCCTGATAGTGAAGCGTAGCTCTAGAAATTGTCGTGATAATGAAGCGTATCTCGACAAATTGTCGTGATAGTGAAACGTATCTCGACAATTGTCGTGATAGTGAAGCGTATCTCGACAAATTGTCGTGATAATGAAGCGTATCTCGACAAATAGTCGTGATAATGAAACGTATCTCGACAATTGTCGTGATAGTGAAGCGTAGCTCGACAAATTGTCGTGCTAATGAAGCATATCTCGACAAATTGTCGTGATAGTGAAACGTATCTCGACAATTGTCGTGATAGTGAAGCGTAGCTCGACAAATTGTCGTGATTTTGAAGCGTATCTCGAGAAATTGTCGTGATAATGAAGCGTATCTCGACAAATAGTCGTGATAGTGAAACGTATCTCGACAATTGTCGTGATAGTGAAGCGTAGCTCGACAAATTGTCGTGATAATGAAGCGTATCTCTACAAATTGTCGTGATAATGAAGCGCATCTCGACAAATTGTCGTGATAGTGAAGCGTATCTCGACAAATTGTCGTGATAGTGAAGCGTATCTCGACAAATTGTTATGATAGTGAGGCGTATCTCGACAAATTGTCGTGATAATGAGGGGTATCTCGACAAATTGTTGTGATAATGAAGCGTATCTCGACAAATTGTCGTGATAATGAAGCGTATCTCTGCAATTGTCGTGATAATGATGCGTATCTCGACAATTGTCGTGGTAATGAAGCATATCTTGACAAATTGACGTGATAGAGGTATGAAACACAGCCATAAATCTGAAATGCAAACTATATTTTGTTTCATTATTGATATATTTAATGTGTAAAATGCTTGGCAGATTGAAGCCACCGTAGTAACCTTACTTTGTTCACTAATAGTTTTCATGAAAATCTACTTGTGAATTAATTGTTGTATGACAATCGTCCTGTATTTACATTGGTCATGAAGAGGATAAAAGTAGGACAAGCTAATATCATAAGAAGTCAGAGTCAGAAAAACATCACGATCACATTGTGACCGACCGTAAATGAAGATTTTCAAAGCAAAGGAACAACTTTTGACAAACCGTTAACGCATCCCGTTCCTACTGAAAAATGAATAAGGTTCCACCAAAGACATCTCTTTTCCATTAGGTTAACATTTTTTGGATTCTGAAGGCGATCATGCTGTAGATGCAATGGGGAATATTTGACCATCCATTTCGTTTTGAAGGGGCTCTGGTTCACTTGATTGGATTCTTCACCATCGTTCACAAAGGATCACGATAGAAATTCCCCAACACTATATTTAACATAATCATTCTGTAATCGAACAATTTGAAAACGAAATGATATGTCTCATTGAGAAGATCCTTACCTGAAGTGGGCTGAACAGGTTCCGTATCCCTAACAAATAAGAGTAACTCTGCAGACGCACTACCGATAACATTTTGCCCAGTGCATACGTAAATGCCACTATCTTCTGTGGTTGCATTTTGAATCTTGAGACGTCCATCCACTTTGACTGAGAAATGTGAAGGCCACTTTGCTGACAATCTACTCCATGCAATTGATGCTTTTGGAAAGGCATTTATAGAACAGACTACCTCTTTCAATTGGCCAGCTTCTTTGACAGACAGATGAGTATTGCTTAAAGTGATGCTGGGGGGTACTGCAAAGGTAGAAAAAAATGAATAACAGAGTTCCCTGGTGTTTGATATGTTGACCAGTCATGCTTCTATTGTACTAACATTGGCATTATGTAATACTCAAAGAAATCTGCTGAGGTTTGTCAATGGCTGAGAACCAGCTTAACTTTGAATCACTGCAAATTCATCTTCTCTACAAAACATGAATTTCTACTTGAAACTTCATTTTTTGAAATATTTAAGTTCAGGCTTAGGTGAACTGTGGTTAATCCTCCCTCTCTCATGCGAAGGAGCTATAGTGTCAATCCAGTCAAGAAAATGATGTCATCCCTTACACTTGCAGTTTGGAGCACACAGGCTGGCTTTGTTCGTTTCCCCAAGGTGGATTAGGTAGCTAAAGAAGGAGAAACGTTATGACCAATTCAGAGGAAAGGAATTTCACCCTAAGCATTTGTTGTTGAGCAACCAGGAAATGCCCTTGGCATCGTCATACCTAGGATCATCACCTTGGGAATTTGAATAGCAATAGTCTTTAGCGATAACCAAAAGGCATCATTAGGATTCTTGACTTGTGAGTTAGATTCGACCAATAAAAATGTACGTCTGAGCCATGTGATTTCGCTTGACCTATCAAAGGTTTTGCTACACACCCCAACTTCCCATGCTTTAAAATGTCCGGCACGCGGTCAAAAACCCCTCCTGGCTTTCACTTCGAGTTGAACAACACATAAAAATCTGAGTAACGATATCGGTTAAAGTCCCCACCCATCCTCTCCCTGAGTATCCTCAGAACTCTTAGACTGAGTGCAGGCCTTAGCGAACAACTACAGGGTGTCTCAAAAAAATTGTTCGACGTTTGATTAAATACTAAAAAATAACGAAACGCTGAATGGACCTTTGGTCAAGTCACCCTTGTCCTGAGATTTTGAATTAATTTTTGACAAAAGAATCTTGCAAATCCGATAAAAATTCATGGGGTTACAAGCTTTTGAAGTTAAGGTTTATACCAAAGCTGAAACCAGAGGCTTCGAAACGGCATTTTTGGTAAAAGTCCCATAGGCCGTCGTTTCTGTTACTTCTCAATTGTTTCAGGGCGAAACAAGTGGGATTCACACAGGTATTCGATAACCTAACTGTCAAGCATATGGATGCTTTGAGGAAACAGATTCAGTCTCTCGCCGATTTTGTTTTGAACCACTGTTTTTGGACCTATGCAATGTTAGGGAATTTTGAGAATGATCACAAGAAATAATTTACTTTAGAAGTCGTATTTGGTTTGCTCTGATATCAACGAGAGGTAAGACATTGGATAAGCTTCTCTTACCTCCGTCTTCGAGCTTTTTGCAATACAAGTAATCTGGGGGTCTCTGGTTTCAGCTATCGCATATTTTTGATCTTCGAGAGCTCGTATCTCAGTGAATTTTCAACCGATTTGCACGATTTTAGTCTCTAAAATTTTTTCATAATCTTAGGAACAGGGTTATCTTTTCATGAGCCTGTTCATGTTGTCCTTATTTTTCAATATTTAATCAAACGTCGAACAATTTTTTTGAGACACCCTGTAGAATTTCGCATGTAGTTTAAAACTTTATTCTTCTAGTTCTAGCCGTATCTCAATTATGAACTTTACCATGTAGAATGGACTTTATCACCGGATAGTTAGTGCCAAATGAAGTGCAAGTAGTGGTGGCAGGAAATACTGTAAAACTGTACTTTCTGTAGGAGATTACACTCTCCTGTCTCGCTAGTTCTTAATAATTACTGAAACACAGATAGACTTCAATAGAACACACTGTCTGATCATCGATAGCCATTTTCAATCTTCAATTTCAATCTATTACAGACATCCATCTCATGCCATTCAAGGTGCGGTCTGATCTATTTTAAAATTCATGTGATTTAACACAACATTCAATGCCATAAATGACTAATTTTTGACCAATAGGATTTTAACAAGTGTATAACATGATGCAAGTTCCTTTAGCAGATTCCTTCAGCACGTTCAAAATTGTGTTGATAGAAGGCGAAGCGAAACCAAATGGTAGATAAAATGAAACAACCTGTCGATTTGAAATGTTTATCCAAAAAATCTCATATATCAGACGCTCATGTGCTGTGGTACTCATGTGCTATGGTACTCATGTGCTGTGGTACTCATCAGGGTAACAAAAGACGATTGTTCAAATGAAAAAGTTACATTGTTGAGAGTTGAGAGTGAGAGTGAGAAGTTAAATTGTTTTTCTATTGCTGCTCTTCAAAGCCAATTAAAAACATCACCTTACGCTAGAAAAATTGGGAAGCCTTCTGCTTGATTTCAGTCCACAAGTTCTTTTTGACGCCATTGGTAAATTTTCCGACTTAATCATACCATTGGTTACTCGAACAATTTGAAAACAAAATGATATGTCTTATTGACAAAATCCTTACCTAAAGTGGGCTTATATTAACAGCTTCCGTATCCCTAACAAATAAGATTAACTCTGCAGATGCACTACCGATTAAATTTTGCTCAGTGCATCCGTAAATCGTCTCCAGGGCCATTTGTCATATTGGAACAGAGAACTTTTCCTCTATGTCCCAATATGACAAAAGGCCCTGGGAACAAGGTTGAGCGGCATAATCTGTAGTGGTTGCTTACGCATACTATGTCACGTGGACAAAATTTTTCGTATTTATAATTCAAGTTTCTTCACTTTCCAGATAGTTGAGATCATTACTTACTCAAAACTGAGATGTTTGCTGTTGCTCTCTCTGTCCCCATGAAGTTTTTTGCCAAGCATTCAATTTCGCCATGATCACGTGCTTTCACCTGACGGATAAGCAGCGTCGACTCATTCATAGTGGAAAATCGTGGGTCAGTTACATTGACTCTTACGTTGTTCAAAAACCATTCGATGTTTGGTTGAGGATATCCTATTGCTCTACAAATAAACTTCACATCTTGTGATAACAGAATCGCAGCACTTTGTGGTTTATTTACGATCGTTGGTTTATCCACAGTTGGTCCTGGTGGCCCTCTTGGACCTCTGTCTCCTTTTTTACCTTTTTCACCAATTGGTCCTGCTTCTCCTTGATCTCCTTTTGGACCTCGTTCGCCTTGGTCTCCTTTTGAACCCTTTGCCCCTTCAGCACCCCTTTCACCTTGAATGCAAGTGATAGTTTCGTTGTAGAAGCACTTTCGTAGCATATCTTCCTTGTATACCTTGAAGTATGACAACATTGCAGAATTAAGGCTCCCAATCAGCTCCAGTTGCTTAGACTTTATACTTCTTCTCTCTCTCTTCCATTGGTTTGAGTTTCCTGGAAGTAGATGATTGCTGTTTCTATCACAAAATGTGCCCTGTACCGGTCGAGTCTACTCTCCTCCGCGGACCACGGAACCGCGGACCACTGAACAACGGCACTAATAAAGAAAAACATTAAAGAAACCTCTCGAAGGAGAGTAGGTTGAGTCAAAAAGGTTAGCATATTTGACATGCTGTGGAATACAGAGTATGTGGCCGATATTCAAAACTGAAATGTTTATCTATCATTCAAACGCTAACTTTGATGTGAACTTTGTTTGGTAAAGTCACTTGTCGTGTAAATCTAAAAGCCAGGAAAATGCTGGTAATTAAGTGGTTTCTATGGGAACGAGAATTCCATGTTCGATTCTGGCCCATGATTCACTTGCCATTGAAAGTTACATTCAATGAGCATAGCCTGGTTCAGAAATATGATTTAGGTCTATGAAATGGCAAGTAGGCCAGAAGTGAGAGTGAAATTCTCATGTCCAGACAAACCTTTTGCCAGCATTTCCCTTATTTTGGGGTCTAAAAGACGAGCGATTTCACGGAACAAAATTTTTCTTATCTAAGTTAGCTTTTGACTAATAAATCAACTTTTCAATTTTGAACATTGGCCGCATACTTTTTAAGCAACAGCCCGCTAAAGATGTTAACTTATAACATATCACCCGTTACACGTTGGTATATGTAGCAGTAGCTGATTTTGCATCAATAGATTCTGAGAATCTGTTCCTTTTGATTGACAAGTCAGTGCAGGGGGGGGGGAGCTTGGTTGTATTTATTACACCCTTGTATATTTACATCCACCACAGTTTATTTCAATTGTCGTGTCAATTAAAAGCAATGGATTCTCAGATTTTGTTTATAGTAAATCATCTAATCATACTTAAAGCAAAATATAAATCATCATGTAATTTTTAATGTGATATTTATTCATAGTTATAAAGTTGCAAATCAGGTTGTTTTTAACGTTTGTTTTCTTTTTTTAAGTGGAATAGGCGCTAAAAAACAATAATATCTTGGTTGAAGCTTTAATCCTGTTAAAATGTTCGTAATAAAAATGAAATATTGTGGTATTCTCAGTAAGATTTTTCCTTACTCGGCATCCAAATAATAATTGATTTGATTTCGCATAGAAATTTTGAACCGGCTGCACCAAAAAACTAGTCACTTTCAACAGGCCACAAAAATAGTCCACAAAGGAGATTTTAAAGATTGATGATTGAATCTCTAGCTGAAATTCCAAGTTGTACGTTTTGAAACTGTTTTGGCCGTCTTCTTCTAGCGTCATAAGTGATTGCATTAACAGCCCAAATCGATCAAAACGCAATGATTATCTTCTAAAGGCTAAGCTATCGCACGAGTCCTTGTGCAGCTGTGCAGTCCTTTAGTATTGCTTTTACCCTTTGCTTTTGTGAAGGTGAACGTGCAGTTGCAGGTTTTAGCGCCTGGCGCTGGGATCGCAGAAGTAGCTAGGAATCGAGTTTGCGACCCCTTGTCATGGCGCTCAAGTGGTGGGGCCCTACCAGGTATCGAACCCACTCTGTCTGACTGTTCTGGCTGCAAGGTCAGAGGATTACACCACTGCGCCACAACACCTTAAATAGCACATTTATGCCCCATAAATGTTTTTTAACACATAGGCGGAGTTGAATTCACCTCACCCCTCTGCGTACGCCATTTCCCGTCTTTTGCTTCCCCCTTCCCAGCATGCAGTATGGTTGAGAGCACATGTAAAGTTAAGGCCATTCGTTCTTTGGCCACGTTTAAACCCCCCTCGTTAAGCAGTTTAAAAATGAAAAACTGAACTGAACTGAACTGAACTGAGCAGTCGTTTCCAGTTACTAGTGTAGGTAGTTTATTGTAGTTTAAGACAACTACTACAAGGACTACACCAAATGCTGTTACTACATCACGCTGAGGTGGAGGAAAATGACTGTTACTACCTCTCGCTGAGGTGGAGGAGAGATACTACGTCGCACTGCAGTGGAGGAGAATGACTGACCACCTCTCGTGGAGGCGCAGGAGAAATACTACCTCTCACTGCGGCGGAGGAGGATGACATTCACTACCGACAACAAGACGTTATGGTACTTAATGAGTATAATCTATATAGAGAGTTGTACAATGCTTTATTTTTCGGATACGACCCCTGGACCGCCACTGAATTGTCTCTTTGCAAGGGTTCTCCGTGGGTTAATGTCGCATTTCTGTGGCGAGAAAATGGAACTGCGGCTTGTCAAAAGTGAATGGTATTCTTTCGCAACCAGTGTAAAAAATCAGCTAAGAATCTTTGATCGCTGACATTATTTCATACCTGTATATCAATGTCAATGTCATAAGCTGCGCAATTTCACCATGACAGTTAAATGTGTCTGCTGTCACGGCGTAAAACCTTCATATGATTGTTTCAATACGAGAATGGTAAAGCCACAACTTAATTTACAACGGAAAAATGCCAGTTCAAAATTCTCAGTAAAAGCATGACAATGCATGCCGTGAGCATAATGAGAATACTGTCAAAAGTTAAGTGCGGTAGTAACTTATTCCTAATGTCCTTTGGACTTTCATCTTCGCTGTCTTTTACTCAATCTGAATTCAAAAATCTTTTTAACCATACTATTGCAATATTTTGATGTGTAAAGATTTTTGTAATGTTTCTTTCAAATGTTTTATGCTTTTAGCACAGATAACTAATTTAAGACTTTTAGCACTTTCTTTCATATCTAATCCTTGTTTGTACGTAAGAAGGTTCGCATAGGCTATTTGCTGCCAATTTATGTATATACTACATATGCTGCTGGAAGGGCAACATCTCTTTTAAAACTATGATCCAGAATCAGATATTTTCCAGCCAAGAGTTTCGCAATTGTTTTTTCTCTTGAATGAAATGTGGTTATCACCTCGGAAATAATTTTCTCCATTCGTAATCTATTAAAATTAACTAATCCAAGATACGTAAATATTGTACTGGTCTTGATCTAAGGAGACACGAGGTCATCTGGCCTACACCAAGAACAGTACTTACAATTTAACAACTACAAATTCAAGACTAAAGACAGGTAAAGCAATGCAAGGAGCAAAGAGACCACATACAAACATTCAAAAGTAAAGAAATGGACTGGGTAGTTCCACACCAAACTAGACTCCAATCAGTTTTTTACCATCAAGTCGCAACTAGCAGGTACAATTACGATGAAAGTCAAGAATTTAGTAGTGATTAGTTTACACGTATTCATTGTTTCTTTTTTGTGCCTTGTCCTAGTAGTGTTAGAGAGTGTTAGTTGTTTCTTGTTATATGTAAGAACATGGGGCAGCCATGCAATTTTGCTCCTTATTGTCCCTGTATGTGCAGTTGTATAGTATTGATATGTAGAGTAGGCAAACATGTATTCTAAGAATTTTATATGGATATATAAAAAAGTAAAGATAAACCATTAGAAAATTTGATTTGATTGGTGTGGAACTGTAGAGAAGATAGATTTGATGTTGTATATAATTATACAAAGACAATCTTCACATCAATAGCGCATCAGATATTCTATTTTCATCCAGTGTCACATTTATGCATGAGGAATGAAATGCTTTTATGCCCTACCTGCAATGGTGGACTCAATTTCTTTCCTCATTGCCTTCATTTCCACTTTCATTTGATCAAGTTGCAAATGCAATCTGATGTTCATCACCAATAATCCTGCAACGGCAGTCACTATAAAGGTCGCAATCAGTAACAACAGGATGCAAATAAAAGATTGATTATCTTTTAATGCCTTTTTCGCTTCCATTTTGCGACTTGTTGCTACGAACGTCAGGCAAACACTAAACAGCTGAAAGCATTGAACTTTGTACCTAACAAACTATAGGATACTGTGTGTCCCCAGAAAAATTATAAGCGTTTGAACTGTTCCTGTGGAGAAGCTTTTGTTTCAAAATCTTCATTTTCAGCTTATGGCTAGATGAGGTCCCAAATTAGATTTTGCGACCTTGCATGTCTACATCGGGCTTGTATTTCGAAAAGTCATTCACTAAAATAGGAAAATATCTGAAGCAACTGAAGACAGAGAGTTCTTGAATTGTGCAGTTTCTATCTGTGTGTGATTTGTAGAAGCCCTTGAAGCAGCTTAACAATTCGTCACTTTATCCAATTAATGTGATAACTTGATTGATCAAGAAACTTTTAACACAATTCGAATGTTTGACCTATACAAGTACTGTCAAACTACGCATAGCTAATAGCAGCATAATTCAATAACCATCTGCCTTAGACTAGACTGCCTCACGAAGGTGCTTATTTAAATAAATTTCTCTGTGGATATACAGCCAATGTTGAAAATTTGATATCGCGAATTGTAAGTTAAGATCTCATCTATGTCAAAATTTAGAATGAAAATGTTTGGAATTAAGGCTCCTTAGCAGGAACTGTTCAAACGCTTATACTCTTTCTTGGACACCCGTATTTTATGCAAGTCTCAATGTGGGTGACAAGACATGAACAGAAAACCATTCGAAGTGCTTCATATTCATGGAAACATGTGAGTCCAGCCTTCTGGCAAGTTTTATGAAAGCATTCCAGATTCAAATATAATTGATTAATGGTTCTTCAGAAAGTCTTTATCTTTCTGTGCTACCGGTAGGACCAAAATTCTCTTTTGAAGCTTCCTTTTCTAAGAGATCTTGAAAAGTTTGACAGCAACGGACGAAATTATTCACACAGCAATTTGATTTACACTGACAGCTGGAGTTACGTAGAACCCTCAAAAAATAGATAACTCAGTATGGATATAATTAGAATATTCGTCTGACAATTTTCTTCCCACAATGTTAACGTGTGCTTGGAAATTTTCCTTTTGAGAAATTTCCTGGATCTAGAAGATCAAGTAATTGATTACAATCTTACCATCTTTAGTTCAGGGTACATGTGTGCCTTTGTGTAGACTGGCTGTACTTCTAGCGCTTGCCTTATAAACCAAACCTTGCTCTTTGTAAGTGGGAGTCTTAGTCATTGCAATTATGTACCACTCCTCTGGCATTGAGTGAATGGGCTAAAGAGGTTTATCTTGAGCAGAAATTTCAACCAGTTAACAAATCTAGTAAAGTTTCGTATGACTTTGGTCATTCTGTTTCTTATGTTTGTTTTGATGAATCAACAAATTTAACTAATCTAATTTTATTCCTCTGCCCTATCCCCAAGAGCATTTTGAAGTATTTAGAAACTTGACAAGCAGACTTTCAAGGCTGGTTTCATAGTGGCATGATCTTGCTATACTATACTTGTTATACTTCAGACTTTGCAGGCAGTATACCATTTTTAATATGAACTTTGTAAATTGATCTGAATTTTGTAATTTTATTGACTTGTTTCCCTTGTATATATTTCATGTAAGATTGTATTAATTTGTTGGCTTGAATTAGCTTGTTTACTTTCATATAGCTATCGAAGTTGCCAACTTAAAGCAAATTTATGATGATAATATTATATCACCATTGCAATATATATTCCTTAGAAACATTGTTTCTCAAATAGAATATATGCCGGCTGTATATAAGAGGAAATCCAAGGCATGAAATAAAATAACGAGACGCCCGGGTGACTAGACTTGGGACCGTAAATACAATATAACTTCTTCTTCTGGATGCTTATTATGACGATGTTGAAAACTGCAGCAACATCAAAATTTCATCAGGACCATACCAAGTGATCCAGAAAAAATTCAGGAGTTTCCAAAATCCATGCTACCTGGATTACTGGGTGGATCGGAATGGAATAGATTCTCTCTGATAGCCAAGTGACTGAAATGTTCTTCTGATGTTTGATGAACGGAGTTCGGCTAATGGAGTGGGGGGGGGCATTTTTCCTGTGCACCATGTCTTTTTTGTCATGGGTTGAAGGGAGTGGTGAAATCAATTGGAAGTCTTACAGGGAAACGAGGTCAAAGCTTTTCATGCATCAGGACAGGAGGTGTATGACTATTTAGAGATTGTAGCATGTGTTCTAGACCATCACCAAATAGGAGAGCCTCTCCTCCTTGATGATGGTCTGGAACACAGGCTAAGAGATCGGCCCTACAGCGGTTTTAGCACGCGTGGTTGCTGTGATAAATGTTATTGCATCGCCCGCGCGATAAGCTTTATCGGATAAAATGGTTCATGAGGAACTGATAAATGTTTGAGATGAAACAGGTTGCAGTTGGCGATCGTCGAGCCATAAGGAAGGCATCATGCTTAGAAAGTCATCCGCGACAAGCCATACCCCCTGTACTTAGGGATCAGTTATCCAAGAACCCATTCCTACCCCATTTTGAAACTTTGCTAGTTTAAGGGGCACATATAGACCTATGTCTGGATGAACTTTGTAGAAATTTGAAATTGCATCCTGGTCAGGGGGTCAATTTGAAAAGTTCGATCAACTTTTCACTCATGACACGGGACATTGACTAGTTTTTGAGTTTATAAATGAACTCAGGAGCTCAAAAGCTTTCAGATAACACCAAGATCATCCCTATCAGACATACTTGAGTAGATTTTCACACTTTTAAGTGTTCGCAATTAGCAAATAAGGGCAAAATTTTAATTAACGAGTTGAGATAATGAAACAAATGCGGGGAAATAATTTGTCTTATTGATTATTGATACAACTGAAGACGGCTTGTGAAATTTTGTTTTTGGTCTGGTTACACTTGGCACGGAATGTCCCTGTTTTGTATTGCTTTTCCACTGACCCATTTAAAGTACGGATAAGTTTAAAACGGGTCTCAGAGTAGGAGTGGATCAGTTTTAACCTGGGTATTTTTTAACTCACTTGTGGGATTAGTGGAAATGCATTGAACGGACAACCTTCAACTGTGCATGGTCCCCTGTACATCAGTTATTCTCATCGAGGGGCTGCCATGGGTAAAACAGATAGAAGATACAAATATAAGTAAAATAAACCCAGTTGCAACAGCAATGACATGCTTTACTTTTGGCACTTCAAATTAAAGTTGAAACGACGAAAAGGGGCAATAAAACGACTAAAATCACTAGGTGGGAAAGACTGAAAACGAAGAAAAACGGACTCACTAAGGGCCTGTTTACACGAGCCCGGGTTGGCTCCAACCCGCCGCAGAGGGTCAGCCCTTTTCCAGTCAAATCCCTTCAAACGTTTACACGAACTCAGCAGCCAGCCCGGGTCAACCCGCCTAGGCGGGTAACCCTTCTCGAAGGTAGGGTTGACCCGTTGAGACGGGTTGGCTTTTTGTAGAATTTTTCCATGTGAAGGCGGGTCAGCTCAGCCCGGGCTCGTGTAAACGCTTCGAATAGCCAACCCGGGGTCATTTGAACAAAAGGAACAATCATGAAAACAAAAGGCAATTAAAGAGGCAACTTGCCACGTGCCAACTAATGCAACTCACAGAGCTGCCCCGGGCTGGCTTTTTACCACGCCACAGAGCTGCCCCGGGCTCGTGTAAACAGCAATTTTTTTCAATGAGGCAGTAAGAGCTGACCCGGGGTGAATACTAGGGCCTAACAAGCAAAGTTGCCCAACTCACTCTAAGAACGGATTGCTTTAATCCGTTTTTATTTTAACCTGCGCTGGTGGAAAGACAGCCTCTATTGGATGTCAGCTGCACATTTATTGCTATATTGCATATTGGATAGAGAAACTTTAGTATTGAAAAAGATTTAAGGCGCGCATTGTTGTGTGTGAGGGATTCTTTACGGATTCATGTAGAACGCGAACAAATTACACAAATAGTCTTTTGTCATCAAGCCAGATCTTGGATGCTGCCAATTTTCAAATTCCTGAACTCTTTTTTTGGTGCATCCAACATTGAATTTTCCATAATTCAAAAATGTGTTGGTAACAGACAAATTAATTCAAGGAGGGCGAGACCAATCTGACGTTATTAATCAAAATCGAAATAGCAAAATTATATCTTTCCAGTATTAGTTTCTTTTCACTGTTTCAAAATTGCCTCCCACGACTTCCACAGTGACTTCAGGCATGCATTTCTCGACTCGTTAAAAAAACTGTATCTTCCATGTGCAAAAAGTAAATCTTAGTTATTCATTTAACTACCGGTCAGCCAGAAAATGTTGTCACATTTGAAGATTTGGACTTTTGAACAGTTCCTGCGAAGGAGCCTTGCATAAAATATTTGCATTTCTAGCTTATGGCATAGTTGAGATCTCAACTTAAGCCTGGTTTCCATTAAGCCTGGTTTCCATTTGATCGTTACAATCGTTTGGATCGCTGTGAACGACTCCAGCGATCCGGATCGTTGTGATCACTGGTGGATCGCTGGAATAAAACAAGGTTCTATCCTAGCGATCCTAATCGTTGCGATCCTTAGGTTCGTTTGCGCATATTTCCATGAGATCGCTGGAATCGCTGGAGTCGTTCACAGCGATCCAAACGATCGTAACGATTATATGGAAACCAGGCTTTAAATCGCAAAGTGTCGCAGAGTGTCGCAGAGTGTCGCAGAGTGCCGCAGAAATTTTGCTTGCTGCATTTTGTAACTCCCTGCGACACGATGTATCCATTGGTCACAGAGTGTTGCAGAATTTTTGCGCCATGTTTCAATGACAATAACATCACGTGCCCACAGCTAGAATGAAATCACATGAGTCTATTGTTCTCGGATCACAATCAGTCGCAGAATATTAGGACAGGCGTTTCCATTGATCGCAGTGTGTCGCAAAGTGTCGCAGAGATAGAAAATTTTCTATCTCTGCGATACCGATCGCAAAGTGTCGCAGAGTGTCGCAGCACTTTAGTACAGCAGTTTCCATTCGTCGCAAAGTGTTGCAGAACCAAAATTCTGCGACACTCTGCGACACTTGCGACACTTTGCAACACCTTGCGATTTAATGGAAACCAGGCTTTAGATTTGGCGACCTTGCGTGTCCAAGTCCTGTTTGCGCTCGAAGAGCAATTCACTTAAACTGGCAAAATTTCTGTGCAATTTTGGAAAAGCTTTTGAAGCAGCTCAACATTGCATTATCTCTGGCAGTTTTCGAGCTATATGGAGGTAGAATTTACTCTTCACTTGTTCGGTATAGCTACTGTGAACTACCCCTTCTGTAAATCACAAAGGAAAAGAAGTTAACTCTGAGTAAGGCTCGCTGATCAATGGGACGAGCGAAGCGTTTCGGCGCGTGCGCCAATGCACAAAGGGAATTGAAGGATGATCCTGAAATCGCCATTGCCCATAATCCAAAAACGTTAGACGGGGATGTAAAAAACTTTCATTGATAGCATCTGGAACGATCACTAATTCAAAAGCGCAATATGACCGAGCAACTACAACTGTAACGAAACTTGGGTGAGAACGATCCGTTGTCACTTGACCCTGTTCTCGTTACTGCAGGCGTAGAAAGTTAAGGACTAAAGTGTAAATGCATCTTCTCTTAACATTCTTCTAATTGACATTGTAGTTTAATTGTTCAGGAAATTCTTAAGAATAGAAGTGTTAATGATTGATCTGACTCAAAATACCTTTAAATTACGCTAAGAAATATCTGCATAATTCAATGACGATCGATCTGTCTCAGGCTGCCTCAGAAACTTTGCCTATTTAGGTAAATTACTCTGCGAATACAAATCCGATTTGAACGTGCAAGGTCGCACAATCTGAGTTAAGATCTCGTCTCATAAACTGAGAAAAAAAGTTTTTGAACTTCAAACGAACTGTTCAAACGCTTGTAATTTTTTAGGACACCCGGTGTTTTTTCAGCAACTGATACGAATGGAAAATTTAACCAACAGCCAAATACTTTGGAGATACGACATATTGATCGAGGTAGATAGAAAAGGCACAGTGTATTTGAAAAAGTTTTCCATTCACCAGAAAAACCAAGAATGGTATCAAAGAAGCAAGCCTGGCTTCAATCAAGTTGTGACGGGTCACTATCTCACTTCAAATGTGGGAGACTCTCAAAATGCATTATTTTTCACATCTCTCACAGAATTATTTCTGAAACATTCTATTTATTTTTGAAATTTCGTTCGTTCAAGTATGTCGTTACATTTAAATGTCATTCTTTACGCACATTTAAAACGCATTTGGTGATTTTAAAGATCCGTACCCCGTACCAGCATATATGGTAGTTAGCCCGCCCCCCTCTCCTGGTTAAAGAGAGCTACTTACAGTAGTAAAGTTTGTGAAATGTGTATATAACTTACTCGTTTATAAACAGGTTGTCCGAAAAGAATTGTGCCCATTCGTTTGGCTAATGTGGAGGAGCTGAGCTGTGGCTTTAATTATCTTGGGTTTTACACAGTTGCATAGGTCAAGCTTCAACAAAGGCTTTTTTTCTTTGTTTGAGTCAATCTGACATGAGGTTGCTGAAAAGAGGTTGCTGATTTATGGGAGAGGAAAGGCAACTTGATTTTTGATATTGCTGAAGAACAATAGAAGAACCTGCCTTGAAACAACCACTCACTTTTGTCTTTTCTGTGCCACAAATCAGCAACTACTTGTCACTCACACTGACTCCAACAGGGTCTCAAACTCTTATGTTGAAGCCTGACCTATGCAACTTTATAAAAACTGAGACAAAAAAAGCTAACAGCTTCTTTACAGCAGCCACCCACACTGGTTACAATCATTTACCGCAACCTGTTGAGGTGAGCTAAGAACATGACATATTTTTGCATCCATGAATAATCGATGTTTGTATGTGCTGTAAATGTAATGCTGTAAATTCCTTTTGCAATACATTATTATAGTAATTTTATCCAAAATCTTGTACGAAAAGCTTCATTGGATGCTGCAAGAAACGTACCGTAAACAGGGAACCAATCAGGGATGCCGGAGCGATAGTAGGGCAAGGGGGTCGAAGGGGAGCGCCCGAAGGCGCTCCCTGCTCTAGACCGATGACGAGGGAAGCGATTCCGAAAATTGGGTGGATCTGGGGTCCTACCCCGGAAAAATTTTTGCAGTCACACCCTTTAGATTCACTTCAAATGCTATGAAAAATATTCTAACTGATGTAAATGATGTTTTCTTGTGCATATTTGGGTATGACCAATTCAAGTTGCAATGATTATTCAACTTAAGGGTTAACTGCATGGTTTTTATAATATCGCATCGACCGTTGTTAAAGAAATACGTTGTTCCATTAAAGGGGCACTCTTGCCCCCCTGCGCCCCCCTATCCGGCGTTCCAGGGACCAATGAACTGCTCAAGGAAGTGCAAAAATATTTGATACCGACCACCAAGATTCTAACTTTGTTTTAACACCTTTGTTCTTGCTATATAACATTGGGATTCTCTTGAAGCAAGATCTAAACACGAGAAATTCTTTTAAGAGCCAGATCTAGGATTGTCAAATGTCTTCTTTTTTAGGCTGTAATTGATTTGCCCTGATTTAGGCAGAATTTCATCGAAGCATGAAAAGAGATGTGGTTCCGATTGATTTGAACAAACGAATTTGGAGCGTTCTTTGCAACGTATGATCTTTCGTATCTGCAATAAGAGCAAACTTCTTCAGAATAATCATTACATTTTGAGTGTTTAACAAAAGCTCAAAAGTAAGTAAGTAAGTGAAATTTCATTCGCCATTAACGAATATTTACAGTGGAGCAAACTAAAAAGCTATTTTGAGAAAGGTAGCAAAACCTATATTTTCAGATTATAGAAGATAAAAGCAAACTAGCTACATCTTCAATACAAATTCAAAATACGAAGATTGGGATAGCAACATAATTCCCAAGAAAAGACTTTATTCCCAAACAATATCCCTTTTAGTATCTTTCAGTGCACCAGAAATACCAGGTGTCTCGAAAAAAAACTTTCCCTATTTGAGCTGCTATTTTAGTAAACGTGTGTTTTATTTGATAAGGATTTTAAAAGAAATCTATTACACAATGCTCAACTTAGATTTGTTTCATTTCTGTTTCTAGGCGCATTAATTTTGCATAATTATTTTCCTGAAAAACACAATACCAGAATTGCTCAAGAAAGAGCTTAAATGGTTTATCAATATAATCGTTAAACCCTCACCTCCAAATCCACGGAAATTCTGTTTTTCAACTAAATTCCAACAGTACGGAGCTTGAACTCCATAAAGGGACCCAAGAAAAATCATATTTGTCTCCTTTGTCCGCAAGAAACACGATTGTGCTTGATGTTCGAAGATAAAGTTTAGTACACAAGACAAGGTCCTGTAGTCCGCACTTTAGCGCATTGCTGACTTTGAATACCAATTCAAGAAATTGACAAGCGGTTGTATGCCTTCACACTTGTCATGTAAAGCATGGAAGGACCGGAACATATCTCCATCGCTAGATTTCCCACCTTTTCGAGAACTTCTCCAGTATAAGATTTTCGAAAAATCCACATTTTGGAGGTCTTTTGATGAGCAACCAAATTGCGCAAAATTATATGGATCCAAGTTAGCCTTTAAGCAAGAGATTGCCGTTTACATCTCTGAAACAAGGCAGTGGTTCTTGTTGTGGAACTGTTCAAACAGGGAAAGTTTTTTTGGGACACCCGGTATTTGATAATGCAACCTTTTTGGTTTGGTTGTTGGATTGCTAAGGTGTCTCCAAGATTTGCTGCAAAATGAGCCAGGTAGAGGTTGCCAAGAGCGGCTGCATAAAAGCCATTTGCTGCTTTAGATTTGAAATTTTGACGCATGTAATAACATGTGCCGGAACGTAGTGGGAAACGTTATAGCTGAAGACAGATTATTCAGCGTGCTGTTCTTAATCTCTGTTTGGATAAGAGGCTTAGATTCTGATCCATATTTTTGTAAAGAACGGATTCCCAATTATGTCGATACTTTTGATACAACCAGTTGTTGTGACGTCATAGTTTTCTTGATCCAATTGTTACGCTTTTTCGTAGGAATTGGTGCTGGGGAAACTGAAGATGGCAAGATTTGAAAGGTTTGTCGACTTATCAACCTCGGAATAATGGTCACACAGTAACATGAATGGAGGAAAATAAATTCAATTTTTATTCATTTGTAACTTGTTACCTTTTGCTAGACTCTAGTATTTTTATTATTTTTGTTAGGCTCTGGGACCCATGGTAGGCTAAAGTTACGAGATAAGCCTTATTTATGATTCTAAAAATGTTATGGAAAATTATTCAGAAACTTATTACATCAGTTCATCTAATCTAATAATAGGACACATGAGGATAACTTGGATAGGACCACGTCCCTTGTTTGTATGGTTCATAGTTCAAAAAACATTTGACGCACCGCACGAGAAGACACATAGAAAAAACATTAATCAGTTGTCATAGATTTAACCCTATTTTAACCGGGGGGGGGCCTTTTTCGCCCCCCCTCCCGAACTTTTTTTAATAGCTCCTAAACGATGATAGCTATGGCACTGAAACTTGCTGACTTTTCCTAAAATTTAACTGACAATCAGAAAATAAAAATTTCAATGCCTATTGAAACGTGACCACCAGATGCCCATATTCGGAGAGTGGTCACAAAGAAAATCGTGAAAACTGCTCTAGTTTCTTTATTTTGTGCCGAATCTCGTCAATATATATGCCATTCAATTTGTCTCGATGAGTGCTTTCATTTGATATATAATTTATCTATATTTGCTGACGTCAGCAATTTATAATTTCTATGACGTCATACATCTTTATGACGTCATATTTCTAATGAATTAGCAATTCTCATATGAAAAATCATGTAATGACTTGAAATATTGACAAAACTATTTGATTTCACTCAAATTATGTGAAATTGATGATGTTTAAGCATTATTTTTGAGGAAACAATTTTGCATTGAATCGAATTACCGTTATTTATTTAGTTAATTAATTAGGAACCACAAATATTCATACAAAACTGAATGAAATCTCAAACTAAGTCTATCAAGTAAATATTTGGATAGTTTCTAGCCTATTTTAGCCAGTTGTTTAATGTAAATCTACTTGTTTTTCCTGATAGCTCAATTTCCTCAAAATTAGCCCTATTTTTGGTTGCCTAGCAACCAATCACGTGATTAAAAATTAATTGGTGCTATTTTTGGATTCTCCTTTGTTTAATTATAAGACAATGCAAGTTTCATTGTCATAGCTATTATAGTTCCGAAGATAATTACTGGGGGCGAAAAACGCCCCCCGATAGAAAATCACTTGTTTTTCACCCGGTTAAAATAGGGTTAAGAAAAGAAACTAAAGAAGTGAGAACCGAGGGAATGGCAACGCTAGCATTCGAAGAGGGTTTGGGTACCTATGGGATTCAATTTTAAAGAGGCTATGATTGTAGCTGCTTGTAATGCTTTCCAAAGACAATCTTTGCGGGAACATCGTGAGAAAAATTGCTTTAATTTGTTTATATGTATTCAAAAGATAAATTTACAATTTACGAATTACCCTACGATTACGAACGAGCAGCATACAAGTCAAATCTTTCAATAGGGCACAGGGAAACCCATAAATCTTCCAATTTCACGCTTATCAGCCAATGGTGTTGCCGTATTCTCGTCACATGACCGAAAATAAGCTCTGTGAGACGAATTTTCGAGTACCCTTACGAAAATCAAAATGGACATTCGAGTAATAAAGATACAGAGCTGCTTTTGCCACAAGTCGATTCTACAGGCCCTATTCCATATTTCACATTTTGCATTTCAATAAAATCTCATCAGGGATCAGCACTACATCGAATTTCATGCATCCGAAAATAGGCCTATGTTCAAATATCATTTGGGAACGCAACAAATAAGATATAGCTTCCAAAATTTCACACCTTACGTGAATTATAATAAGGAATAAGCTGAAGATGTTTCTTTGCTTCAGTTTCCCAAATCCTTGACGAGTCTCAGCTATTTGCGACGAAGAAAGCTCTTGGGCCTACCTGCATCCACTTCATAATGCCATTATTCTGTTTCAAATCGGCTTCTTTGCTGTAGCAAGGTAGCAGAGCTATTCACCAACAACATAACACCAATTTCCATTATTCTCCACTGAAAAATTGCCATCAACTTTGGTAAAACGCGATGAACTTTCAACAGCTCTTCTCCACACTATCTAATCCAGTGTGCTCACGTGGAAAAAATTCTGCTATTGTCAAAGCGCTCATGATGTCATGGTCAAGAGGTAGGTCTCGTATCATTTCCTCTCTACAAAGATTGGCCTTTGTTTTAGTACGAAAAAGTGGAGGGGATTGAGGCCGGGCTTTCAAAATTATCTTTATTTTCTAAAAAAAGGAAAATGATGAATGCATATTTCAAATGAATTTGAATTATTCAAATGATAGGGGGCCTAGGTATCTTCGCAAGCTCCAATACCCTTTAACTTCCATGAAAAAACTCTCATATTCATTCAAATTATTTTGAAATATGCATTCAACATTTTCCTTTTTTTAAGAAATACAGATAATTTTGAAAGCCCGGCCTCAATCCCTTCCACTTTTCATACTAAAACAAAGGCCAAGTCTGAGAGAGGATGATACGAGACCTACCTCTTGACCATGACATCTTGAGCGCTTTGACAATAACAGAATTTTCTCCACGTGAGCACACTGTTTCAAAATTTGGAATAGATAGTGTGGCGAAGAGCTGTTGAAAGTTCATCGCGTTTTACTAAGGTTGATGGCAATTTTTCAGCGGAGAATAGTGGAAATTGGTGTTATGTTGTTGGTGAATAGCTGTGCTACCTTGCTACAGCAAAGAAGCCGATTTGAAACAGAATAATAGCATTATGCAGTGGATGAAGGTAGGCCCAATAGCTTTCTTCGTCGCAAATAGCCGAGACTCGTCAAGGATTTGGGAAACTGAAGCAAAGAAACATCTTCACCTTATTCCTTATTATAATTCACGTAAGGTGTGAAATTTTGGAACTTATATCTTATTTGTTGCGCTCCCAAATGATATTTGAATATAGGCCTATTTTCGGTTTCATGAAATTCGATGTAGCGCTGATCCCTGATGAGATTTTCTTGAAATGCAAAATGTGAAATATGGAATAGGGCCTGTAGAATCGACTCGTGGCAAAAGCAGCTCTGTATCTTTATTACTCGAATGTCCATTTTGATTTTCGTAAGAGTACTCGAAAATTCGTCTCAAAGAGCTTATTTTCGGTCATGTGACGAGAATACGGCAACACCATTGGCTGATAAACGTGAAATTGGAAGATTTATGGGTTTCCCTGTGCCCTATTGAAAGATTTGACTTGTATGCTCGAACGAGCTACGATACAATACTACAAAACGATACCAAGGGGAGCAAAAGATCATGACTACCCAGGGCCATTCACATGAAGATTATTAATCTAAAATACAACTAAATACAATTACGAAAAGCTACAAATGAACAAAGGAACAGAGAAATGAGACTCAATGACAGGTAACTTTGCAAAAATGAACGTGGTATGGTGGATGATTTGGCTTAATTTAATCGACCGTTCGTGTGAATGAACAGTGGAGTCAACTTGAGTATATTTCTGTTGGCGTCACTGCCGTCACTGTTGGCGTCACTTTTATCACCAAATGATAAAAGTTGCGTCAAAACTTTATTTGAAAGATCGATATATCCAAATGGTCGTAGCAAGGCAAAGACTCCAGCGAGAAGGTTTGGACATTGAGGCCCCGTTTACACGATACCGTTTTCATTTCATATCGGATTGGTTTCATATCGGATTGGCCTTCTGTTTACACGATACCGTTTTCATTCCATATCGGATTGGCCTCCTGTTTACACGAGAACGCACCAATCCAATATGCTTCATACCGTTTTCGCGTTTTCAAATGAAAACGCTCTGAAAGTGGCATGAAACCAATCCGATATCGTGTAAACGGTCGAATCCGATATCAACTCAGTACGGAACCTCATTATCAATTCTACTAGCCTCGAATCCATTAGGGGAGCTGCGCAGAATGCGCAGTGGAACCATTACCGAATGCGATGAAACCATTACAGTGCAAGGCGAAACGGTATCGTGTAAACAGAACCCCAATCCGCTATGAAATGAAAACGGCATCGTGTAAACAGGAGAAATTTTCATATCGGATTGGGTAAGGCAATCCGATATGAAATGAAAACGGTATCGTGTAAACGGGGCCTGAACCTCAAACGAAGCGCAAAGCAACAAAAAGTGCTTCGTACTCTCAATACCATCGTTAGTTAGGCACATTGGATTTATCGTATCCCGAAAATTGTGCTTGAATTTGTGAAGGCTTAATTTGCTAAGGCCCATTCTAAGTTGAGTAACATAGGATAAGCCTGTTGGGTCATGAATTCCAAAGACAGACCCCGGGAGGGGGGAAACTACCATATATGAAGGTACGGGATGTGCCATTTTTAGGGGTGCCTTTTTTCGAGCAGAAAATAAATTTTGGGGTATCATTTTTGGTAAGATCACAAATAGTCATAAATTTTGGGGTGTCATTTTAGAAAAATAACTCTTTAGGGTATTGACTTTGATCAAATTTTACTTACTTGGTTAAAATTTTGGATGGCTGTCACAATTTTAGGGTATACATATTCAATGGCCTTATCATTTTCGCGAAAATTTATAAATTTTAGGATGCGATTTCAGACGTCAAATGGCACACCCCCGTCACCAGCCTATTGAAGTTGCCCCCCCCCGGGAGATAGACTGAGCAGGGGGCGAAGTTTCGAGAGCAACTCTTTCTTGAAAATAGCTACTGATGGTATAGTCATGAGCGTTAGGACACCCAGTGTGTAGCTGTTAAGATTTATATTAGTAGCGAGCCACCTTAACTTATTGTTTTTTTGTGTCTTGAACTTGTTTTCACTTCGTACACGACCACCTTTCAATGTTTCGTAATTTTGAAATTTTCAGTAGTGAGCCACCTTAAGTGAAGATCCACCTTAACTCAGCTTTACGAGTTAAGGTGGATCTTCACTTAAGGTGGCTCACTACTGAAAATTTCAAAATTACGAAACATTGAAAGGTGGTTGTGTACGAAGTGAAAACAAGTTCAAGACACAAAAAACAATAAATTAAGGTGGCTCGCTACTAATATAAATTTTAACAGCTACACACTGGGTGTCCTAACGCTCATGTTCAGACAGGCAATTTGGATAGATGCTAGATTTGAGCTTTATCTGTCCTTGCCCTTATTCGCCCAATGGTACCCTGATTGCGAAGTGAGTACGGTGATTGCTGAAGTTGTGGGATTGCAACCGTAGTATATTTAGGCATCAGGTTATTCATCATTTTGTAAAACAATGTAAGGCGTCCACTCCGTCTTCTGGAACTCAATGACTTCTAACCAAGCTCAGCGTACAGCTTCTCTCGTGATTTTCCCCTCCATGTTCCTGTAATAGCAAGGGCAGCAGAATACTGAACAGACCCTAATTTTTCCAACAAGCTTGACAAGATGGTATTACCGCTAAACTCACACACTTTAGCCGGAATATGATAGATGGCGTCTCCGTATTCCAGGTGGGGTCGAGAGCTTAAATAATTCGTTTAAGGTGTGCCGGGGTAGGTACTTGGAGAGATGTTTCAGCAAGGCAACTACCTTTCTTGCTTCAGAGATAGCTGTCTTAATGTGAGCCAAAAATGATAGTTTTGAATCCAGGATAATCCTTAAATGTTTGTGTTCATCTACTTTCATCACTGGTATGTTATTAAAACGAATTTCTGGATGATTCATTTCAATCCTCTTCATGGAAAACATCAATTCAACAGCTTGCTTTTGCAGATCTGGATTAAATGACACTTTCCAATCACTAGCCCACTATCTTATCAACTCTATGCCATGGTTCATATCACTGGCAGCAGCTTTAATTTTGAAGGAAATCAACCGTTAGTAGTGTCTTCTACTGCTCATGAAGAAATCATTTCAAAAAAACAGCTTGCCTTGATTGAATGTTATTCCTTGTAAGTTGGAAAAGATCAGTGGCGAAATGACCAAGCTCTCTTCTCCTTGGAAGACTAAAATTACTACTTGACTCCTTAGAAGACAAAAATGCAGATTATAGAATTTTCGACAAACTTTATTGAAGTACAGTGTTATGAGCATTAGATTTCTGAATATTACAAAATCTTGGCCAAATTACTTTAAAAAGGCTGGTAATCTTCAAGATACCACACAAAGGTCTCCGACGATTTAATGATGATGTAAGCATTTTTAAAAGCTTTTGAAATATCTAAGATCTTTAAGTTTGGGCATGTGACACTGAGGACGATGGTCCGACCTTGGTCCGAAAACCAGCACTTGACGAAAACATTCTGCACCACCTTTGATTGTGCCAAAAGGCCGGTCATTTTGATGACAGATTCTACTCGTTTATTTTTCTCCAGTTTAGCAGACAAACTTGTTGTATTATTAACGATGTTTGTTTCAAAAACCTTAGTTTCGACCAACTACTATTTTCGAAAACAAGTGGTAATTCTAGCCATGAAGGCACAGGTGTCCCAAAACAGGTTGCCGCACGAAGTTAGAGCCGCTTTGATAAAAAACTTGAAATCCTGGTCTTTTTTCCGAAGTGTGCCGGACATAGGCAGAACCACTTATGTAAAAATATTGAAGTATTCGTCGTTTGTTTTTAAATTTGGCGGACTAAGATAACTCAAGCTTATAGGTAAACTGAATGATTTTGATAACATAAGAGGCTGAGGATATTTATGACATGGCAAAGGTAGACTGATTTTAGCATTTCACGTTTGTCTCAATAACTGGTTTTCTTGCCGTAAGGTCATACTGTGTGATAAAATAGCTGGTTCTTTTCCAATTCCTTTATCAAATATTTTACAATAGCAACTAGCCCGCCCTTGTATGTTCTTGTAGGCCAACTTTACTGGGGACAATATTTTGTGTCAATACTATAAAAAACATAAACATTTACCGTAAAACATCTCGTTGATCCGAACTGATATTTAGGCATATTTAATTTATAAATGAATAAGGCTATTTTCAGTCAAATTAGGAAGTATATCTAAATCAAATGAAAGCCCACCATGACTTTTCAAAATTCTCTTGCCTTTATCTAAACTAGAAGGTTCTTCCCGCCGCAAACGAAAAGCGGAAATGCTCGTGCTCGTGCAAAACTTCAGTTCAATGCCAAAGGGAAAGACGATTTTGAATAAAAAACGAAAATGTTGACTTATCTCATTTCCTTATTTGTCTTCCTTGATAACAAGAACAAATAGTATCTTTCAATGCTGAATGACTGAAAATTGCTCAATACCTTAATAAATGATCGCATGTTAAATATACGCATAATCTCCTTAGCAACTATGATGAATAATAAAAAATAATATGTCAGATGATGTTGGCAAATGGAGATACCATGAAAACGCAGTTCCTGTAATATAAAACATGATGCAATGAAATGAACTTGCGAACGTCATCCAACCTCCTAATTTTCCTGTTCCTTCAAGCTGTAACCTGCAATCTTACTCAAAAATTGGGGCAAACGGTTTCAGCTCGTTGTTACCGCAATTATTCGCAATATTAACTTTGGATAAAAGCAGCATAGGTTCCAAATCTTTAATCTACGAAAAAAGGCGGGTGTTTCAATGAACTATTTCTTTAAACTGAACGACTCTTAAGAGACTTTAGCCACTTTTCTATGATTCTACCATTTGACTTTTCAGAAATCTTTAATATTCGTCGAAATTACAGCCTATTTCATATTTCAGTTTATTTTATGAATTGACGTCATCAAATTTCTAAATCACAAACCAGAAGAGTGAAGGAGTTTTGCTTGATACCATATTGTATGCATCCATAAACTATGGTATTCTTGAAAATTGTTTGATTTTTCATCAAGAGGTTTAGAAATTACTATAGTTTTATAACTTTTTTTCGAAAATTTCTTGAATTCTTAAAAAAGAAGGAAAACGCTGTAATTCTGAAAATATCGAGGATTTCAGAAAAGTCCAACGGCTGATTACTGTAAACTAGTTTCAGTTACTTTGAAGCCTTGCAGTTCAAAGAAATAGGTCGTAGAATTTTACACACAGCTTTTCAAAGATTTGAAACCTATGCTGATAAAAGTTACAAAGAAGCTCAACGTTGATTTCCAATATTTTTCAGAAGGAACCGTATTGAAGAAAATGGTTTCAGATGCACATGCATTTTTACTCCATTGCTTGTAAATCAGAGACAATAGCAGCAAAGCCTGAAGAAGCTAGACAGTTTGTCCTGTGACAATCATCTTTTCCTAGCAAGCGGCACAAAGATGCTCTTCTGCTTCTCAGAAAGTTTGGAATGCTGTTGACTGTTATGTGCATACTAACCGGTTTTGTGTTGTACAGGAAAATATAAAGCCTGAGGTCTTAAAAGTACAGACCGAACTTTCGAGGCTTGTGCATTAAGACCGAGGGCCTTATATTTTCCTATACAACAACGAAACTGGCTACGGGAAACACCCGGGAAAAGTGCGATTAACCAATAAGAGTTGCGGGATTCTGTATTGCTTCGTTTTTAAACTGCAGTCAGGTAACAATAAACAATAACAGCTATTTTGCAAAAAGGATGATACAGGTAAACTTGCCCCAAGTCTATTTCGCCAACTCAGTCAAATCATGAAAAAATAGGACCCTGTGGAGGAGGTTGCCCAAAAGGGAACATCTCTTTGTTCCAGTAGAGATGCGGTTTAGGGATGCGTTACTTTTGCAAGGGCTTTATATAGAGTACTACCACCCTGAAGTGACACCCTAGAGCGTTCTCCATGTTTTTGGCTTGTTTCTAAATTTACAGAAGTGTCAAGACTTAAACTTATAAATGGAAATAAAGTGTGACATTGGATTGCTAATAGCTAATTCTTACCTTTCATTCATATTTGCTTGTTTCCCGTAATTTCTTCTTATGATGAGAAGAACTCTATGTGTGTATGTATGTATTTTTTGCCATCAAATAAAATTACAATTTGTGATAAAAAAACGAAAGAGAAATTATTTACGATAATACTAAATTTTACAGGCAAAAAAGCTAAATGATTAATTTAAAGAATACCCCAGGCTAAAAATGGCAGGGATAGCATTGAGGGGGTCAATGCAACCTTGTTTCCATAATGGTCCCTCCTGAGGTATAATCAAAGAAATGTGATCTGAATAACGGCTTTTGTCTGCAAAAAATGAAAAATCCAAAAAACGGTCCTTAGTAAAAGGCATATATGTCATCTTCCTCTTTTTGTAAACTTCGGAAAAAATTTTCTTTTATCTTATGTTTGAATGTACTAATGTTGTTTGATGACTTCAACTCGGATGGAAGGCTATTCCATATTTTGGGTCCTAGATAAGATAGGGATTTTTGTCCAGCATTACTTTTCCGGAAAGGAAATTCCAATTTGAATTTGGACCTTCGCGTTGCTCGGCCTTGGTTAACTGGATGAAATATCTCACCACTGTACGCCGGAGCAATTCCTTTGAAAAATTTCATTATGTTGACACAGACACATTGATCAATTCTGTTTTTTGTGGGGAGCCAATTTATAGCCTTGAATTCTGTGACCCCAATATGTGCTGTGTTTTTCAAATTCAGGAAGAAACGAATGCATTTGTTGTGTGCTGTTTGGATTTTTTTCGACAGCCTCTTATTCAACCCTGGATACCATGAAGTACATGAATAATCAAAATGTGGCTGAATAATGTCGCGTTCAATTCCTACCCTGACCATCCCCCCCCCCCGGGACACCCCCGGGCATTTGCACAGAAAATATTCCCGGCCCCCGGGCATTTGACAGTCAATCTTTTCCCGGCCCCCGGGCATTTGACAAACCCAGGGATATTCAAAATGAGTACAGTATTTACTGTATAGGAGCATGAAACTTGCATTACAGTAGTTTCGGCTTTCAGGTTTTGCTATTTTTGGGAAAACACTTCTGAATTCGAACACGGGAGATCTCCGCATTTTTGGTTTCCAATTTCGGCATCGAAACATGGTCTTCGGAAGCTTACTTGATATCCTGAATGATACAGGGTTTAGGAGCCGTTAATGTTTGTTGAACGATATCCCAGACTTCAGTTTGCGTCTAGGGTAGTATTTGGAATGCAATAGGCTACTGTACATCGTTTTCTAGATATTGAGGAAGGCTGAGGAAGAGCCTTGCAGTCGCAAGAACATTCTTTTGAATTACCCAGTTGTATTGAACATGAAGTTCAGTTTTGTTCTTTTGGAAGTTTCTTTAATTGTTACAGTTCTGTTCCAGTTGTTATACCCTGTGAGTTTATTTCTCTGAAACACATTCTTGACAAATTTAGATTGTATTATATTTCTGAATGTGGATCTTCTATTGCGTCGTTTGAATCAGCAATATTTTAGAAAGTGTTAAAAGTATCAGAAATCCTTCGTGTTCCTCCAGAATACCGAATATTAAAACAATTAACAACATCGCTGACTATAACTTTTATATTTCAATGGACAGGTTGAAAGCAAAATTGCCCACCCCCGGGCATTTGACAGTCAATTTTTTCCCGGCCCCCGGGCATTTTACAGTCAATTTTTTCCCGGCCCCCGGGCATTTGTGCGCAAAAATTTTGTTGACCCCCGGGATGCCCGGGGGGGGGATGGTTAGGGTAAGAATTGAACGAGACATAAGAGCATTTAAAAGCAACCTGCGGAGGGATCTATCAAGGTAGTTTTGCTTCCTATACAGAAATTTTAACTCGCCATTTATTTTTCCAAGCATCTTAGTAGCCATTGGCTCCCCGTTATTTTCATCCAGAAGACATCCCAGATATTTGACCTTTGAATGTTGCTTAATCTTGATATCACCCCTCCTGATGTCCAACTTTTCCAGGTTCTTGCATTCTTTGCACTTTTCGCCATTTATTTGAAAGAGGGAAAATTGTTGGAACCATTGTTATCTAAAGTACGACCAAAAACTATGTAGAGTTAAAACGTTTTTCGATGCCATTTGCGCTCTATTTGCTTGATAGTAAGAGTTAAGGTCTCTTTCGAAAGAGGAAGAGAAGCGTAATATCCTGAAGCAGCATTTTCGAAATTTAAACTTACAGAAGGGGGTTCAAATCAATCCTCAAAAAAGGCAACTCTTGGCCCACACAGCCGCCAAGGTTGCAAAATATATGGCTGAAAAGCTCTATCTTAGCTGTATCCAAATCCGTGCTCCGTTTATTTGTTAACCCAATAGGTTTCTGTCTACAAACAAAGAAATGGCCAAGGGTTAGCAGATTTTGGAAAATCTGGTTTTCTCAATGACGGGGGAAGCACCAAGTCACTGCAACAACAAATAACAGGGACTTTATCAAAAAGACTGTACCGAGCATGAAAGATCTAGTCGAAATTCACTTTTTCTTCCTAAATGTAAATGTTGTTGATTTCTTTCAAGAATATTTTGTTTAGATTCTAAACAATTAAATTTGGTACTCTTACAGTTTTTGAAAGAAGTAGCACAATGTTTCTCATTTGCGAATTTACCCGCTTGAGAGATTACAATCGATAAATTTCATGTGCTTTTTCAAAGAATAATTGTTTTCTAAGATGCTTGACCGAACAACTCAAAATTCAAATGGAATGTTTTTTCAAAGAAAGCATCAATAATCACGAGAAAGTGACTTTCGGTTAAACTCCCTTAACCCTTTCCCTGTTTGTGTCCCACCTGGTGGTCACACCGTAAAAGTTCTGCTAAAAATCGAAATTTCTCCGAATTGTCTCAAAATCGGTACAGAGCCTATTTCAAGTATGCTGATTATGAATATGGACAAAGATTTTGAGAAAATTGTCACTAATTTGGTCCAAATGGCACACAAAGTGGCACAAATGTCCAAAAATTGAAATTGCATAGATTTGTCTAAAAATTGGTACAGAGCCTATTTCAACCATGCTGATTACGAATATGGACATAAATCTCGAAAATATTGTCACTAAATGGGTCCAAATGGCACACAAAGTGGCACAAATGTCGAAAAATTGAGATTGCATGGATTTGTCTAAGAATTGGTACAGAGCCTATTTCATACATGCTGATTACGAATATGGACATAAATTTCGAAAATATTGTCACTAAATTGGTCCAAATGGCACACAAAGTGGCACAAATGTCCAAAAATTGAAATTGCATGGATTTGTCTAAAAATATGTAAAGAGCCTATTTCAAACATGCTGATTACGAATATGGACATAAATTTTGAAAATATTGTCACTAAATGGGTCCAAATGGCACACAAAGTGGCACAAATGTCCCAAAATTAAAGTTGAATTGATTTGTCTTGAAATTGGTACAAAGCGTATTTCAGACATGTTGATTGCGAACACGGGGGGGGGGGTTCTTCCATAGTAAAGGTACCTGGGGATGTGCCGCCCGCGAGGGTATACTTTTTCGGACTTCTAGTCTAGCCAAGGGTGTACTTTTTGGCAATTTTACTCGAGTTAGGTCTAGGCAAGGGTATGCTTTTTGGGAATTTTGGTCAAAGAGATGTCAAAATTCGGTAATTTTTGTAAAAAAAACCCAACTTCTTAAAAATTTTGGTCTAGAAAATGCGAAAATTTGGCAAGTTTTGCCTAGAAAATGCCAATTCAGAACACTTCTGAAGGAAAAATTAGTCTAGCCAAGGGTATCATTTTCACAAAAATTGGTCTAGCCAACGGTTACATTTTCAAACTGTGGGCGGCGCCCCCCTACCCGAAATTTAGCCGAGAACCCCCCCCCCCCGTGATTGCGAATATGAATGTAAATTTTGACAATATTGTCACTAAATTGGTCCAAATGGCACACAATGTGGCACAAATATCCAAACATCGAAGTTGCATAGATTTGTCTCAAAATTCGTATAGAGCCTATGTCAAACAAGCTGATTTCGAATATGGACATGAATTTTGCAAATATTGTCACTAAATTGGCCCAAATGGCACACAAAATGGCACAAAAGTGGCACAAATTGAAGTTGCATAGATTTGTCTCAAAATTGGCATAGAAAGTATTTCAAAGATGCTGATTACGAATATGAACATGAATTTTGAAAGCATTGTCACTGAATTGGTCCTAATGGCACACAAAGTGGCACAAAAAATGTTGAAACTTGAAATAACATCAAATTCTTTCAAAACTAGCACAGGGACTATTTCTGATGTGTCTATTACGAAAATGAACATACATGATGCAATCATTGTCATAAAAGCGGTTCAAATGGATTACAAGGCGGTACAAATCTTCCGAAATTGATATAGCGTCCTCGATGGTGTCAAATTTTGAATCCCCGAATTACCATTAAACGTTTTCTCTTTATCCATTCATGTCAATGTCAAGTCTTTAACATATTTGATCGTCGTTATTTGGTCCTTTTTTGTGATTTCGAAAGCAAAGGTTTCAAGAAAGAAACTCACGTATCAGAACAAAAGACTGAAATAGAATACAAAAACATTCGAATAAAATCACAGAATATAATTCAGGCTTTTTGCTGAAGATCACGTTATAAATCTATGGGTGGATATGATAGCGGAAAGTTTATTCTTTGACGCATCCGCTAAAAGCTACAATGATTTTCACTTGGTTCTCCCTCCTAAGAGATGCTCATGACGCCATATCGATCAGGATCTTACACAATCATTTGTAAACGTTCCAGCTATATTGCATCACATAAATGAAGTTTTGAATCCAATTGAGCCTCAGTGCTAGAAAAAAATTGGTCGTTCATTGAAATCAATCTATTGTTATTAAATGTACATTTCGGAACGAATATTTACAACATTTTTATCTATTGTCATTTCAACTTTAGAATGTCGCGAAATGAGTTACTCGCGTTCCGAAATGTACATTGAATAACAATAGACTGATTTCAATGAACGACCATGCGCAATAAGACACATATAATGTACACTCGCCGAATGTGTGTTGTTTTCGTGTCAAATCTTATGTCAGTCAGAGATGCCGCTGACAGAAGATTTGACGCGAAAACAACACACATTTGGTGAGTGTACATTATATGTTTCTTATTGCGCATGGAACGGTTAATCATTTCGCCTAAGCTTTATTAGGTTACCAAATTTTGACTGAGCTTGGACTGAAATTGGCTACGGCCCTGTTTACGCCATACCGGCACAAAGTGAATACGATAGGATTTGAACATGCACAGAGGAAGGATTAGTAAAGGTGCATGCTCTCAGTTGCCAAATTATTGGCTGGGTGTAAATCTGGCATTAAATGATGCCATATTCGCTGTTTACACCATGCCGGTTGTGAGCAATGAAACCAGTTTGCAGTATGCCTTTCGTGCTGTATTCACGTGAAGCCTATGCTGTAAACAGGAGGCCAATAGCTACGGTACAGTTTCATGCCGTATTCGTTCGTACCGGCAAATTGTAAATTGGGTCTAAATATCTTTACCAGAGATGCAGAAAGTCATGAATTTTAGAAAGTTCAACATGAATATAAGGTTATTTATAAGTATAAATCAGAGACATCTCCTAACGCTTGATTCTGCCAATAACGCTGTTGCAAAAATTGCAATGTGAGAGAGACCCAAATGGGTTAAATAGCGTAGCTACCATTCACGATGATGAATTTCTTGCCAAAACAAACATACAATCTTGGTCAAAATACTTTGGACAAGTCACAAAATTGCACTACTTCGGTCTTTGATTACGTGTCCCCCGCCCCCCAGTTTCAATGTTGCTTGAATCGAATTTGATTCAGCCATCTCAGCACTGAATTAAGGGGAACGAAAGGAGAATCAGAAGGTCCCAAATGTATGTTTTCACCTCGACATGTTAGGAAACATCAAGCAAACACGGAAATTTGTCTGTGTCTCCAACTTTTTTGGCCAGGATTGTCATAATTCCTAAGAGAAAATTTTCGATCTTCTGATCGAGAGGTAGCTAATACAAGCAATCTATTTTTCCTAACGCAATGATGAGATAATGGTATTTGTTTATTGGCTAATGATGTTTAATCCCCTAATCAATAATGAGGACAAGAGATCTGCAACGTGGAAGCGAAATAGCAATCATTTGAGTCCCAAAAGCAGTGCAGCTTTAAGGCTGATCTCCAAAAGACGATTTTCTGGAGGATCGTCTCACAAATTTGCGGCGAAGAAGTTGTTTGATCTCCATATTGTTTGATTTGGTCGTGAGAATGCGGAAAGGAACTCCTGCTTTCCAAAAAAGAATTTGAGCAAGGCTTGAGAAATCCTGCGACTTGATCGGTCAAAGAATTCAGCGAACAAAATTGTTAGATGAAAAATAAAAGTAGTTCTACTTTATGTCCAGCGAAGTTTTTCGATTCGCCAATCAGAAATTCTCAACTGTGCATGTGCGATGTGTCATCAGGAATTTTTATGACAATCGTCCAGAAAATTGTCTTCTGGAGATCAGAGCACTAGTCAAAGGAGCACTAGTCAAATGGTATGGCAAAACTGTATGAAGCATGACCTTCATTTGATCTCTTACATCTCATAAAAATTAAATGTTCTTGAACACAAAAGATCACTCCGTTTAAAGTCATTACCAAATCAAAGTCACTAAATTTTGATATTGCAGATCAAATCAACCTGGTCATAAAATTATCTTATTTCCTTAAAGTCTGACTGACAATTACTACGCGTATTTCTTTTCTCACTTTTATGAAGGGAATACCACACAAACGATCTCTTGGAAATTCTCCGCAGAAAACCTCTACCCCCAAGTTTACCCAAGTTTCAGTGTTTGGGACGCCGTCTTGCAATACAACGTCAAAAACTGTTCCAGGTCTGAACAGAAAATAAGGTACAGAAAATAGGTTAAAAGCTTTGATTTGCCTGATAACCAGACCCAATTTCATAGAGCTAGTTCTTTTGAACTTGGGTCTGGTTATCTGGCTAAGCTTTGGTGAACTTTATGTAGAATTCAAGATTGGAAGGTTTTGAAGCTTTTCATTCTAACGCCACTGTGATCAACAATAAGATAAGCTTTGGGATTAGAGAACTGTAGAAAATGACAAAGGGAAAGTTCGTCAAATCAGAACATAAATCATCTCTTATGAAGGAACGGGATGGAAAATCATTTTAGGTCACCTTCTAGTTCTTGAGTAAGAGGACAGTGCGTTAGATTGTTCTGTTTAGTGTGCGACACGAAGTCTAATATCAGTAGAAATTTCGGTTTTCTCTGGCATGGAAATCTAAGGGCAGCAACACTTGAACCCATTTTTTCATCCTTTTACTTTGGGTGTAGTCCTGTTTTTCGGTCTCTCAATGCAACTATGATATGATTTCTTGCTGTTTTTTCCACTTTGAGTGCTTTTGACACTTGTAGGGACAAATTTTCAACAGTTGTTTTCATATTCGTATTTGAAATAGTTTCTAAAGCAAATTTGAAGCAACTTAGAATAATTTCAGTATTTGGTAAATTTGATCATTTTATGGGACATTTGGCTCACTTTCGTGACAAAATTTTTGAAATTTGTTGTCGTATTCCCACTTACGATACTTGAAGTAGGTTCTTTACCAATTTTAAGGAGATTTGACACAATTTTCCTCTTTGGCTATTTGTGCCACTTTGTTTGCCATTCTGAGCAATTCAGTGACAATGTTTTCAAAATTTATGTTCATATTCGCAATCAGCATCTTTGAAATATTTTCTGTGCCAATTTTGAGACAAATCTATGCAACTTCAATTTGTGCCACTTTTGTGCCATTTTGTGTGCCATCTGGGCCAATTTAGTGACAACATTTTCAAAATTCATGTTTATATTCGAAATCAGCTTCTTTGACATAGGCTCTATATGAATTTTGAGACAAATCTATGCAACTTCGATGTTTGGATATTTGTGCCACATTGTGTGCCATTTGGACCAATTTAGTGACAATATTATCAAAATTTACATTCATATTCGCAATCAACATGTCTGAAATACGCTTGGTACCAATTTCGAGACAAATCAATTCAACTTTAATTTTGGGACATTTGTGCCACTTTGTGTGCCGTTTGGACCCATTTAGTGACAATATTTTCAAAATCTATGTCCATATTCGTAATCAGCATGTTTGAAATAGGCTCTGTACCAATTTTTAGACAAATCTATGCAATTTCAATTTTTGGACATTTGTGCCACCTTGTGTGCCATTTGGACCAAATTAGTGACAATTTTCTCAAAATCTTTGTCCATATTCATAATCGGCATACTTGAAATAGGCTCTGTACCGATTTTGAGACAATTCGGAGAAATTTCGATTTTTAGCAGAACTTTTACGGTGTGACCACCAGGTGGGACACAAACAGTTAAGATAACCTTCTATGCTCGATACAGTTTTACTTTGATAAAGTCCGTGTTATTCGTTGCAGGAGCGACTTGTTGCTTCCCCCGATTTTGGGGAAACCAACTTTTCCAAAATCTGCTAGCCCTTGGCCATTTCTTCGCATATGGACGAAAATGTACTTAGTTAACAAATAAATGGAGCACAAATTTGGATACAGCTAAGATAGAGCTTTTCAGCCATATATTTTTCAACCTCGACTGATGCGTGGGCTAAGAGTTGCTTTTTTAGGCTTGATTTCAACCCCCTTCTGTAAGTCTAAATTTCGAAAATACTGCTTAAGGATATTACGCTTCTCTTCGTCTTTCGAAAGAGACCTTAACTTTTACTATTAAGCAAATAGAGCCGAAATGGCATCGAAAAACGTTTTAACTCTACATAGTTTTTGGTCGTACTTTAGTCTTCTGAGGTCAGGTGCAGTACCAAGGATCATGCTATGTGTTTTTGCGGCATTAAGAGACAATATATTACCCTGAAGCCACGAACTAAGATTCTGAAGGTCTGAGTTGATAGTATTGCACAGGTCTGAGACAGACTTCGAGGAATAGGCAAGTCACTGATATAGATCAAAAATAGGAATGGGCCAAGGCAGGAGCCCTGTGGCACTCCACATTCGATGTCTTGTATTTCAGAAATTTGTCATTTACCTTACAGCATTGCTTCGTATGACTAAGGTGTGATATGAACCAGTCAAGCTCCACGCCTTCGGCTCCATAGAAACGCAGCTTAGCTATGAGAATATCGTGATCAACTGTATCAAAGGCTGCCTTTAGGGCGATGAAAGTGACTGCAGAAAAGAGCCCCTTGTCGAAATTTAGATACCAGTCATTGGTGCACTTTAGTAAGCATGTCAATGCGGAGTGAAATGGCCTGAAACCCGACTGCCTTGAATAGAAAATTCATTCTCAGTAAAATAATTATATACCTGATCGAAGACTACCTTTTCTAAAAATCTTTAAACTGCAGAAACAACAACAACATTACAGTTAGAATAGTAAAGTACTCGCTGTGCTGGCGCTTTAACTTCCCTAGACCATGTGTAATGCTTGTCAAAGCCCGGCTATCTTCGCATATTTCTTATTACGGGGGCGTGCCACTTGACAGCGGTACTTTTAATGAAAATGTTACAGAATTATGGGTTTATATATTCAAACATTTTACGGAACTGTGAGAATCCTATTCCGAAACGTTGCGGAAATTGTGCAAAAAATGAAAGCGAAGTACTGGAAATATTTCATAATGTCCGGATTTATTATTAGATGTGCGGAATAGTGGCATAAGGCTTTTTTAAATTTGCTGAATTTTGGGTACTAATCTTTCAGACTAAATGGTAAGTCCCCGTCAAGTGGCAGGTCGAGCTACCCCCGACTAAAAAGTAATGGTTTGAAAATAACGAAAGAGCTTGCCATCAATGAAGTATATTTTTTTTGCTTGGCATGAGAATTCAAGCAGATCTTTTAGAATAGTTGACAGTGATTTGGTGACATCATACAAACGTTTGCCGAAAAGTTACTTTGCCTGTTTGACTGGTTGAACTCTTTTCGAATATTTTTCATTCCCTTACAGGCGGACAACGGACCTAGAAATCTATATTTGATTTAATTCGCTCTTGGCTTGCTATTCTGTCATCTTAACATTAATCCATGCATCTCTATTTCATCGAAGTATTGGGTGAGTGATAAACAAATAAACATGTTTTGTTGGCTGTGGAAAAGGAGTACGTGGTTGATATTCAAATACAATGAGGTAATCTGTCAGTCAAAGACCAACTTAAATGTGAAAACTTTATTTGATAAAATTAATTTTCCTTTAGCTCCAGAAATTAGTAAAATGATGGTAAGAGATTTGTATGGGAATATAAAACCATCATTCCATTCTTGTCTATAACCTGCTTACCATTGATACATAGTGAACGATGCAGTAGAGGGACAACAACCTCAGAGAGCAGGCATCGAGTTGATCTTCTACGCTATTTTCATTTATTCAGTCATCTGCTAACTATTTTCAGGCACAAGGCCATCATCAGAGCGACTGAAGAATTTTACAATTTAATGAAATAAAGTGAGTGGCCATTGAGGTTAACGCAAGAAGTTCTCGGATCCAATACTTTCTGGTCCGTTTGCATTAATTTTCAAATTCATCTTGCTCAGGCGACAGCCTCCTCCTCACTTTCTGACCTTCTTAGGTTCTGACCATCTCAGGTTCTCCTCACTTTCTGACCACCCTTCGCAGTTTACATCTACTTACCATTGAAATATAGATTCAATATAACTGTCTGTTTGAGAAACAAAATTTAGCTGCAATAAAAAGTACATCATAAGTAAGTATGGAACGTGGATTTCTCGTTTCCATACAAACCTCTAACCAGCATTTTCTGGTGCTTGGCCAAAATGATGAGTACTTTAATGAAGCTAAACCGTTACATCTCAGTTAGCCTTTGACTGATAGATAAACACTTAAGATTGAATATCGGCAAAGCGTCTTTTTTATTCCATTTTCTTGTGACCTTAGGTGCGTTGTTTTTTTTATACAATATAAAAATTTTACAAAAACGAATTACCTAAGACTACACTTACAAACTGCTGGACTACATAACAAGGACGACGACCCCGGGAAGCAAGAACCCATGACTATCCCAAAGGGTCATTACATAAAACACTAAGCTAAACTTACTGACAAATGCATACAAAGGAAACTGAAAACACAAAGAAAAGACATTTAAAGCGCTAAACGATTACATACGGATACATACTAGGATCTGTTGCACATTGGACGTCAGGCCAGCACAGGCGACGGTGCTGAGCCGCAGAGGCCCCGGTAGAGAGAACACCACCGACAACCATAGTCGCCGCTACTATCCTCCTCCCAAAGCCCCCAGCGCTCAAAAACACCGCACCTGTACTGTCGCAATATTACGGTTTGGTAAATTTGAGTTTGCTTGGAAGGGCAGTTATTCATCGCACTTAAGTCACCGCCATACATCCAATGTGAAACAGACTTACAAGAATTTTAAGAAACTTACAAAAATTTGGAGAACTGAAAGGTCTTTATCGCCGTGCAATAAGAGTTGTATTAGAGCGCTGTTTGAAAAACCGTTGATTTGAGCAAATGGTCGTATTAAATTTGAAACTCCAGCGAGAAGATCTCGTCGCAAAAGGTTGAATGAAGGGCAAAGCCACAAAAAGCGCTCCGTATCCTCAATGCCATCGTTTGTTGGACACATTGGGTTCACGGTATCTTTAAAATTGTGCATGAATTTGTGAAAATTTAATCTACTTAGACCGACTCTTATTTGGGTGAGGTACGATAAACCTATAGGGTGATGAATCCCAAAGACAGACTTTGCAGGGGGGCGAATTAATGATAGAAGCTTTGTCTTAAATACATTTACAGAAGGTGAAAGCCTGATTTCAGGATCGAGTTTGTTCCATTCAGATATGCAGTTGGGATAAAAGCTAGATTGAAATTTTTCTGTCCTTGCCCTTGGTCGCCCAATGACATCCTGAATGCGGAGAGAGTAGTTCGACTGATGAGGCGGTGGGATTGGCTCCTTTATACAGGGGGGTAAGATTGTTCATAATCTTATAGAAAAGAATAAGGCGTCTACTCCACCTACGGGAACTTAATGACTCTCAACCAAGCTCTGCGTACAGTTTTTCTCGTGATGTTCCCCTCCATGTTCCAGTTACAGCAAGGGCAGCAGAATACTGAACAGATTCTAGTTTTTCCATTAGATTAGGTAGAAATATGTTTTGACTAAATTCACGTACCTTAGCTGGGATATCATAAATAACATAAATAACATAATATGTCATTGCGTTGTTTTCTATCAAATCAGAAATTAAGAAAATGACTTTCTTTGGTTTGCCATAAAAATAGTCGATAGCACGTTGTTCAGTCTGATGCAGATATAGGAACCAAGCATTCTTTTTGTTGTATAGCTTTGATCATAGAGCATATCCAAGTTCAGTTTTGTTGATCAAATATTAAGCCTGTTGGTTTTTTGGGCTTCTATGAAAATGAAAAAGACTCAACGACCTGGCGACGGCACGTTCTTCAGTGACCCTAGAGACTTAAACAACATGAACGACTGGGTCACTGAGATAGAAAAATTCCTGTTGCAGCAATCCAAATTATCCATGCTTTGGAGATTTTAGAAGTAGAAAGCACTTAAAGACTTCTACGACTAAAATGTTCCAGAAATAAGTCAGGACACTTTATCTTTTGTGACATGTGATACAATTTTCATGCATGAATTGTGCAGCACTACAATAATAACAAATGATTCTCAGAACAGAATCAAAGAATCAAACAACCTAGACCTCGTGGAGTCATTTTTCAATTTTCGCGACGACCCATACGACCCAACTTACCACGTGCAAAACAGGCTTTACTTAATCACTACCTAATTCTTCAGTTAAAAGCAATTGCTATTTGCAAATGAAGGAACATTGCTCTCAAAAAAGAGGGCTGTGTCATGAGACAATGCTGGTTATATGTGCCGTGTGGATTCAAATGAAATGACGAGGAACGGTAAAGAGCATTTCATGTTCATGTTCACGTTAGTGCAAAAATTGTACAAGGCACACTGTGTCTATATGAGAAAAATGATGATGATGATGATGATGATGATGATGATGATGATGATGATGATGATGATGATGATGATGATGATGATGATGATGATGATGATGATGATGATGATGATGATGATGATGATGATGATGATGATGATGATGATGATGATGATGATGATGATGATGATGATGATGATGATGATGATGGTGATGGTGATGGTGATGGTGATGATGATGATGATGATGATGATGATGATGATGATGATGATGATGATGATGATGATGATGATGATGATGATGATGATGATGATGATGATGATGATGATGATGATGATGATGATGATGATGATGATGATGATGATGATGATGATGATGATGATGATGATGATGATGATGATGATGATGATGATGATGATGATGATGATGATGATGATGATGATGATGATGATGATGATGATGATGATGATGATGATGATGATGATGATGATGATGATGATGATGATGATGATGATGATGATGATGATTCGGGAGAAATGATTGTATACTTAGGCCTCGTCTACACGTATCCGGGTATTTTTGAAAACGCCTCTTTTTTTATCCGTATAAAAAATATCCGCGTCCACACAGGGAGCGTTTTCAAATATATACCCGTCCACACAAAGACGCTGCTACATTCAAACTTCGCTGTTCGAACTTCGACAAAAGAAAATAGACAGTCAAAATGCCCTTGCGTGATCCCCAAAGATCCGTGCGCATGCTCTGACACGTCGTAAATCGATATTGTGACGTCAGCGTTTTCGAAAAGCTCTGTTTTCACCCATCCACACGACAATATGAAAACGGCGTTTTCAAAAAGATCCACTCTGGAGATCGTTTTCGAAAGCTTCGTTTTTGGTGACCGAAAACGCCGTCTATGTGTGGACTCTAACCAAAAACGGATAAAAAAGATGCGTTTTCAAAATTATCCGGATACGTGTGGACGGGGCCTTAGAATTACGCTTACTACTGTACAATCCTGTTACATGGAACTCATCGATATATGAAGCATTGGTAGGGATGGAAATTTCCATATAAAGACTATTTAGTCTATGAACCACAGGGGCGCTCCAGGATGGGTCCCTTCTGTAGGAATCTATAACCAAACCAGCTGACGCGCAAAACTTAACCTCCCGCAATGACATATGACTGTTGCCGACTTGGACAGTTGTTTGATATCTCTTAGGCTATAACTTCCAATGTAGTTTCCTGTAAAAAAATCGAAGTTTACTTTGGGATCACCCAGTATACTGCAATTCATAAATAGGATCAAGAATATGTACCGGATGTCCCAAAAAATTCCCTATTTGAACTGTTATTCTAGTAAAAGTGCATTTTTTGATAAAAATTTTAAATGAAATCTGGCATACAATTCTTAAATTAGATTTGAGTATTTGTTTCATTTATGTATCTGCGCGCATTGATTTTATATAATTATTTTCCTGAAAAACTGAATACCTGAAATGCTCAAGAAAGAACTAAAATCGGTTTATCAACAAAATCGTTAAACCTTCACCTCAAAATCCACGGAAATTCTGTTTTTTTCTTAAATTTCAACATTACGGAGCTTGAACTCCATAAAGGAACCCAAGAAAAATCATATTTATCTGCTTTGTCCGTAAAAAGCACGATTATCCTTCATGTTAGAAGAAAAAGTACAGCCCTGGCTGTAGCAGGGACATTGAGAAGAACTTCACGAGCGAATCTGTACGCAGAGCTTGGCTGGGAATCACCGAATTTACGAAGGTGGAGCAGACGTCTCACGCTGCTCTACAAAATTGTGAATAATCTAACACCTTCTTATATGACAGAACCAATCCCCCTTCTTCAGCAGTCGCATTACACTCTTCGCAATCCGGATGTCATAGGGCGAATAAGGGCAAGAACAGAAAAATTCAAGTCTAGTTTCTATCCTAGTTGCCTTACTGAAAGCATAGAGCTCAAATCTTTAAAAAGACGGGTGTAAAATTCCTTTACGTTTTTCTTTGAATCAGAGTGCTTGAAAGGAACTTTGGGCAGTTTGCTGTAAATCTGTCGTGGCAATTTTTTGATATCGTGATTAGCTTTAAAATGGCGGCATGTATTGATTTCGAGGTTGTGACGTCATCAAATTTCTAAATCCCAAACCAGAAGAGCTACCAATTTCTGCTTGCAATCATGTTGTAGGCCTTCATAAACGATGGTTTTCTTGAAGATTGTGTCAATTTTCCTCAAGTAATTTAAGGGTTACAATGATTTCAATTTTCTCAAAATTTTTGATGGATTTTTACAAAAGTAATCAAAATGCCGCCATTTTGAAAATAATCAAGATTTTAGGGAATTGCCACGGCAGGTTTACAGCAAATTACCTAAAGTTTCTTTGAAGTCATTCAATTCATGGAAAAATTTGATACAATTTCACACCCACCTTTTTTAAGATTTGAAAGATTTGAGCTCTATGCTCTTACTGAATGGAATGAACTTGACCCTGAGATTAGACTTATTGCACCGTCTGTCACTGTTTTTAAGAAAAAACTTTTGTCAATTATCCGCCCCCCTGCAAAATCTGTTTTCGGGATTCATGACCCAATGGGATTATCACACCTTACTCAGCTTAGAGTGGGTCTCAGCAAATTGAATTTTCACAAATTCAGGCATAATTTTAAGGACACTGTAAACCCAATGTGCCCTACGAACGATGGTGTTGAGGATACGGAGCACTTTTTGTTGCTTTGCCCATCTTTTGTGGTTCAACGACAAAACCTTGCTGAAATTCTTGCACTGTTACGACCATTTGGATGTGCTAATCTTTCAAATGAGGTTCTAACGCAGCTCTTATTGTATGGTGATGAAAACCTCCCTAATGATGTTAACAGGAATATACTCGAGCTAACGTTAAGATTCATTAAGGAAACCGGTCGTCTAGATTAAGCTCGTTCCAAACTCTGCTACAAACCACGCAACCACCAAGCACTCTTTCTTTGAACACCCTTTTTGTTTTGTTTATTTTATTATTATTATTTTTTTTTTGTTTTTTTTTTGTTATTCATATCTTTCTTAATAATTATGTCTGGTTTTCGTTTAAATGTTTTTCTTTTTAATTTTTCTTTTTTTCAGGCCTCGGGGTTGTCATTGTATTTTGCTCCTCTTGGTATCGTCGTCGTAGTATTGTAAAGTAGTTTAAGTAGTGTATTAAGTAATTTGTTACGTAAATTTTTTGGATTGAATATATATTAGAAAAAAAGTACAGTACGCAAGACAAGGTCCTGTAGTCCGCACTTTAGCCTATTGCCGACTTTGCATACTGATTTAAGAAATTGACCAGCGGTTTTATTCCTACACACCTTTGATGTAAAACATGGAAGGAATGGAACATATCTCCATCGCTAGATTTCCCACCTTTTCAATGACTTCTCCAGCACATGATTTCGATATGTCCATATTTTGGAGGTTTTTCGATGAGCAAAAAATTGCCTACAATTATATGGATCCAAGAGAACCCTTAAGAAAGAGATTTCCTTTTACATCGCTCAAAACCAGGTAGTGGTTGTTGTTGTGGAAGTTTTTTTGGGACACCCAGTAGGTCACTGAAGTGATGTGACAATCAAAAGGCAGTCATTTCATAACTTATAACTTAGGGGGTAGATGAAACGATGGTCTTTCTTGCTAATTGAATTGATGCATTTCATTCACAAGACCTTCTCACCTCGTGTTTTTTTTTCAAATAATTTGATGCTGCAGGAAAACATTTAGTCAACCGCACTATAGACTTACTTGATTTTGTTATTCTAGGAAATCCTGAGTGCTATTTTTGTCTCATACGATAATGAATAGGAAAAAGTGAACATAAGACTAAAACAGCAAACATACAAAGCGATTTGAAAGCTCTAAAGAATAGGTGGTTTCATAGACAAAGCTGTTGATGGTCCTTATGCAGTAATAAGCTTATATATGTGTACATTGTGGAGCATCGTAGAGCAAATTGTTGACCGTTAGTTTGATCTTGTTTTAGTGATATTATGCAAATAAAATAGAGCTGATAGTTTCATCATTATTATCGTCGTCACTAATGTTTATACTTATCATTTTAAAACAGTTAAAAATATAATGCAAATACTACCTTCTTTGTGGGCTCAAAGCATGTTATTAATCTAAGCAAACCTTCCACGGTTTCAGAATCTCTCCTTGGTAGGTACAGATTTATGTATATACAACCAGTAGTGGGATACATTCGTTTCAAACAACCGGTGCTTATTCTAATTGAATAAAAAGTGAACTGCCCACCAAGCATCAAAGTGCATCAGAAAAAACTTAGCTGAAACGAGCTGTCTTCCTCCAGTTGATAGACATGCCCAGTTTTTACCGGGTGAGTCAATAAAAACGCGCGGCGTTTGAAAAAATCCTGATCCCTGAATATGAAAGCAATGATGTTCAAAACCGTCTTGTTTTATCCCCGATATGTCAAATTATGTTCAGTAATTTACCCGGCTTTAATCGCTCATTCCTTCCCGTCGAAATAGGAGATTTTCTGCAGAAAGCCCCTTTCGAAAACCTGCAAAAACAAGCGAAAACAGCAAGCAAAATTTCCCTTTGTTCTCCTTCCTAGCAATAATGACTCCTGGATGTGCTCATGTATTTTGTCCTCATGGGAGAATGGAATCCCCCTGAATAAGTTATTCACACTAGAGGGAAGACTTTTCACTCCACCAAAACAAAAGCAAGCGCTATAGCGTGCTGAATGTCATCGTTGTGAGGTAACCACATTGGGGAATTTTGCTTGTAATTTTAGCACGTTTTTTAAGGTTTCTCAAAGGGATTCATTTTAGAAAATTGCCTACAGAATCTGAACGGAGTGACCGATTTTAGCCAGAAAAATTTCTAAAAATAATTGAGCATGTTATCTATTTAATCAGATATTGCAAAACATCGTTGCTTATATAGTCAAGGAGCAGTAGCCTTCCAAACGCCGGGCGTTTTTTTGACTCACCCGGTATCAATGTGAAGAATTCTGTTGATAGGAACAGCAAAAGCCAAGGTGTCGGACTTGGTAGTTCAAGGTGACATATCAAATGCAAAATGTTGCAAAACCGCAAACCCTTATAGCGGTACTAGCTTTTAGCCTAAGCGGTAGTAAATTTTAGCCTAGGCGGTAGTAACTTGTGGCCTAAGCAGTAGTAACTTTTCCATAAGCAGCAATAACAATAGGTCGATTGTTCCAGAAACAATAGTGCTATTGTATGGCAGACATGAGCAAGAAAATGACTTCAATCTACTTTTAAATAGTGCAGATGTAGAAGTAAAGGTAGGATTGGGATGGAGGAACCTTCTCCTAGTGTGGGCATATGACAGTATGGTCAATCAATAATCAGAAATTAATTGTGATTTGTTTTGATAGGTTTGCAAAACGTGAGGAGACTGCATAACTAGTTTACTTCTCTCGTTACAGAATCTTTCTAACAACAATTTAGTTCATCAGACTTTCTTATATCTCCATGAACTAATCATATGAATTTCACAACCCTAAGCGGTAGTAAATTTGAAAATTTTTTGACCCTAAGGGGTTTTGAGACCCTAAATTGTGCAATGGGTACGTCGCCTGGAACTACCAAGTCCCCCCCCCCGCTGGGGAGCCAAACAGCATTTAGCCGCCTCTTCATAAATTTTGATTGATAGTACAAGTAAAGTTTACAAGTGCAATGATGTCGAAAAACTTCCACAAAGTTCGAAATTGTATTGAACATAATACTGTAATACTTCCCATTGCTGAAAAATTCTTACGTAAACATGAAAACTTTTGAATAAATTTTTGCTCCTTAAGACAGACTTTTTCATGACGTCCGATAACTTTAGTGCCAGTCTGCTTAATGGGACCACACCGCCCTGATCTCTAAATTTTGATTTATTCAACAAAAATTGTCTTAGAATACTTTTCATTCCTGAACAACTTTTACGTAAGAGTGAGAACTCCTTTTCCAAAAGTTCCAGTATTTTATGATGTCTGCGACTTAGGTGCCAATTTGCATAATGGGACTACCACGCTTATCCTTAGATTTTGATTTATTGAGCAAATTCCTGAGCAACTTTTGTCTTCTGACAGAAGATTCAAAAAATTCTTGTTCCATACGATCAAGATTAGAATGATATATGAAAACATTTGTGCCAATCAGCTTAAGAGAGCTACACGCTTCTTGTCCTTGAATTTTAATTTATTGAACAATTGTAACACTAGAACATTTCTAACCCTGAGCACTTCTACGTAAGCATGAAATTCTTGTTCCATTCAATCAAGATTATAATGACGTCTGATGAACTGTGTGCCCATTCGACTGTTGTGCCGATCAGCTTAGCGAAGGTACGTAATAAGCCTTATCCAAAAATTTTGATTCATTGGACAAGAATGGTATTAACATATTCTTCATTGCAGTAAAGTCCCCATATAATGAAAATTCTTGTCTCATACTTTGAGTTGCACGACATGTGACAAATATTGTGCCAAACGGTATTAACATATTTTTCACTGCAGTAAAGTCCCCATGTAAATAATGAAAATTCTAGTCTCATACTTTTGAGTTGCACGACATGTGACAAATATTATTCCAATCAGTTGAATTTACTTTACAGTTCTTATTCTCAAAGTTTGATTCATTGGAAAAATTCGCCGGGTGGTCCTGGTCCAAAAAATTTAATCCATTTGAAGAGCTGCTGGGTAAATTCATTGCTTACTAAGCCATGATACTGATTCAAAAGTACGTCCAAAAGGCTAACTTGAAATTTCAGGGTGCCATGTATCACCAAGGGCAATGTTATGTTCCTGGTCCATCTCTTCTCTGCAAAATGTGTCTGCTTTCTGAAAACTTGGCGGCAGACCCCCATCCATTCGCAAGTCATGTACCCCCCCCCCACCCGGGACAAAGGCAACGTTGCTAGAGTTATATCATTCAATAGTGGACATGTTCAGTTAAATTTTCAAATTTACATGACAAGGGTTGGCCATTTTGTTCTGAATCTATGAGGGGATTTTCTTAGAAACATTGTTCGGGATACTGCGAACTCCCCCTTTTGTAAATCCGTTAGATTTAAGGAAAGGAAAAGACGTTAACTCTGATTGGCTCGCTGATCAATGGGACAAGCGAAGTGTTTTTGGGCATGCGCAGTTTCACAAAGAAAAGATAAAGGGCGATGACCCTGAAATCGATACTGCGCAGACTCCAAAGCACTTCCACGGGCGTCTCGCTCCTCTTGAGAAAATTCGAAAGACTTTCACTGACAGTATCCCGAACAAAACACCTCTTAACGAAACCTTCAAAGGAAGCTTAAAATCACAAACAAATGCTCTGTCTTACAGCAATGACTTTTATGTGCTCTTAGCACGTGTCAGCCCTTTTTTGGGAAAAAGAAAGTGCCATCCCTGCGAGCATAGCAACATCATTCCGGGCGATTTCATTCCCCTAGAGTATAACATGTGCTGAGCCGTGTTGATGTCATTGCCGTAAAGCAGAAATATTTGGAAATTTGTTCGTGATTTTAGCCACGCTATGGAAGTTTCTTGAAGGGCCTTTTCCCACAAAAAGCTTCACAAAATCAGAATGGAGTAGTCTTTTTCAGTCAGGTAACTTTTAGAATGAATTTGAACACGTTCACCATCGAATCAAGTATTTGACAATATTATCATCCTGATATCCACAAAGTTGTCGTCTTTCACAGGGGAATCGTTTTCCTTACCCCTCCCCCTCAAAGATGGTTGCTATTCTTTCTTTTGGGAGATAGAGGACAAATTACTCCGCGAGAAGTCATATTTTGAGCAAAAGTATCTTGTATCTAAAGCCATTTCAAGACTTTGGACAACGGTATAAAATTTATTTGGTCATTGATTCACATGCACACAGTGACGTAGCGGAGGGACACTGGGGCCCCTTTGTACCTATGTCTAATGGAAGGGTCAAGGAAACTGCACATATATGCTAAAGCTTTTCAGGCGTTCGTAGTTCTACGGTATTTCCATTATTTTTAGTACCAACATGTCACTCTTCGTCTGTCAGATTCCTCGTTCTTCGTACAGACAGTAAACGAGTGAAAATACAGTAAAAGTATGACTCTACTTTGTTACAATTATAGTTTTTTAGGCGCTTTTAATACGTGTATTTCATCTTAAAAATACTGAGTTAATTTGACGGTTGGGGGCCCCAAATCAGTGGGGGCCCTTAGTGATAACCCTACCGTCGGCTACGTTACTGAATGCACATGAAGAGAGGCCACGTTTCTTGGGTCATCCGATAGGAAAAGAAATCCACCAAAGAGATCCACTGTTGATAAAACTAATATTGTAGCAAAACTTTCGCAATTCAAATACAGATTTTAACATAAGCAGGTCATTTTTAGAAGAAAGGGGGTATTGGAAATGATGGCGATTAATTTAGGCAGATCTGAAAGATTAAAGAACACGACAATTCTGTCTCGTATTAATTTGTTAACATAGCTGATATTTGTATGATATCTCAAAATCAAAGTTGGATCTTCTGACGTACATGGGCAGACTCTCTAGGGCTTGGTAAGGAAGTAAAGTTACCAAGTAGCCAGCGAAATGGTCTTTAAAAAAGGAGAACTATTCAAATCACGGGACGGTTGACACATTAAGGCGAACTGTTAATAGGAAATCACTATAAGGGAGGAAAGTTTCCTGAGAAGAAACTGTCGAATTTTTCCTGCCTTTGGCCAAAGTTCGCGAAAGTACATTCTGCCGAATTTCCTAAAATTTGAAATTCAAGAAAGTTTATTGTTGAAAAATTCATAAAACTTGGAATCAAAAGTGTATATGTTTTGTTGTATGTCTTGATAAAATTCAGGCTGTAATGAAAGCCAGGAAAGTCAATAACAACTTGAATAACAACAACCCATTTGAACTATCCTAATGAAAAGCAAATGTTGGAAAATTCTGAAGAGTTGTGAATCATTTGAGACATTGCAAAATTTGTTGGCAGCTTACTTGCGAAAGTTTGATCTCGTGAACATTGCAATTTTGGCTGATTTGCGAAAGTTAACTCCAAAAATTTCGCGTCTTTTTCCAACTCGAGAATATTTCTTCTCGTCAAAAGTTTCTTCCCTGAACACTCATGAATAATATCTCATTATGAATTCTCCTTTTCTGTAAACAATTTCTTACCGATGATAACGAAAGTCATCGATGAAAAATCTTCTCATGAAGCTTGCACAACAATGCACTCTTCCGTTTCAGAATGTCCATTTTGTTGACGTTTAGCACTATGGAATCGTTAAAATTGATTCTTCCTCTCGAATGAACTTACTTGGCACACAGAATGGAATTACTGTTGACGTCAGACAAATTTGACGCCAACCAACTTGGTGGAGTCATTTATCTTCCATCAGTGACCGGCCGCGACAGCAGCGGAAAAAATGGAAGGAAGGAACATAGATGAAGTGTGGGGGCGTAGCCCCATAGACAAAATTTCAGGGCCACTCAAAGTTTCCTGACAATCTATTAGAAGGCTCCTCAGATTCACGTTGTATGTGTCGCTTGAGGATCTCCTGTTTCTTTCTGAGAATTTCAAAGCTACCTGTACCGTGTGGAACCACAGATCTGCATTTTCCATTGTCAAAGCCGTACAAAAAGCAAAGTTATTTTGATATTTTTATATTTGACTTTATTAAGGAGGGTTGCCCTTCAACAGAGTTGGTTTACAAGGGGCCCTCCACTTAAAAAAATTACTTGCAATATACAATAAAATTACCAAATAAAAAGAAAAATTACAATATAAAATCCATAATATAAAAACCTGATACAAATTTACAGTCTAATTTAAAAGAAAAAGAGAAAGTCCTAAATAGATTTTTTAAAACTATTCAGGGAAGATGCCTGTTTGGTGTCGGCAGGAAGGTCATTCCACGCTTTTGGTCCTCGATAGGAAAATCATTTTTGCCCATTACTTGACTTTTTCATGGGTAGTCTTAAATCTGTCTCTAAATTGCGCAGGACATAGGAAGAGCACTTTGAGTTTCGGGTGAAAAGGTCACACAAGTATTGGGGAGCCAGTTCATGCAGGGACTTGAAGACCATTGTTTTAGATTCACTAGCGACTAGTTCTTCAATGGTCTTCCAGCCCAGCTGATCAATAAGTGGTCTGCTAGGGGTGTCAAAGCTGCTGTTGGTTATAATTCTAGCAGCTCGGTTTTGAAGTTTTTGTATCTGATTAAGCTCAGTCGAACCGCCACAGCCCCAAACAGAGCAACAATATCGAAAGTGTGGCTCTACAATTCCTGTGTAAAGAGTCATCAACGTTTCCTTTAAGAACGTCTTGGCGTGTTTCAAAAGCCAATAGCTCTTGAAACTTTGGTAGAGACAGTCTTGATGTGTTCCTTCCAGTTAAGAGAGTTGTCGATCTGCACACCAAGGTATTTTGTTTTTTGGATTATTTCGAGCTCATTGTCGCGAATTTTCAAATCCAAATCTTCGTTTCGACTTTTGAGGATATTGTGCTTTTGCTTGGTGGAAACAAGCATGGAATTTGTTTTAGCAACATTTAAGGAGAGTTTGTTGCCTTGAAGCCAAATGTCCAGTTGTTTGAGATCGTTATTAATGGCCTCGTTCAGCTCATTTATATCCGACGACTGGTAGCACAGACTTGTGTCATCAGCATACATGGAAACGGCTGAATTTTGGACAGCTTGCGGTAGATCGTTGATATAAATAAGGAAAAGGAGAGGACCCAGGCAAGAGCCTTGAAAGTCCGACAGTCAAGCTGATTTCAGCTTCAGACGAAATGAAATCTTTCAAATCACTCAAGTTTCTTGAATTTTTGGTAATCCAAAAGTTCAGTCCCTGCACATAAAGGCCGTCCTCTACTTGCGGCATTTTCGGTCGGTCACCAGCGTTCTCGCCTTGTACACATGCTCTGTCGTTATAGAGCATGCGCACTAGGCACGCGCAAAGGTCGCGCACCACAACTATTGCAGTGGATGTCGACTGCAAGAAATGGACCTTGGAGACACTGCAGCCAGTTGATTTTTCAATTTCCTTTGAATTATGTAGAAATTATTTGTCTTAGTTCAAACTTAAAATTTTTTCCAATCTTTCGTGTTAAATGGATGAAATGAAATGAAAATTCATCCTTCGTTAGACTTGAATTTACGTTATTCAGCAATTTTCCCATGAACTGGAAAAGACCTTTGACAGAAGAAAGCATACATACAAAAATAGAGTCCTTATCGGACATTCGAGAAAGATGCCAACCTCCTTTAAAGGCATTTGTTACATACATGAAACCTGACAGTCTGATGTAACATTGTGAATCTTCTTTATCCAGTGACGTAGCCACTGTTATTCTGTTCGGTACATCTCATTCTTAAAAAACTTTTTTTCAGCCTTTTGCACCATGAGAAATGTGTTCAAGTAAATAGCCTCAAATAAATACTCCACTTGCCTTTGCCGGATGAGCAGAGAAAAAGAAGCTTTGAAAGAACACGCCTTTAAACCAATTTTAGCGAGGCATTTAACTTGTAAATAACTTTTTGGGATATTTAGTAAATCTACAGGGTGTCCCAAAAGTCGTGCATTGTTTGTGTGTTTGCTGTGGAGGAGCTGCAGCATTAATCTGTTCAGTATTCATAGGTCAAGCTTCAGACTGATTATGTGGCCGTAGTTATCGCTATTGAAAGGCTGCCGGATGCTCCTAACTACGACTAATAATCAAACGCCATTATTTTGAAATGATTATATCTGCTGCCTCGCTTCGAAACGGGCCTAGGCAAAGAACACTACTAACACAAACATTCGTATTTTTCAAATGAAACATGTATAGTAAATACTTACGGAAGCAATAAAATTGTACCTACTTACATGGTTTGACATTTTCACCAACTGTTTTCATAGTATTCTTAATCGTAAGACTTTGTGCTGTCAAGCTAACTCTGCTTTGAGCTTCGAGTTGCCGTTGCTCAACATCAATCAATCGAATTTGCAAACCGCCTCTTTCCAAAGGCGTTCAAAAGTGCAACAAAGTCAGTCCAAAAAAAATGCCGTTATGTTATGAGTCCCAGTATGAGCGGTCTCGGTTTGGTGTAAAAGTCTCGTTTTGAACAGCGATTACTGGAACTCATCATAATCAGTCTAGTCAGGCTTCAACTTAGATTTTGAGACCTTGTTTGAGTCAAGAGTTAATCGTACAAGCAGGTGCTGATTTATGGCTGAGGAAAGGCAAAATAAGTGGTTGCTTCAAAACCAGCACTTCTGATGTTCTCCTCCAATGTCAAAATTGAAATCCTGATGGACTTTGACCTTGCTGGAGAATAATTAAAAGTGCTGGTTTTCAAGCAGCCACATGTTTGCCTCGCTTCTACCATAAAGCAGACTCTGCGTAAAGTTGCAACCAATTCGTACTCAAATAAGGCAAAGGAAACACAGTTTTGCCATTTCCTTGTCTCGTGCACCATTCGCCCTTGTTTGAGCATCGACAATGTGTTATTAGTGTGGAAGACATGACTTGCACTGATTGAAAAATCACCAAATCTTGGCCATTTTGACGATCTTTAATCTCCCTCTGTTTATCTGTGTCACATACTACATAAATGTAACTCTTTGTTAACCGAGGGGGGGGGGGGGTAGGGTTCGGCTCCCCTCCCGAACTTTTTTCATAGCTCCTAAACGATAATCTATTGCGGTGAAACTTCCTGACTTTTATCAAAATTGAATTCGCAGTCAGAAAATAAAACTTTCAATGCCTATTGATAAATCACGTGACCACCAGATGCCATATTTGGAGAGTGGTCTCGATGAATGTCGTCAAAATGGCTGTTTTTTCATTTTGTGTTGCATCTCGTCAATATATATCCCATTCGATTTGTTTCGATGAGTACTTTCACTTGATATATATTTATTTGTATTTGCTTACGTCAGCAATTTGTAATTTCTATGACGTCATAAACCTTTATGACGTAATATTTCTAATGAATTAACAATTTTATGTAAAAGTTCTTTTAGTGATTTGAAATATTAATAAAACAACTTTATTTCACCCATTAGATGTGAAACTGGTGATGCTTAATTAAGCTTTATTGTTGAGCAAACAGCTTTGCATTGAATCGAATTATCATTATTTGCCTAATTGATTAATTAGAAACCACAAAGGTTCATATGAAGCTAAATGAAATCTCGTATCAAGGCTATCAAGTAACTATTTGGATCGTTTTAGCCTATTTTAGTAACTTTTTTAATATAAATCTACCTTTTTCCTATAGCTCAATTTCGTCAGTGCCTAGCAACCAATCAGGTGATAACAAATTAATTGATGCTATTTTTGGATTCTCCTTTTTTTAATTATGACACAGCGCAAGTTTCATTGTCATTACGATAATAGTTTTGAAGATAATTACGGGGGACGAAGAACCGAAAAACTCCCCCCGGTAGAAAATCACTTTTTTCACCATGTTAAAATAGGGTTAACAGCTGATTTTTCTTAGAAACCTTATCTTAAGCAATAGTTTTTACAAAACATGACATTCTTAAACAGAAATCTTTAATTGGCAATCAACAATATCTTTTAAAATTTCTAGTTCTACACAACACAGAAGACTTAATCATACCATGACTTCATGTAGGATGCATAAAAATAAGTCGAAGTGGTAGTGTGACATTTGAATCAGATAATCATTCCTGGTCTTGGGTCTTAAAACACACAAATTCTCACTAATTCAAAGCCATTTCGAGACTTTGCAATATATCTAAAAGCAGTTTGGCCCTTGGCAAAAACGCTGCTGAGAACCTTCATGATTGGTTACATAATCTAAATTTTACAATTCTTAAAAAGTGCAAGTCCACCATGTAGCTCTAAAGAATTATGATTGAAGAAACATGATTGATGTTGGAAACTCCAAGACCAGAATGCTAATGATTTTTGATGCCTCTCTGTAAAATCTGTAGATGGTGCCCATTTTTGTGCTGGCTCTCTGTTTTCCAGCCAGCTATCCTAAAATCCTTCCACCCAAAATTATATATCGCCCTTGAATATGGATTCTCGCCGCAGTGAAAATTATGCATTATTACAAAAATTAAAGAGGTCAGAAAAGGTCTAAAAGTACAGGCTCCCGGCCACAAATTTTGCAAAGAAACGTCAAGTCAGTTGCAAAAGAATCCGCAAAGAGTACGAAATCTTTCCTTGTTTCTGAAAACAAAGCTACTAAGGAACTGAAACGAAGACTTATAAAAGTTACATCCCTATGTGTGGACAAATGTATGTCGAATAGGAAGCCCCTTGCCATGTCTTCCTTAGCAGTATAACGTTCAGCCAATTTAAAATCGATCAGCTTAAAGACAGCTCTCCATCCTATTTCAAATTCCACTGTAGTGAACAAGCATTGAGGCAAATCCGCTGACACACTCGCTGTAAATTGCGAACAAGATCGGATAAACCCGTCACAATTTGTGCACGCCAAGTCACAAATATTTGTTGGGCGTGTATAAACCAATGGTAAAGACAGGTTCATCTGTTCCGACTTTCTCCTATACCAGCCTCACATACGGCCCGTATTAACTCAATGCGCCTATAATGCGTTTCCGGTCGGTCCAATAACATAAGACATTGCATAGAATTATTAAGATGTTATACACGAGTATCATTGAAAAATTCTTTTTCCCGCACCGTCATCTCAGGATCATGGTCGATTGTAGAAGTGTCAGTGGATGGATGAACAAAAGAGAGATTGATAGTTCTTCAAATTGGAATAAGCTCATCTTTGAGTGGGCAATAAGTGCGAAATAGCCGCCATTTTTATTTCCAGACATCGATTCTTGAACAGTTGCCTCGATAACAATTGACGTGATCAATCAAGATTGCCGCGTGTTTTGTCAGAGTTACTCGGGTCGTCGCTCATTGAAATCCCTCGAAAAAATCTTATTGTACGTGAAAGGCCCAATCGACTTGCTCCTCGCAGATATAAGGCTAGAAGTTGGGAATACGCACAAGTTAGTGCGAATGTGGTTGCCCCTCACATCCTTTCAGACTTTGAAGAGATTTCGAAGAAGAAAACATGTTTTTGATCAAAGCGTGGTTTCATACTCTCTTGGTTGGGAGCTTTGTCTCTTTAACTCAAACATATTGGTGGTAAGTAATTTCATTTTCGGTCTTTGCCCTATTTGCGTTCATTCCGTTGCTTCTTTATAGCCATGTCAAAATCTTAACATCTTATGAGGCACTGACGAGTTTCAGTATAGTAGTTAATATCAAGGCATATTGCTTTTTGTGTGTAATTGGTTTTAAGGTAATTTCATTTGCGAACCAGAGTGATGTTTGCGAAGAGCCTGCTGTTGTGTTTCCCTCACCGTTTCATCGATCGGAGTTTGATTACGACGAAAATATACAATCAAATGAAGAAAGTAATAAAACGCATGGAATTCCTGTTTTTAGGTATTTGAAAATGATTGAAAGACTGTGGGATTGCTGATTTAATTCTCTGGTTTTGCGAGATGTAAACAGCAATAATTAGAATCTTTGGGCACGGGTTGAAGTTTCTAACATGGCGTATCCTAACAAGGCCTTAGCTGGCTTCAAAGTTAGTTTCTACAGATTTTTATTTAAGCGAGTGGAGCCGACTTTCCTCCAAACCTATGTAGCAAAGTTACTTTTTAGTCTCCGACGGAAGACTGTGGGCAACACATTTTGTTCTGTTAATTATGCCTTAATTGGGCCCCTGCAGGCATGATCTGCTTACAGTGAACACTCAATGGTAGCGTAGTGTATAACGGTGGTACTGCATTCTGTAACAGGGAAAACAAGTGGCACCCTCTGTCCAAGAGAAACTAACGCCAACTACTGTAAATGCTAGGGGCTGTTGAAAAGGGCTTCGTCCTAGCAGCGGGCCTAAGAAAGTGCAAGATTAATTCAGACATTAAAAATTCAAATACGCTCTCCACGAATACTTTTGAGGACCAGACACATTAAAATCAAATGTCTACAGGGCCTAAAAAGGGAAAGAAAATCTAAGAAACTTTTCAAAAGTCGTTCTCCGAATCATTTTAAGTTTAAAGCCTGAGTCATTCTGAGTTTAGTGTGTTTAGCTACCAAGGCGGCTGCCCATGTTGTTATGATGCGACTCCATTTGGATAGGAAAGGTCGGGACATTCAAACGATTTTCGAAAAAAAGGAGTTAGAGTTGCGAAAGACCTCCAAATTACAGGCTGCCGCAGAATAGATGGTTTAACTCTAAACTTGTAAACAACAGCGAACATGAAAAGTGAACATAGATGTTAACCAAGGGAATTCTTTTCGGTAGATTCTAATACGCTACGGGTATTGATAAGGCCAGACTTAAAACGATAAGCTTATAACGTGGTCAAATACGTTCGGACATACTTTTCCATTGCTTTATTCAACTAAACATTACATTCTATTTCCTAATGCTGTTTATGCCACTTGGATTTGGAGCACTATTTAGAGCATAGACAGTTAATTTGTGGATAATTCTTATTAAATGCCAGTAGAACCTGTCAACGAACATGCAAAGCCTCGTCGAGAAAGATTTGTTCAGATATTTGTGGATGGTAAGGGAAAAAAGTTGCACCGTCACCGTTTGATTCTTAATTTTGCACCTGAAGATTGGATAAAAGTAGCTTGAGCAATTAATATGCTAGATGTAAATTATGTGTCGTACTGTAAACTTGTGGAAGAAAATCAGGGTCTTCAGTAAACGGGAAGGACTGTTGATAGGTTTTCGATGCCTTGGGGAATCGATGTTAAACTGCAGATACCACAAAACAAGTTCCTACGTTAACCAATGATGTGGTGGATACTTACATAGAAGTTTTACAATTGTGTCTATGTTGAATTTATGTAACATGTACATAGCTGAGTTGTCAGTTTCAGCCCTGATCTGACATCCAATGTGAAATAGAATCTAATAGAGTATCCGTTAGCCTTTAATTGTGAGTGGTGTACAGTTAGTTGTATGTAAAATATCGTTGCGTATCTTTATGTTCAGGCTCTGGGGTAGTCGTTGTCCTTCGCTCCCCTTTGCATCGTCCCTGTAGTATTGCATAGTAGCTAGATAGGTATAGTAGAATGTAAAATTTGTTGTAAATTTTTTATATGAACAGAAAAAAAAATAGCTGAGTTATATATTCTGGCCAACAATGTCGGATTTCATTTCACCTTAGACAGTATGCTCGACGAAATCCAGTTTTACCGAAGACATGAATATATTCTCCACAAATGTAATAGAATAAGTGTTAAGCTTCCAAGGCCTAGGATTGAAATAATGTGAATATCTATCCGTATATTAGCCCTTGAATCAAATAGATAGCTGCTAACATCTTGAACCAGTGTTGACTGTGCCAAAAGGGAGGGAATCTTGCTTTGAAACAAGATTGTGCGTGCCCTTTGTTTGGCTTCCTGGTAATTTCGGTACTAAGGTATTCACAAAATTTTGAAATTTTGAAAGGTGCCTGAAATGTTAAGGCAAGGCAGCAAAAAAGCATCAATATTGCATGACATTGACAAAGCCAGTATTGGTACACATGAATGTGGCACAAATGCACTGCAACAATCTAAACAGAGCAGAGCAAAAGCAGATGAAGTGGACCATTACACTAGGTTCAATACTTTTCTTTAAACTAAACGCATGCAAGGATTCTTCTTCTCGCCATAATTTCAACGGTAGCTACATTGACACTACAGTATCCAGGATAATGCAATTTCTGAGCTTGATATATAGAACAACCAAGCTCAACCTTTTGATGATCATATTTTAACCTTTTGCAAAAACAGTGGAAGCCACGAAAAGACTGTTCTGCCTTTTTGTATTCAAGGCAATAACTTGCAAAGTAAAAAACAATCAAATCAGAATTCAAAATTTCAACTAGTTCATAAAACGCTAAGGAACTCTGTTGGTTTACCGTAATGCCATGATTTATATCATCAAGTATCTTTTAACCTTAAAAAGAACGAAACCTTTTAAAGTTACTTCTTAGATTATCTATGGCTACTTTATGTGAGTGAAGAGTGATACTGATAAAGGGAGAGCCAGCGACATTTGTCCAAACAATTGAATGTGCCATCTGGGCTTTTGCAGACTACATACATGTTGCTGTCTGCTGTAGAATCTGTTTAGAGAAACTTTTTGCAATTAAAAGTTATATGACATGATTGACAAACGTATTTTTAACGTGACTATGGTCTCGCTATATGAAAATCAGCAGGAAATAGAAAAGAAATATCACAGCATCAAAAAAGGAAGTTCTGGTTCAGAAAAATGTCAAGTATGCAACGTCTTTCGCAAATTTCTCTACCTTTTAGTGCTTCTAGGTCTAAAGTATTTTGACCAAATCTGTTTCTTAATTTTTTGCCACGATTTTGCTCTTGCAGCATGCTGCATTTGAAATTGGGGAAAGTTACTAAGATATTGATTAAATGATGAATAATTCAATAAATCTATCCAAATGACATACCATAAGAAAGAAGAAAGATTGTACTTTCACACGGTATACATTTCATCTACTCGAATTTTATCAATTTTTTAACGTTTGCGGCTATAGTTGGGTTGTTTTTTTCTGAAACACTCTGTAAGACTGAATGGCAGTCAAAGGAGCTAGATCAAGGAGCGATTAGATGGACTGTAAGGTTTTATATGATAGTATAATCTAATGAATACTTTGACAGCTACCACTATCAAACGTCTTAATAGTTTTCTCACTCACCCGTTACAAAAGAGCTAACATCTTTCGTGACGAGCGAGGAGTGCTTTTTTGAAGTTTCAACACGGTTTTCAAGTCCTTTTCCTCAAATTTCAGCGACAAAAATGCATTATTATTGCTTCAGGAAAATTCCTTATCTCTTTGATAGATTTTGTCAGATAGGAGTTCAGTAGTTCTGCAAAGCTTGTAAAATACAAATGGAGTAGTTTCAATAACGGTAATCTCATCTCTGTTTCTTTTTCTTTTGCAAGATTTTATGTAATCTTCGATGAAAATTGATACTCTTCCCAATGTTCTATAAGAGATCTTTTTTGGTTCTTGAAGTTTTCAAGATTCCGTAAACGACAGTACCGTAGCAAGGGGACAAGGGAACAAGAAGCAAAGGGGCAAGGGGGCAAGGGGGCAAGGGGGCAGGAGCTCCCCCCAATCATCACCAAGGATGAGTTTTGTAATTCCTCCAAGTCCGTTGAGAAACTCACGGGGGGGGGGGGGGTTGGAGGTAAGCTGCTACTTTCTCCTAAACTTATGGCAGCCTTGTTTTTGAATTCAAAAAGAAAATAGGAATTCTGTTCTTGCTCTGATAACGACATATTGGCACGATTTAATCCAACTAAAGTACCAAAAGCTTTCTGCTCTCTTGGCTTGCACTTTTGATACATCCGTCCAGGGAGGGCCGAAGGCCTTTGTCATTCCCTGCATGCGTCAGTGTATCATCTTAGTACCACCTGGCTCGCTATCTTGTCTAGGCACGGGGGTCTGCCGCCCGGCTTTCAGAAACTACCCTCTTCTAATTACCGAAACTAGCCTTCATACCCACTTTCATGATGAATTTTGGCGGAAAACTACCCATCTTTGACTATTTTTGGCCAATTTCTGAACAAACCCACCCATATTTTAGTAAAATCTGCCGAAAAAGTGGCCCTTTTTTAGAGAATTCTGGGCCCAAAAAGCCACCAATGTGGGCGTCACATACCCGTACCCTCAACATGTTATGTACCTTCCTCCATCGGGGGCATGCACCTCTCTACCAATTCTAATGAATGTGACTTAGGCACCCTTTAACTTAAACTCTGCATGCGTCTATTTGGCACAGAATATGAATTAAATGAATCACTTCTCAGAAATTTTTGCTCGGTTCGTTTGCACTCCTGTCGTCCCCAAAGATCCAAAACTTGGGGAACTATTGTCAAAGAAAAATGCCATAAAATTAGTTGGGTATACCTTCAGATTGAAAAACTGCGTCAAAATCCCCCGACCCTCCACTTCTTTCGGATTTTTCAGAGAGTGGCGCCGCCATACAAGAATTTATGAATCCTGCGTCAACAGTGTATCTCTTTTACGATGATATGACATTTCAACATCGAAGTGAAAGTCCGTGTGTGCTTCTAAGGACTTTTGGGTTATTCCATTCTCATTCCCTTGATATTACATATACTCAGTAAACTCCATCCTTCAATTGCATAAACATAGTCGCTCTTTCTAGAATTGTGATCAGAGCGTAGCCTTGATGGCTCAACTCTTCCGCGGAAAGGGTTCTTTCTTATCCATCTGCCCAACGTGACATGAATATCTTCCTGTTACAAGAGACTCTCTACAATGTGACATTTTGACGAGAATTCAAATTAAACTGATAAATAATAATAATAATAATACCTTTTTTAATGTTAGTTTTACGATAGTGCTAGCACTAATATACACTAACATAAAGCAATTTTAGAGATTGCATTATGGAACTTATTGACTGCAAATGCTGCACGCGCATTTATTTTCGAAAAACCAGTCTTTTATGAGAGTTTTGAACTGATTTGCATTTCTGGACGACTTTATTTCATTTGGAAGAGAATTCCAGATCTTGGGACCCAAAAAGCTAATGGATTTTATACCATAATTTGTAGTTTTAACTTTAGGAATGGATAGAACGTCATTTCTTCGAAGATTATAGCTAGTGGGTTTTGGGAGAAAATAGTTTTTCATAAAGGCTGGATTCAAGTTGTGCAAAGTTTTGTAAATTTCAAGTGCCAACAGTCTAATAGAATGGATATGAACTGTAGTAGATTCGGCGTTAACTAGAAGATCTTTGTAGGATGAAGTATAATCAGAGAGTGCTAATCGTAAGGCCCTCTCATTGACTTTTTCCAGTTTCTTTTGGCTGGTATTACTGCAAAATAACCAGATAAGGGGGCAGTAATTGAAATGACAGAGGATGAATGAATTAACAATTACTTGTCTTTCTTTGCTACCCATGAAACGTGCTAGCCTCTTGAATGCATTCAGCTGCAAGGCAGCTTTTTTGCAGATCTTATCAATATGTGAGTCAAATTTCAGTTGATCGTCAATTTGAATTCCAAGTAGCGTTACTTCATTACTTACGTTTATTTCAAAATCATTGCTTATTTGAAATGTTTTGACATGATGATCATTGTTGCCAATAATTAAGGATTGGAATTTAGATGGGTTGGCTGTCATATGATTTGAATTGAACAAATCGATGCATTTCGTGGTGTTGAGCTGCACTAATCTATGGAGCTCATCCACATTTTCAGCAGAGATAGAAATTGTGTTATCATCTGCAAAGTTACATAAGGAGCCCTGCTGAATAAATAGAAAGATATCATTGATAAAGAGGTTGAAGAGTAATGGTCCGAAAGAAGGAGAAGACGCTTTTTCGACTCTTGCGCTTCAAAAACGGCACGGAAATTTTGAAAGGAAAAGTTTCGTGTGCTTGTTTCGTTATGGCACATTCTTGCTTCCCCTAGAAGTTTAGGTAAGTGATATTTGCTAAAAATTTTTCAGCAAGTTCAGTGAAGTTAGCCCCTTAAATGTTACATTCTGGCATTGTTCTGGGTGGCTTGTGTTAAAACAGCGTGTCCCTAGTTTCCTAAAGGGCATGACCCCGAAAAGTTTCTCAGGGGCAATTCCGCGGACCCCCATGTCTGCTCGCTTCGCTCGCAATCTGCCTCCAAAAGCAGGACTGTGGCTACTGTAGCATTTGATGGGGTCTGAACAAGGAACACCATCTACGTCGAAAAATTTCATGATTATTTCATTCTCTCAATAAATCGTCTGTTGAACTGCAGCATTATGCACCCTGTCAAGAAAGTTTTAGTAGCCTCTTTGAAGGCATATAATTTCATTTTATATCAATATGTATGGTAGAGAACTTTACGACTTTGTCGACAGCATCATTCCGAGCGAACATCGGAACAAATAGTAGACAACGAATAAAGACTTTTCATGAGATGAATGACCATTTCCTAGCCAGTTCCACAATACACTGTCAGCACTATACAGTATAGAAAGTTGAATGAAATAAGCTTCAAATCCATAAGCCAAACTATCCGTCACCTTCAGTTATTTTATTGATTTGTTCACAAAACACATAAATCTCTTCGCAAATTAATTTACACATAAAATTAAGGTCTGCATAGGACAGGAACTCCGTCATGGGTCACGTCACATAATTTCATTTCTTCATACAAATTTATTTCTTGACTAGGTTCATTTTCTGCCATATTCGATTCTTTTTTATCCATTTTCATTCATAAGTCATAGACACCAGGAAACTGCTTAATAGGAGTGGTTACTGTTGACTTTTACCAGAGACTCTCTCAATTCTAATCAATTTGATACTTTTGAATTACGTAGCATATTGTAGCTTCCTTTCCAAAGTGAAATAACAAGCACATTGATTTCTTCCATCGACATATTTACCTCTGTAGTAAAAATGTTGTTACATGTTTTTAAACGAGGTTCATTTGAATAGCAAATTAGGAAGCTTTATTTCTGGGGTCTAGGGCCGCGAATATGCTCAAAATAAGTAGAAGGAAAAGGATGCTTTTTGCATGAACTTAAAATGCCATTAGAAGCAGTTCTAGTTTTTTGTCCACACGACATTTTCAGCCTCTCACATTCTTCAAATGGAATATACATAGAGAGTAAAATCATGGAAATATTAAGATTCCTTTAATTCGAAGATGAGAATGCAGTGGTTGAGTGATATATTCAATTGATTTTCTAAGTTGTGTGAGAAACTCATTAAACGATTATCAATTTGTGCTACAATTTTGTTTGAACGATGAAATAAAACAATATTCATATGGCCTGATACCATGCCTACTTCAGATTCCCTGTGAACTTCTGCCTTATAACCATCGACAGACAGCTATTCTTTCACTAAAGTTGTTTGGGAATGATTTTGGAGGTTTTTCAATACCACTATGTACATTTGGCCATCGTATTTAAAGAATCGCAAGGTACCAGACCCCTAAACAAACTTCTGACCAATGCAATGTATAAATGAGTTGTGCCACGTTTGTATGACCATTTGTCTCACACAAGGGAAAACGACTGTGAGACCGTTAAAAACTTTTTGTAGAAGCGCTATTTCAAATTGTTATTGTTTCAATCGACTAAACATCTCAGCTTTTAAATCTCAAGTACGCTGTGGGCGTTTCTCAAAGCTTTTGACCAGAAATGTTCCTGTTTTGGCGGTAACGTAACAATGTCTGTGATCTTAGGCCGTGCCGTTCGGATGAGATTTTAAAACATTCTTAATTCGGCAAAGTTGTGTGTTGATTCCTAATCACACTCGGCATCAACAAAAGGAATTTTGGATGTGGTCAAAAACGCTGTGGCTAGTTAAAATCTAAATCGAATGGTTATCTGGAAAGATTGCTCGGGAGAATCTATTATGTTCCATCCAAAGATCGATTTTAAACTTTGAGCGGAAGGACACCAATGTATATGAGTACTGAATTCCTATAAGCAGCGTTTGTAGTGAGCCATCAAATGACAGGACCAGCTTTGTCGTTGTAGTGAACCTCAATAAGTATACAGCCTCTTTAACTGTAAACCCCCAAGAGAAAAGTATTGTTAGAAAAGAAAAATTAAGCCCACTGCAACAGAAGAAAAGTTTTAACTTTTGAATTCATTTCACCTAATGTAGAATGTTGCTCATTATTGCATAAATATCACATGCTACTGATTTAGAGGCTTCTAAACTTCAGTTAGAAATATGAGTGCTGAAACTAAAGAGTACGAAGTTTCAAGATGCAATCGGAAACTTCCCTTGCAAAATTATTTCACCAGCTTGAGAAGGAGCCCTAGGTCTAGATGGTCGGTGGCCGAGACATCCTTGAATTTTCTGCTGCTAAAGGTTTTGCTCCAATAGAAAATTGAAACTTTACATCTGCCATACTATCACGCTACTTTGTTGATTGAATATAACTATGTCTCAAAAATGTAGTTGTTATCAAGCAACGATGAGAGATCTGGCTGCAGCAAGTCCCTAGCACAGCAAAGTGCGAAAAGAGATGGGCAATGTGGAGCAAGGTCATACTTGTTTAAGGACAATAAAATTGAGAAAAATCCATACAACAGTTGCTTATTGGTTATTAGGGCATTCAAGTATCGAAAAGCTAATGGTCATTGGTTCGAATCAATGATTGATTTGGTCATGTTACCATTTTACCATATTAACATCCATCAAAAACACAAGATGAAAAAAAGTGTGAGCTGTTTTGCACAGTGGATTTTGGGCTGATAGAGATTTTAATTTCAACTAACTCTATCATTTTCACAACATGCAAAGTTATGCCACGTGCAAAGACTCCTCTCTGCAAGATATCATTCACCGGAGTGCCTCGTGAATGTTGTAAGTCGAAATGGTAACTTGTCTTGCTAAAGTGGTTAAAGTTATCATAAAGAAAAATCGTTTTATTGTCAATTCTAAGGTTTCTAAGACGTTCTCAAAATGCAAACGTTCAGACGTTCACACCCTAGAAAGGCATTTTTAGTGGCAGCCATGAAAAGACATGAAAATTTCACTCGTTGTTCAAAAGTGTCTGTACTCCTTACTGTGTCCGTAAACTTTCTAATCTTCAACGTGCAAATGCGTTCTGCGTCAAACACGAATTTAGAGACTTTTCAAAAGTTTCAAGAATAGAATCGCGCTATTAGGTTTTGAGCGTTGCCAGTACGCCAGAAGAATTCTTCGCAACGTCATGACCGTCTTTTATTTGCCCAATTTCTTGACTTTGCAAGGTGCTAGTACAACACGTTTTCAATGCCAAAAAGTTTTCCTCATTGATTCGCCCAGGTCAAGGGGCTTTCTAAAAGATTCCGAAATAAATAAGAACAAAGTTCCCAAAGAATATTGTAAACAAAGATATATCTCAATGGTACATTGGCGCTCTTAGGGAAGGAGAACGTGAATGTATATCTTGAAGAATATACACTTTTATTTGAGAACAGTATTGAAATGCCTTTCTTGCGATATGCAGTGTTCTTTCATTCAGGAAAGAATCTTAATTGTTACATCCACAGTGCTGACAAGTCCTGAACTCAACTAATTTTGCATGTCTAAAAGATGCAGTTCAAATGCAGTTGAATGTTAAATTTTGATTGATATAACTTCTCAAGATTGATCAGATATGACGTTGAAACAACGTAGATTTAACCTTGCATTTCAATTTTAAACAAAAAATTTATATGTTGCACGTTTCATCAACACGTATGCAGCGTTTTTCGATGTTTACCAATGTTGTTTGCCCACTGAGTTACTATCATAAAATTAAGCCTTGAAAGTTTATGAATGACCTCGTTAGCTGCAAGGTTATTGAGCTTATTGGAGGTTGAATTGGACTTGGTTGAAATAGGGATATCTGTGGACTTCATTGTTTTAAAATACTTTTGCCACAAAAGGTGCATAGTACATTTCAACTCAATTAGAAAAATGAGATAAATTCAGGAAGATATTTCCACATTCTGATTTTATGATAACTCTGTACTGAAAACTGTTTGCTCGGAAATGCTCCCGTTCAACTCAATCATACTTGAGATCACGAGAGACAAGGCTTTGGACAAGTTTGTTCACGTCTGACCACAAAAAAAGACTTATCTGAGTAAGTAAAAAATATATCTCATTGAAGTTGTAGATTGTAGATTGTAGTAGTCATGTTATATATAGTTGCTCACATTGATAGATTCGTCCCTGCCGACTTCAATGCATCAGTTCACTTAATTTGCATTCTACACTATTGTAAAATATTTGTGAAATGTAACAGACGAAGCTTCTGCAAATTAAAAATTTTGAGTTTGAAGCTACAATGGCAGTTTCAGTCGAAATTAAGCATAATTGCTAGCTTTAAAAATCTCTCCGCTCTCGTACAAAAATTAATTTGCAAGTAACATGGCTATTTCACGAGTAAGAAGTTTGATGATGTCACAAGCAAAAAATAGACAATGTTTGCATTGCTTTCTAACTTTATAATGAACGAAAGCGTGGAAAATGACACATCCATATTTGATCAAATTTATGATGAAAAGTGATGTAATCAAAATTTCAATATTCAAGGGAAACCATTTTACCTACATAGGCATTTATTTCTATGTTGTTGATGTGATAGCTTAGTGTTGTTCGGTCGTCTTGTTCTGTTGTAGTTTGCAGAAACAGTTAGTGCCTGGTCTACTTTGGTTCTTTCGTGAGAACTCGATACCCGATCTTTAATTCAAACTACATGATTTTGGAACAGTTTCAACTGAACTTCTCTCGAAAAAAATGGTTGCCTGCTTTCCTTGAAAGTTCGACAGATTTACACCTAAAATGTTCGTCCCTTTAATTTGTTGCATTTGCAGTTTCAGTGTCATGTTCTGCAATAATTTGAAATATCAGATGTAGATGTGTACTCATATCAAGGACTAGTTGAACATCACATAGAAATTATTTGATAAGAAAATTAATCAGAAGGGTCTCCTTTTTACGAATGTACAATTCAAGGATAATACAATTAAGATTCCGGTGATACGATGGTGGTGCTGTTGCTGTAAAGTGACATGAAACTCTATGATGATTAATAAAGTTGACATGAATCAATTGCACGTTGAATATCATGCGGTCAAGTCGAGTTACTTCCATTGAAAGCTGATTAGAAGTAACACTTCCACACTCAAAAAACGGCTCATGTTTACTGTTCAATTTAAACCCATGACTACCCCTAAACATGGAGCGTATGGCCCATCTTTCAGTACCTTGGGTACTAGAGTTTTTGATGTAGATTTTTGGCTCTGGTACTCACGGTAAGCTTTCAGATTCAAAAGCATTTTTTATAATACAACCCAAGTTTGGGATTTTTTACGCTTGGACGAGAGATATCCCTTCTGGTCGACACTACTAGTATTTTGAGCAATGAAGCTTTCCTAAGCAATGAAGCGTTCTGGAACAGCATAAACTTTGCACAGGGACCTTATTGATAACAGTGCTGTTGTTGCTAAAATGCAATCCTGTATAACAGACTATATCATTATTTAGATTTATATCATCTTTTCAGCTTCACCGTAACCAGCTTTTCGTGACATGCGCATTCCAAGAGAATATCTAATTCCAGCTCACTAATGGGAACGAAATACCAAGTGGAGTAGCATGTGAGCCTTTAAATCAATAAAAACTAACTCAAATCGGGGACTGAACGCAACACAAACTGGATCTGAAAGTTTTTATTGTAAAGAGTACAGTCGTGAAACATGAAAAACTGACTGAGGATGAGTGTGTAGGATCAACATGGTGATCAAAATTTTTGTTTATCTAACGCTTTCCGGATTTGATCCAATCCTATTTCATTTACCTGTTCTGGCAAATCGATCTTGCATCTCTTCTTGGAGATGAATACCAAACTGACTACAAATTGTTACTACATGGAGTACCAGTGATATGCTTCTTTTTTCAGTTACAATTAAAAAGTGCCATTCTTTTCCGATCTAATTTTTGTAAGCATTATCTTATTCAGGTTTAACAAAGGCTGTTAAGGCAGGGTGCTTTTTTCGAGCAGAAAATAAATTTTGGGGTATCATTTTTGGTAGAATCACAAGTACTCATAAATTTTAAGGTGTCATTTTAGGAAAATAACTCTTTAGGGTATCGATTTTGATCAAATTTCACTTACTTGGTTAAAATTTTGGATGGCTGTCACAATTTTAGGGTATCCAAGAACCAAGATTGCGACGATAATCATTTTCTGCTTCATTTTCAGTCCTTCCAAATCATGATTCAAAGAACAGAGACAGAGACAAATTCATTTAGGCTGTTGACATTTCTTCGACAAATCCAGTGATAAAAAATTATTAACTTCGACTAAACCATGTTAACTTTTCGAAGGAAACGCTGTGCTTCATCATCAGAATACAAAATTTCGACAGCACGAGGCTATATTTATGTGCATAAAAAGACAAACAACAAACTAAAGTGCGTGATTACAATTCCTACGTGAAAAGTAAAGTGAGGGGCAAGCCCAAAGGACAATACCTAAAATAGAACTAGCGGAATGGAGGACTGCTGGGAATTAAGTGAAGGATGATCGCGTAATATTAGTAGACTTTCGTGAATGAGTAAATGAAAATCATTATTTGCTCTGTTCAACACTAAGAAATCTTCCAACGACGCGGCATGACCTGATTGGTTGATGTGGTCCCAAATGCCAGAAGGACTCACTTTAATTTTCTGACCTGCTTTAGGGTATCCATCTTCAATGCCCTATAAATTTTGGGGTATCATTTTCGCGAAAATTTATAGATTTTTAGGGTACGATTTCAGACCTCAAATGGCACACCCACGTCACCCGTCCATTGAAGTTATTGGGAGTCTTCCTATCTTCCAAAGACAAAATAGGTCAATGCAACTGCTGGCTTTGGAAAGTATATGTACGGAAAGTTAGGTTTCTAGCAGAATAGATTTTAACTTAATTGTTCTGTAATAGATATTGATAAAATAATAGTTTATTTTGTCAAATTGCAAATAATGTAAATTGCAAACAATAGGCATTAGATGGCTCTAATTACTGAGACTCTAAAAGGCCAAAATATTATGGAAATATGAATTCCAAAGAAGGATTGAGTTAACGTGTTTACGAGGCAAAAAAACGACGAAATTAAGTTTTTGGTCACTGGTATTTACAAGGGGTTTTTGAGAAGAAGATTTGGGTAACTGTACTTTCTTGCTCATGACAAGGTGGCTAACTGACAGACCCTAATGACACTCTTTGTAGCATTTGTGTTACACAGATTTCCACGTTGAGGCAAGATCCGTTGAATTATTTGTAACATATTGAATGCATTCAAGGACTTTGTTGGGGAGACGAGATAGCCTGCGTCCGAAGAAACTTATATGTCCCCCCGTGCAGTTGGTTAAAGCTCATGCGCGGTAGCATTTTGGTGTTTGAGCTCTGAGCACTCCAACCCTAAAACGCTACAGCGCATGAGCTTTAACCCACTGCACGGGAGGACACACAGGTTTCCTCGAACAAAGCCTATCTCGTCTCCCCAACAAGACTTTGAAAATGCCTTGAAAAATAGAAAAGTGGAAAGCTCCAATGAGGCTCTGATTCACTACTTACAAAACTTTGTCTCTAGTCACATTCCGCAAGGGAGGTAGCCAGGCACGCCGAGAGGGGGGGCAGGGGGGCACTTTGCCTCAGGGCCTCAGGGTCTAAGAGGCCTCATAATTGGAGAATTTTGACATTTTGACAACGAGAAATGCTCTGAAATGCATTTTAAGCCAATCTAAAGGGGGCGATCGAAAACTTTTCTGCTCGCTTCGCTCGCAGGAAGCGTCACTTCACAGTTTTGCCCCTGGGCCTCGAAAAGCTCTCGGCGGCCCTGGAAATAGCTGCAATTATAAGAAAATCGTGAAGTGTCTTATATGACGAACTTTGCATTATCGCAAATCTCATGTCACATTTAATTTGAGCCCGATTTCAGATTTTGGCATCGACGGTGACAGTGGCTCTTTAGTATTGAAGAATCCTCTGATTTAGAACATCTTTTATCATAACGTTGCAAGGACTTGTCCGATTTTGCCAATTAAGGTCTCATACTCTGACCTTTATTGAAACAAGATATGATTCTTTTGGACGACCATGTAGGCGAACCTTGGTATATTAGGGTGATTGGGCAAAACTCTTCTTAGTTTTAACTCAACCAATAGATTCCATGGCCATGGCTAACTAGTGCAAAGAGAGAGTGGGAGGTAAACGTTACACAACAGTTAACAGAATTTCCTTATCAGAAATGAGATTCTGTACTAAGCAATTGAAAAGGAAACTATTTTTGAGATGATCCGACTTCTAACAAGATGATAACTCGATATGATAGTGCACGAACTTACTCTAAGGCAGCAACATACAGGCCTAGGTTACATGAAATAGTATTTGTTACACGAGTAATTAGCCACTTTGACTAACAAGAACTATAAACTATGGATCAAGGAAATATACACGAAAAATAATAGGATTTTATACATGATAACAATTCTCACGAAAAGCGAATAAATCATCGTAAAATCAGTGTCTACTCCCTTCAGTTAGGATTATCTCTTTTGAGAAGGGCAAGTTGTAGTTGATCTTAAAAGGCGGCCATTTTGAAGTCTCCTTAGTTTCTTTGATTTCACCGTAAGATGGTAGCGAAGTATTTTCGAGTTTTTAATCTTAACTTTATCCTACCTCGACTTAATTTCGAGTTTAAGTGACCCAGGAAATTATTGATTTGCCACGATGCACCATTCTCTGTCAGGTTCGACAAAAGAGCCAACTAGAGCAATAAGGATTCGAGTTTGACAGGTAAACTGTAAACTCAATCATAGTCAAAGCAATAGTTAAAACTTTTTTTATCAATAAAAGACAATCTTAGAACATAGAAATTAAAACAACACTTTCCAATAGAAAGACTGAATAAACTACAAAAGCTGAAAACTAGACAAAAGACCATGGAAGATCTTCAAGTCTGAACTTTAGGCCATTTATACCATTCATACTGGATAAATGAAATATAAACGACTGTTTGAGAGGATAACAGTTTGGAAGGAGGAAAACATCTTGATTTCGGAACTAGCCTTCTCTTTCCTACAAACCTGGCAGAAAAATTACGGCACGACATAGAAAACATTGCAAGGTCTAGAAACTGTATAGAATTTCAAGGCACCTTTGAGACTATTACAACTCTTAAAGCATGCTCCGAAATCAGAAGAAGGTATTATCGAGTTAAACTTGCTATTTCCCACCATCAGCCCCCATATCATTTTGGACTTGAAGAAGCAAAAAATCATTTATTGAGTATATTGGCCGCAAGATAAATATCAAAAAGAACATTTAAAGAACCGTAACATATTCATAGTTCAATGAATTTTCAAAGAGGCCCTACATGTTCTTGGGGCATCCTGCAGATTTTTTTGTCAGAAAATCTTATTTCTGAGAGAGTCAACGGTCATCTTGCAAATGGTAGAGCTGATATGGTGGAAAATTCAATACATTCATAGCTAGCCTGAAAAGCAGTAAATAGTGAGTAAATTAAAGACTTCTCTGCTCTCCCTTGCTACTAACAGTCTGTTTAGCAAGGTCTGCGAATGTAGAAAGTGACACTAATCGATCTCCATTTGTACAGAGAATGCTACGTGAGTAGAAAGGGAACTATCGTTACTGTAAATTGATGTCCTTTCGTATTTGCTGCTTAGGAGCATGATGTTCCTGTGCAAAAGCTTTGACAAGGGATTTTGCTAGACTGATTGCATATTCGTAGTTCAATCACGTAAACATTTTCTTTAACTCTTTGGTGTAGCCCTACAGTCTACAGCTTGACAGTCTATTATAAACTATATCCATTTCTCAAAAATAATAATGATATTTTACCTATTTCTTGCAGGACATTGGGTACGTTATATGGCAATGTTAACATCAATCAAGTGAAATTAGCCAATCATATACAGGCATTAACAATAAAACAACAAAAGCTATTGAGACGAGATCCCTCACTGATGCCTTCGATAGCACGTGGTGCTAAGATAGCGATTATGCAGTGTCAAAAACAATTCAGAAACAGAAGATGGAATTGCTCAGCTCACCATTCTGAATCTGTCTTTGGCAAAATTATCAGAACTGGTAAGTTTGCGTCAAAAAAATTTTGGTTGACTCAAAAAGTGAACCGAGGAAATCTGTTATACAAAACAAACTAATCGACTGAAATATGTGATTGAAATGTCAACATTAACGATGAGAATAAATAAAAATTTCTTTCAAATGCAAGATCATAGCAAGAAATCTGATTTGAAGGATTTTCTCAGTTTTCGTTGAAACTATCAGTGGTGAGTGTTCTCTTTGTCATGTTTAAATTTCATGCATTTCTTTTATTGATCAACATCATCTGCATCCAGTTACATTAGAGGGCCTTTACATGAGAGAATTTTAACCCGCATCGAGTTCAACACGTTTTGAGTTTTGGAGGCATCACTTATTTCCCGTTGCGTTTGCATGAAAATCTCAACGCGAGTTGAGATCGGGTCACATGATATGAATGTGGTTGTTGTTGTTAGTTAGTTATGACGAAATCCGCGAGGCAGAACTTTAGATTTACCCTTCTTCTTTTGTTTTAAGCACATACCTTCTCTTGAAAACCTCCCTTCGCCCGCACCAAATGAGAGTTTGCCGTACTGGTTTCAAGGCAACTTTGCGGCTTCGTTTGTTTTGAATTTCTGCTTGAGAGAATTTCTTTTGTCTGCATTTACTAATCACTTTGAATTGAGGTGTGAACCAAAGCGACGGATGCTATTGTATTACAAAATCTGCCCTTGTTACTTCGGGGGTCTCAATGGTATCAACAACTTAACAATGGCATTCAAAACCAACGAACATTACAACAAAAGACGACGACGATGCAAGCAAATACAAATCAGCAACGAAGATGATGAACTAGGCAACAAAAGAAAAATAAATGGTACTTATATCCCACTCATGGTACTTATATCCCACTCACACAAGCAAGTCAAACAACCGTAAACTAAACCATCATCAAATGTTGCGTTATAATTATTTTTGGTTAATCCAAAAATTTCGAAGCATTTGATTGGGTGACACAGTTGATCAATGCACAGCTGTCGATTTATCTTTCAGAATCAAACTCATGATCCTGATAAGTAGCTCATGGCTAAAGCTCTCTTTGGAATTTTATCAATTGTATGATGAAGTTTATTGTTGTGGAACATCAACGCCAAGGGACAATATCGATCCTGCCACTCATAAAAGTCCTCATTAAGTCAATTAATTTGCCTTGGTCCATGAAGGGAGCAATTCATGAGATCTCTCCCTCTCTCCATGTGCCACATCCTCTAAGAATGATGGCGACCATAGACGTTCACAACTTTCTGTCCTTTGCTGTTCTCAGGATCTTCAGTCTTGCTGCTTTGCAATTTTTCTGTTTCGGCAACCTGCTCTGTCATCCATTTGCTCAGGCTTTAAAGATACGTCGGTCGGTGTCTCCCCCTAATTCTCTTTCAATTTACACATCCAGTCAGTAAAAATCTTTGTAAACCTTCCTGCCTCATAACATGTCCCAAGAAATCGATCTTGGATGCAGGAGCTAGAATATGAAATTACAGCTAGAGCAGTCTCATTTGGGATCTAAGAAGTCTCATTTGAATAGATTCTACCACATTTCTGGTTTTGGTTGATCATCTTGGCAAGCATTTGTTTCTCAAGGCTATCGTGTATGACAATATAGGGCTGTGGTTTGCTGATAATTTCTTGCCATCTTGCTGCTACTTCACAGTGCTGAATTTCGCAGATTCAAGATATAAGGCTATCCTTACGAGATGAAGAGGATTATTTAGTCCTCAAAAATGCCCATGATTCATTTTATAAGACTAAAATCAAGATTTGTCGATTTTCCAAATCCGAAGCATTTTGCATGAAACCTGAAGGAGCTGAGTATGATGAGAGCTATCAAGAGCTATCAAATGAATTTCTTCCTTTTGATATAATCTGCAAATATTATGTTAGATTTCTAATATGATTTGTATCTGAGATGTAACCTAAAGAGCTATTATCACCCAGGGTCTTTTGCAGTCAATGTCATTGTTACCCAGAGTCCTTTGCAGGCACGCTGAAATTTCAGACGGTCTAACAAGCTAATTTGACCCAAGTGAAAAGCATGGAGCCACAATGCGATAGTTTAGTGACAGAACAGTTCAACTACTGCCTCGGTGGCATAGTGGTAAGCCATAGGGCTCACGATCCAAGGGTAGTGGGTTCGAAACCAGCACTGGTCACATTTGAAGAAAGCATCCTTTGGCAAGGTGTTTACACAAATTGTGCCTCTCTCCACCCAGGAGTATAGATGAGTACCTGGTCCGTAGTTATGAACGCCGTCTATGGCTGCACCCTACTATATGCTGATAAGTATAGTGACCAGGGGGTAAGGTGTAAAATCGGTTGAGTAGCCTTTGCTAAGTATGAAACTATAAAATTGCTTTTACTCACTTTACTTCCAACTACTGCAATGTAGAGCTACATCTTGCGTTCACATTAAATTTGATTTTCAGACAGTTTTAAATAGTAACGCACCCACAAAGGATCCTGGGTGGCAATGGCTCTTTAGGTAGAGTCGCAAGATAAGAGGAAATTTCATGTGAACTTTAGTTGTATGGCAATATTACTGATTATAATGAAATAAAGCTAAATATAACGCTAGGAAAGAATAAAGGACATGCACAAATTTCGTGTCAATCATCATGAAAGCTCCACAGCTTACAAAAGAAATTGATTCAGAACCAACGAGAAACAGAGACCAAGATAGCAGGTCTGGAAGCGCTTTGCTCCTGTCATTAATATTCTATTAGGATGCATTAATATTCATTTCAAACACAGTTCTGAGCTATCTAATTGAGGCCTGTTGGTAGTGCTCCTACCGTTTTTCATCTCAAAAATGACAAATCCTAGGCCTGAAAGACCATTGCGACTGTGCAAAGGGAAGATTATAAATTGAAACAAAGTAAGTTGAGGCAGATGTTACCAACCATCCCTGTTACAATCTGATGTCATTACATGCTGTCCAGACATCAATTTAGAGAGGAAAATCCGAATCTAAATTGATGCTAAAAACTGTAAAATCTTTCGAATGACGGTATCGGAATGATGGTGCAAGGTGCTACTTTAAGCAGTTAATTTTCGTGGCACTGAACTGTTCTAGCCAACTCAATGTTTTGAAACTGGGAGAACATGATACGAATTAAGATATTTGAAATCGAAGCAACGATGATTTTGACTTAACAATACCAACAGGGGTGGCGCCAGTTTTGAGAAAGTGGGGTCGACAGAAGGAAAAATTGATTGCCAACTAATGTTTTTATATCGTTTTTGCTTAGAAATGAATACCGACCCAAGGAAAGTGGGTGGACATGTCCACCCCAGTCCACCCCGTGGCGCCGCCCTTGAATACCAAGTGAAAGATCTTGAGTTTTTGTGCCAAATTTTCAGAAAGATTCGATTCACATAACTTGGTGGTCTTCAATTAACACTGTCCACCCTTCTTGCGTAGCTATATTGTCTTGCTTTCAATGATAATACAAAATTTATTAATTGCACTGAAAGATATCTCTCTGAGTTTTCATTAAGCTTTTTTGGTAAAAAGATAAACAGACATCTTTTCCATTGGGAAAGAAGTGGAAAGAGACAAATGGTATAAGGCAAATGCTTGAGCAAAATGGTATCTTTAAGGTCCTCTTTAAGAAATATCATTAAATTACCAGCTTACCAAAATAGCCATCAATCCAAAACCGTTTCAAAGACTGGCAGTCAGAACTTCAGACATTTAGAAAATTTATCATGGAGAACAGTTTGCAGGGGCAAATGACGAGGCACACCATTGCACATCAAATAGACTAGTCTGTAATGCTAGTTGGTTCAGAACAGATAAAACTCCGAATGCTACCATTTTACTTTTTATAGAAGTTATGCTACGGTATTCGAAGCAAGGCTGGTTTGCATTTAGAAAAACTTAAATTGTAGCAGTATTGTTATGACGAATTACAGCCACAGCCATGTGACGTTTGGAAATATGATAAATTCCTGTAACGTCAATGGAATTTGAGTTGTCAAGTAAAAATGCGGTTTTGTCATTTCAGGCTGACTCTAAGGATAACTGAAGCTAATAGCTGCAACTCAACAGCTCCTGAAAGAAAGGAATTGATTAAATCTAGCAAGGGGTCTCTGTTTTCAGGAGCTATAGAAAGGGATTTGTTGAATATCTTCGAGGTACCATCAGCCCATGCTTGAACCATACGCGTAGGCTACCAAGTTTCTGGCTTTGTTCAACTTATAACTGTTCTGAAATGATGTTCAGAAGAATGACTTACTTGAAGTAAAGTCGATCAAGCACCACTATGTTGATAGAATGATCAATCACTTGTTTAATCAAGTAATCAATCAACCAACAATTCGTGTAAAGCATTAAATCATTTCCAATCGTTTCAGCTTGCAGAGAAACTGCATTCGCCTATGCGATCACAGCTGCTGGAGTATCCTATGCATTGACACGAGCATGCTCAGATGGATCTTTGAAAGGATGTCAATGTGTTTCTACAAATAGACATAAACTCACCACTGAAGGATGGGAATACGAAGGTTGCCATGACAACGTCGAATTCGGGTATCGAGTTGGTAAAAAGTTTGTGGATAGTCGAGAACGAGGCAGAGATTTTAGAGCCACTGTGAATTTACATAATAACGAAGCTGGTCGAATGGTAAGTTAAAGATATTTAGTGCTTCAACTGTATGAACATCACTCCTACCAGAATTTAACAGCAATTTTCAGTACAATGAAGTGTATTGTTTGATAATTTCAAGCTTTGTATTTGACGTAGTATAGACTTTGTTCTGTCAATTGTCATCATTGTTTGCTTCCTTACAAACTTTTGGCTGCAAGAACATAGCAGAGAGTGCTTTTTTGTTTGAACTGGCTTGGCTTTCTGAACATGGATTTTGGTCTTTGTAGCCAAACATTTTCTTTGCATTAACTTTTCATTGCATTTGAAGAATTCGTTTGCAATAGATTGACGCTTTTGCAGTGCTTTGTTGATAACTTTTTATTCACCTTTGTGATATGTTTCTGAATGACAACGAGCATAATCTCTGCAAAACTCCAATCATCATTGCTAGTTGAAATTTTGTACGCTCAGTGTTTGTAACGCTATTTGGTTCTGGTGATTTTTCACATCTCCAGGGCTGGGTGGGGCTGGTTTGGGCCCCATCAGTAAATACAAACCAATTAAGGGTAACAACCTGACCTTAGAAGCAACTGATGCTGTTCTTCTTTATGTGGAGAATCCAAATGTGTGACTTACCTTACTCTAATTGCTGTATATTCAATGACGTCATTCTTTTTCTTTTTCTTTGCCAAAAGCAAATTGAGTACTAATAGGTTTTTGTCTCTAAGTTGAAAGATATAACTTTTCGAAAGATATGACTTACCTTTTTGCACAATTTTGCACGACAAATAAAATAAGGCTAAATTTTCAAAAAATAAGGCTTTATGGTCAAATCATGATCTTTAAAAATATCTGATTACGAATTAAAGTCATAAAAACAATGTCTTCATCAGTGATGTCATAATTTGAAATGATAAAGCGATATATAATTTTGATAACGCTACGACCAAACACTTGAGAAAATTTGAAACGCTTCATAATTCATAGCCTTGCAATAAATGAAAGTTGAGCAAAAGTGCACGGCAATAGTGATGCATCGATGTATGAAGATCGATGGTATCATTTTATCTTGATAACAGATGGTGATATTATCAATTAATAAGTGCAAAAGTCATCTACTCAAATCCATTTACAAAAAAAAACAGGTTTCTCCTATGCTAACCACACGCTCTGTCATGTGCAGACTTCCATGATTGCAATGCAGTAGAATTTAATTCTTTGAGTTGATGTTGCAGCTAGAATACTGCAAAATTTTCAAAAATTAAGATTTATTTAGCAATGTCTTAGTTCTTGAAAGATTCATGCTTCCCTTGCATCAGGAGCGAAGTCACTTTGAGATATTACTGAATTTAGAAAAGACTTTTGAGAAAAAGCATCTTTTCATATGCCATCTTTTTCTATAGCTTTCTGTCTAACAATACTATGATCTGTAGAATATTGCTATGCCCAACTTTGTTCGTGAAGTTTTGATTTATTCGTCTCTCTTCATTTAAAAATAGATGAAAATCATTTCTGAATTAATTAGACGTTCGAAGCAACTGTATTAAAGAAGTTTTAAGATCGGTAGTAATACCAGTGTTCATGATGTTGTTTTAAGTCCGTTAAGACCAAATGATAGGAGAATCAAATGTTGGAGAGAGGCATTTACTTGGCTTTAAAAAGGGTTCTGACCTTTTGGAAAATAAACCGGACGATTGCAGTCTGTCTTACTGATAGAATGAGAATGATGTTACAACTTGGGGAAAGCTCAAGAAAATTTCAAATCCCGTAGTGTCAGGTTGACAGTAGTACCGGGTGAGCCAGAAAAAGTTCCCACTTTCGAAAATTCATAGCACCAAGAGTACTGCACAGATTTGAATGATTCAAATTTTAGTTAAAAGCAGAAGTATCGAAGAATTCTTGTGACTTTTCTCGTTGTCTTACAAGCACTAGAAATATAGGTGAACTGAACTTTACAAAAATTTTATGGTTGGAAAATGGCTGAAAAATGGCCTAAAACATTGATAAAATCATAAAGGATTCCTCGCACAGATTAATAAAGAAAATGCGACTGTTCATGGGTGAGAGCTATCCACTGCACATTCATTCCCATGGGACTGAAAATCTTTAGTATTACTTTGAAAATTAATGTCGTATAACTCTTGAGAGAGATGAAACGCCCATTGCGTTTGCGTATTGTAGTGTGTACGGAGAGTCCTTACAATTTGATCAATGTTTTAGTCCCTTTTTCAGCCAAATTGCAATCATGAAATTTTTATAAAGTTAAGTTTACCGATGCATCTACTGCTGGTAAGACAGCGAGGAAAATCACACAATACTTCGATCTCTCGACTTTTAACTGGAATTTGAATCATTCAATCTGTGAAGTACTCTTGGCGCAAAGATTTTTCTAAAGTGGGAACTTTTTCTGGCTCACTCGGTAGAATAAATTGAAACAGAATTGAAATCCTTGTTCTTAGAAACTAAATTGTGAAGAATACGACTACAGGAAGATGCAATTTATATTCATTTTGTTGATTTTATTAATAGCATGTTGCAAGATTTTCAAACTGATATCACCATTAAGGACGACAAGTATATCAAATTGCGTCTTTGAGATAAATCAAGGTGCTTCAGTAGTTTGTAATACATTCTCCAGAGGCTGGCTACCTTTGTCAAGAAAAAATACGTTTTTGATAGACCCTTCCATGTACTTAATCAGACATAGCATACCTTATTCTTATGTCATTGAATTTTCATCGTGGTAATGTGTTTCGGACTGTAGCAGCCATGTGACAAATAAGCAACTTTGTATCTTCCAAATGATTCTATTGGCTAATAATAAAATAGCTGCCATTATCTGATTATTTGTTTCATAACGCTAACGATATATTTTGCCTTAAATACTGGATAAATGTTGTTTGTAGTGATCATTTGACTCAGAACGTCATTTTCAGAGAGGCATTTATATAGAAACTTGTCAAGAATGGGCATTGAAATTTGAATTAGAGCATCCTTTTGCTTTAAAGAGACCTTATGTTTCATATTTTTAATTCAGGATTTTCGCAATTTTATGCTATCTGGAAGCCTATTCTAAGCTAGAAATGATGCAACTATTTGTTTGAAAAGATCCTTGAATAACTGACTCATCGTACTGAACTCATAAACGCAACGAAAACACCGTAATATGTTGAAAGACAACTGTTAGCTGCTGTGAAAGAAGAACAATCAAAGTAAGCCTGTAACTAGAGAGAAAACTGTTGAAACCTGCAAGAGAGAAAGAGAGAAAAACGAATCAATCTTAAAACCTGAAAAGAAAGAAATAAGTCAGTAACTGTACAGTAAGTTGTTCTTCGCACGAACTGAACTGATAAGGCTGCGACGATACCAGTTTTTGGTTATACAACGTTACTCTTTAATGCAGTTGCTAACTTACTTCTTTCACTTCAGGGTTTAAAATAATTTCGCTTTTCTACTGCAGGATTCAACAGTTTTCTCTCTAGTTACAGGTTCTTTTACAGGACTTTACAGTTTTCTGTCTGCAGATTACAATGTTTTCGTTGAAATGATTGCTTCAGTATATTAAGTCTGCTATTCAAGGCTATTTGTGGCCACTTATCGTAGACAAGATATCTTTCCGCTCCTGAAAATTTTCAGGCAATATTGTATTATTAAAGTACGACCAAAAACTATGTAGAGTTAAAACATTTTTCGATGCCATTTCGGCTCTATTTGCCTAATAGTAAAAGTTAAGGTCTCTTTTGAAAGACGAAGAGAAGCGTAATATCCTTAAGCAGTATTTTCGAAATTTAGACTTACAGAAGGGGGTTCAAATCAATCCTCAAAAAAGGCAACTCTTAGCCCACGCAACCGTCGAGGTTGAAAAATATATGGCTGAAAAGCTCTATCTTAGCTGTATCCAAATCTGTGCTCCGTTTATTTGTCAACCCAATAGGTTTCTGTCTACAAACGAAGAAATGGTCAAGGGTTAGCAGATTTTGGAAAGTCTGGTTTTTTCAATAACGGAGGAAGCACCAAGTCGCTACAACAACAAATAACATTGTCTTTATCGCAAAAGACTGTAACGAGCATGAAAGATTTTCTCAAGAGAGTTTAGTAGAAATTCACTTTTTCTTCTTCAATGTTGTTGATTTCTTTCAAAGAATATTTTGTTTAGATTCTAAAATATTAAATTTGGTACGGAAACGGTTTTTGAAAGAACCTTGCAGTACTGCAGTGTTTCTCATTTGCAAATCTAGCCGCTTGAGAGATTACAATCGATGCATTTCATGAGCTTTTGCAAGAAATAGTTGTTATCTAAGATGCTTGACCGAACAACTCAAAATTCAAATATAATATTTTTTCAAAGAAAGCATCAATAATCACGAGAAAGTGACTTTCGGTGAAACTCCCTCATGATAACGTTCCATGCTCGATACAGTTTTACTGTGATAAAGTCCGCGTTCTTCGTTGCAATAGTGACTTGTTGCTTCCCCAGATTTTGAGTAAACCAACTTTTCCAAAATCCGCTAACCCTTGGCCATTTCTCCGCATTTGGACGAAAATGTACTTAGTTAACAAATAAACGTAGCACAGATTTAGATACAGCTAAGATAGAGCTTTTCAGCCATATATTTTTCAACCTCGACGGCTGCGTGGGTCAAGAGTTGCCTTTTTTGAGGCTTGATTTCAACCCCCTTCTGTAAGTTTAAATTTCAAAAATGCTGTTTAAGGATATTACGCTTCTCTTCCTCTTTCGAAAGAGACCTTAACTTTTACTATTAAGTAAACAGAGCCGAAATGGCATCAAAAAACGTTTTTAACTCTACATAATTTTTGGTCGTACTTAAGTTCTGTCTTTTCTAACAGGCTGTTCGTCGTCTGACAGCAATCCATTGTCGATGCAATGGCGTTTCAGGATCTTGCCAAGTCAAAGTTTGCAGTAGAAAATTGGCCATATTTGATCAAGTTGGTGTCCTGCTTAAAGAGAAATACGACACTGCACCAAAAGTTCAGGTAGCACAAGTCAAAGGTCGGAGGCGAGCAAGAGATCACAAAATCAAGCCAGTGAAAAAATTTATAAAGGACATCACTCCTCGAGATCTTGTATACTACGAAGATTCCCCTGATTTTTGCAACTACGACCTATCTGCTAGTGCACTCGGAACACGCGGGAGACAGTGCAATAATCAGTCACTCGGGATAGATGGTTGTGAGCTGCTTTGTTGTGGTCGTGGCTGGAAGACGATGAAAGTCAGCCGACAAAAGAATTGTAACTGCAGATTTACTTGGTGTTGTAAGGTGCAATGTCAGTCATGTAAACAGTCTAATCACATCAGTATTTGCAATTGAAAACCAACTATCTTGGAAAATGTTGCTCGAGAATATGTTGAAATGGGATTTGCTCTCAGTCTAATAGGAAACTGATTTACAAGAATGAAAATGCATTTCGTGTTCTGTAGCGTAGATCAGTTGAAGACACACGCATTTAGAAAAATGCTAGCTCAGTGCAATACAACAATTAACTATTAGGTTAGGCAAAAACTCTGCACGAACCAGAGTCAAATGTGATTTCTGATTGGATTTACCCTCAGTTTAATAGAAAACTGATTTACAATCATGTAAATGTATTTTGATGTTCTGTAGTGTAGATCAGTTAAAGATACAGGCGTTTGGAAAATGGTTAGCTCCTTGCAATACAACAGTAAACTATCAGGTTAGGCAAAAACTCTGCATGAACCACAGTAACAAATGATTTTCTGATGGTATTTACTCTTAGTCTAACAGAAAGCTGCAAATGTACATTTGATGTTCTATAGCGTAGATCAAGTAAAAAATACCAAGATTTTTCAGAATGTGAGCTCGCTGTGGGTTCCGAAGAAAGATTTTTTTCACATTTGAGACAAATCATTGCCGATGTCTGAATAAAGTATTGAACAAATGATCTTCAAGTTTGGTATACGTCATCAACTGTTGAATTTCAAGGCTAATTTGAAGAAAATTCAGTTGCTAAGAGATGCTACTTGATGGCTTCAATTATCCTGACTCTAAATTTTGAATGCAAAGAGATTTATTCTAGTGACACGCCATCTGAAAAGATTGTAATCATGTCATCATTACGTTAAGATCAGCGAAAAGTGCAGCCTATGGTGTTAGTAACTTACTGTCATCTTTGCACATAAAGACGCAAGTCAAGCAGTAACAAAAATGTTGAATTTGTGTTTGTCAATACACGATTGTGACGTAATGCTGACTCAAATAATTCTTTTTAAGCACGATTTTATTTGGGATATTTATGAATATTTATTGTACATAAACTTTTGTCAGTAATTTATGATTTTGGACAATCTGTTCTGGCTAGCAGTTTGTATTTCATAGCAATAGTGTCTGTGTATCTTGTTTTATGAGCATTAGTTTTGCGAGTTCCATTGTGGATTGTCCGAAAAAACATTTTCCTCATTCAGCTCATGTCTTTGCTTAAAACCTTTGCCGCAGTAGGTGAATAGAGCCAATCTTCTAACTAGACGACGAGAATGGCTTTTAAATGGCCATTAGCGATGTTAAATTATTCCAGTAGAAGCTGTTATATTGCAGTTCGCGAATAACTTAGAATGGGAACTGCTGTTGTGCGAAATGACAAGATTATAGTCAAGAAAAAGAATGGACAATACATAATTTGGTCTTACTGCAAAAAAGAAGAACATTTGCACTAAATCATAGCATAACAAAAACACAGTAAAAGCTAGTGTAAAATTAAAACACAATGTAAAGAGTTGTTGGCTAATATCAGACAGATAGTGGCCAATATTCGCGACATGATTGCATCCGTATTGATAAACCCCGGAGCAGGGTAGGTGCCCCCCCCCCACGCACCGAAATATTTTTACCTGGCTCTAGAACTTTACCCTCCAATTGAAAAATAGGTGGAAGTATACTTGAAAGTATAAAAAACATGTTGAAAGACAATAAACAATGAGATGTAAACTAACGAAGTACTCCTTTCGACAACTGGTTCTAAAAAATTCCCTTAAAATACCCAGATTTGGAGAGAAAAGGCGAAGCGATTCAGTGCAAGGAAGAGGCAAGAAATAAGTGGAAATTACATGTAATTAATTGGAGTGGAGGTTACTAGCTGGAAACAATCATTATTGTTTTGGTCTTCACGAGACGTACAAGCAAGAATAACGACAGGGATAGGATGACTTTGATTCGTTTTGAGACAATGAGTTCTTTTCAAAACAGATGGACCAAAATATCAAAGTATCCATCATTTGGGATGTTTCAGAAAAAACGCAACCCAACTATAATTAAAATTATCAGCAAATTGACAAAATTTGGGTAGATGTAATGAATACCATCGGAAAGAGCAATCTTTCTTCTTTCTGATTGTATGCTGTTTGGATACATTAATGGACATTTTATCATTGAATTGAACTTTCTTAAGTATGGCCGATTTCAAATGCAACATGCTGCAAAAGCAACATCAACCAATTTTTTCCGGTAAAAGTTATGAAAAACATTTTGTCAAAGTATTTCAGGTGATGCCTTGAGGTGATGCCTTGAGGAGGAAAGACGGAAATTTCATCCTCATAAGATGCATTTGAAGATAATGATAAAATATGCTCTCCCGAAGGTGGATTATCGTCTATGTGAATGCCCTATCACTTTTTGGCATCTAAAATAAGCCATACTTGTGAAAATATCGATTGAGCCTTGAGAAATTCGATTAATGCACCATACACCCAACTGTGAAGGAAATATCATTGGAAGGAAAAGATGGAGTGTGCTAAATTGCGTGGGTTGCGTGGGTCGCGTGGGTTGGAAAAGCTGCGTGGGTCGTGGGTCGTGGGTCGTGGGACGTGGGTAACTTTGCGTGGGTCATGGGTAAATTTACGTGGGTCGTGGGTCCTTTTTACCGATAATTTTACGTGAGTAATCTTGCGTGGGTCAAATTTCTTGCGTGGGTACGTGAGTGGCACATTTTGCGTGGGTTGCCCTTTTTGCGTGAGTCTTATATCAGCATAACAGCTTTCATTGTCCATTCAAAGCTCGCTACTTTGTGCATGGCTTCTAGTCGTTGATGCTTCTGCGCTTGTTTATGAATCTAAAAACCTTATACTAATTCTAATTACTTAGCTTGTGTTCATGAATGAGAAAGAAAGCTGAAGGAACAAAGCTATAAGCTATAAAGTAAGAAGACATTCATTTGAAGCCCACGAGTTCTTCTTTCTTGTGGAAAGACAGTGTCCTCAAAGTTACATGAGCTGTGTAAAGCATTTAGGGTAAGGAGGGATAATTAGGGCCTATAGTGCAATTTGGGTCTATTTGCATTTTGCTATTAAAATGATCGTGATCGTAGGTTAAAAATTCGATTCATGGCTTAGTTGGTGATGAAATATATACGTTGAGGAGTTGTTCAAGTTGTTTCGAAGAATCATTTGGGCTGGGACTCACTCTCCGAACATGGTTTTGCGTAAAAGAGCCAATGATATACGAATTGTTGGTTCCAATCTCTCCTGAATGAGATTTTGTATTACTGATAGCTGTTGTGTTTGATTAATGTTTTATTGATAATTCTTCTGTGCAGTTCCACATCTTATTGATTCTTTGAGCTACAGTAGTTGTCATTATATTTTTTTAAAAGTAAAGTTTGGCCTTTTTACAGTTATAAAGTTTAGTTTTTTTGTTATGTTGCTTGTTCGTTTGCTAGAAGAGATCAGAATAGGGTCTGAGTTGCATGATGTTTTCCACTAAAATGGTCTTGGCACTTGAAAAGCACTTGCATGGAAATGCATTGGGAGCGTATCACAACTGAGCAAACCACATTGTGCAAGAACTACTAGGCTTGTAAAGATCACAAATTGCGCACCATCAGTCTCATTTTGGCCTTCTCGATATCGTTCTCACTCTTTCTATGATAAGAAATCTACAAACCATTTTATCTGAAGACCTAGAAGAGTCAGCCTAATCATTCATCTCAAAAGCATGATGGTGAGCCTTTATGTTAAAAAATTGTTTCCTCAGATTAAAATATTTCATCATAAATCTCTTCAGTAGAAGAAGCAGTCAGTGACATCTAACTGTCCTTAGGACAAGCCTTACCAAAAGTGGATTTTTGGTGGCTTGAGAATGGTTTGTCATGAAAAAGTAAGAACGTTCTTCTTGGAACATCGTCTCAATTTTGGATCACTTAAGAAAAAATTTCGACCTTTTTAAATCCGTGCCATAAATTCAGCTTTATAATTATTGTACCTGCAAATATTGTGCAAATACTTTAGCCCATAGTTTATGGTATCGACTATATAGATTATTCAATGGTTGCCTTATCATCGTCTTATTCATGCTTTGTTCGCTGAACTTTGCTTGAAGCGGACAGAAATTTGTTTTTGTTGTTGTTTAACCCTGCCATGTCATCGGAATGTCTCACTGCTTTAAATTCTGCACTGTTAAAGATTTCAGTGCCCCTCCATACCCATGATAACACTTTATTTTAAGAAACTGCTTGAGAACATGGCGCTGCAATGAGTTCAGAAGCCTCAATATCTAGAAGTAATGCACAAAGTAGCGAGCTTTGAATGGATAATGAAAGCTGTTATGCTGCTATAAGACTCACGCAAAAAGGGCAACCCACGCAAAATGTGCCACTCACATACCCACGCAAGAAATTTGACCCACGCAAGATTACTCACGCAAAATCATCCGTAAAAAGGACCCACGACCCACGTAAATTTACCCACGACCCACGCAAAGTTACCCACGTCCCACGACCCACGACCCACGACCCACGCAGCTTTTCCAACCCACGCGACCCACGCAACCCACGCAATTTAGCACACTCGAAAAGATGGCATGTGTCAAATTTATTCAAATCGTATCATTTCCTGAAGAATCTCGGATGAAAAAGTGGGCTGCTTCCAAACAAAGGTGCAATGGACAATTTCATTACCTGTTCAAGACTGCGAGCCTATGCTATGCATTATTAGATACGATCGGTACCAACAACGGCAAGTCTTGCAGTTTGGCAGAGTTAATGACGATGGCAGCTTTAGCTTAGGTTGCTTATCCAAAACAAGGCAACTGTAAAACAGAACAAGGAAATTCTATGCTCCATTATTTGCGATGCAACCGTAAATAGCAAGGCCTCGTAAACTATCCAAATATATGTAAACAGATTTGGTCATGCCTAGCGATTAAAATTTACATTCAATCAATGGCTAATCATATCTAAAGCATTCTTTGATGACGTGAATATGGACATCTTGTTTGCTCTTACTGATCCTTTGAGTGCTAAGAATATGTTAGAAACTCCAGTTTGCTGTCACCTCCAAACCAATGCTTTTTAGTGTTCAGCCGAAGCAAAGCGATGACCATGCAGAAATTTAGGAAACTGACACAATGAAACAAGCTTTGTTTAAACCAGTTTAAATTTCAACCAATCAAATGACTGGATTTGTTGGATTGACAAATCAGAAGGCCCTATTCGAAAACCTGGTTCAATTTAAGCTGGTTTAACTTACAGTGTGAATAGGGCATTAGATCATCTCATATCATATGTGCCAGAACTCATCTGTTGTGCACGTTTTAAATTATTCTCTAATTTCAATTTCTAATTGCTATATGGAAATAGACCTTTTAGCTATCCTACAAAAGAGCCTGGATCAAGCGTTATTTTTATACAATTTTATACGCGAGGTTCGATCGAGTGGCGTCAGAGCTTCTTTCACTATTGTGCACATTCGAAAATCCTTCAGAATCCATCGAAGCGTCCTTCGATTCAGATTCGTTTTTAGAATAGCTAAAACGTCTATTGCTGACGCCAATACGCCAAAGCTCTTGTTCGGAGATAGAGGAAACTTTGAACTTTCAGCTTTAGTTTTCTGACTCTCAAAGCACTCAATATCAACAAACAGGGTGTCTATGCTAATATATTTAAGTTAACTGTTGAAGACAGTTTTAAGAACGACTAGCCATCGATTAAAATTATACGTTTCCATGGCTGGGACCAATATACATTCCTTCTTCGTTTTGGGGGCAATGAACGACATCAAAATTTAAGATGGTTTTCTTAGAATTGAAATCAGTCAAACTCGAATCAAAAAATACTTTCACTGCTTGATTCAAATAGAACCGTTTCCCCTGAAATTTAGCTCATGCTCTTTCAAAAAAAACTCTGTCTCTCTGCAAATAAGCTTACCAGCAGTTTGTACTTGGCTACTTATTTCTATACACATACAGTATGTATATCAACAACGATCATGCCAAAGCACGAAACCAAATAGTCGCAAAATTGTATGCTTGTAAGTTAACGCATTTAACCTATCTTTGATACATCTATAGCCAGTAAAACTATTGTCTGTAGCAGCATTTATTACAGAGTTGTAGAATATTTTGTGTGGAAATGTGATTTACATTTCAATCTTGTGTAAAATCTTCGATCAGTTTCTCTAATTCTTTGATTTCTTATTGGCTACGACAGGCAACTATTGTGGGCAGATGGCGTTACACCAAACTAAAGAGGCAATACCTTACGACCTAACAAGGATTTTTTCAACCTCTTTGAAGAATCGTATGACTAAATAACTGCAAATATTTTTATGAAACTCTCAGTGATCTTTAGACAACTTACATTTAGCAAAGTAAGTTTTTAAGCTAAGTCTTTAGTCTGACTTTAACAACAGAGGGGACAGGGTCGTACGGAATGAGTCTCATTATGGTCATTTGATAAACCATGCTTCGTTTAAACATGGCTATTACGGCTGAAACCGGGCTGAAAAAGTAGAGTTAAAGATTAACTGAGTTTGTACTTCATGTCCAAAGCTGAAACGCTGTATAAAAACTTTAGAAACAATGACATTGACCAGGAAAATGTTTTCCCGTGTACAGGATGCCCCAAAGCTTTTGTATTCTACTAAAGTAATCTCTGCAAAGAGCAATGGCAAGAATCAAGTAGCAAGAATCAAATGGCGAGAATTCCTCAAGCTGGCATTGCCCCGCATTTCAGGGTCCCTTGCATATCTTTTCAATATTGCTATTGAGACGAGTGCATTTCCTGACTCATGGAAAATTGCTAGGGTAACACCGATCTTTAAAGAGGGAGAAAAGTGTGAAAGATCTAACTATCGTCCAATTTCTGTGCTACCAGTCATACAAGACTTTTTGAAAAGCTTATCTTTGACCAGTTGTACCAGTACTTAGATGAAAATGGACTTCTGTCACCAGACGACAAGTCTTGCTTCAGAGCCCCCCATTCAACTGTTACATCCTTGCTTAAATGTACAGATGACTGGTACTGTGGGTTAGACACAGGTCAGATGATTGGACTGGTCTTCATTGATCTAAAAAAAGCATTTGATACTGTTGATCATGATATCCTCTGCAAAAAACTCTATCTTTATGGTGTTCAAGACAAAAAGAGCTTGCAGGGTTCAAATCTTCTGTCTAATAGGAAACAGATTGCACGAGCAAATGGTGTAGATTCAAGAATTTAGGAAATTGATATAGGGGTGCCTCAGGGTTCTTGCCTTGGCCCCCTCCTCTTCTTAACCTACATCAATGAAGCACAGAGCTCAAATCTTTCAAGTCTTTGAAAAGGCGGGTGTAAAATTCCTTTGCATTTTTCTTTGACTTAAGCTGCTTGAAAGGAACTTTGAGTAATTTACTGTAAATCTGCCGTGGCAATTTTTTGATATCTTGATTATTTTCAAAATGGCGGCATTTTCATTATTTTGGTAAGAATTCCTCAATAATTTTGAAAATATTGAAAACATCGTAAGTCTTGAACCAGTTTAGGAAAACTGATACAATCTTCATGAAAACTATGGTTTATGAAGGTCTACAACATGGTAGCAAGCAGAAATCTGTAGCTCTTCTGGTTGAGGATATAGAAATTTGATGACGTCACAACCTCAAAATTAATAGATGCCGCCATTTTGAAAATAATCAAGATATCAAAAAATTGCCATGGCAGATTTATAGCAGATTACCTAAAGTTGCTTGCAATAACTTTAATTCAAAGAAAAATGTAATAGAATTTTGCACCCACCCTTTAAAAGATTTGAGCCCTATGCTCATCAATGACCTCTCTCTGGCAATCAAGAACTCGAAAACATCCATGTATGCTCATGATGCAAGTATTTACCGCTGTTCCAAGGACATGTCTCAGCTAAACAAGGAGATCAATGACGACCTTGAAAAGCTAGATGAGTGGCTTATGGGTAACAAGTTGTCCTTGAATGTAGCTAAAACACATTCAATGCTAATTGCCTCTCCTCTTTAATGTCTAACAGATCTTTTACACATTCAGAGATAAGATTTGATCCTAAGAGAAAGGAAAGGAAAGTAAGAGAAAGGAAATTGAGATACTCAGCAAAGCAAAGTACTTAGGTGTTCAAGTAGATGACAACCTAAATTGGAAAGAGCGTATCAGGGTAGTTTCTCCTAAAGTCTCTCGTGCTGTTGGGTTTCTGAAATATTCAAAACGATACCTTCCAATTACAGCCGTAAAGACTCTTTATACTAGCATTTTAGAACTCCATTGTCAATATTGCTGCTCAGTTTGGGGTTGCTGTAATGCTGCAGAAATTCAGAAATTGCAGAATCTCAAGAACAGGGCGGCTAGGACTGTTACAAATGGTAGTTTTGATGCTGCTATCAAGCCTACGTTTCAAAGTTTGGGGTGGAAAACCATACAGCAGTTGATTAATGCACAGTCAAAGATTGTTACTTTCAAGTCTCTGAGGAATCTTGCCCCAAAATACCTTTGTGAACTTTTCAATGAAAATAGTGCATATTCTTCCCGCAACCTCGGCAACACTATTTCATTCAGGTTGCCCAAGAAGAACACAGCACAGGGACAAGAAGCCTTTTCCTTTCGAGGTGCCAAGATATGGAACAGCCTCTCTACTGAGACCAAACTGGCACCCTCCCTGTACCAATCAAAAAACATTTGAGTAGATACGATTCTCGAATGATCTGAGGGTCTGCCTGGCCTCTAGTTTTGGGCTTTATGATTCGGCCATATGAGTCGTCCACATCTGCTGGGTCGGCCATATGATTCTGAGTGGGTCTGGTGGTATGTGGTGGGAGATGGGGATGCTGCCAGGTCTGCTCTATGTCTCTCTGGTCAAGTTGGCGGGGATCGAGCTTGGAGCTGGGAATTGGTGGATCCCTGGGTCATCTGAGAAGCCTCCCTACCCCCCAAAAGAACAAAGACAAAAATTATAACATATTTTCTTTTCCTGCACATATTGTAAATATTGTATTTTATAAACATATTAGCTTTAATTTTCTTAGTAAGTATTTATTTTCTGTAATTATTGTATTTATTGTATTCCTAGATGGAGGGCCCCTTGAAAAACCTTTTTTTGCTGAAAGGCCACCCTCCTAAATCGATTGAAATGAAATGAAATGAAAAAGAATAAAAGAAAAGACAGACTGCAGTCGCAGTTTGGTCCTTTGCACAACCCTTCACATTTGGAAACAAAAGAGGAATTTCTATCAAAAGAGGAATTTCAAATTGTCAGCATGAAGAATCCAGGGAGCAAGGGATAGCTTGTCATGAATAATTTACTCGATCTACATGCGAAGGCTAAAGACAAGGAAGATCTGGAATTTTTTAAATTATTGGGTCAAAGGGTACTTCTAAAGATCATTAGTTACACATACGAGCAAACTGCTAGACTGACAATGTCATTATTTCAAATCGTTGCATAAAAGCCTTGCATAATTTCGTATAGGTAGATTACATCATATGAACAAGGTTTAATAAAGCGAAGTTAAGTTCATGTAATGATGTGACCCTCATTTGAACCTTGCAAAGAACTCATTTCAACATTAGCAGTTTTTTATTCATTTCAGAGTCTGAGCTCCTAACTACCAAGTGGACATTGGTTACCATAATTGATTAGCTTAGCAAAATTATTTCTTGTCTAAGCATTAAAAATTTTACACATCATCCTGCCTCAGAAAATCAATTCGATTTAAGGTCATAAATAGGAAACACTAGGCAAAGCACAATGCGTAGTTTGAGCTATGTTTAGCATAGAAATGAGGATACCACAGTGTGTTGGTTGATGACTCGTGCTAGCAGCTTTTGACGACAAAATACCCACATCACAAATCCAATGCTGATTAGTTGCAATGAATAACAAGATGAGAAATGAACTAAAAATTGCCATGTATGTTACCATCCTTCCTGTTTCCCTTTGAAGATAAAGAGACTTGAAATATAACCAAAACAGACAAGGATGTGCAGCGAAATGCAGTTCGACTAGTCATTTATATATATATATATATATATATATATATATATATATATATATATATATATATATTCAATTTAAAGAATAAAACACAAAGAATACAACTACTGTGCCGATCATGGCGGGAATAGACGCTAGGTCATCGAAGTTCCCACCATGAAAGGTACTTACAACTCAGTAATTACAATTTAGCAGAAAAAATAACTACAAGGGGAAATTTAACCCTATTCCTGTAGGGGGGGGGGAATTTTCCCCACCCTCAAAACTTTTAAAGTTTTGATCTACAAGGCAATTTTTATTGATAAATCCTCATAGATATGTGACTAAAATTTATCGGTCCTCATTATTATCGTTAGAAGAAAAAATTTTTTTGACACGTGACATAAATATGACGTCATCACTCATGTGACCCAATTTTTGGAAAAATAAATTTTTGGTTAATGTGTGGTATAGCATTCGAAAGCCAATAGAAAGAGGACTAAGATAAGCTAAAAATTTAGCCTCAGCAGCTGTTTTTACGGGAGTTAAGTTCATTTTTGTCATGTGTGACTGAATCATGACGTCATTGAAAACATGGGACAAATGTGGTTAAAAATGAGATAAAGTCCACATAGTACTAATATTTCAACTACATGTGACGTATTTCATCAATAACTTTGCAATTATCCAAACATTTATTGAATTAGAGGCATTATTCACTGTGGGGAAAATTCCCCCCCCCCCTACAGGAATGTGAGCTACCGTATGACCCTACAGTAATAGGGTTAATGTCTGTCTCACATCTGATGCCAGGCAACAAAATCAGCGAGTATTAAGAAATTTGAAAAGAGAAACAAATGCTAGGTAATGAAGAGGGGGCCCCATCCCGCCGATGGACAGCCGCTTCCCAATGCCACAAGCGCCATCCCAATCGGGACAACACCGAAACCAAAGGGCAGCAGCCACCCTTGAAATTTCATTAGAATTTAGATGCCATCTGTGATACCCTGGATGCCAGAGCCTAATGAAAATTTAAAAAAAAATTATTAGGCTCTGGTACCCGGGGTACATCCGTGAGGATCTGCACATTATATCTTGCTTCCACCATGGTCCCACGTATTAATGACAAAATTTATCGGAAACTGTCTAAACTAAAAACCCTGTAAATTTGTGGGAGCATTACTATTTCAAATACCACATAGGAACATTTGCAGCGCTGAATTAGGTTTTTTCCTGAAATTCTATGACACCCGAAATCATTCAGTTAAGATTCCCAAATAGACTGTATCGCCTTTACCCTCAAATAGACTGTACCCACAGCAGGAATTAAACAAACAAATTAAACAGATAAAGCTCTGTTTACTGCTGCAAACATGCCCCATAAAATGCAACGACAACGCTTACTTGAAACTGAGAAGAGAGAAAAGCAGAGAAAGATTTCCATCAGATACACGGTTTTATCTGAGATATTGAAAAAGAGATATTGAAAATACAATTCATGTAAATTTTCTAAATTAGCCGATGAGAACGACATCCATGAAGTTTACAAGAACCCTGCAAACTGTGGTAAACGTTTCCCATCATGCATTGGTCAAATTGAGTCTTTAAAATAAAATCATTCGATGTGAAAGAGGTTTCACACCATTATAACGATGATCATGATTATTGCTCGGAATTGTTTGTGAGCTATGCGCCCATGCGCACAAAAGCTTAGCTCTAACCAGGGAGCTCCCTAGCCGTAACATCTGAGTCACGATTGGTGACGTGCTAACAGTTTGCATGTAGCTTTGTAAGCTGTGTTATGAGTTGGCCTCCAGTAAATCTAATGAATGCAATAGTAATTGAAAACTTATGTATAATCATATTGAAAAGTCTAGGTCAAAATACTCTAAAGGATGACCATTTCTTCGATTATTTCTGATCCAAGATTACTTTATATCAGTCTGTATTTTCTTTTTCAAATATGCCGCAATGGAATACGAGTTTCGTGTAGCAAATCGGGGGGGGGGGGGGTTCTAAACATCTTAACTGCTAGCTCTCTGAGAAAGATTGATGAAATGTTATTGTTGTTGAAGTCTAAAAGAGGGATAGAAGAAACAATAACTAATAAATATTTAAATGGAAAGATGTCCTATGAGTTTTTTGTAGGAGGCTATTGTAGGAGGCTACTACAGTGCTTCTGCATAGCATGCAACCAATTAGTCCATAGGTCAATCTTTTCAATCAATCAATCAATCAATCAATCAATCAATCTGTCAATCGCTAAATCAGTTTCTCAGTCAAAAATATTTATGTTATGCTTTATGCTAGGCTTGCCCTGGTTCCTTTAACTTCGGGAACAAGTACCAATCACTGCCTTGCCTTGACAGTTCTTTAATATGGATACCTACAACCATTGGTATTCCTGCATTCAGTGGGCAACAATGATATGGGGCGCTTCATTGGTTAGCAATGAGCTCCATTCATAAACGACAGAGCTGAAAACTGCGTAAAATTTCGTCATCGAGGAACCTTGAGATAAGGAAGTGTTTGGATAGATAAGCTTTCTTTGGAATGACAAATCAAGAGTTTAAGGCGTAAGCAACAAAACATCAAGTGCAGCCTAATTTTTGGATCTGTTACAGGAAGCTAGGGAGCTAAAAAGTTACAAGTTTTGTGCATGCGTGAGCAGTTGCTGCTCTTTCTTCATAACTCATCAGAAAATAGCAAGTCGAACTTCGCTGAAGCAACTTGAAGAAATAAACACTTCCTCCTTATGAAATGTTCTAAATATTGCTTCAATGTGATTTTTTAAAGTATTTTTTGCGATGTTGTAAGTCTTTTTGGTCTTCTATGAACCATGTAACTAGATTTCAATGCGATCTTCTGCCCACAACTTCCCTAACTACAACTGAATTTCAGCGTTTGCATTGCAAAGAGGATTCCTTCTCGCAGCACATCCGCTATCTTCTAGAAAAATAGCGCGCCAGCCCAGGCCTTTGTGAGAGGATCTACCGTATTGAAGAAAATTTCAAATGATTGTTAGAACAAAGAACAAACAACAATGCCTCGCCAATCTTCGTTTCGATTTGCTAGGAAATATTCAGATCAGCATTTGCAAAGAAACTGATTCCTACAACCGATTCCTACAACCGATTAATCTGCAAATGCTATTAGAGCACTATGAGATGGCTAGCTCAATGTTTTGGAGGGCACGGTAGCAGATTTGTAGCAATTGAGTATTATCCATTCTTTTGACTACCAGACGATACAAAGAGATTACAAAGAGAAGTGAAGTTGTTGCGTTTTTCAGCGCCAAGCGCTGGGATCGCAGAAATAGAGTAGACCTAATCGAGTCCGCGACCCCTTGTCATGACGCTCAAGTGGTGGGGCCTTACCGGGACTCGAACCCATTCCGCCTGACGATTCTGGCTGCAATGTCAGAGGATTACACCACGGCGCCACAACACCTTCAAGTTAGTAGTTACAAACAAAGAGAAAGCCGTAACAATAGATACAGCAAGCAGCATAAGTTGCTTTGAGACACGTTGAGACCCACGTTGAAGATTCGAGACACATTTTGGAGCTGAGGAAGAAGAGAGCATGTCGAAAGAAGAACGATCAATGAAAAGACCTGTCACCAGAGTGTTACTTCTCATTCGGAAGCCAAGCATACATCATCGCACTTTCATCACACTTTGTCACCTTTTATTGCTCATACTCATCGTTCATGCTTTGAGATCGCCTTTTATTTCTACCGATGTTTCAGTGTACCAAACTCGAAAGAAAGATCAGTGCGTAACCCCCTTTGAGTGAGAGCATAAAAGATTGCGCATGATCAAATGAAGTGAGTAACAATAAATGATCGAATTAATTGAGACCAAACAAATCTGATGTGTGGGTTAAATTAATGAAAATAGTATCTGGTCAAAGAGAAACAGTTTATTTTGCTTATCAGATTTCATTTCTTATATTCCATCCGGAAACCACGCATATCCAATCAAACATAATTTCTGATTTGGATTTTTAAGAATTTCGAAATTAAAAAAATTTGTCACAAGACAAGGCTCCTTAAACATGAATAAATCATTTTATGACAAGCTTTGTAAAGAGAGAAAAGGAGCTATCTTTTTAAGCCAGCTAAAGTCTAATCCAATGAATCGTAGCTTAAAGTCATAACCCTAAAGGAACTCTGTAGATCTGTAGCTAATCCACTGAACGCCGCATCTCGATTGGGACTATAACTACGTAATCAGCTGTTTGAAATTAAAGTTGTACTTTTTACTTATGTTTAAACAAAAGAAACCTCGCTTTTAGACTCTTCAAGGCCGCCTTCTAGCTGCTATCCTCAAGAAGAAAATTTCACCATTCTACTGTTTAGGCATACCAACTATGGCTTAGGTTAGAGAGAAATATCTGCTTTGTAAGGAAAACATAACGTTCATACAGCATAACTGCACGAACCATAGAGGCATGGCGGTTGGCATCCATACTCAGCAGCCAACAGAAACATTTGAAAATTTTCTAGAAAAACATGTCTAAACTCGGATAAGATGTTCATAATGTTCCCCTTGGTTAAGAGCAGTCTCCCCACCCCAGTTTTATTTTCTCATGCATTTATATCTCATTACGATGGTCGGAGAATATTTTGAGACGAAGGATCAACTGCAGACATTTTTCACTTACATTGACTGGTTATTGCCTTTTCGTAAGCACCGAAATGGGGAGCGGTTTAAAATCTAAGTTTCTCAACGAGGGAGGAGTTTTTAAGCTCTCTAGTTGAACTTGCATTTTGTTCTGGTAGGCAATGAGAATTAGATTGCCAAATTCTTGCCTTCGGAAGATTCATTTTCCCTGGTTCTGTTGGCCGCAATTTGCAGTTGAATATTATGATTTGTTGATTGTTTTGATAACAGAGCAATGCAGTTACAGTTAACTGTCAATCAGAGTGCTCAAAAAGGTGCTACTGTGTGCTTGTTCTATTCAAACGTGGATGCAAGAGTTTTCTAGGCAATTATTCTAATAAACAACTCTTATCTGAAAGATCTCTCCTAAGAGCTATTTCTACTGGGAAGCCTCCGACATGACACACGAGGAACTTAATTTGGTAGACCATGATTTGCCCATATTTTGAGTGAACTGACTGTATTTTGCCGCATTCTGTGATACGTCATGCCCTCATCAAAACTAAAGTTGATATGAACATAGCTGGTAGGTATTATTCAAAATCTGGTCACGTTGATGAGGCATTCTCTTACACAAGATTCATCCTTACCAGAAGTCAAGGCTTAGAACCCAGTTACACTACACCGGATTGCTACCGGAGCGGAATGACTTTCGTGTTGGATAGGGTTTGAGTTACACTACGCCGCACCAATCAGATACTCAACGTTACTTTTGGTGAAGTGACAATCACTCCGATCTGGAGGTGATATGAAATCATTCCGGAGTCGCTTCGAAACAATTAAATTTCAGATTAGCAGGCAATAAAATTTGGCACCAGACTGCAAAAACGCCATGCTGTGCTGAATAGATTTGCGGATGAATATGGCGTGGGAGCAAGCGAAGCGTCGCATGTTGCTGCTACCTCAAATATCACTACAGAATGAAGATTACTCCGCTCTGCCCCCCCCCCCCGATAGCATGCCGACATTTCATATTTCATACTCCAATTTCAGGCCCGTCGGAAGCGGGGGGGCTGGGGGGCTTCAGCCCCCCCAATTATTTGCAGAAGTTTGATAATTTTGTAAGTGAAAAAGGCTGTAAAAGCCAAGGTCCTAAGAATGAAGATTCAAACTCGTATATATTCGAGGAAGCTACCAGAATCTATCCAAAATGCAATATCTTTTGATATCATACAAGTCAAAAATTTCAAAACTTTCATGGAAAGACCCTCATTAGTCGTGATCCTTTGCCTCCGTCAATGGCACATTTTCCAAAAATGGGGCGTTTTCCAACGATCTAAAGGGCGTGGTCATGAAAAATTTTCCCGGGGGCAAGCCCCCGGACCCCTACTTTGGCTCGCTTCGCTCGAACCTCGTTTAAGCCCCCCCAATATCAATTTCGTTCCGACGGGCCTGAATTTATTAAGAGGGAGGCCCTTCACTCTAGTGGCTTATTTCCTTGGGGCCCTCGGCATAAAAACTTGCACTAAAACTTAGAGTAAAACTTACCATAAAAAGCTGGTTAAAAACATCTAAAAGTACCTTACAATAAATATATAAAATTAACCCTCTGGAACCCAAGAATCCTGAACGTACAGTAAAAAATAAAGCAATTGAGTACAAATGTCTTTTGTGGCAAGAAAAATGAAAATGTTTTGTTTTTTCAAACTCGACCTTATTTTGATGTATTTCTTGTTTGCTCCATAGGTGCCACATTGGGTTTGACTGGCACCATTAAAAGTTGACAAAACCAGCAAAGATTCTTCATTTTCAATATCTCAGAATGCTAAAATCTGCAAAATAATTGGGAATATCCTCAGTTTTTATTATTTTTGATCTACCAGGCATATAACTTCTTTCAATCTAATAAATCTTGACTTGCCTCGAATAGACGTCCTGCAAAAAATAAGGAAAAATGTGTTTTAATATTGCCAAATAGATTATAGATATAATAATATAGAGAATAGGAATTAGAATTTCTGGAAAAACATACAAAAGTGAGTATTTGCTTGGTTTTTTGGGGCATTTCTCAATCAAGTCATTACATAAAAAGTCACTTTTTGCCAAACTTCTTCTTTGATCATAAAGAACAATTACAGGGTTATTTTCTGGCTATGGGTGTTTGTATAGCAAGAATTTCAATCAATAATCTTCAGTACCAATGAGCAAACTCCTGTAGAACACTTGTTATCCTGAGTGGGCCTAAACCCGAAGTGACATATATATGTCATGTAATTCTAAAGATGCTTTCATGAAAATAAATTTGTTTTTGCATAAGTTTGGTAGCCAATGCATCCTTTGTCATTTGAATATTATCAAAATTTTAGAATGATGGATTATAGTTACCTGAGATGCTCAGAATCGCAACTAGTCTTTGCAGTATTCAGTAACCAGATCGCCACAGTTGAAATGGGCCACATTCTGTTTGATCCCCTCAGCTAGTTCCTCATGTAAAGTTCCTCAAATTGTGGCTTGGTGTGACAGACCTGTCACTCTGGGCTCTTATGATAAATATTCTACCAAGGAATTCCAAAAACAATGGGTACCATTGTTACAAAAAGTATGTGACATGTATGTCCTGGGGTCTCAGAGGATTAAGCCATAAAGCCGAATTATCAAAAATAAAAGAAATGTGCATAAAACCAATAGACTGGGAAACTTGTCCAAAGACCCAGTATCCATAAGGCAGTGCCCGTAGCTAGGCTCGACCCTGCCAAACCACCGACAACGGAGATCACAAAACAGACATTCCGCCAATATTCCGTAGCCGATCCATCAGCAATCAAACACGTAAGCCGAGGGCCGCGGGCAGCCACCCGACAGAAGGAAAAGTCCCCCAGTCTATTCCATATTCTGTGTGAACATATTAATAGAGGGTGCCGGTTTTATCTCAGCTGGCATTAATAGAAGTATAGACCATCAGTCTAGAATTCATTTCATTTCAAATCAATATTTAAAGTTGGTATTTACAGTAGTATCAAGCTGACACTAATTCAAACCAACTATTTACAAAGCATAGTATATACAAAAATAGAAAAAATAGTATTTATAATCAGCGACATATTTTACAGGTGCATCTATCTGCTGTCCAATCTTTGATCCTCTTTTTAAAATGTGACAGAGTTGGTACTTGTTTGATACTGTCATCAAGAGTGTTCCATAGGAAACTACCTCGAAAAGACAGTGAATCGAGTCCAAAGCCAAGTGTCTTAATTCTTGGCAGCTTACACAAGTTTTGTATTCTTAGATTGTACATTATGGGTTTCTAAATTCTTGTCGATAAGCTCGCGAAAGGTTTTCCAGCCAAGAACCTCGATAAGTGGCCAACTTAGGGCATGTAGTGTAACCCTAGTGTAGCCCGATTAAGTATAACCCTGTTAATTTACATCGATACACAAGAATTCCCCTGGAATTCTTACATTAGAAGGAAAATCACTCGCTTCACTCGCACTTCAATCACTTCAAAATTTTTTATCTCTTACAGAGTTCTCTCTCGGCTGCGAATTTTCCATTGCAAAGATGAGCCAAGCCCCAAAAGATGAAAAAGGCACGTAGCTAAAATTCCTTCTGTACTATTCATTTTGCCTTATATTTGTTTGTGCGTGCATTAACCAAATATGAAGATTGTCCCATAGGTGACTAAGAGTGGTTCAGTAATGCTTGCACGATTCAGTAATACATACAAATGTACTAAAATTTACTCATACCTGCTAGCTAACTGTGTTAAATATCTCTTGAATCCTCTATTAATTACACAGACTCCAATATCCATATCTCTGTTTTATCGCTTAGGCTTTGTGTTGTGTTGTGTTGAAATTCTGTTGTGTTGAAATTCTGTTGTGTTGTTGCAGTTGTATTGAATAGTGTGGAGACCTGCAACAACACAACAGAATTTTTGGCCTAAGCGATAATACAGAGGTATGGAGATGGGAGTCTTTGTAACCAATAAAGGATTCAAAAGATATTTAACAGAGTTAGCTAGCAGGTATGATTAAGTCTTAGTACATTCGTATGTATTACTGAATCGTGCAAGCATTACTGAACAATTCTCCGCCACCTGTGATCAAGTTATTTAATGGGAAAATGAGGATCGCACCCTTTAACAAACCTCAAAAACATACCCATATGAAAGTAGTCATATAGTATGAACATTATGTAGATGTGAAATACAGGGTGTCACAAGAAAGTTGTGCCCCATCTATGTTTCTGCGTAGGAACAATAGATGCAATTATTCCGGTTTTTACACAGTTGGATAGGCCAGGCTAGACTTTGAGGCCTCGTATGAGTCAATCTGACACGTGGTGGCTTATTTATGGTGGAGAAAAAGCAAAATAAGTTGTTGCTTCAAAAACAGCACTTCTATTGTTCTCCGGAAATGTCAAGATCAAATGTTTTTCCAAAGAAATGGTTCTGGCGTGGTATAAACATTTTTGTTAAATTTGTTAAAGAGTTGACAGTGTCTTCTGTTCATAAAAGGGCACTTTCTCCTTTTTGAAAAATGTTTTGAAAATTTCAATACGATGCCCGAGTCCTTTCTTTGAAATTTACTTTATTTTGACATTGCTGGAGAACAATAGACATTTTTAGAGCATCCACTAATTTTGCCTTATCCCTGTCATAAGTCAGCAACCAGTTGTTAGATTGACTCAAACAAGGTCTCAAACTCTAAGTTGAAATCTGTTCTATCCAACTGTGTAAAAACCGAGATGATTGAGTCTACAGCTCCTCAACAGTAGCCACATAAACGGGTAACAATTATTTTGGAACATCCAGTATACTGAGAAATATTGTTTTGGAGCAATTCTACTGCCAAGCATGCTGCAAGCATGCAAAATCTGGTTGGTAACGCAAAAGAGCTTGATTAGGAAATCCCAACTGTGCAATGAAAACAATACACACTTAAAGCGACTCAATTTCATAGAAAGTCGGGCTTCAAAAATGAGCATTTAAAAGCCGCAAACGAAGTATTTTTCTGTCTGAGTCAACTTAGCCAATCTTCTATTTCTATTCTATTTCTATTTTCTATTTCTATTTCTAATTCTTTATACACCGAGACCCTTCAGCAACAAAATAACTTTAGCTAAAAAACATAAATCTAATTACAATCATTTTTTAAAACAAAAAAAGAAAACTACTGCTGATCTTCCAGGGGGCCGTGTTTGCATTGGTTTTAGCTCATCAAATGACTTTTTAACTGTTTTTTATATTGATACAAGGTGGGGAGCTCCCTAATATTCATAGGAATCTCGTTCCAAGCCTTCAGAGCTGTGTAAGAAAATCTCTTTTTAGAATATTCCAGATTATGCTTTGGGATTTGAAGGTTCTCACAAAATCTAGTATTATAGTTAGAGTAATGAGATCTCCGTTGAAATTTATTCCAAAGGTTTTCTGGACATAGCCTGTTCATGATCTTATATGTCATGACTGATCGATCAAACGTAATGAGTTGTTTAACTTGTAAAAAATTCTTCGACCAGTCATCCTTTATCCTGGCAGTGTCAATTATCGAAATGGCCCTGTCTTGAAAACGCTGTAATGATTCCATTTTGGAGTTGGATACACTACCCCATATGACATTAGCGTATCTTATATGACTCTCTACGAGCGCACGATAGACATTGCTTAATTGAGATTGCGAAACAATGTTTTTGAGGGTTTTCAAAGAAGCAAGGCCCCCGCGTACTTTCGCTTTGATAGCTTTAAATTGGTCCTCCCAATTGAGTCCTTGATCGATAATTACCCCCAATGATTTTGTTTTCTTCACTCGTTTTATTTCTGAGCCATTTAATTTTAGTTTTTCTTGTTCGGTTATCTTATTAGTTCTATTTGGGTGGCCAATAAACATATATTCTGTTTTTTGTGGATTAGCACTTAATTTATTCAGTCGCATCCACTCAGAGATGTTAGTTAATTCATCTTGGGCTTTGCGAACCAACTCATCGACACTTGAAGATGCCAACGATACTTGAGTATCATCAGCATACATGCCAGCCTTAGATGCTTTCAAACATTTTTCAAAGTCATTTAGATACACTATGAACAGAAGAGGACCCAAACAGGATCCTTGGGGAATCCCGCAAGTGACAGTCTTAGCCCTAGACTCATAGCAGTTAAGCTTGCAGTATTGTTGTCTGCCTTCCAGATATGATCTGAACCAGTTACCGGCTAATTCTCGGATTCCATACGCTTCTAATTTTTCAAGCAAGATCTCATGGTCAACGGTGTCGAACGCTTTTTTCAGATCAAGGAATATTGCCAAATTAACCTTTCTGTGATCAATATTTTCATACCAAAACTCCGTACTGTCAATTAAAGATGTTACCGTTGAGCAGAGTTTCTGAAAAGCGGATTGGCTAATCGTCAAGATGCCACGTGATCTTAGGTAATCATACATCTGGTCATGCACGATTCTTTCCAGAATTCTCGAAAGAACGGAGATGACTGAGATAGGTCTATAATTATTTGCATCACTTCTCGAGCCCGATTTGAAGATGGGAGTGACTCTCGCCAATTTCCAGATATCAGGAAAGATGCCATGCCGTAAGGAGGAGTTAAAAATCATCGCTAACGGTTCACATATAACCTCTGCAGCATCCTTTATTAGCATAGTCGGAATCTTGTCGGGTCCTGGTGCCTTCCCATTTTTTAACTGCTTGATGGAGTTAAGTATGAAGATGTCGCTAACAAGATTAAACTTCATGACACTAGATTGCTTAACTACGTATTTTAGGGGATCATCATTCGTCCATTGTTCGATTTTACCTGCAAGTTTTGGGCCAACTGTGACAAAATGATGATTTAGTGCCTCTGCTATGTCTGCTTCTTTCGTAATTCTATTGCCCTCAACGTCTAAACATGAGGTTGTTATTGATTGTGAAGATTTATCTAACACTTTGTTAATGGTCTTCCACATCTTCTTTGGGTTATCCTTATTTTCTTCTATTAACCCGCGATAATGTGTTTCTATAGCAACTTTTATCTCTTTTGTTACCTTGTTTCTAAGCTGCTTGTAAACTGACCACTTCTCAGGAGATTTTTGGGCAATTCTCTTTGCCAAATCCCTTTCCTTCATCAAGTTTCTTATGGACTGATTGAGCCAGGGTGCATTTTCACAACGGACCCTTCTTTTTTTCAATGGAGCATGTATGTCTAAGATTGACTCAAAAATCTCCTGAAAAGTGGATGCCATTGAATTAGGATTTTCTGCGAGAGGAGAAAGGATGGCTGACCAATTTATCTGGCGTGGGTCATTATCTTCAGAGCACTCTTTGTACCAAAGGCAGAACTCTAGCCAATAACTGATGATATACTCAAGTTTCAAACTTTAGAATTATCCCGAGAAATCCTCCAGAATTATTCTTATAGAAGGTAAATGTAAAGAAACTGTTCAGAACTTCATCGGCAAATCGACAAAGCCTTACCATATTATGTGACTTTGGTTGGGTGTGGGGCTTTGCGGTTGGAGCGTACCTTTTCCTGATTTAGCCTGTAGTTTCGCTTCTTTTCATGTAACGGCCACGGGTGTTGCGATAGCTTCTATTGTTTTCCATGGTAATACTCTTCGTAGCATTTTGCCGAGTAGTTGATAGGCAACGTAATAAGTAACTTGTCTCGTAAACATCTTTTAGAAATCCATGGCAATTTCTGACTGAAACTGAAACTGAAACTAGGTAGTTAATGAATAAAAGAGGACCGAGACATGAACCCTGCGGTATTCTACAAGTTACCCTCTTTGCGGTGGATCTGCAACCGTTTAATGAGCAGTATTGGTAGCGATCACTAAGATACGACACAAACCACTTCTTAGCATCACCATCCACACCATAATTTTCAAGCTTACTGATCAGAATTTCGTGATTTACAATGTCAAATGCCTTTTTCAGGTCCAGAAAAAGTGCAATATTAACTTTCTTGTCATTTATATTTTCATACCAGTAGTCAGAAACATTGATCAGTGAGGTGATAGTAGAATGCAGCTTTTGAAAGCAAACTGATTCGGGATCAGTATCTTGTAAAGCTGCATAAAAGCAAGCAACTGATCGTGTGCAATTTTTTCAATCAGTTTTGAAAAAATAGATAGCACCGAAATTTACCTGTAATTGTGCTTATTATTCCTTGCCCCTGTCTTGTTTTCAATTTGTTTTGAGTGTGCTTGTCAGAATTTCTAGCTACTGAAAGCTAATTTAGGCCAACTGTACATGGCGCATCCAGGCATGGGACCCCTAGTTTAACGTCCCTTCCGAAGGACGACGAGCTGAGTTGTGAGGTCAGGTCTCCGCGGTCACCCATCCAGAGTCTGACCTCACCCGATCAAGCTTAACTTCAGTCTCCTGGTGAAGACTGCATAAGCCAATCGGCTACTCACCCCGTGGTCTTAAAAATTGGACTAACTTTTGAAAGTTTCCAAATATCTGGGATGACACCTATGCCAATGGTGCATTGAAAATCATCATAAATGGCTGTGAGATAAAATCCGCTGCATCTTTAACAAGAGTTGTAGATTTTATCAAGGCCTGCAGCTTTTCCATTTTTCAGCTGTTTAATGGCCTCCAGCATTGTTTCTTGGTCGACCATAGAGAACCTGAAACTTTCCTGTGGATTTGCTCGCTTTAGGAATTGTAGCGGATTATCATTTTGCTTTCTTTCAATTTTGCGAGCCTGGTTTGGTCCAACGGTTAAAAAATTTTCATTTAGGGTTTCAAGTATCTCTTGCCTGTCCTCAATGGTGGTATCACTTTCCCTTAATTGCAATATTGAGGTTGTTTTCAAATCCTTATCTAAAACTTCATTGATCGTTTTCCCCCGGGGGGTAACTTCCACATATACTGGTACGGGATGTGCCATTTTTTGGGGTGCCTTTTTTCAGGCAGAAAATAAATTTTGGGGTATCACTTTTGGTGAGATTATACATGGTCATAAATTTTGGGGTATCATTTTCAGCATGACCATAAATTTTGGGGTATCATTTTCAAAAAGAATTATTCTGGGTAATGATAGTCATGATAGTCCAACATCATGCATAAACCTTGTGACACCAGATTGTTGCACATGACCCAATACCATTCTTCAATCATGTAAGATATCTGTTCTTTCTGTTCAATTCTCTGCAAAATTTTTGACAATAAACAATGGCATTTTGAGTTCCTACAAAGAAAGATTCTTGATTTGGAGACCTTATCTACTTAAAAAGAAACTAGCATCTTCTGAACTTATAAGAAGAACTTAAATGTCCAGAAACTATACAAATACATCCAGTCTCAGCGTGTGGTTTGTGTCACCAGCAGCAAGCCTACACCACACAGGGCCTCCTGCACACATCAACACGGTTTTCCTTCCTCATCACTAAGAATTCTTGTTTAGAAAATTGTCATCTTTCATATGACTCAAGGAAACAATTCTTGTCATGTTCATGTGCTCAAGGCAAAGCGTGAGCAAGAGCAAGGGTAGCAACGAGCTAAGTTAGACAATTTGATTTTAAATTTACTGCAAAGCGGAAGAAGCCAACCACCAGCGGCTTGGGACAACCAGCACCTGTCCTTGGTGCCAAATCTGTGAATGAGTCGTGTGATGGCCAACGCAGCACGTTAGGTGTGGTATTGATAAGTAAGAGGTTGGGTGTGCCATCTTGCCTGTTTTGTGATTCCACTTTATTTCTTTTATGGTGTTTCCAGAGTAGCAAATGAAACACGATACTTCGGCAGCTGGTGGTTTAAAACTTCTGTTTGTCTTTTGTCTGTGAATGTTTGACGAACCTCGTTCTGATAAAAATCCGAATCGAGGCGATTTTGGCGGGAAATTTCCAACCTCGTTCCCAGGCTGTTCTTACGTCATACGCTGATCACGAAGCCGAATGAACACCCTGGTACACTTCGATGAAATGCGCCCAGAATCTGGGTGCATTTGGAAGCCATTATGGATTTCACAGTTGGCTAGGCAACGCCAAGCTACGGAAAATGGCCGTTGCTCTGGCACTAATTCTGCAGAAGATGGAAGGAGAAATTGAAAACAAACACTTTGAAGACCTTATTTGAACCGTTATGCAGGTAGGGTAAACCGGGGTAATTTGGGACAATTTTGTCATTTTTGAGGCATGACTGCTTCGTTGCATATTTAAATAAGACTAATTCAGCTTTTTATATACATTTGCGTGGTGAATAATTTATATTGAGTAAAAGATTCTCTTAATTCATGTTGTTGCTGATACATTAGCGTGTAAATGATGCTGTCCCAAATTACCCCTAGATGGGGTAATTTGGGACAGCACTGACTTCCACCTGCAAATGATACATATTCATACCTAATGGCAAATTCGGATAAGAAAATATTGTATCTGCCATAGTTCACTCCAATTTAATCAAAAATGGCCGCTTTCATAAATGTACGGTAAAGTAGCCATAGTCAAATCAATAATTCAAAATATCAAAAAAGTACTCGACATCAATGCAAATGTTGAAAGACTTGCTTAAAAGAATAAATGATTGCAATAAGTGATATAACTATGCAATTTTAAACAATGTCCCAAATTACCCCATGGGTGTCCCAAATTTCCCTTGTCCCAAATTACCCCGGTCTACCCTATCTAAACAATAATCTGGGGTCGGCAAGTTTGTTTAATGTGAAAATAAGCTCGGTTTGTTTAGAGCGAAAATGGGCCTAAGTTGCAAATTCGGGAAACTTTCACCGTAGCTTCAAAAATAAAATGGTACGTTATTCTTCGAATTTCGGAAATAGGTTGCAAATGATGGTCGTTGTAGGTAAAGAATGTGGTTTTACGTCGAATTTTGACATGCCGAGGTCGTTTACCCCGCGCAAATCGGAGTTACGGCCCAAAATGGCGAACAGCCAATCAGATTGCTGAACGGCCTCTTGTATCCCAGAGTAGAGGTAGAGCAACGAACTCACTCTGGGGACGAGATTGGCCAAAATGGGGACGAGATCTGGCTAAAATTTTCTCACTTTGTTTCTTAGTTTCTGAATGTGCATGGTTTGTACCACTGTCATGCATGCAAGTGCCAAGTGCCAGTACCATGCATGTACTTGTTTCTCAACATACAGCACAATATTTGACAAGAAAGAGTTCTTTTGTGCTCAAAACACATATCATTATTACTATGAAACAATATTGGCCCAACAACAATATTCCCATAATTTTCATGTATTTGGCCTTGGCTTTTAGCATCTTTTCTCACAAATAGTACTAGAGTTCCTTATAGTTTTTGCCATCCTATTGCTAGTTCCTCGTAAGCCAGTTTCTCATATAAAAACATGTATAAAGTAAAATATAATCATGTAAAAGAGACATTTATTAAAGCCAACTATGTTAAACTTTGGAATAGGCATGACATATTGGGGATGCACATTAGATATACAAGACAAAAGTTAAGGTATTTTACTTTGACATTAAAATTAGTGTTTTGTTTCTATGGTTGTTGTGTTGATACAGTAAGTTGTTGATATGATATAATGCTAATGATTTTGATGTTGAAGGGAATTTCATGTATTCTATCAAATTGTTGGATTTCTGCCCCAATTATGGACCCATCATTAGATATTCATTTCCAACATGAATTAAATTTTAGGGTATACATTTTTTATGATCAATAAATTTTGGGGTAGGGTTCTTGGAAAATCCATAAATTTTAGGGTATGGCTTCATTCATCAAAATGGCACACCCCCGTCATCTGCCTATTGAAGTTACCCCCCCCCCCCGGGTCGTTTTCCACATTTGCTTTCCGTCATTTCTATTCTGGGAGATAAGACAGTTATAATGTTGCTTTACTGATAGTCTGACATCATTGGTGACCTTATTTCGCAGAACTTTGTAGTCTTGCCACTAGTTTGAATTTTTCGATGCCAATCTTTTTAAATTCATCCCGCTTTTCCATGTCTTTTTGGATGTTAGAAGTAATCCAAGGAACATATTGGCTCCTTGCCATTTTTTTCTTTGAGGGGGCGTGAATTTCCAACAGGGACACAAAAATTTCATGAAAGGTCGAAGCCATCTTATCCGGATCATTACTCAATGGATCTAGAATAGAGATCCAGCCTATTTGCTGAAAATCAGCAAGAAATTTTTGTTTGCATATTTTCTAAGATTGCGAGTTTCGTTCACATTTCGGTGCTCGGTTTTCTGTCACCATGCATTAACCTTTCTAACTGCAAAAATTAGGAAGTGATCTACCATCCCTAACTGTAAAGATACCAGATCTTTTAATATAGTTTACCGTATTGGTAGAAAATGGTTTATCATGATTTGCTGACAATTTTTCATTGGTTTTCAGTCGAGGTAATAACAATCCTTGTATAATCAGTAATGATTTGCTCCGAATGATATTCCGAGTAGACCTGTCTCAGCCTCTTTACATTGGCGCTTTTGTTTTTTTAAAGTCTGTTAAAGTAACAGTAAAAATGCCTCCTCTGCCCCGTGCCTGCGGCACCCTTGCACAGATCTGAAATTGCACTGACGCACATTTCAACAAATTTAAATTAGAACTGATTAGCGAATGATTATTAACGAATCAAGTATCAGAAAAACATCATATATGATAAGATGTGTGCGGTAAATTTCCAAGAGTCTTTCATGGCTTGCACTAAATTAGAGGAAGGCGAAATATTTCATTAAAAGTTAACTCACGTGGCTAAAAGAAGAGATTCCATTTCGAGACTAGTACACACTTTCATTTTCTAACGAGACAGGTAAAAAAGCAAAATCATCCAGGACATCTCACAAAATTTGCCAAGTACAAAAAGTTAATAATTCCTTTATTTCAAGGAGTAAAGTAGCAAACGATGCAGCTTGTGAGATCCAAGTCATGATTTCTTTTAGAATATTTCATGTTTTCTGAATAGTTCTCAAGTCCTGGACGGGGGATCATTCGAGAAAAGATAAACAAAAGAATTTGAATTCTTCCATAATCTAAAAAAAGTTTCATAATCTCAATATATGTAATTGGCCATACCATGATAAGTAGTTTACTTCTTTTGTCATCAAACATTACTGATATTCTTCTTCATTGCAATCAAAATATCTTTTAAATGTATCATAATCAATCTTTTCAGCAGAACTGAGTTTATTGCTGCGAATTAGAAAGCTGTAATCAAGGTTATACCTCTGAATTCTCGAAATTCAACTTGATGTAATGTGACTTTCCATGAACAGTTTAACTTGCAAATGTATGCTAAATGACTTCCTTCCTCGTTTATACTTCATTACGAAATGAAGCAAACATATTTTGTATTTCATATAGCAATTAAAACAGTTGCATCTAATTTCTCCAAGGTGAATGATGTGAATGATTTATCATAGGTGAATGATAGGGTTAACGTGGCAGCAGAGGCAGATCCAGACGGTTGCAATAGAAGCGACTGATACTGTCATATTTTCAAGTCAAAATAGATCATGGTAAAAAGCTGAGATTCGTGAAAACTACCGGGTGAGCCAGAAAAAAGTTCCCACTTTTGAAAATTCATAACACCAAGACTACTACACGGATTTGAATCATTCAAATTCTAGTTAAAAGCCGAAAGATCAAAGTATTTTTGTGATTTTTCTCGCTGTCCTACCAGCATTAGAAATATTAGCAAATTCAGCTTTATAGAAATATCATGGTTGCAAAATCACGGAAAAAGAGCCTAAAACATTGATCAAATCGTAAGGATTCTATTCAAATCGAACAATAGGCCATGAGCGTTTCACCTCCCTCGAGAGTTATAAGACATCAATTTTCAAACACAAACGAAAGATTTTCAGTGCCAAGGAAATTAATGCCTAGAGGATATCTCTCACCCATGAGAAGTTGCATTTCCTTCATTATTCTGTGCGCGAGGTCATTTATACATTGATCGATGTTTTGGGCCATTTTTCAGTAATCAATGAACCATGAAATTTTTGTAAAGTTGAATTTACCTATATTTGTAGTGCTGTCAGGACAGCAAGAAAAATGACAAAATTACTTTGATCTTTTGGCTTTTAACTAGAATTTGAATGATTCAAATCCGTGAAGTAGCCTTGGTGTTATGAATTTTCAAAAGTGGGAACTTTTTTCTGGCTCACCCGGTATGTTCAACAAGAAATTGCATAAAATATCACATGACATTTCCAGCTTCAGTTTGAGTGAAGTCAATTATTTGCTACATTTTCTTCGTCCCATATCCCAGCTGATTTTGATGTCTGATTTTGAGTTTATTTGATGTAAAAAGTAGGATTGTGCTAGGAGACAGATCCTATTCAATTCTATGTCGTTGTGTTTGCACCGGTACTTGTCACAACTTGCCCCAATCTTTATTTTCATTTGCAAATTGCCAAAAATCTAAAATCGCCTTTCTTGTTACTCGTTTGAGAGCTTTCTGTATAGTTCCACAAAACTGTACAAAACTGTACAAAACATCTACAAAACTGTGGAACAGCTAAATCCTGTTTTTATTCAAAACGTTTTTTTGCAAAGAAATCCATATGACTTGTCACATCATAGGGTTAATCAAACGAATCTTAGCACTAATAGCTCAGGTGCCTTCAGACCTAAGATATGGAATGGACTCCCGAATGGAATGAAGTCCGCAAAAGTATGCATATTTTTAAGAGAATAATACAGTTTCTATTGATATAAATACAGTTTTTATTGATATCTTCGAAATTGATTAGCTTCTCTTATTTCAAAAATAATAATGATAATGATAATAATGATAAATAATGATAATGATATTAATAATGTTAATAATGTTTGTCTTTAACAGTTTTTGTGTTTATTTCACATTTCCTGTTATCTTTGATGGTGGTTTATTTTCATTAATAATAATGATAATAATATAAAACTCAAACCATCACCAAAATAAAACAGAAAGAAAATTAAGAAAACACAACTGTTCTACATCAGACGTTTCGATGTAAAATCTTCTTCAGTGTATTTACAAATCCAGACAGCCAAGTATTTATACTCTAAACCTAAACTCTGCATTAAAATGAAATTTCTAAAACCCACACAAATAAAAGAAAAAATCATACTTGATTGTAATCTCATTCCCAAAACGAGGTATGTTAGATTATGCCTCTCAAATGATTTCATAGCATCAACACCACCAGCAGCACTGAATTATTGAAATTTTGTAACGGTGATATTTCTTCCAATGCCATTAATTTCATAGATGATAACGCGACTAGCGGCTGAAGCTTTATCGCTAACTTTAGAATTTCCTCCTATTGCCAATAAGTTGATTTTCGCGCCATCTTTAGAAGTAACTGTTAGAAATTCAAGCTTGAAAGGTGAATCATTCGTCAGACATCGTAAAATTGGCATTGGACATCGGAGCTGGGAAGCAAGAGCATTTGCTGGCTATTGCAAATCACTATCAATCAAAACATGATCTCAATTCCACAGTTGATCTCTACAGGTTTGACGCAAATGCAAGAAAATTTGTCAAGTTTCACATTTTCTCTGAAGCTGAAAATGTGAAAATGTACTTTTTCTCTACTTCAGAGAAAATGTGAAACTTGACAAATTTTCTTGCATTTGCGTCAAACCTGTAGAGATCAACTGTGGAATTGAGATCATGTTTTGATTGATAGTGATTTGCAATGGCCACCAAATGCTCTTGCTTCCCAGCTCCGATGTCCAATGCCAATTTTACGATGTCTGACGGATGATTCATTTTTAGCTTTTGCAGGCCAAGGACTCGACGAAATACCAGATCTGCAAGGAACAGATAAAACCATTAGTTACTGTATGCAGAATGCCCCAACCAGGATCGTTGAAAAGGGGGGTAGAGGGAGTTAAAGGTCCAGGGCCCGCAAACATTTTGTGCCATGAAATTTTGTTATTGCTTTGTGTCTCTGCAGTGCAATTTTAAGGCAATTTATCAGCTTTAAAAAGGCATTTGCAAGAACCGTCGACTTTGATGACAGTTTTCATAGATACAAAACTGTCGTATTGATATTTCTAATTTATCGAAACTGGTTCTATCCCAGTTAGTCAGTCGTTGGTGTCGAAGGGTCATTGAGTTTCCATTCACATTCATTCCTTTCGGCCTTTGAGTCGCTTATTCCTTCTAGCACCTCCAGCGACTGCAACGAGCTAGTGTGAACGAGGCATTAATAGCATTACATTTTAAAATGCTATTGAAATAAAAAGAAGTTTTTAAATAAGAACAAAGCGGTTTCGTAACAAGGAACGATTTTCGTGCACAAAATTCCCCCAAGTGGCCTTCCAAGGCTTCCTCTTCCTTCTTTTCTTTTTTGAATTTGGACTTACTAGAAAGGGGGTGAAAGCTCTGCGTGACAGGAACTTTTGCAAACCCGAGACAGAAGGCCAGGTGTGTAAGCCAATGACCCTCCAGGGATTTGCTTAAGTTGTAAATCCAGGATAGCTCGATGGGGGATTCCACCCCACCACTACGTCCAATTTTGCATGAAGTCAGCCAGCTGACACCCCTGCCATTACGCTGCCCATGATTTTCAATGCAATGTGCTGCCAACATACTTTTTGTTGCAACATGTACATTGCAACATATAAACTATGTTTGTAGAATTGCAATCGTAAGCCCCTGAAAAATTCTTGAAACATCGCGAATCATTCGCATTAGAGAAAGCGTAACCCTCTTGAATAATAGGGCAGATTTGACATCTCTTACCACTGCATTTAAAAGTTCCTTTTGGCACCAACTCCTGATCTTGAGTTTGCAATTTAGCGCGAACAAAAGTGTCTTTAAGGTTTTTTGCCCTCCTAAATGAAACGAGAACTTTCCGGCAAATTGCTTGCGATTTTCGTCATCAACGAGGAGAATATTAGCGCATTTTTGCAAAATATTGCTGACCCCCTGAAGTGCAGGATGGTAAGTTAGAACCAATGGTATCCTCGTGTCATCCTTTTGCTTGAAATTCCCATTTAACAGGATTTCCCTATCCAAGCGTCTAACCTTGTCTAACTGACTGTTAATTCTGCAGTTAACGAGTCAGTAAGACCTCGGGTTTTTCTCAGTAAGTTTAACCGGCCAGCAGCTTGTTTGTAGATTTTATCAAAATGATCGTGAAGGTTCATACTTTTATGCAGGTGAACAATTACATCGGGGGGATGTAATAGTAGCTGGAGGTTCCAATGACTTTCGCCCCATCCAAGCTGATTTCCATTTCTTTTGATTCAAATTTATTTAGCCTTCTTGATGCTCCGAAGATCATAGTTTTTGTCTCTCCTTTCTTCAAGTTAATTACTCATTCATTGCTATCAAACAAAGATTTGACGCTGTTGAGGTCTTCGCTCAGTTTCTTTTCAATTTCATTCAGAGAACGAAGTGGACATGTACATAACTGTGTTATCGGCATAAGTTATGGTTTTAGAATGTTTTAGGCCCGGGGGGGGGGGGGTACTTGACTAGGGAAGTGACGGGGGTGTGTGGCAAAGCTCTCCACACCCTGTACCCTGTCGCATAAAAAATGGCCCAAAAGTATACCCTGTCGCATAAAAATTTTGCCAAAATCCATTGTTTCAAGAGAAATGTAAAAAATTTCCTTCCACATGATACCCTGTCGCATAATTTTCTTATCAATTGTAATACCCTGCCGCATAATTTTTATTATTTTTATTATTATTATCAATTTCTTTTTCGTTGGTTAAGATAACAGATAGCTAAAAATATTTAGCTAATTAATTCCAACGCTAAAAATGTATGTTACAAGTTTCGATAAAATATTTGAAAAATTAAACTATTTACAATCCATCAAGGTATACAATACAAAACAAATCTCTAAAAACATTATAAAAAGCCCAAGTTCCGAATAAAAGTGCGACACAGCTTGCAGGGACAATTTTCTCCCTTCCAATGTTTAATATTTGCTTTAAACTGAGCAAGGGATTCAGAGTTTCGTACTGTTTGCGGTAATATTTGCCATAGTTGTGGACCTTTAAATCTGACGCTTTCTGTGCCATTTCCGACCGATCTCATCCTAGGTTGAACGAATTCGTTGCTGTTACGCAAATTATAATGACTTTCGTTTTCAAAGAAAATTTCCCGCATAAAAGAAGGATTCAGGTCATTCCTGGTTTTATACATCTCAGTCATAAGTAATCGAAGGTTCTTTGTATGAATAGTAACGGCACAGTCCTTCTCTAATAGTTCACTATAGGTAGATTCGGCATCCTTATAAGTTATTCTCAAAGCCCTTTCCTGTATTTTGTTAATTTTTTTGTTCAGCTGCCTGCTGTGAAACATCCAGATTAAAGGACAGTATTGAAATTGACTGGTAATAAAAGCCCTCATGAGAGTTCTTAATTTTCTCTGATCCATGTATGGTGATATGCGAGCAAGTGCATAAAGTTTATTGCTAGCCTTTTGGCACAGTTTGGAAACATGATTATCGAAGGAAAGTTTGCTATCAATTTGAACTCCGAGTAGCTTCTCTTCAGAGCTATTTACAACGTCAGCACTTCCAATCCTCACAGTAACAGGATCGTCACATCTCTGCCCAAGAACCAACAAATGGCATTTATCTGCATTTAATTTCATAAAGTTGTCGGAAAACCATTCTAAAGCTATACTACAATCATTTTCAAGCCTATCAACTATATTGTCAAGGTTCTTATTGCAGGTATAGATTGTAGTATCGTCTGCATAATTACATATATCCGAGTTTTGAATAAAGAGAAAAAGATCATTAATGAAGATGTTGAATAACAGAGGCCTAAAGACTGACCCCTGTGGAACACCACGTGCAACGCTTTTCCAAGAACTGAATGACCCATTTACTTTAACTCTTTGTTGTCTATTTGTGAGGTAATTATTAATTAGTGCTAATGCTTCGCGAGAGAAGCCATAGGCGTGCAATTTTGCGATCAATAGATCATGTTTAATACAATCAAAAGCCTTGGAGAGATCCATTAATACAGCCCCTGCCTTACCACCTTCATCAAGGCTAATTTTAAATTTTTCTAAGAGCCTTATGAGAGCGTGCTGGGCATTATAGCCTTTTCGAAAACCACAGAGAAGTGACGATAAAAAGGGTGTAATATACGCAACTATTTGTTTATCTATTATTCTTTCAAACAGCTTTGAGACCGTAGGCAGAACACTGATTGGCCTAAAGTTAGTTCTAGAATTGGATGGTCCATTCTTGGGAAGAGATGTGACATCCGCGCACTTTGGTTCATCGGGAAAGGACGAATTTTCTATGCAATCATTGAAGATTTGCGTCAAAGGTTCTACACATACATCAGAATTTGACTTGAGGATTTTAGGAGGAATATTTTTGTGCGTTGTAGCTTTCTTAGGATTTAGATTCCTGACCTCTTTGTCCACAGCATCGGGGGTAACTTTCTGAAAGTAAAAGGAACCAGCATTTTGATATTGATATCAGAAAAGGACACCATTTTACGAGAAGTTGCCACGAGGAACAACGTGTACCTAATAGACAATAAGAACATTGATGACACGGGCTTAGGTATGAAGAAACTTCACCTCAATCGTAAAGGTACATCTTTTCTTGCTAATAATTTTAAGAATTTTATAAATGATATCTGACTTAATAACATTGATGATAGACCTTATGAGAGAACAAATGTGAATCTGGTTACTCCACCAAACATAATTGATAGTAATGGCAGTTCTGATAAACTGGGCACCAAGAAAGGAATGGTGATTGCCTCTCTAAACATTAACAGTCTACTTCCACATGTAGATGAAATCGAGTACCTACTCAAAAGTCGAGGCATTGACTTTCTAGCGTTAAATGAAACTAAAATAGATGACAAATTACCCGATAATCTATTTAAAATTGATGGGTACAAATTCATACGCTTTGATAGAACTCGCCATGGGGGAGGAGTAGCCGTCTATTGCAGAGACTGTTTCAAATCTAAAGTTAGAGAGGATATTCCGAAAACGACATTGGAAATGATTGGGGTCGAGATTACACCCCTCAGAGCTGCACCCTTTATAATTCTCTCGTGGTATAGGCCTCCCAGCGATCCGATAGACACTTTTGATAAGCTTGAACAAGTCATGAGTTTCTTTGAATTGGAGGGGGAAGGAGATAATTCTGTTAGGGGATACAAACTGTGATCTTTCGGTAAATCCTAACTTAACTGATGGCTCAGCACCTACATTTTCAGGTAATGCTAGACACATCAAAGATATGTACGAATCTTTCGGCCTGACGCAGCTGATATCCGAACCCACACGTGAAACTGAACAAACTTCCACTCTGATAGATCATATTGCTGTCAGTAATGTAAGAAACATTTCTAAATCCGGTGTTGTCAGGACTGCCATTAGCGATCACTATTTAGTGTATGCAGTAAGGAAGCACCAAGGTGGTATTGAACGAAAACACAAGCAAATATACACTAGGCAGATGAAAAACTTCAATGAGGAAGCTTTCCTTCGGGATCTCTCAGCCTATAACTGGTCAAGTATCCTGTATTGCTCTGAAGATATTAATGTAGTAGTTGAAAAATAGATTAGTATGCTTTCGTTAATCATAGAAACTCATGCCCCCATGATGCAAAAGCGAGTTTCTGAAAGATATAGCCCTTGGATGTCTTCCAGTTTGCTGCAGGACTTGCTTAGGAGTAGGGACAAACTGAAGGTTGCTGCAGTCAAAGCAAAATCTGAAATCCTGATGGCTGCATATAGGCAAGTAAGAAATAAAGCAAATAGGATGAATGCCGATCTTAAAAAGACAAACAAACAAAATTCACAAACAAAATTCATGAAGCGGAAGGCAATGTGAAGGAAACATGGTCTTCTATCAACAAACTCATTAATAAACGATCGAAAACGACGACAATCCAGTCTTTAAGGGTCGATGGTATTACTATTTTCGATTCAAAGGAAATTGCTAACTCAATGAATCAGTTCTTTTGCACTGTTGGAGAAAAACTGAGCAATAACATACCTGAGACTGGAAATCCCCTTTTGAATGATGAATATGTTGTAAATCCTCAAAATGCTACATTTAGCTTTGCACCTGTTACACCTAAGCAGCTAATTGAGACCATGGGAGAGTTCAAGACCTCTCAGGGGTCCGGCCTTGACTGTATCTCAAGCTTCTTTCTTAAGGTTGGGATGCCTGTTTTGGCCGGGTCTCTGAGTCGGCTCTTTAACATGTCTATGTCTCTCGGCATTTTTCCAGACGATTGGAAGATAGCTAGGGTTGCACCTATCTACAAGGATGGCTCAGAAGATGAAAATTCAAACTATCGCCCGATATCTGTTTTACCGGTCATCTCTCGCCTTTTTGAAAAACTGGTTTATGATCAATTTTACGGCTTTCTAAATGTGAATAAACTTCTATTCTCACAACAATCTAGTTTCAGGTTACTACATTCCGTACTGACCTGTCTCTTAAAATGTACCAATGACTGGTATCTCAATTTAGAGAACAGTGAATATAAAGCCGTCACCTTTATTGATTTAAAGAAGGCTTTTGATACTGTGAATCATGACATCCTTATACAGAAACTGGAGCATTATGGGGTTCAAAACAAAGAGATACGCTGGTTCCGCTCGTATCTAACTAATAGAAAGCAGTGCTGTAAGGTAAATGGGCAAGTTTCAGATCTTGAATCAATAACGACAGGAGTTCCTCAGGGCTCTTGCCTAGGACCTCTACTTTTCATAATATACGTAAATGATCTTCATTTCTCTCTGAGACACTCAGATGTTAACATGTACGCGGATGATACAAGCCTTTCTTTCTCTTCAAAGTCCATTCAATTGATAAATGAATGCGTCAATGAGGATCTTGGATACCTTAAATCTTGGCTTAATGCAAACAAATTGTCCCTCAATGTGACCAAGACACAAAGTCTCGTAATAGGTGGTAGCAAGCGTTTGAACGACTTAAAAAAGGTAGGGGGTGTAAAGCCTCAATTTAATGTAGGGGAAGAAACAGTTTCTATCATAAGGGAGGCAAAATATCTGGGAGTTATGGTCGATCAACACTTGAACTGGAAGGAACAAATTACTACCATCAAGAAAAAAGTTTCTAGAGGAATAGGGATGTTGAAATACTCCAAAAAGTTTCTCCCTCTTCTCACAATACAAAGCATGTATAAAAGTCTTGTGGAACCATATCTTAGATATTGCTGCCCTGTATGGGGAAGCTGTGGCTCCACAGCAATAAACGAACTACAAAAACTTCAAAATTGGGCCGCAAGAATAGTTACTAATAGTAGATATGATGCTTCTGCAAAGCCTATCATCAAGAAACTTGGATGGCACACTGTTAGTGAAATGATTCAAATGGAGACTTTGAGTATGGTATACAAATCTATCAATGATCTGGCTCCCACTTACCTTACAGAAATGTTCTCTAGACTCTCGGATTCAAGTAAGAGAGAATTACGCAATACTAGATCTGATTTAGAAGTTCCCATGCGAAAATCTGCAAATGGCCAAAAATGCTTCTCATATAAAGGTGCGACAATGTGGAATAGGCTAAGCCAAGAATCAAAATTGTCCCCGACATTGAAAACTTTCAAAAAAAGCATAGCAAACCATGCATTTAACTAATTCTCTCTTACATCATATCTACTAGATGCATGATCATACCTAAATTTTTGTACACTTTGTTAATAGCTGTATAGATCTTATTTCTTTTTCGATTCACGTGTAAAATTATATATTTTCTTTTGTAAGTTATTTTAACAGGGCACATTGTAAAACAGTGTAACTGAATGTTTTACCCTGTATAAATATTATAAAATCAAATCAAAATCAAATCACACCCTGTCGCATAATTTTTACCGTAAAAGGACACCCTGTTGAGCGGCACATCCCGTCAAGTCAAGTATGGGAGTAACCCCCCCCCCCCGGGGTTTTAGGACCTTGAAATGGAATGTGAATAGTAAAGGCCCCAATGATCGACCCCTGAAGGACCCTACAGCTTATCGGTACAACTTATGATGAGAATACATTGCACTGAGCAACCTGAGTCCTATTGAAGGTATAGTCAGTATAACCAAGATGTATAACCACATTAATTCATTTCCAGAAATTCCAAACGATGACAGCTTATTGAGAACATTTGAACGGCTAACTGCGTCGAACGCTTTTGATAAATCGATGAAAATTACTCCTCTTAAAGATCTCATTGCATTTCTCTAGAAGCTCTTGTATTTAGAAGCTATTGTATCTAGAAGCTATTGTATTTAGAAGGTATCGTATTTAGAAGCTATATATTTAGAGGCTATCATATCATTGCTCTTATTGAAAAAGAGTAAGATGACACTCAAGAACGAGTGAAGTATTAGTAACGAGACGTCTGATATGATAAGAATGAGCGATAGCTAAGGCCATATGGAGTTTCAATTCTGTACGGTTTTTTATTGCATCAATAGAAAAAGAGCCAAACGGGAAGAGCTTACTCAAAATCTAGCTCACATGACTGAGCAAGACATTTCATATCAAAATCATTACACTTTTTCGTTTTCTGATGAATAAAGCATTAGTGAGATATCGGATATACTGAAAGTAAATGGCAAGGTCCTCTGAAGTATGTCCATTTCCAGTGGTTGCAGCAAAGGAAAGCCAAACGGAAAACTGTTATTGAAATTTAACTAACACCACTAAAAGAAGACATTTCACATTGAGATCATTACAAATCTTGGTTCTTTTCAGTGAGTGAAGTATCGGTGAGATGCCATATATGATAAAGATGAGAGGTAAAAAAGCCCTATGGAGTTCATTTATATATGTTTTTTCATTTCATTAATCAAATAAGATCAACGGTAGAAATTCACTCAAACTCTAAATCACTTGATTAGATTAAGACATTTCACATCGATATCATTACTAATTTTCATTATTTCTGACGGGTGAAGTATCATTCAGGTATTAAGTATGATAAAAAGTATGTTGTAAGATCCTCTGAAGTAAGTGATTTTTCCGTGGTTTTGCCAAATGAAAACCAAACGGAAAAGTGCTGTATTCACAGAGTTAAAGACTTAAAAGCAGACATTTTGTATCGAGTTTGTATCGATTTAAACTATAGCTGTTCCGTTTCCAAGGAATTTTTATTGAATTGCCTGGCCAATCTCAACCAACCAAAACCAACAACAAACAACGGTCTCAGTGGCGTAGCGAAGGTCAATGGGGCCCTTAGTGAATATGGGGACTGGGGCCTCTTGTTCCTATGTCTATGACGTAATTTGACGGTTGGGGGCCCCTTTGGAGCCCTTAACCAATGGGGGCCCTTAGTGATTCGTCCTAAAGGTAAACACCGTCAGCTGCGCCACTGAACGGTCTACATATCTCAAATTGCATGTTACGTGAGACGGTGCAGATTTACTCATTCATAACACATTTCCATTGGTTTGATTTAAGGATATCTTCACCCAACATCTGATTTGAGACAGACGAACAAAGGAAAATGTTGTAAACAAAGAATTCAAGTCTGATCAAGACAAAGCGAGTTACCCTTCTGTGCAGTCAACCATGATGTTTTGCGTCGTATCAGGGGCGTCGTCGCACCTGTCTATCAGGGGGGGCCAAGGCTCCGAAATTTCCGAAAAATAATATTTTTCATTTTCGCCCTTTTTCCTTTCACAAGACGCTCGTAATGAGTAATGGAAAAATGTAGGATTTACTCGTATGCTCGGATTGTGTCCATATTAGCCACCATGAAAAGGACAATCTTCCTGGGATGAGGCCCAATGGTCAGGCCAGTCCGAAGGGAATTCATATTCGGGGTGCTGCTACCAAAGGCGAGGGAAGCAAGCAAAAATGTGAGTCCGGGGGCTCGCCCCCGGAAAAATTTTTGCGACCACCCTTCAGATCTTTGGAAAGTGCCCCTTTTTGTAAAGAAGTCGCCATTGAAAGAAACGGCAGAACTTGACCAACGGAAGGCTTTCCTGGGAAATATTTCAAGAGGAATTTGAAAATTACTTAGAAGGAGATCGGGTTTTACTGTAGCTGAGTGAAACATAAGCAAGATAGCTTGATAACTCTGATAACTTTGTGATATCTTCATGCCTGTAAATATTCTTTTCCATAGGCTGGATGACTTAGAGACTTTTTCAGTGATAAAGGAGCGAATTTGCTGCTGAAGCGAAAACATCCTATGCAAAATGCATAACCCATGGTTTCTATTTTTGATGGAAATGAGTTATAACTATCAGTCGTGAAAAACGTTCCATGTTTCAAAGGCACAGTGAAACATGAAACATGAAAAACTCTCCATGTTTCAAATGTACCGTAATATTTTATCAACTTAACTTTTTTAATGCTATCTCCAATTAGACCTCCCTGTTTAAATCAGCAATGTCTCCCGAAGCAATGAGCTTTTATCGTACAAGATCTTCGTAATTTTCGAGGCACTGGTACACAGTGTATAAACGCTGCTAAGAACGGAACTGATATCTGGAAAATGTCTATGAATAGCAACGAAGAAGAGCAAATGTTGCTGGAAGAACTGAAAACGATGCAAAAAATATAAACTGATCAAAGTACTTAGCGCAAGCTCAAAGTCATTGATTTTCCGACAAAACCTTAAAATTTCCGAAAAATCCGACGATCTGAATTCTAGGGTGGACCATGGCCCCCCTGCCCCCCGGCCACGACGCCCCTGTGTCGTATTTTTATTCTGAGTTGACTGAGTGCTCTCAGAGGTGTGAAATCCATACCCATCGTTCAGAAAGGGACATCGCTTTGTCTTTTAAGGCATCTGAATCCATTGTTTCACAAGTTTCCCTTCCTAGGCAACTATAAATATCTAAAATAGCAAAAATATCTGCGACTAAAATGTGCGCAAATCAGACAAGATGTCTGATGTGAAACAGAATTCCAGTTCTTGGCTTTTGAAATGATTGATTCATTCCTTGATTCATAGATCGATTAGTTGATTGATTGATTGATTGATTGATTGAATGACTGATTGATCGATTATTTGATTGGTTGATTGATTGATTGATTAAGTGATTGATTGATTGATTGATTGATTGGCATATTGACTAAAAACCCCCAGTAAATCTTACAGGTAACTTTTTAGTAATGTAGTTATGCACTTTCTTTCAAGTTAACACTCAAGTGGAAGTGGCTTTTGTTTACGTATTGGCCACCGGAATTCAAATACGCAATGTTGTTGCTTACACGCGGAAATATGCAAACCCTTTTAAGCAGATTCATAGATTACTGTTGACATAGAAATCCCTATTAGCATTACTTTTGTAAAGATACCACATTGACATAACTACGAATGGCTTTAGATAACGAATCATCACTTTAAAGATGCAGTAGGATTAATCTTGGCCTAATCTATTGCGTTCTAGGTATTCTTTTCAGCTGTCTGCTTGGAAGTTCACACAGTGAGCTTGTTAAAGGGAAGCTGCCTTAAAGTGCATTTAATTGGCTTATGGAAATGCTTCTTGTTTAAGCTGTGTGGTTACTCAATGCGAAACGTCCAACAAAAAGGATTCCGCTTCGTTTTAATCTGACTGAAGAGGTTATATACCGCCGATTTGTGCATTGATATGCGGAGAAAGGATCTTGCTTCAGTTAAACACCGCGATATCATAAACAGATTTCCTGTTTATAATCGTATATGCAATCTGAATTAGTTATGATCAGTTACATGCATCGATAGGATGGGCTCAAACAGCATCACACTAACACTCGGTATGTAATACCTCACAGCTGACATTCATGTTCAATGATGTCACATAAATAAGTTTTCTGTTGTTTTAAGGAAATGTCACAACTCAACCAACCACGATGATTGAAGTTACCAACCATAAAAACTCTGCTAATTTTTCTTTGCAAGTCAAAACGATCGAAAGTGGCAAGAAAATTTACAGGAAATGTAGATTGCCATTTGGAAATAGATCAGATAGATTTCGAAAGATTTGGGTAGATTTCTGTTCTTGCTTTGGTACACAGTGTCCCAGAAGCTGTCATGACTTAGCCCACCTTCGATTAATGCTAGTTGAATAATGAAGATTGAAAGCGTTTCTTAATATTAGTTTAAATATCCATTATAGATAGTCAAACTGAAATATGCCTTGATTTTGCCTTAAAAGACATCTCTGAGTCACGAAGTATGAAATGTCGAATAATAGCTACTTTATGATAACTACCAGACCTGTGTACGCCATTTGCCAGAGAAATTGTGCTCCCCCTACCCTTTACATATGGAAGTTGTCAATGGCAAGCAACTTGAAGATCTTCAAATGTTTTATCTCAGGGCACAAAGCAAACTAGGCTATGGGCAGTAGCAATAGAGGATTGCGCTAAAGATGCGACGAGGAACTTTTTACTGAGATAGATGCATTGCGATTCTACCGGGTGTCCCTGAAAAAGTATACAGATTTCGTCTACCCTAACAATAAGAATAAAGCGTAAATCAATCTGAAATGATTTTCAAAACATACCTTGATAGCTAACTTGAACATAGATACCTTGTTTGTCGATGTCGTTGCGTTGAGAGTGAAGATATTAATCTTCAAAGGACAAATTTGCTGCCACCTCGAAGCCAGAGCTTTGGCGTTTTGGCCTAAGCAAATTCTTGAAGGACAGTGAATGAAATCAACAAACTTTGAAGATGGCACAACAGATGTGTTTTACAAAATACAGTTTATGTGAGACCTATCGTCAAAGAAGCTCCGAAATCAAACATGCTATTCATCTGTGAAAGTACTCCCTTGAGTTCAACGCGCTTTTGACATCGTCGAATCATTCCTTGAAAAGAATTTGTTATCAGATCTCTCGAGATCAGGCTGATCATGACGTATCTTCGAAGCTGCTTTCCCAGGTGGGTCATCCACAAGATAGGAGACATCTTCTGGCCCCCAAAAGATCTCTAGACCTTCCAGCCTTGACTCCCGAGAGATCTGATAACAAATTCTTTTCAAGGATTGATTCGACAGTTGCACAAGTGTGTTGATGCTCAAGGGAGTACTTTCGCCCATGAATAGTAAGGGTAAAATCAATTGTCGATATTGAGATGAATGAAGCTAATTTCGAAGCTCCCTTGACGATAGGTCTCACATAAACTGTATTTTGGAAAACATATCTGTTGTTGTATCGTCTTCAAATTTTGTTGATTTTATTCATTGTCCTTTTAGAATTTGCTTAGGCCAAAACGCCAAAGCTCTGGCTTCGAGGTGGAAGCAAATTTGTCCTTTGAAGATTAATGTCTTCACTCTTAACGCACCGATATCAGCAAACAAGGTATCTATGTTCAAGTTAGTTATCGAGGTAAGTTTTGAAAATCATTCCGGATTGATTCACACTATGTTCTAGTCGCTAGGGCCGATCAAGTCTGTATACTTTTTTTTGGGACACCCGGTATAGGAATTCGATTAAAGAACGCAGTGCATCTCAGTAAAAGATCCTCGCCGCCTTCTCTAGCACAATCGTCTATTAGAAAGCACCGACATTTGAAAGATGCATCTTGCTTATTTTCACATTATGTTTTCATCTTTCCAAAATCTGAAAATTCAGACATCAAAATTCATTCCTTCTCTGATCAAAAAGAACAGAATGTTGTAACCATCGCTAGATATTGAGGCATAAAGAATTCACTGGGTGTCCCAACAAAGTATAAGGATTTAATTTGCTCCAGAGACAAGAATTCACCTTTAATCAATAGCTAATCACTCTCTAAATGGTCCTCCACAGTTAACTAGAGTATAGATATCTCTTTCAACCGCTGTGCAATCTTGAATTTCAGTTTTTAATTTCGATGTGACTCAAGAGTTTGCTTGGGCCAAACCGCCAAAGCTCTGGTTTGGAGGTGGACACAAATTTGAGCTTTCATGAATAACAGCTCTGCTGTCAAAAAACCTTTATCAACAAAGGACGTAGGTCCCCGGTATAGGGCTGAAGCTGATGTGGGGCTGGGGGCGGAGCACCCCCAGGAGAACATTTGTCGGAAAACATTGCTCTCTTCGGCTCTCTTGGCGGCTTTTTTGTGATTTAAATGTCTAGTTTTGGAGGATTTTGTGGAGAAATGGCACTGAAGAACATGAATTTATTAGCGTTAAAACTAAATTCAAACAGGAATTGCGAAAGCGATGTTGAATGCCAAATATGGTTAAACTTTAGTTAATGAGGAGTTAGATCGGTCATTCTATGTATAAATTCAACATTTGTTCCTTTAACTGTTGTTGTTGCTGTTGTTGTTGATGGTTTTTTGTCGGAAATTTTTTGTTTTTCACCCCCCTATGCAAACATTATAGATCCAGCTATGTTCAAGTAAACTATCGAGGAACACTTTGAAACCATTGAAACTGATTAGCCATTGATTAACTAAGTTCACACTGCAGCACTCAACAAAATTTCTGTAATTTTTTTGGGATACTGAGTAAAAGCACATTTTAAATACTATCTAACAATGCTTGATCATCTTTTTGGGACAGCCGGTAATTAGTCATTTGTTGTTGAGGGAATCGTTTCGGATTCACAATGGACCAAAAGAAAATGACATACCAATAATGGATAAGAAGAAAAAGCGAGCTTAATGGTTAGCCATGTCCTAATGACGTATGGGAAAGATTCACTTAGCTGACTTCACACAGAAATAACGCCACGAAAATGTTAATCTCAGTTACAGTTATTAAACTTCACTCACAGGTTTTCAACGCCGCTCTTATTGGAGAAAATCGAAGTCTGTTTGATTTTAACACCAGATTTCCTTACTGCATAGGATTAATTTACTTGACAAGAATGCTTAATGGTTAGTTATCGTCCAGTGACGCATGGGAAAGATTCACTTTTGGTAACGTCATGCAGAAAGGCACCAGGTAAGTCGGGGCATAGATAATAGAATACTGTTCTATTACCTATGGTCGGGGGGAGGGTTGGGGTTAGGGTTAGGCCCTATGTGGGCAAAATCTGTAAGATGTTGGTCATATGATGATGATTGTGATGGCCTCAAGCTTTCTGTGCACTTGAATTTTTTCATCTTGGCAGTAAGTCAACATTTGAGATACAAAACATTTCTCAAATAGTCAATAGAGACTGCGTTCACACGATGCCGGCACATTATGAAAACGGTGAAAAATGTAACGGATAGGTCTCCCGATCACACGAAAAAGGTAAATTTTTTGCCGGCACATTTTGAAAATGGTAGATTTTGAAAATTGAACTCCAACCGGCACATTTTGGAAACGGCATCGTGTAAAACCTTGAAAGTGATGAAGACAGAACATTTCTCGACACTTTTGGAACAAGACTGATCGACACTTAGGGTGTAGGTACCTTTATCTGGTATCAAAGTCTTGCAAAAGAGTTTCTTACTGTCAAATTTCCAACCGTTTTCAAATTGTTCCTGCATCGTGTGGACGCTAGCTCAAATTCTGCTACTGTCACAGTTTTCACCGTTTTCAAAATGTGCCGGCATCGTGTGATCGCAGTCAGAGTTGACAACATTCGAAAATCAGCAAAAACATTCCTCTTCAAGTTACAACTTAGAATTCTCTTACAAATGATTATTTCCTTCATGCATTCTGCCAGGTGAATTAAAGATATGATATTTTTGGTATGCTGTGGAATAAAAGGTATGCTGACTGATATTCACAACAAAATTTTCATTTATCAGTTGAATGAGAATGTAGAAATCTTGTTTGGTAAAATCGGTCATCTGTCAAATCGGTCAAATCTAGGAATTACAAATGTGCTGGTACAGATCTTGTATGGGAACTCCATCGGAACAAGCCTTCCAAATTCGATTCCGGTCCATGATTTACTTGCCATTACAAGTTAGATTCAATGAAATTATCTCTCAGAAGGAGAGTTCAAATTTCAGTGACAAGTAAATCCTGGGTCAGCGTCAAACGCGGTATACTCTTACTAGCTCTTTCTTAATTTTAAAAGATGAGTGATTTTACCAAACAAAATCTCTACACTTAGGATAGCCTTTGGCTGATAATTTAAGATGTCAGTCTTGAATATTGGCTGTGTACTTTCTATCACCTACTTGACAAACGTGTTAGATTTTTTGACTTACCCTGTATTAGTCAATGAGATGCCAGACACAGCTTTTCAATACCGTGAAATAGTCCCATTTCTTCTTATTTTCATAAGAGGGAGGCTCTATATATCAAAGTATTTGACGTAAGTGAAATTGTATAATAATTTCAAAATCGTGCATAAAACTAGCAAGAATATTCATTTGAAAAGCTGTCTTGTTTAAAAAGCTGAAAAGCTGTCTTGAAAAGCTGTCTTGTTTGAAAAGCTGAAAAGCTGTCTTGAAAAGCTGTCTTGTTGCACCCACAAAGTAAGGAAAGTGAGAAAGTATTCCTGCATGGTTTCCGGCACGAATGGAGGGCCATTTGCACATCAAAATTTGGCTAAACCTTTCACTGTGGAGCTAGAAATTCTAAATCTTGTTTAGTGAGCAAATGATGATTTCGTTTGAAAAATCAAGAAGCTTCAGACCTTATACCTTACCCTTTAAAAATATTTTAGATGGATTGAAAGTCGTCCGATTTTTAACTTTTCAAGATGCGCCTAGCTGGAAATATATTCACAGATTAGAAGTTGGCACTAACTTTTTTCATATTGAAAGCTGTTGCAAGATGCCTCTTCCGTAATGTTCCGAGCATAAGATTATTCCGCCAATGCTTTGTTTCAGCTATTTTCTGCGGGGGAACTATCAACATTCATCGGCAAATGGAAGTTACTTGCGAATAACCTCTGTAATTTGTATATTCTGATGACGAATTGGGATGAATTGTCTCACACTAACATGGACTCATCAAATAATTTATCTTTTATAATAGCAACATAGAATCGCCTTGGAATAGTAATGATATATGGAATATTATGATATATGGAATATTATGAATGATATATGAATCTGAAGAAATGAAAATGTTCATCGTCGCACTTTTCATTCCCCATTTTACAATCAAGCTACGGTTTCGTTGCCAATACACCAATGTCTAAGCTACTAGACACACTACATTGTGAAAAGTACAAAATTGTGACCCCATCCTTTATTCCAATGAAACTAGGGTTGGTAGAAACAAAAAGATAACTTTTAAAACAGAAATAAAGAATTATTAATTCGATATTTGGTGAAGAAAGGTTTCAGAAGAGTCACATTATCAGATCTACCAAATATAAGAGTTTTGAATCTCCAAAGAAGGCTTGGTTAACATCCAGCAAAGAAAAGTGGCTCGTTAAAGTCATTTTGGGCCAAACTTCAGTTAGTGTCTAGATTTCATGGATTATCCGTTTGTCGCTAATACGAACAGAAAACCAAACTCAGAAACAAAAGAACAACTTTAAAAAGAATGAAAAAGCTTTTAATAGTGTTCCATGCTCAGAAGAAGTCTTTGAAAGACAGTACCAAGGCAATCCAAATTACAACCCCTTGTGCGATGTTCCAAATGTCTACATTACATGTTCTAGAGTATTAGAATACTAGCTGTTGTCTGCTCAGAGCAAAATGCTCAATTTTGCAGTATTCGAAACGGTATTTCTCCACAAAGACAAACGTAAGTAGAATATCTCAGGATTGAAATCTAGTGGAGAAAATTTCTAATATAATTCAATCATCACTTAAAGATTTTCCTCAGATCGGTAGCAAAAGCTAAAGGAAAACATCACCTATTGCATTTCTAAATGTGCGGTGCCTTATACACGGCATATTCCTCGCATACTTCCCTTTGCGGTCACAGGAAAACTAAATTTAGCAGGGAGCGAAACTGCAACTGAAAGCATTGCATGTTTCTGCCCTTCCGTTCCTTCAAAAGGTACAGGATACAGCTTAGTTAGTTAATTCGACAAAGTCCTTGGGAAGCTAATTTACTTAAAGTTGACTAGGAACGACTCATTCCAAAATACACGAACTGTGAACACTGATTAAGGAGGTTTGATTCTATTACATTTGTAATCGTAAGTAGGTTGAATTGATAGGTAGAGACAAATTGAGCTGAGCGCATTACGCTCCCACCCATTGTTCTAATATAATTCCACAAAGCTTAGATGTCTCTTGTTTATTCTGTCTCGGCGATTCACTGTACGTCCTCGATATAATGCGCAACATTGCGGCTTGGTCTCATACGCAAAGAAGGCGAGAGTATATACGCTGAATTGCTATAAGAGTACGACAACTGATTTGGATGTTTGCGAAACACACACCTATTAAAGGTCTTTCGTCCATTGTTCAACGCTGTTAAGTAAGGATGTACTGCTGTGAGACCCAATACAAGGAAGCACTGAGTCTTAAAATGCATCTTTGAAAGATAATTAATCAGTTTTTGTTGTTGGAATACTCATGTCATGGACTTACATTGATTTTCAAGTTAAAAAGGATTTACGTATCTTTGCGCAATTCATAATAAAGCGATCATTACCTGACTCTGTTGCCTGATTGCCTAACTCTGTTGCAAGCGATCACCAAAGATGTATGCGTGCTGTGGAAGACGATTCGTATCATGGCTTGGCATTGTAATGCTTGTCCAAATAGCTTGCGGCATATTGTAAGTATGGGAGTTACTTCATATTGTTGTCATGCCCCACACACACAAGGCAGAGGGTTTTTTCTAATCGATCCTAACATGCAAACAACTACTAAAATTGTGTCTACATGAATGTTCTTCGTAAGGACATTCAGGGAAGAGTTTTATTATGGAGTTGCATTGTAAAGCTTCTGCAAACTGCCGGTGGAAGTCCAGAGTTATAAGAGTTCTTGATCATATTATCATATTATAATGGAAATATTCCTAAACGTAAATTCTAGATGGATCTTGTCGTCTAGATTCATTTCCATAAAGATTTTCAAGGAAGGACTTGTATCATTACTTTCTACTTCAATCCTCGCGCGGATTGCTTTTGGTATCTTGGGGTGATGCAGATCAGGTTTAATTTCTATGCCTCAAAGTATAGGCAGAAAATATTCTCTGACTTCGAATCTTAAAGGGTCAGCCCAAAGGGTTTGCCTAAAGATTGTAGTGGGAAAACTGTATCATGGATTTTGATTTTGATGTTTGAGCGAAACACTCAAAACACCCCACTTGCAAGAGCTTTCCATTGCACATTTGACATTACAGCCAATGAATAATATTCTTTGGTATAGATTCAACTAAATCTCCTGTATCGAAGCATTCCTTCAAAGGATGATGCAGGAAGATTTGTACCATGGCTTTGTATCTTAATGAAACATTATTGTAGGTACGGTAGTTATTGTAATCTCTCGCGCAATCAGAAAACACCCCACGACTACCATCTCATATTCTGTACAGATCCTTGCGAACATGTTGCAGGAAATACCATTGATAGCTCTCGTTTCTTTTTTCATTGTCGAACAATCTGTTTTATTGTGTTTCTTGTTTTATTCATGTTGATACAGACAAACAAACAAGCATATTCTGATATTGTTTTTTATACAACAACATAAATCATAAGTTAAAAATCGCAATAGCAAAAAGTCAGTACAAATATCATGTGACAAGTGCTACGCCTATGATGCTATCGCAGCTAGCAATCGAAACGTCAGTAAACAAAATTCTTTCAACAAAAGCCGTACTTCAGTTTCTTGCTGTTTTGTAAAGTGAGATTTCATACTCGATGTTCTTCTTGTCTCATTCCTTTTATCCTTCTTCTCGCCAAATTCCTACTTCTCGTCTATTCCCGGACTTTAAATTATTGGTCAGATGACTACCAATTTATACTAATTAAAACTCAAATTACCACTTTCCAAATAAATCGAGTGAGCAACCTACACTTCAGTCGACTTGAAGGAACAGTACGTTGCGAACTTTTTAAAAGATAGTACTGTGTTATTTGCTTGTATGTCCTTGTCATTTGCTGGCTCACTGCTCAATAGCTCAAGATGGTTTCCTCATACTTCTCTATTTTGCTTGAACTCATAACTTCGCTTCTGTTAGTCAATTCTATAATACTTCGCTTTTATTATATCTTAGTTTTGTTGTTGTTTGTATTCTTAACTAGTCTTTAGCCGTATAGCTGTAACCATTGTGCACTGATGAACAAAATTACACCTTGAGTCATCAAACTGAATAAACTTGATGCTTAATCAGAACAGCCTACATTTGACCTCAAGATCTCAACGCAATTTTGCCCGGCCGATTGGAAATGTTGACACGTATCAGATTTCAGGGTGGCATTTAATAGCTTGATTGGATCTACTGTAAATCGTATTCCTTCACGCAGATATTCAGACATGAGAAAAGGCGTTTCAGAAAGTGATACAGAAGCAAGTTATCACTTTTCAACTTATAGATCTTCACACGAAGTTGCACTTGCCGATTTCACCTCGCTGTGGAGTGACCCAACGGCGTGCGTCTCTAACAGTGACCCAAGAAATTTTTTAGCAATGTTCAGTTTTGGAAACAGAGTGCCTTGTTTGCAGCACTGAAATTTTACTTCTTTTTGTGGATACAGGCTTCACCTCGAATTGTATACTTTGTATATAGTTCTATTCTTTGCCACTGTGACAGCTACATAATGTATGAAAGCAAAGATACTGGCTCAAGGCAACTCAAAATTGCCTCATAAGCATTTCACCTGCCAGTTTCCCAAGAATGACACTTTCAGGTAGATTGAATAGCATTTTATTAGGGAACAAGATAAAAAATTGCTTGCACTATGTCTGCTATGAGTAACAGTTTCCCTTCAGGCTATGCATTTCAAAAGACGGATTTGCTCCCTAATCATAGCTGTTTGAAACTGCATTTCCTTCTTGCCGCTTTTGGCTGGGTCTTGCAGAGCAGAGCACCGGAATTTCAAGCCTTGTAAAAACTTCAAAATTGCAGATTTCGAGCAATCAAGAGGATTATCACTCAGTCATAGTACCAATAATGTACCATCTGCCCTCTACACAAAGCTCCCGGGGGGGGGAGGCTCAATAGGCGGGTGACGGGGGTGTGCCATTTGACGTGTGAAATCGCACCCTAAAAATTATAAATTTTCGCGAAGACGATACCTCAAATTTACAGACCACTGAAAAGGTGTACCCTAAAATTGTGACGGTCATCCAAAATTTTATCAAAATCATTACCTTAAAGACTTATTTTTCTAAAGCGACACCCCAAAATTTATGACTACTTGTGATTTTACGAAAAGTGATACCTCAAAATTTATTTTTTGCTCGAAGAAAGGCATCCCAAAAGATGGCACATACTGTACCTGCAGATGTGGTAGTTACCCCCCCCCCCCGGGCACAGAACTCATCAGCCAGACTTACTGAACGCTTACTTCTTGTCTTACTCTTTGCAACGAAAACAGAAAATCGAGAGGGAGTAAGAGGAGAGTTTGAGTTTTTCCAATGAAGTTTTCACTAAGCAACTTTGTTTTTGGAATAAATAGCTTCCTACCTATTCAACAAACATTTGCAACTATATGCATAGATAGCATGGTAACATCAGCTATGCAAGTGGCCGGTCTTCTTCACTTGTGGTCTTCCCATAGCACACTAGTCATTGGGAACCTTTATGAATGATAACAATACAATTCATATACAATTGGCTAAAATGATCAATGGCATACTGATAAAAGCCATCTCTACCCAATTTACAATATTCGAAATTCAAGCTTTACAAATGTGGCAGTTATATTCGCATCCTTCAACTTCTGATTTTCATTTGAAATCATCATCGACTTTCACAGATTTATTATTTTCAGCTATGCTTCTCCAAAATGAAAGAAACTCATTTCTGTATTCATTAGTCCTAGTTTTAGGAAGCTAGAGAAGATCATTTATTCAAAAGTTATATGGAAGCACGAGACATTCTCAGAAGTAATACATCTGTATGCGCCTAGTTTAGCTTTTGCAAATTTTTAGATGTATTTGTGACGTCCTGATTCCTGTGTAAGAGCCTATCAAAACTGGGCTCAAAGTCATAGCAGCATTTTCAGAGCACGCTCATGAACCCAACTGACTTCATCATTGGCTGTTTTTACTCAAAATATCCAGATAAGTAGGCAACAGTTAATCAATATAAATGAGTTATACAGGAGGCTAGCCTTTTGAAAGTTAAGTTCTTTGCTACCCTTGAAAAGCCTTAACTTCATTTTTGGTCTTTTGGCACATAGCTTTGATGTACCCATTAAAGTTCAGTTTTGAGTCAATGTTCAAGTCTAAGAGTTTTTTATATCCATATAAAATATTACTACATAGGCTACATTCTACCATACTTTAAATAACTATGCAACACTACAGGACGATGCCCTGGGAGCAGAAAAGAATGACAGCACCACTGCCATAACATAAAGACATGGAACTAACAACTGCGATACAGTTTGCTAATTATGCTACTTACAAATTACTATTACGGTTCTAATACATAATCCAAGACAAAGAAAAAAAATCAAAGTTGAAAACAATGGTTACAAAAGCAACGCTAAGATTGGGTGGCATATTGAAGGGTAGGGTACAACACTTTAATCGAATCGAACAGTTTTATGGTTGAAATTTAATGTAAGTGCAAGGATATGCTATTCACTGAGTCAGGAAAATCTTTATCATCATACAATAACAGTTGTAACAGAAATTCATTTGCTAGATCTACATATCCAATTGGTCGTAATAATGCATAGGTTCCGGCGAGGAGGTCCCGTCTATGTGCATCAAAGCAAGGGCAGAGCAACAAGAAGTGTTCCGTATCTTCAATGCTATCATTCAAGCCTAAGAGTTTCCCCGTATCGGAAATTTTTATGATATTGCCAGGAATATCAATGCATTACTTGTGGTTTTCAAAATTAAGTGAAATTTGTCGAGTATCGCAATCAATTCACGATGAATAATCGCAGTAGCGATTTGCTTGTCTAAAAGAGTAAGTTGCTTTCTGAGTGAACGATGACTGGCAATGCTGTTATTTTAAGCAGGTTATTGATGCAAGTGAGGAAGACAAACAGCTCAGCTCTTTCTAAACAAACAAACATAGTTTCACATTCCCAGACTATGCAGCTTAATTTTAATTTATTTGCTACCGGCACCCGAAGCATTGCTTCCGAAGCAGAAGTCATAAACCGAGTTGCTTGCAGATGTTCTGCATTGTCACTGTAAAAAATCATCGTCAAATGTCTGCTGGCAACGTAGCCAAATGGACAAATGCTTTGCCTGGCAAGCAATTCACAAATGTTTCACAAAAATGATTGCTTGAATGACCAGGGCTTTGATTTTGATTATTTTTTGGATGCAGATTTCTTATTTTTATGTATTTAGATGCAAAGTAAATGGGACAGACCAGGGTTGTATTGTGACAACCGTCCGAATCATATGGATGTAAAAACTATCTGTGGTCAATACCTTCTGCAGGGTGCAACTCCATATAGATCTATACATAAATATTGAACAGCTAGCGAGCAACCAGGATTTCTCCTTTTTCGGTGCAAACGGAAACATTTTATAAATTCGCAGGAAAAATCGAAAAAATTAAAATGCGCCACAGTAGGGAATCGATACATATATACATATATATACATTACTTCACTTTAAGAGCGAACCTCGCAAGAAAGCTTTCTCAAAACCACAGTATCACTGATAAAAGCTGTTGCCATTATTGAAAATTAAAAGATTACATAAATGAGCGTTATAATTAGTATTTTGAATGATTGTCAAATGAGGAGTCCTCAAAGTGCATCATCTTCTAGTCTCACCTTCGATTTCAAATTATTGAATCTCTTTGTAGAAAAACAAGGAATCCATTCCGACGGCCAAATCATTTGTCAGTGTGTATGAAATTCCCCTCATATCTACGAAAGAACACACAATTATGTGCAAGTGTGAAAGACACAATGTTAGGCCTAGTCCTGCTAAATGGGACAAAGAGAGCAACATTGGAATGCCAGAAGCAATTCAGTTCAAGAGTATGGAATTGTTCACATGACACAAAAGCCATAGAAGCTATTGTCAGCTTCGGTAAGTTTTGTAGGCTGTTGCTGTCGTTGTTGTTGTTGTTGTTTTAGTTAGTTTGATCGTTAGTTAGTTTGTTCACTAGTTACTTATTTCGTTAGTTAGTTAGTTAGTTAGTTAGTTAGTTAGTTAGTTAGTTAGTTAGTTAGTTAGTTAGTTAGTTAGTTAGATAGTTAGTTAGTTAGTTAGCTCGTCAAAACTATACAGGGTGAGTAAAAATATGCCTGCCATTTGAAAACTTAGAGTGGGCTGAAAAACAAGAGAACCATTGAAATCAGGAGAGAAAATTAGATGCTTTAGCGATAACTTTAATTACTCTCGAGCACTGAACAATCATCCCCCCGCTCATTAAGTTTTGAAACATTTTTCAACCCCCCTTCATATTTTTGGAAAATGAAATGATGGTAAACATAATTTCTGAATAAACACAAGGAAAAGTCTCAAGAAGTGTATTCAACAGAACCAGAGTTCATTGGTAAATGTATCAGTAACATCACTGTTCACATAAATACATGAAAGATACGTGTTTAGCTAAAAAACGTGACCATTTACAATTTCTCCAAACGCCCCCTTCCCCCGATTGTTCCAGCCCCCAAATTATTGTTATATCGAACCATTTCCAACTCCTCCCGATTATTCTCACTTTATTCGGTACTCGAGAGTATTGGATTTTGGAACTGCCTAGATGGAAATGAAATTCATGGTGCTGATCTATCTTCAGATCTTTGATTGTCATGATATGCTACGAGCTATCGTTCTCAAATCGATTGAAAATTTTAAACTCATTCAGTAGCCTTCTCTAGCTACTTTTAAACACCAATGAATGTTTTTCTGCAAAACATGGGCTACAAATTTCAACCAAGTCATTTGTTTCTCAGTAAAATGCATCTCCAAAATATTTGTTAGGATTGCTTTCAGCTCTATGAAGTAAATAGATGAAACAATATTCAATAAGTATTTAAGGATGAATATGCCATTGACTTTCTGCTACAAAATGTATCTGCAAATGCTTTTTGAGTAGACCTCAGATAGCAAGGCAGCTGAGGTGGGGAGAAAAGCGTTTGAGTGGAGCAAATTCTTTAGTGTAGAATTGGTTTTTATTGGAGTTTCGTTGCAGAAAATAAAATTCTGTCGGAGGAATATCTATTCATCGATGAAGCTTTAAGCTTACAACCAAGCACACAGTTCCTCAAACTTCAAGCAAAACTTTTGTCTATATCTATCACCCTGCGTATTAGCCAATGATCCAAATAATCGTAGGCCTCTGGTAAAAAGAAATTTTCTGCAGGTTTGTAACGATCATTACTCATAACAACATGAGATGTCATACAGAACGAGGAATAGAGAACATATCTGATATCTTATGTCTATTTGGAAAAGACTTAAGCCTGAACATTGCTGGAAATGCAATTTTCCTTAGGTTCATAATTCATGAAAGCATGGGTTCTCGCAAAATGGCAGGAAATAACGAACATTAAATTTCATCCTGAGCCCGGGTTTATTAGATCTTGTCCTGAGGCCGGTTTCGACAAGGCACTCAAAGAAGTAGAGACGCTGGATAAAATTAGTTGCAACATGAAAGTATTCAGAACTGCTGATAATTCTCAAATAAATTATTTTGCCAACTTGCTATTTCATTTCAAGAAATGATGTGGCAAAAGAATCTCCAAGTTCATTTGAATGCAGAATCTCCTAGTCTCAAACATGCATCGATGCTTGGTGAACAATTTCAAAGTTTTTCTGATTGCTTTAATTCTAACGTTGTCGATATATGTTTGAGACATACATTTGTAATATCCTTTATTCAAGCAACTAAATCAGAAGCCCTTAAAACAGTTCTATGTACTGTATCTACACATCTATGAATAATCAAGGTAGCAAATGACCATTACGTTCAACATAATCCCTGGTAATTTTTACCGTGATGATTTGCGTCTGTAAGAATTTCGTTTGATTTGAATGGTTGATTTGTTGCAGAACGTAAAGCATTAAAGTAAGAATTATTTTGCACTAGGCGGAATTCTTTGGCGGAAGCGGAGTATTCTGTCTAAACGCATGCGCAGAAAAATTTCGAAGAGGAATTTTAGCGGAATATTTCAGTGGAGGAAAAGTGGAAACCATTTCAACTTTTCCGTGGCGAAGAATTCCGCTTCATCTTTTCCACCAGTCAAATGATGATAATATACGCTATGCGCTATGCTTTTAATATACACTATGCGCAGCGACTTCGTAGCGACATCGCCGCGAAACCTTGATTCCGTGCGGAAAATTCCTCCTGGTGTAAAATAAGCTTAACATCGTCTTTAGAGCAATGGTCTGTTATCATGAGTTTATGATTCACTTTGTTACCGATTCTTCCTCCAGCAATATCAGGAGAAAACAAGATATGTTGATTAGATATTCATGTAATTAGTCATTAATAAGGTTGAATAAGAAACTAGGAAACTTGGTCACAATGGTCATAGTGGCGAGGGTGGCCCAAGTTAGGCCTCCGTGGTATGTGTCGCCATGGAGACAGTTATTTGACATGAAAATACCAACGATCAAAGGATTTAGGATAAACTCGGATATGCAAGGATCAAGTTGCCGGCGAATGATGATAAAGACCCCAATTGTCTTCAAGGAAAAAGGCAGTGGACTGGATTTAAGCCGACACTTTCATTTATAAGGATAGTAATAAACAATGAAATTAAGCATTAAATTGACTTTGAGATATCTCCGAAATGCTTTCGCTTACGTTTGTGATAAACCGCACTATTCCTTTTCCTTTAATCGCCGACTTGCTTATTCATGAAAAATGTGCAATAACACGAACTTATTTCGCTATTTAATGAATTCACTTATTCTTAAATGATTTGAATCAAAATGAAGCTACAAACAAAGTCATTTACGTCCTGTGAATATTCATAGTAGCGCAAATGTAATGAAAATTTGATGATTAAATTCATTGCCTTTTCAAGCCTACGTTTTGAGAAACTTATGCACCAACGTAGCCTTATGAACCTAGAAAGCGCTTCATATGATCAACGAACCAACAAAAAAGTAGACGATTACTCTAAGGCTGGCCGGGAGAATCTTTTGCCAAGATGCATACCACTTCAACAACACATCTTTAACTATTCTGTAGGGATTTCATTGAACAATGCAATGCATCTTGATAAATACTTTTTAGCAGCAACTGTGCACGCATGCGCGAAAACTCGTAACTTTGAGCTCCACTAGCTTTCGGCAACAGATCCCAAAATTCGTCAACACTTGATATTTTGTTCCTTGGTCCTTAAACTCTTGATTCATCATTTCGAAAAGCTTATCTATCCAAACATTTTCTTATCTCAGATTACTCGATGACGTCATTTTACGCAATTTCTGCTCTGTCGTACAGGTATATATACCTCAAAACATATAAAGAATGTTTTACGGCATGCTCTTAAATAGTAAAATTTCTTTCCAACGGGTTTAAATTTTGTAAGATAGAATATCCTGCCATAGAGCGTTTTTTGAATTTATGGTTTTTCTTCAATGCGTACCTCAAAACAAATATGGACACATAAGCCAATGATTTAGAATCGATATCCTAATATGCTTTGTGTTTTGTTACACCCTAAATTGCCTGTCAGTAGTATTACATAAAATGCAAACTATTATTTAAGACTTGTGCCTGCTGCACTAAAAACAAGCACGATACGATATGTACCTCAAAGCACCTCATAGAGAAATTGTCAGTTGAATTTATGCAGCATTTGAACTGGTGAAAACAAGGTGTTTTGCACATCTGGTCACATTATTCATCAAAGCTGCATGGTAACCAGCTTATGTTGGCACAACAGTAGGAATTTTTGATAAGTTCACTTATGCTGTAAAGTTAGGCCTAATAATAAAGTTGGCTAACGTATCTGCTTCAAGTCTAAAGATTTTAGGCCTAATGTGGTTCATATATAGCCATACTGTCGCTTTGAGGTACATATACCTGTATTCAGTTCAGTTACCAAAATTGGTGTCTTGCAAAACATGGATCATTTCCTGAACCATGGTCCTTTCTGCGCCGAATTAAAAACAAGGCACAGGGAGAATTAGGCCCAAATGATTTTCAGACAATATGGGAGTCGACTTTGGCACCACGAAGGATGCCTTAAGAAAACTTTTGTCATTTACAAACACAGCCATGCTCAAAGAGAAACACGTTATTTACTCACTTAGTGTGTGTTTTTGTGCAATGTGTCGTCTGCCTGTCCCCTTAACCGCCTGCATAGTGCTTCGCAATAAACAACTATGCTTTCCAATTGTCCTAACAAAGAAAAGATGATAATAAACCTGAATTTTGTAGAAATGAACTATGTACAACTGTACGCCAAATAGCTTCTAAAGTTGAAGAAGAGGAAGGAAATATTGGAAAAATGGCTCTCACTGGATTGTTCAGACCTTTTAACTTTGCTAAGGATGATTTAATCGATGGGACTTATTTCATTTCCGGATAGAACTAGAGTAAGTGCAAATGACTTCTGGCTAATAGTTGTTCCTATTTTTGATGCTCATTTAGTACTTACAGTTCATAAATTTCTTTTCGTTTAGATTCCCTTGAAGTGGTGGTCAAACGAGTAACCATCTGTTAACGAACACTTGGGATTGTGCCAAACAAAATCTTTGGCATCTTTGGCTGTTTTCTCAGGTAGCAAGACAGTTGCTAAGCTGAAGATGTTCTTGAACTCTTCAACACATTGCCTTACGAATCCTGCTTGATTCTACCTGTCAAGCAATATCTTGCTACGTAGCCCAAAATAAAACTACATTTCTTGTCAAGCAAAACTTGAAACTTTAACAAATAATGATTGTTCACTGAACCAGGGTTATAAAGGCGAGGTGACCCACCCAGTCTATATTTCAAGCAGCAGATTGCTGCAAAGACAGCTAAAGCAAGAAAAAGGGAGGACAAATAGATGCAATCCTGCTGGTCAATTGATACAATAAAATTATCCTGCTTTCCTCTAATTGGCTTCTTTGGGGAGGGGGGGGGGGGGATAAAAGCTATCAAACTTATGTGAATGAAGTAGTGTTTACCACCTGCATATCTTTCAAGAAACTTTAATCATTTGTCGAAGTAACTCATGATCCTACCGGGTGACCCATAAAAAACTTCACGAGCTAGATCGCCTATATCTCCTTGACGGCAAACGCTATGAAGACAAACAAGGTGTCAGCATGTAGCCGAAGGGCTCCGCTATCTTTTGAGATGTTGCTTGGTCAGTTTAAGATATGCGTACTATCCGAAAAAAACAGTTTCAAAAATATGAAAATTCATTCATTTCTTGTACCATTCCCTCGCTTTCCTGTCCATTTTTTGGAACGTGTGACAAAACCTGAATTCAAACTTTGCTTTGGAGCATGAAATTTGAATGAGGAACAGTGGTCAATCATTTTGCAAACAAAAAGTTTCCCCAGACAACTTCTAATCCATCGCTATGTCGAGTTTTCATCAAATGTTGACTGGAATATGATGTCGATTATTTCACTCAAAATGAGGAATCCTGGAATCGGAATTTTCATTGAATCTGGCTTTTCGGATGGTAATCATTGCTCAAAATGACCATGCAGCATCTCAAAAGATAGCTAAGCCTTTCACCTAAACTGTGATAGAAAGCATTTGGCTATAGCTTTTGATTTCATGGAGCTAGTTATGATCTAGCTCGTGAAGTTTTTTTTGGGTCACCCGGTACAAGAAAATTAAACCCGTTGCCTCTAGCCGGAATCCCCTGACTAAAATGTCATCCACATACATTGGGTCACAATGACAACTTTTCAACAGTAGTTGATACCTTAATTGAATTCATAAATGAAAGTCGCTCACTGTTATCAATCTTCCTATAACGGTAATTAGTCAAGCAAAATCGCCAATCCAGGATTTATCTAACCAAGCATTTAGAGCAAGCTTAATCGAACTAACCATGAAACTCTTATGACAAAACTCATCCCTTATAAATCTGATTAGATGTTTGAAAAAGGACCACATCTCATATCTTTGTGAGTATTATAACTTGCAAACGTATACTGTCAAGCGGCATGATTGAAGGTTAACCGTGATTAATTAGAAACTGTTGTAAGTCTTTGCTATCTTGTCTGAGACAGGAGAACTCGTTCTTCTTCACAATAGGTGTTTGTATCGAGAAGGTCATTCAAAGTCCTCTCATCACGATTTGTCTTCAGTTTAAGCATGAAATTGGCTGGTCGAGGAATAATGTTCTTAAAATAATTAAGATGTGCCCAAGGGTAGGTTCAATGTGTCTAGTTGCAGTTACGAGGACGTTAAATTTGCATTTTCTCTCATCACTCTAAGTCAGAAAGAGGGGTGTCCAAGAATTCGTAACATGGCACAAGTTTGATAGCTCCTTAACCCTATCCAGACTACGGGCACAAAAAGCTCCCCAGTTAATTCTTCCACGCAGCACCTAGAATAGTCTGGTTGAATACCTCCCAGAATAGTCTGGTTTTTAGTGACTTTTAGTTTCTATCTATGAGACACCCTTTCGTGTCAATTTCAAAAATTTGATCCTTATTTAGGGGATCAACGCACAATTATAAGTTGAGTGCTCCGCAAAATAAATACCTCTTTCGTCGTAACCTTTGAACGACTGGCTCTATAACAATGAAAAAACATTGCTGAACTTGTCTTTAAACAGGCTTTCATTTGACATATAGTTTATTGATTTTTGATGATGTCATTAATATTTGGTTGCTGCGTATGTGTACTGATTCACTGATGAAAAACCATGTTAGGCTTCACTTTTCAAAAAATGAGCAACATATCATGATTCAGCAGGTCTTTTATTTACATTTTGTACTTTCGAAATTTTTCAAACTAATTCATAACAAATCTTAGACAAAAAGTGCTCTTTTTAGCACACAAAACAAATAATAATGCTGACATCAGATAAAACATTAGCGTTACGAAGCATAGATTTTAGAATGGAAATTAAAAGGATATAGTCTTTCCATGTTTCAAATCTCATATCGGTATGTTTTATCAATTAGGAGATTCAGCGCAAAAAAGTCCATGTGGTTTTGCACCTAATTTATCAACATTTGCTGACTTCAGCGCTTAATCTCGTGATATAAACAAAAACAAATGAAGTTGTCTTATTTGACTGATCATGTTTGTTACTTGTGACAAGTTTCAAGCCTCTAACACTTACGGTTCTGAGAATAGGAGGGACACTGTGCCACCCTGTCTCCCCAAAATTTGAAGAAGTCTAGTCTGGATAAGGTTAGAATTCGGTCGTGCTTGCAAATGTCTGTAATTGGTTTCTGGGTTATTTTTCAAATCTTAGTTATGCATTCATGCTCTCATATCAATGTCAACAGGTATTGCCTAGAACTTTGAACCATGCGAAGAGCATGTTTATATTGAAAAAAGAGCTTCAGTTTGTGTCAAGAAGTTTCCAAGCATTTGAATACGACTGAAAATTAGTTTCCTACAAAGATTGCAATGTCAGTCTACATTGATCAGTCCCTCACTACAGATGCTTCTTTGGTTTGCTAGAAAGCTACATGTGATGTCTGAGATGTACTATTTTTGTGGCAAAGTATCCATCCAACGGTGCTTTATTGCATGAGCAAAAGCTTGATTTTAACACCTGTTAGTGCCAGATTCTCTCAGAACTTTGCCGGTCAGGGCTTTCCGCATTTCCCAGTCCTTTGATGTTTACATAAGATGTTGGTTTGCCACTTGCATTCTTTTTCTGTCAGGCAGATTTTCGCTCATCCAGTTCTTCAGTCTTCCCAGGAATGTCTGCCTCTGCCTTCCTCTGTCTTCTATCCTTTGGTGCGTCAAATGAGTGTTTCGTTTTCAAGCTTCTCCTTTCTCGATATGTGATTGATTAGCTATGCAGAACTGTGATAAATCTCTGTATGGACTAAATTCGGTCACTTTCTCGTTATTAGTTGAATTCAACATTTTTATCAAAGTCTGCAACACCAACAGATCACACCACGTTTCCTAAACCAAAGTATTGGCGTTGACTAAACTGTGCCGGGTGAGTCATAAAGAATCTGCACTTTTTGTGAGCTGTGGAATAGACATGATGTCACCGATATTCAAAACTAAAGCGTTTTTCTTCAGTCCAAGGCTATCGTAGATGTGAAAATCTGTTTTTGGTAAAATCACTCATTCTTTTGATCTAGCAGTAAGAAAAATTGTTGGTAAGGGACTTGCAATGGAATGGGAATTCTATGTACCAGTTCTGGTCCATGATTTGATGGCCATAATGTTACTTAAATGATGCACCAAAATCGATTTTAGAATTCTCACTCCAATACAAAACCCTTACCAGCATTTCTCTACTTTCTGGGTCAAGGAGATGAGTGACGTTACCAAGAAAATTTCTTACCTAAATTGGCGTGTGACTAATTTATATTTCGTGTGACTAATATACATCAACATATTTCGCCTTGAATATTGGCCACGTACCTCGTATTCCACAGCTTGCCAAGTGCGTTACATTTCTTTGACTCACCCAGTTCTATCATGAATTATAATACCAATTTTAATGTAATATCAACCATATCGTACGTAGCAGAGAGCATAACCAACTTAGAGGTAAGAAGTTCACTTTACTAAAATTGATCCTACCATCGTAGAATTACAGATCACTTCAATTTGGAGTTATTTTTGAACAAAATGAAAAGAGACCTAAAAATTTCGATAACGTTCTAAGTTCAAGTTCGAAAAATGAAAGTAGGAATGGTTATCCTCCGAGTTAAAGCCAAATCGCAAATGTGTGCTTTTATACATATAAACGTCTGCATATGGGTTGAAGTTCCGAAGAACATGATTGATGCAAATTTCATCTCAGAACAGCTGAAAATAAGATGAAACTTTTTTGTGATATATAGCTTTTTTCAAGACTTTCCCAAAGTAGCTTCCAAGAAAAATTTTTGCCGAATCTTGAACCATATCACCAAGTTTAATGAAGCACATTTCTACACATAAGCAAGCTTCACTTGAATAGTTGACAATTCATGATTGTTCGATTTGACAAACAATGATACATCATATTGGGACACCCAACCTAGTAAATGCATAGCAATAGAGCTGATAATGGCACAGTTCAAATGGTATTTGCCAACAACCAGTGGCGTACCCAAGGGGTCCGGGTACCCCCACTTCTCTTTAAAGAAGGTCCTTGAGATTCGCACAAAACCGGAAAAAAATTGTAAAGGGGTCAGACAGATCTGTCCAGTAGTGGTCTTTGAATCTCTTGGATAGCAAGCAGAGAATGGTTTTGTCAAGGTTTAGTTGCAAGGTTCTGGGTTTCTAAGAAATGCTTGAACGCTGCTTGGAGAGGCATTCTAAGCCAAAGTAGAATGTATATCCTCAAAATTGTGCTAGGGGCTTGGCCCCCAGATCCACTCCTTTCAATATCCCAAGTCATCTTAGCCTGTACATGCCGCTGGCTATGGGGATCTCTAATTGCTATTAATGTTGAAACAATCTCCCAAAAAGGATATGCTATTGACCGACTAGACAATTTTACAGTAACATGAACAACAGCAACAGTAACAGTAACAAAGGATACATTTCCTCGAATATCAAGATGGAAAAACCAGCGGTAAATCATTTTGCTGTAAAGCTAAGAACAGCAATCGATTGCAATTCATTCTTGATATGCTGGGCTGATCGTCAGTGAATAACCTTTATTTTTTACCAAAAAAATAATTTTAACAAAACGACCTGCCTATTTTGTGTTAATTGCAGCCAATTTTATGATGTGAAATATAACTAGAATAGGCGTTTCCTTCATTTTCTGAGCGTCTGAAGTGCATGGTCACTGACAATTTTTTGGGGTCACCCCCAAGAGCCCTCACACTCAAATTGTTGCTTACGCCCCCAACAATAAATTGAAGGGTCCAGGAAACAAAATAAGCAAGTTTTTAAATGATCAATAAGAAATTGTCATTTGACATGGAAAGACTCTGTTATTTCTGTAAAAGTCGAGGTAAAGCAAAAAGTGCAAAGGTATTGTTTTATTTTCGCAGTTCAGTTCAGTTCAAATTTCAGTTCAATTTGATTTAAAATTCTACCACATACATCCTTTATAAATATAGATAACATATAGATATAGATATAGAATATAGATGATATAGATATAGATAAGAAATAAGATACAACAAATACAGATAATGACAAATGCAAATTACAGCAAGTAGATATCAGAAACAATTAGAGTATGTATGCAGAGGAAATTCTTAAAGGAGGAACTCTCTCAGTAGATAAACTAATCGGGGATAGAGAGCACCCCTACTTTAAAAACCTATTAGTAAATCGATTGGTGACAAATTACTAGAAATTGATTGATGTAAGACAAATTGTCTTGTCGAGGGAACTAGGGTTTGTATTGAGTAAAAAGATGAAATGTTAGTTGAAGACGGAAACTCATAGCATCTATCTATGGGTGCGCATATTTAAGTGCGCTTTACAATCAGCATTTTTTTCGATTCTTCTGCGAAGGTTCAAGAATAAAAAGAAGACTGGTCATTTGTAAAGAGTAACTCCTCCTTCAAATTGCTTCTTGCAAAATTTTGATCAGTTTTCCTTTTTAAAATTTTTCAAAACTGCCTTGAATAACGCACTCATCGGAATAAAACCACAAACGCTATATGAGACAATAATCATTGGAAAGAGATATGTAAACTTTCGTAAAAGAATACCAACTAAATTAATCTCTAACAAGGGATACAACTGTGAAATCCTAGAAGAAGAACAATGAATTAATCTGAATCCCTGAAAGGAGAGAAAATTAATGAATAGCTGCAATTAAGAGCAACTTTGAAAACAGAAAACTCTCCTTTTTTCTTAACCCTATAGTGGTTGGGCTATTTGATAGTACTATCTTCGTTGGGGGGAGGGCAAAAAAGTCCCCCCCTAGCTAACTCTTGACTGGTAATAGTTAGAGCGACCAAATTTGGTGTGCTGATAGCCTCAGGCATGTACTTTCTGTAAATATGAAAATGAACCTAGGAATGGCCATCATTTTTGTTCACGTCAGCATTTTCCTTTGTGTGGTCAAGAAAAGCGGCAAAATTGGCCAAAATCAGGAAAATCGCGATAAAATTAAATTTGGAGCACATTTTCAATCCAAACATGATACTTATGATAGAATATATCGAATAACACTACATTACAAGGAAATTTGCAAAATATTTCACTTCTTCTGCTCCTTTTTTCGCGATAATTGAGATTTGAGAATTTGCGATTTTTCCTGGAACAGTCCCAGATAATTGTCTCCCGCCCCCTCTTTTTCACAATATTTAAATGAAACTTTTTTTTTTTGAGAAGTTGTACAATAAGTAGTTGCAAATATTCAAGAAGTTTCATGGCTATAAAGTTCTTCCTGGCAGAGTTATTCAAAAAAATCTACTAGGGGGGGGGGGCAAATTTGCCCCCCAACCAAAATAGGGTTAAAGAAGGCCAGATTTCAACTAGCCTTGTGTGATACCTTGGTACAATGGGACTGAGTTTGCTTCTTGGCCTCTTGCAAGACTTAAATGACCTGACAGTCTTCATATGATTCAATAGATTAATCTAAGTCAAATGGACAACTGATCAACAGGTGGCAACATGTTTCTTGAATTGAACCCTTGGTATAGCTTAGCTACTTGTTGACTTGCACTTTCTCATACTTGCAAGTTAAGCCAATTTAAACTAAACCAGGTACTGTGTGTACAGTGACATACCGAAAGGGGGATGAGGGGGTCCGGATCCCCCACTTTTCAAAAAGATGGTCCTCAAGATTCGCACAAAAACGTGGTAGAATCGAGGGGGGAGGAGGTTAGCGAGATCAGTACCATGTTACCTGAATTCGATTATCTAAAAAATAGCCAGCAACATTAGCAAGATAGCCAACAATATGTCGTCAAATGTTGAAGCGCATTGACTTCATGGACTGGTGTAAACTTAACCTGGTTTAGATAAAGTTGGTTTATCTACGTTAGTGTAAGATGTTGAAATATTGTTAGTCTTAGTAGAGAGTGCACGTTCATGAAGTTTAGGATAGCTTGCCCTTGATTTTTCAGAGTGATCAAATTTTAAATGAGATTTATTGGTAAAGTTCACGTTGGAATTTGAACAACAAGCTTCAAGCAGATAATCTTCTCTTATCCTCACAAGTAAAGGAGACCGAAAAATGGAAAGTATTTTTATCTTATCCTGAAAGTAGGACAAATTACTGAATAAGGTTTAAGATCTTTATAAGATGAAGAAGATCTTGATGAATTTGGCTCATTTATTGATGCGAAGTATGCTGAAAAATTTAGCCTCTAATTTTAAATTTACTCCAGTCATTGAACTAGTCAACTAAGGCCCCGTTTACACGGGATCGGATCCAAATGGGATCGGATCCATTTGGATCTGATCCACTTTTAGAGGGGCGTTTACACGGGATTCGAATCCAGAATTGTTGGCGTTTACACGGGATCGGATCCATTTGGATTTTATGAACTCTTCGCAGAGCTCTAGTAAGTCTTTTCTCTTATTTTAATCAGATCCTTTAAAGTTTTCACTCTAATAGACTCTATCTCATCTCTGATTCCCCTCGCTGAAATTTCAACAAAGGATGTTCAGTTTAATCGTGTCACTTCCTATCCATACCAGTTTGGATCCGATCCCACCCGTGCAGGGCCGCCGAGAGCTTTTCGAGGCCCAGGGGCAAAACTCTGAATTGACGCCCCCTGTGAGCGCAGCGAGCAGAAAATTTTTCGATCGCCCCCTTCAGATTGGCTTAAAATACATTTCAGAGCATTTCCTGTAGTCAAAATGTCAAAATTCTCCAATCATGAGGCCCCTTTAGTTACTTGGTGTTGGTTGTCAAAATCAATGTACTGTTTGGTGTACGAAACTGGTCGATTAATTCAAATAGTTTTTTTTCACATTGCTGTTGCTAATGTGCAGTTTTTGCCCCTTCCGAACATATGTCAAAGTAACTGTCAAATCTGTGAGAGATTAACATTGACTGAGCAGCTTTCTCTGGGCTTCCTCTGTCTCTGACGTACATATACTTCGGCTCGGGAAGCTCATGCCCCGTTTACACGAGAGCGGATGGGGAGCAGATCCAACTGGATCCGTAAACAAACTGTAACGGATAGGCCTTGCGTTTACACGGGACTCGACGGATGCGAGCCCATTTGGATCTGCTATCCGTACCCAAACGGGATCACTTTCGAAGGTGATCCCGTTTGGATCCGATCCCAAAAGGTCTCGTGTAAACGGGTGCAGGCCCGCCGAGAGGGGGGCAGGGTGGCACTTTGCCCCAGGGCCTCAGGGTCTAATATTTTTCTTCTTGACAATTCAAACTTCATTTACACTGCACAGGTACAACTTGGGATCCGTAACAAAAGGGCAACAGATCAATCTCCCTTTTACACCATTCTAGCATATTATAGCTATGCAGAATGGGGCATATGGCTATTCATGCTTATTTGTAACACTTTCTTCCTCCTGTCCATAAAGAATTGTGTTATTGAGCATTGTGAAGCCTCTTGAACCGAAACAACATCATAACGGATCAAACCTGGGGGTGAGTGGCCGAATGGCTTATACAGTCTTCGTCAGGTGACTGAAAACTCCGGATGGGTGACCTGATGGGTGGAATACCTCAGGGGTCGTGTTTGGGTCCCTTACTTTTCGTAATTTATATGAATGATTTTGAAAAATGTTTGAAAAAATCTAAACCAAATATGTACGCGGATGACACGAGCATTTCTTATGCCTCCAATGAGATCAACGAGCTCTTTAATGAGATAAAGGGAGAACTTGATCTTGTTTCATCCTGGATGAGGCAAAACAAACTTAGCCTAAATGCTGAAAAAAGCGAATTTATGTTGATAGGGCATCCAAAACAACTGAACAAAGCCAAAGATTTCCCTGACCTCGAAGTTGACGATCAAAAATTATGAAGAGCTCAAAAAACAAAATATCTTGGTGTCATAATAGACGAAAGCATGAATTGGGAAGAACAACTCAAAACCGTAAAGCGAAAGATAAAAAATGGTTTAGGGGCGATGTTTAAACTCAAAAACATCCTCTCCCAGAAACAATTGGCAACTGTTTATCGAGAATTGATTGAAAGCCATCTGAGATATTGCAGTGTCATTTGGGGATGTCTGTCAAACACAAAACTGGAATCCCTACAGAGGCTGCAAAACAGGGCACGCAGAATAATTGAATGCGCAAGGTACAAAGATGGCTGGGTATGTGATTGGCTCGATGTACGCAATTTAATAAAATATGACAGGCTAATTACTACATACAAGATAAACAATGGACTCTGCCCAGAGAACCTCAAAAATAAATTCACTCCTAGGTCGAATATTTCGAGATATAACACAAGAAAAATTGACGATTTCGAAATTCCTCGGCTTCGTCTTGAGTACTGCAAAAAGTCTTTTGGATACCAGGGAGCAAGTGCCTGGAACGAGATCCCGAAGCAAATACGAGACTCTACCTCATTGAGCTCCTTCAAAGTAAGATTGAGGGAGTTCTTGAGGTAGAGGGACACAAACACAACCCCTTGGAAGAGCAGCTTTATTTTTTCTTGATATTATTAATATTCATATTTACTTTGTTATGCTGATAGGGTATTGTGTCTAAATAAGAATAATAAGAAAAATGGCCTAAATTAGGACAAGCCCACTCAAAATTAAATTGAAAACAAACCTGTACCACATACCGGTACAATGTAAATGCAGTCTTAATCTTTAACTTCTAGCTCTCATTCAATGGATAGTGGGGTTTGGGGTTCTGAACTTATGAAAGCTCATGTAAAGATGGAAGTTTCTATCCCCTAGTCGGGTGAAATTCCGATCGGCCGTAGCCTGCGCACATATCCAGGCTAGTTCCTTTGTGGCCCGCTGCAGAATAGTTGGGACTAAGACAATATTAAACCCCAAATCGTTCGATTTGAAATCTTGATCGAAACTATTACTGACTCATAATTCCATCTTGTGCTCAACATTCTGGAAGATCAAATAATTTTGAGGAAAGCTTTCAGTCTGGTGGTCCACTTAGAAAATACTCTGATAATTGATTTAATTTCTATTAACTGCAAGAGGACAGATTTTTTGATAGACCTTGGATGTTGACCACTTCCTCTGATTTTCAGGCTACAGAGAGACAGCGTACCTTTACGCAATACAATCTGCTGGTGTTGCACATGCAATTACGACAGGTTGCCACTTGGGGTTGTTTGCTAATTGTCGCTGCATTTCAAAGAAGAAGCGAAGACAAAGAAAGTTGGCTAAACATGAAAAAAGAAAGTTACATTACAATGGAAACATATTTGATTGGTCAGACCACTGTTTGGATCGAGCAATCAGCTTCGGGAAAGGAATGTCAAGGAAAGTGATGAGTAATGACAGAGAGAGAGATGTCAGAGCTATCGTTGACAGGCACAACAAAGAAGCAGGAAGATTGGTAAGTCATTCTTTGTTTGTAGAGGAAGTCGTTCCAATTTCAGAGCAAGATTTGTAACTGATACTTGATAAACATGGTAATGCTCTCACTACACCTATTTAAAGGGCAGCAAAGGTAAAGCAAACTGAATTTTTTAGATTTAATTAAAAATTGCTTTACTTGTTCTCTAAGGAAATTTAGCATTAACCAATTTCATCGTGGTCTTTCTACACAAAACTTCTAGCAGAAGCATGGCTCACCTTTCTGGAAGGAAAAAATCTTTTCTAAATCGACGTTCCGTCATCGACTACCAGTTAGGTCAAAAATGTATCACCAAATTGAAAAATCATGGTAGGTTAATCGCTGGGATGACTGTAGGCAGCTGAATTTCAGATATCCTTTGGCAAGTGTTTCGTACAAATAAAACTTCCAGTGATGTATAGAAACCAAATATTTTGAAAGATTCTATAGCGGACTTTACTAACAACTTTAATTTCATATCCAGAGAAAGAGAATCTTCCTGAGAGTAGTGTCTTAGAAAAGAAAACCTCGTTTTAAACGGCAGACTTACACAAAAACATAATAAGATTCCAATATTCCATCAGGGATAGCCGTTACCTCTCATCTCTCAGAGTGGCTTGAAAGGAATTTCTCCTTTTATCGTGGTTTTGTTTGGTGCAAGAAAAATTTGTGAAAAGAATGTGAGACAGGTTTACACTCCATCCACACTTGCTGGTTAAACCAGCCTGAAATAAACCAGGTTATGAAATGCTGCATTCACATCGGTCAAGTTAACGAATCGAGATAAATGATCAAACTATCAGGAGTTTGAAGCACTCTTACTTTGTGGTAAGGCTATCGGAAATTTTGCCACGATTGCAGCAGCAAAAGCAAGTTTTGAGAAACAAGATCGCGAGTTCAGTTATTCACAATATCTACGAGAGGATCTTAGCCACCATCAATATTTTCCCAAGGCTTTCTAACAACTTATGCTGATAAAACGTGCGCCTAAGATGAGCTTAAGCAAGAGACTGTCTGTTCGTAAAATTCAATCATGTAAGATTTTTTGTTTGACACGAAAGACCTAAAGTATGAAGTCATTAGACAATCATAACCACAGAAAAACTTTCCCAGCGCAGAACATTTAATAAGATTTTGCTGCACAGTTAAACTAACTCCCTTACCTATGTTGCATGCAGTTCCCCTAATACCCATTCTCTAAGTAGACATCTCGTAATTGTGTTCAGCATTTCGCTAATTTTATGAATATTGCGGTATTGAGTAATGATAATCCGTTATATCGAACTTATTCAACAATTTAATCTTATTTTCAAAGATAGCTGTATCAAAATCGTTGTATGTAAACGCTAGTGATGCCTAACTCTAAGGGAGATTACAGATCATAGATTGTTGATCCAGCGCTAATTTGATTTTGATTGACATTGCGAGCATACTCCTTGACAGCATCAAAGGCAGACGAAATGAATCATCAAAAGGACCGATTGATCTTACCACTAGTTTCCCCCGGCATGTTTAATACTTTGCAACAATGGCTAATGCATACAGCAAACTTGCTGCAAGTAGCCAGTTCTATGGTTCTGTTACTAATCAATGTTTGAAGAATCATATTTCATATTTATATTTCATATTTTTTCATATTTTAAACATATTTATACAGGGTACAAATTCAATAAGTATGTTGTTTTACAATTTGGCCCTGTTAAAATCTCTCTCTCTCTCACTGCGCATTCGGCTCACAACTGTATCATTGTTCACCTTGCGCGACACTACAAATTAAATTAGTCAAGTTTTTCCATCCATTACGATCGTCCGCGAGATGTCTCAAGATGTCAAGGTCTTTTCTGGTCTTAAACTGTCTTAAAATCACAAAACCTAATAAACTATTTGCAAATAAATTAGATAAATTAGATAATTATATACATCTGACGACAATAAGAAATATACAACTTAAAGATTTTCGTACCTAACTGTCTCAACCTTGATTTAAAAGAGTATACCGAGGGGGCCTCTTTGATATTGTCGTTAAACTTGTTCCACACTTTTGTACCACGGTAAGAGAATGCCTTTTGGCCACTTACTGTTCGCATTAACGGTACTGCAAGATCATTTTTAGTGTTTCTTAGCTCTCGTGTGTGGAAATCTGATAGTCTAACAAATAAGTCACTAAAGTACTGTGGTGCAAGATCATTTAGAGATTTATACATCATTGTAGATGTCTCTTTCACAATCATTTCTTTGACGGACAACCAACCAAGTTCTTTGCGTAATGGCTCAGAAGGTGCATCATAAGAACTACCCGTAACGATTCGAGCAGCCCTGTTTTGTAGTTTTTGTAGAGACTCTATTCTCGTAATACCACTACAGCCCCAAACGGAGCAGCAATAGTTTAGATGTGGTTCTACAATACTACGATAAATGTCCTTCAAGGCTTCCATTGATACAAAGTTGTTACAACATTTAAAAGACCTATTGCGCGAGAAACTTTCCCTTTTATATTCTCAATTTGGCACTTCCACGTTAGACTATTGTCTATATGGAGACCAAAGTATTTCACTTTGTTCACTAAGTCAATATCAGTACCACCTACGTGAAACACTGGCAACAAAGTAGGCTGCACTGCCATTTTATTTACATTTTGCATTGACCCAACTATCATAGCCTGTGTTTTGACGACGTTCAAGGATAGCTTGTTACCTTGAAGCCATTTCTCGATATCGACAAGTTCAGCGTTTAACACCATGTGCAATTCGTCCAAAGTTTTGGAGGAGTATGAAATCATGGTATCATCAAAATATTATGATGCTATCTTTTCTAAAATCATTTCTTTTTACAAGCATGCCAGATACAATCAGATGCTTTAGATGGATAGAAATTTAGGACTGCTAAAGCTAAGATATAGTTTGAAAACCTGTTTCCAAACATTGTATTTTGTAATCACCTAGAAATGGTTATACTTTGTTCTCACAATTATCTCTTGTATAGAGGTGGCTACCATTTTAGTCCTGTGGGCTAAAACTTGTTAAGTTATGAATCTGGAATCCTGCTTCTTAGCATTGATCTTTATGCAATCAATGAGTCCATATTGCTGCTTCTGCAATTTAGGTAAGCCTTCAATATCTGAACAACGGTTGTGTCTCGTTGGGATAAATGCCCCCCCCCCCTCCCGGCCCGGGGATAAATGCAACACGCTAAAGCCAGGAATAAGGCACGTTTGATTTGATCTAAACCTTTGCTCTCTTTACGTTCGTTGTTCTAAGTAAGCTCCGCTTCGGTGAGGTGCAATGATTCTTGGTCTTACGGACTGGTACACTCAATCTACTGAGAAAGCACTGTATTCTAATTGTTAGGAAAATGTCGTTTACGAAAATAAATCTATCTCGACACATTGCTTTTCCATCTTTTTTTTGACAAACATTTAATTCTGAAATGTTATGTCGCCAAATTTTCAGCTTTAGGCAGCAGGTTTCAAATTAGTTTTATGTTTCAAATGCATCTGGAGCATAGAAAAAAACTACAATGGTAGGTAGCTGATAATGTTACGATTATTACAATCCTATAGTCTGTAATGTTTACTGCAGAAGAGAGAGAACAAAAAGAGCTTCCTCCGCTCACAGTTTACACTACAGTTTTTGACATCAAAGAAATGCATGCCAGGAGTGATAACTGATGAAAAAGTGGATGGGTGGTATCTAATTTTGTAGGTGGCTCGTATGAGTGGGTTGTTAGTTGACAATAGTTCAGCTTCTTTATTTAGCATCAAAGAAGTCTGCGTCTTTTGGGTAGTAAATGAGATTAAAAGCAAGTTTGTTCTTGTGATTCAAAGTAGCACATCATATAAAGTCATTAGAATCAGAAAGTCGATGCAAAATCTGAAAAGGAGATACTGTGGACAACTCGAATCACCAACGCAGGATTCAACCTACGACCAAGCTGTGGTATCTACCTTGTTATCTTCGTGTGTTTTCTGGTAATGGCTAAAGCTCACACAAAACCGGAGAGGGAAACATACCTGGACAAAAATCATCCCCGGATAAAATCTTTTCAAGATTGTCGTTCAGGGCTCCCCATGGGCAACGAACAATTGTTATAGCCTTTTGGCTTATTGAGATTGTGGTGACTAGGTGACTCACTAGACTGATTACAAGAGTATCAGTTTTCTGCATTGGATTGAATGATGGATATGGCTTCAAACTAAATGATTGAAAATATACAGATCATCAGATTAAAAACATTGAGCGAATGCAAGAAATCATGTCGCAAGTCTAGCGACTCTCTGCAATGCCTTTTTTAAGGTGTCAAGAATCTGTGCAAGGTTATTAGTTAGATTTCTCCCTGGGGATTTCTCATTGTCTTCATCCAGTTTTCCTAGTCGTAGGAGTGAATTACAAATGATGCAGAAGTCACAGCTGCATATTAAGAAGTTCGTGATTCATTGGCAGCAACTTGGGCGTCAATATCTAACGGGGAAAATTCTTTGCAAGCTCATTAAACCCTGGCATTCAAAATACCCTGCTTGCTACAGCTATGCATTTCCATTACACCAAATTACAGTTCGGATGTCATGCTGAAAACTAGCATCAAAGTAATTTCTATTTACAATGCCAAGGAGGTCCTTCTTAATCTCTCTTCGAGCTTCATAGTATATCTTCTATGTCATATAACACTAGTTTACATATTTTGCTTTAATTTTACTCCAAATGCCAACAGAGTGCTTTCAAATACAAACGTCAATGTGATTTGAAGAACACTTTCTTATTACGTTTAGTCGACATGACATCATGATTTCTGGGGATAGAAGAATGCTGTTGCTATGACACCATATGTCATTTTGATAATTTTCAATTTTCTAATTAAATGAATAGATATCTAAGCTTAGCATCCCTCTTGCTTATTTTCATCCACACAATTATTCTCTGTTTCATTTCTCTTTCCTTTACGCTGCATCCAAGACTTTAAAATTGTGAGGATCACGTGGATGGCATAAGCGAGGGAGGCGCGAGTGTATAGAGGGTGTTGCAAGAATGTAACGAGTTATTTAGCGTTGGCAGTTATGTAGGTTATGGGAAAGATCAGTTAAATCATGGATTCTTGTTGAACTGAAACGAATAAAAAAATCCAAGATTTACAGGTAATCTGTATCCGAAGCATAATCCAGTACTGGATTTTGGGTTTTAGGTTAGCTCCCGGGGGGGGGGGTACTAAATATCTTTTGTTGACGGGATGTGTTACGCCGGGTATCAAAAGAAGACAACTTTTCATAAGTTGGTTGTCAAGAGTGCTATTTCATTGCTTTCCAAGGAATTTTTTACGTTTTGGTGATTACTTGTTGACGACTTTTCTAAAAGCAGGCTGTCATTTCGAGGGGAAAATTCTAAAGCCCGTTGAAAATATGATTTCTTGGAGTGCGCACCTCCGTACAATTGACAGTCAATTACCCCCTTACCCGGGGGGAAAGGGGGCTAGATGCAAGTCAAAATGATCATTTTTCAACAGCTGCCATACTATAAGAAACCAATGCTTTTACATTTGTAAAGTACGGAATGTCCAAAAATCTGTACACCATTTGTGTGACTGCTGTGGAGGAGCTGTAAATTAAGTTATCCCGGTTTTTACACATTTTCATAGATCAGGCTTCAATTTAGAGTTTGAGACCTTTTTTTGAGTCAATCTGACAGATCGTTGCTGATTTATGACGGAAAAAAATCAAAACAAGTTACTGCTTCAAGAAACAGCACTTTTGTTGTTCTCTAGCAATGTCAAAATACAGCACTTTTCAAAGAAAGGGTTACAAAATGGTGCTGAGATTTTTGCTAAATCTTCTAAAGGCTTGATAGTGCCTTCTATTTGTTAGAAAGTACTTTTGACCCTTTGCAAAATGTAGCAAAAACGACGCCAGAACTCTTTCTTTAAAAACCTACTTTGTTTTGACATTGCTGGAGAAGGATGGAAGAATTGTTTTCAAGCAACCACTTATTTGCCTTTTCTCTGCCATGAATCAGCGACCACTTGTCAAATTGACTCAAACAAGGTTTCGAACTCTAAGTTGAAGCCTGAGATATGGGACTGTGTAAAAACCTAGATAACTGAACATAGAGCTTCTTCAGAGGAGCCACATAAACGGGGCACAATCCTTTGAGACGCCCTTTGCAATTTGCAAAACGTCACTCAACCTTAGCCATAGGTAAGCGAAATGTTTGCAACTTCGGTTTTTAGACAAGAAACTGAGTTTTTAGACAAGAAAATATGTCGCAGACAAAAACTAAGATCATGCAGTAAAAGAACAGCTCTTTCAGCAAATTTTCTCAAAGACTTTTGGTTTTGACTTTGCCTGATTCGTTTCTTGGGGTCGATGCTTTTCCTGCCGAGCTCGGCGGTGGTTTCCGGACAGAGGCTGTGGTTTTCGGACGGTAAGTTAAAATGGCAGAGTATGCCGAGAAATCGTTTCTTTTGATTTATACTATGGAATTATTCATCCCATGGATTGATCTGCTTAACTTGATGTACTCTGAAAACCTCTTGTCTTTCCTTTTGCTTACAACAAAACCTACAGGCCACACAAAGCAACACAAGTTAACTCAAATTCAAAAATTTCACGGAAGATGTTTTAGTATGAAGCAGGGAGCTAAACACGGGAGAGGAATCGCGCATTGAGTTGCATTCTGCGATGTGATATGCGCCTCCTTCGCAGCGGATCGCGCACTTCGCAGTGAAACCAAGATGGAAACTGAAGTTTGGACGGATAAGTGCATCGCGTTTTTGGATTGGATTTCTACAACAGTGGTAAGCATTTTAGGCTAGTTTAGACCAGTGGCGGCCTGGCAGGGGGGCCAGGGGGCCATGGCCCCCCCAGCGGACTTTTTCGAAGGGGCGCCAAAGTTTACGAGGGGCGCCAAAAACTTTATGAAGTTTGATGGCTCGATCACGTTTTTCCAGCACCACGTAGCAGGTTACACGGGCATTCCATACAGATGCATCTGATGCAAATGCATCAGTCATTGTCACAGACAAATCATTGCGAATCCATGCTAAGTTTCGTAAAGCTGACACAAAGTGTTATTCCAGTAGCCACAGCTTTCATGTAGATAGAGAAATTTAGGTCAGGTAGGAAACTCGGAGATGTCGGGGCAAGTTTCTCTGACATTTCTCGACCCCCTACTTTTCCATTTAGCCCCATGTACTCTGCTAGATGTCGCAGTTGTCTTATCTGCGAAAATTTTAGATTCAATTTCAGTTTCTTTAAGAAAGAAAGGCATGCCTTACATCTAAAAAATAAACTTCTGTCTCTTTTTTCATTGGTAAGCCATCGCCTATTTTTACTCTTATATTTTGCTTTATAGAAAGCCAGGTTTTGCATCCTCTCTAAAATTTGAGAACGATTAAATACCTTTCAAGTCGTAATGCAACAAAAGATAAAACTGGATACATGAGACAACAAAAGATACATGTGAAAAGCAAAGCAAAAATATGCTATGAATTGCCGGAAAATTCTCTATTTTTGGTGACCTGAATGTTGTGCGTTTATATTTTTTTAAAACACTTGAACTTGTACGTTATGATCAAAATGATTTTGATCCTTGAATTGGTATTTCGATGTGAGGATTGCTACTGTATTTTTGCCAACAAAAGCAGCTGAGCCTTACGTATTTTTTGCAGATCAGATATCTCCGACTTTTTCAGCAGAGCTTGTAGAACCAAGTAAAAAATTCTGAGTTGAGAAATGTTGGAGAAACTTGCTCGGATATCTCCGACATTTCAGAACTTTTTTTAACTGGCCTAGGAAATTACAGGACTATAAAATCCAGGTTATTCCTATCGTGCCAAACATTAGCGATGATTCTTTTCACTCTGTTGCCAATGATCCTACGTAACAACATCGTAAACTTGGACTCTGATGCAAAAGCCATGGCCGAGAGTTAGACCCAATTTTATCCAAAAGATTAAGGTGTCCATGAAACAACTACGGTCGGAGAAGATACTTGCAGAAGTAAATTATCGTTTCTTAGTACAAAAAATATACAACGTTCGAAGGAAGGTCTTCCTGCACCAGAAAACGTCTGAAAGGACAAGGCCCTTGTTTTCCAAGAGTTTGAAGGGCATGGTCACGAAAAATTTTCCTGGGGGCTTCGCCCCCAGACCCCCTCATTTGCCCCAGTCAATTAAATGTCTACGTTCAACCCTGGACCAGGTCAAGGTGTCAAAGAGTACCATTAAGAAAATCGGGAAAATTGCAAGGGCTGCCAATCTAGTCAGAGACTTGATAACGATGTTTGATTTGAAGGGGCGCCATTTTGCTGCTGGCCCCCCCCTGACGAAAAAGGCCAGGCCGCCACTGGTTTAGACATTCATGTGACTCTTAAATGTTTTATCTTTGGATAGCGAGACTCGTTTAGCCGTTAGAAGTCATGAATTAGCTGCAGCGGCTAAGTTTCTTCAGCGGTAGCTTGGGCCACTTCAACCTCTTTGTCACGCTCCAAGCACGCACTCGTAAAAATTTCACTCTGCCCAACCCCGTCCAACTTTGAGCAATCGAAGATGCTTTTGGATGACTATTGGCAATAAATCAAGCGAAAAATTTTTCTGAGATAGTATGAGACTCGCCAGATATTTTAGTTTTCTTTCGGGGTACTTGCACCGGTTCTGCTTTTAGGCCCATTCTCGCGCTTCAACGACTTTCAGAGACGGCAACCGATTCGAAACTTTCGCAATTTCGAGTTATTCCGATCAATCGAATGGGAGTCGAACGGTGTATGAAATAGTGAGGAAAGTTGAAATCCTGTGAAACTTTAAATGAATATATTTCAAATCCATCTGTGTCTTCTTCTTGGTCGTTCTCCACAGCAAAGATTTCGTTGCTAGGCAAACCTAATTATAATTGCTCCGTTGCTACGTCAATGGAAACGAGGTCGCATATCACATCGCAGACAGCACCAGCAGGCGTTTCCTTAGCCTGGTATGAAGCATCATTTTACGCCAATTTATAGAATTTGAGAATAATTAGATGTCTGTGCAAAATTGTATTCTTCTGAATGAAAGAAATGGACAGATTACCCAAAGAGGTCAATGGCCTTGCCCCAGCTAGTGCTATGTATACGTTATCAAAAGCAGACAAAACTTAACTTTGATTTAAAGTATCAGATGCCCAAGCATAATATGCATGTTAAGTTGTTGTTTTTTTGAACAAAAGCCTTCCTATTTGTTTGCAAAAGCAATCGCTGTGGGCAAAGGACTCGAGAGGCAACTTCGAGCTAGACTAACCGTTCTCTTCCAGGGATGATTTGCTGGGTGTCCAAAAACTACCGCCGTAACCTTTTCAGGGCAATCGAAAGGAAAAAGCTGCCTCCCTTTAGTTGGGTGTTTTTTAAATTTCAGCCACCTTCCTATATCTCGGTCTTTTGTCGGACATTCTAGGGTCATAGCTCCAGTCTGCGGACAGCTCCAGTCTGCGGACAACAAGCAAAAACTCTGGCTTTCGACCATAAAAAGGCCGTGAATCCTCACACTGTTCTGGTCATCTTAACTTTGTTTTATACTCATTCGGAAATTTCCGTCGAGAATTTCATTGGGCAAAACTGATCATATCCTGAGCAAATTAAAACTTGACAACCAAGAATCCCTTCTTTTGCCAGCATCCGTCAACAAACCTGTAAATTTTAACTTTTTGTTGTAAATCGTCGTAAAATATTCCGTTGAAACTTTCTTCACGCTCCGATTGTTTGACTATGCTTTGTTTTCAAATTCCCATAGGAGCGCTGGTGAATTCGCCTCGTATTCAGGATTCAGGGGAGTTAAAATTCAACCTGGTACCGACACGCCCCGTCTCCAGTCTGCGGACACATGTTCTTCTATTTGTTTCTGCTGCACTTCATACTTGCTCCAAGTCTCGTCCGTTCGTTATTCGGGCCATTCCGACCGAGTGGCCCGAATAACGAACAGAGGAGAAATAAAGAAAGGACGAGACTTGGAGCAAGTCTATCTGCAATTTGATGTCTTGTGGAAATGCGACAATTTAGGCCCAATTTTTACGGGATGTTATGATCGACTTCTTTCGTTAATTTTGGCTTGAATATAGAGTTTTTTGAATCAATGGGATTTGGAAAGCATGGTAATGTGATAGCATTGATCAAATTGTTGGAAACATTCTGAAATAATGCATTTCAAGATAAAATTTGTGGCGAATTGATTACTTGTCCGCAGATTGGAGCTTATGTCCGCAGACTGGAGCGAGACAACCACACAAAAAGGAGCCAAGAAATCCGTTTTGGAGACATGAATGAAATTTAACTCAGATATTCTGATAGCACATATTTTAAACTACTTTTGTTGCGATTCAAAGGTTTTTATGCAGTTTCTAAGTGATGATGATTACCAGTTGAATAATACTTTCCGCAGACTGGAGCTATGACCCTATCTCTTTAGTTTATTTAAAATTGTTGACTCTTTCTGCCACGAATTCAAAGCTTTGTATGAAGGTGCAACTTTCTGAACGACAATTTCTTTACGGCAATCATGCTGAGATGGAATAAATAATGACTTGTTTTGATCGCGTTTTGCATTCAATTGGGATGTTTACTATGTAAACTTGTAGAATATAATGCAAACAACCATCTTCACCTATTAAAAGTTATTGCTAATATGATTTACCCCTCAGTTTCTTAGGTTTATTCATAAGTGGTCGATTTCCATCCACCGTCCGATTATCACCGCCAACACCCTACAGCAAATCAATTGGTTTTATAATTTTCTGATTGCTGTCCTGTTAATGGTAAAACTCTTGATTATCCAGTGATCATTCTGCCTGAAATTTTGCGAAAGTTCTGAAAACTGCAAAGTCCTGGTTTCTAAAAATAATGACTTTTGAAGTACAGCAAGGGTTTCTAAAATTTTCTTGACTGTAAGGAAGGACAGCAGTTGTGAAGTCTTATGCCTCATTACTCAGACATAGTTGAACCAGCTTATATAAACCTTGCGAAATTTCAAACAACCAATCAATTGAATTCAAACAATATCTGATAACACCAGGTTGCAGCGCGTCGCCTGCGGCGCCGCACTGGCCCGCCGTCATACTTTGCTTTCATTACGATTACGAAGGAAAGAGAAGCTCTGTTCAGTTCTGCTCTATTACGTCCATTCTCTAATAAGCCCCTTCCTTTCAAGGCGAAATTATAGATATGCCCTTTTTATTTACTCCTCCAACTCATATGAAACACAAAAGGCTATTAACCATCATCCCAAGTGTTTCCCATGTTAGTAACTTGTACCAGACTCCCTAAGAGGTAGAGTTTGGTACCCAGGACAACATTTATTGAACTAAAATGATGCCGATCTTGATGTTCATATAATCATACCTGATTTGTGAGTTTAATTTCGGAGGCTATATGGTACAGTAAAAGAAGCAAATGCTATCATTTGTAGCATTGACAACTGACTCAGTGGATGAGGTCCTTCCAAAGAAATTCTGCCCCATTTCAAGCCTCGCTCTGTTGTTTTGGAGATGAAATAAAACTCCTGGGGAAGAGGGCTTAATTGGGTCTTGAAATTAAATTGTCTGTTTGTGGTTTCTTTGCTTCTGTAATGCACTGTCTTTGACAAAACAGAAAATACTGATGTAGAAGGATAACACTACAACGTTGAAATACGTTCAACGGGCAAGGGAAGGGTTGATACTTCCAAATGCAAAGACAGTTAAAGTTATGCATCAACCAAGTTATTTTGTGGCATGTCAAATTCATCCACTCGCCAAGTAAAGGTTTCAAAAACTTTTCGGATTTTTGTAAAAGAATTTGCTACAACCCATCGGTGAAAAGTCTTAAGGGAAAACACACGTAGGATCTAATACTTTGAAACATATACAAAGTAAAGATCCATCGCAGTCATTGTAACATTTTCCATATTTACATGCCTCTTCCCGTTGTGCTTGCTACATTTCCAAACTTAACATAAATCCTTTATGCCAATGTTTGTAGTTCTTTTCCTTCATTTTACTATTAATTTCTCATATTTCATACTTTAGCTGTCCTTCAGACTGCATCATTTCATGTGCAAAATGTGCTACGATCACTATAGTCTTGTAAATTCTTTCTTGAGGTATTCTACTACCCTACTTTCATGAACTCCTTTTTTCTCCTTTTGCTTCCTCTAACTTAAAAAGCAGTTTCTGGGAGGTAGATTTCTATGTGTTATCTACCTCAGAAACTGAACTATCACAACATCTTTAATGTTTCTTCTCATCCTGCACTCACCGTGAATTGAATCATTTCCATTTCCTGCTGTCCTCCTCTTATAATTGTCTTGAAATGACTCTCTTCACTCTGTTTCAGGTCTCTAAACCATGGCTCTAACTATGCTTTATTAGAGCCCCCGTTCTGCTGTATCTTTCACTTTCTTTTAAACATAGCTACCGTTTGGGCAGATCATGTTCCGAGATATCTTTTTACTGTTGGTCAAATCGCCTGATCTTACAATTCATACTTTTGTTGTCAAACAAACTTTTTCATCGATGAGCTGTCTCTATTCTTGTCTTTCCCTTTATGCAACTATTCTCGGTTTCCGCCCATCCCTCTATTGCTCGACTACCCCTATTGTAACCTCAAATATCGTTGCTTGCATAAATCAGATTTATTGACTTGCATGTAGTTATTGATCGGTACTCCGTTATAAACGGCAAGTTGATATTTCATACTTGATGCTCTCAATTTTGGGAACCATTCCAGCACATGATCCATTTAATTCGCATATAGACCGCATTGCTGCTTTCAATTGATATAAATTGCAATTTAGCTTTTTTCTGACGTCTTTCTCCCTTTATTTCCATGTACTTTGTTGCTATTTTCTTCTGCTGGTCGCTTTTACTATTCAATGAATTTAGTGGCGTCTCCTTGTCCTTAACTTGCAGCAATTTATTGAGGCATATCAGAGGATTTATTTGAGAACATGGTTTAGTTTAAAATGATAGCTTCCAAATGGGGAAAAAACAACTAAATAGCATTGTTTACTTTTTGCAGGCACTGACATCCATGGAACTTGGACATCAAACCCAATGCAAATGTCATGGTATTTCAGGAGCTTGTCACCTGAAAACATGCGTACGTAAACTTCCAGATTTCAGAGATATTGGCAGCTTCCTACTTCAGAAGTATGACTCTGCAGTTAAGGTAATGGCCGATAACAAAGGCAAGAAACTATTACCTAAGCAGCAAACTTTCAAGCATCACACGCCAACCGACCTGGTTTACACAGATGACTCGCCTGACTTCTGCATTGCAAATCCAAGCGCAGGATCCCTCGGTACTTCCGGGAGACGATGCGTTCCAGGAAAAGATAAACTGAACAGTTGTTCGATTTTATGTTGCGACAAAGGTGAACAGAAAAGCTATGTCATTTTGAAAGAGCATTGTAACTGTCGCTTTCAATATTGTTGTGATGTGCGTTGTGAGATTTGTAGCAAAAATATAACCTCATACACTTGCAAGTAAAATAAAGTAGCAATAAAAGCCAAGATTAGTGTGAAAAGGCTGACAAAGGCTGCAGTTCATGCGACAAAATTAAATTGGTTGACCATAAGCGTACGAACAAGTGAGGCTGCAAGGGTGGCACCACCAACTATCAAAAAGTGGGTTTGACATAAGCTAGTGAAAAATAGGGGTCTAGGAGCTCCCCTCCAAACATTTTAAGATCACGCCCGGAATAATGACGTCCTTTTGCAGGATAGGGTAACATTTGTGTTCATCATTGATTTAACATTACAGAATTCATTTGCAAGCCCTAATTCACCTGAAACCATGAAAGAGAAAGTTTAAGTTTGACGTCTATCTTAAATTAGCTTTACATGCATAGGTGCATATGCCAATCATCTAAGAAATAAAATAGTACAACAAATCACTGAATATTAAACAATGGCAATCCGATCCCTGAGAAGACGAAAATGAGCCTCCCCCACAGTCTTTTTCATTGAACTTAGACAAGGTAGAAAATCGATCTTGAAAAAAGCTGGATGGGTATGTTCACCTCAGTGCACCACGTGGCACCACCCCTGGGATGCTGGACGGGCCGCAGGGGTCTCCAAGGTTGCATCTACCTGCATGCTTATGTATTCGACCAGATCAGATACACAACAAAGGCTAGCAAGGATGGCTAGCAGTACCAGAGAGTCAGAGAGGCTCTATGCGCAAGAAAGATTCTCGATGTGATATGTCATTGAAACTTTTTCATTGGCTATGTCCAAGAAGTTTCATTGGCTATGTCCGGTGGGCGGGCGGCAGCCTCTCCAAGGTTAGACAAATTTGAAAAATCAACCTTCTTTGCGCAAAAATCCGCCTTTAGACAGGCAAAACGTTGATAAACAGTGGAATTTTTGTCTGAAAGACCCCCAGACCAGACTTCATCTACGGCACGTGGATGCATCCAACCATAAGCATGGATGGCTAGCAGTAGCTACCAGAGAAGCTCTGTGCTCAAGGAGGATTCTCTACGCCATGTGCCTGTGAAACTTTTTCATTGGCTATGAGGAGAATCTGAGCTGAGCAAACTGAGTGATCAATACCAGTTAGATTAAATCAGGTTTCGCACTAGCACGTACTACATAAGGTTAGGAGTGCCTTTCAAAAGAAAAGAAAAACAAGACTAGAGTAGTAGCTACTACATTTTGATTGAATTGGTTAAGTTGTGTTTAGACAAAGTGATGCTTATCAAGCGTATTTTCAATGGCGTGGCCAGGGAAGGATACGTATGTGGGGGCAATCCCGCCACTTTCTAAAATGTGACTAAAATTATAACCTAAAAATACGGAAAAGTGTCTTGGATATCTTTATGCCCCCAGTCTGAAAGTTTTTGACTTTTACTCCTGCCCCCACTATTTTTTGTCTGCGCCTGCTACGCTGTTGCTCACATTTTCATGCCTATTTACTGAAGGAAACTCTGCTTTCTGTTCCAGTGAATAGCGCGTTACCGCTTTGAAAACTGCTTTGCGGAAAAACTTTTCTCAGCAAACAGTTGATTTCTCAATACTCTTCTGGCTATTTATGAGCAGTAAATAGGACGTTGTTTTGCATAGTGTTGGCAGTCGACGGATCTGCTAACTGTAATCTTCGCTGAGGTTGGCTTTGCAAATTTTTCAGAATCTTTTTGTTCATTTCAGAAAAGTGTACTTATCTCCAAAACTACTCAAAATATTTTTGCTTTTCTTTGCTATATCTTTAGCTAGGTTGTTGATCTACAACTTTATCAAGTCTGAACAAAAAGCTAGGCTAGATTTTTCGCAATCGAATCATATCTTTCTGTTTACTTTTCGATAGCACAGGGTAGATACCTTGATCAAAAGATTACCATGTTTCGAATCATGCTTTTAAAAGTTTAACCTTAGAATTTTCTGAAATGTTTCCATTGGCAAATGTTTCTGAAGACATCCTTGAAGCGCTTATGAAAGTATCATTTCTTAAATGTTAGCAGCAGTTTCACAAACCCTCCTTTTCGTGCCCTTCATAACTTTCAAGAGCATCCACAATGAACACATCTGAAACAAACTTATGCGATCAGCTCCTTCTAATGTTGTAATCTGTTGACCAAGGTTTGGTTTGACTCTTCGCTGTCGAAAAGTAACCAGAAATATAAATTCGATTGCTAGAAGTAGCTTAGCTTCGAGTAGTTTCGAGTAGTTTTGATTAGTTTTGATTAGTAGTTTTGATTAGCTTCGAGTAGTTTCGAGTAGTTTCGAGTAGTTTTGAGTAGTTTCGAGTAGTAGTTGTTTCGAGTAGTAGTCCTTATGTTTCGAGTAGTTTTGATGATAAATCTACTTTTCTGGAATCAAAAAAAGTTTTTGAAGGGTGGTTTTTGAAAACAGCCCTAAAGGAAACATTGTGATTGATAGATCTTCGGATTTCCAAGAGCAATGATTTTCTAGAACAACGTCCTTTATACCGCTTTTCCATAGACTGAAATGGTATTGGAGAAATTGACAGTTTTCTGGGGGGAGTGGTTCTGCAAAACAGCAACTCGCTGCTCACTGGAGCGGAAAGCAGATTTGCCTTAATTGATGTTCTAACTGAACCAATGTCTGTTTAATCCAGTTCGTACACTAACTTCAGCTAAAATGGTTTATACCCCATTTACATTTGCAAGTTAAACTAGCTTAGAATAAACCAGGCCATCTAATATTGCATTCTGATTGGTCAATCCAACAAATCGAATGCAACTGATTGGTTGAATTTAACGTGGTTTAGATGAAGCTGGTTTAAGTATTTCAATGTGAAGAGAGTATTGCCAAGCATGAATGCGATGTATGTGTCACAAATGCAACCTTTGTAATACTAGCACTGCTTTTACGACTTTTCAACATGCTTAGTGTGAAATAGGCTTCAGTGATTAGATCGTCATCCTAGAAATTACAGAAGTATGTACAGTGTCAAAAACTGATCCATCCCATGGGTGCCTGGTTGTTATGCAAAAAAAGCTCAACATGCAAAAGGCATTAAGATATCCATTTTTGGTGATGAATAGGAGGCCAAATCATATTTACGTCAACAACCCAATCTTTTTTATACAAGGTGAATCAATCAAATGGGCCGGCGTTTGAATAAGTACTGCTCCTTGAGTATCAAGGCAATTAGGCTCTTTGGAGAATGGAATCCCCATGAATGAGTTATTCATACTAGGGGGAAGACGTTTTCATTCCTCCAAGAGGATAGCATATGCAAAAGTGTGTTGAAGTTATCGCTGTGGGGTAAACAGATTCCGGAAACTTGCCTCTCATTTGAGTACGTTTTTAAAGGTTTCTCGAAGAAAACTTTTTTAGAAAATCCCTTGCAAAATCTCAACGAAGTGACTGACTTCAGCCAGGAAAAATCCTAAACTCAATTGAACAAGTTAGCTATTCAACCAGATATTGCAAAATATCATTTGCTTATGTACTCAGGGAGTAGTTACCTTTCAAATTCCGGACCTTTTATTTGCCTCACCAGATAGATTTAATTGACAAGTGTGGCTGTTTTGAGAGCTTCCTCGCATTTGAAGCATACTACGTAAATACATAGGTAATTGTCAAATGATTGAGCGTCGTCAGTCTTAACGATTGATGTACACTGCCCTGCAACACTTACGAGCTGATTGAAGAAAAATGATTTTGACGTCAATGATTACCATGTCCTTATGCACCTTATGGGGTGTGGTTCGAAATTTGGATTTTAAGATATCATTATATCCTTCTTATGTAACGAAAGCGGAAGCTTAAGTCTGAAAATAGCTTGAGGGCTTGCAAAATTGTGAGACGAAAAATTAAAATGCTAGGTACCTTTATCATAAGGTGTCTATAATTTTTGAATAACGTGTCCACTTTCTTTTGAGACATCAATGATTTCATAGGCATCATCTTCGAGTATCACGGTTGGCAGCCACAAATGACGCAAATAAAAATTCACGCCACCATACATCGTTGCCAACCCGCAACTGAAGACTTCTGGTGATCAGATTACTCAATCTTGGTCAAGTTTGCATTCCATTGCCACTAAAAGACACAATCTGCTTACCTTATGACCTCATTTCTCTTGCTAACATGACTGAAAACTGCATACATGCGAACAAGTGACAAAGATAACACAAAAACATTATATGTACCACTCTGCAAATGAGGCTGCTTTAAATTATTTATTAGTTTCCGTCCTTCCGTCACTCATTCATTGTTTAGATCGCAAGGCAGCAGACAGGTCCTGAGCATATTAGAAATAGCCAAAACGTGAAGACTCCTGTTCTGCAATTAGAGGATTACCCTTGAAATTTATTGGCGTTAACTTTGGAGGAACTTCATCAACAAGATTAAAATCAAACAAGTAAATAAGAATATGCTGAAATGTATGCTGTTTGTAAAGTTAGCTAGATACTAAGAAAGAAAGTAGTTGATGAGAGATGTAAAGGAAAAATCTGAGTGTTATTTACCCAGCTGTCAGGAAGAACACAACTAACTCTCTCTGCAACTGATTCCTTGCAAGAGAAGATACATTAAAAACTCGTATAATCTCTCCTTGAAATGATTTGTCTAAGCAGTTACAATCTTACGTTTCGATGGTGGTTCAAATATCTAGGTGTGGGGCACCAAGTGCTCATTAGTCTGTAACTGTTGACTTTTACTCTTATTTGCTCTTTGCTATTGATCTTGACTTGACTAACACACAATTCACACTTTAACAAAACCATCAGATGTCCCAAAATATGTGTACAGATTTGATTGGGCCCAGTGAGTCGAAGCTACCTTTTATCAATAGCTAATCAATTTCGAAATGTTCTTCAATAGCTGACTTGAACATAGATACCACATTTGTTGACATTGGTGCTTTTGAGTGCTATAATATTCCTCATTGAATAGACTCTTTAAAGCCCAAATCTGCCTCCACGTGCAAACCAGAATGGCCTTTTGGCCTGAGCAAAAATTCCTCCTGCACATTGAAATCTATTACTAAATCTAAAGAAAATGATAAATTGCTATAATGAGTGACCTCTACCAAACATGACATGATCAAATCTAAGAATTTTTCACTTTTCCTCGAGAATATTGTTGATATATTTTCTTTGCTTCGAGAATTTGCCTATGCCAAAAAGTCAAAGCTCAGGTTTGTAGGTGGCAGCAGCAGCAAGTATGAGTTGTCGAGATTTTATCTCTGCTCTCAAATGCCCAATACGAGGTACCCATGTTCAAGTTAATTATCTAGGAGTCTTTTGAGAGTGATTAGCTATTAATCAAAGCTGAATTTAAACCTCTCTGGACCAATCAAATCCGTATTCTTTTTTGGAAACCTAACAGGTTGTAAATTGCTGTGTTCTTACAAATAGAAGTTGCTTCTGATAAAGTTGGTTCAACTGTGTCGATGTCAGTGAGATATGAATGCAAATTTGGCAAGAAACAGTTTTTAACAAGGAACGTGAAAGTTGGTGAATGCAATTCAACGTGAAAAGCTTAGAAAAAATTAGTTTTGGCAATAATGAGATAATTTTTAACATTAGGCTGTTTAGTTTTTCAAGGTGTCTCATATGATAAAATGTAGAACTGCCATGAGTGACAAGCAAATAGACACAAGATGACTGAAGCAAACAAGACAACATTGTAAGTCTGAACTGCGAGATTCTTTTAATCAAAACGATTCTGGAAACACTCTGGCATTTCTTGATAAGATTCAAACAAATATTTCCACAACATATGGACATTTCATGACGTCATTGCCCCAAGGAAACCCAGGTTCAAGATGACATACAAGATCTTTGTTTTGTTTAGGTTCAGTAGTGAATGTGCTCCTTTTCATGTCATGTAGGAATCATCTGTGTGAATTTTGTGTTAAAGTATTCTAATGACTCAAGAATTTGCCTATGCAAAAAACTCTAAGCTCTGGTTTATAGGTGACAGCAAATATGAGCTTTCAAGATTTCATTCTAATAACATATTATGTTGATTCAAGTAGGAGAAGTATTGTATTTAGGTAGATTTTTTCGACGTATTTATGAAAGCAAGTAGTTTAAACAACACTTACTGTAAATAGCACCATTAGAATGTCATCCGATGTATTTCATACTGAACCAATATTTGTCTTCTCTGTAAATAAGTCTGTGATTGGCAGTGATTTAGAAAGTGACAAACTTGATCATAATTTGATCAATTAATTGAACTAATTCAGCATCCTCAATCTAAATGGACCGAAATGAAGAGCATCAGATAAAGATCTAGATTCCGACGCTCTGAAGCGTGAAAGGTAGATTTGGTATGACTTGCATTTCATCTTTTGGTTATCACCTGATAGTTTATGCTTCAAAGAGTACCAGAAAAAGGTACAGACTTTGGTTTCTACCTTCAATATGAGCTTTGTATAACGACTTTGAAGATTAATCATGAAATTGGTTCTTTACAACTCGCTCGAATTTGCCTCCATTGTGAGCAGGTTTAGGACTCCGAAAGAATCTAAAGCAGTTTGAGTGATACGGAAGGCAACTGAGAGGCAGGAGGGTTTTGTTATTGACCTTTGAATTTGCTCAGATTTACTCTTTATGGTGCCTTGACCCGAACTTAGGAGATCTCGGGTATTGAATAGCGAGATCTCGCCTAGGCGGGCTAGCCCTCCTGTCATATAAACGAAAAAGAATTTTATGAAGGTTTAGACCTGAAGGTTAGATGTCGGCAAGGAGAGCTAACCCTCCTTGGAAGGAAGGCCCTCCTCCATTTAAACAGCACTTTAGGTCGTGGAAGATAGTAGGACAAAATGAACAAAAGATCAGCTTAGTTTATTTCCAACGTCAGAAAATCTTGCTAGAGGCTTCAAATAAGCCACACCAAGGTAAAGCCATTGCTGACAAGTAGGTCATGATCCCGGGGGAGGGGGTCACTTGAGCTTCCAATATACGGGGTTATGCCATTCAAATCGTAAAAGTACCATCCATAAATCTAGAGAATTTTCTGAAAAGTGTACCCTTAAATCCGGAAATTTTTCTGAAAATCATACCCATTAATCCGCAAATGACGAGATAGCTCATCAGTAAATGAATCTTTTACAAAAAACCATATCCATAAATCTGGAAAATGTTTAAAATTGTTGAAATCTATACCCATAAATCCGGACTCTATCATAACGAGGTACCCTAAAAACTGGCACAACCCCGTACTATGGAGAACTTAAGTAGCCCCCTTGGGAATGATGATCCTTAATTGAATTGCCAAAAAACTCTAAAAAGACAGGGAGCAGCTTATCAAAACGACACTAAGGGCCTGTTTACATGATCCCGCCTAGCCGGGATATCCCGTTTTGCCGGGATATCTCGCCTAGGCGGGACGTCTTTATTTTTCGCGTTTACATGGGAAACACTGCCGGGAAGGGATGAAATTTGGTGCCTTTTTTGAAAAACATTTAGCGCTCTTTTTGAAACATATGAAGCACATGTCATGGTTCTCGGCTTAAAGGCATGCGCAGTAACGTCAATTTCATCCCGGCAAGGCGGGATATCCCGCCTGTTTCTATTTACATGGAGAAAATCATCCCGGCCAGACGGATATCCCGCCATGCCGAGACGGGATGAAAACATCCCGGCAAGACGGGACGGGATGAAAATCCCATGTAAATGCAAATTTAAAATTGTATGTGTTTCTATAGGCAGCCGGGGTATCCCAGCCAAGCGAGATATCCCGCCTAGGCGAGATATCCCGGCAAAGCGGGATCATGTAAACAGGCCCTAACTCTGTCTCAAATATTTCGTGTGATATAACCTAAAATGCTGTCAAAAAAATAATGTCCCTAACATACTGTCCAGTAATTATAGATATGATAGACATAAAACGGAGGGCAAACATGACGACAAAAAAATCATATTTTTAGTATTCTCAGCATATATGTTTGTCCATCTTTAAAGATTTGACGGTCCAAGAGTATAATATTATGACAAATCCAAGTGACAATCCAAGTGTATAAAGTTATGATAACAACAAATCCATGCTACAAGTTGCTAAGCCATAATTTGATTAGCTAAACCGAACGTTTCGGACCAATTACAAGCTCCATTATTGGCGTGTAAAATAGGGCGTGAACAGCCATTGAAAAAATAGGGGGGTAACAAAGGGTACAATAAAAGGGAGAAGCGTGCAAAAACAACGAGTGATGGGTCAAGATGATATGTTGCTGATAGGCATAGTCAGCAACATAACCTGCAAATCTGCAAATACATCCAAAAATACACCACAAGTGACGAACAAACTAATGCTTTTCTACTGCAAAAGAATCTGCTGCCTGCCTGCCTGCCAGCCTGCCTGCCTTCACTGACCTTTCATTCCACAGCTGATAAAAAAGCAAACACTGCTTTACATACTTTACAGACTACCACAGGGATCTTTCCTAGGCCCTTTGCTCTTTAACATATTCATCAATGATCTATGTCTCATGAGACTAGACTCTAAGATCTGCAATTTTGCAGATAATAACGTTATATACCCATGCGGGATAGACCTATATGAAATTGTTACCGGTTCGAGAGTGATCTCAGCAGATTGCTCGAATGGTTTACAACAATGGAGTGGTTGCAAACCCAAACAAATTCCAGCTTATGTTCCCAAGCTTGAAAGGCCAGACTAAATATCAATAAGAACAAGTTTTCGTTTTTACAGATCATGTTAAATTGTTAGGGATAGAAAGTGGCTACAAATTAAAGTTAACAAGAATGTTAAAATGCTACGTTCAAAAGTCAAGAAGAAAATTAGTGCCTTTTCTGGGCTTGATACGTATACTTCTAGAGAGGAGGCATTAATAATTTGCAACGCAGTTATCTTTTCGAGCTTTGCCCTTTGATCTGGCTAATTCTGCAACGAAGGTGCATACAAAAAGATTGACCGCACCCCACACATACAAATGTCCTCTTCGGATCCTCTATAAAGAATACGAACGTCCCTTTGTAACATTGCTCACTCGAAGTGGCATTGCTCACGCAAAGCGTTAATGTTCTGGGTGATACCCGTAGTTCACTTTACCTCACCTTAGCCTACTAATTTCACGGACTAAGGGACATTGGATCCGTAGAAAGGAACAATGGATCAGGGTTCCCACAACACACATACATCTAATTTTGTCCTGGAGAAGTGCAAAAGCTATTGAGCCGCAGATCCTTTGTAAAAGTTCAAAACTGCACCGGTGGAATACAAATGTGATCTTAGAAACTAGGACATCAATCTTCCATAAATTGCGATAACAACTCTTTCGAAAATCAATAATGAAACTCTTTTTGGTCAACACAAAATTAAACATAAATAAGGGAGGAAGCAGGCAAATAAACTTTCATTGGCTATCAAAATTGAAGCATACATTTGCCAAAATCATCATCCTGCTCTCCTGTGCTCCAACACAAGCTGGAACTTCTTCCAGGGACTCCTCTTGCATACGTTGTGGAGCTAGATACACTGATATAGTTGTATAATTTGCTCCTTTTCCAGACTAAACTCTTTACGGGCGGTACGAGCGAGAAACAAATCCACCGACGATCTGAAGGTCTCCAACATAAGTCCAACCTCATCCCCAAGGCCTTTAAAGGCCCTAGGGACGAGGTTGCGATAAATCAGGCAATTCTCTATGTTTCTTAGGCAGATTTTCGCAAATCCTCAATCTATAAACTCCAACTAACTCCGCCAAATTATAAATACCATAGATTCAAGTTCCAAAATTCTTCCGACTAAAATTCGCATTCTCGTCCATAAAATTAGTTTTCTAACTTTTCGTCAGAAAATATCATACTGCTTTTACGATTCCTTTTTCAGTCTTCTATTCTCTACTCTGCACAATCCAAAACCATTGTCCCTTTAATGAAATACCTACCAACACCTAATCCTATTGACAAAGGGCGCATTCAGCCCCTCAACAAAGCATGATCAAACGCAAGAAATAAAAGGTTTCTATCCTTCTTGGCATACCATAGTCCTAAACGAGGTTACTTATGTAATCATGAATTCTACAACACACTCCCCCTGATTGAGAGACTTTATCATAACGATTTCGATTAACAGCGAGATTATGCTTTATTTACAATATGATGTTTAATGTTTTTGTCGAGAAGTGTAAGCAGTGGTACATAAATCACCTTTTCATTTGGTTCATCTGCTTCTGTCACATCTGAGCTACTATTCTCATTGTTGATTTCCATTGGATATAAATGTACAATTGATCATTTCAGAGTCACTTGTTTCCCGGCTACATTTAAAGTTTTCACTTCAGCTGCTCTGGCAACTCCGTCCTTTCCGGGAATCAGCTTAACGACTTTACCGATGTTCCACTTTTGTCTTGGAACTTTCTCCTTGTTGATCACGACGACTTCTCCAACATTAATAACTCTTGATACTCCTTTGAGAACCGACTCCAAAAGTGTTGCGATAACTATGTCCAATGACAAGTGTAGATGATTTCAAAGGCTCTTCTGATATATCGTCATACAAATATGCTAACGGACGCGAATTCAAAACACCTTCGATTTCTATAACCACAGTTTCCAATTCTTCATATGCAATATGAGCATTTCCGATAACTTTTTTAAGACAACGTTTGACTAGTTTCACCATTATCTCGAAAAACCATCCCCACCAACTCGCACGCGGTTGATTGAAACACTAAATAATGTAATTTCCTAACGCATATAATTTTGAATGCTATGATCTTTGAAAGTATTTCCATTGATAGACACAGCTAAACAAGGAATACCTCGCCTTCCTTGAAACCGTTTCAAATTCCTAAAAAACGCAGGAGTTGATTGAGCTGGAACAATAAGTTCTAAATGAATGGCAAGAGTGACTGTACATGTGTACAAGGCTTACATTGTCTGGTCTATAGATATTCTTTAAAAACACAGGGCCGGCGAAATCAGCTACAATGTTGACAAAGGCATCACTCGTATTTACACGGAAGTCCGGCAATGGTGTAGTGGATCGCGAGCTGTACGCTTATCCTTCAAGCTTCTTACAAACAGGGCATTTCGAGATGTGAATCTTAAACAATTGGCGACCTCGTACAATCCAATAATTAGATCTTGTTTCAGCTTTTTGAATTTGTCGAAATTTCTCTCTGAATGCAACGATTTCTGCTCTTGATGATGCCAGAGTGTCTTTGCGTCATTAATCTCCGATAATTGCAACTCTGTTTGATCAATTGCGCAACTTTTTCCGATCTTCGCTTTGAGATTGTTGAAAAAACGAAGAACATATGGGGTGACACGATACATTCGATTAACATCGCTGTAGTGTTTGCAATCGATAATACTCTCCATATCAAGGTTTGAATGAAAAGTTGCACCAACAAAAATATCAGAGAAATCCTTTCTCAGCTTCGACTTCAGTTCTGGTTTTAATTTCGTCCGAAATTTCGCTAGACGGCTCCTTCGCATTTTCAAAATTCAAAATCTGTGGCCAAAATTTGTCTGATTCTCTAAGAAATTTTGGGCCTTGCCACCATTTTCGGTTCGCAACAAGACTAGATGAGTTCATCCTTCTAGAAGCGATGTCACTAGGATTGTGGCTAGGTACATAATGCCAACTCTGCTTTCAAGCGAACGCACAAACTCCTGTTTGAAAAAAATTATCCACCAAAGAACAATCTTTGAATCAAGCCAACACAAGATTCGATCAATTTTCACAGCAACGTCGAGGGCATCTGAAACCGCTGAAAGTAAACGAGCCAATATTAACACTGACATCAACTATAAGCGTGGTATCGTGTCTCCCGTCATTGGGACGAGGCGTGACTTTGATGCAATTAACGAGGATGAAACGTATCCCGTTTTCTGCCTAATTCGCAAATAAACAGTGGCACCATATGCGTAACAACTCGCATCAGCAAACCAATGCAATTCTATTGAAGAAATTTCGTTGTTATCTGCATTGGAAACAGATCTATCAATTTCAGTGGGGCCTACCTCGATCAAGTCAGAGACAATAGCTCTCCATTTAGCAGAAATCGTATCCCGGAATGGAGAATCCCAATCAATTTCTCCTTACACAGCTCTTGAAAGAGCAATTTCTCGAAACAATAACTATCTAAAAAAGACCTAAAGGATCATGAAGCTTTGAGGTTAAACTCAAGATATCTCGTTTTGTTGGATTAGCTGGAGCTGATTTGATTTTCTGTGCAAAGTGAAAGTGTACACGATCATTTTCTGTGTTCCACGACAATCGTAGAACCTTTGATTCATGTTCAGTACAGGCAGATCTGCTTTCAGATTTCGAGAAGCTCTCGTCCTCCTCTGCAACTTCGAGCTTTTTGTCTGAGTAGATACAGTTGGATCCAAGGAAGATGCCACTCAATTTCACCCAACAAGCCCCCACCGCCCGAGAGCCATCTCCGCATGTTAAATCCATCTTCATTGAAACAGATTTTCAATTTCTGATAAATTTCTAGGGCTGCTTTTCTTAATCCACTCGAGAAAGCGAAATCATCGACATATATTGATTTCAACACCACAAGAATGAACTGCTGGTCTTCCTGACCATATTTTGAGAGATGGGATCTGATTGTTGCATTCAGGACAAACGGAGAACTTACCAGACCGAAAACAAACCTTGTAAAGCGATAAATTCCCAATTCTGGCTCCTCTTTACCCACATCATCCACCCACAAAAACCTCACAATTTTTCTTTCCTCAGGCTTGATAGAGATGTTCAAAATAGCTCTCTATATGTCCCTCAAAAGAACAATTCCATTAAAGCGAAACCTGAGGAAAATATTGAATACCAATGGAGTTAACGGTGAACCAGGAGTCTGCTAAATTACGTACCATACGTGACAAACGTGCCACCGTGACTAGTGCCAAATTTTCTTACGTGCCAACTTGGCATGCCACGTGCTAACGTGCCTACGTGGCAAATATTTCTATGTGCTTGTGGGCTTTGGCATGTCACGTGCTAACGTGCTAACGTGCCAAATGCAACTTTTCTTGTGGGCCATTGTGCAATCATAAGTCCAGTTTTGCTACATGCACCACAGGGGAGGGAGTTACTTTCATATAATTTATGTCAATGATAAATCTACTTGTAACACCGGCAACTCAAAAATGGCATGTATGCCTTTAAACAAATATGTACGATTTCGTGGTGAAGCCTGCGTTTCCAAAAGGAAGCAAATAATCTCATTGCTGCAAACAAGGCACTCTTTTTCCAAATCTAAAAATTGCTAAAGAATTTTGTGGGTTGCCGTTAGAGCATGGAAAACAATGCACCATGTTTTCAGCTTAGAAATCAAAGTTCATTACCTCGATATTACTGCTTTTCTTTGTTGTCTTTTCTTCGGTCCAAGCCTAACCAATGCCAGAAATCAAATTCAAATGGGTCCTGAGAGTCTGAACAGTCAGCTCTTCAAGGTAAAATATGTAAGAGGAAGTTTGGAACAAGGATGAACACTGTGTAGGAGCTAAGTGTTTAGACGAGCAGGAGCCATTTGAATTTGATTTCTAACACTTGTAGGTTTGAGCCAAAGAGAAAACAATAAAGAAAAGCAGTAATATCGAGCTTGTTAATTCTAATTGCTAAGAAAGAAGACGGTACATCATTGCCAATGGTTAGCGAAGCACGTTGTTGGGTGAGAAGAAGTCGGCAGGTCAGTATTTCAATAGATTGTCGCAATATTTACAATGGATTGTGCGATTTTATGCAAAGCTACCGGTGTATATGAAGGTTACCCCCTCCCCCCTTACCCCCGATGTACATATGGCAAAATTTTACATAGGATTGCACATGGGCCTGTAAGAAACTAGGAAAAGTTATAGAAACTAAGAAAATTTGGCACGTAGGCACGTTGCGCGTTGGCACGTAAGCAAACATGGCACGTTGGCACGTTACAAGCCATGGCACGATGGCACTAAGCAAATCTGGCACGTTGGCACGTTTGGCACGTTTAGGATGTAACTTAGCATACTCGTGTCATGTTTCATCGCGGTTTGTGTAATGGTAGTCAGTGGCGGCCTGGCGTTTTTCGCCAGGAGGGGCCAGCGGCAAAATGGCGTCCCTTCAGATCAAACATCGTTATCGAGTCTCTGACGAGATTGGCAGCCCTTGCAATTTTCCTGATTTTCCTAATGGTACTCCTTGACACCTTAACCTAGTCCAGGGCTGAGTGTAGACATTTAACTGACTCAGGTTCATGAGGGGGTCTGGGGACGAAGTCCGAACGAAAATTTTTTGCGACCATGCCCTTCAAACTCTTGGAAAACAAGGGCCTTGTCCTTTCAGACGTTTTCTGGTGCAGGAAGACCTTCCTTCGAAGGTTGTATATTTTATGTACTAAACAAAGATATTTGACTTCTCCAAGTATCTTCTCCGACCGTAGTTGTTTCATTACCCTGGGTACCAGGCTCTGGTACCCAGGGTATTGTTTCATGGACAACTTATTCTTTTGGATAAATTGGGTCTAATTTTCGGCTATGGCTTTTGCATCAGAGTCCAGGTTTACGATGTTGCTACGTAGGATCATTGGCAACAGAGTGAAAAGAATCATCGCTAATGTTTGGCACGATAGGAATAACCTGGATTTTATAGTACTGTAATTTCCTAGGCCAGTTAAAAAAGCTCTGAAATTTCGGAGATATCCAAGCAAGTTTCTCCAACATTTCTCAACTCCGAATTTTTTACTTGGTTCTACAACCTCTGCTGAAGAGGTCGGAGATGTCTGATCTGCAAAAAATACGTAAGGCTCAGCTGCTTTGTTGGCAAAAATACAGTAGGAGGCCTCACATCGAAATATCAATTCAAGGATCAAAATCATTTTAATCATAACGTACAGTTTCAAGTTTTTTAAAAAGATATAAACACACAACACTCAGGTCACCAAAAGTAGAGAATTTTCAGGCAATTCATAGCATATTTATTTTTGCTTTGTTTTTCACATGTATCTTTTGTTGCATTACGACTTGCAAGGTATTTAATTGTTCTCAAATTTTAAAGAGGATGCAAAACCTGGCTTTCTATAAAGCAAAATATAAGAGTAAAAATAGGCGTATCAATGAAAAAAGAGACAGAAGTATATTTTTTAGATGTAAGGCATGCCTTTCTTTCTTAAAAAACTGGAATTGAATCAAAAATTTTTCGCAGATAAGACATCTGCGACATGTAGCAGAGTACATGGAGCTAAATAAAAAAGTAGGGGTCGAGAAATGTCAGAGAAACTTGCCCCGACATCTCCGAGTTTCCAACCTGACCTAAATTTCTCTATTCACATGAAAGCTGTGGCTAATGGAATAACAGTTTGTGTCAGTTTTGCGAAACTTAGCATGGATTCGAAATGATTTGTCTGTGACAATGACTGATGCATTTGCATCAGATGCATCTGTATGGAATGCCCGTGTGACCTGCTACGTGGTGCTGGAAAAAACACGATCGAGCCATTAGACTTCATAAAGTTTTTGGCGCCCCTTTTAAACTTTGGCGCCCCTTCGAAAAAGTCCGCTGGGGGGGCCATGGCTCCCTGGCCCCCCAGCCACTGAGTCGATCCTTGTTTCAAAATGGCAAGCACGAGCATGATCAAACGCACGAAATAAAGGGTCCCCATCCCTCTAGGCATACCATAGTCCTAAACGAGGTTACTTATGTAATCTTAGGTTCTACAACATACAACTCACTACCGAAAAAGGTGGCTCTGCATTTAAAGGGGCAGGGTCACGTAATGTAAACAGTGATTGTTCTTTTGAAGATGGACTCTTGTACTTTGTAGAGAAACAACCGAAACACTCATATGTTGTATGATTGCAGAGATATTGGTGGATTTTTAGCAGTAACTTTAGTGTGGATCCACCTCATCCACCAAAATCTGTACAGAACACAATGGCCACGTGTGGGCAACAATATAGATTCTAGAGATAACAGGTTTGTTTACAGTTATGTGACCCTGCCCCTTAAAGGTGGTTCACTACCGAAAAATTTCCAATTACGAAACAGTGAAAGGTGGTTATATGCCAAGTAAAAATGAGTTCAAAACACAAAAAAAAACAGTAAATTAAAGGTGGCTCGCTTCTGATATAAATTTCAAACTGCTACACACTGGGTGTCTTATCGCTCATGGTCTTACTTGCCGACAAGCTTTGACCAGATTCCGAGAAAGGTATGTGAAGTAATAAATGGTTCGGTTACAAGGAAAGGACGTCATTCATCTCAAGAGATCATTCTGATCATTCTCTTTGATTATTTCAGATTGTCTTGATCAATCTTCTTTTCACTGCTCTTTAATAAATAAAACTAACTAACATGAATACATAAATACTATTCCGCGCTCCTGGTGTAAAGAAGACAGAAATGTCATCTATCTTTGTTATAGCCTTCACCCCCTATAAACGAAGAATGGTACTTACAAATGCAACTTCAAGACTAAAAATTATTTTCTTTCTTCTTTTCCTTCTATTGTTTACAATTATTTTAAGATTATCTTTCTATTTCAACCATGTGATCATTTGATAATTTAATGATTATTGTGATTATCTTTTGATTATTTCTTGTTTTTTAGTAATTATTGCTAGATTATTTTGTGATCATTTTGGTTATTCATGATTACTTGGAGATTTGTCTGTGACTACTTTTCAATAGATTTGACCTGTACAGTGTGCTGTGCAATGGTGGGCAGTGACACTGAGAGGGCGCAAATAATGTCTCGCGCCTCCAAACGAGGATATCTGCGTGTGAATCTGTGTGTTCCTGAGAGATGGCTAGCCAGTAATACGTAAGCACATCATCAACACACATGACCAAACACATCCAGCGTAAAGACTAGGCCAAGGGGTTTAGGCCCTCCATAATTGTGCTACTTTATCCTGCGTTTATAGCTAGTTATATAAAAAAAGAAGACAAAATGCGCTTTCAGATGGCTTACCTATCATCCTTCATTACATTAGTAAGTATTATATTGCATTCATTACTCTTTGGTTTCAATTATTTTTGTGCTATTGTAACCGGCTTTATTTTAGGCCTAGGCCTAAAAAATTGAAATTTGGGCCGGGCCTAAACCCATTTTTGGAATTTAATTTTATTTGGATTGAATTGAAAGACAAGACGGTTTTTTCCCTTGTAGTTGATATTACTGAAAGAAGCTTCGGCTGGTGCATTGCAGCTGAACAATGCTAATTATCAAGCTACTATAGGTAAGTTATTTGCTCAGGGAAGCTAATTTATTTGATTAGGCCTTTCTATAAGCCTTTCTGCCTATAATAAGCCTTTCTATAAGCCTTTCTATAAGCCTTTCTATAAGCCTTTCTATAAGCCTTTCTATAAGCCTTTCTGCCTATAAGCCTTTCTGCTTGTCCCACACATTGTTAGCCTTTAGGTTGATAATGGATTGGTGCCGGACTGCAGAGTATGGCAGTTTCCAACGAGATCTCGGGTGTGCAAGGTTAAAATATTGAGTGTGCAAGTGTGCAGTTTTATCTAACTGTGCACTTCAAGTGTGCACATAAATTTTGGAGTTGTATTTGTGAGAAATTCTAACAAAAAAGGTAATAATTATTGTGAAAATATACCAATTCAAAGGATTTTCTGTCCCGTATTCTGGAAGAAACAGTTTGGGCCTAAAATTTGATTGCACACAGCGCCAACGGGCATTCATAGACTTATTACAATGATCCCCAGATCTCAATTATCAAAACAAGACTGCTCACGGTGACAGATACAACAACTGTAGTAAGTCTACAAATTCATTTGAAATTCCAAACTTTTGGTCATTTCGTCGGAAGTTCTTCATCCAGTCGTCACTGTGGCAAAATAAAAGCTTCAATAAATTAGAGCCACACCCAAATTCTAATGTGCCACGCCCTTTCTCAGGTGTGCAGTGATATTTCAGGAAAAAAATCTCGGGTGTGCACTTGCCATACTCTGCAGTCTGGGATTGGTGAAGGTATCATTACTTGTAGATATAACTGACACTCGACCACATCTGTTTGTTCGGTTCTGAAATCAACTAATTTTCTTCTGGACCAGAAGAGGATACCAAAGCACAGATACACTTCCTCTCTTAAAGAAGACCACTGTGTGCAATCAAATAGGTATAATAGGTAGTAGATGTTCTTCACTGGCTGACATTATGCTTTCAGACTTTAAACCAGAATAATTGGAGCTATTTTCAGATCTAAACGAGAAGTTTTCGGACATACATACTGAAAGGGGCTATGAACTAGAGTGATACAGAAAAGGTTAAATATTTTACTTTTCGGATAAAAATGAATACCTTATGAACACTTATAAATTTAACTGTTTTAAGTCAAGCATAGGAAACATGTATAAAAGACCTGATGTTGTTCACCAAAGTCATAGACAAATTTAGAAACTTGGTTCACTAGTTTTTGCTTCTGTCTCATGATGCCAGGGCTATATCAGAGGGATCCCTGTGGATGCTGTTCTTATAGTCCCAGACAACTTATTATGTTGCATGTACAGAAGAAAAATATGAAGAAGAAAAAACAACATAGATGCATTGTTGTCGTCAAGACAATAGCCAGGTACACATCTTCTGTGTGCAGTTTGCAATCTTATCAGTCAGGCTATAGTCCTCTTTCGGAGCTGTCTTTCATATCACAAACAGCATTCAGTATTAAGAATTTTCCTTAAAACTTCCTTTCTCGATGTTTTGAAGAACAGAGGTATATATACAATAATACCTTTTTGGAAGCCAAGTAATGGTAAATGTAGAATGAAGTGAGAATTTCCACAAGTACAGTCAACAGACTGTGTTAAACACGGGCTATAGAGCTTGCATTTGGTGCATTAAAATTCACATGGGCTGAGCATGATTTGCACCAAAATTTACGATTGTCAGCAATTGAGAACAATGTGAGCAACTGTTTGATAATATCCAAGTCTGGTGCTAAATGAGGATAAGGTGGAAACTGCAACAAAATGGATGATATCATAAGAAGATCACAGGTGACAATGATTGACAGTAGTCATTTGTCAACCTTGCCCATGACAAGTCCCTGTGGACAAGTGTAATTTTGATTCCAACATCATAAATTTAGATACTAAACAGTACTGTACTGGACCTTTTGCAATGCTTAAAGAAGAACTTTTCCACACATTGTAGCAAAAGACAAATGAGGCTCTGTTATTCTTCTGCATATAGGCACTTCTCTGGTTGTGCAAAGGGGAGATCCTGGTCTTGACTTTACTGAGATTATATCTCGTAATGTATAACCTCTTCTTTACTATAACTGAGCAGGAGATTTTCAGCTTAAAGGGTCTGTTTCATCCAGCATGCCTTGCACATGCCATCTCTTAGTTTGCCTTTGTTGTTGCTATTTTCATGCCCATAAAAATGGCAACAACAATGGTCAAGGAAGAGACCGCACATGCAAGGAATGCTGGATGAGACAGACCCTTTAATATATACAGTAGATGGTGTCATTTGCATGTTTAGAAAATTGGGAATGGGATAAAAGTGATCCTTTAGAAACTTTGATCAATAGGACAGCTCAGGCTGTAGAACTAAAGAGATGATCTCTTTATTAGCTGTTGTAATATCATGTAGCAGATCTCTAATGAGAATATGATAAGCAAAATTTTGTACCAAAATTATTCATTGCAGAAATATTTTGAGCAGTGACAGTCACATGGGGAAAATTTCTTGGTAAACACATAAAGTAGAGGAAGGAGTATGCAGTTAAATTTAAAAGGGATCTTCCAAGGAATATACAGTACAGTATACTAAATCACAGTCATAGAAATCAATTTGCCCTATACAACCTTCTCCCCACAGTTGTAAATTCCATCTTATTTCAAGGAAGGATCCCACTTCCTGTGACAGAAGCAAGTCAGATCCCACACAAGCCTTTGCACCCCTAACCAAGCAGGTAATAGACCAAATAGTTAATTAGAGCCCCTAAGCACTGTAATTCAGCTGAAACAAAAGCAGAAAGACAAGTAGGTCATGATCAGTTGCTGGTGAAAGCTTCAAGATTTGGTTGCTGTGGAAATCCTCTTCATTGAGGACTATTTGAATATCTAAGTTAAGTGAATATGGCACCTGCAATATGAACATTTGATTTACATAATATGGGCAGCATGTGGCTGTGTTAGAGGTATATTCTAACGGGTGGTTCAAAACAGTGTTTAATACAGTTAGCCTCTTCATTACTGCAATGTGAACAGTGAATGGTCAGTCTGTATATACTGTTTTATAGTGCTGTTATGGCTCACCAGTTGTTTGTAGGTTGCATATATTTGTTGACTTCAGTTACCATAAAAGCTCTATTCTATAAAGCCCCCAGGGGGCTTATTTAATTTTGGACCTTCCAAAGGGGGCCGTATTAGAGAGGGGGAGCTTATTCACAAAATCAAGTGGCAAAGGATATATTTGGTAGCTTTTCAGTTCTTTTATCCCGTATTTTGTGCAATCAATGTACAATTTTACATCTCAAATACATAAATTTGACACAGTTTTTATCTCAAATCATACTAAAATTAACATGCAAACCATGGTTGTGTAGCTAAATAGATGGAAAATGTTTGGTAAATTCTAGAATTTTGTATAAGTGGTGGGGGCTTAATAGAGAGGGGGGAGGGGGGCTTAATAGAGAGGGAGGGGAGGCTTAATAGAGAGGGGGGCTTATTTCAAATTTTGACTCAGAGGGGAGGAGCTTTTTTTTTTTTTTTTTTTTTTTTCCAATAAAAGTTTACAATGATATTTTACTTAATACTCTACTAACAAAATTACTTTACTAACTACTCTACTTACAAAATTACTCTACTATACTACTAGAACGATACCGCAAGGAGCAAAAGCATTTAGTCTACCCTGCAGCCAAAACATAAAGGTAAAAACTACTGACGTTAAAATGAGACGAAAGAAAGAATAAATCAAACAATACACGTGACTACAACAACAAAAATTTGCTAAAGAGGCTATGGTGGTTGAAAAGCTTAGGATGGAGTTTGATATATTCTAATCAAGTCGACCAGTTTGGTGGATAAAATTTAAAGTTAGAAGAAGTATGCTTTTATTGAGGTCATTAGGAAGGTCTTATCACCATACAGTAAGACTTGCATGAGGGCCTCGTTAGAATTGCTGACATACCCATATGGTCGTAACAGAGCTAACACTCCAGTGAGAAGACCTCTTCGCGGCACTGCAAAGGAAGGGCAGAGCAACAAGAAATGTTCCGTATCCTCGATGCCATCGTTCGATGGGCACAATGGGTTTATAGTGTCCCTAAAATTATGCTTGAATTTGCGAAAGTTTAGTTTGCTGAGACCAACCCTCAATTGACAAAGGTGGGATAAACCTATTGGGTCATGTATTCCAAAAAAGGACTTAGCAGGGGGTTGGATTATTGAGAGGAGTTTTTTCTTAAAAACAGCAACCGACGGTGCAAGTCTAATTTCAGGATCAAGTTTATTCCATTCAGATAAACAGTGAGGATAGAAGCTACTTTGAAATTTTTCTGTTCTGGCCTTTATTCGCCCAATGACATCTTGGTTGCGAAGACAGTATTGCAACGGTCGCTGAGGTGGAAAAGGATCCTTCATGTAACTTGGGGTAAGATTATTCAGAATCTTATAGAACAAAGTAAGGCGTCTGCTCCACCTTCGGCAATTTAGTGATTCCCAACCAAGTTCTGTGTACAACTTTTCTTGCGATGTTCCTCTCCATGTTCCCGTAATAGCCCTGGCAGCAGAATACTGTACAGATTCTAATTTTTCCATAAGGCTTGGTAAAGTGATGTTACTACTAAAATCACATACTTTTGCCGGAATATGGTAAATAACATCCCCATAGTCTAGATGGGGTCTTACATAAAGCTTGTATAATTCATTTAGAGTGTGCATGGGCAAATACCTGGAGAGATATCTCAGCAAGCCAATACCCTTTCTTGTTTTAGAAATAGCTGATTTGATATGAGTAGAAAAAGACAATTTTGAATCCAAGATAATTGCTAAGTGTTTATGATCATCTACTCTCATAACTGGTATGTTGTTAAAGCGAATTTCTGGATGGTCAACTTCGATTCGTTTCTTTGAAAGAATTAATTCAACAGCTTGCTTCTGCGGATCTGGGTTAAATGACATCCTCCAGTCATGAGCCCAATGTCTTATTAGCTCCAAGTCATGGTTCATGTCGTCGGCAGCAGCAATGGTATCATGGACCACTGTAAATAACGATGTATCATCGGCGAAAAGCTTGACGTTACACTTCAAGTCATTGGTTAAATCATTTATGTACACAAGGAAAAACAAGGGCCCTAGGATAGAACCTTGTGGTACTCCAGCTGAGACAGCTGGTACTCCAAGTCTAGATGAATCAAGAAAAAGCCCCAAGTGTTTATGCTCATCTACTTTCTTCACAGGTGTATCGTTAAAAAGTATCACTGGGTGGTCAATTTGATGTTATTTACCATATTCCGGCAAAAGCATGTGATTTTAGTAGTAACATCACTTTACCAAGCCTTATGGAAAAATTAGAATCTGTACAGTATTCTGCTGCCAGGGCTATTACGGGAACATGGAGAGGAACATCGCAAGAAAAGTTGTACACAGAACTTGGTTGGGAATCATACTCCAGCTGGTACTCCAAGCGGAGGATTCGACTGTAATCCTCCGCTTGATGTTCGTTCTGTTTATCTTGACATTTCCAAAGCCTTTGACAGAGTATGGCATGATGGTCTTCTATATAAACTTGAACGATGTGGTGTTTCAGGTCAACTCCTTCATCTTATTCGAAGTTTTCTAAAGGATCGTAAACAACGAACTGTTCTGAACGGGAAATCTTCTATTTGGGGAGATATCGCAGCTGGAGTACCACAGGGTTCTATTTTAGGTCCGTTGTTTTTTCTTGTGTACATAAATGATCTAACTGAAAACTTGAAGTGTAATGTTAAACTCTTCGCCGATGATACCTCGTTATTTACGGTCGTCCAAAACCCCAATACAGCTGCCAATGATATGAACCATGACTTGGAGTTGATAAAGCAATGGGCTCATCAATGGCGAATGTCGCTTAATCCTGATCCACAGAAGCAAGCTGTTGAAATAATTTTTTTGAGGAAAAGAAATAAAATTGACCACCCAGTGATACTTTTTAACGATACACCTGTGAAGAAAGTAGATGAGCATAAACACTTGGGGCTTTTTCTTGATTCAAAATTATCCTTTTCTGCGCATATTAAAGCAGCTATCAGTAAATCACGCAAAAGTATTGGTCTGCTGAAATATCTCTCTAAATATCTCCCCAGACATACGCTGAATGAACTATATAAGCTTTATGTTCGGCCCCACCTGGACTATGGGGACGTTATTTTCCATATCCCTGCTAAAGTGTGTGAATTTAGTGGAAACATAACCTTGCCAAATCTTATGGAGAAATTAGAGTCCGTTCAGTATTCTGCTGCTCGAGCTGTAACAGGAACATGGAAGGGTACGTCAAGAGAGAAGCTGTATGCAGAGCTTGGTTGGGAATCGCTAAGCTCCCGTAGGTGGAGCTGATGTCTTATTCTATTTTATAAGTTCATAAATAATCTGGCCCCTAAATATACTACGGATCCAATACCACCACAGCGGCAGTCGCGATACTCTCTTCGCAAGCAGGACGCCATCGGGCGAATAAGAACAAGGACAGAAAGATTTCAATCCACCTTTTATCCTCACTGCTTATCTGAATGGAATAAGCTTGATCAAGAAATTATACTTGCTCCTTCTATTGCTGCATTTAAGACTAAGCTGTTGTCCAAAATTCGCCCCCTGCCAAACTCTGTCTTTCGTATACATGATCCAACAGGACTATGGTATCTTACCCAACTTAGGGTGGGTCTCAGTAAACTGAATTTTCACAAATTCAAACACAACTTCAGAGATACTATAAACCCAATGTGTCCTACCAACGATGGCATTGAGGATACGGAGCACTTTTTGCTGCTCTGCCCTTCTTTTGACGTACCACGTAGAGATCTTCTCGCTGGTGTTTCCGTTTTATTATGACCACTTGGACATACCAATCCTTCAAACGAGCTTCTAATGCGGATTTTATTGTACGGTGATAAAGATTTTCCCGCTAGTCTCAATAAAGATATACTTCTTTTAACACTCCGATTTATTCATGAAACTGGTCGTTTTGATTAGAAATATTTAGATCTCAGCTATAAGCCATAAAGCCACCAAGTTCTCTCTAAGTAAACGTTTCTCTTTTTTTCCCCGTGCAGTTAGTAACGTGTAATTCCTGTGCTATCTTTGTCTTTCTAGTCGTAACGTGTAGTGCTATGTTCGTGTTTGCTGTTGTTTGTAGCCATGAGGTAGACGTAGTTTTCGCTCCAAATGGTATTGTTGTAGTAGTAGGGTATAGTAGTTTGTAAGTAGTGTTATTAAGTAATATGTATTGTAAGTTTTTAGTTGAAATGTATAAAAAAAAAAAAAAAAAAAGCTGAGACATCCCCCCAAGTGGAACAATGCCCGTTCAGAACGGTTCGCTGTTTTCTGTCCTTTAGAAAGCTTTGAATAATAAACAGTAACTGACCTGAGACACCGCAGCGCTTTAGTTTATAGACCAAACCATCGTGCCAAACCCTATCAAATGCTTTAGAGATATCGAGATACACAGAGCGAACATCAAGGGGGGGATTGCAATCAAACGCTTCAAAGATTGTATGCGTTATTGGAGCTTATTGGAGAGGAGGACTTAATAGAGAGGGGGGCTTTGCTTTTGAAAATGTGAACAAGCATGAGTTACAGTAAAGAACTAAGGAAAATGTAAAAGATCTTTAAGTCTTGTAACTGATTGCTCCTAACAATTTTTCAATAGGAGCTTATTGGAGAGGAGGACTTAATAGAGAGGGGGGCTTTGCTTTTGAAAATGTGAACAAGCATGAGTTACAGTAAAGAACTAAGGAAAATGTAAAAGATCTTTAAGTCTTGTAACTGATTGCTCCTAACAATTTTTTAAAAGGATTTTAGCCTGGAACTGTCTGAAGTAGTCTAACAGCAAGGATCAATATTGCCTTTCCTTCCAAATCATCAAAACTTGTGTGGCAGAGTCTGGCACTTTTCAAGGACAGCCCTTGTTTTCTGGCTAGATATATTGAAAATTTCACATTAACATCCAGCAAGATGCAGTCAGCTATGCTTGTAACTTGTTAATTGTGTTAATCACTCATTTTAGGGCCTTTTATTTCATTCACCCTTACAGTTGTTATTTGAAAGAAACTCTTTATTCCCATAATTTCGTTCTTGATCATCACCTATCCCTACAGTTGTAGAAGATCTAGCCAATTGCAAAGTACAAAATATTTGTAAAAGATACGAAACAACATTCTACAAAGAGCTTTTGTAGAACAAGCAGGCATCTAATGAGACCAAACACACTGGATTACGAAGAAAACCTTGCTCTTGCAGGAGGGTTTGAATGATCAGGACGTAAGTTTTCTCAAGCTCTTGTGTGATGATTGAAGCCAATTTGAAAATAGTTCTTTGAAATATCAAAAAAGAGTTCAGAGGGTGAAGACAAAAACATTTATGATATCCTCAAGAACATTTAAGATATATCCTTCTTGAAATTCCATTGCTTTTTCCCATTCTCCCTCACTGCAGGTTATCACTTGCAAGGCTCATTTGCTACAGTAGATAGAAGTTTGCTCCATGTGAATTATTGTCATGATTGACCTGGGCTGACTTAAAGGAATAGACATAGCTGCAACTCATAGCCGCTATAAATAGGCTATAGAAAACGCCTACGCATCCATTGTTTTTTTTGGCTCCACAATAAAGCCGCACATTTCAAAGTTATCAAATTCAATAGATTATATTTTTAACCTGGCATGGGCCAGCTTTTATCTATTTATTCCCTTTAAGCTTATTTTTGATAAAACCAAGAAGACTAAGCCATCAGATTATGGTCTACCTGAATTTGCATGAACTGGTTAAATATCAAGAAAGGATGATAGGAAACAACACCCACTTGGCTCCTCCCTCAGTCAAGTGTCTGCAGTTGAATTCAATAAACTCATCAACTAATCTTTCGCAAGTGCTCCACAAAATCATCAATGTTAGCATTACTGAATAGCTGTCCTGAGCGATTTGGCCAGTGTCAGGAAATAGTTCAAGGACTCAACATTATATTCCGAATGCCTTTTTGCAAAGATCTGTTGACTCCTTTTCTTTTATTCTAGATAAACATAAAGTTGTGCTAATAAACTTCTATGCAGAATGGTAATTATTAACCTTTTTGCACATTCTTTATTTTTAGACATTTACAGGTCAATCCCGTTGTAGGAAGTTCTTGATCCCCCTCCACACTTTGATGAATCTGTGCCTACTTCTTGAATACTGGAGGAGAGCTGTGTGCTCAAACTTTAATTTTCCTGGACAGATTTGTTTTCTCATCTTCTTATTCTTTGTTCATCTAACAGTAATTTGTACAGTACAGCTGATCATTAGAATTTTGAGAGATATTTCGGGTCTCATATTGAAAGTGATTGTGAAGACTTACTGTAAAAAATGTAAAGAGTAGAAATCTTGTCAGTGGTTCAAAGCCTTATTCTTCACCAGAAATTGTAGCAGACTTTCTAAGATACTTTGAAAGAATTAGCCAATGACATCAGTCATCTTTGAACAGGGGATGCTCCCTGCTCAATTAGCCTCTATAAAGAGAGCCTTCCTTAGGAAATTTCCATAGGTTCTTTGTGATCATGATGTAAAAAATGTTTTTTTATTATGAGTTCTTCTGTTGGTATTTATCTTGCTGTAGTTAATCAGTTGATTGATGTTACTTTTGTTGTGTTACATTGTACCAGGTGTCCCAAAAAAAAAAGTTTTCTTTTTGAACAGATCTACAACAACAACCACTGCCTTGTTTTGAACGATGTAAACGGCAATCTCTTGCTTAAAGGCTCACTTGGATCCACATGATTTTACGCAATTTTTTTGCTCATCGAAAGACCTCCAAAATATGAATTTTTTAAAAGTCATATGCTGGAGCAGTCCCTGAAAAGGTGTGAAATCTAGTGATGGAGATAGGTTCCATTCCTTCCATTACATCACAGGTGTGAAGGCATACAACCGCTTGTCAACTTCTTAAATTGGTTTTCAAAGTCGGCAATACGTTAAAGTGCAGACCACAGGACATTGTCTTTTGTACTACCCTTTTTCTTCGTAGATCAAGCAAAATCGTGCTTTTTATGGACAAAACAGACAAATATAATTTTTCTTGGGTCCCTATATGAAAGATCTTTATGGATTTCAAGCTCTGTACTGTTGGAATTTAGTTAAAAACAGAATCTCCGTGGATTTGGTGGTGAAGGTTTAACGATTTTATTGATAAACCATTTTTAGCTCTTTCTTGAGCATTTCAGGTATTCTGTTTTTCAGGAAAATAATTATAGAAATAAATACGTGCAACTTCAGAAATGAAACAAATACTCCATCTAAGTTGAGCATTGTGTAACAGATTTCCTTTAAAATCTTTATCAAATAAAACACACTTTTACTAGAATAACAGCTCAAATAGGGAAACTTTTTTCGGGACACCCGGTATGTGATGGAATTTTGAAAACTGAAACTGACTTTGTTATTTTGAACAGCAGACAACGCATGCTACAAGAGTACAAATGCTTACAGCCTTCAATTGACTTTGGATTGCCTGTTGGGTTAAGTGGCAGCCAGTCTACCGCTGCAAGGGACAATACTTAATCAATATAACCACAGGAATAGCATCATGCATAGTCTTAATGACATCTCTTTCTACCTGATGGGCCAAAATAAGCTAGAGTGTCCACTTTTAGCACCCCAAAATAGATCATACAGTGGACCGATTTTGAAGATTTATTACGTAATCTTTAGTCAAAACCCTGAATTAGACTCAAAAAGGAGTTTTTGCTGATTCTTTTGTTTTCACTTTTTTAGAGCAGTAAGCAAGTTTCTTAAATTTTTCATTTCATTTTTGAAAACACTGAAAACGATCAATAGATACCATCAAATGCTCTAAAGGCTCAACATAAATGGAAAAAGAGAACTCTTTTCAGGGTGATTTGGGGATATAGAAATTGATTATTGCAAACTTTTGCACATGCATTGGTTTAAAAACTGGACTGTTGTGAAATTCTGTAGTGGTTGCAATAAAGTATTGCACCAAGTCATGCATTATAAATTCAACCAAACTGTATGCTTTTCTAGCCTCATGATGTTTCCCAGCATATTTTTAGCACCTGTGACACAGGAACCCAGCCTGCACGGCCAGGTCGGAAACTCGGGCGGCTCGGGCGACTCGGGCAACTCGGGCAAAAATTTTCATTGCAGAAACCATGTCTGATAGTATTATTTCGACCTTTCTCGGGCACAGAAGACACAAAAATCCTTTGCTGTTCAAAATAGGACACTTTTTAAAGTTTACCCGAGTCGCCCGAGTTTTCGTTCTGGACCTATAAGCAAAACGAAAAGTCGGGCGACTCGGGCGAAAGGCAAAAGAGCCATCAGGCAAGTCAATTGTTGAGCCGAGCTGACTATATCGAAATACCTGCGTATTATTTTTTGTTCATTTCAGAAAACATTGTAAAAGTTTAGTTAGTTGAAAAGAGATTAATTGTGTTTTGTTGTTAATGTTGTGCTTTTTATCTGAAATTCTCTTCAAGGCCTGGAAATTAATTTGTAAAAATGTCATCGTGGTGAATCATTTGCTAGTAAAGATGCAAAAAAGTAAAGTTTTCATCTGTTGCCGTTTTCCTTTTCGTCTCAAATCGTGCCTTAAAACTTACGTTTTACAATGTTACCGATAGGCGTTATCTTAAAACTGAAGCGTGTTGTTTGTGCGAATTTCCCGAAATAAACAGCCAGAGCCAACCATTGATCTGCGACTGAAAGACTGCCCATCCGAGTCGCCCGACTTTTTGTTTTTGATCATAGGTCCAGAACGAAAACTCGGGCGACTCAGGTAAATTATAAAATAGTGTCTTACTTTGAATTGCAAAGGATATTTATGTCTTCTATGTCCAATAGTCCAATAGGGTCGAAATAAAACAGCCAACCATTGATCTACGAGTGAAAGACCGCCCATTCCGAGTCGCCCGACTTTTCGTTTTGCTTACAGGTCCAGAACGAAAACTCGGGCGACTCGGGTAATCTTAGATATCAAAGTATTGATTCTTCTTTGAGCTGATGGCAACTCGTAGTAGCTATCTACTTGCGTTTGTAAAAGTTTCTTCTGTTGGGGATTGTTTGGATTGACTTGCCTGATGGCTCCTTTGCCTTTCGCCCGAGTCGCCCGACTTTTCGTTTTGCTTATAGGTCCAGAACGAAAACTCGGGCGACTCGGGTAAACTTTAAAAAGTGTCCTGTTTTGAACAGCAAAGGATTTTTGTGTCTTCTGTGCCCGAGGAAGGTCGAAATAATACTATCAGACATGGTTTTTGCAATGAAAATTTTCGACCGAGTTGCCCGAGTCGCCCGAGCCGCCCGAGTTTCCGACCTGGCCCAGCCTGCACCAAAGCATGAATTTAAGAAACTTACAGTACAAAAGGAAATACATTTCTTTGTGTTGCTGTGAGTATTTTCATATCATTCCCAAGATGGAACCGGTGCTCTTGCAGCAGATTACAATTAATTGATTCCTAAATCTCAGATCACCACTAAAAAGTTTCTCTTTGTCAATTCATGTTGAGTCTTTAGAAAATTCTATCAACCCTTTTTATCATCTTCATTGGTTTCAATAAAAAGAATTTTAAAGGCATTGAGTCATGGTAAACAGACCACATTTTCCCAATTTGCAAATTGCTGAGTCATGGTGGTAGCATATGCCAATTTGCTTGGCTATTCACACTGCACACACATGTATCGTTTGGTCATGGGGATTAGCGTGCTTCAACTTTGAAGTCAACAAGGTGTAAGTTTGCATAGCAAAGAAAACAGAGGGGTCTGATGATGGTCTCTCATGTCATTACAAGACAACTAATGCAGCAAGGCAAGCAATATGATAGTAAAGTTTTAAAGGTGAAGGTGCAGTTGTGGCTTTTAGCACCATGTGCTGGGATTGCAGAAGTAGCTAAGCGGCAATTGAGTCTGTGACCCTTTGTCATGACGTGGGACCTTACCACGTATCGAAACCACTCCACCTGACTATTCTGGCTGCAAAGTCAGAGGATTACGCCACTGTGCCACAACACATTCGAATGGCTACCAAAAGACTTGAAACAAAGGGATCACAGGAAATGTTTGAGTTTTATCTTCAATGAAAAGACTGCATTGTACTTTGGGCAAAGGGATTCAGTGGAATAATGAGTTTTGTGGTGATTAACAAAAAGAGTTGAGTTCGAAAAACATGAAACTTTCATAACAGAAAATTGGTGGAAAGCCGGAAAAAGTATACCGGAAAAATTATCGCTTGAAAGCAGACAGATGCCTAGCAAAGAATAACTATTTACCCTGACTGCATGCCTTTAAGAAACTTTCTTATAGCTCCAGAAACTGAAAACTAAAATATTTTCAAAAAGTCTTGGGATTTTATTCTGGGTTTTGCTACAAGTAATAAATCTTCAAAATTGGTCCAGTACAGGATTAATTGTGACCTGCCAAACCTGCCAAAAGTGGATAGTTTATTTTGGCACATCTGCCTTATTCAAACATTATTTCCTATGGTGAACTAGTATGTAACTGAACAATGATCTCACATGTTTTCTAATACAACCATTTGTTGAATAGGTGTAGATTCAGTCAAATGCTTGCACCATTGTTTGATCAAGCAGCAGGAATTGTGCAAGAAGAATTTCCAGTAAGTAACTCTGAGAGTTCACTCAATGCTTACAAGATCTAGGACAGCACAAAATTGTCACAGACAGGTCTTACATTCTCATAAAAACTGCAAAATTGTTGTTGCTTTGAAGATCACAAAATCTGAAACAGAACGCTAACTACAGTGATTTGAAATCTATAAACACTTGAAATCTTTTTATTCATATATAAATGAATACAACAACTCTTACATTCTGTGGCACCTCTAATTTCTATGCAACACTACAGGGATGATACCATGGGGAGCAAAAGACAATCATGACTATCATGACTGATGGATAGATTCTGTCTTCATGTCAGGTCAGGATTGTTATGAATTAAGAGATGTCACAAGGAAGCCTCATTCTTGTTGTTTAAAGTAGATAAAATACCTGACATTTGATGCAAAATAGGAAGAAGAAGGAGATTTATGTCAAGATTTACGTGGTTGACAGAGTTGAAATTGATGAGAGTGCTACTTCTTTACACTTTCAAAACAAGGTGCTGGCAGAATTTGAGCATGACAGTTTCAAGACTAGGCTGATTGATTTGTTAGGCCTGATCCAGTTGTTGCATCAGATGCTAGCCCAATGGTCAGGAGATGCAAGAATTTTTTACCATCAAATTTTCTACGACTTTCACATTATGCAGGCATCGTGTAAACACTAGCTAAGATAATATTTTCCATCATATTGTTCACGGTTTTCCAATTGTGCCAATTATCATATGAATGTTATTTAAGATACCAAATTCAACTGATCAGAAGGTTTCTTGAAATACATGCACTACTGTAGAAATTGGATCCGTGTTTTTGACCCATCTTTATACAGGGTGTCCCAAGAAACATGAGCGCTTTTGAGTGGCTGCTGCGGAGCAGCCATAAATCCAATTTTTCAATTTTAAAAATTTTTGATAGAAGTAACTTCAAGTTAAAGTTTAACACAGGCTTTGAGTAAATCTGATAAGTAGTTGCTGATTTATGGAGCAAGAGATTCAGAATTATTGGCTGCCTCAAAACAAGAGAATTCATTCTCGATCAACTTCACCCTTTCACGCCCGGATAAAATTAAGCTTGACAGGAAAACCTAATGTAGATCGTCGTTTTCCAGGGGGTATCATAATCAGTGATTCAATAAGCAATAGATAAATGCTATGTCCATACCCTTTCAAATCAATCCAAACTCTATAAGCGTTACCCCCTGAAAAATTCGCAGTTCTCAATGAATACTGTTGGGCTATATGGCCCTTCCGGGGGTGAAAGGGTTAAAATCAAAGACATTGATTGAAAACGTATCTAGCCCTGTTTTCTGATGTTCAATTGTTAAACAGATAGTCTTGAATCGGATTTTGTGATAACCAAGAATATTGAACATGTTTAGGTCTGCTAGAAATGCTGATGTGGAACACAAGTGCTGCAGGCCATGACATGTGCCCAGCAGGTATTTTGTTCCCCAAAGTGATAAAGTCGTTATAAACCAACAATGTTGCGTTCAGCAGGCGTCCTGGTCAATATTCCTGAGTTATATGATCATTACTTGCTCATAAATGTGTTTCCTGATGTTAGTACAAAGTTTAAGTCCATTTGATGCTAAAATTCAAGTTCTAAGGTTAAGTACGGAGGTAAAGTCTTCTGGTTTTGAAACAGCCAGTGATATTGACTTTCTCTCTCAATAAGTGAACAACCGCTTGTCTGATTCCCTCAAACTCAGTGCTCAACTATAATTCTAAGTCTCATCTATTCAAAAATTTTAATAATGGGCCACTTAGATTTATGGCTCCTCCACAGTAGCGACTCAAACGGCCTACATGTTTTTTGGGATAACCTGTATATGTTTTCAAAACTTCTAGATAACACCACTTTTAGCTGTGCTTATTTACTTGATGGAAGATTATTTTTATTAATGTGATGACTGTGGATTGTCTCCTTTACCAACAGGATGCTGCTGCACTGGGAAAAGTTGACTGTGAAACTGAACATCAAATTGCAACGGAGAATGCAATTTCAAAATATCCAACATTAAAAGTATTTAGAAATGGAAAGGTAGGATTTTGCTTTGTGAATTACTGTAAAGAAAAGGAATACCGTATTCCTACATTTGTCGTAATTCCCACATTTTTATATCCATACTGTTCGAAATCACACTCTGATGAGGCAACGAGTCTGAAAGGCCTTACTGTGTTAAAAATGTCTTAGTATTTTCGTTGTCTCTTCTCTACTTCAAGTTTCTCGTTACCCATTCCTCTAAGTCTTTTCAAACTGTAAAATGGGGAGTACCAAGTCACAGTGCAGTAGAAGGCAAAACGATTCAGAAGTCACTAGTGTCTTGGATCTCTTCTAGATTGTCAAAATATACCGGGTGTCCCAAAAAACAGGTAACAGATTTGATCAAGGTTAGTGTAAAGAATTGACCTCGAATCAATTGGAAATCATCTTTGAACTATTCCTTGATAGTTAACTAGAAGATAGATACCTTGTTTGTTGATATTAGAACATTGAGAGGAGACATTTTTATCTTGAAAGTCCAGATTTGCCTTCATCTCGAAACCAGAGCTTTTAGGTTTTGGCCTAAACCGCAAACGTGCTGTTTTGGGGAATCTCATCAAGGATAGACATAGCAGAGAAATTCTGAACAAGGACCAGTGTGCTTAGGTACACATTTGAATGGAGATGTAAGAACTGAAAACTGACAAACTTATCAATGAATATAATCACCAAGAAATATCTTTCTTCAGTCAAGATGAAAATTTACAAGGTAGAAACAATTTAAGCACGAGTGAGGAGCACTGTCAAGGATGTTATCCTTGTGAATTTTTATCCTTTGGGTATACGCGATTGCTTGTTTTGTAATAATTCCAATGATAGCAAAATACATTTTATTCAAACAAGGAAGATTTTTTCACACCCAAGGGAATTATTTCGCTGATGAAAAGCTTTTATTCGGCAGGTGTAATTCAAAGGGTTTGTTGAATGAAAGGAGATGTCTCTTTGGAAAAAATTCGTGAATTTGATTTCAAGTTCGATTTGGATTTCCATCAAGAATTTTCGAAGCACGAGGTCTCTTGCTTATACTTTGCCATGAGCGCGTCAACAACTTAGGCCAAAACCGAAATGCTCTGGTTTTAGGGTGGAGGCAAATCTGGACTTTCATGATAAAAATTTCTTCCCTCGATGCTCAAACATCAGCAAACAAGGTGTCTATGTTCAAGTTAACTATCGATGAATAGTTTACAGGTTATTTCCGATTGATTCAAGCTAAATCATTAACGCTAGCAACGATCAAATCCGTTACCTTTCTTCTGGGACATCCGGTACATGTTTCAAGGAAGTTGTGGAAAAATGTAAGCTATCGTGACATGCTGCAGAGAAACAGACGGATGATAGTTGCCAAAGTCCTTGTCAGTTTTCAGTATTGCTGTAGTTTTAGAGTAGCAAAGAATAGTGAAAGTCTAAAAAATGATAGCATGACCAGAAGAAAATAATGTTTTGTCGTATGATATGATGCCCTAATTTTCTCTCCCTCTCTTCCTTCTAATAACAGGCAATGAGAAAGGAATACAGAGGCCAAAGATCTGTAGATGCCTTCACAAATTTTATCAGAACTGAAATGAAACCAAGTATAAAAGAATTTCATTCAAAAGAAGACTTCAAACCAGATGTAAGCGTTTTGTATTTCACTTGAATTCTTCGCTTATTTGGTTCCTATAATTAAGAATGGACTATTTGGAACTGATCTCATTTTTATTGTGGAATCTTTCCATTTATGGATACGAGTTTCGATAACAGTAGATACGTCTTACAGTAGTTACTAGATGGCTAAGAAGACAGCTCAAATACTAATTCTGTGCTGATACGAAACAGTTTTTGCTTCTTTACTTCGTTTCACTCTTCCTTCCAACCAAAACTAACGATTTGTTACCAAAACTAACAACAAAGCAAATTCAGCCAACCTAACTACATAAGAGTTATGCCCATGACAAATTCATCGCAACCCTGGCCTGACATCTAATGTAAGAAAGGATCTAGTACAGTATCCATGAGTTTTTAATCGTTTGTAGTTAATTGAGTATAGATTAGCATTGCTTATCTTTATATATTCGCCATGCATGAGGTAACCATTGTCTTTCACTCTCCATAGTATCGTCCCTGCAGTATTGTAAAGTAATTAGGATAGTAAAGTAGTATGTAATACATATTATAAACTTTTATATCAGTAAAAAACGGTTTGTTGTGACCATTATCAGAGAAAATGTTAAGCAATTGGATCAGTTATTTAGTGGCATGTTCAATTAATTACCACTCAAGGATTTAATTAGTAGCTTGTTTGTCGTGGCAAAAATTAAGCTAATTTTCTCGATGGCGAAAATTTTTGGAATGGCAAGACTATTCGAAAAAAGCCAATGATTGGGAAGAAAGTTACTGGCTTGGTTGCCAAAGATGTTTTTGCGTTGCTATTTGTATCTCTCATCCTTGCAAATGCTGATCTTTCAGAGTTGCCGGGTGTCCCAAAATACTGCATACAAGTTGCAAAAATTCTTACTCCAAGACCTTTAACCCAATCATCTAAAGCAAATTTAAATGTTAATCCTCGATGGCTGAATTAATTTTGATATTTTTCTGTTCATTCTTGGTATCTTGGTCGTAGAGCTATTCGTCAACAAATGGAAAACATACCCTTGCAGTTGAACCAGAACGGCCATTGTTAGACTTGCAGAAGGCAAGGAACCTTAAAGCATGACAGCCCTCTTGATATTCTCAGCGAACAATTTGCTGGCATTTTTAAGTAAAACTCGAAATCATTAAATCCCTGAGAAATGATATCAGCTCTGTTTCTTATCTGCAAAGAGAATTGTTTTCTTTTCCTGCAAGGAACCAGTTGTTGCAAAAGTAACAATTTTCATTTCATGTAAAGTTAAGCCTGGTTCACACTAGGTCGTTCGGGTCGTTAAAGTCATGCAGAAACACCCAAAATACAAAGGACTCTAAGTCTGAGTCTTTGTCTTTTGGGTCTGTTTGCACGACCCTAACGACCCGAACGACCTAGTGTAAACCAGACTTTAAGTAAAGAAATCTCTTGATCAATGATAGTGAGATTTAATTGATTCACTTGAACTTGAGAATGTCTTTCTTTCAGTTTCTAACAAGCAGAGCCAAGTTGCATATCAACTTTGGATGTCTAGGTCTGCCTTTCCTAGAATCAGTAGCTCTTCTCTACTGGGAGCTCTGGTTTCGGCCACAGAGGAAATTGTGGATTTGCCTACCTATCTGCAATGAAATCACCCAATGTTAAGAGAAAAATGCCAAAATTTAATTCAGCCATTGAGGATAATCATAAAAATAGTTTTGGATGATCTGACGAGAACCATTCTTGTTAGGATTTTTCAAACTTGTATACAGTCTTTTTTGAACACCCGGTAGTTATTTTTTCCTTTTGTGCATTATGAGTTTTCTTAGACAATAGTTGTGATCGGATGCCATTAGCAATTGATGAGAGTTCGTAGCTCAGCTGGATTAAAGATTGCAAAGAGAGAGACTGCTCTGGGCATCAGAGAAATCATTTGTCTGCATCGTCCCTTGATTTTGAATGTGGCATTTCCTTGAGTCCCAAAATATTGTCACAAGTCCATGCTTCCTTATTTGATTTATTGACTGGGAATAGGTGCTGTCCGTTACTGCCTTGATTTCTTCGAACTTACATTCATGTCTTCTCAATTCTCTCACTTTAGGCAACAAAGAATGGCGTATATGGATACTTTGAAAGTAGAACATCTGACGACTACAAACAATTCGAAAAGGTAATTCGTTTTCTGCTAATGCAGAGAAGCAAAACTTAATCAATAGAGAGTGGCTAGCTTTTGAAAAACGTTTTTGAATGTAGGTTTTGATGAAGTTGATGCTACTTTGCGTATAGCATACATGACATATTGTAAGTAAATGGCAAAAATTATGAACTGTACATATAAGCAGAGAAATCTTCAAAAAGCACTGCGACAAGAGACGTTGGCAATAGCCAAGTTCTTGAAAGTTGTAATTAAGTTTCACCCCTATCTTGCAGCTTGGAGATGACCTTCGAGATGACTGCGAATTCTGGGTTGGATTTGGGTAAGTTACTTAATATTCTGTATTTGCCCCTAATATACTGTACGTACCGACCTGGTGTCCTAAAAAACGTACCTTTGTTTGAAACTAACCAAAATGTTATAAGAGGGCCAGTCGTCAAATTACTCATTGGACGAGTAGATCAGGATCAAATTGTTATCCTAGGTATAACGGATCTTGTGATTCTTTTAATAATTAGCAAATTCAAGTCTTTTTAGGGCTGTTCAATATAATTGGAGACTTCAAGGACAATATGAAATCTGCAGATTTTAGCTCATGACCAAATTGACCACGTTGCTTCATAAGTTTAGCTCAAAAGTATGGTTTTTCAATATGTATGTTTAAATTTTTTGGATCATGGATAAACAAGTCGAAAAGAAAATTTTATCATACGTTTGACAGTCGAATTTTGGTGATTTTGTAAACAGGATTTTTTTTGTTTGAAAGTCTTGTAAGTAAGATTGAAAATCTTTGATAGTCATGCAATACAAAATTTCAAGGAAAGGATGCATTATTTTTCTGACAAGAAAACTTTACTTAGGACACAAGTTTCATAGCGGGATGAAGCCGTTTTCAGAAATAGTAGTTTCATATACCGGGTGAGTCAAAAAAAGTTTCGGCGTTTGGAGGGCTGTGGAATAAAAAGTATGTGACCGATATTCAAAACTGAAATGTTCCTCTATCAGTCAAAGGTCAACTTAGATGGGAAAATTTTGTTTGGTAGTATCCCTCATCTTACAGACCCAGAAATTAGGAAAGTGCTGGAAAAAGGCATGTTTGGGAACAAAAATTCCACATTCCATTCTGGTCCATGATTTACCTTCTATCGAAAATGGAATTCAGCATCTCAAACTGGCAATGTAAACTTCAATGCCACATAAATCATGGACCAGAATGGAATGTGGAATTCTTGATTCCCATACAAACCCCTTACAAACATTTTGATTGTTGTTGGGTCTTAAAGATGTTTGATTTTACCAAACAAAATTTTGCCATCTAAGTTAGCCTTCGAGTGATGGATTAAGATGTTACTTTTGAATATCGGTCACATACTTTTTATTCCATAGCCCTCCAAACGCCGAAACTTTTTTTTGACTCACCCGGTATACCTACGATTTCGTTGCAAATTTGCCGATATGGAATGCTCTCGTCATGCTTTATTTTTTCACCTTCATGAACGCTTTAGCCTTTTGTTGTTCTTACTTACGAACCTTTATGATATAAAAGTGAATTTATCTCCTAACAGGGAAGCCTCGGCGAAAGAAAGAGCCCTTGGAGATGGTGTTGTTTTCCGCCCAAAGCAGGTAAGCTATAGTTTAGTTATCTTGGTAATGTCCCGGGCCTGGCAGCACCCAAGAATGGGGGCGGGGATGATAGGAGATGATACCAAGCTTTATACCCGAAAATGGGGGTGAAGCTTCAAAATTTACCCCCAAGAATGGGGAACAACAGGCAAGTTGGCAAAAATTTGACCCCAAGACTGGGAAATGCTGATTAGGGCACAGAACACTTTAAAAGTGGATAATGCCAAATTGTTTGTTCTGCCATACTTTAATGATTGTAAACAATCTCATCATGCAATGTTTCAAAGGCAATATATGTGGCTTATGTGCTGTTCATTTAAAAACATTCACTGCAGATTCACGGGAAGCCTAACAGGGAATCCGCAGTGAATCTTACGTAATCGTATGAATAATCATATTTCAGAATCGAGAACTGGAATTTCAACTTGCAGCTTTCCAAAACACGTTCACGAATGTGGAAAAAGACACAACAAACTAAAAGAACCTTTTTTCAAAATATTCGTTTTCTTTGCACTTAATGACCCGTCTGCTCTTTTATATCACGAAGAAAAATTATTCAAGGAGGGACACGCCCTTTTAAACTCTTAATTAATACCTACGTCATAAGACATTATCCTCTCATCTAGAATTTCCTTGTAATAGCTCTTATATACACCTCGTTGCTATTTTAGATTCAATCGAAATCACACTCTGATGAGGACACGAGTCCGAAAGGCCTCAGTGTGTTAAATCTTAGTATTTTTTGTCGTCCAACCTCTCTATATAAAGTTTCTAGTTATAATTCGTACCAAGTTTTTTTTTTTTTCACTGCAGATTCAAATAGATGCAGATCTTTCCTTCCTTGAGGCTGCACTGAATATTCTGAACTTACAATAAAACTGCTAAACTGTGTACTTTTTGTAAGAAGATGGAGCTAAAGGATCTACAAAAAGACAATCCTTCCATCTATCAAACCATGTATGTTGTATCATCAAAATCACTCAAAGTAATAAACTTGAAAGATAACAGAACAAATCCCAACTATTTGATCTATGCAACTTATAGTTATAAGAATATGATGGAACAGTCATATCTATCCACAGTGTCAGCCTACACGAAGATGAATATTCTGGGGGCAGATGCCTGATAAAAAGTCTATCGTTAAACTTAATGTGGATTTCTACAGAATGTATGACCACCAATTTTTGGGAATTTTCGAAAATAACTTGATTGATATGGCAGACACAGATATCCAGTGATGCAGATCTTGTAAATGTTTGGCTGTGTTGTTCACAACTTTTGGGCCAAAGTGCTGCCCTTTTGTGTGGTATAGGCACAGGAGAATTCTTGCCAGAAGATATATATTCACATCTACTACTTACAATTCTTCCAAGCTTCTAAGTTTTCCTCCAAGCCGACTCTCTGCCTCGCTGCTTGATCTCCAGGGTTGGTAGGCTGTTTATCTAGTTTCATAGCTCCAAGAGACCAGGCCACTTTTGGCCTTGGCCATTCTAATGTGACGCCTGGACGAGGTTATCGACTCAAAGTGAGGCGGACTTTTGGCGGGAAATACTGGAGTCCAAGATGGTGATGGTGATGCCAGTGAAGTAGGCAGTGTCAGTGATGTAGTTGTGATGAGGGAGCATGTTTCAAGCTCGATATGGTAAGGACATGAAACTAGGAGGGTAGATCCTGTATTTAGGCCTAATAAGGAGATGAGGGCCTAGCCCCTGTGTGATGGCTTTCTACAGCATGCAGGGAAACACACATAAACAATTGTTTTGCTTGGCCTTCGTTTGAAATTGAAAACAAGATGAGTTTGGTCTCACCCCCGGGAATAGTAGAGGAAAGTGCCATACTCAGCATTCCAGTAGTTACAGTGGCTAATGAGGCCTGTGCCTTTTTTGATATTACTTGCTATCAAGATATAGCATTTGTTATTTGCTGGTTTAAGATGAAAAAACTGAACTGAACTGAACTGAACCTTTGTCAATAACCATGAACAGATGAATGGTCTAATATGTGGTTAAGCAATGGACAGTGACAGTGTTGAATTTGTAGGTATCAGCTCAGAAAATGTAAATTTCTCACAAGATAATGTAGCCAATGCACTGATACTTATGATCATGAAGAAGATGACTGTTTCACAGCAAAATGGATACCCAAAAATGGGAAACTTTTGAAGAGGAACTAAATGATACCCAAGAATGGGGAGAAATTCTCAAAACAGACCCAAAACTGGGACGCCTATCATCCCCGTCACCATTCTTGGGGGCTGCCAGGCCCGGGGGTAATGTGTTCATCAGGCGTAAACATTGCCATATTTTGATGCAACTGCCAGCTTTAAGTAACTTTGCTGCAGGAAGCTATATTTTAATTTTGGGGTAGTAAGTGTTTAGTCGTCTTCCCGATTTAAAGGCCTTCATATGAAGCATTGCCCTGTCGGTTTATTGTAAACCTATAGCTTTGTTGGGGCTGTTGTTATTGAGGAAGGTGTCATGGCGTAGTGCAATATTTTGACCTTGTAGCCAAAATAACGACACATCATTTTGGGACAGCTGGTACTTCTTATGGACTTGGTTTCGAACCCCATCATCATCCCTTCATTGTCTTTACAATGGGTCACAGATTCAATTGATGATTCAACTACTTGTGCAATCTAAATGCTCATGGCGTCAAAACTGCATCACCTCTCAACTTCACCTTCACCATGTCGTTTCAGAGCAGGGGCGAAGGGCAACGCCCTTTATTTTGCTGGGAAACGCCCTCTTGCAAATAGAATTGTGGGTTACGCCTTTGCTTCAGGGAACTGATTCTTACCTGAAAAAGGGAACGCTAATGAATGGCAACATGTTTTAATCTCATTAGGAAATTAGGTCTGGCACATTTTTTTCGTGTTTGTATTCAAATTTCATCAATTCTATTTATCGTTGTTACAATCCTTGACATTACCGACACATTCAGGTGGAAGGTTTTGATTCTGAAAGGAAATAGCAAGAGTTCCTTAAATTCCTGGCCATCTTATTAAAATGAGTTCAGTTTCCTGAATCAAAATATGTAATTTAAACCTGACACTTTGCATGAAGCATTTTTTGCCAAATTGACAGATCTTCCAGGTACTGGATATCAAATTTGTAACATTTTGACAATTCCTTTGGCTCAAAGCTGTCAGGGAATTTTTTCTCAAAGAATGACTTTGATGATACTGTTACCTCACAACATCTCTTGTGTTTTAACTCATCATTGCAGAATGTAAATCCTCTTGGAAATACCTTTTACTAGTAACAAATTATGATAATACTGCAGAAGCAGGAATGTTCTCTTGAAAATGTTTTCATACCAGCAATCAGGGAAGTCAACAAAGACATAATTCCATCAGCAGTAACTGCTTGAACTGAGAGTTCTCTTGGAAGTCCCCTGGGGAATCCTTTGATCAGCAAGGTTATGGCCGTGAAGGCAAACAGGAAAGATCTCTGGAAAGTTCATCTGAAAAATTTGAAGTTTCTTACTGACGTTGGCTGTTTACAATGGTGTAAAACAAAGAAATATAGAAATGAAAATATGGCAATTGATAAGACAGAGGAGGATGATCAACCCCATTTTAACTGAGGCCAAATTTCAATCAGTTTTTAGTACAATACAATTTTAATGGTTATTGTACTGTTGTTTTTATTTCACTTTATTCTCTCTTCACTCTTGAATTAGATAGTTCATACTCCCGGTAAAGTTTTGTGACCAATTATTGTTAGTTGTCCAGACTTCACATAGGCCTACCTTGTAACATTCGAAGACGAATGCCAGCATCTAAGAACCCATTTTTTACTTTGATGATGCAAGCTAAGACTATGGGCCTAAAGGAGTACAATAAACAGGGCTGATATACGTAGACAAGTCAATGCTTACTTTGATTTCCATAGAGCCAACCATCTTTACAAAGGCACCAATAAAGTGATAACTTAGCTTAGCCGACGATCTTTCATCGTTCCAAAATTCTCCCTCCGTAAATTAACGTAATCTTCTCAGTTAAGTGTTTTCTTCAAACCACTCTTCTTTCTATTTTTCATTCCCTTGCATCTCGTCTCTTGCCTTTGCCTTGCTTCTAATTATCGCTTTGTCAACTCTTAGGTCTTTTCTACTGCTATAACTTTATTCAAGTACCCACAAGATCAATAAATGTTACTCGCTGATCTATCTACAAAAGTGGAAGACTATATATTTATAGATATATTTATATTTATTCCAATAAAAATTTTACAATGCATGATTACTAATTACTATACCTACACCTAACGCTACCCTACTGCAGAAACGATATCCCAAGGAGCAGAACATTGTGCGGTCATAACATAAAAAAGAGATTAATAAAATGACAGACAGAGCTACGAGTTAAGGATTCTTGCAACCAAATAATTGCAAATTAAGATTTGAAATGTTTAGAACCATGAAAGGCAGTGTAAAAAATCTATTATTTGGTTCCTTAAGACATCACATAGCTACTGAAAACAGACCAATACAGCAGGGATTTGGGTGCTCTTTTTAGGGATTCCAGTAGCTTTCAACCAAAGCGTTCTTTTTCAGAAATGTACTTCACAGTTACATTTAAGATTATTTTGTTAGCTTCCAAGGGCAAATTTTTGTTTCCATACAGAGGAAGTTGCAACGTATTGATATTTGCAGCCTCAGAATATCCACAAGCTTCGAGTACATGGTTGACACCAGCGAGAAGACTGCATATCAGAAGATTATTTACCGTAGTTGCAACAAATGTGATCAAAATATCAAGTTTACTGGTCACTCATTTGATGCCATGGTCCTGTTTGTTATATTCAAACACTGTAAACTGTAATCTCCTCTTTGTTTAATATGTAACTTGAGTCACTTATGCTTGTAAATTTCTCTGTAGACAACTGGTGACCAGGACCTGATATATACAGGTGCTCTAACGAATTACGATGTGCTGAAGGCATGGGCACAAGACAAGTGCATTCCATTGGTGAGAGAAATAACATTTGAAAATGGAGAAGAGTTGACAGAGGAAGGCATGCCATTTATGTTACTCTTCCACAAGCCTGAGGACAAGGAAAGCCTTAAAACATACACTGAAGTTGTTGCAAGGGATCTCTATGCGGAGAAAGGTGACGTCTAGATCTACATTGAACGTATCATGTTAAGCGTGACTATTAAGAATTACGTTTTCCTAGCCCATATTTTGTGGGGCATCTTTTTTCAAATTGGGTGTCTGCTACTAAAGAGAGCAGAGTTACCGTAAATATTTCTCAATTTAGAAAGCAAAGCCTCGGTAGATTGGTGATATGATCTGGTACAATCTCATTGTCATGTATCATGAAGTGAATGCTTTTGGGCTATTTTATGCCTACCCATATGTGGCAAAATTCAAACCATGAAATGTTCACTTCAATATACAATTTATTCATTCAATGCAAACCTTTTCAGATAATTGTGCACAAAATTTTCATTCGGTGCAAATAGTTCTTCACAGTAATACCTCGGTACTGTTTCATTAAAACGTTTGAACCATTTTTATTCAAATGTTTGAACAGTTTGGTAAGATGCTGACAATGAGTGTTCTAATAGATGAGCCCAGGAACCTAGAGCCCAAGAGCCTTTTGCCTAGGAGTCTTGAGCCCTTCCCGCCCTGTAGACTATGAGCCAAGGATGCGAACTCTAATTGACGCAAAAGGGCGCTAGAAGCCCAGAGGCAAGTTGCCTTTCCCACTGCTTGGGATAAGGCCTTTACGAGAAGTAGGCCGAATTTCTTTAGTACATCCTTTGGATAGATTTGAAACAACATTGCGGGATAGGAATCGAGAACAATTAGAGAGGACGCAAGATTCTGTTGGGATCAAATGGGCCTGAGCGGACGAAAAATATGAAATTTCCCCCACTGCTTTCACCATGAAATTGCATGTGTTTCGCATTCTGTTGGAAATGAATGAGAAATAACAACTCAAATAGGTAAAAAAAGTCAATGCACAGCGAATTGTACGTCCCCTCCACTGTTTATCCCCATTTAGATGGGAGAAATGAACTTGCGAAATTTGTCATCTTTCGGAATTTTGAAAATATTTCAAAGTGAGATACCAAGCCCCAAAGTGCCTCACAGGGTCCCTGACGAATGGTCTGTACTATATTGGTCCCCACCATCGAGTACCCAGCACAAAAGCGAACTCGGGTCACATTGCCGCAAAATCAAAACTTTGATCCGCGTTTGAGATTTTATAACAGCTCACAATGGAAACCCGCAACAACGGACTCGTTATAGTCAATTGCCCCTCGTCCACCTCCAATTTAGCCGAAGATCCCCCACAAAGAATTTTATTCAGGCTTGAATTTTTTATTGGAACCAGCAGGAAAAATGAGATCGGATCCCCTAAGTGGGTGTCTGAGGCACTTAAAACCCCAAGGAGCAAAGGGCAACTTGCTTTAGTTGGGAGAGCATCCACCTTGAGAGACATAATCGGACTGCCCGTTTCCATAATATTCCAACTTCCCAGAAGGGCCCTTGGGCTTTCGAAGCTTTTGGGCTCCAGGCTCCTGTGCTTGAGGCTCCTGGGCTCTTAGGCTTAGGCTTGAGGCTAGGGGCTCAAGAGTCCTGGGCTCAAGGCGCATAGGCACTTAGGGTCCTGTTCTCCTCCATTAGAACACTGTCTGCATCTTATCAGTCTTCCCGTACTGTTCAAAGGTTTGAATGAATTCGTTCAAACGTTTTAACGAAATCTTTCACATTTCTGAATGAAATTGTTCAAGCAGCGTTTGAATGAACTTGTTCAAATGTTTGATTTGAACAGTACAGATATATTACTATGAAAAAATGTTTGTACTGAATGAAATATTTTGGCAATAACTTGAAAAAAGTTTCCATTGAATGAAGAAATCGCATATTGAACTGAAAATTTCATGGTTTGAAATTTGCTACACATGGGCAACCATATAATTTGAGAATTCCAGAATGGAATTTTTAGAGCGAGCAGAAATGTTATTGTTTACGAGTGCACGTCGTTCCTTGGTTTGAACAATAGACATTTTGGTTTATATTCCCCAACATGGCTCAGGCAAATGAGCTTCAGACAAAAACGAAAACAGCTCGTCAGGTTTGCAAAACCACTCAACTTACAATAATCAGAATAACCGTAAGCAACTTTGAATGTAATGCTATGAAGAGTCTTAATGGGGTTCAAGCTTTTGAAATATGTATATCAATACCATTTACGATATAAAATGAAGTTCTGATTTCAAAATTGTAATTCTGATCTAGGGCATGCAAACCCTTGCTAGCTGTTGATGCTACTGTAGTTTGCAAGGGTCAAAAAAACTGTGTTGACGTATCATGATTTTAGTTCAACGCCTGCTTATCTTCCCTTTTCGTTGTTCAAAATGAAAGTGTAGAGTTAGGTTCAAATAAACTTAACATTTACTTTATAGAACGAATTAACTTTCTGCATGCTGATGGTACTAAATTCTCACATCCCCTTCACCATTTGGAAAAAACTGAAAACGTATGTATTTTTCTTCATTCATGTTTTTCTCTTGGTATTCAACGGATCCTTATCAATGGAACTATCATGTGTGCCATGGCAGGAGTGCGAAGGAGCATTTGAAATGTCCATGGTTTCTATTTTCTTGTCCAACTTAGATTTCGATACCATTTGATGTGTTGTATTAAAACCCAACATACAACCAATTAATTAGAAAATTCGTGGTTTGCCAAAGATCAGAATTTTCGCGATGTAGGATATATCTGCTGTTTTATTTAATAGATAATAGCAAAATATTATAGTTACTGCTCCTTAACAGTAAAACCTCAAATGCAGGAATTTTTTAGGCAACCTTTTTTTTTGCATACACCCATTTAATCTATCGATTTTAATGCTATGAACTGCTCTTCTTGTGTGATCATTAAGAGATTCTGATGGAAATATGACACGGTTTAGCTCACTGATGCATTTCTGAAACATGTCGTCAGCAGAATATGTTTGTAAAGACTAACTGTGGTTGCCCAAATGCACATTGACGCTCTGCCTGGGAAAAACAACAAACTTGAACCCATTTGATATCAAGTAGAGGCGGTATGTCATAATCTAAACATTCAAGTTTCGGGATCCCGGAAATGAGCAAAAGTAATGTCATATGACTGACAATAAGCTACAGTTTTGAAGCATGTGAAATGACTGTTTGCATTTAGGCTTCAAAATAGTTTAATTTAAAACATTCATCAGTTGCGTAACTGATTAGATTAATAAGTATTGTTTATCTTATGGTATTTATCATGCGCCTTCCTTCAAAATTGCTTTGTTTCTTTTCAGGATCTACCTCTCATAGCCATCGACAGTTTCAGGCACATGTATTTGTTTCCCAAATTTGAAGATATCAAGTAAGTAATAATTTTGATTTTATTTTCCGTTGATTCCTTTAAAAGGTTTAGTCTCGTGCAAAGAAATTCATAGAACTTTCTTTCCTTTTGTTGCCATCTGGTTTCTTTTATTGGGCCTACGTGTAGTCTAGCTGCAAGTTTTTTCACTAAAACCATGCTTCCTAGAAGTTAAATGTAGGACAGGCCATGAGTGTACGAATACTCTTCTTGGTTAATAATTTTTTAAGAAATCCTCATGAACTCTGAACCCTTTTTCAAAGATTTTGCAGACTGTACCTCCAAAAAATATTCTTATCAAAATTTAAAGAGATCTCGAAAACCCTACAAGTTCTTTTGATGTGTGTTGATTGCATTTTTATTTGTATTCTTTGTCATACAATACTGCATTGTTAATGGACTATTATATTTCAGTCGAGGCTGATGCTTAGGAATCTTGATGAGAAATCGTTAAATCCATAAGGCCTCTTTCGTCATTCAAGCTGTTCAGATATTGTTTATAAGTCTGCGACACAACAAAGTTGACATGGACGGTAGACTCAGGGTTAGATTTTTAAGTTTCAGTTGCATGATGAACGAAATTTAGCCAAATTCAAGGTGAGCTTAGTTTGACAAAGCTAACGTTTTAAGCAAAACGACAAGAAGTAATCAATAGCTGTCAGTCTGATTGTATTAGCTATCATTCGTCGAGTTTCCAATATCATTGTAACGAGTACTGATGCCAATGAGATTTGGTTTGAGTAGCTTGCGCGCTGAATTGTCAATGTGCTTAAGCTTAACACCGCAAACTTGTAACATACGTACTATCTTTAGAATACCTGGAAAACTTCAGGAATTCATCAACGACTTGCACTCAGGAAAGCTTCACAGAGAATACCACAATGGACCTGATCCAACAGAACCTCCACAAATCGAGGTGCACCAAGAGGTAGTTATTTGCTTTTTCTACGTGTAGTTTGTTTCATTTTTGGTGGAAAATTGATGTTGCATTTTATATCACATGTTGGGCCTATTTTTTAAGTCAAAAATCTGTCGGACGGACATTAGATACTTTAAAGCTTCTACCTGCCCAAACATTAATGCGTATGGCTACCTCGGTTATGAACCTATCTAAAACAAAGGGTTGTCTATAAAATGGACCATCTGGATCTGCGTTTGACCCTCCCTGTTCTGCAGGAACCCAGGGTTTCCTCGTCTGTCGGACGGACTAGATAGAAAGTGAAATTTGAATGCATGTTTTTCAATTGCATGTCTGTGCTGCTAAGAAGCACTTTTCTTTACACTCTTGGTATCTATGCATCGCTCAACTCTTCAAGATTGCGTTTCGATACAAAGTTTTGCTTAAAATGATTAATCACATGGCATGTGAATACATTAAGTGCATGCAGTCTATCTGTCGGACGGACACTGTCGGATGGACAGAATTTTCCTATCCTTTTTTTATATATATATATATCAAGCTAAAAAACTTACAATACATATTACCTAATAACACTACCTACAAAATACTATACCCTACTACTAAAACAATACCATTTGGAGCGAAAAATAACGTCTACCAAATGGCAACATAAAACTAAAAACACGAACATAGCACTACACGTGACGGCATTGAAAGACAAAGATAGCACATAAACTACACGTAACTACTTCAAAAAAGAAAGAACGTCTAACTAGGAGGGGAATTAATTGACCTAATCGGCCAAGGTTTGCGTTACCCATCCCGAGTCATGTGACCAAACTCTTGGAAAATTTTAAGTATTATTCAACTGTTGTACTCATGGCACAACTTTTCATGACACGGAATATGTTGGAGAAATCAAAAGTTGATTTAACAAGAGACTGATCACATGAATCGAAATGTTCGTAAACAAACCTAGCCGATTTTGTCTATGGCTTTGTGGCGCATCGCAAAAGTTAGGAGTTGAGTTATCTTAATCAAACCGACCTGTTCGGTGGATGAATTCAAGAGTCAGCTCGAGTATACTTCTATTGACGTCATCAGTAAGGTTTTTATCACCATACAGCAAGCATTCTATTAGAACGTTGTTTGGAAGGGTGTCGATTTGGACAAATGATCGTAATAATTCCGAAACTCCAGCGAGAAAATCTCGTCGTTGCATTTCAAATGAAGGGCAGAGCAACAAAAATACCTATCCTTTTGGCAACGCCTACTCCATACTGGAAGCCCTTATGCCTGTGTGGCGCCATTTCGAGTAAAATTCAGCATAATCCCGTGCAAAATGTTTTCCTCAGCCCCATATTGAATGAAAACTTTGTCTCCATTCAGTCCCATTAAGACAAGTTCAAAAATGGCACGTTTTTGGTCAAAAATCAGATCAGTTTTTATGCAGCAAAATTTACACGTCATGATTTCTTCGTGAAAATGATGGCCAAATGAGTCACTATCTTCCGCCTGCAGATACTGAAAACAGTTAGATTACTTTGGAACTGATACAATTTTTGTTATTCGCAGAAACACGATTTTCTCTTAGTGTGACCAATTTCAAAATAGGCCCTGTTGCGTACAATTTTGTGGGCCAAAACTTAAATTTTCCAACATGTAATTCTCCGGACACGAGAGTATGAATGGGCCCCTGAAAGCTGCTCATTACTTGTCAGAGATAGAATTGTTTGCTTTTTCCAACGCTTACCATCATCGGTGTTCTTTCATTCTGGGGTCTATTTTTGGGGGCGGTAATGCATTGACCAAATTTGCACTCAGCTTAACCCCCTATATCTTCCCAGTTCGGGGTTAGCTGAAATAAGCTATTTTCCCACGAGCTGATGCACTGATTGTTCATGCCAATGATCAATGCCTCTGGAAGAGACAGTCAAACGACAGCATGGAGAATTTTGCGAAAGAAGAGGAGGGTGGGTGGGGAAGCGAAAATCGGTAACCAGCCACTATCGACGATTGCTGGAGACGTTTGCATTCTCAATTTTGAAATATAAGTGTGACTAATTCATAAATGAATTGAAACGAATCTTGGGCCCATGCTAACTTGTATCCAAAAAACAATGGGAATGATAGAAGCCCTATTCCCTAAGTAATATTACATCTCAAGGCACAAGTCCACATGATGCTTCGATCAAAGTCAATAGAGGATGACGGGAGTGTTGCCTTATATGTACTGAAGGTGGCAGAAATTGCTTAAACATTCTCGTAGATAGGCAATGAACGACCCATCCCAAATTAACTGTGTTACAAAGTTTAACTATATTTCCTATTCGCAACAGGGATGCAAGTTGTTATATGTTTCCTGAATTAGGGCCCTGTAAGGATGTCACAACAAAGCAATATGTCGCTGTTTCCGTAAATTTTTGTTGATAGTAAAAGCAGACATGCATGAATTGAACATTGGTGAGCAACTGTTTACTGCTGCGTGCGATAAGGATTTTGTGGAGTGCAAAAAAGACTGAAACCTTGACTTTTTGAAAGACTAATGGAAAAACAATAGGGAAACTAAGGGTAACAAGCTACGGAAAAAGTATATTTCTTACAGGTGTGACTTGACAGCATTCAATTTCGAGCAATTTGTGTACATTTAGATAAAGGATGCAAGAATTGTTGACCCAGTTTATATGCATGCAATGTTTTTCTTTGTAGAGCGTTGGTTGTAAAAGTTGATCTTTTACTTGAGTTGATGTCGTAAAATTTATATAGTGCAAATCCGTGTTGACCTGGGCTAACTTTGCAAGAGTTTTCCACACTATGGCAGTCTGGCTTGCTTACCAGTAAATTTGTTTAATACGAAGGAGTCTGTTTTCTAGAACTGCTACATTTAATTCGGCAATGCTAAGTTATAATAAAATATATTACCGGGTGTGCCAGAAAAAAGGTAACGGATTTGATCATGGCTAGCGCTAAGGAGTTCTTAGCTTGAATCAATCGGAAATAATCTTTAAACTATTCCTCGATAGTCCACTTGAACATAGACACTTTGTTTGCTGATATTGGAGCATTGAGAGAAGAAATTTTTATCACAAAAGTCCAGATTTGCCTCCACCCTTAAACCAGAGCTTTTGGGTTTTGGCCAAGTTGTTAACGCTCTTGTTGTGGAATCTCCTGAATCATAGCGAAGTACAGGCAAGAAACCTCGTGCTTTGGAAAAATTCTTGATGGAAAGCCAAATCGAACTTGAAATCAAATTCACGAATTTTTTTCCCAAAGAGACATCTCCTTTCATTCAACAGAACCTTTGTCATCATCGAAATAATTCCCCTGGGTGTGAAAAAATCTTCCTTGTTTGAATAAAATGCATTTTCTTTATCATTGGAATTTTTACGAAACAAGCAATCGCGTATACCCAAAGGATAAAAATTCACAATGATAAGATCCTTGAAAGTGCCCATTCGTGCTTAAATTGTTTCTACCCTGTAAATTCATCTTGACCGAAGAAAGACATTCCTTGGTGATTATATTCATTCATAAGTTTGTCAGTTTTTAGTTTTTACATTTCCATTCAAATGTGTACCTTAGCTCACTGGTCCTTGTTCAGAATTTCTACGCTATGTCTGTCTTTGAGGAGATTCCCCAAAACAGCGCGTTTGTAGTTTAGGCCAAAACCTAAAAGCTCTGGCTTCGAGATAGAAGCATATCTGGACTTTCAAGATTAAAATGTCTTCTCTCAATGTTCTAATATCAACAAACAAGGTATCTATCTTCAAGTTAACTATCAAGGAATAGTTCAAAGATGCTTTCCAATTTATTTGAGCTCAATTCTTTACACTAGCCTCGATCAAATCTGTCACCTTTTTTGGGACACCCGGTATAGTGCTAAGTTTTAAATGAATGAATGCCAAGGAAAGAAATATCACAAAAGTATAAACCAGTTGTTCGAGAAGCATCTAGAGTATGAAGTAGAGTCCACATGGAACTTCTTTTTTCTCTTCTTCAGACTGCTGAGGGGGATTCGGCAGAAACAGAAGGGAAAGCACAAGAAGAAGGTACAGATGAGCAGATAAAAGACAAACCGGCAAGTGCAGATGGCAGCGGAAGTGGCGCAAAAACAGGTCCACCGGAGACAGTATTCAGTAAGCTAATGCCAAGTGAAAATAGATATACTTTATTGAGGTATAGAGATGAACTTTAGAATTCCTGAGATCACGCGAAAATTATTTTAGTGTATGAAATATTTTAAGCATCTGCAGACGGCAGTTTATTTAAAGCACACAGTCGCTTTTTATTGGCCATTGAAAACTTAAATGACAGTGCAGACTGCTTGACAATGAAAAGATAGCCCTGCTATGTAATTTCCAATTTAACGTCAGCACTTGTTCTATCCAACTTAAAACAATGATCACACTCAATTTTTCTGGCCGCAACCGGAAGAAATCACATCTAAAATTGGGCCATGAGTATTTACTATGACAAATACAGCAGTAAAATGAAAGTCTGTCCGTGCTATTTGAAGCTTCATCTGTTCTGCGCCTTACAGTAATCCTCTGATTATGATAGAAACTTGAAATTGCCTAGAACCAGGGGGCGTTACTAGCATCAGATATTCTGGCCCAGCCATAATATTAAAAGGTATCCCATGTTGTAGCAGTAACTGACTTTAAATGTCCTGTGCTCCTCATTATTCTCTGCAGTATCATAATGAGTTTCCTTTTCCTACTGCTTGAGAATGATCTTGGCCCTGTATCGAGGCTTCATTATTTATCAGTCTCCTAATGAACGTTGTTTTGCTATTCCTTTTGACTTCAAACTTTTTCAGCCAACATGATGTTTTAATGGTTTACAAATGTGCAAGGGATCTTGAGGAGCACGTTGTCTTTAATGAAATGTCAGAGATTGAACTTTACCTTGGTAAAAAGCTATTTTTCATCCAAAACAAAACACAGACACACTTGTAACAGGTGAGTAAAAACAATGCCTGCTGTTTGACAAAAAGCTGCTCCCAGAATATCAAAGCAATAACATTGAATACTGTCTTGTTTTATTACTGATATGTTCAGTTAGGGTCAGTAATTTACCCGGCTTTAATCGCCATCCCTTCCCGTCGATATGGGAGATTTGCTTGATAAAGCCACCCTCGAAAACCAGCAAAAACGAATGAAAACGGCAAGCAAAATTTCCTTTGTTTATTTTTCTTTCTTTTCCTTCCTATCAATGATGACACTGACATCCATTCGTGTATTTTGTCCTGTTGGGAGAATCTTTCTGAATGAGTTATTCTTACTCGGGAGAAGACTTGTTTATCCGCCTAAAATGACAGCACGTGCTCGAGCGTGTGAGTCATTGCTTCAAGATAAGAATATTCGTGAAATTTGCCTATAATTTTAGCACGTGTTTTAACGTTTCTCGAAGAAACTTTCTCAAGAAAATCTCGTGTAAAATCTGAACGGACGGAGTAACCGGGAAAAATTCTAAGAATAATTGAATATGTTGGATATTCAGTGAGATATTGCAAATCATAGAAAATGTTGCAAATGCTTATATATTTTGGGAGCAGTAGCCTTTCAAACGCTAGGCGCATTTTTTAATCACCCATCCGGTATATCAAACAGCTTGAAAAGGCTGAGAAAAGTGCACAAATTAATTTGGTTACATCTTTAATTTAATACAGAATCGTTTGTTACTCGTGAATCGTTTTCGTATTGAAAAGTGAAAGGCAAAATTTGAGATCGGTTGTTAAAATTTATAAGGAGAGAATGAGTTTGATGCGCATCACCAAAGTTGATATGGAGTGTGGCACGTTTACTCTTGTATTATCACATATATTAGCAGATAGTCTTTTATCGTTGGTACATTGTATTGACAGGTGTGAGAGTAGTTCATTGATAACTCGAAGTACCCAAGTACTCCAAAACTCAACTTCCACATTCAGAGAACTCTAACTCTGACCTCACACAAAAAAAATGAAAGAACCATTTTGTATCCTGAATCAATAGACGATTGCGCTAAAGATGGCGGCGAGGAATTTTTTACCGAGATGCATTGCGTTCGAATCACAAATCTTTAACGATTCTATAGGAATTCGATTGAAGAGCGCAGTGCATCTCGGTAAAAAATTCCGCGCCGCCATCTTTAGCGCAATCGTCTATTACCAGTTGCCACAAAAGCGTAAGTTAACAACGTCTGTATTAGTAAGTGACTTACACAAAGCTGATATTACAACTTCGAGATTTCTTGTGCACAACATAGAATTTGAGAACTGCGAAATATTTACCTTGGAATCGATTACGTGATGAAAAGGCCGTTAATTTGATTGGCTCATTGTGTGGCCAGAGCTCTCTTTCGTGAAATCGCTTTTTGCAGAAAGTTTTATCAGTACTTCAGTTCTCAAAAGTTATGTCCACAAATCATGAAGACTTGATGATCGATTTGGGAATGTTGTCCTCAACACAGTGAATTGTTGTGTTTCAGATACTTTTCTAGTCATAATAAAAGAAAAGTTTATTCAAATAGAGAATTTGATGTTAGATAGCAATTACGAAGTATCTGTCAACCATTGTAACAGGCTAGCAAATTCAAACTAGCTTTTAGTCTGCTTTATTTTATTGGTTTCAAATAAGATGTTAAAATATCTTTAGATTCTTTCATTAGATTCTTTCATTAAATTCTTCTTTATATTCTGCGTAATTCTGCCAATGAATCAAACAGTGTTCAATCATGTTTATCAAGCTCTATGTTGAAGTTATTTTAGGGCTTAGGAAGTGGTGCTTTTTCTTTTCCACGCATATCCCACAAAAGTTGTGCTTCATAAAATGGACTTGTCGCCGATTTCTAACAAGAAAGCAGTTTTGCGGACAATAGTTTCAACAACATGAATTTAAACTCCGAAAATGTTGAATTTCAATGCATGGTAACATATTATTTACCCTAAATTCGTTTGATGCATCGGAAAAATACATCAAAGAATTTTACCTCCAAATTTAGACTTTAGTTACCGAAGGAGAGACAATGGACGATAGGCATCATGTAGGCACATCCTCCTCTCATAGAAATTAAGTTAAATCAACTGCCCAAGTTTAATTATGTAAAGGAGTTGCGTCGAAAACATCATCAGAAAGTTTACGAAACCTTAACGGTAACTGCATTGGAAAGCAACTTTTCTTTTGTTTCAGAACATTCATCAATACAGAAAGTAAAACTTTCGACGAGTGAGAGATATAGCCTGTAGATTTATTGCCAGGGGATCCAAAATCATCTGTATTTGATTGAAAGTCGTTTTGCTATTTGTCCCACTTTTAGAGCCACATGGCGACAAAATGTGACAAAATTTTCAAGACTTGAAAGCAAATTCGAAATCAGGGCCCCAGATTTGATCTTTGTGCCAAATTTCATCCATTTCTAACAATTTTGATTTTTTCACTAAAAGTAGGATGAAAAAATTCAAAAGTGGGACACAGCGCCATCTAACAGTTTTCTCCCTGTTACAAGTTTAATTTGGTTGTTTTTATTTTACATAAGTTCACAGTTTTCTTTCTACGGATTGCGGCGTTTTTAAATTTTACGTTTCAAGAGTTATACCGAATTGCATTTAATGTCATGTCACTGTCATATGTAGCCTGCGTGCAGTCTTTCTTTTGTAAAATTGAAAGAAGATAGAGTTGAAAGACTGCGCATCACCAAGAGATTTATCGTATGGATGACTCAGCAAAATGAAATCAATCAACGTAATCTGGTCTATCAATCTGTTCAATTTCAAACAAAAACGAAACAAAGACGCTACGTAAACTGATTGTGTTGTGGTTCGGAAAATTCCTAACCAGGCTCTAATTGGCTCATATTACAATGGATTACTTCATCAAAATACGAAAAATCGTTTACTAATGCGCAGTCTTTCTATTTTCTCGTTCTTTCAATTTACACAAAAGAAAGACTGCACGCAGGCTATGTCATATGCCTTTTTTCTTTTTTAACCGCTTCGACTATCAGAGGATCGAATTTCGAAACTTAACGGTCATCACCGTACAAACTGGTGCAATCCCGTACCATGTGATACCAATTATGTTACCCCAGGTGCTAGAATATGAGAGAGAAAGAAAGATGTAAGGAAAAGTACCTCAATAATCATTCTATTATCTACAAACAAGTTTCAACAACACAAAATTTCTGTTACACAAATAAATTTTATTTGCAAAATTTCATTAATTCAATGAACACATATTTTTTTCACAACTTAAATATACAACCGATACGAAACCTCGAACTTAACACTCTTTTTGAAGAGATGTAGCAAGCGTTTACATTTTCACTCGTATTACTCGCAACTGCTATAAGAATGATGGGCAACCTGTCTTAGGGAGCTCAAGACCACGTCTGCCACGAAAGATTTTGAATATTCTCCTCCTTTTTCCAAACCCTAAAATCAAACGCAGCGACCAGGCTTATCAAAGTTATGCATCTGCTAGTTTTTTAATCATCTTTCCCCGAGAGAAAGACAGGTACTCTAAGAATCAGTTTGGCTCCTTAACCTAGTATTTTTTAGCGATGGAGTGCCATGACTTATGAACAGAGACAGCGTCAGGCCCTTGAGGTAAAAGGACGTGCGGTTACTCCCCCAATGGTGGGAATGACGACGACTTGTTTCAAAACGATGTGGGTAAGCAAGACACCCCCCGTCGATATGCAGCAAAGTATTCGAAGTTCCACTGAGAGCGTGAATAACACTGACAGCCATTAGCCGATGAAATCAAAGCTAATAAGGATGTCTATGTAATATCATATTTTGCACTGCAAAATCTCTTAGTTTTTTACCAACCTGAAGACACCAAGAGATTTGGGCAGGCTTACATATTCTTACGCACTCTTATCCTTGATTGCTTTCAGAGGAATTTCCTTCTCGCTTAAATTAGATAATTCAGAATCAATCTTCTCGTCTCTTTTCTTTTTAATCAGCTTACCACCTTGATACCCGACGACTCCTCCTCCAACAGCCGCAGCAACGCCAGCCAGTTTAAATCCAGCTAAAAGTCCAATTGGCCCACCGACTAATCCGCCTACCACTGCTCCAGCTAGCGGAAAGATTGCCGCCTTTAATTTACCAGCCTAGAAAATAGATTTGAACGCAAATCAAATTTCAAGAATTTCCCTAAAAGTGCCGTTTTGTTGGTGCAAATCGTATTACTTCGGGGCAGACTTGTATTTTCAATCGTTTTTGATGCCATTTTACAAAGCTTCAATAAAATGTCAAATTAGAACCCTCCCACAGTACTTACAACAAATTATTGTTGTCTTAGATGTAACGTAGCTCCTTTTCCTAGGTCATTCAACAAGGGCTCTGCGGTTTGAAACTTCCTCTCCCAAAAATCAAGCAAATTTCTGTTGGTGACAAAAGGATAAGTGTGTTATCTGCGAAAATACGTGTTGATGGTGCTACCGTTACACCCAAATTCAACAAAAATATTTTCCATAAGTAAGATGCTTGTTAACTAAAGAGATCTTGTTTAGACTAATGGTAACTGCTCGTATGGAAAGCATTCCTTAACGATGTTGTCAAAGGGACCTTGATCTTGAAGCAAACATTTCATTACTTATCATTCTTTTCCTATTGATTGAGTAATTAATTGAATGATTGATTGATCGATTGATCAATCGCATAGAATTTTAGTAGTTTCATAGCGATATTGAATAATCATTATGGGAAACACACTTACAGGATAAAATAATTATTAGATCTCAAAGGTGAGAACAAAACTATTACACTGTAAGTGCGTGTCCAATTGTGGTTATTGAAACAAAATATAGCTAGGAAGCTATCTAAACACAACTTGTCATAAAACACAAATGATCTCATCAAACCATTGGCTCAAAACAACAGTGACATAAAACATGACTGATTAATTGATTTGATTGATCGTCGATGATTTTGGGTTACCATTTCGCCAACGTTGATAATTTATACAATTTAAGCGCTTTATAAAATCATGGTACACTTGTGAATCGCAATGAATGAAAATACCAAATTCAAACTGCTATGCACCGTAATTGGAATAGCAGATCATTCAATATTCAATATATTCAATATTTTAAAATGTTGTACCAATGCCACCTAAAACTGGTTTTGCCTACGTTACAAGCAAATATTGAGAAATATTGAAAAAAACTTCACAGTTTCTACAATCAATGAAACCCTAATGGGATCACACTGCAAAGTATCCCCTAGGTACGATCGATAATAAAAAGTGATTTAATCATCACGATTAAACTCTATCCGCACAAAGAAATTTTGCCCAACGGAACGTTTGAATCTTTAAGGAGGGTTGCCCTTCGGCCGAAACCGTTTTGAAATGCAGGGTGATTCAACTTTATGCAAGCAGCTTCTGTCAATATCTAATAGACGCATTACAAATCCGTAGATAATATTTGAAGATCCTATTTTCCAACATTTTTGAGCGCTCAGTAAATCAGTAAATCACACTACTTTCAGCTAATCAAATAACATGTTCTTACCTGCCCTAGATTTATTGCTGCTTCTCTCACGTGGTTGTGTGATTTGTCAATATTTTCTGATATCGAATCGATCTTCTCTTGTTGTTGCTAAAAAGCGAAGCACAAAATACTACTTCCCTATAACTTACAAAAAACTTATAAAAAATTTTTCTCATGGAGTGGTTATTCCGTCTACGTACTTGGAAACTACTAGACAACATTTACCAATGAATTTCAATTTTGCATTTATATTCGTAATTTTGTAGTTGATTGGTAAGTAAATTCTCAACTAAGAAGTAAATATTTGAAACGTACAACGATTATGTCAACCTTTCAATATTCTGATATTTTGACAAAATAAAGAGAACATGCTCACTTGGAATGGTCTAACTTTGCTGAATTTGGATCCCTGTCAAGTTCTTAATCTCCACCCTACTTTTCATTACAGCTAACAATGAAGCTGAGTTGACAGCCAGTAAAATGAAGTACCGAGCGTTAAAATTTTTGTTCATGAAATATGCAGCATTTGATTCAAATTACAATCATGGACAAAATAGTTTGAGACGAATCAAAAACCTAAGATTTTACTATTGAAGATCCCCCTTTCCCCCTTATTCAATGTTGGTGATGCGTCAAGGAAGGTTCTCGGAGTCTTCAACATTGATTGAGGGGAGAAGGGGGGAAAAGGATGCTCAACAGGTGAAAAGGCTAGTGAAAATATCGGAAAAGATGAATTTGTTTCATAATTTATGTCCATGATTGTAGTTTACCAGGCAAAGTTGGTCATGTGCAAATGAGCTGTGTAACATCGAAGCTGCAGTAGGTCAAAACTGCATAGAAAAGCTTATATGTATTATCACTTTGCTAACAATTTGCTTGAAGTTAAATAAAAGCTAATTCAAGCCAACAAATTAATTAAAATGTCACAGAAAAGAATATTTAAGTAAAATAGTCAATAAGATTAAAAAGTTCATATTAAATTACAAAATTCATATTAAATCACAAAGTTCATATTAAATCACAAAGTTCATATTAAATTACAAAGTTCATATTAAATTACAAAGTTCATATTAAATCACAAAGTTCATGTTAAATCACAAAGTTCATATTAAATTACAAAGTTCATATTAAATCACAAAGTTCATATTAAATTACAAAGTTCACATTAAATTACAACGTTCATATTAAATCACAAAGTTCATATTAAATTACAAAGTTCATATTAAATTACAAAGTTCATATCAAATTACTAAGTTCATATTAAATTACAAAGTTCATATTAAATTACAAAGTTCATATTAAATCACAAAGTTCATATTAAATCACAAAGTTCATATTAAATCACAAAGTTCATATTAAATTAGAAAGTTCATATTAAATTACAAAGTTCATATTAAATCACAAAGTTCATATTAAATCACAAAGTTCATATTAAATTACAAAGTTCATATTAAATCACAAAGTTCATATTAAATTACAAAGTTCATATTAAATCACAAAGTTCATATTAAATCACAAAGTTCATATTAAATTACAAAGTTCATATTAAATTACAAAGTTCATATTAAATCACAAAGTTCATATTAAATCACAAAGTTCATATTAAATCACAAAGTTCATATTAAAATACAAAGTTCATATTAAATTACAAAGTTCATATTAAATCACAAAGTTCATATTAAATCACAAAGTTCATATTAAATTACAAAGTTCATATTAAATTACAAAGTTCATATTAAATTACAAAGTTCATATTAAATCACAAAGTTCATATTAAATTACAAAGTTCATATTAAATCACAAAGTTCATATTAAATTACAAAGTTCATATTAAATTACAAAGTTCATATTAAATTACAAAGTTCATATTAAATCACAAAGTTCATATTAAATTACAAAGTTCATATTAAATCACAAAGTTCATATTAAATTACAAAGTTCATATTAAATCACAAAGTTCATATTAAATCACAAAGTTCATATTAAATTACAAAGTTCATATTAAATTACAAAGTTCATATTAAATCACAAACTTCATATTAAATCACAAAGTTCATATTAAATTACAAAGTTCATATTAAATTACAAAGTTCATATTAAATCACAAAGTTCATATTAAATTACAAAGTTCATATTAAATCACAAAGTTCATATTAAATTACAAAGTTCATATTAAATCACAAAGTTCATATTAAATCACAAAGTTCATATTAAATTACAAAGTTCATATTAAATTACAAAGTTCATATTAAATCACAAAGTTCATATTAAATCACAAAGTTCATATTAAATTACAAAGTTCATATTAAATTACAAAGTTCATATTAAATCACAAAGTTCATATTAAATTACAAAGTTCATATTAAATCACAAAGTTCATATTAAATTACAAAGTTCATATTAAATTACAAAGTTCATATTAAATTACAAAGTTCATATTAAATTACAAAGTTCATATTAAATTACAAAGTTCATATTAAATTACAAAGTTCATATTAAATCACAAAGTTCATATTAAATCACAAAGTTCATATTAAATTACAAAGTTCATATTAAATTACAAAGTTCATATTAAATCACAAAGTTCATATTAAATCACAGAGTTCATATTAAATTACAAAGTTCATATTAAATCACAAAGTTCATATTAAATCACAAAGTTCATATTAAATTACAAAGTTCATATTAAATCACAAAGTTCATATTAAATTACAAAGTTCATATTAAATCACAAAGTTCATATTAAATCACAAAGTTCATATTAAATTACAAAGTTCATATTAAATCACAAAGTTCATATTAAATCACAAAGTTCATATTAAATTACAAAGTTCATATTAAATTACAAAGTTCATATTAAATCACAAAGTTCATATTAAATCACAAAGTTCATATTAAATTACAAAGTTCATATTAAATTACAAAGTTCATATTAAATCACAAAGTTCATATTAAATTACAAAGTTCATATTAAATCACAAAGTTCATATTAAATCACAAAGTTCATATTAAATCACAAAGTTCATATTAAATCACAAAGTTCATATTAAATCACAAAGTTCATATTAAATCACAAAGTTCATATTAAATCACAAAGTTCATATTAAATCACAAAGTTCATATTAAATCACAAAGTTCATATTAAATTACAAAGTTCATATTAAATTACAAAGTTCATATTAAATTACAAAGTTCATATTAAATCACAAAGTTCATATTAAATTACAAAGTTCATATTAAAATGATGTAAAGCTATAAAAAACCGAGTCGAGGAATGAACTGCCTGCAAAGTCTGCAGTCGCAGCCTTCATTTTTCCAATATTTTATTCTATTCTTAAATTGTCACACAGAATGCGAATTACCGTCTATGACAATATGCAAATCAGTTATATGAGATGCCATCCTGTATTTTATGAATATGATTTAAGAAGTGGTAACTATAATGGAAACCAATGAATGTGGAGACACAGATGTGGTGGAGACATCAATTGAATGGCACTTAGCTTCGAGCATTTTTCTTTCGCAAAGTGTATATTTTGAAGTTAGTAGCTACATGCTCTTTTAATTGAACTTAAGATATTGTTGAGGTTATTGCACCAAAAAACTGTCAAGAAAAGAACTATTGCGAGAGGAACAGTTGTTCTATTTGTACAATTATGTCCACACATTCATTGGTTTCCATTATAATTACCATTTTTTAAATCATATTCATAAAATACGGGATGGCTTCTCGTATAACTGATTTTCATGTTATCATAGACGGTAATTCGCATTCTGTGTAATAAAATAAAATATTGGAAAAATGAAAGCTGCGACTGCAGACTTTGCAGGCTTTACGTACTGACAATTACCCACGAAAATTTCACCTCTTTTCTTGAAGGGATCATTAAATGAGATTTTAAATCCAAGAAATGAGAACATTGTACTTACATGGACGACGTCAGAGAACTGATGAATAATGCAATTTAGGTCCACTAAGCTCTGAAAATAGTGATGAAAAGAAATCAAGTTTCGTCATTCTAGAACATCTCTTACGATATGTGCCTTAAAAAGTAAGCAGTTTCCGAACACAACGCTCTGACATGTAGTTGTGAGTTGCAGAAAAGGAATGCTCGAGAAACACTGATTTCCATTCAGTTTTGTTCAGTCTGCCTGATACTCCGCTTACCGATGTCACACAACTGAGACGTGAGAAAGAGATCGCTTTAAATTTTGCCATTTTGAATTTGAATTTGTCATATTTAACGCTATTCTGTTGCTTAACTTTCGTTCAATCAATGAATAGAAATAGAATGGAATAAAGGTCGTTCAAGGCAGTTATCTGGCTTAGGCTCCACTTAAGACCATTTACCACGTCCAGTTGTGGTTACGCATTTCATGTTTTCATAGAACCAGCCAAAAAGCGCAAGGGGCAATCGATTGTTTCTTTAGCACAACTTCCTTGAAATCGCAGAAAGTCCCGATCATTGCTCATTAAATCACAAAAACAACACAACAAGATCTGGGAAAATTGACAAGAATCATCATGAAATTATCTGAAATCAAATGAATCTAAAAAAATCGCAATACTACGTTTGCTATTTTAAACAATGATTTAACCCCCCCCCCCCCCTCCTTGGAACCGAATCTTTTTTTAGTGAAGGCTTGCCAATAAGGACGAGATAAACCTTCGATTGATGCATATACCAGGTGCGCCAAAATAAACTGACCACTTTTGACAGGCCACGATAAATCGTATATTGGGCCGATTTTGAAGATTTACGAGTTAATCTTTAGCTAAGATCCTTAATTAGATGCTAGTATTTTTCTACAGGGTGTCCCAAAATAATTGTGCCCTTTTGTGTGGCTACTGTGGAGGAGCTTTAGATTCAATCATCTCGATTTTTTACACAGTTGCATACTGTGTGAGCCAGAAAAAAGTTCCCACGTTTGAAAATTCATAACACCAAGACTAATTCACAGATTTGAATAATTCAAATTCTAGTTAAAAGCCGAAAGATCAAAGTATTTTTGTGATTTTTCTCGCTGTCCTACCAGCACTATAAATATAGGTTAATTCAACTTTACAAAAATTTCATGGTTGCAAAATGACTGAAAAATGGCCTAAAACATCGATCAATGTATAAATGACTTCTCGCAGAAAATAATGAAGGAAATGCAACTTCTCATGGGTCAGAGATATCCTCTAGGCATTAATTGCCTTGGGATTGAAAATCTTTTGTATTTGTTTGAAAATCAATTTCTTATAACTCTTGAGGGAGGTGAAACGCCCATGGCCTATTGTTCGATTTGAATAGAGTCCTTACGATTTGATCAATATTTTAGGCCCTTTTTCCGTCATTTTGCAACAATGAAATTTTTGTAAAGTTGAATTTACCAATACCTCTAGTGCTGGTAGGACAGCGAGAAAAATCACAAAAATGCGTCGCTCTTTCGACTTTTAACTAGAATTTGAATGATTCAAATCCGTGAAGTAGTCTTGGTGTTATGAATTTTCAAAAGTGCGAACTTTTTTCTGGCTCACCCGGTAGGTCAGGCGTTAACTTGGAGTTTGAGACCTTGTTTGAGTTATTCTGACACGTGGTTGCTGATTTATGGCATAGAAAAGGCAAGATGCATGCATGCTGGTTCAAAAACAGCACTTCTGTTGTTCTCCAGCAATATCAAAATAAAGTAAGTCTTTAAAGAAGGACTCTGGCATCGTATTAGAATTTTCACAATATTTTTTAAAGATAGAAAGTGCTCTCTTATGAATAGAAAACACTGCCAATCCCTTAAAATAACTAGCAAAACTTCTAATACGATGCCAGAGTCCTTCCTTTGAAAACTCACTTGATTCTGACATTGCTGGAGTACAATAGAAGTGCTGTTTTTAAAGCAAACATTCATTTGGCCTTTTCCCTACCATAAATCAGCAACCACTCGTCAGAATGACTCATACAAGATCTCAAACCCTAGGTTGAAGCCAGACCTATGTAACTGTGCAAATACCAAGATAACTAAATCTACTGCTCCTCCACAGAAGCAACGCAAACGTCGCACAATTTTTTTTGGGACACCCCGTAAATCTTTTTAATCTTCTATTTATGGAGCTATAAGCAAGTTTCTTAAATTCTCCATTTTGAAAACACTGAAAATGACCCAAAAAACGTTGATCAAATTTTCTGAAGACTAAACATGAATGGACTAAAAGAGAACTTTTTTTGTGGTGATTTGAGGTTATCAAGTTCGAATCGAAAGTCAATGAGAAATCGTAAATCACGAATCTTGGGCAAGACATTTGCTCTCTTTTCAAGCCTCTAGTTCAAAAATGTGGAGTTTCAAACCATCCTCACAAATTTATTAATATAATTTTGAACAATGCTTGTTATCGCATAAAATGATACAAATCTACGAGAATTTTCAAAAGAAGTAGCAAAACAAGATTTGCGGATCTTCCAAACGTCAATACATTATTTAGGGGCATCCAGTAGAACGTAACCGTGTTTTCTGGTTTGTCTACCGGGTCTCCAAAACAGTTTCGACGTTGATGGAACACAAAGCAAAAAGATATGAACCTCACAATTCCTTTTCACTCTAGATACCGGGTGTCCCAGAAAAAATGCAACAGATTTGATCGAGGCTAGCGGTAAGAATTAAGATCCAATTACTTCAGAATGATTTTTAAAATAATCCTCGATGGCTAACTTGAAGATGAATACCTTATTGCTTGATGCTGGTCCATTGACAGTAGGAATATTGATCTTGAAAGTACAATTTTGCCTCTACTTCCAAACCAGAGCTTGTTGGTCTTGGCCTAAACGTCAAATGCGCTGTTTGGAGAATCTCTGGGATTACCGCGAAATACGAGCATAAAGCCTTGTGCTGAAGAAAATTTTTGAATAGAAATCCAAACCTTAACTTTATAACCAAATACATTAATTTGCCCTCAAGAGAAATCTTTCTTGATTCTACAACGTCTCAAGTAATTAGAATTGTATCTGTTAAACAGGTGAACTAGTTTGCTGAGTGACCGTGAAAAATAAATTAGCTTTGAAACCTTCATTGTTTGAATGCCATCCATCGTGTATATTCTGTCTCAGCATTATAACGGAACACAATCAAATATGCCCACGCGAAAAGTATCCATGAATAAGATCCTTGAAAATGCTCACTCTTGCGTGGCTTTTTTGCAGGTGCACTGTGATTGAAGAGACATTCCTTTGTGTATATATGCAATAACATGTTTGTCCATTTTTCATCTTTCGACTTTCCATTGAAATGTTTGCTCAAAGTATGGATTCTTGCTCGTAACTACTACGTTTTGCTTATGACTAAGGAGATTCCCCTAAACAGCACAATTGCAGTTCCGCCAAAATCCGGAAGCTCTGGTTTGGAAGTGGACGCAAAACTGGACTTGATATTAATATTCCCACCCTCAATGAACAATATCAACAAAAAAGGAATTTATCTTCAAGTCGACTATCGAAGCTTATTTCAAAGATTATTTTTGGGTTGATTCGATCTAAATTCTTGTCGCTATCCCTGATCAAATCTGTTGCATTTTTTCTGGGACACCCGATACATGCTGAACATTTTAACTTCAAGTTTGGCATATGGTAAGACGAAGTTAGTAACCTGAAAATGGAATTATGAGCTCTAACATTTCACGTTCATGTTCAGCCATAACCATTGAGATCTATATGGCATCCTGCTTCATGGTGGTGAAAGGGGACTCCTCCGATGACCAACACAAAAATTGAGTTGATGATGCATTCATTACCTTGACAAGGGGCAAGGTTTCTACTCACTGAGCATATTCAAAGTAAAGGCCAGTTTCCTGTCAATGGAATTTTCCGAGGGGCAGAAATTCTTCTTTATAAGAGAAAATGTCGCTTTGTAAGTGGATAGAGTTTAGGTTTGAATCATTTTTGATTGTGTGAAATCCCACCTGCTCAAAAAACTTCGAGGACTGTCTTGGGACGAAAAGTTTGCTGCTCTCATTGCCGCATTATGCCAACAGGAATTCCCAGTGGGACGTTTACTGTTCTACAGTTTCGCGGAGTTTCACGGAGTTTCACGGGGTTTCACGGTTTGTAACTAGAACATAGCAGCCCTGAAGAAGTTCTGCATGGCAGGACGAAATATTAGTATTTAATATAGATTCTTAATTTCGCACATATTTGCTGTTGTTTTTCGTCGCATTGCGGTGTTCCTGTCTTCACAAACTTATTCACGTATTATCACTGCAAGCATCCTCGGATCCGACGAGCGACATTGGTTTCGATTCATTTTGTTTCACGGTTTCCTTCCTTTAACTACAAGTAGTTTTCAATTACTTGTTCGACATGCCATGTTATGCAGCAGTTCATTTTCCGGCTTCGTGCAGCTCGGATTGAGTGGTAAAAATCACAAACTTAGTATGTTCCCCCGAGACCTACTGCATTCTGTTTTTCAGATCTTGATTTGTATATGCTCAATGAGCAGGACTTTTGCTCGAATTCAATGTAATGAACGAAAGTGTGAACCCTGTTTCGCGTTGCTTATCCGGAGATTCCCCCTTCACTGCGATGATGAAGGAAGGTGTAAAATCTCTCTGGTTTTGCCTTGAACACGAACATGAAATATTAGATCTCATAACTCCATTTTCAGATTACTAATTTCTTCATACGATATGCCACATTGCAGGTTGAAAGGTCTTGGTCTAGCCAGCAAAAAGAATGATTAGAAATTGTCAAATACAAAACCCTATTCTCTGCCTTCAATCAACGCCGTAACTTTTTTTGGGACATCTTGTAGGAATATTACAAATATGACATTTTTTCGTCACTAAGGGTTCTATCTAGACCTTTTCAGTTCCGGGGTGAGTAAAAAATGAGCGGGTAATATTTGAAAAACCTACAAGACCGATGATAAAAAACTCTGCTCACAAACTTAGAATTTAACTCAATGTTGAGAATTAATTTATAATTCACAATGCACTACCTTGATCTCAAATCAAGAAAATTAAAATCAGAAATTAAAATCAAACCAGAAAATTAGCTTCCATCGGCTTTGGCTAAAAGTATGTGAGTGACTATCTCGACCACCATCCAACTGGTAAAATGACACTTTTCTTAGCTAAGGCAATTAAAACGAAACATGCATTGTTGAAACCTAAATATGGTCTTCTATCAGATCCGGGTATCAGGAAGCCAAACTTTATATTGAAAAAGACCAATCATTGACCGTTTCTGGGCAAATCAAGAAATGGACTTTTGGCTTGACTGTTGAAAATTACGTTGAATAACCTGAGCCAAAAGGTGAGATCGCATAGGTTTATAAATAGCCTATATTGTATTTGGTAATTCAGCTAGCAGCGAAAGAAAGCAAGGCCAAAGAACACACGGCAGGGATTGGACGCTTCTTTGTCCTATTTTTAGACAATCGCTATATATCTCAGGTCATTCACTTCAAAGCCTCAGTATGATCGATTTGAAGCCTTAACAATGTGTTGCATTGCTTTTCCTGTATGCTTTTCAAACAGTTGATACGTTTTCCATGTTTTTCAATTAGCTGGTATATTACAGCAATAGACGATTACCCTAAAGATGGCGGCGAGGAGCATTTTACCAGGATACATTGCGTTCTTTAATCGAATTCCTATAGAAGCATTAAGGATTTGCAGTCAGAACGCAGTGCATCTTGGTAAGAACTTCCTCGCCGCAATCCTTAGCATGATCGTCTATTGGCTATTAACAATAAATCAAAGGAAAATGATAAATAAATGAATATACCTCTCTGAGTTCGTCCCATGATGCACTAGCAGCTGCTTCATCATGACTCTGTGTTTGTATTAGCATAGGGTCACTAGCTCCCGCCTTGAAAACTGGTTCCAGCTCTGGAAGAGAAGAGAATTCAAGTTTTGCTTCATTTCTACTACATTTTCCTTAACTTTACAATTTCTAAATCGATTTTAACAGTTGCAAGATAGGTTTTAAGACGCTTAGAAAATCGACAGTTTTGAATACACGCTAATTTGTTTGCAGAGACGCAAAAACACTGCAAACCTACAAACCCGGTTTGGAGGAAGGCTTTAGTTGTCGAAAATAAAATTTTATATTGTTGGCCTAGATTTAGAAAATAAATCATCAATAAATACATAGAACCATTAAAAATCATGTCAACAGTATGCAGATGGTGAGGTTAATTTCAAAACTATATCAAAGAAGAAAAATCAGGTTTGATCAGACAATGTGATGAAAGAGGGAAACTCTATGAGGAGATATGCATATGTGTCTGGAAAAATGATTTTTGAAAAGCGTCCCAGAAAAGTACTTCTGTTTGCAAAATCGCCAAAATTTTATTGTATTAGGTAGATCCTCAAAAATTCTTTTTCTTACAAGTAGATGAAAAAATTATTTTTGCAGGCAAAGTTGATCGTTTGATTTATTGTTCGATTAATTGAATCAAGCTCTTTTTTTGAAAACTTGGATTGAAAACTTTTTAATTAACACTCTTTGAACCATTAGAGCGACAGGAGTACTCAAGCGAGATCTGGTATCCCAACAGCCTAAACTTGAGAAAAATTCACTAAAATTTGAGCACGTTTGGTAATTGATCTCTATTCATCCATTTATGAGACGGACAAAAAGAATCAAAAAGACAGAAAAAAGCTAGAATTGCTTTGGAATTTTTATGAGCTACCCATACTGGAAAGATTCTCCGAAATTACAAGAGATGATTATCAAATCAAATTTCGTCTCTTTTCAAGTTTCAACTTGGTTGCCCATATGTCCAGAATGGTTAAATAAATAATTATATATCCAGCGCTCAAACTTTCATATAATTTATAAGTAGCATCGACTATCTCTAAGAAAAGTCTGCATGCATGAAAAAACACCAAACTTTGATTGAGACCAATCTTCATGGAAACTATTTTAAGGACCAATAATTTTCAAGACGTAGCTTCTTTTTGACTAGTTGAAATTAGAAAGTATGAATCCATTCAGGACTGCCATATCTTGAAGGATATTGTATATCAACGCAGCTATTTCTAAAACAAGAAAGGGTATTGGCTTGCTGAAATATCTTTCTAAATATCTCCACAGGCAAACTCTAAGCGAATTATACAAGCTGTATGTGCGACCCCATCTAGATTACGGAGATGTTATTTACCGAAAATATCTGAATTCAGTCAAGATATGACCTTGTCAAATCTAATGGGAAAGTTAGAGTCTGTCCAGCATTCTGCTGCTCTGGCTGTAACAGGAGCTTGGAGGGGAACATCGCGGGAAAAACTTTATGCAGAGCTTGGCTGGGAATCATTAAATTTCCGAAGATGGAGCAGGCGTCTAAATTTGTTCTTTAAGATTGTAAATAATTTGACCCCTTTGTATTCAAAGGAACCAATTCCACTTCTCCACCGGTCCAACTATTCTCTTCGTAACCAGGATGTTATTGGGCGAATAGGGGCAAGAACAGAAAACTTCCAATCTAGCTTTTATCCGCACTGCTTAGCTGAATGGAATGAACTTGATCCGGAACTGAGACATGTACCATCTGTCGCCGTCTTTAAGAAGAGGCTTCCCTCGATAATTCGTCCCCCTGCAAAATCTGTCTTTGGGATTTACGACCCAGTAGGTTTATCCTATCTTACTCAAATCAGAGTTGGTCTAAGCAAATTAAACCTCCACAAATTCTTACATAATTTTAGGGATACTGTAAATCCAATGTGCCCAACGAATGACGGCATTGAGGATGTGGAGCACTTTTTGTTGCTCTGCCCTTCATTTGAAAAGCAACGACGAGATTTTCTCGCTGGAGTTTCGGAATTATTACGATCATTTGTCCAAATCGACACCCTTCCAAACAACGTTCTAATAGAATGCTTGCTGTATGGTGATAAAAACCTTACTGATGACGTCAATAGAAGTATACTCGAGCTGACTCTTGAATTCATCCACCGAACAGGTCGGTTTGATTAAGATAAACTCAACTCCTAACTTATGCGATGCGCCACAAAGCCATAGACAAAATCGGCTAGGGTTTGTTTACGAACATTTCGATTCATGTGATCAGTCTCTTGTTAAATCAACTTTTGATTTCTCCAACATATTCCGTGTCATGAAAAGTTGTGCCATGAGTACAACAGTTGAATAATACTAAAAATTTTCCAAGAGTTTGGTCACATGACTCGGGATGGGTGAAGCAAACCTTGGACGATTAGGTCAATTAACTCCCCTCTTAGTTAGACGTTCTTTCTTTTTTGTAGTAGTTACGTGTAGTTTATGTGCTATCTTTGTCTTTCAATGTCGTCACGTCTAGTGCTATGTTCGTGTTTTTAGTTTTATGTTGCCATTTGGTAGACGTTAATTTTCGCTCCAAATGGTATTGTTTTAGTAGTAGGGTAAAGTATTTTGTAGGTAGTGTTATTAGGTAATATGTATTGTAAGTTTTTAGCTTGATATAAATATAAAAAAAAGGATATTGTAACAAAGAAACAAATTTTTGGACTGTACTAAGCTTCTAATTTTGTCATAAACTTCAGAAAGGGTTGCAGACTGTGAGAAATCAGAGATTGCAACTTTGCAAAAAAGTGCTCTAGGGCAACAATTACAATGTTGCTTAGAAAGCATGGTTAAAAACAATGTTTCTCGAGTTCGAAAAACTTTGAAGATAATTGCATCATCGGCAAAGTAGCCTGCGTGCAGACTTCACGTTCCACTGCGAATTAGAGCCAAGACGTCCCCTTCGCACTGGAAAGTAAAGTCTGCACCCAGGCTATCGGTGTAGAGGATCTGAAAAACTTCTAAACAATATTCTTAATAGTCGAACTTTCTTTCATTTTGAAACATGGAAAATTTTGGGAGACAACTGGTAGTTATTTACTTGCTGTTGTTGAAACAAAATTGCCTAAAAATTGTATTTAAAACAATGATTTGATAATCTCCTTTCCCCAACAGCAAAATAACAGCAGTCTCTAAAATCAGCTTAGCATTTGACACAAATGCATATAGAGAAGTCTTGATAAATCACGATTACATGTTGGTGGATCTTCTAAAACATTCAGATTTTTAGTTACTGTGTAGTTTTAATTGATCAAACCTCCATTGTGATCTAAGCATTTTCAACTAGAGACCAAAGCATACTTTAAATTCGTTTTTTTAAGAAATTAAGACTGAAAGTCCCTTGTAATGATTTTCACAAGCCTAAAAAATTAAATCTGGGTTTAAATGATTTGAGGACTAAAAGAGCACCCACCTGGTGAATTAGCGATGTGACTGCTTCCCATTCTTTGCACCAAGTCTGCTTGTAAATTACCGAATGAACTAATTGCCTCAACAGCTTGTTTCTTTATCGGTGCTATTTTCATCTCAAATGCAGAGATTTCCTCATTCCTGACTTGAAGCCTTGTGTTTTCAAGTTCCCTCATATTTGCTTTCAGTTGCTGTGAAAAGACAGGATGACCGAGTTTGAAGCTTGTAGAGAAATTTGTGGATTTGAGACAAAGAAAATACACAAAACGTAAATACAGACTTCAAGAAGCAAACGAGTTCAATTAAGGTAGAATTAAACGAGTTCAATTAAAGCGAGCGTGTGGCCGAGTGGTTATTATTATTATTATTATTATTATTATTATTATTATTATCATTATCATTATTATTATTATTATTATTATTATCATTATTATTATTATTATTATTATTATTATTATTATTATTATTATTATTATTATTATCATTATTATTATTATCGATTTATTTAAAGTAGGCATATAAACATAGCTACAGAAATAAAAGCTAATTCAAGCCTACTACAAAGTAAAATTGTTTAAAATAAAAAAAATAAATATATATCTAATATAAGGAATAATTAAGTATAAATACATATCTACAGATTTTTACAAAGTTTTTTACAGTATTTTTTTTTGGTATGCACAGTGCAACGCATTTATCCTTTCAAAAACCCAACCTGCGCCACGAAAGGTCTACACAGTCTACAGTTGCATTCCTCTCCCTTCCAGGATTTTATTCTCCTTTTAAAGCTGGAGAGGGTATCTGATTGTTTTACGTCATTGGGAAGTGCCTGCCACAATCTGCTCCCAAGAAACGATCTCGTCTCTAAGCCATAGCACGTAGTGCGCGCTTGTGGCAGTAGTAGATTATGGCAGCTTCTTAACCCATAAGTACTGTGTTTTTCAACAAAGATCTCCCTCATGAAAGTAGGATTGAGCTCCCATTTTGTCTTATAAATTTCAGTCATCAACAACTGTAAATTCTTGATGTGGATTGGGACCGCATTGTCTCTGAGTAACATTGTGTCAAAATCTGATCTCATATCTTTGTAAGTTATCCGCAATGCCCGTTCGTGAATACGATTAACTTTGTTATTAAGTGTTCTATCGCAGAACATCCAAACAAGAGGACAGTAGTTGAACTGGGACAAGATAAATGCCTTTATTATTCTCTTTAGTTTTTCAGTATCAAGAAAGTGAGAGATTCTCGAGAGAGCATGTAGCTTTTGCCCAGCCTTTTTGCAAATGGACCTAATGGTTAATCTAATGGTTAAGGCGTCTGACTCGTAAGCCAAAGGTCAGAACGGCCGTAGGTTCAAATCCCATGCTGGACAGTTTGGTCGCTGTCCATAACTCTAGCCCGGGTCAACCAGAGCCATGTGAGGGAAATCTGGTAGCTGCGGCGGGTAGCTGCGGCGGACTGATGGTAAAACATCCGTGGCCCCTGCTGGAAATAAGTCTCTCAGACTTTCGCAGGCTAGCCACGTTAAACATATATACCTACCTACCTACCTACCTAGAGCTTAAAACCCCAAATCATTCCAAAGACTGCCTTTCCTTAAAGTTCCTTTAATTGATATTCCCTGTAGCCTACCGGGTGAGCCAGAAAAAAGTTCCCACATTTAAAAATTCATAGCACGAAGAGCACTTCACAGATTTGAATGATTCAAATTTCAGTTAAAAGCTGAAAGATCGAAGTATTTTTGTGATTTTTCTCGCTGTCTTCCCAGCACTAGAAGTATCGGTTAATCTAACTTGATAAAAATTTAATGGTTGCAAAATGACTGAAAAAGGGCCTAAAACATCGATCAAATTGTAAGGACTCTCCTTGCACAGAACAATACGCAGTTGAAATTTCACCTCTCTCAAGAGCTATACGACATCAGTTTTCAAACAGATACTAAAGAGTTTCAGTCCCATGGCAATAAATGTGTAATGGCTATCTCTAACCGATGAACTGAACAATTGCATTTTCTTTATTGATCTGTGTGAGGAGTCCATTACGATCTGATCAATGATTTAGGCCAATTTTCAGTCATTTTGCAACAATGAAATTTTCGTAAAGTCGGAATTTACCTATATTTCTAGTGCTCTTGAGACAGCGAGAAAAATCGCAAAAATACTTCGATCTTTCGGCTTTCATCTAGAATTTGAATCATTCAAATCTGTGAAGCACTCATGGTGCTATGGATTTTCAAAAATGGGAACTTTTTCTGGCTAACCCGGTAGTTTGCGCTCTAATGCAAGATAGATAAAAAGAATCCTTTAAAAATTGTCTAAAGTTCTCTTCACGTATTCGCAAACGTTCTTATGCCAATGGTACATCTTTTGAAAAATAACAAAAAACTTCCAGCTAACAGCAGCATTTAAATTGGAAAACGCACTTTTGCAACAAATTGAAGAATGAGAGAGAAGACAATGATCATGTTATTTTCATTTATTTGACTTATCCATATATTATTGTTTTAATTTAGCGACATATTCAATAGCTATTGTGGCGTAAGGCAAACATTATGAGATGAGACTCAAAAACCATGTCAAAGATTGTCCGAGAGAAGTTTCGAATCAACCATGATTCAGAACAACCAACATTTCCGAACATTTCCATGAAAACCGTTGGTCAAAATTATCATGCATCAAGGAATGAAATAATTTTATGAATGATTGATGGTATTAACAGGCATCTCTGAATCTGCTGCAAGAGGTGCAAATATAGTTTTGGCGTTTGTACAGTGCATTATCGGCAAATATCATTCTTTGGTATTAAGAGCCTGTTCATGTGGAGAAAGTTTCCTCGGCATTTTCCCATTTTTTTACCGTGAAAATCGCTCAGCCGAGATCTAGCCTGCGTGCAGACTCTACTGATGTGTTTTCAGAGAGGTTCTCCTCTACAGGAGGAGAACCTGTCTGAAAAGGGATCAGTAGAGTTTGCACGCAGGCTACCGAGATCCCATCTCATATAGCATTCCCACATAAATATCACAAGCGTTCATATGAGAAAACATTTTCCCGGTTGGCTGCGATCTCGCTTGAACTCTACCGAGATCCCGCCTAGCCGAGGGAATATTTTCTCATAAGAACACATTTTTCCGGCTAGGCGGGTAAATCTCTATTGTTTATGGTTAATCCTTTGGCGCCAGAGACAAAGCGCTATTGTTCTTTAGCCTGGCTTGCCAGGCAAACTTCTCTCATATGAAAGGTCAAGAAATATTACCTCGGCTGAGTGATTTTCTCGGTGAAACGGAAAATGCGGAGGAAACTTTCTCCATATGAGCCGGCCCTCAGGCTACCTCAAATTGTACTCGGACCTTATGTTCCAAGCGGTTTTGCTTGGTAGCTTTTTCTCCAAATGCACGCGAAGGGACCAACAATTCGAACAATTTATCCATTATCCACATTGAAAATGGCAATATACAGAATAATCTGCCAGATCACCCCCCCCCCTCCTCCCATCAAAAGTCTTAGCTTTCACAGTATATTACTAAAAGTTTGTTTCCTCGAATCTTTCATTCTAACTTGGTCATTAAAATTTCACAACAAGCACATAAAATTTGCAAGACAAAACACGCCTTCTCAAAGAAATGTTCATTACAAAAATTAAGCTAGTTCCCAAAGTTTTACAAAAAACAAAGGGTATGATTTGTATAATTAGTAGCTTAAGAATCATACCTACGTCGTTCTGCTTTGTTTTATCAAAAATCCGAAAGTTTTTCCACATTAAAATTCATAAAGCTGGAGTGAATTCAGAAGTAAACATGATCCTAACGTAATCAAAACAAAAGTCACAACATAAGCACTATTTGACTCATTAGCTTTATCTAAATAACGTTTATTTTCATCACTGCAATCCTTTCAATACCGTTGCTCTTTCGTGATATGTAAACAGGCATGCTTTACGAAATGAATTTTATGTGAGGTTCTTTTATTTGGCACATTGCAGAGCCTTGAATAGAAATTGCGAGCTGCAACTGTCAGAGCTCCTGGAACTCTTCATGGTATTGAGCTGAAAGTCTGAGATGTTGAAAAAAGCAAGCAGCATCTGCGAAATTTGATTTGCTTACAAATAGAATCCTTATTCTTAAAACTGCATTAAACGAAAATCGGTAGTGTGACTCGATCTGAATCATCTAACAATGCCACAAGATGTCATAAAAACTTCGTATGAACCATCCCCTTTCAGCAATATTGGAATTCTTGCCGAGGAACCATAGCTTTACAATTTGTATTTATGACTAAAGTCTCCCATGATGGTTTTACAGTTGGTCTTCAATATTTAAATTTCTCATGATCCTGCAATTCTTTTGTAAAATTCACGACAAGGTTAGCAGCTCAAGGCGGACGATGAATTAATGAGATCTGCAAATTGAGCTAAATATTAAACAATAATTTTTCCCATAGCTAAACAATTGCCTGCTAAGATTTGTTTGCTCCTTGCCAAAAAAGAAATGTGCTGATTGGCCTTGCTTTCAAATGCTCTTTGAAATGTCGGTTCTTCGGTCTGACACCTCGTGTTTAATACCTAACCCTCTTGTTTAATACCTAAGGTTGACACTCAGTTTGAGTAAATCTGATCTGGGGGCCGATCTGTAGTTGCTGATTTATAAAGCAAAAAAGTCAAATTTATTGCATGCCTCAAAACCAGAGGATTCATTATTCTCCGTTATTTTAAAATCGCAGAAGTTGATTAAAGGAATTGAGTCCATATAAATAGTTGAGCGTTAACGCTGTCCTCAATTTTTGCTGACAAACCGCTGACGTCCCTTTGTTGTCGTACAATAGTGCAAAAGTCATTAGTAGTGGAGACCAAAGACTTCTTAATCCTTGCATTATCCTAAGGAGTTTCTTTGGTTTAAATTCAATAGGGATTAAATGACAACTTTTGTTTCATGATTGAAAAGAAGTTGATATTGGTCATGAGAGCGCTACTTATATGGACTCAATGCCTTTAACAAAATACTTTCCTAGCCAGGTTTTCAGATTTTTATAAGTGAAACAGATAGTCATGAATTGAATTCTGTGATAACCAAGAATATTGAACGTATCTAGGGTTGATAGAGACGGTGATGTGCAACACATGTGCTGCAGGTCATGACATGTGTCTACCACATATTTTGCTTCTCAAAGGGATAAAATCGTTTTAAACCAACAACATTGCCTTTAGCAGGCTGCCTGGTTAATATTCTTGATTCATGTGGTCATTCATTACTCCCAAATGCGTTTCCTGACATAACTATAAAGTTTACGTCAATTTGATGCGAAAATTCAAGTTATAAGGTTAAGTGCGGGGATGAAATCGTTTAGTTTTGAAACAACCAATGATTTTGACCTTCTTTCTCAATAAATCAACAACCACTTGTCAGGTTTACTCTGACTCGGTGCCAAACTCTAAGTTGAGATCTCGTCTCTTCATAAACTTGAAAAACGGGAAAGTTGGATTTATGGCTCCTCCACAGTAGCAATTTAAACGACGTACATGTTTTTGGGAGACCCCATACCTTGGAACAAAATGAAATTCCATGCTCCCTGTGGCATCGCTGGGTAGTTGTGTGTGATTTTGCGTAAATTGAAGATTAGCTATGTTGTAAATGATATGAGCATATAAGAAAATTAAATGAAAACTTAATTGATGAGAGAAAATGACTAGCAAACTTTGCTTGACAGAACTCCTCAAAGCATCAATCAAAGTTAAAGAAAGTCATGTTATATACAGTCCTTTTCAAATCCCGCTGGATTGCTGTGAAGTAAACGAGAAACAAAGCAAACCATAGCCCCATTGCTACTTTCCACTACAAATGCTGTTGAGAAGCCTCTGGTTCCGCGTCTGGTTTCAGCTTTCATACAAACTTGGACTTCAATAGCCTGATAACCAGCCAACTAAATGAAATTAGGTCCGGTTAACAGGCTAGGACTTAAAAGGCTCGTAGCTCCGCGAATGTCCAGCTAATCTGCAAGATTTTGGTGTCTGAAGTTAATCTAAGATCTTACGAACAGGGTTATTTTGCCAAGTACCTCTTTCAACATATCCTCGATTTCTATTTTTAATAGAAAAAACGTGGAAAAAATGTTTACCACACCCTGTATTTGTTCTTTTGATAATTAGCATAAATGTGAAATGATAAAATTAAACTTCAGATAGAGACTGAAATTGATATGAAAAAGGAGTATTGAAAACAGTAAACCTGCCGAGTTAAGTTGCGCTACTTTTGTTTAAAGATGATGCCTTTAATCATGCGTTTTTGGCCACTTTCTAATTGTCCTAAAAAACTAAGCTTTTCGATCTTTCGAGTTCACCACAAGGTCACTATTTTGAAAATTACCAAAAAATACAAAAATGACTTCTATATTATTCTGTATAATGATATAAAAATATCAAAACATATCTTTACGTTCTACTATGCTTTACCTATTACTTTACAACACTACAGGGATGATACCATGGGGAGTGAGAGACAATGACTACCCCGTGGCCAAAATATATGAAAACAAGCAACGTTAATTTACACACAACTACACTACGAACGATTAAAAACTAATTATACTAGATTCTGTCTAACATTAGATGTTAGGTCAGGGTTGTTATGAAATCAGAATGTCACGAGTGCAACTCTGTATATTTTTGTAGAGAAAATATACCTGTTAGTTAATCCAAACAGAATTTACAAAGAATGAGAGCATTTACGCTTAAGGACTTGGTGGCCACTTTGTACACAACTGAAGTTTCAAAAGACGTCATATGGACCAGTTTTGTGAATGAAACGTACAGTCAATTCTAGTCTATTTCTGTTCAATTCATAAGAAAGGTCTTGTTCACCATATAATAAAGCTGCATCGAAGCATTACCTAAATGATAAGTGCTTTGTCAAAATGGTCGTAATAATTCAACAATTCCAGCGAGAAGATCTCGACGTTGAACATCATCAGAAGCGGCAGAGCAACATAAAGCGCTCCGTGTATCCTCAACCCCATCGTGTGTTGGGCACATGTGGTTTTATGATGTCCCTAAAATTATGCTTGAATTTTTGGAAACTTAACTTGCTGAGCCCGACCCTAAGTTGAGAAAGATAGGATGGTCCATTTGGATCGTGAATTCCAAAGAAAATTTTGCAGCTAATATAAACATCAATTTCGATGGTTATAGCGTAAGTAAACTGCGAAAATGATTCGTCGCACAGGGGGGGGGGCATTTTTGAGCCATCCAATATATATATATATACTATTCTCCCTCTGATCACAGTGTCTGAAAATTTGCAGTAAAGCTGTGTCAAAATATCCATTGACCATTTTCATCTTGTTGTAGATTTCAACATACCTGAACTGTTCTTGAAGCATTTATCTGCTCAATGTTGAGATCTTTCCAGCATTCCGTGTGTAAATGCTACAAAAAAAGAGAGACACATTCAAGTAAAACAGGAAGTAACATACAGAGTCAGAGTGCACGAATTCCATCCACGTTTCTTCTGCAGATAACCAGATCATCAAGGTTCCAATTGCTCAAACACTAGCATTTGAAACTAGACTTCTTACATAGTCGTACTTATCGTTACTGATAGATCTGCCAAAAGCTACTCATAATCATACACACACACAAATCTGACTAAATTTGCAAAATGATAAATGGCCTCAATAAAAACCCTGACAACAAAACAGCCTGAAACTCATACTTTCCATGCTGGCAGATAGGAAAACATCAAAACAAACTGTGATAAGAAGGCGACTATTTCTTTAGCCATTTTTAGCCAATAAAAAAGTGGAAGTCTTTCACCGCTTTTCGTTTAAATACTTCACAGTACATTTCGTCAAGCGCACAAACTTTTCTACTCGCCAAGTAGAAAAATTACAAATCAATCACTTGATTTTATCATATTGTCGCAAAAATTACCAAACAGTGAATCAAATAGAATCAAATTTCAGAACCTGAAAGCATTGACTTAAAATCGGATACCATTTCTATAACGATTTGTATCTTGGAAGTGGTTATATCATTCACATCACTCAATTTCGAAAAAATAATACAAAACGCTGGAGAGGTTTAAGTTCTTGTTCAATTAAAGTTCATTGCATCGAAGAAGGTCATTAAATGGAGTCAATCTAAGAACTAGCTATTTTATTTTGGCTGAAATATTGTCTGCCAGTATCAGTAGATCTCTATTTCCTGCAAGCTATGTCGCTGATAAACCACAAACATTGCCTCATTAGAAGCACTAGACTTTCATCTTTGCATTGTGAAAATATCATGCCTTGAAATGCTTCAAATAGTATTTAGTATTCTGGTAAGCTATTATTCAATAATGTAGTAAATATTTTGCTTCTAAAAAGAACTCTGTAAACCCTCAGACTATAATTTCTTTCCTCTTGGTATAGTTGTTAGCATTTTGTTGATTACTCACTTAACATCAAATCAAAATTTATTAAAGGACACGGATGTTAACTGAGAATCATGGCCTAATTCTTCATTCTGAATGCCCATTGGAACATTCACTCAGGCTATGTGGTATTTGAGATAGGACACCTGATAACAAGAAGGTGCCTAGCATCAAGTAAAACTGACCACGGCAATATAACATTCAAGCATACAAAAAGGCTTCCTTTCTTTCATCACCAAGGTGTCTTTCATAACAAGCTTTTAACTGCTTTGAAGTTCTCTCCATAATCAATTTCATTGGAGTAGCCGATGCAAAGATATTCAAAGATAAATAAGAAAAGTTTGAATGATTTACAAATTTTGTGGTTCTATGAAAGTGTGACTGATTGCTGCAACAAGGCAACGTTAAATTCAAGATAGTGTCTATTAATGGTCAATATTCTTCCAACTTAATAGTAGCCCTGTCCATTTCTGAAGTAAATAGACTCAAAATAGATTGCCCATACGACTGGATATCATCCATCAATCTATTTGAAAGAGTGTCTTTTTAAACAGGTCTGTTCATGTGCAGCTGGTCTTAAGTCATTGGTCCCTACGGCAAACTTTGTGAATCATCTGTAATATCTTTAAATCTATCCTAGATTTCAATCACATTCCAATGATGTCTCTTAAACCCTCCTTCTTGACCTTCAAAGAATCAAAATTTGCACTTAAACCTCCTTTTCAAATCTGATAAACTTGTCTGCTGTCTAACATTATCAACACATTTCAAGATTCATCATCAGATCAAATATAACTCACAGCTTCTTATGGATGGTAAAGATATTAGCCTAAAGGGAAGCTCTATATTTACATATCTATGCTTAGAACTGTGAAGGTAGAACAAAACAAAAGTCATAAAGGAATCCTTCCATCAGAATTGTTCCTATTCATTTGTGTTACCTGGAACTTTTCACATGGTGAAAGCTCTTTGGAACTTCTGAACAGTAAGTCATCATAGGGCCTTTGGAATGAAGATGGACACTTCATAGAAATATAAAGTGGCATCTAAGGTGTTCCAAAGCATGACACTGCTTTGGAACACCTTACAAGAGATTCTTCATTTACTCAGTCACATAGCAATATATCAAAACTATATAATGACACTGTCATACTTTCAGGTGAATAAACAAACATTGGTCATCAAGTAATCCTCTTATCAGTGAACATACTCTAGTTCTGATTCTCTTCAAATTTTGTGATTCTGGGAATCAACTGTATTGAGAAAACTTACCCTTTCAATGTTGATCTGATGTCTTTTTAGTCTCTCTAAATCAGTAGGTATTGCCACCTGTATAAATTTTCTTAGTGTTGGTTCTAATCTTTGAAGTGGAAGTTTTGACACTGGCGCTGGGGTATCTTCTTTCTTCAACCCTGAAAAATCACATTAGAACTTAATTCTATATGAAATGAAACTTAGAAGTTTTGACAATAACTTACCATGATTATTGGTTTTGTGTGTTTGCTTGCTTGCTTTTTTTTACTTAGAATCCAAAGTACTAGCTTCTCAGGAGCAGCAAGAAGCTAGGCTTATCAACCAATGTCCTTGTGATTCCCAAGACAGAAAAACTTGCAGAGCATGCAAAATACCTTGCACATGCTTGACTCTCCCAGTTCTTAACTTTGCTATGCATGCACAGATACAACGGAATCTCGCACACAAATCATACTTGGGCCATCTCAACTTGCACATGCCAATTCAAAATTCTAACTCTGGGTCCTCCCATTATGATGTAACCCCCTCCCATGATAATTTTAGCAAGGAATGGACAATTTTGTGACACTAGTTGGTGGAAGCCATTCTTGTAACTCTAGGTAGCCGATTTGCAAATGCAGGAACTCAAACAATCAACCATCAGAACCTCAGTCAACAACCTCACAACCACTGCACTAATGAGTCATCCCTGCCACTCAACAATGTTTCTATGTAATGATTTGCCACAAACTTGAATATTCACAGCGGTTAAGAAAGAAATAAATAGAATATTTACGATACAATTTACAAAACAAATTTGATAATTGCAAGTTAAAAAGAACACCTTAATTATGGTGGCAGGGATAACATTGCCCTTACGAAAATACAGGCCCTGGCATCAGCCTAAACAAGCCTTGCAACCATAGCCACATTTCACACAGGCATGAGCCTAACGTTTGAATTGAAAAGGCAGCCTTGCAGCAGACCATACATATGGACCTAAAAACGGGCCATACATTTAGCCTGACATTTGATAGGTCTTATTATGGGCCAATCGGGGCCTGCATTATTTTAGGATCCTGCATGGCCAAAATAAAGCCAAAAGCTTGCAGCAGCCTGGAAACAGTTCAATCACTTCCAGTTTGAGAATCTGTCCAAGACCAAAACTTGGCAGCTCGGAAAACTTTGAAAAGATTTTTCCAATCTTTTCTTATCGCACTATTTGCACACCAATTTTGATAACGTGGACAAAGTTTTCAAAGTAAGAAATAACAAACCTTTTCAAGCAGAAATTGAAAACAATTTCAAGCTTCCCAAGTTTTCCATGCTATCGAGCTGAGCCCTGGCCTGGCCTTGAGAAACCTTGCTGTCAATAGCATTACCCATATTTTGATCATTATTTCCATCTTGGGTGATGCTCATAAAGAACGATGCATAAACGTGTGGATGACGAATCATTTATAAACTAAAAATGTTGCACATATTAACCCCTATGACAAACAAACTGTTTGTTGCAAGGAAGGAGATAGAAGTAAGGAAAATAAATCTTGTCATTTCTTTGACATTTCTTTTGAACACTGAGGTATGCAAGTATGATGTGAGAATTTAATTTTTCAAAGAACTGCAGGTCGCAAGCATTGGGTTTGCAATCATGAGACACAATGAGGTCAGGGATCTCATGGCATCAATACTAGGTGAAAATGATGTAGAAATAGAACCAATGTTGCAACCTTTGACGGGTGAGCAGATGAGACTAAGAACTGTGATTACAGGAGATGAAGCCAGACTCTATGTTAAAGCTACGGGGTTCTGGAGGAGGAATCAGGTGGCATTCTTTGATAAAAACGTGAATCACATTACTTTAGGGGCAGAAAGTTTCATGATTTTCGCGTTTTTTGGCATTTTTCGCGAAAGTTTCTGCCAAGGCATTATCTAATTCAAAATTCGCAAAAGTTTTTGCTCGCAAAATTACACAAATTCTCGACTCACGAAAGTTTTTTCTGTCAAATTTTTTTTCGTTTCTTCAATTTTCTGCATTGCTGTTCCTTAATCACCCAAATCTTTAGTCTCTTGGGCCATAAAACCTTGTAAATCGTCACTGTGACTGTTAAGGCGCAACAGAGGTTAGGGTTTTGTCAATACTGGAATGAAATACTTGTTGCTTAAAGTATTTCCCCTCATTTTTCTTCAGTTGCGAAAGTTTTTCATGCGAAAATGCACTTTTTCCTCGATTGCGAAAGTTCTTGTAGTGAAATTTGTGGATGAAAAGTCATTCGCAAAAGTTTATGCCCTCAATTTTGCGAATTTTTCTCTCGCGAAACTTTCTGCCGGCGAAAGTTTCTGCCCCTAAAGTAACGCTGCCTCATATTCCAACTCAACGAAGGAACAGACCCTTAAAAACAAGAAAATCGCAAAAAGAGAAGCTACCATCAAAGAGTTATGGAGGTGGAAGGAGGGTTGTTTATCCCACTGATTTTTGGTATAAACGCATGTTCAATATATAATTGTTTGGGTGGCATTAAAAGGCAAATTCACCTTATTGTCCCCTCACAGGTCGAATATAACGTGAAATATGAAAATAAGATTAATATGAAAAAAAAGAAAAAAAAGAAAACTGTCCTTTAACCTACTCTTGAATAAAAATTTGCCAGATTAAAATCGTCCGGATAGTGTCCGTAATCGTTCTGTTGCTTCTTGTGCCTCACACACAGATCAGTACAGCTCTTATTTTAGCAAATGACAAGGGTGTTCTTATCCAGTTTATCACCTTGGAATACTTGCCATCTCTTTACTTGCCCATACTTCCTTTTTATTGATTAAATATTGTATATATCATATTATGTCTCATTCAATTCCTGCCCTGACCATCCCCCGCAGGCATCCTGGGGGTCAACAAACTTTGTGTGCACAAATGCCCAGGGGCTGGGAAAATTTTCTGATGAATGCCCAGGGGCCGGGAAAAAGTTACTGGTCAAATGCCCAAGGGCAGGGAAGTTTCAACCTTGCCATTGAAACATAAGTTATAGTCAGCGATGCTGTTAATTGTTTTAATATTTGGTATTCTGGAGGAACACAAAGGAATTCAGATACTTTTAACACTTTCTAAAATATTGCTGATTGTAATGACGCAATAGAAGATCCACACTCAGAAATATAATGCAATCTGAATTTGTCAACAATATGTTTCAGACAAATATAACTGACAGGGTATAAACAACTGGAACAGAACTGTAACAAACAACAAAATTTCCAAAAGAAGAAAACTGAACTTCTTGTTCAATACGACAGGGTAGAAACTGTGTAAAATGATGTCATCGAGCAATCTGAGATAAGGAAGTGTTTGGATAGATAAGCTTTTTGAAATGATAAATCAAGAGTTTAAGGCCCATGGAACAAAATATCAAGTGTTGCCTAATTTCCGGATCTGTTGCAGGAAGCTGGGGAGGCTCAAAGTTACGAGTTTTTGCACATGCGTGCGCAGTTTCAGCTCTGTCGTTCAATACTACTAGGTAATTCTAAATAATGTTCTTGCAACTGCAAGGCTTTTCCTCAATGTCTAGAAGACGATGTGCAGTTGCATTCAAAATACTACCCTAGACGCAAACTGCAGTATGGGATATCGCTCAACAAACATTAATGGCTCCTAGATCTGCGAAAGAATAGCCTTGTCCTTCCCTATTTTGCATGTATTTCCTGCGAAGACAAGATGTGCCTTTGTTTTAGATAATTGCAGCAAATTCTTGTATACAGGGATTCTTGAACTACAGACACAACTATAGTATTGAACCTTTGACAACCACCTGAAGCAAGTTTCATGCTCCTAGTACATACAGTACACATTTTAAATATCCCAGGGGTTATGAAATGCCTCAGGGCCGGGAAAAAATTGACTGTCAAATTCCCGGGGGCCTGGAATTTTTCTGTCCAAATACCTGGGGGTGTCCTGAGGGGATGGTCAGGGTAGGAATTGAACGAGACATTACAGTATATTGTCCCATGCATGCAATCCTTATTAAGTGATTGCAAGACTTTCCTAATGTTCCTGTGCAATCTTTACTGACATCAGGCTGTCATGGGCAGGTATGAGATGATGTGATGACTGATTCATATCACCGTTTATTCAGAATAAAAGTAGGCTGTCAGGCCAGTCTGCAAAGCATGGCAGTTCTTGACAAGATCTTGTGTGTGCAAAGGCAAAAAAATATGTGTGCATGTGTGCAAGTGCATAGAAATGGTATGCAATGTGTGCACACTTCTCGGTTTCAGACAAGTGTGTGCACACCTTTCAGTTTTGAAGCTTCAATAAAAAGAATTCAAAGAGAACTTTGATGATGATCAGATCATAGAATGGGGACTTTTCTTTTGAAAGATTATTATTTTTAAAAATTTTACGGGAGATGCTATAAATTTAAATAACTGCTGCAAAGCGTTCAACAATTCCAATGCAGCACTAGGCTAAAATGTGATCGGTAGACATGTTCTAAGCCAAAGTAAAGAGCTTATCCACAAAAATTTTCCTGGGGGCTTCGCCCCCAGACCCCCTCAATGTATGTTGGACTTTGAAGTTTCTACTGAAACCGATGTCCTCTTACACAAACTGCACATACCCCATATTTCTGAATCTTAGAGTACACGGTATTACAATTCCATTACCAAGTGGCGCATGTTAGGTTGGTCAAAGAAATTTTTGGGGATCCAAAGGTTGGACGCTCGGTCCCCGGTTGGGCGTTATTTTCTAATCAAGGTACCCTACTCGTGTTATTTAACAGACTCATTTATATTAATGTCAATCCATAAAAGGGGCGTTGGTCGCATTTACAGCCAAAGTAGAGGGCGTGGTCCAAGAAAAATTTTCTGGGGCTCCGCCCCAGCCCCCAACTTTTCCTGTTTCGCCCCTCCAATAAAGAATCCTGGCGGCGCCACTGCCAACCTCCTTGTCCGAACAGGCCATTTTGCAGATTAAGATTGGCTGTTGCGAAAATAAAGATAAGACTGTGTAGCCTACGTTTCTTGGTGGAGACTTGTTGGAAGTAAGAAGAAATGGCCATGGGCTGTTTCTCATTTTAAGAATAAATCTTTCTGTCTTCCCTAGATAACCATTTATGTTCTGAAAGTTTTTATACTGATTTGAGTGGGGACTTGGACTTCTGTGTCAAGATTCTTTAAAATATCTCCTTCGATAGAAAATTTCAATGTTTTCCTTGAACTACTGTCATTGTTATTGCGCATGAATAGCACCATGCCTCCCAGAACGTCCCCTCCTTGGAAACAAAATTTTATGACATCAAGAATGTATGTGTGTGCATTTGCATATTTTGGTGTGCATTGGACAAGCCCTAAAAAAAATCTTGTGTGTGCACATGCCACACTCTGCAGACTGTGTCAGGAACAGAAACAGATTTTAGATTTCTGCTTATTCAAACTGATTTCTGCTCAGTGACACAACTTGCGTTGCTCTTTTTTCACTTGTATTCTCTGGGCTAAAATTTGGCTCTTTTTACTCGACAGCTAATAGACAAATACAAATTTAGAAATTTAACTTACATTCTCTTGGGTCAAATGACGCCATTTTCTTGTTTTATCAATTTGGGCCTAAACTTTACTTCAGGAAAGGCCAGCGTCGGTCTTGTCTTCTTCAGCTATAATATGATATCCGATGGCATCCAGAAAGTAAGTGCAGGAATGTTCTCCCCATACGATGCACCAAGTACTTGTCACCTTTTCTATCCTATCTGGAGGCAATTTAACATATTTTAAGTAGATGTATATGGCGCTTTTGAACTGCTTGTTGAAATTTGATCGAAACAAAACGAAACGAAAATTTTCTGGCCTCGATGTCGGCAGCCTCTCTGTCACATCAAGTATGACGTCATGAATGAGATGGCCTGAAAGATAGATTGCAATGACAATACAATCGTGATTGTTATGATTACTGAAGGAACGCAACAAAGGTGGTAAATCAAACGCTAAACTCAGAAACCCTAGACGGACTGCATGTGTAATTCGTTCCTTGCCTGAACTGATATACCGCTATTCTGCAGAGATCCTATGGAATTTTAAAAATAAAAAATCTCTATGAAGCAAAAATTCTTAACCTCATGCATAAAATGCATCATAACCCAGAAAAACTTCCAAAGGCATTTCACAACTATTTGAAACCAACGAGGGCAAATATAAATACGAAACAAGACAACGAAAAGACTATAAACTATGCAGAACCTGCAAACATTGGGGTGGCCAAACGCCTGAAAAAAAGGTGGAAGACTCTGGAATAACCTCCCAGACAACATCAAACATACCAATAACGTAAAAATATTTTCTGACGAAATGAAAAATCTCAGACTCCTTCAATGCCAATAAAAAAGCAAAATATAGTAAGTACGCCACCCGGGGTACTGGCCCAAATTCTTCGTTTCTCACACAAAAAATACGCGTAAATTATATTTGTTTCAATGGAAAATTTCAATGAGATATCCCCTATCCAAAATATTTCCATACACGTATTTCTTTATGAGAAACTAAGAATTTGGGCGAGTACTGAGAGTTTCTTAAAATTATCAGATCTTGAGAACTCAGAGTTTCTTACGAGTTTCTTAAAGGTTCCATAACAATCTTCATGTTCATTTGCTGCGCCTGTCTGAATTTTCAAAACAATGTCTTTTTAACAACTTTCCGATGTTTAGGCATCACTCAAGTACATTGCGAGTAATATGATACAAGAAACAAGTGAAATAAAGCAAAATATGTTGAGGATTTCCTTTTTTAAAAATAAATAGTTTCTTAAGTTATATTTTCCCAGTACTGGAGTTTCTTAATTTTTTGGCGATCTGACAGTTGAGTTTCTTATAAGCAGTTTCTTATAAAAAAAGATATACGTGTATCGTCTTCAAGCCGTTCGGCTACTTGTTTGCGATTGATTTCCTTGCGAAACAATTCTGCTTTTCCAAATGGTGTTTACTTGAAATCTATCCTGAAGATGGCAATTTATGAAGAAACCTGTCACAAAATGTCAAAAATTCTTTTTGGAAGTGTTTAGAAGTGACAAACATGGGATCAGGAGAGGTGTTCCGAGCCAAAGTAGAGGGCGTGTCCTCAAAAAGTTACCTGGGGGCCTTGCCCCCAGACCCCCTCCTTTTCGCACCCTCGGTTAATCTGTACTGCTTGTATCAAAGTTCCTCAAGAGTACGAACAGCCTGTATACATCCAGTCGGTCCAAAACAATTTAGTCGGTCCAAAACATGCTGTCCCAAACAAAATTTGAATGTGCGCCCCTGTAAGCTGTTAATAAAATAGACCCTGTTCCAAAGTTGTTTTTGGCTATTGAAGATGGACCAGACGACATTTTCAAAATCCTGAGACACTTTTTGCTTGTGTAACGCCTGATCTGACAGCATAAGCGTACGGGAAGAAAAAATCCAGGGGGGCTGACCGACACAAAGCTCATTGTTTGCCGACATTTTTGCCCGACTAAGGGCAAAAATTTGCCCGAATGCAGTGTGCGAATTTGGAGCCATTCAATTGGTTCCATTGGGTACAAAACAGTTCTCAACACCTGTACCTAGTGAATTCTTCAGTCCTTGGAAAAGGGACTTTTCTTGATGTTACTTCAAATGTAAACATCTAGGCAGAAGAACCCGAAGGTAATCCGGGTCAAGCAATTTAGCCATTTAAACAAAGAAATCGATGCAAAACATAAAAACTTTTTCAGCTCTTGCAACGCAAAAGATACGTTCCTCTCGCTTTTGAATGACACCTACCTAATGAGTAAAAAACTTGCAGCTTTTGAAAATTCTATAAAATTATGTAAAATAATAATCAAGGTGTATAAAAAAGGCTACCCGATGAAAAATTACATTTCTCTGGAATGAAAGGCCTGAAATAAATGAAATCATGATTTTCTGAAAGCCTGACTCCCCTGTTTTCTCTCGGTTTTTGGTTTTTGCAAAATAGTTCGCTATGGTGCTTGCAAGCAAGAAGAAAGTAGCAAAATATCAAAATGAGGTAGCGCTTTGTTTCCACATTATTTTAATTGCATTGCTTTATGAAAGTTGGACATTTGTTCTTCTGTTTTCAATTACGTTCTATTTTCTTCTATTCACCCTTTTTCCAGAAAAATCAGCGTTGTCGACCAGTAGCTTTTTTTTATACACCCTGTGATAGACCAGTTTCCAGCATTCTAAGCTGTTAAGAAGGTAGAAAAACTGACAAACCGTTTTCTTTAGGCCAAAGCAAAACTACAGAAAGAAAGTAACATTCCGATCGCTATCTTATCTCGACCATGCAATGTCAGCAAAGAAACCAAAATTCCAATAATAATTTACCAGTTTATCGACTGTTACCTATTTTGTTAGTTTTATTATTTTTCAATGTTTCAAAACATGCAAGGTTTTAGCATATCCCCTTGATTTACAGCAGTTTGCACAATAATAATAATTCTTACACTACACCGATTTGGTTGGATAGAGATATATATCAGGTAGGTTCTTAGGAAAAACAACCCATGGACTTAAAAGAAGTTCTATTTGACTCAAAACAAGAATTTGAGATGAACGTTGCTCAAGAATCATAGGTCTACTGCAGTTTCTTTGTTAAACAGTTTCTGATAAAAATCAGTAGAAAAATCTGTTGATTTCAATTTTCTTTAATACTATAAGGCATGACGCATTCTGTGCACAAGACATAAGCATATTGTTGCTTTGTGGATGACATAATTCATGGCATACATTAATAATTTAAAAAAAGTCTGCGAAAATTATTTGTTTATGTGATGCGTTTCTCAGCCACAACAATGCTGGTGTCCTGCAGCTCTTTTGTTGCTTTCGGTATGAAAGATGTTGAGGCAAGTACGACACAGGTACGCAATTTTTGTGAAAAATTGGCAAAAGGAACGATTGTTGGCAAGAAAACAATGCTACATAGAAACCCAGGGGGCAACAGGTACTAAATACCCATTTCATGAATTCCTTACGGTCGCATCCTTTTTGAAAATCGAAAAAATTAATTTGATTCAAATCATTCTTCTTCGAAACGATTGGAGTTAGGTGGGGGTCGTAGGGGGGGTCCCAAAAACCGTAAAACCGCCAAAATATTTCGGAGAAACCGAAAAACCGCCTCTAATTTCAGCTAAAACCGTCACAACATTTTTTCTACTTTATGCATATATCACCTGGGTTCTGTGCTGAAGACGACTGTCTCCTTATCATTCTTAATGACCCAAAAGAGAGCAAGCTTATGCCAATGCCTTAAACCCGGTGGAAATGGTGCAAATTTGTAGAATTTCGCCCCAAATCATATGGTTTTGACAATTATCCGTAGCTTTAGCTCAAATTTTGTGACTATTTGACTTCTAAAGCCATTTTCATCGAAAAAGTTTGCAAACCGTTCAGAAAGATGGGAACCGTAAAACCGTCATTTTTAAAGCCAAGAACCGTAAAACCGTTTCAGAAAAGGCTAGAAACCGCAAACCGTCAGCCCCTACGACCCCCACAGTTAGCGAAAAATCATCAGTCAAAAAAGTGTTTCAATGCTTGAAAAGTCTGCAAATTGATCTTATTTCAAATCTTAAAAATTTCTTCTTTTGCTTTAGAGTGTCGTCAATGGCCGAAATGATTTTTACCAATGATAACAATTATGCTAAGGGGTGACAAACATATCGATTTTCTCCCCAACAACGTCGTTTGGACGTTTTCGTTTAGACCCCCCCTACCCCCCCCCCCCCCCCACAAAACGTCCATGACCTAAATATCGATATAAGCGAAATTTGTGCATGTCATAGGCCTGGATTTTGCAGTGCTTAGCGTGGAGAATGACCCTGCGCTCACATCAAATTTCATTGCTAAGAACAATTCTAACAACAGCAAAATAAACTGCAAAAAGTGAGAAATACACTTACTCGCAAACAATTCTGTACTTTAAATTTCTGCATATCAAAGAATAACAGCATCCTAAAGAATTTTCATCCAAATGATGAAGAGATGAAGGCTTGAACCAACGAATCCTCTAACGAACATACTGAATTCCTATGGAACCTAATTTGAGGGATGTTCCCTGCATACTATTGACGGGAAGTCCTTTTTACATAATTGTGAAAGTCATAATTGGCGACGTTGCCGTACCTTAGCCACTAGGATAAGGATTCAGCTGATATCGTACCATTGCTGAGTTCAATTACAAGTTGATAATAATAATAATAATAATCAATTTATTTTAAGTTGGTTACAATTCTAGTTCTACATTAATCTAATGTGAACTAATTTACACCAACTATTTACAATTTTACACAAAAAGAAACCTATAATACAATACAATAAAAAGTCTGTAATCATTATCTACAAATTTTGCACTTGCATTTGTCTCCACTCCAATTTTTTATGTTTCTTTTGAATATAGCAGCTGATGAAGCGCTCTTTATTAAATCAGGCATGCTGTTCCACAAGAGGCTGCCTCGAAACGTTATAGAATCAATGCCAAACATAATGCTTTTCGCTGCAGGAATTTGCAATAAATCTTTCGTCCTGAGGTCATATTTGGTGTCCTTTCTGACAAAACACTCCTGCATAAATGACGGATTAGTACAATTGAGTGTTTTGTATATCTCAATCATAAGTACACGAAGGTTTTGGATGTGGATAGTTGTTTCATTGTTCTTTGCAAGTAATACTTCAAATGTGGATTCATGATCGTCAAGTAGGACCCTGAGAGCTCTTTTGTGTACTCTATCTATGTTTTCATTCGCTGTTTTTCCGCAGAAAAGCCATATCAAGGGGCAGTACTTGAACGTTGATGCAACGAATGATTGGTACAATAATTTTGCTTTTTGGAGATCTAGATATCTAGCAACCCCAGCAGATGCACTCACTTTTCGATTAGTTTTCACACACAGAGCTTTGACGTGGCTTTTAAAGTTCAATTTTGAGTCAATTGTGAAACCAAGTAGTTTTACCTCTTTGGAGGTGGTTATCGCTTCTCCATTAATTTCCAAAACCAAATGTTGGTTCTTTTTAAGACCTAGAAACATTACCTGAAATTTTGTTGGATTTGCCACCATAAAATTTGAATCAAACCATTTTAGTATATTATAAAGATCAATTTCTAATTTGGCAATCATTGATTCAACATCATGAGATAATGCATAAATTGTATTGTCATCAGCAAAGTTACAGATCTCAGAGGCCTCTATTGCATAGAAAATGTCATTGATGAAAACATTAAAAAGCAAAGGGCCTAATACAGATCCTTGCGGGACACCTGATTTAACATCGAGCCAGCTGCTGTATGTTGATTTTATCTTTACACGCTGTTTTCTTGATGTTAAGTAACTATATATCATTTGGAGGCTAGATAGGCCAAAGCCATAGGCATGAAGTTTTGCCACGAGGAGATCATAAGGGAGACAGCCGTATGCCTTTGACAAGTCTGTTAGTACCATTCCTATAACGCCTTTGTCGTCTAGGCATTTTTTGCATCTTTCCACCAGCCTTAAGAGGTTGATTTCGTATCATTGTTGAGTTGAATTTAAAAAGATCTTTATGTTATGGTCTGAGTGTCTTTTTTGTAGGCCAACTTTTAAAATGAAAGAGTTTAAGATCCGAGCATATTAGAAGGCTTATTTTGACAATGAGAGACAGTCAACAAAGACAACGTTCAGATTTTACAGGTTGTGATTTTTTATCAGACCTTTTTTTCGATATAACGTCTCAATTTGAACACGTCTTGAGCGAAACCCCTCCCCCCCCCCCCAAAACGTCCAAACGACGTTGTTGGGGAAAAAATCGATATGTTTGCGGCCCCTAAATCATACGAATGATTTTGAAGTGACAGGCGGAAGAAAACATTATTCAAATAAGATTCAGTCTTGTGCTGGGGACACTAAGGAAACATGGAATAAACCAGTTGGTGAAGAAAAGGTCCAAAACTACTGAAACCATGTCAGATGAAGGCAATTTTGCTCAAGCCTGTGGCCAAAAGTGTTATTTCATTGCTTTCCTGTGAACTTTTGACGTTTTAGAATATACTTTTCGCCGATTTTGCTGAAACCGGCTATCATTTCTAGGGAAAACTTCTAAAGCCGGCAGAAAAAAATATTTCTTGGAGTGCACACCCCCGTACAATTGAAAGTTAATGCAGCACTAAAGTGAAACTTTCGTGGAGTTAATTTCACCACCGCAGGCTTTAATCCAACAGCGTTCGTCATCGCGTCTCACACATTAGTTGAACAGAGGAGTGAAATGATTAAGTGGACGGCCGCTGCAAAGTTTTGCTTGCTGTTGCGGGAACCCTTTATTCAGTTAGCAAAGACCCCTTTTGGGTTAGTTAAACAAATAGCAGCTCTGCAATAGGAATTAGCTGCTTAGGAAATCAACACCTCACCTTAGTCATGGCGGACTAATTAGTCCATGTCAAGAGATCAAAATGTTGTTTTATTCAAACTCAGATGGTAATTATCTTAGGTCAACCTCACGAGAACAAAAGGTACACCCTTTCCCGCCAGAGTTAGATTAAAATAAGTGTCACCTCGATGAGCCAATCACAAGACACCAAAATTTATAACTCAGAAATGTATGAAATAGCGGTACGCCCTCTATACCTTCAAAGTTATATTTGAGACTGGGACGAAAGTCTGTCCGAAGAGAAAATCCCACCCGCCCTTCCCTTACCAAAATACAGTGACAGATTCACGAAGGATTAATATGCCCTTAACAAGCACATACAAGTCCAATCATTTAAATGTTGATGCAAAGAACATCGTTGCTTGTTTCACATCGAAGTGCAAATGCGGTGGTTCCCCGAACTTTTCGAAGCTGGAAGGATTTAGAAAACCTTCTCCAACGTCTCCAGATATAAATTTCATGGACCTGCTCGATGGACCTTAACAATAAAACATATACCTCGAGAGGGGAAGTAGTAGGTTGCGGGGATTACCTGACGAGGAAAGTACCTGCTTGTGGCTTATGATTACCCTCAGAGAACGAGGTGTTGGGGCTACCTCAATAGGGAAAGTAGTAGATTGTTTGTGATTACATTGTGAAGTAGCAAACCATAGTCTATGATTACCCAGGCGAGGAAACCTCAATAGGGAAAGTAGTAGACTGTCTGTGATTACATTGTGAAGTAGCAGACCATAGTCTATGATTACCCTAGCGAGGGAAGTACCAACTTTCGAACATGGTGCATCGAGCAAGGTTTCTCTGACTGCCGCAGTTGCACTTCCTAACCCCCACTTACACTAACCTATCTTTCCTTTGCAGATGACTGTAGAAATGTATTAGTTAGATTGTAGATTGTAATCACCTCTCGCCTATTTTGATAATAACGGTTTTGTTGATGTTGTCACAAGCTCGATTTCTTTGCTTCACTCCCCTTTTATTCACTGATGGACGAGGATGGAGAAATTAAAGCATGTTTTCGGATTAAAAAATTCAAATGGATCTGATCTGGCACTGATCGCATTTTAGTCATTTTTTAAAGAGATTTTGGCCCCTCGCTTCCCCTACTCTTCGCATTGTCTTTGTCCGTTGGCTACTTCCTTGATAACTGGAAAACTCACAACGTAGCTCCAAATGTTAAGAAAAGCCCAAAAGATGATAGGACAAATTATAGGCCCTTGTTTGTTTACCTGCAGTCTCTCATTTATTTGAAAAGCTTGTCTATAACCAACTACACACTTACCTTGTCAAAACCAAGCTGATTTTTCTGATCAGTCTGGTCTTCAGGCCTATCGTTCGGTCCTCACCTCACGTCTCTGTTAGGCCCCGTTCACAAGAGAACGGACCAGAACGGAACTTTTTAAGGGGTGTTCACACGGGAATGGATCGATTTGAGGTGTTAATATCTTCCTCCCTAGAGATAAAACTTTTCTAAGCTCGCCATTAAGGTTTTCCGTTTTTATGCGTAAACAATCCTATTATTTGGAGTTTTAGAATTACCTCATGTATAAATTGCATGACAAAAGTCCGCAAAGTGGAACGAAAGGCCCCCAAAAAAGTGTTCACACGAGGGCTAAATCGTTCCGTTCCGTTCCGTTCCATTTTACGGCTCAATTTTCAGAGCCATCCACTTTTCGGAACGGAACGGAACGTTTCTAGTCGTTCTCGTGTGAAATCTGTGAACACCTGCAAAAATTCCTTTGTTTTCTGGAACAGTTCCATATCGTTCCGTTCCGTTCCGTTCTGTTCCGTACTCGTGTGAACGGGGCCTTAAGTGAACGAATGAGTGGTACTTAAACATCGACAAAGGTAAATACACGGTTGTTGTTTATAAACCGGGTGAGCAAGAAAAAAGTTCCCACTTTTGAAAATTCATAGCACCAAGACTACTTCACGGACTACTTCTTTCGGCTTTGCATCAGATGGTATTGCAAGCCATTTCATCAAAATTGCATTTCCAATTATCTCACATTCTCTATGTAGGATCTATAATCTGTCAATTGAGTCAGGAATATTTCCCGAAAGCTGGAAAATAGCACGTGTTGCTCCCATCTTTAAAAGTGGATCAACCGAGGATAGATCGAATTATAGACCAATTTCTGTCCTACCAGTAGTTTCAAGGTTATTCGAAAAGCTCATCTATGATCAATTGTACGAGTATCTTGATTCTAACAAGCACTTATTTAAAGATCAGTATGGTTTGCGTAACTTGCATTCGGTTCTCTTGTTTACTGAACTGCACCAATGACTGGTACGTAAATATTGACAGAGGGAAATTTACCGCCATGATTTTCATTGATCTAAAGAAAGCCTTTTTGATACAGTCGACCATCCAATTCTTCTGAATAAGATGCGTAATTACGGAATCAACTGTCCTGAGCACCAGTGGTTTAGCTCATACTTAGATTATCGCAGGCAGTTCTGCAAAGTCAAAGGCGTCAGATCAAATCTTGCTAAAATCAACATAGGGGTACCTCAAGGTTCTTGCCTTGGACCGCTTCTATTTTTGATTTACATTAATGACCTACCTTTTGCATTAAAACGTGCAAAGACAACGATGTAAGCGGATGATACAGCAATTTCGTTCTCTTCAGATAATATAGAAGAGATTGATGCTGTTGTCAATGTTGAACTTGCCTGCCTTGAGAAATGGTTACAGGGAAAAAAGCTTTCCTTGAATGTTGTCAAGGCCATGATCATAGGATCGTCGCAAAAGTTGAGGAAGATTGATACACCAATGGTACCGATTCCTCATTTTCAAGTAAATGGAAATGATATCGACCTTGTGAAGGAAACTGAATATCTTAGGAACATGTATCTTAGTATTGTTCAACCACATTTCAGTTATTGTTGCTCTGTTTGGGGATGTTTGCGGGGCTACTAAACTGAAAACTTTGCAGAAATTACAGAACAGAGCTGCTCAGGTAGCCCGTTTGACACTCCAGCCGCTCCTCTATTGCAGAGACTTGGCTGGCCGTCAATTGATAAACTAATCAATCGAGAAACTTGTAAAATGGTGTATAATTCTTTGAATGACCTCGCACCTGAAAACCTAGGTAACATTTTCTCCAAATTGTCTGATGTTCATACCAGGGTTCTACGCAATACCAAATGCAATCTTGCTGTACCAAAAATGAGAACAACTTATGGTCAAAAATCATTTGCTTTTCGTGGAGCTAATGCATGGAATAAACTCGACCGGGAAATCAAATTAGCCCCTTCAATTCAGTCATTTAAAGTAAGAGCTTTGAATTGAGAGTATTCAAAGAAAGCTGATCTGCATCGAATCGCATCGAATGAGTTACCCTTTTTCCTTTTCACGTTTTTGTAGCTATCTAAGTAGAAATTATTGTAAACAGGTTTATATACAGTATTATTAATTTTTTTCCTTTGCTGGGACAATTGGAAAGCAGTTATTACATTACTTTTTTCTAACTGAATTGTATCCCAGGATAAATATCTTTAAAAGAAATTAAATAAAATGAAAAAATGAAAACGGACTTGAATCATTCAACTTCTAGTTAAAAGCCGCAAAATCTAAGTATTTTTGTGATTTTGCTCGCTGTTCTATCAGCACTAGAAGTATTGGTAAATTTAACTTTTTGAAATTTCACGGTTGCAAAATGACGGGAAAAGGGTATAAAAGATTGATCAAATCGTAGGGCGTTTCACCTCCCTCAAGAGTTATAAGACATCGATTTTCAAACAAATACGGAAGATTTTCAATCCCATGGCAATTAATGTCCGGGGGATATCTCCCACCAATGAGAAGTTGCATTTCCTTCAATATTCTGTGCGAGGAGTCATTTATGCTTTGATCGATGTTTTAGGCCATTTTTCACTCATTTTGCAGCCATGAAATTTTTTAGTGATATGGTAAAGTGCGAGTTGCGAGCTGCAAATGCGAGTTGCGAGTTGCTTATATTTTGCGAGTTACGAGTTGCAGTTATTATGCGAGTTGCGAGTTGCACTTATTATGCGAGTTGCGAGTTGGGAGTTGAACGAACGGTGCCAGTTGGAAACTCAAAAGTGCGAGTTGAAACCAAAAGTGCGAGTTGCCTGTTTTCTTTTGTAGAAAGGCCTTTTTCGTCAAATAAAAAAGGTATTCTAAAGTCGCATTTCATTTTGCAACTTTTTTGGGTTTTCGTCAATGAAAAGCATTTTTATTCCATCGTAACTTTCCTTATCAGAAGCCACTTATAAAATACCAAGGCCTATTCTTCAGACGTTAAGAAACTTCTACAATTTGCAGCCTTTACTCCCCCTGTCGTTCAAAGACATTACTGCAATACTGTAAACTGGGAACTTGCTTCTCGGGGGGGGGGGTACCTTAGTACTGTTCGTGGTACGGGGACGTGCCATTTTTTAGGGGTACTTTTTTAAAACCATTACGGAATTATGGGTATCATTTTCACAATTTTTTGACATTTCACGGAATTATGGGTGTCCTTTTCAGGGGATTTTTCATAATTTTCGGAATTATGGCCCAGATATCTATTCGATTTGTGGAATTATGGCCCTAAAATCCACCAGAATTTACGGAATTATGAGTACAAATTTTTCAGGCAAAATGGCACGTCCCCGTCTCAAAATAGGTTGAGTTACCCCCCCCCCCGAGACTTGCTTTAAGGTGTCTTCAAAGAAAATCATAGGGGAATTCGTTATCGTTCAAGACGACTTGGCAAGTCCATGTTAATTGTTGAGCTCAAAACTTGCAGTGAATGTGTGTATGACCCTTTCGCTTTCCAAATTTTGAGGTATTGTTGCCATCCTGTCCGAAGTAGTTTCAGCCTGACTTGTTGCATTTATTTCAGTCAAAGAATTACGCTCTGGCCTTGGTTATGAGCGAGGTTATGAGTTGCAGATTGTTTTTAGCATAAAATATGTAACTAGCTCATATAATATCAAAGAAAATAATTTGCTAATATGCTTTCATCACTTTGGGGATTGTGCTAAATTCTAAAATTCGATATGATGAACATTAAGGAACTTTCCTGTAAATCCCTGATTTTATAAAGGCTGTCCAAAAAATCGCACTTTCTTAGCTGCAAAAGATGAAAATTTGAAGTTTTTTTAAGGAACTCGCAACTCGCGTTTTAAAGGGAGAACAAAGACCAGCAGCCTTTACGATCGTTTGTTTTTGTTTTTGTGAATTTCGTACAGTCAGTTATTCCCGAAGCTGTGGAGAGGAAGTCGCTGACTTTGTGCAAAGCATGCTGGTCTTTGTACTCCCTTTAAATGTACCAACTCGCACTTTTCACTACTAACTCGCAACTCGTAACTCGCAACTCGCACTTCAACTCCAATCCACATTTTTTAAAAGTTGAATTTCCCCATATTTGTAGTGCTCGTGAAACAAGGAGAAAAATCACAAAAGTACTTCAACGTTTTGGCTTTTAACTAGAATTGGAATCATTCAAATCTGTGGAAATACTCTTGCTGTTATGAATTTTCAAAAGTAGGAACTTTTTTCTGGCTCACCCGGTAGATCTCAAGAAAGCTTTTGACACAGTTCGGCTTGAAAGGAAAAAACTTCACTGGAGTCGCTCGTATCTCGCCAATAGCCGACAATGCTGTAAAGATACAGAATTACGATGAATGCGATGAAATACGATGAGATGAAATGCAACCTATGAAAACCAGCCTTAAAGAAACTGCACCAGCATAAGTAGGCAAGGTACACTCTATCTTTCAAAATCTGCCGACAACGGATATGAAAATAGCGGTCTTGATTGGTCAATTCTGTATTGATCACATAAAATTGTGTATTGTTAGTTTTTTCAGGGCGATGTGCAAAGACCAACCATAGTAACTATGGTGCAAGTGTTAAAGTTTCTTAAAACTTTTCCCATCCTAGCATAGCACGCCTACTAGTTTCTAAGCAGACTAGCCTGAGTGGCAAATCATCAAAGAACATAGGCTTATATTCTTTTCAATTGCAAAAATTTCTTAGAAATATAGATAATAACTTTGCTTCCAGAAAACGTGTATCTATCACCTATTTAAGCTGTCCGTTAATTCTTGCCCTCCTCTTTCTCCCCGTGCTAGACAAATTCAATAACCTCTACTAAGAAACATTAAATTGTCAATTGATAATTAAAAGCATAATGTGCAAACTGTTGGCAAGAGGGCTAACCTTACCACCCTTGGTGTTATGGGTGGAGAAGATTGTACGATCCAGCATGGAAGTGTTAATTAGAGGTGTGAATCAGATTGCTTGCAGCATAATGCTCAATCCAACGAACATGATGAGAAGTCGCTTTGATACCGTGATTGCAATTAAACCTGCGACAAAACTTGAAAACATCCTGGAACGCTAAGTTATCTAAAACACACCAGGTCATGCAATTCAAGCTTGAATCAATGAAATCTTGAGAAATTGTCCCAATTCAAATTATCAACCAACTATCAAAATAGACAGCGTGAAATCTCTACTGTCTTGTTGTCAAATACTTTGAATCAAACTTTTGAGATGAAACGTGCAACCTGCCTTGATTGTCCAAGGTGTTACGACTCCTCCTACTCGTGCGAACGAACGTGGACCTCTGAGAGGACTGTGAGAAAGTTTTCAACCACAAGGGCCTCCCCGCCGCGTTACGATCCAAGGTTGCGCCACATGCTGATGAATTGATATCCTAATTTTTTAATTTTTTATAACGCAAAATGGAAAATTTAGGACATTGATCCCATCAAAATTAAGCTTAGAGAAAAGGAAAATCGGAAGAAGTAAGGAGCAGTTTCTTAGAACTTTAACATTAGAATCTAAAACTTTCTCTATTAGTTTCTGAAAATTTCCTCTTGTTTCCTCCCTCGAAAGTCAAGTTTCGCTGGAGCCTCGACGGTCTTTAAGCTGTTTGCATACTAATCTCGTATACAAGCAGTGTACACGTTTTTCATAGCGTTTTTCCCTCATAAGAAACTTGAATTAGCCCATATAGGGTTGTAAGTTTCCTTCACATGAAACTTCAAAGCTCTTAATACCAAACGTTTCTCAATTTGTTTCTTGGTTTTTGGATGCATGTAGTCTCCTCTCCATCGATGCCACCTCTTTCTTTCTTGACTTACAGCACAATTTTAGGAAGAAAGAGAGTTCTTTCGGACTCAAACATACAATTATCGCGAATATCACTCAAAAATAATAGCACAACGATACTTTGCCCACGATTTTCTTCGATTTTGCTTTTAAAAGTTCCTCAAACATAGTGCTCGAGTTTCTTAAATCTTTTTTGCCATCAAAGTTCTAGTTACTTGTAACCAGTTTCTCATATACATGTATCTTTTTTCATGAGGAACTGCTTTTAAGAAACTCAACACTCAGATCGTCAAAAGAATTAAGAAACCGCAGTGCTGGGAAAATTTGACTCAAAAAACTATTTATTTTGAGACAACTCTCAACATACCTTTTCTTTCAGTTACTTTGTTTGCTGTGTCGGATGACAAGGAAAGTTAGAAAGGCTTGAAAACCATGTTTTGAAAAATGTTTACGAGGGCAATTAAGTGGACATGAAGATTCTTGTTGAAGCTTCAAGAAACTCGTAAGAAAGTCTGAGGGGCCCAGACCGAGTATTCAGAATCTGAAAATTTAAGAAATTTTCAGTACTGGCCCAAATTCTTAGCTTCTCATAAAAAATACGTGTAATGTATGCATGATGCATGTTCATCTGATGATAGTATCAATACTTGAAATGCCTTAGTGTGCTGAAAAACTGAAACGTCCCTTTTTGTTCTTCAATCTAAGAAAAATGTCAGCCTGAACGTCCTAATCACATATTCCACCAAGGCGAGGACGCACTTTTACTCATAATTTGGGTCAGTACTGAAAGGTTCAGAATTATCAGATTTTGAGTACTCAAGAGCTTTCAACACAATCTTATCTTTCCCTCGGTATCGCTATCGCCTCAAAATCAAATCTTTTCTTTTTTATTTTGTTTGGTTCTGGTACCAAGGATATAGGTTAACTTGTTGCGCCTTCGTGAACACTTCAAAACATTGTTTTCGAAGTCTTTCCAATGATTTGACAGACGGGCAAATCGCTCCAAAAATCTTGTGCACGTGTTGTAAAACAACCTAAAAAAAATCTTCAAAGATCCCGAAAAATCTTGAAAATCCGGACAAAATTCCAAAGATCTCACAAACCTTATAAATCCTCAAAAATCTTGCAAAATCTTGCCAAATCTAAAGACTTAAAAATTTTGGATATCTGGAAGTCAAAATCTGAAAAGTCTTAAAAATCTAAAAAATCTCTGAAAGTCCCTGAAAAAATTAAAAAATTGTGAAGAGAATTTAAAGATCCCAAAATCTCGTCATTATTTTTTGGAGTGATTTGCCCCTCGATTTAGACATTACCAAAGTACCTTTCGAGTAAAATGATAAAGGAAGTAAGTAAAAATAACTTTAAACTATGTTAACGATTTCCTTTGCAAAATTAATAGTTCTTAAGCTGTGTTTTCACAGCACTGGAGTTTCTTAATTTTTTGGTGATCTGAGAGCTCGAATAACTAATAATAAGTTTCTTATCTTATGAAAGAAATTTAAATGGAAACTTTTTGTTAAAGAAATTTAGCTTTCAACTTTGTAGGAAGGTATCGGTTTCCTTACTTTGTGCTTGCTCTTTCAGTAAACTTTCGGGAAATTTCTCATTGAAGAGTCTCTTCATCTTCGAGAAAATTGAATTTCAAAATTACCAAAATTTAAGACATCCTTTTTGCTTTCAAGAAATATCCCCAAGATCCTTCAAAATCCTGTTGGGCTCAAAATATCTTGTACGCTGTGCTGAAGAGTGGTCAATCCTTCAGACGATACAATTTGTGTTTAAAAACACTTTGCAATTCATGATCAAAAATGAAAACTTTCTTAGCTTTTAATTGAAATCTGGTGGCTTCTTAATAATGCAAGTTTCTTAATTCTATGGAAGAGCTTTGATTTCCAAAGAAGACGTTCTTTGGGAGAGGTCGATTCGACTGAAATAAAGAAGCCTTTTCCTTCAATCTGGTCATGACTTTCAAAGTACCCTAGTTTAAAACGAAAATTGTGTAAACAACCCAAATAATTCTAGAGAGTATCTTTTTGATCATTATTTGGTCCCTTGTTATGATTTCTGGCTAGTGAATTATCAAAATGTTCAAATGAAAGTCATGATAAAATAATTACGCGTTTTTAGAAGAAACTAGGATCAGGTCATAAAACTAGAAGTTTCTTAATTTAAAATGAAATTTAGTCCATTTTAGTACTAAAAGTTTCTTAATTGGTTCCTTATTTTTTGAATGCATGGATTATCAATGTGGTCTCTAACACTGCTGCAGATATGTTTCTTGACATTTAAAACACCATGTGAGAATAAACAGTTTTCTGTCATGTTGAAAACACACATGATTGTAGTTGATTTGCTCAAGAATAAAGGTTCAACGATATATTTGCTATAATATCCATGCTTTTAAGTTCGAAAAGTTTCTTAATACTTCTCATACATAGTACCATAGGTTCTATAATTTTGGCCTTCTTTAGTACCAGTTTCTTACAAACCAATTTCTTGTAAAAAAAACCTGCAACTCTGCAATTGAGTTTACTGTAAGAATTAGCATGAAGCCCTAATGAAACTCTGAGCACTCACCATAAGAATATCAAAAACTTCCAAGGGCAAAATGGCAAAATTGTCATTTCCTTATGAAAAAATACTTGTAAGTGATTTTTCAGTGAGTAATATGCAGCCAATAGCCATAGGAATGCACTTTGTTTCTGACAAGTCTGATAGAAATTGGGTGAAATTTCCAATGAACTCAGGGCAAACAACTGATATAATATCAACAATCTCGGCTAACAGCTTTCTAAAAAGCTAACTGGTGTGTATTTCATTAAAATATGTTATCTGCAACTCTAAAACTACGTCAAACTGACTTATAAACTTACAAAGAACGCATCACACCCTGAAATTCCGATCTCCTTTGTTTTAACTTCAAAGTTTTAGGAGTACAGCATGTCGAGGGTTGGAGGAAGTGTTTTAGAGAAAACAAATAAACTCATTTCTTATCCCCTAAAACTTCCAACTCATAAAATGTTATGTATGCATGCATAAAAATGAAATTCAAATGACGATTCTAACTGAAGTCTGACTACTTTTGAAACGAAACATTAAGCTACATTTGAACTCACTGAGTATAAGGTTTCAGAACATATGACATTGCAGATTCAGGTTTCTTTAGGAAACCAGGACAATGTTCGTCCTCCCTTGGTCCAAAAATAGCACAAATATCGACAAATATTTGCGATTCTTTCTATCTTTCCCCTTCAAATTGCCCAAACAGCAGACCTATCAAGGGTTTTAGGCAGCAGTACAGCCACATAATCTTACTATACTTCATCAGCAGAGTTTCTCTCCACATTTCGTTTGTTTTCGAGCCTTCAGCTGGATTTCACTACCAATATACCGGTTCTAAAAATACTCCAAGGTCTAAAGAATTTGATATTGCCGCTATGAAATTCGACTCGTACCAAATTTTACAGGTTCCAAACTATTCGTGCATTGCTAAATCATGGGGAAAACTTTGTAATTTCAAAATTTTTAAAAATTCAAATTTCTTCTTTTCAGACATATGATCTAGTGTAACAAATGTTTACCTCGGCAAAACCACAGATGTGGTTGTTCCTAAAACCCTCCTGTGAAATCAATTTCGAAACTTAAACAACATGGCCAAGGAATTTGAAGAGCTATTTCATGTCAATCTGCTCAAATATTTACACTCGTTGGACTGCCCACCGGTCACTGAATCCCAGAGCAGGCTTCTAACACGAACATTAAAATCTATATTATGCATTAAAAGTTTCAACTTCATTTCACAAAGTTAAAACTATTGACGAAACTAGCACAGATATCTAAGTTAAAAATCTACGCTATTTGCTATCAAAATAAAACCCGTTAAAATAGGACATCTATTTACACTTAGGAACATAACCCCTGTTAGTGTTATCGAGTAGAAATAAAACAAAATTATGTGAAATGAACATGAAAATAAAATTACTACCCATTACTCAAACGGGTTTCGGACGATTTCGGTGCTAATTTGATTATCTTCGAGAGAAATGATTCTCTTAGTTTCAACAGTGTCATTAAGCTCGTTATTTTCTGATTCAGAATAGGACGAGCTCTTGTTTAGGTCAGGATTGTTTTGATCGTTTGTACCTGCTGCTGTATTAATTTCATTGTCCTCGCTTGGTTTTTCACTTGTTGTTTGGCCTTGATGAGTTCTCATATGTTTTGATAAATGGTCGCTCCGCATAAACCGTTTCCCACAAGCATTACACTGGAATCTTTTCTCCCCTGTGTGTGTTCTTCGATGTCTTTGAAGCTCATCAGATCGTGTAAATCTCTTATTGCAAAAAATCCAGTTACAAACAAATGGCCTCTCTCCGCTATGCCATCTTAAATGCGCACGAAGATGAGAGGTCTTGCCATAAATTTTCCCACAGCCAGGAACATGACAAACGTGCAATTTTCTTGTTTTCCCATCTTTCGTAGTGACAGTTTTGTTATCTCCATCTCGACAATTCGGGCACGTGCAAGCAATTCTTCGCGGCCGTCTGCCTTCCCGAAAAGGCGGAGCGAAATTATGCTCAGACACGCCGCCGATCAAATTCACTGCGTTTACTGAGTTCGAACACATCTCACTTTCTAAGAAATTATTCTGCAAAATCTGTGTTTGAATTTGTGAATCAAGCATTTGGCTGTTTACATGTGGATTCTGAGAACAATTATCACACAGATTGTCGCATAAACTCGAATTCATTGGGAGATTAACGGCGACAGTTTGTGAAGCCATTGCTGTGTTTTCAAGGACAGGAGGCGGAGCACTTCGAAGCCATTTAAAATTAACCTGTTGTTCTTGGGTAGGAAGTGCCTCTTCAAAATGTCCGCCCATCTGCTGATATCCGTCGCGAGATTGAGCAGGCATTTGAGGGCCATTCGAGTAGCAGTTCATTCTAGTTTGTACAGGCAAATGTGAGAGAGGTTTTATTTCATTATTGGTGCGATAAGGAGTGAAAGTTTGATACGCATTCGGGGAGTAGCTTGGCTGCTGGTTTACAGTTATCACGGGAGTTTGTTGGAAATATTGAGGAGATAATTCTTGAGGCGGAGTTTGATGATTAGTGGTTGATCCATACATACAGGCTGGCTTCAACGATGGCATTTCAACTTGCTCTTGCTTCACGATCATTCTCTGTGGTAAAGGCATGAGTCTCGGTAAATTATCCTGATGAATTCTATGAGGAGACACTGGCTGTGAAGAACCGCTAAGGTTCGACTGAATTTGTGCTGTAAATGGTGCGTAAGTAGCCATATTTCGATGATTTATAGACTGATATTCTTGAGGTACTTGGCATCTCGTAAACCGCCTCTGTTGCTCGCAGATCTCGTTGTAATAGCTCACGTTCTGTTCTGGATGCTTACAAGAGGGGAATACTTGCTCCCCTTCTTGTGTCGCCTCTTTACACAAGTCACGCTGCAGCTCGGGAGACATATTTTGTTGTAAAGACTTGTGATCCTTGGCAACCAAGAATTCTTTATCACATGTACTTTTACGATGTAGGTTGTCGTTGAATCTGAGTCTTTTGGAAATCGAGCTTGTGGCTTGCTTCTGCGATTCAGGCTGCTCTAATGTCTGTTCAATCCTGCTACAAGCAGCGGCCAGGAGTGCTAACGGCGATGGCTGTATTTCCTGCGATCAGGGGGCGGGCAAGATTAGAAAGGGGGTGTGGGATTTTCTAAGTGTTAGTCATGGAGGGCAATTATGATCGCGACAAGAAACAACGATAAATTATTTAGAAAGATACTTACATGGATTCGGTCTTCCGGCTTAAGGAATTTCTCCTCCTTTTCGATCTTGTTTAACAATGTCATACTACAACTGCCTGGCAATTGGGCCCGGCCGTGCAAGTTGTTGCATTGCACGATACGAGTGAGTTTTTCCTTATAGCTATGGCATAATCTCTGCGTGTGCCTCGTTTCTAATTGTTCAAGGCTATCAAGCAGCTGCATGGGCTCATTTGCACGTGATTCAAATGCAAATGAGATCTCGTAGACCAATCAGCGAGCACCGGACGTGGCTGATTGACAGGTTATTACAACAGCACTGTGCTTGATCACGTAGCGTGTGACCGCAAATGTTGATTCAGTAATGGCCTTTGTCATCGCCTAATTCAACATTCATCTTTCAAGAGAAAAAGTGATTATCAAAGAAAAGCAGGTTTTTGTTTCCCCGTCAAGCTTTTGCAGAAATCCCTCAGTAGACAATGGAGGCGTAATTCCGATTAAGATAAGGTCACTCATTTTTGCCTCCAATCCGCGATCCAAGGGATATCCTAAGTTAAAACACAGTAGAATTGACCTTAAAACCTGTCTCGTGCCCTGAATTTGATGCGTCTCCGCCCTCAAGCACTTATCTGTTATTTTACAGGGATTTATTTCCAAGCATGAACGACAGAGTGCAGACGAACCGCAGCCCTGCGCCCAGTTGCCATGTCCTCACACAACGGCCAGGGGCCAGTGGCCGATAAGCCACAAAAAATTATCAAATAATCTTGTCAGCACTGATCAAAACACTTACGCCCCATTTTAACAAATTAAGCCTGCTATTAAACATCGAGCTTTACACCTTGTATTCCTAGATATTTCATCCAGATTCCATTGCTTATCTGCACGTCTCTATGAATGTTGTCACACGTTGTCATAAATAGTCAAAATAACGATGCATCATTGTCCTCAATGTGTGCAATTATCCGCCTTTCCCCCCTTATCATTTATCACAGATTTCCACCGTGATAATGCAGGCGTCCGAAATATTCAGACAACAAACAGGTGAAGATATTTGTTTACATTTCAAAATGCATTATTCGAATGTTGTTTATTTTCTGCATGCATGCAAGTCACACAACAGGTAAATGGTTCCTTGTGTTGTTGTTGTTGCTGCTGTTTCATCAAGTCTTTTCACTTTCTGCTGTACACGGCCGATCTCCACTAGACGATTTCTCGGACGATCGTCCTTAAAATTCACAGCGAAAAAGCCGTTTCAATCCCCTTTGAGCTGCTTTCGTCGCGACTACGCTCTCCCAAAATGTCCAAAATTCAGGGGCGCCGCCATCAAAAAGTAGGGTGGACAGGGGAATGAGCGAGGGAAAAATGGGGGTCAGAAAATTTTTAGGACCACACCCTCTGGAACGCCGGAAAGCGCCCTTTTACAAGGATAGGAAGAAATGTAAATATGATAGATTTTATTTGTAAGCCCTAATTCACTTGAAACCATGAACGAGAAAGACCCCACAAGGTTGGTTGTAAGCTACACAAACCATGCGACTACCTACGACTGATCACGAACTTTAAATATGGGAAACGAGCACCTATCCCTGAGAAGACAAAAATGAGCCCCCGCCCCACCAACCTCTTTGTATCGAATTTAGAGGAATTAGAGAGTCGATCCTCTAAAAAGTCGGGTGGACATGTCCACCGCAGTCCACCCCATGGCGCCACCCCTGCAAATTTAATTGAGGCTGGACAAATCCTGTCATTCTGTTGGCCAAAAACTCAACGAACAAAATCGTGAGATTAAAGTAGAAACCACTTCTACTTTACGTCCAGAGAATTTTTTCGAACCGGCAATCAGAAATATGCTACTGCGCATATGTTGTCACAAATTTTCAAGACCATCGTCCAGAAAATCCAATTTGGTCCTCCCTCAGAAGTGAGTTCGTTGCTTTACAGTACCTCTTTGCAGAGCGAGTTCGTCCATTCGGCTAGCATACAAGTCAAATCTTTCAATAGGGCACAGGGAAACCCATAAATCTTCCAATTTCACGCTTATCAGCCAATGGTGTTGCCGTATTCTCGTCACATGACCGAAAATAAGCTCTGTGAGACGAATTTTCGAGTACCCTTACGAAAATCAAAATGGACATTCGAGTAATAAAGATACAGAGCTGCTTTTGCCACAAGTCGATTCTACAGGCCCTATTCCATATTTCACATTTTGCATTTCAATAAAATCTCATCAGGGATCAGCACTACATCGAATTTCATGCATCCGAAAATAGGCCTATGTTCAAATATCATTTGGGAACGCAACAAATAAGATATAGCTTCCAAAATTTCACACCTTACGTGAATTATAATAAGGAATAAGCTGAAGATGTTTCTTTGCTTCAGTTTCCCAAATCCTTGACGAGTCTCAGCTATTTGCGACGAAGAAAGCTCTTGGGCCTACCTGCATCCACTTCATAATGCCATTATTCTGTTTCAAATCGGCTTCTTTGCTGTAGCAAGGTAGCAGAGCTATTCACCAACAACATAACACCAATTTCCATTATTCTCCACTGAAAAAGTGCCATCAACTTTGGTAAAACGCGATGAACTTTCAACAGCTCTTCTCCACACTATCTAATCCAGTGTGCTCACGTGGAAAAAATTCTGCTATTGTCAAAGCGCTCATGATGTCATGGTCAAGAGGTAGGTCTCGTATCATTTCCTCTCTCCAAAGATTGGCCTTTGTTTTAGTACGAAAAAGTGGAGGGGATTGAGGCCGGGCTTTCAAAATTATCTTTATTTTCTAAAAAAAGGAAAATGATGAATGCATATTTCAAATGAATTTGAATTATTCAAATGATAGGGGGCCTAGGTATCTTCGCAAGCTCCAATACCCTTTAACTTCCATGAAAAAACTCTCATATTCATTCAAATTATTTTGAAATATGCATTCAACATTTTCCTTTTTTTAAGAAATACAGATAATTTTGAAAGCCCGGCCTCAATCCCTTCCACTTTTCATACTAAAACAAAGGCCAAGTCTGAGAGAGGATGATACGAGACCTACCTCTTGACCATGACATCTTGAGCGCTTTGACAATAACAGAATTTTCTCCACGTGAGCACACTGTTTCAAAACTTGGAATAGATAGTGTGGCGAAGAGCTGTTGAAAGTTCATCGCATTTTACCAAGGTTGATGGCAATTTTTCAGCGGAGAATAGTGGAAATTGGTGTTATGTTGTTGGTGAATAGCTCTGCTACCTTGCTACAGCAAAGAAGCCGATTTGAAACAGAATAATAGCATTATGCAGTGGATGAAGGTAGGCCCAATAGCTTTCTTCGTCGCAAATAGCCGAGACTTGTCAAGGATTTGGGAAACTGAAGCAAAGAAACATCTTCACCTTATTCCTTATTATAATTCACGTAAGGTGTGAAATTTTGGAAGCTATATCTTATTTGTTGCGTTCCCAAATGATATTTGAACATAGGCCTATTTTCGGATGCATGAAATTCGATGTAGTGCTGATCCCTGATGAGATTTTATTGAAATGCAAAATGTGAAATATGGAATAGGGCCAGTAGAATCGACTTGTGGCAAAAGCAGCTCTGTATCTTTATTACTCGAATGTCCATTTTGATTTTCGTAAGGGTACTCGAAAATTCGTCTCACAGAGCTTATTTTCGGTCATGTGACGAGAATACGGCAACACCATTGGCTGATAAGCGTGAAATTGGAAGATTTATGGGTTTCCCTGTGCCCTATTGAAAGATTTGACTTGTATGCTCATTCGGCTACGTGATCAGCGTATGACGTAAGAAAACCCTGGGAACGAGATTGAGAAAATCGTCTAATGGAGACTGGCCTTTATTTAGGCCACAGTAAACAACGCAGGGTGACTTCTCAAATTGCCATCTAGTGATCACGTAAGTTTCAGACCCTATTTTGAGCGTTCCATTAGTAGCTAAGTTCTCTCTGGTACAACAGGAAGTGAAAGACTTGTTGCCCACTTGTTGGTAACAACAGCAACGACAACAACGCAAGGAACCAGGGCCTCTTTTAAGGAATCGCAACTTGGGGGGCAAGTTTCAAAAAGGGGACCTCATTTTTGATACAAGAAATATTTCTCTTTGTGAACTCCTTAGCAAAGCATGTATTTCTTACAAGACATAAATTGTGCTAGAAGGCCCCTCACCACTATTTTGCCATTCATCTTTGTGTTCAGAATGGGGAGAGGATTTATGGATGGCCCAGGGTAAAAAAAAACATGGGCCTTTTGCAAAGTGAGTTTTGAAAGGTACGCCAAAGGCGCGTCCATCTAGGGGGGTCCGGGGGCATGCTCCCCTTGGAAAAATGTTAAAATCTTGGATGCTAGAATCGCTCTGGTAGCCATTTTTCTCCTCTATTCCAGTTATCAAATCAAACTGGCCATCCATTATGCACAAACTGTAGTAACAGTCAATCAAATATCACATATAGGCCAAGAAAGGCATTTCTTGAATAGAAACATGGACCAGCGAACCGGGTGAGCCTGAAGAGATTCCCCAAATCTGATAATTCATAGCACCAAGAGTGTCTGATGAATCGATATTTGCCTGATAGCCGAGAGTCGAGAAATTGAAGAATTTCTGTAAGTTTCTTCTATTTTATGAGCACGGAAAGATAAGCAAATTCGACTTCACAAAAACGTTGCGAAAGGGCCTGAAAAGGGGCATAAGAGCAGCAAAAAGAAAAAAGGGACCATATTGTATAGGGGCAAAACACTGTGAAAAACTGTAACTGGAGGGGCAAGCAAGGGGGACTGGGGGGCCTTTGCCCCCTAGTTTGTATGTTAAAAGAGGCCCTGCAAGGAACTATTTACCAGTTTTGTAGCTTCCTTGACCATATCCTGGAGGATCGCACGGGTGACAAATAGACAAAATCGGCTGAGGTTTGATAAATCATCTTTTGATTTCTCTAAAATATTTCGTGCCATGCAAAGTTGTGCCATGAATGCAGAAAAAGTAGAATAATACGGAAACTTCCCAAGAGTATGGTCACATGACTTGAAATGGGTAAAAGAAGCCTTTGCCGATTATGTCTATGAAGAGCTTCTCTCAAAAGTTGGAGTGGAAAAGAGCTTAATGGAAACAATCAGGAAATGACAACTTCAGTTTTTAGGACATATATTGAGAAAGGAAAAGCTTGAAAACCACATATTGAAGGGACACGTTAAAGGAGAAGAGACTGACATTCCTGGAAAGTTTGAAGAACTGGATGAGCGAACAACTGCCAGGCAGAAGAAGCATCAAGGGAAAGGGAAGTGTGGAAAACCATGACCGCCTACGTTCTCCGGGAATATGGCACCTAAAATTATGCATGCAGAAAACCAACAACATTCAAATAATGCATTTTGAAATGCAAACAAATATCTTCAACTGTTTGTTGTTTTTAAATATCGTGCTTAGGCCCAAAAAGTGACTGGCAAACTCACCCTTTTTGGCCACAATAATGCACAAGCAGCAAATGTTTGTCTTCGTGCCCCACGACTTTCCCTAAAGTCACAGGAAGCCCATACTACGTCCACATGTAGTCCATATTACAGTTTATTGCAAAGATATTATTCCAAATTATTTTCCTTTCTTTTACTTATTATCAGGTTCGGAAGCCAGTTTTTTTAAACTTTTGATAAATTTTATAGAACATTTGTGCTACAATGCTCCTAAAAACGTTTTTTTGCGAGTTTCTTAATTAATTTTGTAACTCTGAGCATCCTACTTAATTTTGTTAACATTCAAGATTAAGAATTGCCTATTGAAACTCCACACCAATCATAAACAGAATCGCAATCAAAACAATGTGAAAACATATTGTGACAACATATACTACATAAGTATCAAAACAATTTTACGCGACAATGGAAGATTAGAGCGGCAAATTACAATACTTTATTATCTTTATAAATCTAACCATTGGTAGTTAGACGCGGCACCGCAGTTATGTTTCAGTATATATGCTGCTGCGGAAGGAAATTTATGTGTTTCTGCGGAGGAGGTACGCTTACTCTTCCGTAGTACCAAATAATTTCCTCCTCCGCAAGAGAAGAAAGCAGTATGAAGCACAAGACCAATATCAAGCCTCCAGGCAATGGCAAACTTCGTGAAAATGATGAATTTTTTGTCTTAATATAATTTAGGATGGAATGTGGGAATTCGTTAAAATCTTGTCGGAAATCGCAAATTTGGCTGAAAACTAACGGGAATTTGGGAATCAAGGGGCCTACTGGGTATCACTGTAAGAAAGCGTACAAAAGTTTTATCGTTTTATCGTGTTATCGTAAATCGTTTGCATTCCCAAAGTACTGTCATTTTTTCACAGTAACATTTCTTAAAAAAGAGAGAAAACTTTCAAAAGGATATGACTTATCCCAAAAGAGGGCCCTTGTATTTAAAATAACAGTTACCATAACACTTTTAGTAAGCGACTGTGCGTGCTCCTCCCGAGCTATTTACTTCCAATGCAGATTCCTGAGTTCAAATCAAAATATTTTAACAACGAAGTAACAACATATATTTCCATTTATCAAAGGTTTTCCAGAAACCAGCTGCATATAGGTCTGAAATGGTTTGGACACTATGGTCTGGGTATGATCTTTCAACGTATAATGAGTAATCTAAATTTCTGTTTTTGTCGTAAAGCTTGTAGTGCACCTATGAGCCCTCATTGAAATAATAATAATTATTGTTTTTATTATTATTATTATTATTGTAATTATCATCATAATAATTATATAATGATAATGTTGTCATGTTATTATTATCAACTGTCAAGATTTGGACAAATATTATATTTCGGACGTATTAGCTGTATACTTTTCAATTTATTTTAAGGAACATTTTAATTAGAACTTGTAAATTTCCCCATCATACCTAATTGAGAGTGACGGGTGTAATCACGTAGAGTAGTATTTGTAGAAAAAGTTTCCATTACTATTATTATTAACTCTCGTTTTTATTATGACACTGAGGAAGATTTTAATCGAAATGATTGTCGACAACAGTTGTGTTTTTATAGTATTATTAGTATTATTATTATTATTATCGTTGTTGTTTTTTTTTTATACACAATCTAAAAATTTACAATTTAACAAAACATGTTTACAAGAACGATACCATTGGGAGCATGATAGGCATGGCTACCCTAAATGATCTTTTAACAAAAAACCAATACAGATACTAAAGGCTATACCAAAGTTCTGGTCCCTTCATAGGAAGAAACAGATCGCAGAGATTAGATAACACTTTTGCCGGATCGGAGTATAAAGTTGACAGGTTTTGGTATAGTCTTTAGTAACATAGATATATTTACAATACATTGATGGTGTTATAACAATATCAAAGATTAATAGAGAAGGATGAGATAAAAGATTACTGTCCCTAGGTTTGCGTTGGTGGTTCTACAAAAAACGCTCTGATGAGTGAATGAATTTTAGCGTTGATTCCAAAATTTTTCTGTTTTGGTCATGAGTAAAACTTTTATCACCATACAACAATATTTGCACAAGGGTTTGATTTGGCAGGTTTAAGATGTTGTGTAGTTGGAATACTTCGTTAACGGTGCCAAGGAGCTCACGCCTCTGATCTTCATATGCATGGCATTGCAGCAAGAAGTGTTCAGTATCCTCAATTCCATCATTAATTAGACACCTATGAGCCCTCGTTGAAATAATAATAATTATTGTTTTTATTATTATTATTATTATTATTATTATTATTATTGTAATTATCATCATAATAATTATATAACGTTAATGTTGTAATGTTATTATTATCAACTGTCAAGATTTGGACAAATATTATATTTCGGACGTATTAGCTGTATACTTTTCAATTTATTTTAAGGAACATTTTAATTAGAACTTGTAAATTTCCCCATCATACCTAATTGGGAGTGACGGGTGTAATCACGTAGAGTAGTATTTGTAGAAAAAGTTTCCATTACTATTATTATTAACTCGTTGTTGTTGTTGTTGTTGTTGTTGTTACTTTTACTACATTATTATCATTTTTTATCAATATAAAATTCTTACATGCTTACCTACTCTACATATTAATACTATACAACTGCACAGCACTACAGGAACAATAACATGAGGCACAAAATTGCATGGCTACCCCATGTTCTTACATATAACAAAAAACAACGAACACTATTAGGGCAATACACAAAGAGAAAACAAAGAATACTTGTAGACTAATCACTATGCTACGTTTGCGGCATAAAGACTGTGGGATAGGTGTTTCGGAACAATGTCCCTGCTTTCTACCGAACTCTGTCAAATTGATCGATGGATTAATTGCAGAAAGCCAGGTTTTCGTTGGAAGATAATACCACTGTCTTTCCGCGATCGTTCATTTCCATTAAGTAAAATAATGCAAGGTATCTACTCTAAATGCAAGAAGAAACAGAGGACGAAAAAAGTAAGTAAAGGGACTTGATGGTTACTTGGCGTATGACAAAGATTAAAATGACCTCAATCAAACCGACCGGTGTTGTGAACGAAAGTTAAAGTCAACTCGAGAATCTTTCTATTAAGATCAATAGGTAGATCTTTCTTGCCATACAATGAGTATTGCGTCAGGACCTTATTTGAAAGGTTGTCCTGTCCGAATGATTGAAAGATATTGCTGCGTAGGTACAGTAATGCGCAGGAGGTGGCAAAGGTCATTTAGGCCCAAACATTTTGAAAGCAAATGTGACGGAGCTCTCTAGTTCAAGGCGAGGAAGTTTGCCTGAGAAAGGCCTGCTGATGGCAAGGAAGAGAATTTTATGGCATTTCAAGGTAAGCAAAGAATTTCGTACAACATGTAATTCAACATGTAATTGGTGCCCTGACACTCATGCACAAACAATGGATGGGAATGGCATGTTGCCAGTAGTTTCAAATTTGCAGGACATTTGGAGACAAGGAGAACCAGGCACAGGGAAACAAGGAGGAACCAAACTACTGTATAGGCCTACGTATTTTCTTAAGAGGAGTACAAAGACCAGCATGCTTTGCGTGAAGTCAGTGGCGTGGCTTGCTCTCCGCAGCTTCCAGAATAACTGACTGTACGAAAGTCATAAAACAAAAATAAACGATGGCAAAGGCTACTGGTCTTTGCATTCCCTTTAAAGCCCATGCTCCAACACAAAAGAAGTGAATATAGGCCGACAGTGGCCTGTTGAACGGTAGCCTCACTTCACAAGGACCCCGGGGGGTTTACCTTGGAGAAAAACGACGGGGATGTGCCTGCCTGAACAAAATTTTATGACCCTGTCCTGGAATGAAATGCTGAAAACATAGTACCTGTCCTGGAATAAGTTCCGGGAACTGATGGTTATTAGAATGTGTTTCCCCAGTTACTTTATGTAAAGTACCTCATATTCACATCTTTTAACATTTGCAAAACATTCTTGTTTAGCTCTATGAAATGGACAACACTTGGAGCAAGATTGGTGAATTGTAACTTAACACAGGCAAAGGTTCCACTGAAATCAATTGAATAGGAGCAAAGCCTCAGAAAACTTTTCAGAGTTTTTTATTGATTTTTTATAACAATCTGACCTGTCACAGAAAAAGGACCCAAAAGTATAACCCTGTCCCAGAATAAAGACGAAAAAGGCATAACCCTGTCCCAGAATTTTCAGCCGAAAATAACACCCTATTAGCAGGCACATCCCCGGGTGGTCATTATGTATAAAGTAAACCCCCCGGGACAAGGACCTATCAACGTACATTCATCTTATTGAATTCAGTGGCCAGTTGAACGGTAGCCTCACTTCACAAGAACCCATCAACGTACATTCATCTTATTGAATTGAACTGATGTTGTTGTTGCCGCGTCAGTGAGGCAACGAGCGGCATATCAGTTCAGGCAGGGAGTGAACTACGACAGGTAATCAATTAGGTTGAATGGACTGCTGTTTGTCTCATTTATCCACATTTGCATAGATGTAGGACCTATTAGGACATATTAGACCTATTAGCGTCCTATCAGCCATGCCCAAAATTTTTGAACGGATCATGAGTGAGCAAATAAATCAGTTTTTTGTGGGTATATTATCTTCATTGCTTTCTGGCTTTCGACAAGGTTATAGCACACAACATGCCCTGTTTCGAGTAGTGGAGACTTGGAAAAAGTGTCTAGATACGTCGGGTATAGCAGGAACAATCCTAATGGATTTGTCAAAAGCATACGATTGTATACCCCACGATCTACTAATTGCAAAGTTATAGGCATATGGGTTCAAGAAAAATGCTCTCAAACTGGTTTATAGTTACCTGACAAACCGAACACAAAGGGTCAAAATAGGCTCCACATATAGCTCACCACAGCATATCTCAATTGGGGGTACCACAGGGGTCTGTTCTTAGGCCCTTACTTTTCAACAACTTTATAAACGACCTGTTTTATATGGAACTGGAATCGGAGATATGTAACTTTGCTGACGATACGACAATTTACGCGTGCGATACAGATGTGGAGGCAGTCATGATTAGATTAGAGAATGACCTACAGGGATTAATGCAATGGTTTACTAACAACGGCATGAGTGCTAATCCTTCAACATTCCAAATAATGTTTTTGGGGCTAAAGGGAGCAAAGAAACTATGCCTTAACATGAACGGCCAACTGATTCCATCAAGCGAACATGTAAAACTTCTGGGTGTAAACATTGACAACTCACTGAAGTTTGAAACGCATGTGAAAGAGATATGTAAGAAGGTCAACCAAAAATTGTATGCATTTGGAAGGTTAAGACCATATTTAGGAGAACAAAAGTCAAAGTTACTTTTAAACTCCGTGGTAATGTCGAATTTTTCCTATTGCCCTCTGATCTGGTTATTTTGTAGCAAAGTTGCAAACAATGAAATCAATACGACCCACAAACGCGCACTGAGAACTTTATATAGAGACTATGAATCCACGTTTGAGGAACTTTTAGATAGGGGTGATACAAAGACAGCACATAAAAAGAATCTACAAAACCTCATGGTGGAGATCTACAAATCAATGAACCATCTCAATCCTGAGTACATGTGGGATTTTTTTGTCAAGAAAGATGTTCCCTACAACCTTCGGACTAAGGAACTATGCAAGCTCCCCTCGGTGAGTTCTCAACGCTACGGAATAAATTCCCTGTCCTTTAGAGGGAGTCTGTTGTGGAATGCTCTTAGTGATGACCTAAAATTGACAACTTCTCTCGTGAAATTCAAACAAGAAATACGTTGCTGGGATGGCAACATCTGCACGTGCTACTTTGCACTTAATTTAGGGTTTTATATATTCTGTTATACTGTATATTTTGTAGATAGTTGGTGTAAATTAGCTGTTGTTAGCTACTAACAAACCAACTGTAAATAAGTTTATGATTATGATTATGATTATGACAGGAACCGGGGGCACTGGGGGCACTGGGGGCACGTGTCCCCCAAGATTTTGCAGTAAACAAATTTAAGTGCTCTTTTCAGTTTTCGGAAATGGCCCCTTTTTCTTAAGGAAACAGTGCCCTCGAATCGCCGCGCCCCTAAGTTTGAGATGCTTCCCACGTCCCTGCGCATTTGACATGAAAACGAGACTTCAACATTTTGTCGTTCTCATGGACGGAGCAGAAACTGGGCTTACATGTGCGAAAACTTTTAAATTGTGAGCCCACGTGGCTCCCTGCAACAGATCCCAAAATTCGGCAAAACTTGAAACTTTGTTCCTTGGTCCTAAAACCAGGGGCGGATCCAGACCGAAGTTGAAGGGGGGGGGCAACTTGGAGAGGGGGCGCCAAAAACACAGTGAATAGTTAGCGCGCGAAAATTTTTGGGGCTTTATTCGAGAAAATTCTCTGGTTTTTCTACTGAATAACGCCTTAGTTTATATGTTTCGCCGCATTCAAAACGAATCACTGAAAAAAGAGTGCATTCGGGTCGGATAAGGGGCGCTTTACTTGCCAAAAAGGGGGCGCCAAAGCTGAATTTTCATCGTGAAGGGGGCAGTTGCCCCCATCTGCCCCCCTAAATCCGCCACTGCCTAAAACTCTTGATTTATCATTTCAAAAAGCTTATCTGTCCAAACACTTCCTTATCTCAGACTGCTCGGTGACGTCATTTTACTCAGTTTCTGCTCTGTCGTTCTCATGCTATTGACTTCGCCTCAATGGAGAGCAATATCAAGGAATATTGAAGGTGCCATGCAGTTGTCACTACTAGCATGCTCTGACGCTTTTTGGAGTCATGGCAAATTGGATAAAAATTACGGCCCACTGCCCCTTTAGAGTCCTCCTCAGGAGAGTGCTAATAAATTATGGACCACAACCCTTTAAATCTCTTATTTTTGGATGCCAATAATGACAAGCTTGGAAAATAGTGCTTGAGGTGTATTCCATGAAAATGATGAAAACCCAAGTTGCTGACTGAGGCCGCTATTTTTGAAGAGAATGGTCTCTACATTCAAGCTGTTTTCTCTACCAAGCCGCTGAGTGCTAAGTGAACTGTTTGAAGCTTTCCTATTTAGGCTTTTCCTCTGGTTTTCATCTTGATTTAGCTTGATGCCTTTAATGCAAGCTATATCTGTTGTTTACTGGTTTACTCGACTGTTCGATGAACAGGTTTGGGTTTTCGGCCACCTACGGAAAAAAGCCCGTGATATGGTAAATACTTCGTCGTGCAGGGACGGTATATTTGCAAATCCCGTTTTCTTGAGAGCTAGTCATGGAAGATGTAACCATTTAAAGCATGTGATTACTAAAATCTGTAATTTGCAAGCATTCCTCACTATTTTACACAGTAACTGTGATGTTGCTGACATTAAATCCATTAGTTGTAAATTAAAGGAGTCTAAATACCAAATATGGGCAAAGACTTCAACCGTTGAAAAGAAGTAAAAAGAACCACTGAACCACTTAATGCTTTTTGGATGTTCTATTCCCCGAGTAAGATACTTGATATAAAGGGTTGCGCTTCTGCTGATCAACTTTTTGCCTTAAATTAAAGAAAGATAATCTCGTTCCATATAGGTATTTTTAAATGAGAAACTGCTTGAGAGAAACTCAGCTCTCAAAATGCTTGAGTAATTTCTTCACACTGAAACATTATCAATAAACTTCATTCAAATCTCGCTATCGTTTGGAAGAGAGTTGAAATAGAAGAAGAATTCAGAATTATTTTATCAATCTTTGTTGGCTCAGGTACCCATTGCTTCTGTGCGTCATATCATTTCAGGGGCGGATCCAGACCGAAGTTGAAGGGGGGGCAACTTGGAGAGGGGGCGCCAAAAACACCATGGAAAGTGAGCGCGCCGAAGGCGCGTGAAAATTTTTGGGCCGTTGTTCGAGAAAATTCTCTGGGTTTTCTACTGAATAACGCCTTAGTTTATATGCTTCCCTGCATTCAGAAAGAATCACTGAAAAAAGAAGTGCATTTGGGTCGGGATAAGGGGCGCTTTTCTTGCCAAAAAGGGGGCGCCAAAACTGAATTTTCATCGTGAAGGGGGGCAGTTGCCCCCATCTGCCCCCTAAATCCGCCACTGTATCATTTAAGAGCAAAATTTTCAGTGCGATTTTGAGCAGGACAGTGTCCCGAAGTCCATGGCTTCTGGTTGAAGGCTGCTTAGGCCGTTGGATCGGAACACTTGCCCTATCGACTGATGTACTCGATAAAAGAAACCATTATCCGTCTTGTGTGCTATAAGCAATGAAAGGGGAGGAGTTGTGAATTTAAGATCTTCTCATCAGCGGAGTCCAACTGTGATTTACCTTGATGATGAGAGCTCTTTTATTTCCAAAAACCAAAATCGAGTTTCGTTGGTGCGCGAATAGACGTGAAACAGTAAACCAATTCCGTTTTACCATTTATTCATCTTTTAAACAATCCATGGAGAACGCAAAAGAATTAGTTACAATGACGAGAGAATTTATGTGGCGATGGAGGCAAAGAACTGTGGTCATAGAACATCGTACCCAAATTTTGTGTCAGTGGTTGACATATGTTGGTCAGATATGAGTCAAGAATCTGGGTACCTACCACTGCTTCCCAATGCTGAACTTTCTTCGAGTTTCATGTAATCAAATCGGGTTATCGTAACAGTTCTTAGGCCCTGTATAATATTTAGGATATATTAATGTCATTAAGAGAACGCTGCCACATCATATAGTTCTTGACACGTCTAATGTTATGTGAAGTCCTTGGCAGGCTAATGCCAGTTAAGGTAACCGGCAAGGATTCTTGGAATGAAAGCTCCCTTGTTGCATACATGTTCATGATTCTCAGCTTCATGAAAGTGAACAATTGAAATCTTTTCATGATGAATGGAAAACAGACAAGGCCAACAACAGCGAATGCTGGTCTGGCAAAGTTTTTAATCAGCCATTCAATGAGCCATTGTCACCTGGGTCATTTGCAGGCATCCTACAATTTCAGAATGTCCACAAATCAAGTTTGGTCAAAGTGGAAATATGGACACACACCGTAGTACCTGAAATGATAGCAAAGTCAATCAAGGTGAAATTTTTCTTATCAGTTCAACCGCTACAGCGTGGTTCCATATTTCCGCCCACTTAGGCCAAATTTGATTTTCAGACTGTCTGAAATTGCAGTATGCCTGCAAGGGACCCTGGGTGACAATGCCTCTTAAATTTGGACAAGCATAGAAAATTGCATCCCTGGAAAGCTTAAGAGGGAAAAGATTCCAAGGTCCCACGAATAAGACCTTGTAGAGAATTTAAAGCCCCTTGTAGAGAATTTAGAACTTTCATAAAGCAGAGAATCATACCCATTATAACCATACAAGGGGGCTTTCATTCGAGGATTTATTGTAACAAAATAAAATATGATTGTACAGTCTGCTAAAGTCGCCAAGATTTCCATGAAATTACCGAAGGAGAGCTGAGGTAATAGACAGGCAAGGATGATGGCTGCAAAGATGAGAAGACTTTGCACTGTATTTTCAATCTTGTTGTTTGGTGCGACTTTGAACATGTTTGGAAGACTGAAGATAGCAGTGGTTTCTCACGTACATGATGCTCGCTTGTGTCTCTTATGAATAATATGTTAATTTGAGAGAACCTCGCGTTTTTATAATCGTCAATTTCGCTAAAGGGGTCAGGTCATTTGTAATGGAATTAAAAGAAACAAGAGCGAAACATCAATCAGTTGGTGAGCTGCGTAGCCGCAAATTATTCTTGGAATTAGAGAGGGCTTGACATCTCCATTTGCTCACTAGTTTGACACTGTATGGTGCCAAAGAGGCATTTCAATTATGCAGGTTGTATTTAGTCGAAGCACTAATGCTATTAAGACCTGAGTTGGTCTCTTCCAGTGATCGGTGTAGCAATTGCTGGCAAGAGGAGTACACATATTTTTTATAAGAGACTAAGACTTCGGGCCGTCACTGAAAGTTTCTTAAAAATATTAGATTTTGAGTACTCAGAGTTTCTTACGAGTTTCTTAAAGGTTCCACAACAATCTTTATGTTCACTACCTGCTTCTGCGTGATCACTTCAAACAAGGTTTTTTAAGCCTTTCCAATGTGTAAACATTACTCAATTAGCTACCTTCCCGAGCAATATGATACAAGAAACAATGAGAACAGAGTGAAAATATGTGAAGAATAAATAACCTTTATCAAATTAAATAGTTTCTTAAGTTATATTTTCTCAGTACTGGAGTTTCTTAATATTTTGGCGATCTGAGAGCTGAGTTTCTTATAGGCAGTTTCTTATAAAAAGAATACGTGTAGGTGTCTCAGTATCACTTCACAGTGGAATTCAATGAACCTAATGAAAGTTTCTCCTTACACAAGAAGTTCTTTAAAAACAATAGGCCGTTACATGTGCCACACCATATTTGGGTATCCGATCCACGTCTCAAAACCAGAGCTTTTGGGTTTCGGCCTAAGCTGTCAAAGCGCTTGTTGTGGAATCTCCTGAATCATAGCCAAGTACACACAAGAAGCTTCGTGCTTCGGAAAAATTCTTAATAGAAATCCAAATCGAAATTGACAATCAAACTCAAGAATTTTTTCCCAAAGGCAGTGGCGGAGACAGAGGGGGGCAGGGGGCGGCTGCCCCCTAAAGCGACTAAAAAGTTGCTTGGCGGAAAATTTTCTGTATAAATTTTCTGGGGGTAGACCCCTGACTTGCTCACCTGTCGGGTCATTGCTGGGCTTTGCCCCCCCCTCACTGAAAAATCCTAGCTACGCCTCTGCCCAAAGGGATATCTCTGTTCATGCAAAATAAAAGTTACCCTACAAGGAAATGATTTTCTTGAGTGTAAAAATATTCCTTGTTCGAATAAAATGCATTTTGTGATTATTGAAATTATTACAAAACAAGAATTCGTCACTTATACCCAAAAGGATTAAACATCCACGAGGATTAGATCCTTGAAAGCGCTCTCTCGTGCTTAAGTTGCTTCTCCTTTGTAAATTCATTTTCATTTTGACCGAGTAAAGATATTCCTTAGGGACTTTCTCAGTTTTCAGTTTCTGCATTTGTAATTTGATGTGCATGCACAAAGCAAAGGTCCTTCCTCGGACTTTCTACATTGTGCCTAACCTCAGGAGATTCCCCACAAAAGCACATTTGTAGTTTAGGCCAAATCCTAAAAGCTCTGGTTTGGAGGTGAAGGCAAATCTGGACTTTCAAGATAAATGTCTACTCTCAACTCTCAATGCTCCTATATCAACAAACAAGGTGTCTATCTTCAAGTAAACTATCGAGAATTAGTTTAAAGGTTATCACCGATTGATTGGAGTTAAATTCTTAGCGCTAGCCCTGATCAAATCTGTTACCTTTTTTTTGGGACACCCGGTATATACTATATACTATATACTATAAACTATATACTATACACTATGCACTATACACTATACTATACTATACTATACTATACTATACTATACTATACTATACTATACTATACTATACTATACTATACTATACTATAGTGAGATTTCAGAGCAATTTCGATTGAACGAACACTGAGAAATACCAAAGAACTACATTCTCTCTGTCTACCATTAACGTGATTTGAGGTGCTGAAAAAATTTTCTGCGTACGTTTTGTGGCAAGCGTTACCATGCCTGCGTATAAAAGGTTTGGATACATGAAATCCTTGGGGAGGCACGTACAGTCTCTCAAATGGTAAGCACTTTGATGTTGTGTTTACGTTAAGATAATTACTCTCAATAATTGATTTCAAGTATTTGCAGATTGTATCAGATATCTTTCTAGGAAACTTTGATAAATGACGTCCCTTGGCAAGCAAAACTAATCCTGTTCCTGTGCCACTATCATGGCACCAAGTACGAAGCAAACAGGCTTCAAGTATGGGTGGCCTATTTATTTGCAAGTTTCATTTCCCTTGTCAACCATACATTCAGTTCCAAGTTTAAACACTTAATATTGCAATATTGCAAGAATAATATCATTTAAAAATAAATTGACATAAAACATCCACTTAATTTCATATTCCCAATGATTTACGAGCATTTTAATCAGAATTTGTCTGCCTTAAATACTGTCAATTGTTCGATGTTAATTTACAAAATGAGCTAAAACATTTTTCACGAGAGACAGGCGTCGATGGTGACACAGAATATCTACGGTTTCTGTGTCTGACCAGGAATGGTGTCATTAATTGCCATATTATTTTGAAATGATTTATGGAGAAAATGTCACCTTTCAGAAAATACTGTAATTATCTTACCATCAGATAACTGTATAAAATATGAGGTTTCAACGTCACGGTTTGTGGGCAGACATCGTGATGGAAGGTTCCCATTCTGACAAGTTGGCCAGAATTGACGGGTCATGATGAATTAGGTGGAGAAATTATTCAAATAGGCTGGAATTTTGTTGTTTATTCCATACATACATACATACATACATACATACATACATACATACATACATACATCATTTATTTTATAACGCAGGTTGGAAAAAGGCAGCCTCAAGATGGCTGATGTGGACCTGCAAATTTTGAATTTTGAATCCCAGGAATTTTGTTCTCTTGTTGGTCGATTTTCGAAGAATCCAAGGATTCATGAGAATCATACGTTCGATGGACTTATTGCTCATTTCGTGTTCTCTCAGTGGTCCATTCTTCTTGGGCCAAAACGCTGCGTGGCAGCCATATTGATATTCTGTAGTTTTAATCGAGACAACACACACAAATAAAAGTTTGGACGGTAAAATGACGCACACTCTACGATTACTTAGGCCTATCGATTTGTTCGAGTTGACGTTATGGGATTATCATAAGTTAAAAACAATAAATGACAAAATATTCTGTCCTGGCAACATCTTCCTGGCATTGTAATGGAGAGAGGGGGGCTGAACAAGGGAATAATGGGAATGTTAAAGAGTAAAGCTCTTGAAACCTTGCAAGTCTTTACGAAGAAACAACAACAAAAAGTGTTTGATTCTTCAATGCACTTTATGCCAAGGCCTAATAGTTGTTGCTGTTGTGTGTTGCTGAGGCACAGTTCTGTTATCGTCATATCACATCGATTGACTGATTGTTTCTACCCTGGCTACCAGATTCTCTACAAAAATTTCTTTCATTTTAATTTACCTAATTTATTTTTTTAGATGTGGTACCCAGGATAGATTGGTTTTAATGTAGTGCAAAACTTAGAACAGGAGCCTAAGCTAAGAAGTAAAAGGTAAGCTGTGATCATTTAGGCTGGCTGAAAATGATGACTGCCTAGCCTAAGCTCCAGGGGCCAGGTGGTAGATGGATTGTTTTCCAATGACCGAAGTCATATTGTGTGTGTACGATTTCCATCAAATATGACACCATGGCTACACAACTGTGTCCAGCATAAGATTTATTCGAATAAAATGACGTTCTACGACTTGAATTAAGCACATAATAAAATTATCTTTAATGTTCTTTTTCTGGATTATTCCAAGTTTGCTATGAATAGTTAAATATAAGTAGGCTCGTTTAATTTCACTCCCTTTCCGCCTTCGTTGTATGATTTTAAAAGAAACTATCCAGCAAAGACGTCAATCGTGAAACAGTTGACGAAATCCTGCATCAAAGAAAGATAGGCCATTCTGGGAGAAAGCAATTTAGAAATTCCCGGAGGTCTTATCATAAATGACTCAGCAGCGCTCTGATGCTGGAAGAAATTGCTTTGAAACACGACATCATCGAGCAATCAATTTTGAAAGAAACATTGATGCACGTTGTTTCGCATTTGGGCAAAAATGAAGTTAGATTCATCATTACGTCACCGTGTGTCATAAAGAGGCTCCCAAAGAATACCGAGGCGGGCATATTGCAGATAATCAAACAATACATGCAATAACTGAGCACTCAAATATGGAACATGGCCATGTGAAATTTCGTTCCCATTTTGTTATGCTGTGAATCAACGGTTTTTCTTGTTTTTTTGCAAACGTTTCAAAGACAAAATCACGTTGGGAACAAACACCGTGACTTTCAACATGAGCATTCAGAGCCCAGAAGATAGGTGGTAGATCCGTGTCCATGATGATGACCGTCAAGAAGGGGATGGGGTAGCCAGGGTTGTTACCAGGGGGTCCCGGGCCTCTATGGGCCCGTAAAGATAAACATTCTGTATTTTTCTTTGTTTTTAATTTTTCTCAAGGAAAGTTTCTGAGCCCGCGGACCTACTTGCATTCTCAGCTTTGTCTTAAAACACGAGATAAACAAATTTTCCACCTAGATATTATTTGTTTTGAAGGGCATTCCACCTAAAAGAATCATTTTGTCAGTGCGTAGGAGGGTGTGATCCGAGAGAAAAAATGCGTGGTCCAACAATTTCCCGGCGTATGGGTCCCCCTTCCACCTATAGCCCAGGGGCCCGCCCCATTTCTCGACGGTCCTGTCTGTAATTCATAGCCTGTGTTAAAGACCCCATACGAAAACATAAGTGTAAGTAACATGAATAATTTTGTCTCGAGTCTGGTACACAGGCTTGTAATTCATGGAACCATGTTATGGTTTGGTATCCAAAAAAAAACATAATTTGCCACCATTTGCACCTTTTGACGGATCTTTTTGAGCTTTGAAACCATCGTACACAAGGGACAGCGTCAGATTGTTTGCATAATTAAATTATTAGCGATGTTTCAAGCAACGATACATCATTTTTGGTTACCCAGTGTTTCACACAGAAGTTTGAATGAGAATTACGTCAATTTGCGTCTATAAATAATAAATGAAAGAAAACAGTAAGACAATCACAGAAATGGATCGGTTCATTTGAGCCTTTGACAAATTATTGCTTTCTGACCACAAAAATGTATGGGTGCCTCCCTTAGCACGAAGTGCGGTCGGCTCCCTGGTGAACATTGCATGGCACTGTGAAGGATGATAATCAACTTCACCTTTGATTTTGAAAAATAGAATTAATAGCCTTCTTCTCGGCAAAATTTGAGCTCCTTTTAATTTAGCGATTTTGGTAGCTATCAAATCAATATTCTGTGTAGAGATATAGTACCTGCTAGCGAAAATTACGTCCATTTAGAATTATTGAAATATTATTTTATGTTACTTATCTTGAACAGTGGCGGAGCCACGGGGGGGTATGGGGGGGTAAATACCCCCCCACTTTTTTGAAAATATGGTAATTCAGATTCGTTCAAAAACGTCATAAAAATCTTAGGGTAGAGGTAGGTCCTCAGCTTTTAATCTCGCTTTCTTAATCAACTACTGCCACAACGCGATTTGATCGAACAAGATACGAACTCATTTCTCTGAAATATTTTTCTGTGTTTGTCCTCTTACCTGCTCCCGTTCCTGTCTTTTGCGGTTTACTGTTTTTAGCTTAATTATTGCATTCTGTGGATTGTTGTCATCTCCTTGACTTACGTAAGTATTAGGTGTGGCTTCTGACAAGGATACCAAAAGCAGCCTACGCAAACGAAACTCGTAGTGCTTTGTAATCAATTTAGATTTCTCGACTCCTCTTTTTCCTTATTCACATATCGTGCTCGTGAAAGATGGCTTCAAAATTTGCTCGAGATCCTTTTAATGAAAATATTGTAAATATCGATGATGTCCTACGTTTAGGCCCGGTTAGACCAGTTGTCGACTTTCCACGATCTAAATTCGGTGCAAGTGATTACAGATTTCAAGAAAGCTGGTATTCAAAGCATGATTGGATTGAATACTCATGTGAAAAAGATGCTGCATTTTGTTTTCACTGTCGCCTTTTTGGTACCTGTGGTGAGTTACTTTTGCGTATATCCCGTTTTGGCTTTAACTGTAATTATTGTCAGAATCTTACTTTTCCTTCGTAATTTTAAAGCTACTGGTAACAAATATCGAGATGTCTGCTGATTTATCGCGGAAGAAAGATCCCAAAATCAGCACTTACAGAGCAATAATCAAAAAAGGAATGAAAAATAGCAAAATTGAAACCTATTTTGGATTGCCATGCGTTGTTGCCAATGAGATCTCATTATTTGATTTTGCTGAAGAAATGCAGACTATCAAGGAAAGGAAACTGTGGCCAAAGATATCAGTTTGACTAAGGTTGTGCCTACCTGTTAGACCTGCGTAATGATAGGTACCTAAATAAACCACCTTTGCAGTTGTAGTAGTCGGTTAATTGTAGATGTCTCGTTCTTTTCAGTTGGCTGTGCTGACGATGCCTTTGTCAAAGGGGGATTTAGAAACTGGAGAAAAGCAACCGGAAAAACAGGTAGATTCGAGAAACATGTGAATTCAAGGATGCACCAGTTGAGCAGAGAGAAAGCAATATTCCGTAAGTCTCAAATACCAGTTAATGTTCAGTTATCGGAAGCTGAGGCCGTTCTCGCATCAAAGAGACAGCAGGAAAAAGAGTCAAACAGACATGTTGTTCAAATCATTTTTGACGTGGTACGCCATCTTGCTTTACAAAATGAGGCATTCCGTGGTCATGACGAATCTTCTTCATCCCTGTATCAAGGCAAGTTTCTGGAAGAGATCAAGTTTCTTGTCAAGTACCATCAGCCCTTGCAAAAATGGCTCGATAATCACCCAGAAAATGTTTCTTGGCTTGGGCACGACATTCAGAATGAAATGTTGGAAATCATTTCAACAGCAACAATGGATACGATAAAGGAACAAATTATGGCCAGTGAATTCTACTCTGTGGAATGCGACGAAGTTACAAGCCATAAGACTGCATATATGTCCATTGTTATTAGGTACGTTTATGAGAATGCAATAAACGAGCGATTGGTTGCGTTGAAGCACGTAGACAGCATAAAAGGAAAGTTTCTTTCTGATGTGTTAGTTGAAGAGTTAAAGAAAATGTCTATTCCATTAAAGAACATGGTGGGGAAAGGATTTGATGGCGCAAGTAACATGTCAGGAAAGGACAACGGTATGCAGCAAAAACTGACAGAAGCAGGGGCTATTCTCTCCTTATATTTTCATTGTTTTGCCCACAAACTCAACCTTGTCCTTGCAAAAGCGTCAGAAACATTGCAACCTGTGCAAGATGTTTTTAACACAATTGGTGCGATCTACAAAGAATTGGAGGGCTCCCCCAAAAGGGAAGAGGTGTATAAAAGCTACCTGAAGACATACAAGATTATTGAAGGAAGAACGGCTCTTCGATCAGTGTCAGACACACGCTGGACAGCAAGAGAAGACAACTTAGCAGCAACTCACAATGCGCTACAAGCAATAATGGCGACTGTCCAAGAGCTAAAGGGTGGTGACAGTGCATGCTTGGGGCTGCTGAAACGAATAAATTCATTTCAGTTTGTTTTGAAGCTGGTTATCTTGAAAGATGTTTTCATGCTCACAAGATATGCCTCTGAGTATTTACAACGAGAAGATATGGATATGGTCACGGCAGTAGACGCAATGCAGACACTCACAACTCACCTCAAAGAACTCAGAAATGAGGAGAAGCTTGCAGAATTCGTCGAAAAAGCAAAGGAAAAGGCCGTCAGCTGCGGAATTCATGAAGAATTTGATGCCCAAAGAAAAAGGAAGCGTTCTGTTCCTACCAGATTAGCAGTCGGACAAACAGTAATTGATGCAGCCTTCAGCCACAGCATTCCTACTCAAAATCAAGAAGAAAACACAGTAGCAATTGATGTTTTTAGGCGTGAATTCTATTTCCCATTTTTGGATCTCCTGTTAAGCGAGTTGCAGAAACGTTTTTCATCAGAAGCATGTGAGGTTATGGTTCAGCTCTCTGCGTTCAATCCATACAAATGGAACAACGACAGCCGAGATAAGTTGACGAAATACGCACAAAGGTATGGCATATCGGAGGAGAGCCTTCATCAGGAGCATTCGTTATTTGGAAATTCAGGCTTTTTCCAGTCACTGTTAAGAGAGATGGATGAAAGAAAGAAGAAAGGATGGGAAACTCCATTTCTTCCTTTGATCTTGAAGAAGTTTAAAAATAGCGATTTGGAGAATCTCTATCCAAGTCTGCACAAAGCTCTGAAGATAGCAGCTTGCATTCCTGTCACAATTGCATCGTGCGAGCGATCGCATAGCAAAGTGAAGCTGATAAATACGTACTTGCGTGCAAAAATGAGAGAAGACCGCCTTGAGCAGTTGGTGGTTAATAGCAGTGAGAGAGATATCGCCAGTTTGGTAGAACTTACATCCCTACAAGAAACATTTGCTATTAAACCGAGAAAAGTTCCCCTTTGAGCATTATTAACGTTGCAGGCTGACTTCTTTTAGCATGCATGCTTTCGCACTTGTGTTCAAGATCAATTATATATTTCATATCCTTACATGATTCATTAAAAAATTTTACAAGTTGTGATACTCGTTGTTATACAGTTCAAAACCCTGTATTAAGGTTTCTCGTATACATAAATGATTTCATCTGTCGTTTTTTATCCAATAAGGACGTATTTTTATATTCAAAAGGGCGTATTTCTGTATTCAAAAGGGGCGTTTCCCAAAGTTCTAAAGGGCGTGGTCTCAAAAAATTTTCCCGGGGGCTTCGCCCCCGGACCCCCATCATTCCTTACCCCCCCACTTCGCGGCTGCTGGCGCCGCCGCTGATCTTGAAAATTTCTTTATGCTTGGTTTTGGCAAGAACAAATTCGATTGTTCAGTCATAAGGTTCTTTACGAAAAGGGAAATGAAACTGTCTTTCAAAATCTATATTTTAAGCGACACTATTTAATCAGTGGCGAAGCTGGGGAGGGAAGGCAGGTCATGCTCTGCAGCGAAGGGTGGGGGTCCGAGGGCGGAGCCCCCGGAAAAATTTTCCTGGGCCACACCCATTATTCTCTCTGGGAACGCCCATTTTCGTAGAAAAGCTTGGAAAACGCCTATTGCTGTAGCAAGATAAAATACACAAATGGATTTGGGAAAAACTCTTATCATCACAAATTTTAGGCCAAGCATTGTTATCAAAAATGCTCTTGCTTCAAATTTGACATTTCACGGGTAAAACATTTGTTATCATTAGATTTGGCAGTCATTGTACTTGGGTTTCAGATCTCATGCAATCATTTCTTTTGATCAGTTGCCTGACATGTTTAGTCCTCAGTGAAGAGATCATTGACTGCAATAAGTCCCATGTCACAGGAATATCTTTCATAGCAGAAGAGACCATCCCAGTTCACTGGCAAGTAAACATGCAGGCAATCAAACTAATGATATATTTTGCAAGAGATCGGCTGTTGTAGGAGGACATTTGATCTGCAACAAACTATGACAATACAACAAAAACAGCAAAGTTCTCTGGCAAGTTTCTGAACAAGCAAAAAATAACAGGGTGACAATGATAATGCACAAAAGGAAAAGTTCTCTTGGAAAGCTCCACTAGTTAGCAACACATGTACTGATAATAGCCTGAAGGGGGTTATTCTGATATAAATAGGATAGGGCTGCTCAGGCTGGTGTACAAAATATTAAGCCCAAAAAATTTATGTCATGAATACAGTACAAGATAACTTTTCTTAGCCTGCATGGCAAAAAACTATTTAGTAAGCAACACTATACAAGGAAAAGTACCCTGAACTTATATATTTCATGTAACACCTTTGGATTTACATATTTTGATAATGCTGCTTGACTTTGATTTTGTTTGTAAATCATATTTCTTGAGACTCAAACAATGATCTAGAAGTCCATGAACCAATAAAAATTCTTGGTACAAATGACTAACCCAGAAATATATTATTTCTGCCAAAAGTTTAGACTCAAGTCAAAAAGGTATCTGAGCACCTCTAGTGTAAAAAACCAGAGTATCCCCTGGAGAAAAAACATGCTGTAAGGTCATGTTGGTAACAGTAACAAATTTCACCAGCATGCCAGGTCCCTTGCAAAAGTTCCTTCTTTGTCAGCAACACAAATGATGATGATACTGCAAGCAACAACAGGAAAGCTCTCTTGGAAAGTTCCTTTTGTTAGCAACAAAAAATGATGTGCAAGCACAAACAGGAAAGTTCCCTTCCTTTTGTCAGCCACACGAATGATGATAATACTGCAAGCATAGGAAAGTTCTCTTGGAAAGTTACTTGAATACTGCACAAAAACAGGACAATGCTCTTCAATGGGAAGTCCAATATAAAATAGGCTGTCTATGCAAAATAGAACAAAACACTTATGGCCTATTAGACGCAGCATTGTTGTTATGCCACTGTTATGCCACTGCTTATAAATGACACAGCGGGTCAAAATGCCAATGATGGCCTACAAAATAAAATGGCAACCATCACATGGGCCTAACAATCACATACCATCACCTGCTCGCTGAAGCTGCAAAAGATTTCCTCGATAGTTTAGCTGGACAATGTCTCCCCCAAGACAAACTTTACATGAATTTTCGCATTCCATAATAATCAAACTTCAAATAATGATGATGAACGCGAAGATTACACTGCACTTACACTGCACTGTTGTGCCTGTCAGTTGTAGCGAAATCATGAGACAAAAGTTTATTTTGTCATCATTTCTATTGTTTAACGCAATTCATGCTATGAGATAATAGCATGAGTTTGAGATGAAAACTGGTGCAATGGCCATGCGTAAGATCGGCTCCAGCCAATCAAATCATTGCTAGGTTTATTATTATGATGACCCAATTCACGCTATTTCAGAATAGCATGCCATAACATAGGGAATCAGTACGGACAACAACGAAATTTGACCATAACAGCAAAGTGGATGTACCAAAATTAGTATGGAAACCCTTTGATGATTCCTGCTTTGCCCAATCGAGCGGGAATTAGCACAGGGGACCGAGGTATCAAGCTGCTGGAAAGCGATGGGTTTTATCATAGAAATTTGATGTACAGCGACTTCAATCTTGTGATTTTAAGAAATTTTTTGCAGAAAATGTTTTTTGCTCCTTAAAAAAATTACTCATATCTCTGAAAACTATTAGTCATGCTGCGCATGACTAGCATGACCGCCAGCTTCGCCACTGAGTATTTTAAGAGACACTTGTAAGATTTCACAGTATTCTGCAGAGTCAGGCAGCACTTAGACACAAATGCCTCACCACTTACCGAGCCATTTTAAAGCACTGACAAAAATTTTAAAATTAGCAGTAAATTATCAAATTTTGGTGATAGCCTCGTTTTGTGGACGTAAAATTTTTTCAGCTTTTAAACAGCAGCTGTATCAACAACTCAAATGATATAAAAAAGGACCAGTAATTTTGATTCTTCCTTGTGAACCTTGTTTCAAAAGCGGTCCTCAGCGAATTGCGATGGAATGTGAAATTCAATTTTATAAAAGTGAAGAAACTCTCAAAGAAACTTATACCATAAGAACCGAGCTCTACATTGAGAAACCCTACTGCCAAGACAAATAAATTCTAGCAAAGCTTCTTATCTAAACAATTATTGTTTCTCTTGACTGAAAATTGCTGAAATTATCTCAAAATGAATTTAACTAAGCGATCGCACAGTTTTGCGACCATTCTTGAAATATTTCAAGAAACTGGCAGCAAAATGTATTACAATGTAGCACCGCTTCAACTTCTACCTGTTCTGTTAGACTTTGATAACGTTATTCAAGACTGAACAGACTTTAAGATATTCAGCTTAGCAACAGAGCACCATCGCCCTGAACCGCCACCTTAGCGCATTCACCAAGTTTTAGGCCTGTTTCTAAACTTACAGAAATAATCAATTCTTGGACTAATAAATGGAAATAAAGTGCGAAAATGGATTGCTGACACATTATCCTTGCCTTACACTCGCACTAGCTTGTGACTAGCTTCCTTCCCGAAATTTCTTCTTATGCTAAGAAGAGCTTTTCCGACGCACTTGAAATGTTATGGTAAGTGCTCGTTCATTTCTCGATTTATTTTATCCAGCAGCCTTTTCGTTTTGATTCTTTTACATTGTAAAATGCCGGCAAAGGTCAAGTTACTTGTCTCCAGCGTTTTGTCGACCTCCTTGAACGAAATATTCGAATTCTTTCGAGCTGTCGATTTCCGTATTCATTCAGGGGTTTCCACTCCAGAGCGAGTTGATTAGCTAAAAATCGCCCTGAACCGCCATAGTGAGAAAGGTCTCGCGTTGTTAATAGCAACCTCCTATTTTTTCCACTTGACGACTTTAAAAAAATATGCGGTAAATAATATTTTGGTTGTAGGAACACTGACACTGGTGACCTTTCTTGTAATGCTGGTAGAAAGTATGTGGGGAGAAACGAAAAGCTTTAATTTTACATCCGATCAAAATGCAATGAATGAATTTACTGGGTGAGCCAAAATTTATAGCACCCAGGGGCGGCGCCAGCCATCAAAAATGGGGTGGACAAGAGAAGGGAACGAACAGAGAATGGGGGTCTGGGGGCTTGCCCCCATGAAAATCTTTAGGACCATGCCCTCTACAAGGTCAGAAAACGCCCTTTTGCAAGATAGGATAAAATTTGTGTTCATCATTGATTTACTGTGGTAGACGTTATTTGTAAGCCCTAATTCACTTGAACGAGAAAGCAGAAAAGTTCAATTTGACCCCTATCTTAATTACCTTCACAAGTATGAAGGTGAATATTTTAGTTATCAAAGAAGAAAAATCCCAAATGGTTGGTTGCAAGCTATACAAATCAAACGACTACGACTGATCACTGAATTGTAAACGAAGCGAAACGAGTACCGATCCCTGGGAAGCCAAAAACGACCCCCCCCCCAACCTTTTTTCATCGAATTTAGACAAATTAGAAAATCAATCTTCAAAAAAAGTGGGGTAGTCCAGCCCAGTCCACCCCGTGGCGCCACCCCTGATAGCACCAAGAACAATTCATCGCAGATCTGAATGATTCAACTTCAAAGCTAAAAGATTGAAGCATTTTTGTGATTTTTCTCGATGTCTTGCCTCTGCTAGAAGTATCGGTAGATCTATTTTTATAAAACTTTCATTGATCATTGTTGCAAAATGACTGAAAAGGGTCTAAAACATTGACCACATTGTAAGAACTGTCTTCACGCAGAACATTACGCAATGGGCGTTTCATCTCTATCAAAGAGTTATAAGACATCAATTTTCAAACAAATACCCAAGATTTTCATTCCTATGGCAGTAAGTGTGTAGTGGATGTCTCTCACTCACGAACAATTGCATTTTCTTTATTGACCAATGCGAGGAGTCCTTTATGATTTGATCAATCTATTAGGCCCTTTTTCAGTCATTTTGCAACCATGAAATTTTTATAAAGTTGAATTTACCTATATTTCTAGTACTCGTGATACAGCAAGAAAAATCACAAAAATACGTTGATCTTTGGCCTTCAACTAGAAATTGAATTTAAACGCACATAAATTCATTTGATTATATCTTACGGTAGGGGGGGGGGGCTTTCTATCGATTAGTTTACCTATTGAGAGAGCTCCTCCTTTAAGTGATTCCCTACATACAATTTATTTAGACCTCCTTGTATTTGATTATTGTATTAATTTTCTGCATCATTGTATTAATTTTCTGTGACATTATTTTCAATCTTTGTAGTTTTGTTATTTGTTTCCATTGTTAGCATGAATATATGTGGTGAATTTAAATAAAATGAAACTGAAACTAAATTGAATCACTCCGATATGTGAAGTACTCTTGATGCTATGAATTTTCAAAAGTGGGGACTTTTTTCTGGCACACCCGGTAGATTACATATGGGATGTGACTCTAGCAAATTGTTTTTCTGACAGTATAGTACAATTTTCTCTCGGGATATCTGACTGCGGTAAAATGATATTAGTATTTTCAAATCGTTTTTAGAATAGATATTTCAAGCTATTTTACAAGAGTCTGGATCGAACAATATTTTGCAGAAATCTGGCGAATTTTTGACTAAGTGCAAAAGCAATGAGAACTCTGACGCCACTCAATCAGAGTTTTGAAATACAAATGTATAACGGCCAGGATTTCGAGAAGTGGGGTGGACACGGGCAAAAGGTCCAGGAGGCCCGTAAAAATATTTCGTGCCATAAAAATTGGTTATTGTTATATAATTTCTGCAGTGCATTTTTACGACAATTTGTCTACTTCAAAAGAGTATTTGCAAGCTACGTCGACTTTGATGACAGTATACATGAAACAAACGAAACTGTTGTATTGATATTTCTATTTTATAGAAACTGGTTTTATCACAGCGAATCAGTCGTTAGTATCGTAGGGTCGTTGAGTTTCTGTTCACATTCAATCTTTTTGGCATTTTGAGTTGTTCATTCCCTCTAGCGACTGCAAGGACCTGTTGTGAACTAGGCTTTACTGTCATATAGCGGTGTCCTTGATTCATAAATACAATTTGTTTTATTTGTTTTACCTTTACAGGAAGTGTTTAAGCAATTCTTTAGAATAATCAGTCTTAAAACGGGTGTTTCCCTCAATTTCCGGGAGACTGAAGGGCGTTGTCACAAAAATTTTTCGTGGGTTCTGTGCCCCAAAACGCCCACTAGGACTCGTCCCCATAGATCATTCCAGGGTCCAAGCCAGCTCTCGACGGCCCTTATAACAGCTGTTGTCACTTGATCCGGACGGCTTGCATTGGGCTTCTACTTACAGGTAGCTTGCGTGCAGACTCTACAGTCAATGCCGAGGAGCGACAAGGAGAAGAATGCTCTCTGTAGAGTCTGCGCAACGGCGACCAAATTCTATGTTTTGAGTTCTCAGATTTTGTGAAGCCAACTGTGATTGGCTGCACGATTAAGCTATTGTTCTCACTTGTGTTCAGCATATTTTGCGTGTAAAAAACATTATTCTAAAATTTGTCACATACTTTATTGAAAACATACTTTATTTTGACATTGCTGGAGAATGCTGTAAGTGCTGTTTCTGAAGCCTGCCATTTACAACAGCCACTTATGTTGCCTTTGCCCTGCCATTTACAACAGCCACTTGTCAGAATGACACATACACGGTCTCAAACTCTATGTTGAAGCCTGACCTATGCAATTGTGTAAAAAACCGAGATGATTGAATCTACAGCTCCTCCACAACAGCCACACAAACATGGCACAATTTTTTTGGGATACCCTGTATATGTACATAAAGACATAGCCCCAGTGGACATTCAAATTTTCGACATCGGTTTAAAAACAGAGCTGCTCAGCTCCGTTTCCGAGCAACATGCCATTAGTATTACGATTCGAAATGGCTGTGAAAGCTACAAACATATCAACAGCAGATTTTCTCAGCCACACTTCATTCTTCTTTTATGCAAAAAATATTACGAAACTACTCGATGAGCTCTTCTTATTTCAAATTAAAATGAACTCAAGTACACTATTCATTCACTCCCGGCATAGTTCCGAGATCAAACCATAGTAGCTACAGATATATACAATATTTAATCGCCCAGGGGCTCACGTGATCAATGTCCTATGCAGTTTCAGGTCCAGGCTCATCTTGCTTCTCGCTGTCTGATGATTCTTTCGTACCGGCCAATTCTTCTTTATCGGACGCATCAGCTTTTTCATTGCTCTCTTCTTGTTCATCGGCATTTCCTTTTTCGGTTGACTCTTTTTGCTCGACTTCTTCTGAGCTATCATGTTTCTCTTCATTGCTATTATCGTGACCATCTTCGGCATCTTGTGACTCAGGAGAGCCCCTCGCTTCGTCCTTATTGTCTTCATCGTCAGATTTTCTATGATCGTCTGCCTCTTCATCCTCAGAACTGCCTTTTTCGCCTGATCCTAAAGGAAAACATCAGTTGCAAACAATTCTTCTGGTTTTAAAAGCGTTCTGAAGCATAAGCTGTGGCTAAGTTCGTATTAATGTAGAGTTCAAATTGTCGTCTTTCATTTAAATCTGACGAAATTTTCACTTTTCAGGGAAAATATTCTGCTGCTACTGATTGGTTGGTTAGTCAATGAGGTTTGCAAAATGTTAATTCAAAACTTTTGACTGACTGTTAAAAATACCCCGGGGGGGGGGGGTAACTACCATATATGAAGGTACGGGATGTGCCATTTTTTGGGGTGCCTTTTTTCGAGCAGAAGATAAATTTTGGGGTATCACTTTTGGTAAAATCACAAGTAGTCATAAATTTTGGGGTGTCATTTTAGAAAAATACCTCTTTAGGGTATTGATTTTGATCAACTTTCACTTAGTTGGTTAAAATTTTGGATGGCTGTCACAATTTTTGGGTATACATCTTCAATGGTCTGTAAATTTTGGGGTATCATTTTCGCGAAAATTTATCAATTTTAGGGTGCGATTTCAGACATCAAATGGCACACCCCCGTCACCCGTCTATTGAAGTTACCCCCCGGGAAAAATACACAAGAAATCTGGTAAGCAGACAAGGTGAGCGCGTGGCCGAGTGGTTAAGGCGTCTGACTCGTAAGCCAAAGGTCAGAACGGCCGTAGGTTCAAATCCCGCGCTGGACAGTTTGGTCGCTGTCCGTAACTCTAGCCCGGGTCGACCAGTGCCATGTGAGGGAAATCTGGTAGCTGCGGCGGGTAGCTGCGGCGAACTGATGGTAAAACATCCGTGGCCCCTGCTGGAAATAAGTCTCTCAGACTTTCGCAGGCTAGCCACGTTAAATATGAATACCTACCTACCTACCTAAGGGTTGAGTTTGTATTTTGGTCATTTGCCTGTCTCTCCTAATGAACCTCAAAAAGCTGTGTGGTATAAACACAGCCCGGGGATATAGTTCCTTATAAACCATAGCGTAGGCTTTGATGCATTGAATATGAGGAGAAATAGGAAAATTACACATGTAAGATATTTGTGCATGAATATGACCAGAAAATATAAGTAACAGTTGCTGGTTGGATATGATTAAAAGCAGAATGATTTAAACCAGCAAGTTGTTCATGAAAGCAAATGGTACGTTTGGTAAACTTCTAACAGGGACATTAATGTTTGAAATCTCATCTTTACGCAGCTGACTGATAATAAATAGGCATAGATTATAATTTCTGACATAATTTTTCATAGACGAGTCTAAAACATAGGTTGTTATTCTTTAAATTTTTCAGGAAAGTTTCATATCAATATTGATTCAATAATTAAATTCACTTTTTGATGAATCTTTTGCTGAAGTGTTGGTGGTTTTTGAGTGGCTTTCCCGAATGATAAATCAATTTTATGCGTTTCATTTATTTCTTTTTTTTATTTCTAATTCTTTATACACCGAGACCCTTCAGCAACAAAATAACTTTAGCTAAAAAACATAAATCTAATTACAATCATTGTTAAAACAAAAAAAGAAAACTACTGCTGATCTTCCAGGGGGCCGTGTTTGCATTGGTTTCAGCTCATCAAATGACTTTTTAACTGTTTTTTATATTGATACAAGGTGGGGAGCTCCCTAATATTCACAGGAATCTCGTTCCAAGCCTTCAGAGCTGTGTAAGAAAATCTCTTTTTAGAATATTCCAGATTATACTTTGGGATTTGAAGGTTCTCACAAAATCTAGTATTATAGTTAGAGTAATGAGATCTCCGTTGAAATTTATTCCAAAGGTTTTCTGGACATAGCCTGTTCATGATCTTATATGTCATGACTGATCGATCAAACGTAATGAGTTGTTTAACTTGTAAAAAATTCTTCGACCAGTCATCCTTTATCCTGGCAGTGTCAATTATCGAAATGGCCCTGTCTTGAAAACGCTGTAATGATTCCATTTTGGAGTTGGATACACTACCCCATATGACATCAGCGTATCTTATATGACTCTCTACGAGCGCACGATAGACATTGCTTAATTGAGATTGCGAAACAATGTTTTTTAGGGTTTTTAAAGAAGCAAGGCCCCCGCGTACTTTCGCTTTGATAGCTTTAAATTGGTCCTCCCAATTGAGTCCTTGATCGATAATTACCCCCAATGATTTTGTTTTCTTCACTCGTTTTATTTCTGAGCCATTTAATTTTAGTTTTTCTTGTTCGGTTATCTTATTAGTTCTATTTGGGTGGCCAATAAACATATATTCTGTTTTTTGTGGATTAGCACTTAATTTATTCAGTCGCATCCACTCAGAGATATTACTTAATTCATCTTGGGCTTTGCGAACCAACTCATCGACACTTGAAGATGCCAACGATACTTGAGTATCATCAGCATACATGCCAGCCTTAGATGCTTTCAAACATTTTTCAAAGTCATTTAGATACACTATGAACAGAAGAGGACCCAAACAGGATCCTTGGGGAATCCCGCAAGTGACAGTCTTAGCCTTAGACTCATAGCAGTTAAGCTTGCAGTATTGTTGTCTGCCTTCCAGATATGATCTGAACCAGTTACCGGCTAATTCTCGGATTCCATACGCTTCTAATTTTTCAAGCAAGATCTCATGGTCAACGGTGTCGAACGCTTTTTTCAGATCAAGGAATATTGCCAAATTAACCTTTCTGTGATCAACATTTTCATACCAAAACTCCGTACTGTCAATTAAAGATGTTACCGTTGAGCAGAGTTTCTGAAAAGCGGATTGGCTAATCGTCAAGATGCCACGTGATCTTAGGTAATCATACATCTGGTCATGCACGATTCTTTCCAGAATTCTCGAAAAAACGGAGATGACTGAGATAGGTCTATAATTATTTGCATCACTTCTCGAGCCCGATTTGAAGATGGGAGTGACTCTCGCCAATTTCCAGATATCAGGAAAGATGCCATGCCGTAAGGAGGAGTTAAAAATCATCGCTAACGGTTCACATATAACCTCTGCAGCATCCTTTATTAGCATAGTCGGAATCTTGTCGGGTCCTGGTGCCTTCCCATTTTTTAACTGCTTGATGGAGTTAAGTATGAAGATGTCGCTAACAAGATTAAACTTCATGACACTAGATTGCTTAACTACGTATTTTAGGGGATCATCATTCGTCCATTGTTCGATTTTACCTGCAAGTTTTGGGCCAACTGTGACAAAATGATGATTTAGTGCCTCTGCTATGTCTGCTTCTTTCGTAATTCTATTGCCCTCAACGTCTAAACATGAGGTTGTTATTGATTGTGAAGATTTATCTAACACTTTGTTAATGGTCTTCCACATCTTCTTTGGGTTATCCTTATTTTCTTCTATTAACCCGCGATAATGTGTTTCTATAGCAACTTTTATCTCTTTTGTTACCTTGTTTCTAAGCTGCTTGTATACTGACCACTTCTCAGGAGATTTTTGGGCAATTCTCTTTGCCAAATCCCTTTCCTTCATCAAGTTTCTTATGGACTGATTGAGCCAGGGTGCATTTTCACTACGGACCCTTCTTTTTTTCAATGGAGCATGTATGTCTAAGATTGACTCAAAAATCCCCTGAAAAGTGGATGCCATTAAATTAGGATTTTCTGCGAGAGGAGAAAGGATGGCTGACCAATTTATCTGGCGTAGGTCATTGATGAATGATATTTTATCGTATTTGGTAAGGCTACGAGTCTCAACAACATTCTTATAAAGATAACGGTTTCACAGGAAATAAGAACTTTTACGTTCATGAAACTCTTAGCACTTTGGCAAATCTTCAAAAGCGATGACAATTTCTTGTTATGCTTCCAGGAAGTTTGGCTAAGGCTTCAAATCTTCCTCTCTATTTGAATTGATTGCTGTGCAAGGAACTCAGAGGAATGTGATGTAATTCTACAGTAAACTTTTTAGATAATGTGATAATGCTCATAATAGCGGCATAGGAAGGATGGTTGTGACTTGAAGTAGTGTAAGACATTGAAAAGTCCCTGGTACAATGACAGCAAATCGCCTGAAGCCCTATCAAAGCCTTTCAGTTCAAAGAAAGACGCAAGAGAATTTTACATCACCTTGTTCAGGTCCACGAGCCTACGCTTCTTAGCCTGCGCGCAGGCTTTACTACTGCGCCGGAGAGCCTGCGCAGTAGTAAAGTCTGCGCGCAGGCTAACGCTTCTTTGATCAGACAGAACAGTTAATTTAATTCTACCAAGAACACTGGAATGACACTTTTTCATTCACTCCACAGATACAGGCTGATTGTTAAGAATGGTATATAAAGTTTGAAATATGATTGATAACTCCAGAAAGACAATAATCTTTTATGAAAAAGAAATACGATATACATAGATCCTCAAATGAAGAAATCTGTCTGCACGATGACAACAGATTGTTAATCACACAGTGAGTCATCTGGAATTTAATTTTACGATTTTCGGTAGATTAACTGTGCCGTAGAGCTTGAGGAGAAAGCGACAAAGCCGTATATAATAAGAACCATCACAGCTTAAGTTTTGCCTAGCGGATAATACGAAAACCAGACAAATTACATGATTTGCGCATGTAACACTTTGTTACATCTCTCTGTCCAGTTTTTTGAGGCAGCATTTACAAAGTTCTGAAAATTTCCTGCGAAATTAAGCCTAGCAGTCCCTAGAAGCTAGGGTTCTCAAAAGGAATAGACAGCTTTATTCACTAACTGCTGTTCTTATTATGCGGGTTTTATCGTATATAACACTTTACAGTTCTTTGAGCGTACAGAACAGAAAAGAGGCAGTTGTACTGGGCCATTTTTTGCCCTTAAATGGCTGTTGCAAGTTAAATCCATTTCAGAATTTTGAATAGGGTAGGATGGGGGTCATGTGGGTTTACGGGGTAAAGTGGGTCTACTGAGATTTTCGCTAGAAATATCCTCCCTCGTCAAATCAAAGAAAGGCAGACCATTTTTATCGTAGCGTAATGTCTTCATAATAAGCTGCCTTTTTACATAAAGCATTTGCCTTATATTTATCTCAATTGATTTTAAAGAATTATTTTAATGAATGGCCTACTGTGGAAGAATTTCAAGGCGTAGAGAAACTTTCTCCTGCCTCTGTTATTTTGGTTTTCTGGCCCATTAAATTGAGATGAAGTGGGAGTTTGGTCGTATAAAAATGAAATAACGTTTATTGAAAGTCATTGCGGCAATGGTTCATTTTATATTAATTTTTTTGCCAGGTGAGGTAAAGTGGGTCTATTGAGAATTCAGCCATAACTGAAATTCAACTTAAAACCAGTAACTGGGAGTAAACAAAATGCAAAAATGTTTATTTGATCGTTACTGTCAACTTCGATCACAGCCTTCGAAGTCGGAATGATGGCGGATCACCACATGAGGATGGACGGATGGTAGTTTAATATTCGTCACAGAAACGGAATTGTTTGCGATAAGGCTTGGGTTTTGCTGAATAGAAAATAGTTTGGAAGCATAACCCCATTACTCTTTTTATTCATTTACCCTCTCAAAATCTCATATTATTCAAGGTTGGAAAATAGACCCACTTTTACTGCTCGTCGGGAAAAATGGGCCTATTTTAGTGATCAAATTTTTTTAAAAAATATTCAACTGCCTTTATAAAAGCTGAGATTTTTTCGCAGGAACATGAAGCATTGAATGTCAATTAAATGAAAAGTTTGAAAATGTTTGTACATTATTGTCCTTTTACCAGCTACTTATTTTGAGATTTTGCTCAATTTAGACCCACATTACCCCCACCCTACCCTATGCGTTTTTCTGCAAAACTCATCACAAATTCGCAGGGAGAGCACTTACAGAATAGGGAGATTCTACTTTCGATTCTTAAATATTTGTGCATTGCTCTAGAAAGCAGCGTTTACATAGCTAACTTATTTTCCACAGTAGCCGTCAAAATGGAGTAACTTTTCGCAGACCACCTTGTATATTATCTGTAAGACCCAGTGAAAAAACCAAACCACATCGATGATTGAAGATTTATAGAAAAAGAAAATCTCCCGTCAAAGTTCAAAATCTGAAGACCCAAACAGGCATCGAGATAATTCATCTTTAATCACATTGCCTTTCGATTGGCACTAAAAACCAACTCCGAAGTTCCACCACAAGATCCACAGAAAACTATCAAATACCACTCAATACGTCACAAAGCCTTAAGGAATACAAAGTTAGCTTCGTTTAAGATGCCGGGTCTTCCGACTGGAACAAAAAACCAACTCCAAAATTCAACTAGCCAGTCCACAGAAAACTATGAAATACAAACAAAAGGTCACACAACCAGGAATACAATGTTAGTTTTGTTTAAGATGAAATCAATGTATCACCGTTTGCCGAAATGAATCATGAATAACTATGGACGAATTTCCATGAACCATCAATAATTTGTAGCAGGAGGGTGAAATAAGATGCAGCAATCTACTCACTAAAATCACAATCCGTTACGCTGTTTTAGAATTATAGGTTATCTTATGTTGCATTGATTTCGAAAATGCACAAATGTAGCCGCAAAGTTTGACTTTCAAAACATGAGACGATAATGACCATGTTTTTGATTCCAATTAAACAAGTCTCTCATAGCATATTAAAGTATATGGGTTGTTGCTGATCTAATTCCGTTGTGGCACTATTTGTGTCATTTTGATTAAACCTGCTAACGGAATTAAATTTGATCTTCATTTCTAAAGAACTGATAAAAACCTTCAAAGTGAAAATTTTCTAAATTTCTACACGGATGTGAATGCTAGTGAAATAAATTTTTGCATCTAATTGGCTTTTCTAAACAAAATGACTGGTAGTGCATTCCAGTATGGGTAATAATTCAAAGTATAGGATGAGCCAACAAAAATGACTAAGTATGGTAGGCTGTGGAATAAAAAGTGCGTGACTGATATTCAAAATTAAGGTGTTATTCTTGACTGTCAACTGCTAACATAAATGTGAAATTTAGGTAAAATCATTCATCTCAAATGCTGATAAGGATTTTTATGGGTATGAGAATTTCACGTTGGATTTTAGTCTATGATTTGGTTGCTAGAGATGGCACGTGATGACATGGCAAGTAAATGAGGGACCAGCATCGAACGTGGAATTCTCTTTCTGAAACAATCCTCCTTAACGGCTAAATATTTCAGGGCCTATCAAGCGTTTGGAACTTTTTTGGCGTCAGCTGGTACATTTCAGCAAATGCAGATATATCATTTGGGACACCCGGTAGATATCTTTAAAGTTAAAGATTTTGACAAACTAAACAGCAATCTAATGTTTATACAATTGCTAAGCAATGAAGGAAGAGACAACATATCGATGTGAGAAGTTAATGTCCATCAAAAGCGTGGTCAGAAGCAGGAAAAATACGACAATGAATATTATCATGGCAATGTGATAAGAAACGGAGACTGAGAAGCAAGTTAGAGTTGGTAGGAAAGGGGAACCTTTGGGGGTAATGGAATAAAACTATGCATTTTCATATTAGCGACTTAAGCAAAGAACAAAACAATTCAGAAAAAAATGTGTTGCCAGTTGGTACTTTGCCTACCAAACGATGCAGTACGCGTTCTGAATATTGAATTACCAGATAGCAGACGGCATGAAAAGGAGGGCTAAATACTGTATATAACCCTAGAGTGCATTGATTATCTGACACGTCCTATTCTGGTAGGGGGGAAGCCCCCTAACTCTTGACTGACAATAGATGGAGAAGTCGAAGTTGGTTTCTAATAGCCTAAGGCATTTAATTAAGGAACTAATTTGAAATTTGCCATCATTAACGCTTTTTGTAAAAAATTCAGAAAGTTTCATTAGCATAAACCTCCTCTTTGAGGATTTATCAGGAAAAATCTACTGGGTTGAGGGGAGGGGGGGGGAAATTTGTTGGCAACCAAAAAGGGATAAATAATGCCAAGGGCCTTAGAGCTTCAATGTTATCAAAGTCTTCTTCCTGAACAATTTCTTTGATTGATTGTAGTGAAATAGGGCAGAATGTTTGATTCTGTATAATCTAGTAGCACTTCCAATGCCCATTTTGTACTACGTGACAGAGATATAGTCGAAACTAAAGGCTGTCCATACACAGATACAACGAAGCGAAATAAAACAAACTAAATTTAGATATTAGCATATTAACACTGTTATCTTTCTTTAGGTTTAGAACTCCTCAAATCACACTCCAGGTTGGGACAATATTTAGATAGTATCAGGAAAAAGTCAATCAAGAACAAGAGAGGAATATCATCTGAGAAGCTCAGGAAAGATTTCTTAAAAGAATTTATCCAGAAAGTAAAAATATTTCGATATTGATACAAAAGAAGGGCATGACTCAGAAATGAAGCACGCGGAGAGCGAAGATTCTTAAAATTAATAGCTTTCGTGGAAAGATCCGATATGAGAGAAATTCATCTTTCAGGCATCAAATTGAGGCATAATTAGTGGTTAGGGCTCAATGATCTCGGTGCAACTTTTAGCGAACTAAAACTATGAACAGAGTGAGTAAAAAAGAACCTTGAGCGTTTGCCAATCTATTTTGCTCGACTTTCCTTCGCATATTCATTCGTTCGCTCGGAATTCCATAACATGTAGCAAGTAGCAAGTGCATGTAGCAAGATGTCATTTCCACTCCTTCCAGGATTGCTGCGTGTAAATAACTCAAAATGAAAGAATCAATGGGTGGATGGGATTGGATTAGATTAGATTGCACTCGATTGGATCGCATTAGATTGTATGAGACTGGATGGGATTAGATTTTATTAGATAAGATTGGAAAGGATTCAATGGCATTGGAATGCATTATGATTGGATTGAATAAGATAGTATTAGATTCGATGGGATTTTTTATCAAATTGGATTAGATGGGACTGGATGGGATGGGATGGGATGGGATGGGATGGGATGGGATGGGATGGGACGGGATGGGATGGGATGGGATGGGACGGGATGGGATGGGATGGGACGGGATGGAGGAACGAATGAGATAGCCTTAAACCTCATAATTGTACCGTCGTACAAGCCCTATGCATTGCTTATCGAATTGCTAATCGTAAACTCACCACTATTCATTTGAGCCTTGAGGTCACTGACGGCCTTGGAAATAGCATTCTGTGCAGCCTCATCTTCCAATACGTTTGCTAGGTCCATGGATTTATCAAAAGATTTCAAAGCACGATCCAGATCATTCAGTTTCACTACAAAGCAAACAGAAAGCGATTAAGAATTTTGATGAAACTTGTCAAAGAAAATGATAACACACTTACCAACGACAAAATGAGAATTGTATGATGAAAATCTTTTACAAAGGTATCAAAAAGTATCCATTGAGAACAGGAGAAATGTGTGTTTGAAGATTCATCACACAGAAAGCTTTAAACCGAAACAGAAAGCAAATTTCAGAGCCTTCTTGCTTCTTAAGGATCAACATCCATGAAGGCATTTTCTGCCGTTTTGGTGCTTTTGGATGCTTCACTTCGCTTGCAAATAAAGGGAATATGACCACCATCCCATAATGCATTTTTAGTTCAAGAATATCAAAGCATCCATCTCGGAATCCTAGCAATTTGAATCACTTTCGACCAAATCAAGTAACTGTCGGTTCAAAGAACCTTAAAGCTATGGGACCTCAGATCTGGAACTGTTTGCCAAATGAAGTAAAATCAGCTGACAATCTTAACAAATTCAAAAGCATGATAAAGCAATGGGATGGTCCTTCATGTAAATGCAACGCCTGTAAATATAATGATATCGCGTAGATTTTGTTCGTCTATGTCCAAGTAGTTTTAATATTTATGTTATGTATTTCTTTAGTTATTTCCTTTCCATTTGTTACATAGTAGATTCGATTTTAGATTAGTTGTATGTGTATATATGTATATATGTGTAGCTACGGTAAAATCGAATTAAAATAAGGTCACAAACAAACAAACAAATAGCAGATATACTATCACAATAAATTACGCATAAGCAACGCACAAGAGTACCTCCTCATTCATTCTACAAAGGGAACAGATGTAGGGAGATCGAAAGACCTCGTAAGTGCAAGGCGGAATCGGGGAGTTAACATTTGAACATGGACTACAAATCAAACGATACCGATAGTCATGCTGTTTGACAGAAAGAAAGATAACTAGACGCTTATTACAAAACATGTAGGATTAGAGCTTTTAAATCAACGAAACAAGATCAGCCTGCCCTTAAATTATATATGTATAAATGACCTTGAACTTAATGTAAAATTACTAGTTGGCCTTGTTTAGTGGAAGGCGGAATTAGGAAGTAGAATTTTGGCAAAGTAGGAAGTAAAACTTAGCAAAGACAAATTGAATAATCCAAAGCTGCCTAGAAAAACGAAAATCGGATGTGCTGCAAAAGAGGGAACTTCCATTCTTAAATCAAATAAATAAAAGCAACCCACTATGAAAGGAAACTTCGTTAAATGCAGCGAAATATCATAGGGTCTTTAAGTGCCAGGTGGAAACGAAAACATACCTTCAACGAAACTACAAATTAAATAACTCAAAGCTGCCTAGAAAAACAACACCAAATGTACCGCCAAAGAAAGAGAACTTTCATCTAAATCGAAAATAGATAACTGCAAACCACCCTTAAAGGAAACTCTATTAAACTGCTATGTAATTCATAGAAATCTTAAATGGAAGGTGGAAACGAAAATATAGGGAAAATTACAAATCAGATAATTCCAAGCTGCCGGGCAAGCAATATCAGATGTACTGCCGAAGAAAGAGAACTTCATATTTAAATAAAATAAATAAGAGTAACCATCATGAAAGAAAGAAAACAAAAACGGAAAGGAAACAATCTAATGCGAGGACAACAAATTAAATAATTCAAGGCTAGACTCTTAATAATAAATAAACAAGACTATCATTTCTTAATCAATGAGAAAGATGAAACCCTCGTTTATTTCTACTTTTAGCATGCTTTAATTTGATCTGACAGCTTTTAAATCTTAAGCTAGTTTTAGATGCAACATTTTCTTACATTAATTTATCGATTTTATCAATCAATTACTAACGTCGCGTCAAAGGCAGTAAAAAATTCGTTCAAAGTGACGCTTACAATTAATCGTACGTAATATAATCGTACGTAATATAATCGTACGTAATATAATCGTACATAATATAATCGTACGTAATATAATCGTATGTAATATAATCGTACGTAATATAATCGTACATAATATAATCGTACGTAATATAATCGTATGTAATATAATCGTACGTAATATAATCGTGCGTAATATAATCGTACGTATTATAATAGAGTAGCTGACAAGTCATCTTTGTTACTTAAAAATTTAACAACAAAAACAAACAATTTGTTTAAGTTAAAGTTAAAATCCGTCATGTCGTTCTCAATGTGCAAGCCATTTATGAAAATGCTTCTTTGTTGAATCCTTTCCTTAAAAACTGGCTCACAGACCTTCATCAAATTTACTTGTAAGTATCTCAAAGCTATGTCCCTTTACGGGTTTCTTAGCAATTCAACAATTTTCGTGAAGGAAGCTCTGCCAGTGTCTGGATTGTCCTCGAGTATATTCCTAGTAATACAAAATGCAGTCAATGGCAAATCAATGGCAAAATGCGTGGCACTGAAGTAATTAAATGGAAACTTTATGCTGATGATGTAGCGCTATTTTGCAAATCAGTGAACGAGGCAAAACAAATCCTGAATATAATAAATGACACATGCAACAGATTCGGGCTTACTATTTCATTTAAGAAAACCAAAACACAAGTGTTCAATAATGCTGAACTAGCAAAAGAAGCATCATTGTTTAATATACAAGGAAACGAGATTGAGAACGTGCAAACTTTCACTTATCTTGGCCATGTAATATCATCTAATGAAGTGAACTGCTTTACTGAAAGTCGAATAGTGTCTGCAACAAACAAATTCAATGAAATGAGGAATGTACTGACAGATACCAACGTGTACATGCGTACCAAAAGGAAGATACTTGAAGCCTGTGTGAGGTCCAGACTTACTTATGCCACACAAGCAGTCCTCCCTAACGAAAAGCAGCTGAAAAAACTCGAAGCGTGCTGGTACCGACTACTTCGCAGCATGGTAAAAGGAAAAGGAAAATGGGTTGGAGAACAATCACAAGAGGAAAGTGACGAAGAAACTACAGCTTCGTATATACCAACAAGGAAGTCGAGAAAATTGTACAAACAATGCCAATCCGAAACTACATATTCTCACAACATTTGAAGTTCATTGCTCACACATCTAGATGTCCCAATACGGCTATCACAAAAAAATGTTGTTCGCAAAGCCAACTCGTAGGTATTACAGAGACGATTGGTTGAAGATAGGAGAGCTATTAGGTGTGACACCGGAGCAAGCAAAGAGAACGACACAGGCAAGGGGAGAATTCGCCGAACTAGTCCATCATCGGTTTAGTTCGACTACGTGACGACATCGACGTCAATAGGAGGAATACGCAGGTAACAGGTAGGTAAAACAAGAAAGAAGGAAAAGCAACTTGAACACATTCTTTGTATTTCTTAACAGAAGATAAAGATTCTTAAGTAATCACGTACCAGTGCTGAAGTAACAAATATGAAAGTTTTTTCACCTACATTTTAGTATCGTTGTTTTGGAGAATTCTCACTTGAATCATTTTCAAAAAATCTCTAGGGTTTAAGAACGATACTATTTCGTCCGATAGAATTTGCAGCGTCTACGTTGACATTTTAAAGGCAGAATGATGATCAGGTTGAAGCAACGAAAAGAAATTGTTGGAAAACTTCATGCCCGCTCTCACTCTCTCAAATATTTTCAGACTCACACGATGGGATGACCTGAAACGTACTACTTCACGTTCTACGAAAAAGAGGCGGGACATGCCAGTATCTCTTTTAAGCGTGCAGGTAAAGCATATATGGAATATAACATCTACGATAAGATGATTTAAGAAATGCTGTATAACATATGACAAGGAAAGAGGCGGAGCGTTCTACCCTGTGACAATATACAGGGGGTGATATCAAAGTTGTGGTAGGTGAGACCAGCAACCAATTGAATTCTGCAGCTGCAAAGCAATTGGAGGCAAGTTTAACAATCGAGGCAAGTTTAGTAGCCTCGATGTCAAATATAGTTCATTTTTGAACGGTTTTACCATGAAAAATCATGTATTCATAGATTTATATTGGTTAATATCTTTGTTTAATATCTTTATGTTTAGATTCATAATCATATGTTTAATGGCCACAGGGTTGATATGTATTTCCATTCTCTTTGTGGCATCGCTTTTGTAATTATTTTTTGTCATCTTTTTGTAGTTGTGTCGTTGTTGTACCTTCATGAGATTATAAAAAAAATCATGCATTTCTAAACGAAAGAATGATCCGTCGATTGAATGAAGACTTCCTTTCCTCTTGCTTAGATGAGTTGCGTGTCAGGATGACCTCAGCGTTCATGATTTCTTTCAATTAATGAATTATACAAAATCAGATCTTTCAAACAGACACAACTAGTCACTAGTCCAAAGTGAAACATCTTTTAAGAAAACTTTAAAATCTCCTTCAACAAGCACAATACAAATAGTCAGGCATCATCGCACAATTTTGAAAATTTCTTATGAGCAGAAGAATTGCTAATTTCCTTACAGATGTCTCAAACGAAAGATTTGCCTCCATTCGAGTTCAAGATAAGAAGATGTTTGCAGTAAAAGCTTTCAAAGACTCATTAACATGATGAATTCTTCGCGTGCGCCTGCAGACCCATTCTGGCCGGAGGTTTCTACAGCAAGAACTCCACATGCTTCCGCAAGCCACTAATATCGTTTAGGAGTCCTCAAAATAAGCGTTCGCATTTGCAATCTTTTTGCCTTCGGTTTAATCGGTCAATGTAATCATTTATGTTGATGATTTTTTGACTGGCATGGTCCTTTATGTAGATGATTATTCGATTGCCACTATGATTATAGGGCGTTTTTTATTACAACTTTAACTGTTCTACTTTCAAAATGCTTCAAGTAAGTAGCAGATGTTGACTTGAAAGACACGATGCAGAACTCTAACGAAAGACTGAAATTACCATCAGTGACCAGGTGTACGGTTTTACAGCGATTGGAAATTGCAACGTTGAAGCTGAAGCAAATTATTCGAGTGGTGCCTCGCTCTGCCAGGACCAAATGCAGTGGTAATGCAACATCCTGCATCGAATAATGCAACAAATCGTCAAAAAGGATAAATCAGTGAGGTGATTAGGAAAGAAACGAAAGCAAAATATGCGAGAACAGAACACTTTCTACTAAAAGTGAACCTACAGCAATATAAAAACACACAAATACAGCTGGTAAGAGATTCTCTGCAGAGCAAGGCTCCATCATTTGGAGAAAAACAAGCAAGTGAAACGCGTCATGTAAATATAAAAAACAGACGAATTAAAAGTTGACGAAAAGTGGCAAATTTCTAATGCACGACAAAGGCAGTCACACCTTGAACCATGCAGCAAAAAGTGTCATAGGTTAGCGTCATAAAGCCATGAAAAACGAGTTAAAAGTCCATGAAAAGTGGCATATTTCTACTGAAAGGCGAAGAAAGTCAGACTTTCAAATATGCACCAACAGTATGATGGATTAGTGTCATAAAACTATGAAAAAAACAGGTAAAAAGTAGCAAATTTCTACGTAACGGCGAAGACAGCCAGACCTACTGCCATCAACTACAATGAAGCAAAGTTGTAGTAGATTATAGATTAGCAAAGAAAGAGATGTCGAGGAACTTTTCAACATCACTTCCTACGCGTCTGGCGCAATTTTACTTGATGCGAGCGAAGTAGTCACTTGTGAAGGAAAATTGACAAATTTGATCAAGATAGATTAGTGGAGAAAGAGAAACACAAGTCTGTCACAGTAATAACATTTAAATTTAAGGGCTTTGCGTTTAGCAGGCTTGCTGTGCAATCTACCAGATGTTACCAAGCAAATAAGATAAAATCTACGAGCCACTTACAATGAAATGTTAACAGACTAGGGCTCAACAATAACTCAGTTGTAACAAGACGTCTTATCTGCAGTCTATGCGCAACAAACTTGAAAATTCAATTTCTCCTGTGGTGACATGCAAATTACAGTTGAAGCTAATGACTAATAAGCAACTTATTGGTGTACCTCAATAGGATTTAATAATATTTTGCGAGTTTGGTAAGCGACGGATTTTGCGACGTAAGAAGATTTAATGCTCATGAAGAATGACGGGCTTTCGAAGCATATATAAAGGTATTAGAGCAAACAATGCAAAGCTGCAGCAAAAACGGATCCCTCATTCGTCTCTCTATAGGTAGTGTACATTTCGCTCAGACCCAAAACCCTGTCTGTCCAAACATGTAATGTACACTGTGTACAAGCCTAAAACCCAATAGGTCTCCTCATGCACAAGTTATGTTGCTGCTGCGGAGGATGGAGAAGGAAACTGAATTGTAATGAATGGAGAAACAATAGCTTTAGTTATGCGCTGAGAAGTCTCAATGGCGGCCTATGGCAGCCTAATTTAGGCCAAAGCAACTTTGGCCCTGCCACGGGCATGAAAAGGATATACCACGTAGACCAAAAAGACTAAGAGGAGTAATAATGCAAATTTCCAATTCTGAATTGCTTGCTTCTGCATAAATTAGATGCAGTGCCTTGAGCCGTGGGGACTCTGAAGGGGAAGCAGTGGCATAGACACAGTAGTTGTCGATGTTGTTCTCTCGGTCAGTGTTTTCGCTGTTCACATCAGAGAAAGACTCAGAACATAAGGAATATCACAACTTGAAAGGCGAAATAGCCTCAAGCCTCAAGGCGAAATACGTTCAGCATTTATCAGTATCCAATCTTTCATTTGTAGCTCTTTGCAAGTGTATATTTAATTGTAGTTTAGTCGCATGTTTTTCGTGTAAGGGCCAAGGGGTAGCCATTGAATTTTGCGTCTCCTGGTATCATCCTCGGGGTGTTGTACAATAGTTCATGTGCAATTGTTCTTGAAAAAATTTGATTGATGGAAGAAAATAAAAAGGCACTACGCGAAAGTATGCAATCGCGGAAGCGTGGAAGAAAAGGCTCAAGAACAAGATTTACGCTTGAAAATTTCTTTAAACGTTGAGGAGCTCCGGTATCATCCTCGGGGTGTTGTACAATCGTAGATTGTCGTAATGCTATATTTTATACCTTTCTAGAATAAAATCTTCAGGAGCTTAAACAAAACTACAGAAAACTTATATGAATACCAGTGAATACTAAGGTTTTGATATATTACTTAACATACCGGGAGATTAAAAATTATGATTTGGAACTTTATCTCCTTTTTACTTCTCCAGATAACTGAAACAAAGTGTGGGAATATTTTTATCAACATTCTGATGAAGAAAATGTTATGGTTATTTCCATTAAACACGTAGAAAAGTTCAAATAAAATTCAAAGCACGATTTAGAGCCATGTTGATTGACTTTAGATTCTTTCATCAATTGCTAAAAAAAATGATTAATTTCATGAGGGAGTACCTAATAAAAATTCCTCATATTTAAACCTTAAATATAAGAATATTAATTATACTGTCCTTTGTTAAGCCAAATAAAATACGGAAATGAGTTACAATAACAACAACTTGTTTTAATAAAACAAATTTCATTTTGTCAATAGTTCAGTGAAATTGTTGCGCGCGACATAAAATTTGACATCAACATTCTGACTATACAACTGAGGATATTGTGATTCAATAAACGATTAAATTGGTCATTTCAGAGAGCTAATTTCTAGCAACGAAGGGCAATTTGATAGAGGTGGCAAATTTTTAAAGTTGGTCGCAAACATTGTCAACACAACATATACCGTCTGTTTGTGGCACTAGTAAATCCCCGCATATAAGAACCTACCGAAATAAGGACCTTGTGGCTGTTTTTCCTAACTTTGTAATAAAGAACCTTTTCAGTTTGATGAAACATAGGTTCTTATTGCAGGGATGGCAAAGTTGATTTTTGACTGTTGTTACAGTTCATTTTCGTCCAATCAGTTAGCTGTTAAAGTTTTTTTCTCGTCCCCTACTAGTTATTAGATCCATAAGAATCCTTCCAAAAAATGATAGGGCTGAAAATCTTTTGTAAGACTCTGAAAGGGCCTAGACAAGCCACCCTTAAAATAAGAACCTCTATACCTTAAAATTAGTTGCGGGGAAACAGCGTGAAGCTGCAATATAGATCAAACACATTGCTAATCGTGAAATGGCGGACAAAGTGGCTCTGCCGAACCTGCGCAGCAAAAAGATGGACCCAGTCCCCTTCCCGGCTGGTCACATGCCAACCACACCTCCCATCCACGTGTTGTTTTATAACACATGATCGTAGTTTTTATTCTGCATAGTGAGTTTTAGAGGAAGAGTTGGAGTAAAACATGGACACTTAAATTTATATCATAATTTTGTTCGGTCGTGCATAAAACGAAAAACGTATGATGAGGACTTCTCATTGCTTCCTGACGGATGAAAATGCGCGCCATGCACAATGTGTCGAAACAAGATTGCGATTACATGGAGATGCACACTTTGAAAACAATGTGGATTAATGCCTTAGAAATTTCACCTCGGCTAGCTCAAGGTGGGATGAAATTTCAGCCCCGGGTATTATTTCATCCCCGGGGTTGAGATTTCTCCATGTAATTGAAAGTTGAAATCAATAAAAGAATGAATGGAGGGATGGGATGGAATTTCAACTCGGCAAGGTGCGTTGAAACTCAACCCCAGGGTTGAAAACTCTCATTGCGAAAGGCCTTCATACCTGTAGCATTCCTTGGCAGTCAGGTCAAAAGAAAGTCAGGTCAAAAGAAAGTCAGGTCAAAAGAAAGTCAGGTCAAAAGAAAGTCCGGTCAAAAGAACGTCAGGTCAAAAGAAAGTCCGGTCAAAAGAAAGTCAGGTCAAAAGAAAGTCCGGTCAAAAGAAAGTCAGGTCAAAAGAAAGTCCGGTCAAAAGAAAGTCAGGTCAAAAGAAAGTCAGGTCAAAAGAAAGTCCGGTCAAAAGAAAGTCAGGTCAAAAGAAAGTCAGGCCAAAAGAAAGTCAGGTCAAAAGAAAGTCAGGTCAAAAGAAAGTCAGGTCAAAAGAAGGCCACATTCAAATTCGATCAGCTGACTCTCATTGTTTCACGATGAGCAATGTGTTTGATCTGTATTGCAGTTTCACGCTGCTTCGCTGCAACATTGATGAAATCTAAACCGACAAACTCAGCCATTGCTTACACCAGCACAACCCTGCTTATCTCACTGCACTCGCATCTGGATTCTTCAGAGCACAGAACTTATATCACCCATATAGTATACTACCCCAGGCTCGTTCACTTATGCGGGATAACATCTGGTGAACGGTAGTGAGTACCCCTCCCTACAACAAGTTGGCAAACGATTATGTCGTATACTTGATTTAACTTGAGATAAAAAATAAGCCAAAGTTAAACTTACGTCACGTTATTGCAGTTAAAGGTATACCGGGTGTCCATAAAAGAGTTTTCCCGTTTGAACAGTTCCAGAAAAATAACCATTGTCTCGTTTTGAACGACGTAATCGGCAATCTCTTGCTGAAAGGCTAACTTGGATCGATATAATTTTTCCTGATTTTTTGCTCATCAAAAGACGACGAAAATATGAATTTTCCGAAAACTTTCTGCTTGAGAAACCCTTGAAAAGGTGAGAAGTCTACGGATGGAAATGTGTGCCACTCCTTCCATGTTTTACATAACAGGTGAGAAGGCATACAACCGCATGTCAATTTCATGAATTAGCATTCTGACCCCGCAATACGCTAAAGTGCGGACCACAAGATGTTATGTTGCGTAGTATCCTTTTCCTTGGAACAGGAAGCAAAATCGTGCTTTTTACGGAAAAAACAGACAAATATGATGCTTCTTGAGTTCCTTGATGGAGTTATATATCTTGACTGTTGCAATTCAGTTAACAAAAAGAATATCCGTGGATTTTGAGGTGCAGGTTTAACGATTTTATCAATCAAACATTTTTAGCTCCTTCTCGGACATTGCAGGTATTCTGTTTTTCAGGAAAATAATTACCGAAGATCAATACCCGCAAATAGAGGAATGAAACATATACTGAGATCTAAGTTTAGCATTGTACAATAGATTTCTTTGATTATTTTTACATAATAACTCGCACTTTTACGACGATAACTGCTCAAATCAGGAAACTTTTTTCTGGGACACCCGGTACTCCTGTAAAAGTGAGTGAGCTGCTAAATGACGATGATGATGGCGACTACTCTTTTAAACTGCACTCACTTACTTTTGTTAACAGCTGGCCTTAATGCTTTTGAAAAAGGAACCTATTTCAGCCTGGCGCTTGAAAAAGTAGGTACATATTTGCAGGAATTTAATGTAGCCTTCTGAGATAAATTTTAACCTCCTTGTGATAAGTTTTGGGTGTCCCCAAATACGCAATCCACCTTTACCTGAGATTCTTCAGATGATAATAATATTTGAATTAACTTGACATACAACATATGAAACCAAAGCGATCTCCTTTCCAATAGTATGCAATTTTTCTCCAACGAGGGTGTATTGTGGTTGTAGTTTAGTTGCAATTCAACATTTGAACTTCTCAGGCCTATGACACGATAACGGACGAGCATACAAGCACACGATATTTGACTGGGTAAGTAAATCATCTTATTTCATATCATTCCCTGGTTAGTTTGGACATCACAAGTCCGAACAACCCATGGTAAGGTCAGGCCTGATGACAATGCTCCTAGTAGCTAATATAACGCTGAAAATCAACTACAAGTCTCCTTTCTAATCTTCAGCTGATCTCAAGAATCTATCGATAATGAAGACGCTTGCACCTGTTAAAATGATGACGTTCCCACCAACAAGGCGGAGATTTCGTGAAATTCATTAGAAGCAGATTAGTTCTCAGCGAAATCCTGTTTTGGTTAGGCAAAGCCTTGCTTGATCACAATAATCAATGTAATCCACGTGTCAGTATCAATATAATAACCTTATCGTATTTAAAGATCTTCCTCTCATTTATGTGCATAGCAAACTGAAAGTTTTAACTCACGCATTCATTATTGCAACACAGCTGTTGAAATTGAACAAGCCATTGCTTTTCCATTTAATCAAATCCCCCCTTCCATTATTCTTTCGCCTACACAAGAAAAACCCTCTCTCTCTCTCTCTCTCTCTCTCTCTCTCTTACGCCTTCGGGGGCAGAAAATCTATTTGACCCATCGCTTCTGAATATTATTCAACGAAACTATTTGGGTTTTTTCGACAGTTGACCTAGACTCATGACGTAAGTCCCTCTAACTTTCGCTTGTTGTTGTTGTTGTTATCGCTTCAGTTGAGGGACTTATGTCCTTATGCTTCTGAAAACGGTAACTCAGCGCAAATTTTATTGCTACCAATCAGAGCACGGTATTTCATAAACAATGATGGTTTTCGTGGTTTTAGACCAATCAGAATTTGTAACTGATGCTATCATGCAAATTAGCTTTGATAACTGCATTTACCGGACCAACATGGCGTCTTCACAGCTTGTCGACGGCCAGAGGATAACTTCAAAATTCACCCAGGGAGCCGTTTGAAGGCCTGTTTTCTCAAAGAGGAAGGAATTGTTGTTTGCCTTGTTCGTAAGTGATGAGCTGAAGGGAGTTTCACTGCCTCTTCTGCCTTGTTTCGAGTGGCAGAAGTGAGCCCGCCGTGGCTATGATGAAGGAGAAGTTTGTCAAATGACATTTCGACCCCGAAACGGAGAAGAAGGAGCTGTCAAGATGTTGACACCGCTACGTTTTGCCTGCGACTCACGACTGGGTAGATACCAAAACCTGTCTCGTCACGACGCTGTGGATTTTCCTCTTCATATGCTGGCCTTGAGTGGAGAATATTTTGAGTAACTTTTAGGGACTTTAATTTGGGAGAGTTTTTTGAGTTGAATATTTTGGATCTGTCTGTAGTTCCACTGCCAATCGTGGTTGGCCTAATCTAATGCAAAGAGAAAAGATGAGCGCTTCACCCCTACGACGCGAGCATCATGCGAGTCTGTCAACTTCTATGTGGCTGCATTGCATTGCAAGAAATCTGACTATATATGCTGCTGGCTGAAGATTATGAAACCAAACAAGACAACAAAAGAAACAATTCATTTCAAATTCCCAGGACTGGGGATTATTTGCTTGCTCTGTCTTTTTTCTGAAGCAACAGAGGATTTTGAAGTTGTTGATTTCTGATGTGATGCATCAGTAGAGAAAGCAGAGAGCTTATCAATAAACTCCTTTCAAGAAGGACTTTGTCAAAATTACCAAATACTCTTGGGGAGAGGAAGAGGGTACTTTGTATATTTTTTCAGGGAGGTGCCATTTTCAGGGTATCATGTTCATCTATTTTGTCATAGCAGTAGGAGCTGATTGTCATGACATGTTAAAAGGGGATATTTTGTTTGACTGGATCATGGCTCACTTCAATCTTTGTGTTCTAATGCTTTACAGCAATTTTTCCAGAGTTAGATCTATTGTTTTAAAGGAAAATTCTAGATAGCCACAGATAAAATTTTTGTGTGCACTCTCTTGCACAAAATAAAGCCAAGTACAGCTCCCCAATTTCAAGTTAAATGGAAGTCAACCTGAACTTTGTCAAATTTGTCATGACTTTGCAAGGGCTTTCTAGGTAAAATGCAGCAGATGGCTCAAATTTCTCTCAAACCACCCCTGCCCTTCTGGATTGTCAAAGCAAAATCAAGTTGATAAATTGATTATGCTGAACCTTATAGTAAGATTATTTAGGTTTTAGAGGCTAAAAAGGAGCAATCAAACTCTCTATCCTGAATCAAATCCTTATGAAAGCTCCTAAGGAGAAAAGCTGAATTTTTTGTGGGAATATGTGTTCATCCAGTAAAAGGTAGTCAAGAAGTATTGATCTGAGAATTTGATTCAAACAAACACATCACTGCACCTTTCTCAGTTTAATGTAGTTATATGCGGCAGTATTCTTTATATTTTGTTATCATATATTCTTGAAAATGTGTCATATGCTGCGTTTCATTTTTACTTGATTTGAATGTTTTTGTGTCATGCTTTCACACCCATTACACAATAAGCACTGTATTTAATGTAACTTAGTCATTAGGGTCAGACTCTCATCAGAGTGTGAAACAACTTGATTTATATAATCTTGATAACAAAGATAATTAATGAGTCAAAAATGCACACAGACTTCTGCTATCCATACAACACACTGTGGATATGAATGAATAGACAATTCCAGAAAAGCTGGCATTGGCATTGAAGTGGGGGCATTTGACCAAGACATTGATTTAATGATCAAATTTCTGAAGAATCATTGCTGATTCCATTACAGAATGCATCTTGATCAAATGCCCCCTCCAAATGCCAGCTTTTCAGAATTGTCTATTACTCTTCATCTTTAGGTTACAATGTGATTGGCTCAGCATGATTAGATAGCTTTTTGTAGGAATAGAGTTGTGCTTGGATCTTTCAAGCAATCTTTCTCAACTGAATTTTCAACTGAATTTCTCAACTTTTTTTTTTTTTTTTTTACATTCCATTAAAAAGTTACAAACATATTACTGACTACACTACTTACATGATACAATACCCTACTACTAAGACAATACCACTAGGAGCGAAAAACTATGACTACCTAAATGACAAATTTCTCAACTGAATCAAAATACTGTTGATTGAGAACTCAAAAGAAAAAATATTCTATTTAGAGGTACCCCATTTTGGTTCAAAGTCTTTAAAAGCAAATGTTGACTGCTTGACAGTGGCTGGCATATTACATCTCATCAACAGTCTTTTGTCACTTAGCAACAGCAACAACCACCTTTTATCTGGTCCGGCTTTTATATATACTATTCCAGGCTGCGGCAAATTGCCGATTTCAGAACCGTAAGTCCATAAGTCTCTGTTGTAGCGACAAGTCTGCAGGGGGAGCGAAACAAGAGAATTTTGGAATGAGTCTACAGTTGACCTACAGTAACTTGAAATTTGTACAGGTTGATTAAAATCACATCTGCCATGCACAAATTTCGACGAACCATCGATTTTTATGGCCAAAATCGCCAAAATGTCACATTGTGAAATTTATTTTACTTAGACTACATTCAAAAGGTTCTGGAACGATTTGAAAATACAGCAGATAGGTCTCCCGTTTAAAAAAGAACGGTACAAACAGGACCGTCAGAATTTGAAACGGCAAAAATTTGAAACGGCAAAAATTTGAAACGGCAAAAATTTGAAATGGCAAAAATTTGAAAACGGAACGCTGCCTGGTACAGTTCAAAATGGGGTCGTCTTTAACACTCGACAAACGATGAAAGCAGAACGCTTTTTACGCGTTCAAAACTAGGTTTATTGACTGAATAAATTTCTTAACCATCATAATTCAGCCCCTTTGTAGCGGAGAATGCAAAGATTTTTATACCATCATATCTGCTGCTGTTTTAAGATTGTGCAGGTATCGTTTGAATACTGACCAAAATTTTGGTCTCTCGCTTTCTTGCCATTTTGAAATCGTGCAAGGATCGTGTCAACGCAGTGAGAAATATCTTTAATATCTTCCTATAGAAGCTAGGCGAAAGCCATTTTTTGCAAATGAATGCACGTAGAACGCAAAGGAATTTGATGACGTTTGCCTGGATTGCGGCTTTGGGGTGGGATGGCGCGCATAACTGTTCTCGGCGGAGTTACAGCAAATGACAAATACGTTATCTCTTGCGTATGACTACATGATTATGATACACTGTTTCAAGACCAATGCCATAGTTCTTTTGTGGGTGTGTGCTGAGACAGAATTTTAACTATAATCAAAAATGGAACAAAATGACCCAATATATTGAGCCAAAGATGTACAAGCAAAGTACTATCCTGTCAATGTTAAAGACAAAGCTGCGGTTTTAAGCTCAAAGCAAATAGTTGTTATTACGCTCAAGAGGTGTTGGTGGGATTGAGCCGCACTATTCTCACTGCAATGTCCAGCAGGGTCAAGGCCAGTGCGGGGTTGGGGGGGGGGGCGAAGCGCCCTCCAGGAGACCATTTGTCGGAAGTTTTGCTCTCTTCTCGGATTTTTTGTGAGTGACAGGTTTACCATCGCAAGATTTTAAAGTAGAAATGATGCATAGAACATGAATTGGTTAATGTTAAAGGATCAATTCAGGCAACAAATATTGAGTTTACGGAATATTTTTTTATAAAAGACACTAACTGTGCGGGCTGCAAGGTTAGCTTTGAAAAATGGCCTGGCTCAGCCATATCACACATGAATGCAACGTATGTTCCTCAAACTATTGTTGTTGCTGCTGTACTTGATGATTTTGCTGTCGGAAAATTCCTGTTCTTTGTCCCCATATGCTGTCATGGATGGTATCAACACGGCACCACAACACCTTTTACCAATAAACTAGAAGTAACTAAAAGTTATCAACTGCGCGCACTCTAAGCTATTTCTGAACTCAAATAAAGCCACACTAAATTCGTAAATGACTTTTTTGCTGTTCCCTTGAATCGGATTTAATTGTTCCGTTATTCCCTATTCCATGTTTTATGACTAGAAGGAGGGTGATGAAAGCAGGGTCAACAGATTATTGTGCTATTGACGAGCATTTATTTGCTCGATTTATCAGCAAACGAAAATTCACTACCTCGCAATTAGTGAGCACACTCCTTCGTCGCGCGCAAAAATTTTGAGGATTGTTCCGAGTTTGAAACGGAGATATAGTTCAGATTATACCTACAGCTCCTGTGAATCGCTTTTCATTCATATGATAATAGTTGACGTCACAATCCTTAAATGTTACGTAATTTTTATTACTTATCTTTTAGTTATGACGTACGTTGCTTTTTGATGAAAGAAATAAATCAAGTGATGACACAAAAAAAGGAATGGCACGCGTGAAATGAATGATGAAAATGATTATGATGTAAACAAACACAACGATAAGAGATAAAAATAATCTGAATAATTGATAAAAGCAGATAACCCAATGAATGAATAAATAACTGAATGAAGGAATGAATTTACGAATGAATGAAGAAATGAATGAAGGAAGGAAGGAACGAACTTATGATTGAATGAGCCAATGGATAATTGAATGAATGAAGAAATAGAGACCCTTGCTATGCAACAAATTGCAGAGAGATGAATGAATGAATGAATTAATTAATTAATGAATGAATGAATGAATGAATTACTTAATCAACGAATCGATCAATCAAGCAACTAATCAATGAAGGAAGGATGGCAGGATGGAATTAGGGAATTATTCATGAATGAATGGCAGAATGAATGAATGATAGAATGAATGAATGAATGAATGAATGAATGAATGAATGAATGAATGAATGAATAGCAAAATGAATGAATGAATGAATGAATGAATGAATGAATGAATGAAGGCAGAATGAATGAATGAATGAATGAATGAAGGAATGAATGAATGAATGAATGAATGAATGAATGAATGAATGAATGAAAGCCCTTGTTATGTACTGGGCACATGGATGCAAACGATTGTCAAAGGATAACCATTTCAAACGAAAGAATGCAACCAGAAATGAATGAATGAATGAATGAATGAATAAATATATGAATAACCAAATCAAAGATATCAAGCGAGCTCTTGGGAAGTTCTAGCAGGACTGTAGCAGGAGAGATGACAAAGTCAATGTTGGAGCAACGTTTCTAAATCTAATACGCTCAATCAAAAAGAAAATTAAACAAGTTGGGTGAACAGCATCAAATTTAAGAAATAATTTCCAAACTTTGGTTGATCCAGTGTTTTCTATCAAAATTTCGACTTCATTTGTTTATGTTGAACCCAGTTACTAATCTGCCTTGATTCAAACTTCTTAGGCTTTTCAATGTGAATGCAGTATAAAGGCAGTGCTCGTGGGGATATCACAAAGGAAAAATATGTCACAAACATATAAATACCGGGCGTCCCAGAAGAAATGCAACAGATTTGATCACGGATAGCGACAAGGATTTAGATCGGATCAACCGAAAATAATTTTTCAAATAGTCCTCAATAGTCGACTTGAAGATAAACACCTTGTTTGCTGATATGGGTGCATTGAGGGTGGGGATATTTATATTGAAAGCCCAGTTTTGCCTCCACTTCCAAACCTGAGCTTTCGGATTTTGGCCTAACTGCCAACGCGCTATTTTAGAGAATCTCCTTAGTCATAAGCATAATGTAGTAGTTATTACCAAGACCCCATACTTTAAGCAAACACTTAAATAGAAAGTCGTAAGATGAAAATGGACAAACATGTTATTGCATATATACTCAAAGGAATGTGTCTCTTCAATCACAGTCCACCTGCAAAAAGCCACACACGAGTGAGCATTTTTAAGGATAAGGTCTTATTCACGGATACTTTTCCTCTGGGTATATTTGATTGTGTTTCATAATAATGCTATACACGATGGATTTCATTCAAACAGTGAAGGTTGCAAAACTAACTTATTTTTCACGCTTACTCAATCAAACTAGTTCACCTGTTTAACAGATGCAATTCTAACTTCTTGAGACTTTGTAGAATCGAGAAGGATTTCTTTTGAGGGCAAAATTAATGAATTTGATTGTCAAGTTAAGGTTTGGATTCTATTAAAATATTTTCCTCAGCACTGGCTTTATGCTCGTATTTCGCGGTAATTCTGGAGATTCTCGAAACAGCGCGTTTGTAGTTTACGCCAAAACCCACAAGCTCTTGTTTGCAAGTGAAGGCAAAATTTTACTTTCAACATTAATATTCCTACTGTCAATGCAAAAGCATTTGGATCTAAATTCTCGGCGCTAGCCCCGATCAAATCTTTTTCGTTTTTCTGGGACACCCGGTAGTAGCGTTGCTCCCATAAGCACTGACATTAATAACTTCAGAGACTGACCGTAAGTCTCTGGTGTTCTGACAGAAAAAGAGAGAGAGAGAGGTGGTACAGTTCGTATGGCTTCAGAAGGTAGAAAGCTGAAATAAGGTGTGAATTGCAACATGATGGCTAAAAGCAAGGATTTGTAGTCTGTTTGCTGTTAACGTTCTGTTATCAGCCTATTACAGAGAAGGCAAAGAGCCATATTGACGATGGACGGACAGGAAAAGACAATTGTATGATTGCGTTATAAACTCCGTGGGGAGAATGATGTTATGGTTCTTTAAAAGTGATGGCTGCAAACTAAAATACGGAGTCAATAGAAACATACTGACGAAAACAGAACATAGGGTGGTCCCTTTAAATCCCAGTCCTTGTCTTTAGTTTCCTTCTGAAGCCAGTCCATCAAAAAGGAAAGGAGAATTGTATTATGATGGCATCAAAACTAAATACAGAATTAATAGAAACATGCTGACGAAAACAGAACCAAGGGTGGTCCTTTCAAATTCTAGTCCTTGTCTGTACTTTACTTTTAAAGCTAGTCCATCAGAAAGGAAAGGAGAATTGTATTATGATGACATCAAAACTAAATACAGAATTAATAGACATGCTGACAAGAACTGAACAAAGAGTGGTCCTTTTAAATTCTAGTCCTTGTCTGTAGTTTACTTTTAAAGCCAGTCCATCAAAAAGGAAAGGAGAATTGTATCATGACAGCTTCAAACTAAATACAGGAGAAATATAAACATGCTGACAAAAACAGAACAAAGGGTGGTCTTTTTAAATGCCAGTCCTTGTCTTTAGTTTACTTCTGAAGCCAGTCCATCAAAAAGGAAAGGAGAATTGTATTATGATGGCATCAAAACTAAATACAGAATTTATAGAAACATGCTGACAAAAACAGAACATTAGGTGGTCCCTTCAAATGTCAGTCCTTGTCTGTAGTTTCCTTCTGAAGCCAATCCATGAATAGAGCCAAGACTACCATGACATACTGAACCGTGATATACATGATATAGCAAGAACCTTGATTTATCAATTCTGCAACCAACCTAATGTTTTTAAATGTGTGAAACTATTAAACAACAGCAATTGCATTTTACGCTACAGTAAATCCCCGCGTATAAGAACCTACTTTTTTGAGATCCAGGCTGAAATTGGTTCTTATTTCAAATGTACTAAGACTAAGTTCAGGGTATAGAGGTTCTTATTTGAAGGGTGCCTCGTGCAGTGATGTTCAGTCCTATTATTTGTTTTAGAAAGGTTCGTTTGAACCTAATAAGTAATTGGGGAGGAGAATGAAGCTTTCAAAGCCAATACGGACCACAAAGACCATAATAATAGCAATCAAAAATCAATTTTGCAACCCCTGCAATAAGAACCTATGTTTCATCAAACTGAAACAGGTTCTTAATTGCAAGGTACATAATTTAGGAAAAACAGCCTCTAGGTTCTTATTTTGGTAGGTTCTTATATGCGGGGATTTACTGTATCAAATCAATTCTTGCATGGAAATGTATCATCAACCTACAGCAGCATTAATGTACCTGAACAGAAACTAAACTTCTTCCAACAATTTCTTCATTTCATGGAAATGCATGGAGATGCATTATCAGAGAAACGGGAATTTGCATGTAAATGAATTGTTTGAATCCTATGGATATGAATTATAGAAAATATGAAAACAGAAATAAAAAGCTGAAATTTTTTAGAACTCAATTTTTTTATTCATTGGTTTGTTCATGAATCTCTATTTTATCCCATAAAAGTTACATCAATCATTTACATGGAAATGCATCATCAACCTAATAAACTAAACTTTTCACCAAACTATTTTCATTGTGAAGTGTTGATGATCACTTCCCTCTAACAAATATCATTGAAAAAACATTGGAGGAGGGGATGACGTGTTTTAGTGAGGTTTAGAACATGTAAGTAACTTAAAAAAGTTTAGCCCATGCAGCTAGATGTGTGATAATGTAAAATGAAGTAACGTTTTGCGATGGTTTTACTAGTAATGGCTAGTTTTAACGGGTAAAACTATATACTAAATAGTGACACTATTTCAGGATAGCATATGGAAAATGACATTTTGGGTTGTTTTATTTATCTTTTATTCTTATTGACATGTATTCTGATGACATTTTATATGAACATGTAATATTTTTTTCTAGATATTAGGTTTTTGGTTTTAGCTTTTAGCTTTTCAAACAGCCATTATTAGGAACTGTACATTGTAAAGCGTAACTGAGTACAGTAGTATGGAGGCGCTATACAAATTTTGTATTATTATTAGTATTATCATTGCAAACACTTAGCTGCAAATGTGATGAAATATATACCATGCTTGAGTTGGGGAATACAAATTACTTTTACCAGAATAAATGTTTATGATTAAATATAATAATAATATAATAATAATATAGTTATTTATACAGGGTTGCCTTTTCAGCAACAAAGGTGCTGTTATCAATAAGGGCCCTGTTCTAAACATATACAATCTTAAAGAAAACTAAACTTTACAACTGAGTTACAATATAATCTGGAAATTTACGCTTTTAATTGTTCTCTGTTTTACTGCTCTATAGTTCTTCTTACGGTAAAAAATGTTCTCTCAACTTAGATTTAAAAATTACAAATGATTCCAGGGAACGTATTTCTCGTGGAAGTTCGTTGAAACAGTACGGTCCTTGAAAGTAAAGGGATCTTTTCGCAGTTTCTGTTTTAACCAAGGGCAGTCTTAGCAATGATCTGTTGCTTCTCGTTTCGTGTTGATGGTCAATATTATCTGCGTACTTTCTAAAGGCTGGCATACAAAATCCTTGACGACACTTGAACATCTGTATTGCAACTTTCATCTTTTTTTGATTATTGATCGAAATAAGGCCACATCCGTTGTCTTCCTGCAATCCATATATTACTCTTTGCGCACTATTTTGTACACTTTCAAATTTCTTTAACATTGTATCAGAAACTTTGACAACTGGCGTTGAACAGTAAAGCATTGTTGGTAGAATTCATAAATACTTTTGCTATGAAAATATTTCTTAATATTTCAAGGATAATAATATGATTATAATAATGCTCCCAAAGACAATGAAATAGAAATATTAATAAAATGATATGATAATATCTTCTGAACACCTTTTTCAATGAATAACCTGAATTTTTTCCTTTATGGAGATACGGCTATCAGCGTGCATTGAGATTACGTTATCTAATCTTTTCCCAATCGGAGCTCTTGTCTACAGAATCAATTTAGAAGATTCCAGAATCAAGTATTATCAACACCAAAACAATGAAGAGGGAGGAAATCCGCTAAGAACGTCTATGAACGAGAATGATTGGTCAAATGATAAAAGATGTCGTGAATCAAAATACTACCAAAGAAAACCAACAAATTATCTCTGACAAAGGTTAAACTCCAGACTGCATGCCAAAGAACTATTCATTCGACACGAACGACAAAAGCGGAGTGAATCAGTTAGCTGCCAAAACCTAGTTCCCATGTGATCGCTTCCGTCGTTCCCGTCACTCAGATAGCTGGCAAATTATCATCTTCCTACTTCTTATCAAAATAATGGGCGAGTCAGAACAGTTAACACATTTGGTGGGCTGTGTAAGTAGACGGTATGCGGCTGATGTTCGAAACAGAAATTTTAATCCATCAGTCAAGGGTCAACTTAGCTGTAAAAAAATTTTGTGGTGAAATCCCTCATCATTTAGACCCAGAAATTAGGAATATTCTCGCAAGAGGTGTGAATGGGTATATTGTATTGACTATGGTATGGGAAAGGCGATTCCATGTCCGATTCTGGTTCCCATACAAACCCCTTACCAGCATTTTCCTAATTTCTTGGTCTAAATGATCAGTGATTTTACCAAACAAAATTTCCACATCTAAGTTAGCCTTTGACTGATACGTAAACATTTTAGTTTTAAATATCGGTCGCATACTGTTTACAGCGCCAAAAGTGTTCACTATCTCTTGACTCACCCTGTATATCACATCACTTACACTCTGATGGTAACATACATTTGAAAGGTCTCAGTGTGCCAAGTACTTAGACGGGTTTTCGTTTCTTGCATCTGCTATTTCTATACAATTCAGTTGCAGAAGCAGACTACCATTCCTAAAAGGTTCTTAGTATCCAAAAGCTGAAAGAACTGGGCAAACATCAGCGATAAGATGGCACATCTGCTGCTGGCACAAAAGAATATGAAACAAGCGACACTGCCGCCTGAAAGGAAACTAACCCAGAGAAGCGGTGAAATGTTTACCAATATTTTGAGTTAATTGTTTTCTCATACATATGAGAATGAACAAGGTTACATTTTGTAATACAATGGCATCAGTTGCTTTGGTTCACACCTCAATTCAAAGCGATTAGCGAATGCAGACAATTCTCAAAGGAAATTCTCTCAACCAGTAATTCAAAACAAACACGGCCGTAAAACTTGACCCGAAACCAGTAGTGCAAACTTTCACTCGGAGCGAGCGAAGGGAGGTTTTTAAGAGAAGTTATGTGCATAGGACGAAAGAGGAAGGGTAAATCTAAAGTTCCGTCTGGCGGATTTTGTTTACGTGATTCAGAAGCCGCGTAGAAGGCAATACAATTCTTGCATATTCATTGCTCAAATGTGAACAGTCACTCCTCAGCTCCTGAATCAAGTAGGAAAAATCTGCCAGACATTATGGATTTACCCTTGTTCTTTCGTTATAAGGACAAAGGAAATTCTCTCAACCAGTAATTCAAAACAAACACGGCCGCAAAATTTGACTCGAAACCAGTAGTGCAAACTTTCACTCGGAGCGAGCGAAGGGAGGTTTTCAAGAGAAGTTATGTCCATAGGACGAAAGAGGAAGGGTAAATCTAAAGTTCTGTCTGGCGGATTTTGTTTACGTGATTCAGAAGCCGAGCAGAAGGCAATACAATTCTTGCATATTCATTGCTCAAATGTGAACAGTCACTCCTCAGCTCCCGAATCAAGTAGGCAAAATCTGCCAGACATTATGGATTTACCCTTGTTCTTTCGTTATAAGGACAAAGGAAATTCTCTCAACCAGTAATTCAAAACAAACACGGCCGCAAAATTTGACTCGAAACCAGTAGTGCAAACTTTCACTCGGAGCGAGCGAAGGGAGGTTTTCAAGAGAAGTTATGTCCATAGGACGAAAGAGGAAGGGTAAATCTAAAGTTCTGTCTGGCAGATTTTGTTTACGTGATTCAGAAGCCGAGCAGAAGGCAATACAATTCTTGCATATTCATTGCTCAAATGTGAACAGTCACTCCTCAGCTCCCGAATCAAGTAGGCAAAATCTGCCAGACATTATGGATTTACCCTTGTTCCTTCGTTATAAGGACAAAGGAAATTCTCTCAACCAGTAATTCAAAACAAACACGGCCGCAAAATTTGACTCGAAACCAGTAGTACAAACTCTCACTTGGACCGACCGAAGGGAGGTCTTTAAGAGAAGTTATGTAGCAAAGCCCAAAAGATGATAGGTCGAATTATAGGCCTATATCGGTGCTATCTGTTGTCTCTCGTTTATTTGAAAGATTGTCTCTAACCAGCTGTACGACTACCTTGACAAAAACAAGATGATTTTTCCTGATCAGTCTGGTTTTCGGGCCCTTCATTCTGTCCTGACGTCTCTGTTGAAGCGTCCGAATGACTGGTACTTAAACATTGATAAAGGTAAATACATGGCTGTAGTTTACATAGACCTCAAGAAAGCTTTTGACACAGTCGATCATGATATTCTATTGGGGAAGCTCAGCTTCTGTGGCCTAAAAGGAAAAGAACTAAACTGGTTTCGTTCGTATCTTACCGATAGATGACAATGCTGCAAGGCAAATGGTCGAATTTCCGCTACAGACAGTATAACTTGTGGTGTACCGCAAGGATCTTGTCTTATACCACTTCTCTTTCGTGTCTATATCAATGATCTTCCTAGTTGTTTGAAAAATTCCCTAGCATCCATGTATGCAGATGACACAAGCATTTACTATGCCTCTGAATCTGTTTCAGAAATTAATCAGGCAGTTAATGCTGACTTGGAAGCTTTGAAGGGATGGCTCGAAGAAACCAAGTTGTCCTGAAATCAGGCTTTCACCCTCTGTAACTGTGTTTAAGACAAAGCTTCTATCGTTAATTCGCCCCCCTGCAAAATCTATCTTTGGGATTCATGATCCTATATGTTTATCGTATCTCTCCCAAATAAGAGTCGGTCTAAGTAGATTAAATTTTCACAAATTCAAGCACAATTTTAAAGATACCGTGAACCCAATGTGTCCAACAAACGATGGCATTGAGGATACGGAGCACTTTTTGTTGCTTTGCCCGTCGTTCGACATTTTGCGACGAGATCTTCTCGCTGGAGTTTCAAATTTATTACGACCATTTGCCCAAATCAACAGTTTTTCAAACAGTGCTCTGACACAACTCTTATTGTATGGCGATAAAGACCTTGCAGATGTCATAAATAAAGATATACTCCAATTGACCCTAAATTTCATCCATAGAACTGGTCGGTTCAGTTAAGATATATTCAGGATTTGACATCGATGCTAAGTCCTACTCCCCTCAATTTTTTTTCTTTTGTTTCTTTTCTTAAAAATTTTGTAAGTCTGTTTCACATTGGATGTATGGCGACTTAAGTGTGAATAACTGCCCATGCAAGCAAACTCAAATTTACCAATCCATAATATTGCGACAGCACAGGTGCGGTGTTTTTGAGCGGTGGGGGCTTTGGGGGGGAGAATAGTAGTGGCGAATATGGTTGTCGGTGGTGTTCTCTCTACCGGGGTCTCTGCAGCTCAGCACTGTTGCCAGTGCTGGCCTGACGTCCAATGTGAAACAGATCCTTGTATGTATCTGTATGTATTCGTTTAGCGCATTAACTGTCTTTTTGTTTGTTTGTTTGTTTGTTTGTTTGTTTGTTTGTTTCCTGTTTCGTTTGTATGTATTCGTCAGTAAGTTAGTTTAGTGTTTCATGTAATGACCCTTTGGGATAGTCATGCGTTCTTGCTTCCCGGGGTCATCATCCTTGTTATGTAGTCCAGTAGTTGTAAGTATAGTTGTAGGTACCTCGTTTTTGTAAAATTTTATATATTGTATAAAAAAACCAAGTTGTCTTTGAACGTAGATAAGAGAGATGCTATGATCATAGGAAGCAATGGAAAGCGGAGAAAAATCGACTCTGTTGATTCCATCAAACCGCACTTTAAGATTGGTTCCGAGGATATCAAGTTGGTAAAGGAGGTCAAATACCTTGGTGTTCAGATTGACCATTATTAAAATGGACATCTCAATTGGCCTTAACAACTAATAAGATCTCTAGAGGTATTGGTATGCTTCGTTATGCCAAGCAGTATCTTCCATTATCAACTGTAAAGACTATGTATAAGAGTTTAGTGGAGCCGTACTTTAGATATTGTTGTCCTGTCTGGGGAAATGCTGGGGTGACTGTCATTGAAAAATTGCAGAAACTTCAAAATCGTGCTGCAAAACTCGTTACCAACAGTCCATTTGATGCGCCCGCTCTACCAGTTATTCGTGCTTTTCAGTGGTCCACTGTTAGGGAACTTATTGATTTTGAATCACAGAAAGTGGTTTTCATATCCCTTAAAGGAGACGCTCCTTCCTACATGAAAGACATGTTCACGAGAGTCAACAATTCCACTGCTCGTTCTCTTAGGAATGCTGAAGTCGACCTCAGGTTGCCATTGTTAAAATCAGCAGGGGGGCAGAAATGCTTCTCGTACCGAGACGCTAAGCTTTGGAACAGTATTGGTTTGGTACTGAGGCCAAAAATTCTTCAACCCTGAGAGCCTTCAAGAGAGAGGTGCAAAAATGAGCACTATAATCTCTTCGTTTCTTTTTGTTGTAATATTAATTTAGTTCGAAATATACTGGTTTTATTGTAAATTATTTATATTGTAAGTTTTTAGCATGGCCCACCGTAAATCAGTTATTTTAACTGAGGGGCTACCATTTTTGTTGGCTTGAATTAGCTTTTTTAATTATATATAGCTATGTAAGTTGCCAACGTAAAACAAATTGTTAATAATAAAATAATAATGGGTAAATAATATGAAATCAAATCAAATCAAATCAGGACGAAAGAGGAAGGGTAAATCTAAAGTTCTGTCTGGCAGATTTTGTTTACGTGATTCAGAAGCCGAGCAGAAGGCAATACAATTCTTGCATATTTTTTGCTCAAATGTGAACAGTCACTCCTCAGCTCCTGCATCAAATACACAAATCCGCCAGACAGAACTATGGATTTACCCTCCTTCTTTGGTTATAAGGACATGACTTCTCTTAAAAACGTCCCTTTGCCCACATCAAGTGAGAGTTTGCCTCACTGGTTTCAGGGCAACTTTGTGGCTATGTTTGTTTTGAATTACTGGTTGAGAGAATTTCTTTTGTCTGCATTCGCTAATCGCTTTGAATTGAAGTGTGAACCAAAGCAACTGATGCTATTGTATTACAAAATCTAACCTTATTATGCTAATGATATGTAGCAAGATTTCGATCAAACTTTGTCCAGATCCAAAACAAAACAAGAAAAATGTGGTTGGCTAAAACCTGCGTTTCTGAAAGGTAATTACATTTCAATTCGATTTTCAGACGCCATGCGCCGATGGACATGAAGGTGTATAAGGGCCCAGTAAATAATTCCTCCGTGGTCAGAATTGCTAAAACGAATGACACGAGACACCAGCTCTACACAATTAAAGTCTGACTGAATATCAAGCAGAAAATGAAAACCAGAGGACAGATTGCATTTCAATTTAAGAGAAAGGACGGACAAATTGCTAAGATATGCATACAAATTCTTAGTTGTCCTAGTGTGCAACCAAAGCACATAAGGACCAGTCATACTAGAAATTAAAACGATTGACATACCAATCAACAATCAAGCCAGAGAGCAAACATGTATCCAAAAGATCTTGAGAAAAATTTTCGAGATAGTGGTTTCCATTTTCCCTAGGACTGTTCTATACAGTTAAGAATACATGAAAGTAGTTAGTTCCATTTAAACAGAAGAAATGCGCTTATAAACAAGTTTTGTTTTCACAGTGGCAAATATTTTCGACAAAGCCTTGAACATGGATATAGGAAGAAGTAGGGAAGAAATGATCAGGAGGAATGATCATTTTATGTGCCAGAAATTCGGGGAGATTCATGCATGGCCATTGGGTAGTATCTACCCATACTTTTAGCAGCAGTAGACAGCTGGGAATATGTCCGTCTCAGTAAGGGTTAGCGGGACTTCTCCAATGCCGATTTCAAAGGCGCCAAATGTATCATATTGCAACACCATGCAGAATTTAAACAAATAAATCATGAAGTCAAACATACCATCAGCTTGTGCGATAAGCACTGAAGAATTCAACTGCCAGACCTCATCTTCAGCTTCCTTCGCAGCTTCAAGAGCTTGTTCTCCATAATCCCTTGCTTCAGTGAAGTTGCCCATCTCCAGATGACAGCGGCCTATCTCATGTCGAAGCCATGTGCTCTCCAAGGGAGTTTTGACGAGTGGCAGCTTCTCTTGCCAGCTGTAAGGTTGAATAAACAATTTTTGAGACATTTTGGAAGGTACAGTTTCTTCATTCCCAATTATCACAGTAAGAATTTGCCTTTCGATCTCCACTTTCACATTTCTTCTAAAGATGAATTTTTCTGACCAGACACGTGCACACTGAATTAACTGTGCGACATGCTTTCAAATCGGATCTGGTCTGGTTATCAGGCTAATCATTCTTATGACAGAATGTAAAAACATACTTCGCTGTGTTTCGTGTCATGCTTTTGATATATGCAACACTATTCATCCTCTCTCAGATGCTGTGATTTGATGGTACAAAAATCATGGAAGTCTACGATATATAAGGGCTGGACCAACTGCATGGTTTGGTGTAGAACTGCCAGTACCCTTCTTTCCTTTTGATCATTTTAAGCTGTTTTTTTTGTATTGCTTTCTCTTTTTAGACTTGAAGCTGTATTTGCAAAATTGTTAGAGTTGTTCTTGGTGGAGGCTAGATAACCTTGTGTCTTCCTACACCAAGAGAGGTACTGTATTTATGCATTCATATTAGTTAGTTGTTATTTACCATTAATAAAAAAATAAGTTGATAAAGTTGATAAACAACACTACAACATTCTATTCTAATATCTACTTGATTTGCTTATCGCTAGTAAAAACAAACGACCTAATGTTCCGGCAGCAAGCACTCCACTCTTGTTTACTTTCTTGTGCCTGAAATCAGATACCACTCGTCAGGTTGACGCAAACATAGTCTCAAACTCGAAGTTGAAGCCTATGCTATGAAACTTTACAAAAAAGAGGAAACATACTTTACAGCTCCTCCACAACAGCCACACAAATGTGACACAATTTGGGGACACCCTGCAGTACAACAAAATCGTTGGATTATTCGCAACCCTACTGTTTGTCAAACGTTCCTTCCTTGAGACTTATCCGGTACAAAATTCAATTGGCTGACAGCACCAAATAGTTTCATTTTTCAACCTTTTTTCAAATTCTAAGTCATAAGACAAAGTTTCCAGCGACCGTGACTCAATGGAATTCAAGAAGAACCTTGTGTACCCTGTTCTCGCTTTCACAAACGCTAATAAGTCTTCGCTTATGAACTGAAGATTTTCAGTTTGGGCGTAATGATTGATCCTCATGCATAAGGTTATCTGGGTTCAAAGGCCGGACCAAAAACCTCATATATTTTTATATCAAGTTCATGATATAAAAGGGTATAGGTCAAAAGAATTTTCAATTTCTATATTTACACCACAAACACACTGCAGTTGACTTAACATGTCACAAATGTGGTTGGCTGATCTAAAGCAGTCGACTTGGTCTGGTTTTGTTTTCCAGTACAAGAGCTATTCTCGCCAGACAGCAGAAAAAGTTATGAAATTGATTTGATCCTTTAGTTTTATAAACTGGAAGTAAAGAACTGAATTCCATGAAATTTCTCCTATTTTAAATATTACTAACATTTGCTATGCAATAGATCTTACGATTTTCCGTTCAATTGTGCCAAAGTTGCAAATTCTGACAAAGGCGGTAAATCATGAGCTACCTATGAAAGGATACTGTTAGATTGCAAGTAAATCTCATTAAATTTATCATACGAAGTCTATTAAATGGTTTCATTGCATCTGTCATGGGAATGGTTTGATTATCGTTTCAGAATTGTGGGCTAACTCAAATGAAACTATGTGGCTCAGAATAGGTTTCTGAAGCTCTTTTTAATCTTTAGCCACAGGAATAAAAAATTATCACCTCATATAGCCTCTTGACGCAGTTGTAACAAAAGCAATAGACGATCTAAATTGGACGATTTTTCGAAAAGGTAGAATTTTAGATTGAGGAACTTCTCCAGCGATATACCGGGTGACCCAGAAAAAAGTGACCCGACGCGATCCGTTATAAAAAAACAGCTAAAAGACGGATTGAGATGATTCGAACGCAGTTCTGTCGCTGAAAGACTACACTACTTTATGAACATTTATAGCAATTTTTTTAAGCACGGTAAATTTCCAGAATTAAGGATTTCGAGGAAAATGGCGAGCTTGAAGTCATGAAAAAGTCGTCAAAAACAAGGGATCGATTTCAAGCCACTTAACATCATTAAAACAATGAGGGGCGTGCTCTACTTCAGGCTGGGAATAGGCATCTCAGTCGAAAGTTTCTAGCGCACGTTGCTAGTCCCTAGGTACCTAAGCATTTGGTATTAATTTGCCTTGTGGTTCATGGATTTTCAAAGATATTAAATTTTCCACGCAAATTGAAATCTTCAAGAATTGTTTGCAGAAAAGGCAGGAATATGGAATATCCTTGTCCCTTGAGAAAAGAATATCTTAGGTACCTAGGGACCAGGAACATGCGCTAGAAACTTTCGACTGAGATGCCTATTTCCAGCCTGAAGTAGAGCACGCCCCTCATTGTTTTCATGATGTGAAATGGCTTGAAATCGATCCCTTGTTTTTGACGACTTTTCCATGACTTCAAGCTTGCCATTTTCTTCGGAATCCTTAATTCTGGAAATTTACCGTGCTTAAAAAATTGCGAAAAATACTCATAATGTAGCATAGTCTTTCAGCGACAGTACTACGTTTGAATCATCTCAATCGCCTCTTAGTTGTTTGTCTATAACTTATATTGTAATTTTTGTAGTTGTTTCTGATTAGTTTTCATCAAGCAAAGCCAGAATTTAGAGACAGGCCAAAAAACAATTTACTGTAACCAAGCATAACAAGGAGACTAAGATCATAAATCGTACGATATTTCTAAAATGCCCATCACGCTACACACTGGAATGCACCATCCATTAGAGATCTTGACAATCAAAAATTGATATATCACGTTAATTGGATAAGTTTTTATGATGATAAACCCCAAAAATTAGAATGGCTTTCTACTCCAGTAGCATTCACGAGGACCAGCAATTAAATTCTGCTACCGGCAGCTCAATTGTGTGAGGCGTTATCAAGTTTTGAAGCCTTATTTGGCTCCTCAAATTGCAGAAAAAAAACTAAATGAAATGGTTTACCTGTCAACGGCCTTTTGGTAATTGCCAAGCCTTGCGTAAGATCTTCCGATGTTGTCTAAAGCTCGAGACTTTCCATCGTTGTGATCGCTGACAAATAATGGAATAGAAGTCAATAGTAATTAAGTATGGCCAACAACAATTCAGCTCAAGTTCATGTTTCTGGACGGTGGAAAATTCATACTTTCAAGATATATGTCATAAAACGATTTGGCTCCAATGATATCTTCAAATTTTATGGCCATGTACCTGCCTGAGGAGCAGAAAGGCACGAGTTTTCGAAAGCTTTGCTTTACTTCATTTTGCCCAAATGTAAGAAGTTAGGTTTCCCTGCGACTGTAAATGCACCATGCAAGAAATACAAAAAGAGATGCCCTGCAAATAAGTTGTAGATAAAAGGACAGTAATCATCGATAGATATGTTTTGATAGTTCTTATCGTTTCCAAATCGGTATAATATTCACGGTTTTGCTATACGTAATTATCATTAATGTCATTAAACATAAAATTAAAAGTAGGTTAAAAAGGAATGGATGAAATAAAGCTGATAAATAAAACTATTATGATGTCAAAAAAATTACAGGAAAAAGTAAGTTAAACATCAAATCCTTTTAGAAGTCCAACTTTCGGCACATATACTATGCACAGCCTGCAACTGCATTTTTCACCATTCAACATCAAACTTTCTTGGAGATAAGAAAGCTGTTTGATTGTTTTATTTGTTGCGGGTAATAGCTGCCACAGTTTATGTAGTTCGCACTCTTGGCAGTCGAGCGTCGTTGCCATGTCTTAGATTGTAGCTAATGTTTCACTGCATAAGAATTACCTTCATGAATGGTGATTCAGATTGCATTTTGTTGTAAAATTTTAGGCAAGGGCAACTCTAGGTTTCTTACGTGGACTGGGCCCAATTCAGACTGCTCCAAGAGAAAGCCAAAATTATTCCCATAATCTCTATGATTCAAAGTTTTATCATATAACATCCAAACAGGCGGACAGTAGCTTAAATGAGATAAGAAATGAAAGCTAGGCCTGCAAAGTGTAGTCTCGTGAGTGGAAGCTTCTTTTGTATATCTGTACTTGAACGAAACAAGTGTGACAGACATAATGAGGATGCTGTTCCTATGATCAATCAATACTTTTGGGAGAACAAATTGCAATAAATGAGGCCATGGACAATTGCCTGGGTTCCCTTCTCTTCCTCAAGATCTCCCACAAAAGCTGTCCAAGCTTCCACTGTGTTCATGTATGCTGATGATAGCAGTCTGTGGCATCAGTCCAGTGATATGATCTTAAGCACCTGACTACTTGTCTACAAGGATACAAACTTTCCTTGCCTATTGCGAAAACACATTCCATGCTCATTTCTACTAAGCAGAAACAAACATTCTTAAAGGTCAAAATGAGCTTGATGCAGTTAAAAAAAACAAAGTCTCTTGGTGTACAAATTGAAAGTTCCCTATACTGGAAGTACCAAATCAAAGTAGTTTCTACCAAGGAATCTAGGGCTGTTGGGTTTCCGAAACATGCAAAAACTTTATACCAAAAGAGAGTTTGAAACTCTACACAGGTATTGTTTGAGCCCCGCCTTCGATACCGCTGTTCTGTTGGGGCTGTGCTGGTTCTATGGAAATTAATCGGTTGCAAAAGCTTCAAAATAGTGTTGCCACAATCATAACGAATAGCAGCTTTGATAGCCCAAGCAGAACTTTTATCGCAGGGCTGGGTGGGGCTGGGTGGGGCTGGGTAGACCATCGAAGAACTCATTAGTAACGAGGCAACGATCATGGTCTTTAAGTCTCTTAATGAGTTGTCTCCAAAATACCTCCTAAGTAATCTTTTCACCAAATACTCACAATGCTCCTATCGTAGCTTCCGTAATACGGAGACCGACTTGAGGTAAGCAAAGAAAAATCAGTAAATAGCAGAAATGTTTCTCCTTCTGGGGAGCTAAGCTGTCGAATAGCCTTCCAGCGGAGTCAAAGACGGTATCGTCCCTAATAGTTTTAAAACTTCTATTAAGGGTTGAAATTTCCTTTCATAGCTAACATTATATCATTATTGTAAATAAGTTTTTTGCTTCATGGTTTCATATATTGTAGGTTTGATCTATCTTTTATTGTAATTAGAACTTCTTTATTGGAGGACCCCTTGAAAATCAACTTTTGCTGAAGGGCAACCCTCCCTAAATGAATTAAAAACGATAGAGGGAGACAAACACAAAATGTTTGGGCAAGCAATTTTGCCAGGTAAAAAAAGGTGATAAAAAGCGAAAACGGCCTCGCGCAGCAAGTACAAATGTTGTAAAACAACAGCGATAGGTCACCGAGAATGCAAAGCGATTTGCCTTTCAGAAAAATAGGTTTAACACCTCTGAGCACAGAGAAAGCAAAACATTATGTTGGGCTGCGGTGAAGTTTGGAAATCTATTCTCGAGGTTGTCAAATTGCATTGTCCTAAATAGAACTGTGTCCTTTGTGTTACAAAATTTGCCCTAGCTGCCTTGTTTCTATTCGTTGTCGAGAGATAAAGCAACAATCAAATATGAAGGCATGTATACAAAGAATTATTTACACGTATGACCAGATGGCCTTGCCTACTTCCCGAATCTGTTTCCAGCATTATGTACTGTGTCATATCAATCTTAAAGTATCAATCACTTCTCAGCGTTAATTTTTCAATTTGAATCATATATGCAGCTTTTGATATTAGCATCCTCTTGGGCGTGTACTAAGTTAGAAAACTTTCTCATTTTTACAATCAGTATAACATAACAATGTTGACAATTTAATGTAAAAGAAATTGTTTTCCGGCGCTCTAATGTAAGCAAAGTTGCTATGACATTTGGCCACCATGACGATGGCTTTTCTTGGGTAAGATATGAATTGGAATGTAATGTTGGGCAAAAGGTCAGAGAAGAGAATCTCTCGGGGCAACGAGAGTGACATATTACATGGCAATTTATTATCATGTGTACAAATTGCATGAGACAAAGGCGAATGTTCCTTTGATCAGATCATCGACATAACAGAATATGATAGATGCCACGTTGTAGTGTCCCCTGACACACCCTTCTCTTTATCACACATTTGACGACAACCAGATCAAAATTTTGTTATGACGATCCATGAATGATACCCCACCCATCTTTTCTCCAGAAAAAATTAGAGAAAGGAATTGCAGACAAGGAACACATTGCATCTTTCCAGTTTCCAACCAACATGTTTTGACGCACATGGCCACTACACCAGGTCACAAAATCAAATTTCAGGCTTGACGTATTGAAATTTCATTGCAATTAATTGGAGTGTATAGATGACACTCGTCCTGATTAATTGCTATTTTTCCAAAATGAAACGATACGCTTTCAACGTCACTGCAAGAGTAGACATAATACAGAGATAAGATATGGTGTGAGAGATAACACTTATAAAATATATGATAAGATGGATAAACATGGACCTGAAATTATTCCTGGTTATTTATCAATCCATGGAAACCTACCACTACTTATCGATATGGGGCTCTTGGGTAGCCGCCGTGGTCAGATAAGGGCTTATACTGGATAGGCAGGAAAGTGTGAGGTGAAGGATCCTTTAACACTAGCCACAAGGTGCCACACTGTCTCGTTTTGATGTATGGTGATTAATCATGTGGTAGATTGGGACAGAAACTGTGGCATTTATTTCCATTCCAAGGTTCAGCTACGTAGTTAGCAATAAAGCTAACCAATAGCAGCTATCTTGGTAAAATGTGTGATAAAGCACTTTAACAAACGATAAACCTCCTGCACAGGTGGAATAAGAGTGTAAGAAACATGGAGGGGGGTAGATCAAAGAATTTCTAAAAGTGACAGGTATAGCCATCAAATCTAGCTACGTTCAATTTCTTCACTCTGCTAGTCAGTGAGCCTGTGAATACTTAGACTAACCAACTTACTAGTTCCTAACATTGACAGTAGAGGGGAATAGCAGTATGATATACCTTTGCAGGCCGCCGAGATGAATCAACAAGGTAACCTTCGGACAGTTCTTGCACTGATAAACGTACGAACCAAGTAACAAGACGAGGAAGCATCCTAAACCTGGGGACAGGACACTTCAAAGGCACTTTTTATTAAGCAGCAGGTTCTAACAGGGCATTTCTCGAAACAAAAAGGATACCTTTTCGTTATAATTGCAAAATCTTTGAGCGGCACGTGCCCTAGTGCTCTTGGTTCCTATGTCTCTTTACACGAGTTGGTGTTTGACCTCTTTGTGGGAGTATTCTTAAGCCATTCCCTTTTTGGTAGGTTTGGTATGTTCAGAATCTGAAAACGGTAGGTTTCCAAGACTGTGTCTCACCCAATGCAGGTATTGCGAAAACGAAGATTAGAGAGCGATCAATACTTCATTCTTCGGAAGAATGTCAGTGTACTGATTAGGACTTCAGAGTTTGGCAAACAGCCTCATCTGAAAGTAATGAATGCTGCAGCACGTAGATTGGAGAGCGATCAATACTTTATTCTTCGGAAGAATGTCAGTGCACTGATTAGGACTTCAGAGTTTGGCAAACAGCCTCATCTGCAAGTAATGAATGCTGCAGCACGTAGATTGGAGAGCGATCAATACTTTATTCTTCGGAAGAATGTCAGTGTACTGATTAGGACTTCAGAGTTTGGCAAACAGCCTCATCTGCAAGTAATGAATGCTGCAGCACGTAGATTGGAGAGCGATCAATACTTTATTCTTCGGAAGAATGTCAGTGTACTGATTAGGACTTCAGAGTTTGGCAAACAGCCTCATCTGCAAGTAATGAATGCTGCAGCACGTAGATTGGAGAGCGATCAATACTTTATTCTTCGGAAGAATGTCAGTGTACTGATTAGGACTTCAGAGTTTGGCAAACAGCCTCATCTGCAAGTAATGAATGCTGCAGCACGTAGATTGGAGAGCGATCAATACTTTATTCTTCGGAAGAATGTCAGTGTACTGATTAGGACTTCAGAGTTTGGCAAACAGCCTCATCTGCAAGTAATGAATGCTGCAGCTTCCAAGAGAATATGGCAACTCAAACGATATCAAAAGGAAATACAAGGGTAAGCTGTGTTATCAAGAGCATACAAAATATCTTAATTTTAAGAGTTTTAGGTCAAGCAAGAAGTTAAATTGCTGTGTTTGGGAGTACCTTTTAAGGGCCTGTTTATATGAGAAAACCACCTCAACTGCCAGATACGGGGCTGAGAGGTGAGATTCCGCCCGGGGGGGGGGGTACATAACATGTTGAGGGTACGGGTATGTGCCGCCCATATGGGTGGGTTTTTGGGCCCCAAATTCTCTAAACAAGGGTCCCTTTTTCGGCAGATTTTCCATAAACATGGGTGGGTTATCCAGAAATTGGCGAAAAATAGCAAAAAATGGGTAGTTTATCCCCAAAATTCATCATAAAAGTGGGTATGACGGCAACTTTCGGTAATTAGAAGAGGGTATCTTTCTAAAAACCGGGCGGCAGACCCCCGTCCATCCGCAAGTCATGTACCCCCCCCCCCCCGGGGATTCCGCCTTCCCATAGAATCCTTTGTATTTTCATTTCGCGTTTACATGACGAACGCAGCACCACCGGTATGGCAAAATCCCACATCTCACCTGGAAGAGGTGAAAATTTTCCATATAAACGAGACACCACCGCTATGGTGAGGTGAATTGGAATTATTGGTTGACTCTTATTGGTCAGTCCGTTCTGATTTCACGGAAGTGAGAATTTACTCCACCTCGCCTCTCAGCACCGGGGCTGACAGATGAGGTGGAAAATCTCATACAAACAATGGCTGAAATCCCCGGATGGGGGGGGGGGTAACTTGAGTTTCCAAGATACGGGGTTGTGCCATTCAAATCGTAAAAGTACCACCCATAAATCTGGAGAATTTTCTGAAAATCATACCCATAAATCCGAAAATGCCAAAACAGTTCACCAATAAATGCATTTTTACACAAAAGTATACCCATAAATCTGGAAAATGCTAAAAATTGTTGAAAACCATACCCATAAATCCGGAATCTATCATGAAAAAGGTAACCTAAAAAATGGCACAACCCCGTACCATGGACAAGTTAAGTTACCCCCTCCCCCCCCCCCCCCCCGGGGCTGAAACTTACTTGGCCAGTGAGGTCCGGTCTGGCAGGTGAGGTGTTTTCCATCATATAATCAGGGCCTAAATATCCATCAAAGCGCCCCAGAAGTTTTGATTAAATTTGCAGCAAAGATGTGTCAGTTTCAAAACGATAACAGCGAACACAATCATCATATTACTGATGCAAAACTCATCATCTTTTATCCTCAATTTCAAAGTCTGTCTCAAATTGAATGTCACGTGAGATTTGCGTCAACGCAAAATCAATCATGCAGAAACATTGAAATCATTTCTTGACACGTGAAAGAGACCGGGCTAAGAAGAAAGCTGAAAAAAATCGTTCAATATGGCCTGAGTACAAACGCCTAAGGAACAGGGTGACCAGTGAACTCCGAAGAGCTGTAGAAGGCCACTTTCGCAGCTTGATAGATGAGAATTCCAGTAACTCCAAGGAGATGTGGAAAACGATTAACAAAGTCTTAAACAAAAATGAATGTTCCACAATTCCCAGATCCGTTATGTGCGAGGGTCAACTGGTTGAAAAGGAAAAGGAAATTGCGGAAGCATTCAATAACCATTTTACCACCATAGGCCCAAAACTTGCGGCAAAAATCGAAACTAAAGAATCCGATGACCCACTAAAATACGTAATTGATGAAGGGCCTTCCACAGCTCCTCCTTTCGAATTTCATCCGGTTGATCCAAGCACTATCGAAAAAGAAATCAAGAAGCTGAAATGCTCCAAATCTGCAGGATATGATAAAGTTTCTGTAAAGTCAGTAAAAGATGCAGCAGGAATTTTATGTAAGCCGCTAGCTGCCATATTCAACTCTTCATTTGAAATGGGTGTTTTTCCTGACACTTGGAAAATAGCAAGGGTAACCTCTATTTTCAAGTCTGGTTCGAAGAATGACATGGGCAATTACAGGCCTATATCCGTGTTATCTGTTTTCTCGAAGTTGTTAGAAAAACTAGGACATGATCAAGTTTCAAATTACTTGAAGGTGCATAAGAAATTTTCAAAATGTCAACACGCATTTTTAAAGATGCATAGCACTTTCACGTCACTACTTAACGTAACGGATGCGTGGTTTTCTAACATTGACAAACGCAAAATTAACATAAGCGTATTTCTCGACCCCAGAAAGGCTTTCGATACGGTGGACCATGGAATTCTCCTCTCAAAGCTTACCAAATACGGCGTAGTGGGGACACCTCTTCGGTGGTTCACGTCGTACTTGACGAATAGAAAAAACTTCTGTCAAGTGAATGGCCACAAATCTAGCCTAAAAAGCGTTCACTGTGGTATTCCTCAGGGCTCGTGCTTGGGGCCTCTCCTCTTCATCCTGTATGTCAATGACTTTGAGCAGTGCCTTAATAAATGCATCTCAAACATGTATGCGGATGACACTAGCGTAACCTGCTCTGCTGAAGATATTGACGAACTCTGCAACGATCTAAGAACTGAGGTTGACAATATTGCTGAATGGTTAAGGCAGAATAAGCTTAGTTTGAACACTGATAAGACAGAATACATGGCCATTGGTCACAAAAGACAAACAAACCGTATCCATGGTCCATTAGAGGTAAACATAAATGGGGGGCCAATCAAACGGGTCAAAAAAGTTAAATACCTTGGAGTTACAGTGGACGAAAACCTTACATGGAATGAGCAATATAAGAACCTCAAAGGTAAAATTAAAAATGCCCTTTCGTCCCTGCGGAAATTAAAGAACATACTACCGCAAACAAAATTGGATCAGGTGTACAAGGCACTGCTCGAGAGTCATTTGAGATACAGTGATGAACTCTGGGGTAGTTTGTCAAACATAAAGCTTGATCATCTTCAACGTCTGCAAACTAGAGCACGAACAACGATAGAAAGCTCTAGATTAAAGGATGGGTGGAATTGCAATTGGCTTTCAGTCTCAAACTTGATAATATTTGACAGGGCCGTGATGATCTATAAAATAATGAATGGTCTCTGCCCGGACAACTTAAGAGGGAGACTTGTTACCAGATCTCAAATATCTAACTATCCAACAAGAAATCAGTTAGATCTTGACACTCCAAGGCAGAGCCTAGAATTCTCCAAAAACAGTTTTTTCTACTCTGGTGCAAAGACGTGGAATGAAATCCCATCAGAAATCAGAATGAGTTCCACGATCACTATTTTCAAAAGGAAACTGAAGGAATTCCTGAAAAGCTAGCATCCTTCCCGAAGCACGATCCCTAGGAAGACCAGCAAATTTGTAAGATTTTATATATTTGTAAATAGATATTTGTATAGCTTTTTGTTCTTTTTAGCTGATAGGGTTTTTGTGTTTAAATATGATAAAATGAAAATGAATGAATTTGTATTTGCGGCTATTGTCACGTGACATCTGATTTGTGACAGACTTATACCTAATCAGGACTTTTCAGTTTTCACAAATAGCTTGACGGTTAAGTGCCCCGCACTCTAACGAAGGCATTACCTAGACTCGATTTCATATCGTAGCTGCGCTCTTTGCCTCACCTGATAACGCTACAACTACGACTCATTCCCCTACAATTGTAGAAACGGTAAAGCTCCAGACCACTGATTCTATATGAAACCTTTCAGCTGCTCTACGAAAAGTTTGACTGACTGGTGTAGGAACTTCTATCACCATTGTGTACATTCGAACATTCAAAATGCATCAACCTGTCGTTCGATTCGCATTCTTTTTTAGAATGTAGCTGAAAGATCTATTGGGCCTAAATCATCTGCTTCTCTTTTCTCACAACCACTGGGTCTAAAATGCCTTAAAAATCAGTTTTATGGAACTGCTGTACTAAATCCGGTGTCAGTACTTCGGTAAAGGATCATTCTTGCCACAAAAGCAAAAACCGCCTTTCTCTAAGCCACATGCTGATCGGTAGACGACGGGGAGACAGAATCTCATATCTCATAGCCAATAGACCATTTAGCTACTCTACAAAAGAGCCTGGATCGAGCGTTATTTTTATACATTTTTATACGCGAGATTCGATCGAATGGTGTTACAGCTTCTATCACTACTGTAAACATTCGAAAATCCTACGAAATGTAGCAAAATATCGTTCGATTCTGATTCTTTTCAGAATATCTGAAAGGTCTATTGAAATTTCTTGCCATTTTTACAGCTCTATCAGAATATGACCCTCAGTGGAGCGATAACAACAAAAATAATTCAACTCAGTGAGATAAGCGTAACTTGAGGGTCCTCATGTAGTGAGGCTAGGCATTACCGATTTCGAAGAAATATAACTGCAAATATATGTTAGTTTTTCTGTTACAATCTGATTGATAATTGATTGAAATCAGGCACCGATTCATGATTACATAGACCAGCAAACCCTGCTATGTACATTGTTTTGAGACAACTGGTAGATAACGCCATTGTACCTGAGTTATGTAGAGTGTAATATTTGTGGAACCACATTACATTAAAATTTTCTGCTTGAATCTCTGCGGTTTGATTGACATGTTTGATAATTAAATATGTTCTTTGTCTCGGAGATTTCTACATCTTTTGTTTTGCTTCCTACAGCTAACAATCCACAGAACACAACCAAAATAATTCAAAAGGCTCAGAAATTATAACCCTGACCCTGGCAATCTCGTCCCCAGAGTGAGTTCGTTGCTCTACCTCTACTCTGGGATACATGAGGCCGTTCGGCAATCTGATTGGCTGTTCGCCATTATGGGTCGTAACTCCGATTTGCGCAGGGTAAACGACCTCGGCATGTCAAAATTCGACGTAAAACCATTCTTTACCTATTCCGACCATCATTTGCAACTTTTTCCGAGATTCGAAGAATTACGAGCCATTTTATTTTTGAAGCTGCGGTGAAAGTTTCCCAAATTTGCAACTTAGGCCCATTTTTGCCGAGCTTATTTTCACATTAAACACACTTGCCGACCCCAGATTCTTGTTTAAATACCTGCAAAATGGTTCAAATAAGGTCCTCAAAGTGTTTGTTTTCAATTTCTCCATTCATCTTCTGCAGAATTAGCGCCAGAGCAACGGCCATTTTCCGTAGCTTGGCGTTGCCTAGCCAACGGTGAAATCCATAATGGCTTCCAAATTTGCCCATTTTCTGGGCAAATTTGATCTAAGTGTACCAGGGTGTGCATTCGGCTTCGTGATCAGCGTATGACGTAAGAACACTCTGGGAACGAGGTTGCGACCCTGGGTTTCTGAAATATCACTAACCTGCGGTAAATTCAATAGCTACAAAATGTCTATGATGCGAGACCTATCTTTTAGGTGTTTCCATGTTACTTCTTTTTTTCTCTTTTTAATCTTTCCATTACCACAGAGAAACGCTTTCACCAAGAAGCGTTATGAACACTGCAACCTTTAATCATGATTGAGGCCACGCAGGCGCGGATCCAGGAAGTTTGGTGACAGGGTTTATTGGGGGTCCGGGGGCGAAGCCCCCGGAAAAGTTTTCGGGCCACGCCCTTTTTCTTTCGGGCCACGCCCTTTTTCCTAAAGGAAACGCCCTTTTCAATATGGAAACACCCTGTCTCAATATATTCATTCAAATCGAATGATATCGCGGTGTGACTTCCATCGCTGCACATGGAACAAGCATTCAAGGTCTGTTACCTAGGCCTGCACATCTTTCCCCATTTTTCTCTCTTCCCCTAAACCTTTCGTTCAAGAAGCTCCCTGATTTTCAAAGATTTTCGACATCGCGAAGCAAGATCACATCGTACTTACTCACCGTCCCTTTTATTCCACTTTGTTTGGCGGGGAAACATCGAAGATATCACACATCACGCATCACAACCACCACAACCAACTGGTTGAGAGTATTACGCAATTTACACAGGTTTCCGACTTTTTCTGACTGGGTTGCGACTTTTTATGACAGGTTTCGGACTCCCTTACGACAGAGAGAACAATGTGGTGACTGGTTTCGGACTCGTCAACAAGAGGTTTCAGACTTTTATGAATGGATTCAGTTGTGCAATAATAGTGGTGCAATCCAGTCCTGCACAGATTATGACGCAGACAGATAAATCCTCCTTTGTTGATGAGATGACTGATATTTTCCCGGTGCTTTTGTTTCCATGCCATATATCAAAGGGCAAAACAAAAGCCTGTTCACCACCATTTGTTCATCAGGAAACAGATATTTGCTTCCTTGTTCAAAGCACAAGAGCTTCACATCGACAAGAAGCGCCACCGCAATAGCCCAAGCAATCATCTGGAAGACAATCGCAGTCATTGCTTTCAAGTGAACATTTCTTTGCGGTTCAAAAGGAGTGAATCACGTGTTCGTAGAGGGTAGCTTTTCTCGAATAATCTGACCGGGTTTTTGAAACCTGTAAACCCTGTCTGGATCCGCTCCTGCCACGTTCACACTAATCTGTTTTCATTTAGATCAGTTTTTACTCCTAAAACGGACATATTTTTCATCCCCGCTCACACTGCTCCGTCTTCAGATAAAATCAGATATCTTTCAACAAGTTTTTTATCAGTTTTACTTTGATTCGATCATATATACCGGGTGACCCAGAAAAAAGTGACCCGACGCGATACGTTATAGACAAACAACTAAGAGGCCGATTGAGACGATTCAAACGTAGTACTGTCGCTGAAAGACTATGCTACATTATGAGTATTTTTTGCAATGTTTTAAGCACGGTAAATTTCCAGAACTAAGGATTCCGAAGAAAATGGCAAGCTTGAAATCCTGGAAAAGTCGTCAAAAACAAGGGATCGATTTCAAGCCATTTCACATCATGAAAACAATGAGGGGCGTGCTCTGCTTCAGGCTGAGAATAGGCATCTCAGTCGAAAGTTTCTAGCGCATGTTCCTGGTCCCTAGGTACCTAAAATATTCTTTTCTCAAGGGACAAGGATATTCCATATTCCTGCTTTTTCTGCAAACAATTCTTGAAGATTTCAATTTGCGTGGAAAATTTAATATCTTTGAAAATCCATGAACCACAACACTGTGATCCAGAGCATCGAATTTAACCAAACTTTGAAGTTTTAGATTTCTGCTTGATTTTGGGCTCGAGACATGCACCATAACCTAGGGGTTCATGTGCTGCAAAAATTTTCAAGATCAGTCAACCGAAAGCGAAGATATTGATTTTTGAAGTTGGGCCTAAATCAGATCTTTGTTTACATGGCCGGTAGAGGCACGGCACTGTTTTGACAGCAAATTACAATTCCTTGTATCTAGGCTCAGACTTCACCGATCTTTTTCAATTTAGTCTCATTGTGATCCTCTAAATGTGTCTTTTATGGCAATGTAAAGCAAGCTAAGATATTTTGCCTTTTTAGGACCGTTTTCAGACCATTTCACAATGGTACTTTTCGAAAAAATTCTTGTCTTCAAAAATCACTTGTAGAATTAAAAGCTAAAGACAAAAAAAGTATGTTTCGCTATGCTCTTCAAAATAATTTCAACAATTAGAAACGCCTGTCTAACAAGTTCTACCAAAGGGCTGGTGCCAATTCGAATCAAAAAATCTTTTATGACTATTTTCATTTCACAAGTTTTTAATTTGACATCTAAGATTTTTGCATATAATAGCCACTAAACTTTAACAGACATCCAGAGAAGGGACCAAAGGTGACCAAACCTTACGTACATGATAAAACAATATAATGACTAACATTTGATACACTTTGCAAGGCTTATTTGTTAAAATTCTTGCAAAATTTAAAAATTATGAATATTTTTCGGGACACATGGCTGCAAAATACCATTTTGGCCTTAAAAATGTTTGACTCGAGGCTTTAGCAGGCTTAAAGGACAAGTATATGGCATACTTTTGACTCTGCATCGGTTTAAAACAAATGCAAAGCTTTCCGTTTCACTTTATCTAATTTTTCGTCACGAAATGTGCAAACATGTTAAAATCATGTACAAAACTTGTAAAATTCATTTTTTTGTTACAATTTTTTGGAGGCGAATTGGCACCAGCCCTTTGGTAGAAACTTTTTAGAAAGGTGTTTCTAATCGTTGAAATTATTTTGAAGAGCATAGCGAAACATACTTTTTTTGTCTTTAGCTTTAAATTTTAGGATTGATTTTTGAAGACAAGAATTTTTTAGAAAAGTACCGTTGAGAAATGGTCTAAAAACGGTCCTAAAAAGGTAAAATATTTGAGTATGCTGAACATTGCCTCAAAGAAAACATTTAGAGGATCAGAATGAGACTAAAATGAAAAATATCGGTGAAATATGAGCCTAGATACAAGGAATTGTAATTTGCTGTAAAAACAGTGTCATGCCTCTTCCGTTCATATAAACAAAGATCTGATTTAGGCCCAACATTAAAATTAAATATCTTCGCTTTCGGTTGACTGATCTTGAAAATTTTTGCAGCGTATTAACCCCTAGGTTATGGTTCATGTCAAAAGTCTAAAATTTTATAAGGATTTGGAACTTTATTTTTTGGCTTAAATTTGATAAAAAGGGCCTAATGGATCACAGTGCACAAGGCAAATTAATACAAAAATCCTTAGGTACCAACGTGCGCTAGAAACTTTCGACTGAGATGCCTATTCTCAGCCTGAAGTAGAGCACGCCCCTCATTGTTTTCATGATGTTAAGTGGCTTGAAATCGATCCCTTGTTTTTGACGACTTTTCCATGACTTCAAGCTCGCCATTTTCCTCGAAATCCTTAATTCTGGAAATTTACCGTGCTTAAAAAAATTGCCAAAAATACTTAAAAAGTAGCGTAGTCTTTCAGCGACAGAACTGCGTTCGAATCATCTCAATCCGTCTTTTAGCTGTTTTTTTATAACGGATCGCGTCGGGTCACTTTTTTCTGGGTCACCCGGTACAAATAGCCAAAAAAGACAAAATTAACATTTTCTAAATTTACGAAAAAGTTGGTAAGCGAGTACAGGCACTACATTTGCAGTTGGGACCATCCCATTTTTTTATAAAAACCTTGAAACTTTTCAGATTTTCTGCTGATTTTAGTTCACTAGGTAAGCCATTCCAAGGCCCCGTTTACACGATACCGTTTTCATTTCATATCGGATTGGTTTCATATCGGATTGGCCTTCTGTTTACACGATACCGTTTTCATTCCATATCGGATTGGCCTCCTGTTTACACGAGAACGCAACAATCCGATATGCTTCATACCGTTTTCGCGTTTTCAAATGAAAACGCTCTGAAAGTGGCATGAAACCAATCCGATATCGTGTAAACGGTCGAATCCGATATCAACTCAGTACGGAACCTCATTATCAATTCTACTAGCCTCGAATCCATTAGGGGAGCAGCGCAGAATGTGCAGTGGAACCATTACCGAATACGGTGAAACCATTACAGTGCAAGGCGAAACGGTATCGTGTAAACAGAACCCCAATCCGCTATGAAATGAAAACGGCATCGTGTAAACAGGAGAAATTAAATCTGTGACCCAATGCACTTGAGACTTTTGGACCCAAAAGTAGTTTGATTAGGCCTAAAATGGGCCAAATTATTTGCATTTCTTAAAGAATAATTTGAAGAGCGTAATTCAAAAATGCTCTGCATAAATGGTGGATTCAAATGATTCAGTGCTTTGAATATTTCTATGCAAAGGAGTCTTTGGCGAGCAACATGCATCGTGCAATTACTCGATCTCAAGAGCAAATCATTGAACGAGCTTGTATGATTAATATAGAGAAACCTTAGTGTGCGTTCTTGCAATTTTTCTATCTTCTGCAATGATTTAGAAGATGAGAAATACCAAACCAAAGGGCAATAATCGAAATTCGAATATACAAAACTCGGAACGAGAATCTTTCTCTCCTGAAACCCAATAAATTTCTTTAATCTTTTGAGAACATTTAATTGTGTTGCAGCTTTTTTGCAAAGATTCGAAATATGTGGGTCAAAATCAAGTCTATAATCCAAAGTGACTCCTAAAAGTTTCACAGTCTCTTCAGATTTTATTATTCTACCGTTAATGTTAATTTGTTCACCACTGGTATTTGTTTGGTTTTTTCTGAGCAATAAAGAATGGAGTTTTTCAGGGTTGACAATCAGTTCATTTTGCGCCAACCAGGTTAGAGCAACTCCAATTTCTTTTTCCAAAATATTGACGAGGTCGGGCATGCTTTTAGAGAAATAAGCGAGAGTATTGTCATCAGTATAATTATAGAGAGTTGCCTGTTTTATGAAAAAGAATAAATCGTTTCTATAAAAATTAAACAGGATTGGGCTTAGCACAGATCCTTGGGGTACACCAGATATGACCTCCAAAGAAAAACTGTATGTATTATTTATCCGAACACTTTGTTTTCGTCGCTTGAGATACGAATAGGTAAGGACAAGTGCATCTTCATCGAATCCACATATGCATGTACCGGGTGTCTCAAAAAAGTACCCCCTTTTGACTGGAAATAGGAACTAAACGATAAGATATCATTCCTCTCCGAGTGGACAGCTAAATTTATCAATCTTCAACTTAGATCCACATACCTTGCATTTAAAAATTGGCAACCAAACACTGGAGATACAAGATTGGAAAGTCAAAATTTACAGTGCACCCGAAACCAGAGGTTTTGTAAAAGGGCCTAGCCATGATTTCCTATCACAGGCATGTTGCACAGGAATTCCGACTTTGACCTTTCGCTTTCTCTATTGAAAAGTATTATACCTTGAAATGCTTCAATTGTTCTACAAATAGTTATTCCTTTGAGGAATCGATCCGTGCATTGCATTCCACTCTAAGTGTCAAAGAAGAAGAAAAGGAACACATGCATGCTCATTTGGAAGATGTTGCACGACTTCATCATTCTTACCACATTTTTGCTATATTTTTAATTTGGGCGATGTCCACGAGTCTTATATTCTTTTCAAAAGCGAAAAAATGACAGTTAAAGTTTACAGGTGCTTTGGAAAAGATCCATTATACAACTATACCTCTGGTTTTGGGTGCACTGTAAATTTTGTCTTTGCAACCTTGTATCTCTGGTGTTTGATGGACAATTTTTAAATACAAGGTATGTGAATCTAAGTTGAAGATTGATAAATTTAGCTAACTACTCGCAGAGTAATGATAACTTATCGCTTCGTTCCTATATCCAGTCAAAAGGGGGTACTTTTTTTTAGAAACCTGGTAGTCTGGCAATAAGTAAGTCATGTGGAATGCAATCAGACACTTTGGAAAGATCCATCAGGACTGATCCTACGAGGTAGTCGTTGTCAAGGTTAGACCTCCAGTCTTCTATCAGCCGTATTAAGACATATTGAGTGCTACATGATCGTCTATAGGTCGCAATAAAACAGAAAGTGTGTTATCTAAATGTTGATTCAGTTTTTGCTTCAGGACTTTTTCATATATCTTAGAAAAGGTATTTAGAACATTAACTGGACGGAAAGTCCTTTCCACTATGTGATTTGGTTCCCCCTTATCTAAAGGACAGACCGCTGCCTTTTTTGCATCGTCTGGGAATCTAGAATTTCGAATGCTACAGTTTATTGCCATTGTTTACGCGGATGGTAGTTCATTATAAGCTAGAGATACTAGCTTCGGCGGTATTTGATCCTCACCAGTAGATTTTTTACCATCCAGGGATTTTAATAGTTCCATAACTTCTTGATTGCCTATTTCATGAAACGAAAAGGTGTTCAATACTTGTTCTGGATTTTGAATAATAGCTTGGACGCTAGGGTTATTTTTATATTTGTCTACAATTAATCGAGCAATTTGGCGGTCATCAGAAATTCCGGTATCATCGGTAAGGTTAACGGGCTTCTTACCGCTGGATTTCTTGAGACATCGAGAGCTGGATTTTACATAGTGATCGTTGAAGATATCTGTCAACTCCAGGTCATTTGTTATGACCGCGTCGCTTTTCACAAGAGAAATATCACTACTTATAAGTCACCCTTTATCTGAAAGAAAAGGTTCACACTTGTTCTCAAAAACGCACCTCATTGTCTCTTTTTGAAAACAAGACTAGAAAGGTTTGTTGTTGTTAACGTATTCAAATTCCTCTGCTTTTGGTGTTCACATTACAGATATGCGTTTTTGTTTTGCTCCGTTTTCATTCAGCTCCGTTTTTGTCAGCGTATTTATTCAGCTCCGTTTTTGGGGTGGATTAACGTGAACGAAAAGCCAAAAACGGAGCTAAACATATCCGTTTCAATGCAAAAACGGATTAGTGTGAAAGAGGCCTGAAAGTCAAAATTATTCGAAATCAATTGCTCTTACATCGCCCTTGAAATAAAATGAAAGCCAATGAAAATGAAGTCAAAGTGAATGCCGCATTGCAAAAGCATGATGGCAAATGTTTCATTGTGAGCTTTTACAAAATAAATCTTTTTATCAACACTGATGATTATATCAATGGATTTACTTTGGTGAATTTCTGTGAGCTACTGTATCTGGTTTTGAAGCATGCTACCCCGTGAATTAGAAATGTTTCGATATTTGAAAAAATATGGCTCTCAAAAGCAGTTTTCAGATTCCTTCCGCATGGCAATGCCTGTGCAGCTAGCATTCAAACCTATATCAGAAAATTCCGTTTGTCCAAATCCGTCATGCTGTTTTGAATTTACAAGCAATTCTATTAAAATACTTCATCTCAAAAAGTTTCAGAGTTAAGATCCTTTCTTGATATCTTACTTCATAGTTACTGCCATGGTTGCTCGAGGTTCTAGCCAATGGTACACTTCCTGCATGCTTAAGTTTAGCCAAAAGCACCGTTTTTCAGTATCTTGCCGTTTTGGTCCTCTCAACTGTACAATTTTTGTAAAACTTAGTTTGCACAAACTTCTTTTTTTGGGAAAAATTTGGTCACTGTAGTGGTTCTTTTTTCTTCATGTAGTTCCTGTTAGATTATTTTCCTGTATTTGTCTTAGTATCTTTAGCATTTGTATTGGTATTAGTAGCTATGTTAAGAAGTATTTATGTTAAGTGTAAATATGCAATTAGTGAGTAGAGTAACAACGTAGTGTGATGTTAAGTGTAATAGTGCAGGGTTGCAATGTTTTTTCATGCTCCTTGCACTATCGTCTTGTAATGTAAATTGTTCGTTAGTATATTGTAAATTTTAGATGAAGATATATGTAAAAAAAAAAGATTTGGAGTCGCCAACTAATTCCTTTTGATGTGGCACAGCCCCATCCGATATCAAACCCTCTGGGAAATTTAACAAAGAGAAATACCAGGTGTTTCAAAAAAGTACCCCCTTTTGACTGGAAATAGGAACGAAACGATAAGATATTGCTTCTCTCCGAGCGGACTTCTAACTTTATCGATCTTCAACTTAGATTCACATACCTTTTATTTCAAAATCGTCCACCAAACACCGGAGATACAGACTTGCAAAGTCAAAATTCACAGTACACCCAAAACCAGAGGTTTTGCAAAAGGGCCTAGCCAAGATTTGTATGATAGATATTTTCCAAAGCGCATTTAAACTTAAATTTTCACTTTTTCGATTTTGAAAAGAATAAAAGACTCGTGCAGATCCCTCTGATTAAACAAATATAATAAAAATGTGGTAAGGATGATAAAGTTATGCCACATCTCCAAAAATGAGCGTGCATGTGCTCCTTTTCTTTTTCTTTGACACTTGGGATGCAATGCAATACATGGATTGATTTCTCAAAGGAGTAATTGTCTGTACCGGGTCACTGTGATCCAGAGCATCGAAATTAATCAAAATTTGTAGCTTTAGATTCCTGCTTGAGTTTGCGCTTGAAACATGCACAATAACCTTTCCTGATTTCAACTTTCCACGGTATTCTGTCAAGCGATAATTCCAGGAACCTTCCTGGGAAAAGCAACCTCAGTCAAACTTGAAACCAACCAGTTTTTCAAGGGAAATTGTTTTTTAAAGCCATGAAAATTAGAGATAATGGCACTTACTTTTTGTTGGAGATGTCAAGATCTTTTGTGTGGTGCTTTAAAGCTTTTTGTGGTTTATCGAGATCCAACAAGGCATTGCCAATACAAGAATGCAGATTGGAAATAATCTCATCTCGATTGCTGATGACACTTGGGCTTGTATCTTGCACTTCTTTTAATGTATCTTCTGCTAACTTCAAACTTTCACTAGGCAGACCTTCTGATAAAGCTGAAAAAAATACATCATTGAAAGATACTGGATTTGATTCTGGATGTACAGTAAGGCCCCGCATTTTAGAAACCATTTTTTCTTGCACCTTAGCCTAGAATGTTTCTTCTATCCATGATACTTCTCATTCATTAGGCTGAACGTTTATTAAGTTCCTAATTTATTTCCTGAAAAGTCCTGGAAAATATGTTAAAACAGAATGCGGTTATTCTTAGATATATTAGCCATGATCTCAATGATTGTAAAGAACATTAACAGAGATTTCGGCAAAGATCTATTAAATCAAGGATATCTTGGTACCAAGTTCTTATGATCCCTGCATGAAAAGGAATGCTCCCAGAGAAGCAGACCAAGACCTCGACATGGTGATCCAGCAAATGTAATAAATGCCAAAAATGAAAGTTCTCAAAACTAATCAAGCTATAGCTCACTGGAAGAAGTAATGATTGACAATAAAGATAAGGGAATAATTATTACTATCGGACTTTTGAGAGTCAAGAAACTGACTTTTGAAGTTTTAAGATATCATAAGTTTACAAATTTCACATCGAAAGGATAAACGAACACTCATTTTAGGCTAACTTCAGAATTCAAATTCTCTACCTACATTAATCCGATTCTTGGACTCTTTTTCTAGTTTGATCGTATACATCTCAACATCTTATGTGATTCACATGATCGAGAAAAAGTTGAAAAATTTCACGGATTTCGCGAAATACAACATAGTACTGCATTAGTTGATAAAACACATGTTTTGATAAAAACAGTTGAAAATCAATAAGTGGGATCTAACGGTGTCTTATAAAAAAATATTATGTTTAACCAGAACACGTCTCGAGTGCATCTGCCAGAGGATATGTTCAGGAACCTTCTGCGAAAAATATTATGGCCGTTTTAGAATGAGTGGTAATTTTCTTGAAAATGACATGTGGTCGGATGTGAAACCAGGATTGTTTAAGTTGACTGAATTACTGTTTTAAAGAATGCCCTAAACCCATTTCAAATCAAAGCCAAGTCAGGCAACTGAATTGTAACATTCAGATTCAGAATAGTTGAAAAAATTGAAAATCAAGGTACCGCAACGTACAGTGGATTGAAGAAACAACACCTCTTCTCTTTATGATGTCTGAGCTTAACATTACATCAAGTCATATCGAATCCAGTTCTGTAGCACAACGTTCTTTCTCGTCACTATTTAGAGTATGAAAATTTGAGTCATTGCTTCCTCTTGAGCTTTAGTAACGTAGTTGACTGTTGTTGCCCGTACTCTCTTTTGTACAAGAACAGATGGTCACTGATCTGATTGATGATTATAAGAACCAGGCAAAATTTTCGATTCTGTTGTGCTACTTTGACGTTTGCCTCACAGTTCCAGAGAGTGTAGACAAAATTTAACTGTCCACGTTGGGACCTATTTTGAAATTGGTCACACTCAGAGAAAATCGTATTTTTTCTAATAACAGATTTTCTGTGAGTTGCAAAGTAATTTAACTGCTTTCAGTATTTGCAGGCGGCAAAGAGTTACTCATTTTATCATTATTTTCACAAAAAAATCGTGAGAACTCATTTTTGATCAAAAACGTGCCATTTTTGAGCTTGTTTTCATAGTGCTGAATGGCAACGAAATTTTCAGCTGGTATGGAGCTGAGAACCAATTCTAACATGGAATCATGCTGAATTTTACTTGAAGTAGCGCTATATAGGCATATGAGTCTCTAGTATGAAGCAGGCGCTGCCAAAAGGATAGGAAAATTTTGTCCGTCCGATAGTGTCCATCCGACAGACGGACTGCATGCACTTAATGTATGCTCATGCTATGTAAATTATCATTTTAAGCAAAGAGATGGATCGAAATGCAATCCTGAAGAGTTGAGCTATATATATATACCAAAACTTCACAAGAAAATACTTTTTAGCAGCAAAGACATGCAACTGAAAAACAAGCACTAAAAAGTCGCTTTCTATCTGGTCCGTCCGACAGACGAGCAAAACTTGGATTTTCACAGGACAGGGAAGGTAGAATATAGGTCCATAAGATTCATTTTGTAGACAATTAGAAGTCTTAAACAGGATTACAGCTCAGGCAGCCATTCGCACTAAGGTTTGGGCAGTCGATAGCTCCAAAGTATCAAATGTCCATCCGAAAGATTTTCGAATTAAAAAATAGGCTCGTTGATGGACTGAAGCATTTGGATGCTATATGATGCTGCACTTACGAATCAATTTCCCCCGCGTAAGGATTTTCGCCTGTACACCAGATGCTCGCCAAGAACTAGGAGCTGTTTGAAGCTCTCAAAAAGCCTCTCCGATGGCTGAACAGTTCGAAAGCAGTCCAAACGCCTTAAACAAACATGCTTGGAGTTTGCCCAGGATGGAGAGCATGAAAAACGTCTGTGCAACACGTCATATATGGCTCTTCGTCAAAAAGCTCATACCGTCTCCCCAGCTGCAGCAAAAAGCGAGCTACATTCTGAAAAAGTACCACCAAAGTAAAACAATAATGACACTGCAACTCAAAAGGAGGAAGGTTTTTATCCTCTAGTATAGTACTACGTCGTAATTCGCGAAATCCGTGAATTTTTTTAATTTTTTCTTGATTATGTGAATCACACATGATGCTAAGCAAAGATGTGTACGATCAAAATAAAAAAAAGGAATTTTAAGAATCGGATTATTGCAAAGAGGGAAATTGAATCTTGAAATTAACCTGAATTGAGTGTTCATTGTCTTTTCGATGTGAAATTTGTAAACTTGTGATATCTTGAAACTTCAATAATCAGTTTCTTGGCTCTCGTCGGTCCAATTTCAATAATTCTTCTTTTACCTTGATTGTCAATCATTGCTTTTTCGAGTGAGCTATAGCTTGATTATTCTTGAGAACTTTAAGTTTTCGGCATTTATTACATTAAAGTGAATAACATGAGTTAAAAGATGAGATCGCATAGGTTTATAAATAGCCTATTGTATTTGGTAATCCAGCTCGTGGCGAAAGAAAGCAAGGCCAAAGAAAACAATGCAGGGATTAGGCGCTTCTTTGTCCTATTTTTAGACAAGCGCTATATATCTCAGGTCATTCACTTTAAGCACTCGCTTCACTCGCGCTTCAACATTCCCAGCTCCTGCGAAGAGCTTTGTAACAACACCTCATAACTGACCTTGTATGTACAGTAACAGGCTCTATAGGTGAAGGAAACCTCATAATTTATGACTGGTTGTGGATAAAATGCTATGACTCCTTGTCATGCACCCATAAAAATGCCACAGCAGCGCAAAGTTTTGTGCAATCTCTTATTGAGCAGCATGCTTGTTTGTTTGTTTGTTTGTTTTTGTTTTCAATTTGTTTTGAGTAGGCTTGTCAGGATTTCTAGCTACTGAAAGCTAATTAGGCCCACTGTGCATGCCGCATCCAGGCATGGGACCCCTAGTTTAACGTCCCTTCCGAAGGACGACGAGGTGAGTTGTGAGGTCAGGCCTCCGAGGTCACCCATCCGGAGTTTGACTTCACTCGACCGAGTTTAACTTCAGTCACCTGACGAAGACTGTATAAGCCACTCGGCCACTCACCCCGCAATGCTCAATACTCCTGCAGCAATACTCCTTTATGTTTTGTAAAATCAATTTTAAGCTGTTTGAATCACAAAGCAGCAATATTTTCTGGTTACATTGCATGACACAACTGGTTGTGATTCACCTCAACTGTTAATCAGCATATGAACATCAACAATGCCAGGCAAGCGTACATTATCATACTTTTTTGTCTTGAAAGAACTCCAATGAATATTCTCAATTTCTTCTCAATTCTTCTCTATTGCAATTTTATGATGTAGCTATCTGACGAAAAAGTATCGCTTTCTAAGAACTTTCTGCTTCCTAACAATGGCAAATTCAAATGAATAACCCGTAGGGACACAAAATAAATAACGACAACCATCCCTTTTGTGCACTGACACAATGCATGCTTTTTCTGATCTGAAACAGTACGTTTGTCATGACATGAATATGAATCTGATTGAAGGCTTATTTAAGATTTAAGGAATCTCGTTGATAAATTTTACGAAAATCACTTGTTATTATGGAACGAAAAGCTTTATTTCACCAAACTAAAGTTTTAGATCTAATATCGCATTCTTTCTAAGCAGTAAACTTTAAAAGAAACGAAAATTCGAGAGAAGTTGCATCAATAAGAATTGACAAACATTCGACGTCTTTTTGACTCATCCGGTATTGGTGAAAGTCCGAAATTTAGAGATCAAGCTTCCAAAAATGGCGATCAGAATATCACATTTTTTCCTCAGTTGTTTACCCTTTAAACAGTCTAATAAAGTTTTTGTCGCGGGAGACGATTAAAGAATGAAATGCATTTCGTTCTAAACTTTGTTGTCTTAAATTTTGCGTTTAACAAACACGAAAGCGTTATGACATGCTCTCCCATGTAGGTAAAGCCATGGCAAGCCTTATGCATGGGCTAACGAGGCTTTTTATACAGCCATCATAAACACCTTTACGACACCTAAATGCTACAAGATACCGGGTGAGCCAGAAAAAAGTTCCCACTTTTGAAAATTCATAGCATCAAGACTACTTCACGGATTTGAATCATTCAAATTCTAGTTAAAAGCTGAATTCACGGTCAAAAAAAATCATGCAGCACGACTCCTGAGTCAAGACAAACAACATCGACTTGGGTGGAAGGGGGGTTTAGAGAATATTTCAGTTGAATTAGTAAGCACTGTGATTAAATGCTGAAAATCTTTGTTTGTGACAAGAGGTTTTGGCGAGGATTGTGGCCCTAAATTTCGATGCACTTCTGTAATTTGCTTAGGCCAAAGACGTGGTATGAACGTGCAGGTAATTTTGACTTTCAAGATTAATATTTCATCCCTCAAAGCTCTAGTATCAACAAATGAGATATCTGTATTCAAGTTAACAATCGAGGAACATTTTAACATCGATTATGTCGCGTTCAATTCCTACCCTGACCATCCCCCCCCCCCGGGACACCCCCGGGCATTTGCACAGAAAATATTCCCGGCCCCCGGGCATTTGACAGTCAATCTTTTCCCGGCCCCCGGGCATTTGACAAACCCAGGGATATTCAAAATGTGTACAGTATTTACTGTATAGGAGCATGAAACTTTCATTACAGTAGTTTCGGCTTTCAGGTTTCGCTATTTTTGGGAAAACACTTCTGAATTCGAACACGGGAGATCTCCGCATTTTTGGTTTCCAATTTCGGCATCGAAACATGGTCTTCGGAAGCTTACTTGATATCCTGAATGATACAGGGTTTAGGAGCCGTTAATGTTTGTTGAACGATATCCCAGACTTCAGATTGCGTCTAAGGTAGTATTTGGAATGCAATAGGCTACTGTACATCGTTTTCTAGATATTGAGGAAGGCTGAGGAAGAGCCTTGCAGTCGCAAGAACATTCTTTTGAATTACCCAGTTGTATTGAACAAGAAGTTCAGTTTTGTTCTTTTGGAAGTTTCTTTAATTGTTACAGTTCTGTTCCAGTTGTTATACCCTGTGAGTTTATTTCTCTGAAACACATTCTTGACAAATTTAGATTGTATTATATTTCTGAATGTGGATCTTCTATTGCGTCGTTTGAATCAGCAATATTTTAGAAAGTGTTAAAAGTATCAGAAATCCTTCGTGTTCCTCCAGAATACCGAATATTAAAACAATTAACAACATCGCTGACTATAACTTTTATATTTCAATGGACGGGTTGATAGCAAAATTGCCCACCCCCGGGCATTTGACAGTCAATTTTTTCCCGGCCCCCGGGCATTTGACAGTCAATTTTTTCCCGGCCCCCGGGCATTTGTGCGTAAAAATTTTGTTGACCCCCGGGATGCCCGGGGGGGGATGGTCAGGGTAAGAATTGAACGAGACATTAGCCATGGACTTAAGCTAAATTCTCGTAAACCTAAGGTGCCCAACAAGCGATGGCATTGAGGACACGGAGCACTTGTTCCCGCCCTTCTTTTGATGTTGAATGTCAAGATCTCTTCGCTGGAAGTTTTTTAATTATTACGACCGTTTCCACAAATCACTAATCTTTCAAATGATTCTTTGATGCAGCTTTTACTTTATGGTGATCAAGACCTTTCCTATGACTGAAACAGGAAAATACTCGAATCAACTTTACATTATATCAACAAAATTGGTCGCCTTGATTAAGGTCAGCAGCCATCCAGTTCCTTTTAAAGTTTTATCCCTTGTAGATTCTTTTGCATATCAGATGTCAAGCATTTTATCTACTATTAACGAACGATTTGCGCTTGTGACATTGTCATCACAACACCTTACGTGACATTTGATGGGTACAGAATCTAGTGCATTATCAATTAGTTTTTAATCTTTTGCAGTGCACTTGTATGTTATCTTAACGTTAAGTGTCTTTTTTATATTGGCCATTGGGTAGTCATTGTCTTTCGCTTCCAATGGTATCGTACCTGTAGTGTTGTATAATATTGTAAATATCTATATTTGAATAGAAAAAATAAATAAAAATAAATTCTAATCGCTGGACCAAGCCATATCTTGAAACTTTCTTCTGGAACCCCGGTAGTTTCCCAAAGGTACACGCTTTTTGCCGACTCTGCCGATAGCATATTGAACTTGTTCCCAAAATCAAAATTGCAAAAAACTGATGGCGCTTAAAGTCAATGCTTCTTACCTGAATCAATATCTTCCAATTTTTTCATAAATTTCGATAATTTTATCATAGCAACTTGATCCCTTGTCATGATTTTCCTTCCTTTCACTGGTTTGTCCTTCTTTCGTGCGTACAAAGGTTTCTGCTGTCGCCAAAACTCTGTTCTTGTGTCTAAATAGGAAATGCCATCCTGGACCAAATCGTGAACTTTTTGATTTGCTTCGTGATTGATGAAATCTAGGAATTAAGGAATAACAATTGATTTTTCATCCATGATATCAATAGTACGACTTTGCTACCGGGTGAGTCAGGAAAAACGCCCGGCGTTTGAAAGGCTACTGCTCCCTGACTATATAAGCAATGATATTTTGCAATATCTGATTAAATAGCTAACATGTTCAATTATGCTTAGAAATTTTCCTGACTAAAATCGGTCACTCCGATCAAATTCTGTAGGCAATTAATTTTCCAAAATGAGTCCCTTGAGAAACCTTAAAAAACGTGCTAAAATTGCAAGCAAAAGTCCCTAATGTGTTTACCTCACAGCGATGACTTTCAGAATGCTTTAGCACGTGCTTTCGTTTTGGATGGTTGAAAAGTCTTCCCCCTAGTGTGAATAACATATTGAGGGGGATTCCATTCTCCCATGAGGACAAAATACATGACTTCATCCAGGAGTCATTATTGCTAGGAAGGAGAACAAAGGGAAATTTTGCTTGCTGTTTTCGCTCGTTTTTGCAGGTTTTCGAAAGGGGCTTTCTGTAGAAAATCTCCTATTTCGACGGGAAGGAATGACCGATTAAAGCCGGGTAAATTACTGAACCTAATTTGACATCGACGATAAAACAAGACAGGTTTCAACATCATTGCCTTGATATTCAGGGAGCAGGATTTTTCAAACGCCGGGCATTCTTTATTGACTCACCCCGTAGCATAAACAGAAATGCCATGGCAGAACAAGATGATGTTCCAAACAACAAATAGCACATTTAAAGCAAAACATAATATTATATTTCATTTTTAACATTACTACAGGTAGAACGACTAAAAAAACCAAATGAAACCAAAAATCGAGATTTATGTAGCAAATGAGTTGGCCTAATTACACTGGACTTAAGGTTACGGTAAACGTTTCCTGGGTGAAAATATCCATTTTTCAATTTTTTTCATATTCTGTTAGCCGAACTTTCAAGGCACACAATGATACCTTGCTTGAAGCCAACAGAAGTTTTGAAAATGGAAGAAATTTCATGTAAACGAAGGCTTCCACAATTTCATAATCAAATTTTTTGTTTGTGGTCTTCAAAATCCATACCGACTGCAGAACAGTAAAAACCATTTTTCTCAGGACTCACAAATCCATGAGGTACAGGTACGAAAAAGCTATTTTGTACCCTTTGACACCATCGAATGGCTCGAAAATTTGCACATGGCCAGGACAGACTTGGAGCTTGGAAAGTGTGTCCCAAATTTTTTGTATGTGTCCTGGTCCGTCTTTTATAGCCAAATACAACTGCGGGAGGGCAGAAAAATCATTTGCTAATTTTTGACAGCATGTAGTTTCAAAGGAAAAAGGAATTTGAAAAATCCCAGACACAATCTAAAAGCTTAGGATCTGCACTTCCTGTTGATGTAAGTCAGATTCTGTTACCTCAAACGCAAGGGTACAAAATAGCTTTTAAAGGTCGTACACTCTTAAGCAATAAATTTGCCTGGAAAATATCATTTTACAATATTTGCCAATAATTCTAATATGGTTAGAATCCCCACTTTCTTGTGCATCGAATGATGTATAATTTACCTAGATTCCGTCGGCTTTTAGGGAGCGAAAACCAAATTTCTTGTCAAAAACGTTTACCGTAACCTTAATGACAAATATAGTATTACACACCGGGAGATTAATGCGAAGCATGTCTTTAGAAAAATCGTTGGCAGAAAGTATTTTCTTTGTGATAAGCAAGACAAAATTGCTTAATCTCTTCAAGATTGTAAAAATGGAACAATGATCTGTGAATCCATTGCTTCTTGAGGAGGAATTCCGAAGCGATTTTTAAAATTATGGGCATCCAGGAGCAACCATCTTTTTACCGTCACAGTTTTCAACATAGTCAAAGTGTGGCAGCATAATGTAAATGTAGTAACATTGAAACACTCGATCACAAGAATTCCACTGGCGAAAGAAACGCACACTGTAATAATTTTACATTCCCTTTTCTTTTCATGAACTTTTATCAATGAAATATTGTATGTATGTATGTATGTATGTATGTATGTATGTATATGATTATTTAAACTGGATAACACTGTACAATTTTGAACATTGGTATAAATAGTGGTCCAGCTATTAAAATAAATAAATAAATTAATAAATAAGTAAATAAGTAAATGAATAATTATTACAAGATTTGATAAAATACAATGTAGGCCTAGATATATTTATAGATGCCGTATATACAATTTTACTTAAAATACTACATGACTGTCCTTACTTGAAAAGAGAAAAGGGGTTACTTCTTTCTTTAGTTAAAAAAGACTTCAAAGTTTTCTTAAATTTTGTCATGGTGTTTATTTCTTTTATGCTAGCTGGCAGTTTGTTCCATGTTTTTATAGATGATTGCTGAAATGTTTTTTGCTCTTCTGTTGTCACCCTTTCAACTTGAAAATCTGCTCTACTTTTTGCTCTTGTAGTCATTTGATGGTTGTTATCAATAACAGGGAGAACAATTGTAGCTTCTGGCCCCTGTTGTCTTAGCTTGAAAATTAACTTCAGTTGGTTAAACACAAGCTGCTCCTTCACATAAAGCCAATTTAATTTAGCTAGGTGGAAATCAGTTATCCTTTCATGACAATCAAGACCAAGGACCATTCGAATGATAGTGTTCTGCTGTCTTTGCAATTGTTCTAGCAGGCATGGGACCCCTAGTTTAACGTCCCTTCCGAAGGACGACGAGGTGAGTTATGAGGTCAGGCCTCCGAGGTCACCCATCATGAGTTTGACCTCACTCGACCGAGCTTAACTTCAGTCACCTGACGAAAATTGCTTAAGCCACTCGGCCACTGTATGATTTATACACGAATACCTATTCAGTTATAAACTAGAATAATGTTTCTCTAATTAAACAAATGCGAGTAGCTAGTACCTAAAAAAGAACTGTTCTTCCAGAGGGTCGTGTTTTAGTGTATTTTTTTTCTTAGCATTCTCAGCTCGTTAGGTGTGCTTTTAGTTCTCTTTTGAAGCGCCCGAGTGTTTGAATTTCTCTAATGTTAGCTGGGACCTGGGCCTTTAAGGCAGAGTTGAACCCACACGTACTCTAATAATATCTTACGAAGTATTTTGCGTGCTGCGAAAGTACCTTAAGAAATATGCATTAGACAGCAGGCGGTTTATTCAAGTCAAGACGCTTACCTCTGTTTTCAACACTATTTAAAGAATTTTCTGAAGGTCTAATCTAAGCTATTCTCTGATAAGTTCCAACAATCAAATTAACCTATCGTCAATTTAAGAGTACAGCTCCGCCTACATATGAATTCTTTAATGAAATCTAAATACTTTTTAACTTTATCATGCCAAGGCCAAGTCTAATTAAATTGCAAGCCGCCAGATGCTCTTAAAATGCAAAGACAGCTGAAGAGAAGTTTTGGTAAATGCATCTCATATCTCAAGCATGTTGTTTTTGAAGTCTTGTGTATGCAGTTAAACTTACGACGTGATTTTTCGTATTCGCTGAATGTTTTTAATCTGATTTCCTTATCAAATATTTTAATCCACGTGCAAAATTCAAAATTTTACTGCGCAAGGCAGGACTCAAACTCGGTTCAACGCGGCACTAGTCCAAAGACTATCCGACTCCATTACTGACAGCGTAATGAAATTTTTTTTTTTTTTTTTTTTTATACTCAATTTAAAAATTTTACAAAGATGAATTACCTAAGACACTACTTACAACACACTTTACTACACTACAAAGATGATACCCCGGGGAGCATAATACCCTGACTACCCCGACGCCATTCCATAATAGACATAGAACTAAACTAAAATTAAATATACGATTACAAAAAGCTACATACAACCAATTTACCGATAACTAATAATAAGAAACCTGTTTCGCAGTTGATGTCGAGTTATCAAATTCTAAAATTTTAGAAAACCATGACACTGAGCCAGTGCTAGTAAAGTTTGGATATTGGAGGTCAGCTGTGACGCCTGAAATCAACTGCGAAGCAGACGTAAAACATTCTGAAAGGAACAAGGAGGACTTTGTGACTTTTACGAAGGAAAATTTCTGAAAATTGCGTAAGGCAGGCCACTGGTCGAAATTCTTAAATCTTATCCTTTAAAGATATGTTCCTTAAACGAATGTTCAAAGGTAATCTCAACAGAAAATTGATTCATGAGATTTTTGACCAGTGACCTACCTTAATTAGTCAAATCGACCAGTTTTGTGAATGAAATTTAGGGTCAGTTCGAGTATATTTTTATTCATGTTATCCGAAAGGTCTTTGTCACCGTACAATAAAAGGTTTATCAGAACAACATTTGAAAGACTGTTGATTTGAACACACGGTCTTACTAATTGCGAAACTTCAGCGAGAAGATCTCGTCGTTGGACTTCAAAGGAAGGACAGAGCAACAAAAAGTGTTCCGTATCCTCAATGCCATCATTAGTTGGACACATCGGGTTTACAGTATCCCTAAAATTGTGTTTGAATTTGTGAAAATTCAATTTACTAAGGCCGACTCTTATCTGCGAGAGATAAGATAAGCCGATTGGGTCATAAATCCCAAAGACAGATTTTTTAGGAGGACGAATTATTGATAGAAGCTTTGCCTTAAAGACTGCAACAGATGGCGCTAGCCTGATCTCAGGATCAAGTTTGTTCCACTCACAGATACAATTAGGATAAAAACTGGACTGGAATTTTTCTGTTCTTGCCCCAATTCGCCCAACCACATCCCGCTTACGAAGAGAGTATTGTGACTGATGAAGTGCTGGAACGGGATCCCTTGTATACAAGGGGGTGAGGTTGTTTATAATCTCATAGAACAAGGTAAGGCGCCTACTCCACCTTCGGGAACTCAGTGACTCCCAGCCGAGCTCAGCATACAGCTTTTCCCGCGACGTTCCCCTCCAAGTTCCAGTTACAGCAAGTGCAGCAGAATACTGTACAGACTCTAATTTTTCCATTAAACTTGGCAGAAATATGTTTTGACTGAATTCGCATACTTTCGATGGGATATGGTAGATGACATCTCCATAGTCAAGGTGGGGTCGCACATAAAGCTTATAAAGTTCATTCAGGGTATGCCTGGGTAGATATTTGGAGAGATACTTTAGCAAACCAATACCTTTTCTCGTTTTTGAGATAGCTGCTTTAATATGAGCTGAGAAGGAGAGCTTCGTATCCAAAATGAGACCTAGATGTTTGTGTTCTTCTACCTTTTTCACGGGTATATCATTAAAAAGGACCACTGGATGATCTATGCCAGTTCTTTTCTTCGAAAGAAGTAATTCAACAGCTTGCTTTTGTGGATCGGGATTAAATGACATCTTCCAATCATGGGCCCACTGGCCTATTAGCTCCAGGTCATGGTTCATGTCATTTGCAGCGGCATTAGGGTCTCGGACAACCGTAAATAAGGACGTATCATCGGCAAAAAGTTTTACGCTAGATTTCAAGTCAGCAGTGAGATCGTTTATATACACAAGAAAAAAAAGTGGTCCTAAAATCGAGCCCTGGGGCACTCCTGCTAAAATATTTCCCCAATTAGAACATTGCCCGTTCAGAACAGTTCGCTGTTTTCGATCCTTAAGAAAACTTTCGATAAGAGTAAGAAGTTGTCCTGAAACACCACATCGTTTTAGTTTATAAATAAGACCATCATGCCATACCCTATCGAAAGCTTTAGAAATATCAAGATACACAGAACGAACATCGAGAGGAGGATTACAGTCGAATGCTTTGAATATTGCATGTGTTATGGAAATTAGTTGGTTGACTGTTGAGTCACCGGGACGAAAGCCTGATTGATTTGGGTTGAGTAAATCACAGGAAACAAAATGAGAGTAAAGAGAGTCGTACATAAGCTTTTCAAGTATCTTTCCAAAAATTGGTAACAGAGAAATAGGACGGTAGTTACTTTTCACATTTGACGGTAGTTACTTTTCACGTAATGAAATGATCGAAACACCAATAGTCAACGGATACCAGAGTAAGTCGACTGCCCCGAGGGGCGTATCACTCTGTAAAAATCTCGTAGACCTTTGGCTAAAATCCTTTTGTTTTCAAGAGGAATTGATGGGGGATCCCAAAAAATCCTATTGTTTTAAAAAATCTCGTACGCCTTGTCGGAAGAGTGATACACCCCTCGGACTGCCCGATCTAGGCTATCCAGCCTATTTTGTGTTTCGGCTTTATCCAAAGCCATCATCAGTGCCATGGTCGCCTTCACGCACATATTATCGCTTGATAATTTGATATCTTTAACTTCTCTCAATCTGAAGCCATAACAAACAGTAAATTCAATGTAAAAAGCTAAGAGATTAATTCGAAACAGTGAATAGCATCCTCGCAATTCGGCAATAAATACCAATCTTAAATAGCCTGTGAAAGCGTCTGATGATTGATTGGAAAGCTTTCCTTCAGAGCTTGACTTTTGACAGCCTTTAACAAACCTCTAACAGCCTCGAACAGATCCCTTTTCCAAATTTTGTAGATGCTATGGTTTAGAATCTATTGGACGTGCCTTGTACTTTACTTTCTTCTCATTTGTAGCATAAATTTCACTGCTTTCCCCAATTCATGACTGCGGTTAGATGCTCGGTTAAATGTGGAAGGTGTGACACCTTTTCCCAAGTTCCTCGTAACTTCGAGCCCCTTGGCTCCTTAGCACTTTGGATGTTGAGCTCAAAATGTGTTGATAATACATTCTACGCAGCTTGTACTGCATTTGTTTACTATGCAGATAATAAGAACAACGCAAGACCTCGAAGCAATTCACATACCAGAGTCCTTCATGAGCTTTTCCAAGTATGCTTTATCCGCGTATAGTTCTCCAAGAAGCTAAAATACAACAAATTGTGAAGATACAATAAACGAACAATATTAAGTGGGACATTCTCCTTGGAAAAGCATTTTCGTAATGTCAGGCTGAAGTAGAGACGTTTCAGCGTTTAACTTATGACAAAAAATCAAAAACCTTAAAAATAATTATACAACAATAACAGATTGGCAGATCTAACAGAAGAATCATAGGATCGAAATCTTTAAAACTATTAAAAAAGGCGGGTGTAAAATTCAACAATGACCCATTTCTTTAAACTGAATGCCTTGAAAGAAACTTTAGCCACTTTTCTATGATTCTGCCGTTGGACATTTCAGAAATCTTGAATATTTGTCGAAATTACAACCTATTCAAATTCAGCCCATTTTATGATGTGACGTCATCAAATTTCTAAATCACAAACCAGAAGAGTGAAAGAGTTTTGCTTGATACCATATTGTAGACATCCACAAACTATGGTTTTCTTGAGAGTTATTTGATCTTTCGTCAACGGGTTTAGAAATTACAATAGTTTTAAGTTTTTTTTCGAAAATTTTCTTGAACTCTTAAAAAAGAAGAAAAACATTGTAATTCTGAAAATATTGAAGATTTCAGAAAAGTCCAACGGCAGATTTACTGCAAAATAGTTCAACGTTCTTTGAGGCCATTCAGTTAAAAGAAATAAGTCTTTGAATTTCACACCTAGCTTTTCAAAGATTTGAAACCTATGCTAACAGAAGACGGATATATCCATGAACTACCATGAGGCTTTGGAGTACTCAATTCCAAGGCTGAAGTCCAGACAATAGGATGTGTATGTTCACAGTACTACGAAAATGAGGCGTACTCATTTAATCTTATATATGCCCAAGTATTTTTTCAGCAAAAATGACGTCAACAATTGCTGCAAATACGATACTGGTCTTCCAAGACGCGCTGATATCCAGCTACGCAATAACTTTGACTTGAACAATCAGAAGTTCCGGAGAATTCTGACCTGGTGTATTGCATCATATTTTGTAGTAAATTCAGTGCTCAACCTATTCATTCGACATAATCCTCGTGATGTGTCCTTCTTCTTTTGGTACGACTTGACAAGTCGCCCCCTAGAAATCCTTTTATTACCAATCGCTAATTGCTTCGCAAAGTCCTGTTAATCCAAAGCAATGTATGCAGCCTTTGCGAAACAGGGTGTATTCGAAGGCGATTCTAACAACGGTCTTATGTCACACAATGCTTTGCATTACAGCAATTCTTTTCCGAAATTTGGAAAGGTCATAATGAATGGAAGGTCAGCTGGAAAAAATTCTTGGAAGTAAGTAAACTGACTTTCATCGAATTTGCTACTTCAAGGCAAGAACGGACGAACACAGTCGTCTTAACTTGCATATAATAGCTCGCAACCACCTTGCATAAGATTTTTTTAAACGCAGACTGCACAAAATAGCCTGGGTGCAGACTCTATTGATTCATTTTCAAAGTGAATGAGTTTGCACACAGGCTAGCACAGACAGGCTTTTGATACAATACCGGATGAATAAAACTAAATGTATCGGCAGTTGACGAAATAAACAGTCGTGAATGATGCATTAACCCTAACAAACTGTAGCCCATATTTTTGAGAAACGACAAACCTAAATGTGACAATTCATATTGGGAGTCCCCAATATTGTCCAAAATTCAATGAACGACTACTTCTGTTCTGTTGGTGACAAGTTGAGTAACAAAATTCCCGACAAGGAAAATTCTCTTTTGAAGGGAGACTATGACATAAATCCAACAGCTGCACGTTTTGCATTTTCACCCATGCAGCCTCAAGAGGTAATAAAGGCAATGAATAAATTTAAGACTTCGCACGGGTCTGGCCTAGATGGAATTTCCAGTTTTTATTGAAGGCAGGAATGCCAATCTTAGCTCACCCCCTGAATTAATTCTTCAACTTGTCTTTGTCATTAGGCCTGTTTCCTGACAGTTGGAAGATTGCAAAGATTGCACCAGTATTTAAGAATGGTCCCGCCAACTAAAGTTCTAATCATCGCCCGATTTCTGTTCTACTGGCTGTCTCCCGCCTCTTTGAGAAGCCAATCTATGATCAGCTGTACCACTATCTTGATTCCAACAAACTCGTTTTTGGAAAACAATCAGCATACAGACGGTTGCATTCAGTTCTGTCATGTTTGCTGAAGTGCACTGATGATTGGTACTTGAATTTAGAGGGGGGTAAATATACTGCAGCTACCTTTGTGGATCTCAAAAAGGCTTTTGACACCGTAAATCATGACATACTACTGCAAAGCTAGAGCTATATGGTATTCATGATAAGGAACTGAAATGGTTCTGCTCTTACCTAACTAAGAGAAACAATGCTGCAAGGTAAATGGGAAACTTTCGAATATAGAACCTATAACCTGTGGAGTACCGCAGGGGTCCTGTCTTGGGCCTCTCCTATTCATCAGATATATCAATGACCTTCATCTACACATGAAACATCGTGACGTTAATATGTTTGCTTAAATTGAATTCAGATGGTAGTAAAAACAGACCCAAGACCTTTTTGAAAAATCATACCGGGTGAGTCAGAAAAAAACGTGGGGCGTTTGGCGGACTGTGACATCGCATTTAGCCACCGATTGTCACGAAATAAATTTTTCCGTGCAGCCAAGAGTCTAACTTAGATCATAAACCTTTCCCCATCGAAATCAGTCATTTAATGCATTTTTTATAAAGGATTTTCTTCGTAAGATTTTGTACCGGAATCTTGCAAACTGATTAAATCTTTCCCTGAGCCCCTTCCACATTTATCTTGGAAAAAGTTACAGGTAACCGTGGTAGAGACAAAATTTTTCCTAAAGCCTGATTCACAGAGTCGTGCAGAAAGACCCAAAAGACAAGGGATTCAAACTCTGATTCTTCGTTTTTTGGTTCTTTCTGCACGATCTTAGCGACCTAAACGACCTAGTGTTAACTTTTTCAGCATCCCCTGATAATACAACGTGTACCTGCAACTCTAGCAAGGCTAAAATGTTGAAGGGGCTTGGTCAAAGGCTTCACCAGTTTGCAAGTTTTCCATACAGGGTCTTACGAAGAAAATCTTTTTTAGCAAATGCATAAAATGACCGATTTCGATGGGGAAAGGTTTATGATCTAAGTTAGACTCTTGGCTGCACGGAAAAATTTAGTTCACGATAATCGAATGGCTAAATGTGGTGTCACAGTCCGCCAAATGCCCCACGTTTTTTCTGACTCACCCGGTAGATATATCCCCGGATGGAGACTATTACATCGAAACCAGTGTTCGGTCAATAGTTCTTTTCTCTTCAAATTGAGACTTTATTCTTTGTTCTTATTGTAGAGTTTATATCATAGATACAACATGTAATTGAGTTGGATTTTATTGTTTTGGTTTAGCAGGGCACATTGTAAAACAGTTTTCTCACATAAATACTGAATGTATTACCCTGGGTAAATAATTAAAAAATAAAATGAAATGAAAATGAATGCTGACGACACAAGCCTTACGTTTGCGTCGGATTCTATTACGCATATTAACGACTGCGTCAACGATGACCTGAGCACCCTGAGATCTTGGTTACAAGCTAAGAAATTGGCTCTTAATGTTGGCACGACCCATAGTCTTGTAATTGGGAGCAGGCAGCGACTGAAAGATATAAGTGATGATAGAAGAGCAAAACCCTCTTTCGTGGTGGGTGAGGAGAATGTTTCAATTGTAGAATATATAATAATAATCATCATTGTGAACACCGATGTTACAGGGAACCATGGGTTAAATGTTTACAAGATATGTAACAATGCAACAAACATTTAAAAAAAACTAAGTATCAAACTAACAATCTGCGACTGTGAGAGGAATTATGAGGGCACTGATATGTCCTATGAATTAGGATATGGAATTTCACCCAGGAAGGTCTTTGCATATACACAATATTCTCTGCAATACACAATATAAAATACCTCGGGGTAACTGTTGATAAATCTTTGAGCTGACACGAGAAAATTTCAGCAGTGACGAAAAAGGTTTCACGAGGACTAGGGATGCTGCGCTTCTCCAAAAAGTATTTACCCATTGTTACAGTACAAAAAATGTACAGAAGTCTAGTGGAACCCTACCCCAGATATAGCTGCCCCGTATGGGGTGTCGCCGGTGTCAGTGCTATCAATAAGTCGCAAAAACTCCAAAATAGGGCGGTAAGAAGTGTCACAACAATGATGCTTATGCTCTACCCATAATAAGAAAATTTGGTTGGCCCATCATAAATGAACTGATCGAATCAGAAACCTTGAAAATGGCACACAATTCGATGAACGACCAAGCTCCCAACTACCTTACGAAAACGTTCGTAAGGCTGTCCGATTCAAGCAAGAGAGAACTTCGCAATACCAAAACAGATTTGGCCGTTCCTCGTCGCAAATCGACTTTTGAACTAAACTGAACTAAACTAAACTGTGTAACGATCTTTCCATTGAAGTCAAACCATCCAAACCTTATGAAATATTCAAAAAACGTATCAGCAACAACGTCAACAGTCAATGCTAATTTCTCTCGCCTGCTATGGTTTGCAGTATTTCAATTTCTTTATAAAGAAGTTTTGCAAATAAGATTATTTAATTTTTAGATTCGTTCCCCTGTATAGCACGGCCCACTGCAAATCAATCCTTTCATTGACGTGGCCACCGAGCCTAAAGAATTTAAAATCAAATCAAATCAAATCAAGTCGAATAAAAGTGCCGACTGCTTTCAGTTATCAGAAAAATTTCGTCTTCTGAAGGCCATAGCTATATCCTTTCTCAACATACTTTCACGGGAATAGTAGCAAACTTTATTTGAACATCTGAATACAACATTATCTAAAAGTTTGGCAACAATCTTTTGTCGTTTTGTCACAATCTTCACGTAAGCGCGTCACATTTTGTTGGGACACCCTGTATTACCACAGGGTGAGACATAAAGGTCCACCGTTGCCCACAACTTCACTGAACCCTCCGTAGGCACATGAATTTTTGAAAATTTCGATGCACTGTCGGCACTTCCGTGACTTGTTTGTTGTGTTTTGAGAGAGTGTAGTCGCATTTTAAGCCATTCTGAAAGGTGTGATCCCTAAAAATCGTTCTCGCTTCACTCGCTGTCGACCTTCGGACAGTTTTTGTCCTCCCAGCATTTCTTCCCTGGCGCCATCTCTGCATTTGAAGGTTACTGCCCTTGAATATATATGGGATATACAGGGAGTCTCAAAAAAATTGTTCGACGTTTGATTAAATATTGAAAAATAAGGACAACATGAACAGGCTCATGGAAAGATAACCTTGTCCCTAAGATTATGAAATAATTTTAGAGACTAAAATCGTGCGAATTGTTAGAAAATTCACTGAGTTACGAGCTCTCGAAGATCAAAAATATGCGATAGCTGAAACCAGAGACCCCCCAGATTACTTGTATTGCAAAAAGCTCTAAGACGGAGGTTAGAGAAGCTTATCCAATTTCATACCTCTCGTTGATATCAGAACAAACCAAATACGACTTCTAGAGTACATTATTTCTTGCGATCATTCTCAAAGATCCTTAACATTGCATAGGTCCAAAACAGTGGTTCAAAACAAAATCGGCGAGAGACTGAATCTGTTTCCTCAAAGCATCCATATGCTTGACAGTTAGTTTATCGAATACCTGTTTGAATGCCACTTGGCTCGCCCTGAAACAATTAAGAAATAACAGAAACGACGGCCTATGGGACGTTTACCAAAAATGCCATTTCGAGGCCTCTGGTTTCCGCTTTCGCACAAACTTTAACTTCAAATGCTTGTAGCCGCATAAATTTTTATCGGATTTGCTAGATTCTTGTGTCAAAAATTAATTTAAAATCTCAGGACAAGGGTGACTTGACCAAAGGTCCATTCAGCGTATCGTTATTTTTTAGTATTTAATCAAACGTCGAACAATTTTCTTTGAGACACCCCGTATATGCAATGATATTTTGCAATATCTGTTTGAATAGCTAACAACTTATTAGCCTTCATCTCAAGTTTCATCAAGGTCGAGATCTCCCCTTCTTTTGAGCTGCAACGTCAATATCTTCTCGCTGGCAATGTTGAATTATCACGACCATTTGTGCAAATCACCGAACTTTCAAATGATCCTTTGATGCAGCTTTTACTGTATGGTGATCAATTCCTGCTTATGACGTAACAGAAACATTTTCCAATTCAACTTGCGATTCCTTCACGAAAGTAATCGGTTTGACAAAGATCCGTTGAAACTTCAGTCATGTACAAAGCAGCCACTAAGTCTTTGCAAATGTTCTTTTTCCTTGTAAATTCTAAATTTATAAAGTCTGTTTTACATTTAGTGTCGGATTTTTTTCACTACAAACATCACAAGAATTGCACTCGTGACATTTTAAAATTTATCGCAACCCTGACCTGACGTCTAACGTAGGACAGAATCTAGTACAGTGTCCATTAGTTTTTAATCACTCGCAGTTATTTGTGAGTATGTAGATTAATTTGCTTGTTATTATATATTAGCCATGGGGTAGTCATTGCCAGTTGCTCCCCATGGTATTGTCCCTGGAGTGTTAAAAAATAAGTAGGTAAGCTTTGTAGAATGTAATGTATGTTGTAATATTTTTATATGAACAGAAAAAAGTTTCATCAAGAATGACCAATAGACCATTACACAACCAGGGAAAGAGACTGAGGAGAGCGCGGCCAATCACGACAGCCCTAGAAACATTCAGAAATCCGGGGAACCCCCTTCTCTACAGTGTTTCCGCTGAGGGTCGGTCGCATCTCCAGGAGGGGGACCGGTACTTCAGTGTGACCGCGATTCGACCTGAATCCGGACTTCGACAACAGGACCCATTTGTATGACAGGACACTCAAGAACTTCCAACCCATTTGCATGAATATGGAGTTTCTAACCCATGTGTATAAATTTGTGGCCTCGGTGGCATAGCGGTAAGGCGTCGGGTTCACGATCCAAGGATCGTGGGTTCGAAACCAGCACTGGTCACATTTGAGGAAAGCATCCTTTGGCAAGGTGTTAACACAAATTGTACCTCTCTCCACCCAGGAGTATAAATAGGTACCTGCTTCGTAGTTATAAGCTTCGTCTGTGGCTGGACCCTGCTATATGCTGTTAAGCATAGTGACCAGGGGGTAAAGTCCCCAGCGAACTACTGAAAGTGAAAGGCTACCAATTCGACAGATATGATCGAAACAGGAATGGTGGTGGGGTAGCTTTTTATATTAGGGACTCTTTGGAAGTCGATATCCGCGAAGACCTTCCTGTTTCTTCTTTAGAGCTACAATGTATTGAAGTTAAACCTGTCAGAGCAAAACCGTTTTTTGTTGTCTCCTGGTATCGGCCTCCTTCCGATCTAACAGAAACTTCGACAAATTCGAAGAAGTACTAAAATGTTTAGAATCGGAGGGAAAGGAGATTATTCTGCTAGGCGACACGAACTGCTATGTAACGTCTATTTACAGCCCTCAAATTGACTCAAATCAAAGTTTACCTAACAGCACGAAGCGCATTTTAGATCTCTACAACTCTTTTGGTTTGAAGCAGTTAATCTCAGAGCCCACTAGAGAGACAATCGATACCTCTTCTATAATTGATCACATTGCAGTCAGCAACCACTTTAATGTTGTTGAATCTGGAGTCCTTAAGACTTCTATTAGTGATCATTACTTGGTATACGTATGTAGAAAATTTCGAGGCTCTTTAAGTGCAAAACACAAGGTAATAACGTCAAGGCAGGTGAAAAATTTTGATAAGGACCTCTTCCTTAGTGACCTAGCTTCCGTTGATTGGTCTGCAATTGTCTACAACTCAGATGATGTGGACAGTGCTGTTTGTCAATGGTCTCGCACTCTGTCAGATATAATTGAGAAGCATGCCCCCCTTAGAGAGCGCAGAGTAACCGAACGCTTCAGTCCTTGGATTACTCCGGAACCGAAGCAGCTTCTTAGGGCAAGAGACAAGCTGAAGATTAAAGCTGTGAAGGCGAAGTCACAGCTTCTCATGAATGTCTACAAACAAATGCGCTGTAAAGCAAATAACTTGAACCGAAAGTTGAAAAGGGAACATTTCTCCTCAAAAATTGAGTTAAACAAAGGCAACATCAAGGAAACCTGGAAAACCATTAACCGGTAAACAAGAGGTCTAAGACCACGGAAATCTCGACAATCAGAGAGGGTGATCGGGTCATATCTGACCCAACCGAAATAGCTGACTCGATGAATCAGTTTTTCTGTAGTGTGGGAAAGGACCTAAGTGATAAAATCCCCAACAAAGAGAATCCTCTTTTAACAGGCAATTATGATGAGCGTAAGAAAGACGTTGAAAAATTTGTGTCTATACCTACAAACCCCGAAAATGTGATGAAAGGATGCAAAGACTTTAAGACATCCAATGGCTATGGTACAGATTTTATCTCTGTCTTCTTTCTCAAGGTTGGCATCGAAGTACTCGCTCCTTCGCTTGCACAGCTCTTCAACTTGTCTCTTTCAACCGGTCGCTTTCCAGACAGCTGGAAAATCGCTAGAGTAGCCCCTATCCATAAAAAAGGTCCCAAGGATGGCAGATCGAATTATAGACCCATATCAGTTCTTTCGGTCATTTCCCGTTTGTTTGAAAAGCTCGCTTTTGGCCAATTGTACTCCTATTTCGATAGAAATAAACTGATTTTCTGTAAGCAGTCTGGTTTTCGGAGCCTTCACTCGGTCTTAACATGTCTTCTTAGATGCACAAATGATTGGTACATGAACATCGATAGGGGTGAATATACGGCTGCCCTTTTTATTGATCTCAAAAATTACGGCCTATTATTGATTTTTACGGTCTAGATGGGAAGGAACTTAATTGGTTTAAGTCTTATCTCGAAAATAGGCGTCAATACTGCAAGGCCAATGGTAAGGTTTCCAAAACAGAGGTCGTAAATTGTGGTGTACCACAAGGGTCATGCCTGGGGCCACTTCTCTTCTTAGTGTACATCAACGATCTGCCAAACTGTCTCGAAAAATCAAATGTGTACGCTGATGACACTTGCTTATATTATTCTTTCGATTCCGTTGACGCAATAAATCAAGCCATTAACGCTGATTTAATAGCTTTGAAGGGTTGGCTAGAAGGCAACAAATAGTCGTTAAACGTTGCAAAAACAGAAGCAATGATAATTGGAAGCAACAAAAAGCTACACAAGACAGATACTCCTGACGCCCCTAAGCCGCAGTTTAGAATAGGTTCTGAAGATGTCAGACTTGTAAGTGATGTATAATACCTCGGAGTTCAAGTGGATCAAGAACTAAAATGGACGAATCATTTAACCACTGTCACGAAAAAGATCTCCAGGGGTATTGGCATTCTTCGTTATGCAAAGCAATACCTTCCACCCGCTACGATTGAAACAATGTATAGAAGTTTGGTAGAGCCCTATTTCAGAAACTGCTGCCCGGTTTGGGGTAATGCTGGTGTATCAATTATAGGAAAATTGCAAAAACTGCAAAATCGAGCGGCAAAATTGATCACTAACAGCCCATTCGATGCTTCGCCACTCCCAGTCATTCGTGCACTCGGATGGTCCACAGTAAAGGGAAATAATTGATCTTGAATCTGCAAGGATTGTTTACAAATCCCTGAATGGTGATGCACCGTCCTATATGAGTGACATGTTTACTAAAGTCAACGTCTCTACAACACGGTCTCTCAGAAATTCGGATTATGACCTAAGATTCCTAAGAACGACCACAGGACAGAGATGCTTCTCTTATCAGGGTGCGAAACTTTGGAATGGTTTATCTAAAAAGACTAAAAATACGTCAACTTTGAAAAATTTTATGAAAGCCATGAAATGATCTTCTGTCCTCGAAGAATCAACAAAACCCCCTTTTCGTTTTTAATGTTTTCTTTTGAAATTTCTTTTTAACGATTGTAATTAGGTTATTGATTAGTTATTTTGTGTAAAATATTTAATTTAGTTTTAGTGTATTTTATTGCATGGCCCCCTGTAAATCAGTTTTCTCAAACTGAGGGGCTACCATGCCTAAAAAATTGAAAATGAAATGAAAATGAAAAATGGTGTAAGATCGGTTGAGTAGCCTTTGGCTAGATTTAAGACTATGAAACTGCTCTTACTTTACTTACTACTTACTATGAATTTTGCTGATTTAAAGGTGCACGATCTATTCAAATTTCTTCTTTGGATGGCTTGACTTTGACATTGACTTTGTCATTTCTCTGCAGTTGTTTGGTGCGGACAATCATTATGGGACCCATTAATAAGAAATTTGAGAAAGCTACCCATCTATAAGAATTAAGGTCAAAGATGTGTAGGGGATTTCGGATAAAAACCCATTCATGTGAGTCGATCATCCAGCATCACTTAACAATTAAGTAACCCCTCCCACAAAGGTGCATTTATCTGCAAGCTCGAATTATTTTTGCTTAATTCTGTTTATTTGTTTATTTTGTTTCGTTTATTAATATTCTAAAAACAATGCTTCATCGTAGGTTGGCTGGGCCCAGACTGAGATGCTTCAAAGGGTAAATACCTGAAATAAATTTGCTCAAAATACACCCACAAATGGGCGGAAGGATAGCAAGACGGCTGGAATCCAACGCAAATACTTACCACACTAAACAAGTATCGTGCAACTCTTGAAAGGCGTAGATAAGCAAAGGAATAACTCAAGTTTGCAGAGAGATGCGACCGAGGCGCAACAGAAACACTAGCAACGGTAGAGGAGCTGATTCTAATGATTTTCGCTTGTTGCTAAGGGCTTCTGGAATTGGTTTTGCTCTACTTGGTCTCTTTCCTAATTGCAAAATGGTCTACTGCAACATTTAGAAAGAAGCAAATCATGAATAAAAATGATCCAGTTAGCATTGCTTAGGTTAGGATACACTGTTTGTTTGCTTAAAGGGAGTCAAAGCACATATGAGCTTTTGATGAAAATAACCTTGCAAAGACAATTGACTGTGACACGTGCCGCACCAAATTTGGGTTACTGATCTACGTCAACGAGAAATACTAATATTAGATAGGCTAGAATGTGACCACAATTGGCTTGAGCCACTTTAATATCCTTACATTCCCTTTAAAATACTTGTAAACTCACAACTAAAAATCGAAAAAAGTTAAATTGATCTAATGATTGATCTCGTAATTTCTGAAAGAAGGCTGCAACAGCTTGCGCAGCTTCTTGTATTTCAACGTTCCCTTCTTGAAAAAGATGAGTGTAGTTGGCAATTCACGATTATCAATTTCGGACGCCAAGACATTTTCGACTCACCCGCTATGCTTTCACAGTAAATGATGAGGTCGCATTCTAAATACACAAACCTGTTTGACAGTTTTATTCGATGGAGCAGGAGCTTTCGTTTCTTTGTTCCGATTTGTCCCCACTTTTGCTTTATTTGTGGTCGGTTTACTGTAGCCTTTAGCCTTCTTTCCCTGTAGTGAAAGGAATGAATTAAATCACAATCACATTTAATGAGGCTTAATCGACAAGTTAAATCAAGACAAAATCAGACAGCAGTCCTGCCATTTCTTTCTGAGACTTTCCAACTCTTTTTAAGAATTCCTGACTTGTAAAATAAAACAAATGACCACAAAATTCTTGCAAAAACATCTACATCAAAGTTACTCTCTCCTTGTCTTAAGACTTCTTTCGTTTTTCTCGGGCAACCTAATAAGCTGCCCAATCTGATCCTCAAACATGAGGTTAGTTTTTGACCATGTTTATGACTCACCCAGTGGCTAGGCATGGCACAGCAACGCTGCCTAAAGCACGGCTCATACTAGCATGAAATCGTGTCAGAAATACATTCAAACTGAGACGGCAAAACGCATCAAAAATGATTTTTAAATTGATTTTGAAATTTTGTCGCCGCTCTTGGCATCACTTGGACGAAACGAAAACATTTGACTGCGTGTGCCGTTTAAATCATTAGAAATGCGTTTAAACAAGTTTAGCAAAAGCTTAAATCCAACTCTAACGAGTGTTTACTTTCTAGTACGAGTCAAGCTAAAGTATAAACAGATTTCTGATAAAGGGAAGGACCGGAGCTAGAAGACGAGAAGCCAAAGAGGGATGAAATTAGTGAAACACCTTTTCTCATCCTCATTCTAAATCATTGCCGCTTTTGGCCGTGCTATGGCTTTAGCAGTTGAAACAAAGCTATTCAAAAGTAAATTCCAAAACGTGCATACCTTTTTAAAGCACAGTATGGTCCAAGAGTCTGTGAGCCCCATGACATGATAAAGTAACAAGTGTAAACTGGCTTTCAATACAGTTAAAAATAAACGTTGTCCAGCGTATTTTAGCAAGCATGTATTCTATTCCAGTTCTCTTATCTTTCGTCTTTACATTTAAATGTTGCAAAAAAATATGAATCGATTTAATTCTATAATCAACGAAGCACTATCAATGGAAAGAAACTGACAAGAAGCTAATCATAAGAATAGAGCTTGTCATCATGATACTAAGTTAAAGTGAATGATTCAACTGCAATGCAACTATATTTCCGCCGCGCCACAACTGTGTTGAATGACTGTCGAGACTAACGTCAAATAGAAATTTAAAATGGACAAACACACTCACCAGATCATCTTGTTTTGCGAAGAATGAAAGATCCCCTTTGTTCTCAAGCTTCACTCTCGCTGCAGCTGTAGATAGAAAGTAAAAAATATAATGACAAAGCTTGAACGGTTAAAAGGTAATAAAATTTAACAAAAAGGAATGGAATTAAAAAGATGTCTTAAAGTCCATAGTTAAAGGAAGTAGAAGGTTTGTTTTTCATTTGTCAAAACCGTTTTCACTTGTTTAACTCAGAATCATCGTACAATTACCTTGGTATAAGACAGATTGCTTTTCATGTTGGATTGAGTCACACCGTTCTACGGGGTGTTTCAGGAAAAAAAGCAACTCACTTTCATTTGAGATTCTTCACACAATAATAAGATTTGAATCAATTTGAGGCATGCCATCTAAAAGTAAAATCTATCTTCTTTCCAATGATATCCAGTGGGGGATTAATTTAATTTTCATTGCTTAATTGACATCTTCCTCAGTATGGCCTATTTGAGATGCCGGAAATAGAAAGGACATTTACATAGACAATAATCCATCTTAGTGAGAGCATATTTCATCATTATCTACAAATGCATCTGATGCGAATTAAATTGTCTTTTTCCCTTCTAAAGGGCATCACCTCAAGTGCTTCTAGGCCTGAAAACATTTTGACAAAATTTTTTCACAATTTTTTACAGGAAGAAGGGTTGATTTTGCTTTTGCAGCATGCTCCATTTGAAATTGGTCACACTTAAGAAAATATCAAGTTAATGAAAAATAATTCAAAAAATGTATCAAAACTGCATAACATTAGAAAGAAGAAAGATTGCACTTTCGCATGGTATACATTACATCTGCTCAAATTTTGTCAATTTTGTAAGACTTTAAATTATAGCTGGGCAACGTTTTTTCTGAAACACCCTATATAACTGTTTACAGATTGTCGCATTGCTGGTCTTATCGCACTGGAATTTTTATGGTTGCGCTTCCATGCTCCATTGAGTGATCACCACCTTCTAGCATACTTCATACTTAAACGGCAATAAAATTTGAAAGTGAGGTTGGCTGCTATGCTGTTTTCCAATTTTATCTGCCATGCAGTGCCTTTGCGGTTGACGCGTGATAGCAACAAGTATCCTCTCAAATATTCTACAATGGAAGGATAGCTTCTATACAAGCGGGCTACAAGCAAGATTAGTGCATAGCCGTATTGTTGATAAAGCTTGGTTCCTAATAGCAAAACGCAAGGACCAACAAAGAGCAGTACATAGCGAAAAGCAGTGACGAGGAACGATCACTCATCGGCAATAGAATTCTAGCGCCAGATGGGAACAGAAGAAATTGTTTCGTTGCCCATAATTGTTAGAAATCGAGCAATAGGTATCGAGGAGGACGATAAATGGTTTAAACATTTCTAAAAGCAGATAGAATGTCATCGAAGATGAGAATTAATGAGAAGATTTTGGGGGAAAACATGTTTTATATCAGCGATATAAAGGTAGACGAAGACCTTTCTGATAGGGAAAGTAACCATTGGAGCGGGAGTTCTCTTTAAAATCGTTTTGTTAACGGGCTTCCTGGATCTGCTAAAAGTACATGGTACCAATGCAAATGAAGAAATGATAACTCATTTGACGGTAAAATCATTTTCAGTACATCGGCTGCTCGAAGCGCTTACAAGGAACTCATTACCCAAGCCAAGCAGGCCTCCCTCCTTGAATCTCACCCAAAAGACTTTAAGCACGAGAGAAGCGCACAAAAGTTTTAGGATGAGTGGTTGTAAAGAAACCGCATAAAAGAAAGAACCGCCACGCTGATTTTGGGTTAATTATGCACGTTCTATATACGAAGTGCAATATAAATGAATAGCAATCATTTACGCCTGTTACAGAAAATCAAAAATCTTTATGTTGATTTTTACTGGCAGCAGCGACGACCCTCCACACATAAAGTGAGCGCGCTAACCACTAGGCTAACCCATGATCGAGAATGCATACAGGTGGGAAGAAAACACAAATATCTTCTTGCCAATATCATATAATTTCCTTCAATTTCATATTTTGCTAATGGTAGAAAATCAGCGTTCTAAAGTGGTGATTACAAGGGAACAACGCATACCAGAAAAAAGGGGGCACCAATTTAAAACATATTACTTATTACTATTACATATTACATATTACTTAGCTACACTTTGAAAACCATCTCATGCACATATCAGTAAACCATCCTAAAAGACGAGAAACTGAGACTTGCAGGTGAAAGAATTCATAAATCCAAATGATCTATTAAACCATACGGTGAAGATTCTGGTAGATATTCGCTAAAATCTAGCGATAAAACGAAGTCTACTACTACAAGAATTTATCTCAAAACATCAAAATAAACATTCGAATCATTGCAACAGAGCAGAAACTGTGTAAAATGACGTCATCGACCAATCTGAGATAAGGAAGCGTTTGAATAGATAAGCTTTTTGAAATGATAAATCAACATTTTAAGGCCCTAGGAAGAAAATATCAAGTGTTGCCTAATTTCGGTATCCGTTGCAGGGAGCTAGGGGCACTGAAAGTTACGCGTTTTCGCGCATGTGTGCGCAGTTTCTGCTCTGTCAATCATTGCTTAGACCTAAGGAGTGTTCTAAACCAAGCAAGAACATATTATATCTAAAGATCGGCAACTTTAGGACACGAAAAGTTTTCATCACACACAAAAAGGTAACTGCCTCCTTTTAAGGCAATTAAAATCTCTTACCATCTGCCGCTATGTGTACCAATTTTCATGCTATTGTCACAAAAGCACGCAATTTTTCGCCAATTCAATTGCATTTTTAGGTCTTCTGGCCGCCATTTTGAATTCCGACGCCATTTTGAATCATTTTGGGTGGGTCCATATCCAGATTTGTTAAGCTCCAAAAATGCTGCCTTAGTGCCAAGTTTTATACTTTACCACAAATCCCATTAAATTGATCTGCTTTTTGCACCAAACTGCTGGATCATTACTTAACAAAAGCGCAAGAATCAATCGACTTAAATTGTACTAATGACTTTTCATATTTCTTTCACCTACCGTGATAAATAAATGTAGGATGATTATAAAAGCGTTAAATCTAAGAAAACATAATGAAGGGTTACTAAATCTTCCTTTGGCTTGAATGATTTGAAGGCAATACGGGCTCTCTACCGTAAATCTATAGTGGCGATTAACAATATCTTGACTTTATAAGACTCCGACGTCATCAGACCGCTAAGCCACACACCATAACACCTAAAGTCGTGTGTTTCAAATCACATCGTTGACTTTAATTAACTATAGCTTTCTTGAAAATCCCACTATTTCTTTTGTGCATTTAGGAGTTATGATCACTTGTTCTTTTCATAGAAGAAAAGCGCTACACTTTTGAATATGAGTTGCACAGCATATCTGTACAACAGTATCATGGTACATAGCCTGACGTTTCGTTTCAAAATATACGAAAAAATGATCCCATGGCCATTTGCAACTTTCCATTAAGATGTTTTGCAAAGATCTGATGCCTAAAAATTTTTAACTCTCCAATTTTGACAGAATATCTATGAAAAGTAGCAGATTGTGAAAAATCAGTAAGAAATCAGACAGTAACAGATCGTAAAAATATCAGGTACGGTTTCGCTTTCCACTTTAGAAAGGTTCATGATTCAATACTCTTAATAGAAAGCATGTGGGCTTGCAGTTTGGCCAATGCAGTCTCAACTTCAATTATATCAATCTCTTGACTTCGTTTGTTGAGGCCATCTTTGACACGGTTCAACAATACCTCTGCAGTGTCCATAAACCTATACAATCTCCCATTGTAATGCTTTGATACTGACTTTAGTCTGGTAAGTTGCACATTTTCACAAATTTCAGATGCTTCTTTATGAACAGCAATGGCATGTGCTAACATCTTTCTTTTCGGCAGTAGATTTCTTTCTTCAACGGATCTCCGTTCATTATCTAGGCGCAGCTGTTTCTTACGTTTTTCCAATCTATATACATAATAACGAAGCATGAATGCCCTCCTAACTATCTTTCCATTTGTCCTAACTTGAGCTGGGTCTAATGTAGTAAACAAATGAGCAATAGATTGATATTCAATGCACATTTCTTCGTGTACACGATTAGGTTTACGAGAGGCTTTCAAGCAAAACTGCGAGTCGCATTTATTGCAGAACATGTAAGAGCAACAACTAAATTCAATAAACATGCTGACTGGCTGCTGACATTTCCAACAATCTCTTATCAAATAACGCAATTGGGTGACAATATGCTTGTTTTCAAATGTTGCCCTACTCTCCTCATTTTGTATCTTTTCGTATAGGACCACTTCGTCACAGTGAGCAGGCCAATGACCATCGTTCTTGCAGAGAAAACACCATGTGCTCATGCAACGGCATTGCACAACTGGCAAGTCAGCTAATCTGGTCAGCAAATTAGCATCTTTAAAGCCTGTGCAAAATGCTAAAAAATCACAACTTGGGCAGCATTCCCATTCTTTGCTGTCAGTAATCTTGCTCTCAAGGCTGGTTTTAAGGTGTCTAAACGCATTGTCCGGTGAAACGATGGCAACTATTGTTACCATGTCGACCACTGTTTGGCAATCGAGTGATGGGCATTTGATGTAACGTGCTGAGTCGTATATCTTTGCTGTTAGATAAGTATCCCAGCATCCTTTGCAATAAGCATGCAGGCATTCCTTCAGTTGGATTTCAGCATTTTCTTCTTTCGTTGCATTATATTCTGGCATAACTTCGTTGCATAAGCCACATGTGTACGTTACAGGTAGCATCCCTACTGGAATATCACAAGCGTTAGAGGCAGCTGTATTCTCGTTTGTCGTTGAAACAGTGATGAGCTCTTTGATAAGCAAATCATAAGCTTCAATCATTGTAACAGCCTTTGGTCTCCACTTAGTGAGGTCTTGCAATAACTTACGCTCTACGTATGGAGTCTTAGGAGGCATTCTCAAAGTTTTTGATTGCAATATAACTCGAATGAGAACATCAAAGTTTGTCTGCAGCTCCCTTTCTTTAACAGACTGCAAGACTTGATGGATGTCACGCTTATATCCGAAGATTTTCAGATTGAGATCTGATGTCTGCTGGAGTACGTTAAATTTCCAACATTCCGCAATAATGAAACAATATTTGTCTAGAAAGAAAAGAACATAGTTGTGTTACATGTGCATTGATTGGTGACCGGACACGCCAAAACAGTTAAGGTGCTTGAACATTCGCAGTACCTACAGGGTGTCTCAAAAAAATTGTTTGACGTTTAATTAAATACTAAAAAGTAATGATACGCTGAATGGACCTTTGGTCAAGTCACCCATTTCCTGAGATTTTTGATTAATTTTTGACACAAGAATCTTGCAAATCCGATAAAAATTCATGGGATTACAAGCTTTTGAAGTTCAAGTTTGTGCGAAAGCTGAAACCAGAGGCCTCGAAATGGCATTTTTGGTAAAAGTCCCATAGGCCGTCGTTTCTGTTATTTCTCAATTGTTTCAGGGCGAACCAAGTGGGATTCAAACAGGCATTCGATAGCCTAACTGTCAAGCATATGGATGCTTTGAGGAAACAGATTCAGTCTCTCGCCGATTTTGTTTTGAACCACTGTTTTTGGACCTATACAATGTTAATGAATTTTGAGAATGATCGCAAGAAATAATTTTCTTTATAAGTCGTATTTGGTTTGCTCTGATATCAACGAGAGGTATGACGTTGGATAAGCTTCTCTTACCTCTGTCTTCGAGCTTTTTGTAAGACAAGTAATCTGGGGGGTCTCTGGTTTCAGCTATCGCATATTTTTTATCTTCAAGAGCTCGTAACTCAGTGAATTTTCAACCGATTTGCTTGATTCTGGTCTCTAAAATTATTTCAAAATCTTAGGAACAGGGTTATCTTTCCACGAACCTGTTCTTGTTGTCTTTATTTTGCAATATTTAATCAAACGTCGAACAATTTTTTTGAGACACCCTGTAGAGTACCGAAGTTCTGTGTGGGAGGATTCTTTACAATTTGAGCGACGGTTTTAGGCCATTTTTCAAAAATTTGCAAATCAGGGTATTTTCGTATAGCTGACCTTACACCATTTTCAGTTCTCAGAAGTAACGAAAATATCAACACGGACTTCGGCTTTTGGCTATTCAGAAGACTGATATCTTCCAAAGAAGCCAGTACTGTCAGAAATACGAATTTTCTACTGAAACGCACGTGGACCAAGGCGCATGCAAACCGACTTTCGAATACATTTAAACCAAAGCGAATGTACCACATTGATAGATCCTGAATTTGCACCATATTTCTCAATACTGACACTTGAAGGGAGTCCTTTCTAAATCGCATCACATGACAATGTTAATCTCGCTGTCTCCAGTTATTTTCTTTCGTTCCAGAACTGAAAACGTTAATTCTGCGGCATTTGTTTTCCGAGAAAATTATAGATGTTTTGCCCCCAGTGGGGGTACTTTCTGATCTAATTATACCGGGATGTGTATCAGTTTTGGATGGTTCTTAGCATGAAAATTATGGGTAGGAGATGTCCTTTTTGCAGAAATTTTCTGGGAGAGGAGTCTGATTTTACTAAAAATTCTCAGAATGCTCAAACTTGGATGAAAAACTATTTTTTATATTATTGCTTTGTAGTGAAATACTTGTCAGAAAGCTAACCCCTATTCTGGGTTTACGTCTCAAATCCCGCCTATATTCTGGGACTGGGTCATGATGGAAATTCTTCAGCGCACACCCCCCATGTGACCCAGTATAGAAATACTCCCGCCCCCGGGATTTTGCTATTTTGAACATCAAAACACTTATCACAATTAGGGTTCTTCTTCTACGAGTTTTCGCACAGGCTCTTCGTAGCGAGGAATTCACAGCTCAAGTTGGACAATGAAGCATACACACACTCATGGAATAAGTCTGCGGGTCATTTTCCTTAATCATATGAGTTCAAATCCTAAACTGAAACATGTAAACATACACTACTCACTTGATGTCCTGCCTTTCAGCTGACTTTGGTCCAATATGATTGCAAATTTCCTTGGCATTGATCTACTTTCAATGTAGTTATTCCCGTATGTCTCAAACAGTTGTGTCTCGGAGATGGAGGAAGTGTTGACCGATACCTTGCACCCTTGACAATCTTTCAATGGAAACCCATCAGTATCTGCCATTTCCAATGACTCATGCTCGCTTCCTAAAAAGAATAATTTATGTGATTATAAGTATAGCCTCTCTAAATTTCCAAATGAGTTCTACAGGGTGACTAAAAAAGCATCACCTGTTTGAAGAATCATGAGACGAGAAAACCAACAAACCAATTTCAAAAAGTTCTGATTCAAATAGCTTTTCGATACTTCAGCATAATTCAAGGAAACTTTACAAAAATCACGATACTCTTGTTCTCAAATGAAGAACCATTTTCAAGAGGTTTTAGCTAAAACATAAGTGGTTGCGTTTAATACGTTTTTAGAACAGTAAAGACTGTTCAGGTGGCTTATGATTCCTTTCTTAGTAAGAAAATTGCTCACATAGAAATACCTTTTCTACTGAACACCAAGCACAAAACTGTGTTTTCAAGATCTGCATCAATCAGGTATGTTATAAGTAAATCGAGAATACTGATTTCTGGAACAAGGGCAGATTCTGTAATACAATAGAATCAGTTGGCTTTGATTTACACCTTAATTCAAAGGGAGATTCCATGTAACGGGCATTATAAGTTTATTTTGTTTTCAAACAGATTTTAAGTTTCTGAATGCAACATAAATGAGCATCCTTTTTGGTTTGTTTTATGGATTGTTTTTTATTTCTCTCTTTATTTATAGAGCATCTTGTTACCATAACGGACATTACAACACTTTGCAGCTTAATTGTGGTACACTTTTCAAACCAACTTTTTCTTTTTGTCTTTATCCACAGCAACGTAGTTACATCGGATTTTAGTTATACATCCATGTCGTTTGTAAAAACCATTGCCTACTGGTCTTTAGCTTATTCCATTTTAGAGCTAAAAAGAAAACTTTGCATAACGGACAGTACAGTTGGTTTGTACTGGACATTGCATTTTTGGTCTGTATCACAGAAAGTGGGAAAACTGTTTTAAAATAATCTAAAACTTGCCACTATTACAGTCATTGATGTCTTTCACACACCTGCTCTACAGTGGAAGGTCTGTTCAAGGTATTTTCAAACAATGTTTGGTTTTTTTCAAATGCTTTCAGAGGAGAGTTTCATGTTACAGCAAAGACAATTTTGTGAAACTTAACATGAAACCCCCATGAAACATGAAACAACTTTGACTATTACGTATATCCTCAAGACAGAACGTCTTGATTAGAGAATCTTCATATCATCCCAAGAAATTGTCCCGTTTCCTTCCATTTCCTTCCATTCTCTCCTTCTCGCTGTTACGTGTAGTGCTATGTTCGTGTTTCCTGTTTTATGTTACCATGAGGTAGTCATAGTTTTTGCTCGAAATGGTATTGTATTAGTAGTAGGGTATAGTATTTTGTAAGTAGTGTAGTTGTAATATGTATTGTAATTTTTTAGATTGAATGTAAAAAAAAGACAATTTTGTACAGCAAAATCCTATAGATGAGAATCAAACCTGGACAAAAATCCTTAAAAAAGAAAAGGGAAATGCCAAAACATGACAGAAATATGTATTTTTGGAAGATATGGATAGACTTGATGTAACTTTTCTCACAATTGGTCATAATACAATGATTTTTTTAAAAATCTACTTTTTGATGTTTAAGGGTGGAATTGCTCCAAAGTGAATAGTGCCTACAGAGAAAAGAAACTATCTCAACCAGCAGTTCAAAACAAACAAAGCCGCAAAGTTGCCCTGGAACCAGTATGGCAAACTCTCATCTTAAAGGCAGTGTGTCCATAAATAAATAAGTTGCATGCACGAACCATGAAAGTGCTGAGACGATGCTGACATGCATGTACCTTTCCAAGGATTTGATTGGTTAAAAGCCGGCTGTTTTAAACTGATTACATGAAAATAACAGCCTCATTGTCAAGACCATACAAGCAATGGTGGAATGGCGGCAACGCAAGCTTCGAACAAGCGAACGTCTTTGATGCTTGGCAATGGGAGTGACGAGACAAAGGTAGTTCTAAGAACATTTTAAAGCAGGAGAGATGAACAGAGATTGATTGGAAAGCTATGTCGAGCTAACGAAACTTTTCTCAATGACGATTGATTGGAAAGCTATGTCGAGCTAACGAAACTTTTCTCAATGACTACACAGGTGGAGAGAAGTGGTGGAGTCAGGGTGTGTGGCGATTCAAAAACAAAGTCAGGGCCAAAGTCTAAACAACTGGTCACATGAAAACACGACAAAATATTACATGTTTCCGAGATACCCCCCTCGACGCCTTCTACTTACATGGACACACTGCCTTTAAGGATGTTAAAAGTGGTATTTAAGGGGAGTTATGCACTTGCAACGAAGAAGAAGGATGAATCTACCAATCTACCTGGCAGATTTATTTATTTGATCAGCCCTAGATACGTGAGAAATAAAATGCCTTCTTCTTGGCTTCTGAATCTAATAAGCAAAAGTGGACAAACACTCAGTGGAAACAAATCTTGAGTATCTGAATGCAATACAAATTTCTATAACTCATACTTTGGAGAATCCAAACAACAACACTATCAGCTTCACAATCTGAAAATGATTTCTTGATATTTTTCGAAGATAACAGCAATTTTGATCAACAAAAATCAAGGATGAAAATCTTTCATACCGTCCCTAGAAGCTGCAGATTCCAATCCATCTGATTCAATACAAATAACTGAATTACTTCCAAGAATGGTTGCAAGTCTTGTTGAAGAGCTGTTGAGGTTGCAGGGTGTCAGATCATCCATTGAGGTCACATTTTGATTAACCCCTAAATGAGAGCTGTCAGTTAAATCTTTCTCTGTGAACAGAGATGAGCATCCATCTGACATTTCTTCAATCATTGCTGCAGCACACTGAAACTCTGCAACATTGCTCTCTAAAAACATTTGATGGTAGTGGTAAGTAAATTTAGAATTTATAATTAAATTTGGATTCAGCTTCACGGGAAGAAACAGTATTGTACTAGTCACAAAGTTAAGCCTGCAAAGTTTACTCACTCATGTCTTGTTCAATTCCTACCCTGACCAACCCCTCTCCCCTGACAGCCCAGGGGAAGAAAACTTTTGCACAAAATGTCTGAGGGCCAGGGAAGTTTTTTAGTAAATGCCTGAGGGCTGGGCACCAAAAAACTTCACATTCTCAGTATGTTTATAACAAAGCCATATGTAGGAACCTTTTAGCAGGGGGGGGGGGTCAGTAGATGCTGATACACTCATGGTGAAGTAAGTAGAAGAGCGAAGAAAATGGGGTCCAGGGCTTGCCTCCAGAAACAATTGAGATTGCACGCTTTGAATCATTGGAAAATACCCTTTGACAGTTGTTTGAGAGTGAATAAGTCATTAATCCCATGGTTATAGCAATGCAGTGGCGTAGCAAATGGTTGTTAATTAGACTGATGACGATGAGTCCCTTGTATCCCTGCAGTAAACCTTGCTCAAGAGGGACTCATAAGGAAACAGTGTAAAACCTGGCCCTATCTTAAGCATTCGATCAATCGAATTATGATCAAACGACTGCCGTAGCTCTGTTCAACAGTCACTCCTTGGAAAGAAAACGTGATGAAAACCACGTTAAACAGACATTTAAGGAACGAAACTTGGTATAAATCTGAAGAAGGAAGTTCACTTTACCTAATGAGTGCAAAATAAGTCTTTCAACGCTACATTTTCCATGTTTTTAAGACCAAAACAATCAAGTCAAAGAGCACAGGGAAACAAAAGACTCATCGTCATAAGTCTAGTTGTTAATATTAAGACCTGCAACTTTTTAAGGGGCTCCACAAAATAGGGCCTCCAACTGCACAAACAGTATAGAGCAGATGGGCATGTTTCTAACGCTTAAGCATTTGCTAGATGGACAGTTACTCTTGGGATGGAATGAAACATGAGCTTAATTCATCCAAAATCAAGTTGCAGTTGATCATTGCAAATACAGTAGGCTTTGAACACTCATTTGTCTTTACGTTGCAGTGAAATGTTCATCAAATAGTATTAAGTTTATAATGACCTTGATTTTTCCACCATTGGATAGCTCATGACAGTAGTATCATTATCAATAACTAAGGGCCTGTTTATATGAGGAAAAACACCTCACTTGCCAGGCCCGGTGCTGAGAGGTGAGATTCCACCTTCCAATAAAATCCTTTGTTCTTTCATTTCGCATTTACATGAGGAACACAGCACCACCGGTATAGTGAAGTCCCACCTCACTAGAGGTGGAATCTCACCTAGGTGAGGTGAAATTTTTCCATATAAACGAAACACCACCGGTATGGTGAGGTGAATTGAATCTATTCGTTGATTCTCATTGGTCAGTTCATCCTGATTTCACGGAAGAGAGACTTTACTCCACCTCACCTCTCAGCCCCGGGGCTGACAGGTGAGGTGAAAAATCTCATATAAACAGTGACTGAAATCTACCTCACCTCTCAGCCCCGGGTCAGTTTCAGTTCAGTTTCAGTTTTCAGTTTCATTTCATTATCTATCAATCCTAAATACAATTTAACAAAAAGGTACACTACTACTAAGATACATACATGATTACTACATTTAACACCAAGAACTAACAACTAACAATATTGTAAATAATAATTAATGCTACTTACATGATTGTATTTAAGATTGATAGATTAAGGAGGAGCTCTCTAAGTAGATAAACTAATCGAGAGAGAGCCCCCCCCCCCCGTAATAAGACAAAAGAAACTAAAAAGAAAAAAAAAATTATTTTAAAAAATTAAGCCAGCAAGCAATAACCAGATTGAACCAGTGGGATAGATCATGAGTGGGTGAGTTAGTTTGAATCAGTTTTGTGAATATGAATCAAGGAAATAACTTTTCAATTTTGAACGAAAAACGACAACAGAGCTAGCAACGCGTATGAACAGTGGGAGAGTGTTCCAAAGTTTTGAACCAAAAAATTGAATTGATTGAAGACCATACAAAGTAGTGTTTTTAAATGACTTGAAGAGATCACCTCTGGTGGCCTGGCGAGTACCTATCCTATGTACAGATGAGTCTGGCAGGTGAGGTGTTTTTCTTCATATAAACAGGGCCTAAGATGTAATACCACAATGATGCACTGACTTTCAAAATATCTACTTTCATCTGGCATCAAAAGCAAGCAAGGTCTCATACCTTCCTTAGGAACAGCAGGTTCAATGATATCCCATCCATCGTTAGTATCTGACCTCCATTTTTGAATATTGGCTGATTTTGATGAAACAATCTTGAATGGTTTTGGATCATCCACTGCACCCTGGCTCTTTTTGGAAGAAGATTTCTTACTTTTTATCATTTTCTTGTCAAGAGCAAAATAACTCAAAGCAGGTGGGGCCAAATGAGCATCAGATGTGTCACAGATATGATACTTAGACAGATATTCTTCAGCAGCAGTGTCAACATCAGGTATGTGAAGCTCATCATTACCCAAACTGTCATCATCACCGTCACCCTCCCAGTCATCATTATTTTGCCAATCATTGAGACCTTCCTTCAAATCTATGTCAAACCAACTCTTCTTTCTAAACCCAAGTTGGCTTGGTCCTTCGCTTCAACATTGTCTTGGTGTGATGATGGAGGACAAATCTTACAAGACTTGCTAGATAACCAGCAGGCTTCACAATCTTTAATTTAAGGCTGTTTGTAAGCTTGATGATTCTTTCCCGGATTCTTTCACATTCACCCTTCACCGGCTTGTCGTGGCCAGGCCCATCTGATCTGAGGCCTTTCTGTGCACAAGCAGCAGATTCACATTCTTCCTTTGGATTCGTTCCCAGCAGCAGCTATTCTTGAAGTCGGTTTCTCGCAATGTATACTTTGTATTTCTATGCAGGCCTCCTATCAATTTTCATACATTGTTTACTTGCAGTTTGGTGGTGCAACAATAACAAGAGTTGTTGTGCACTTGTTTCATCATCTCGGTTCTCGGTGAATAGTTGTTTTACGATTGCGATTGTTATGAGTTGTTGTGGTTGTGGTACGGTTGTTGTGGCTGTGGCTGTGATACCTCTTCTGGGACAGGTACCGTGGAGCCGGGGGCTTTAGTCTCTCAATAATTTTCAACAGATGGCTTTTGGATTTTCTAGAAATCATTTCTATGTGAGCAAGATTGTCAAGTTCATAGTTTATCTGTATCTGATCACATTGTTAGCAACTGCATTTTACTCTTCTCAGTTCGTGCACTTATCAAAAAGACAAGCTCTGCAGAGTCTTTTAAAAGCTTTGTCTCAAGCAAAATACGCCGAACAGAATTATGGAAAAATTACACCACAGTTTCGTAGTTTCATTATTGTTACTGCAGCTTCAAATATTGAAAGTTTTAGCAAGCAATGATAAGATAGAACCCTGTGTTGATACGAATGGATGTTTTAATGTTTACGACAAATTCCAGTTGCTAAACGATTATAAGCGAAGTTTTCTAAATCTGTATGATTCACTTTAGGAAGACGTCAGAAAAACTTCGCTTCGTTTAGCAATATCCCAAAAAAATACTTAATGATTTTGGCAGTTTTTATTGCTCTAAAGAAAAAGGTGGTTGATATAAACACTATAAATATTCGAACTATCTTTGTCTTGTCACATGAGATACAACGTCTTAGGAAACTTGAACAAAAACAATGGACGCACTGGCGATGCAAACTTATGCACAGAGACATTCTTTTGTTGCGTTGTCAGTTCAGTCTTTCAAAACTGTTTGTTTCTGAAATGCTTCCATATTACCTATTTTTTCAAGATGATAATTACACAAGATTACCTAAAGCAGCGCTTTATTTTAGGCCATTGGCCCAGGTCCTTTCATTGGCAATCAAATAACAAACTGCAACACTACATTTCAATTCATGATGCTTTTGTGGCAGCTCATCGCCCCGGGGGGTTTACCTTGGAGAAAAACAACGGGGATGTGCCTGCCAGAACAAAATTTTATGACCCTGTCCTGGAATGAAATGCTGAAAACATAGTACCTGTCCTGGAGTAAGTTCCTGGAACTGATGGTTATTCCCCAACTACTTCATGTAAAGTACCTCTTCTTTAAATCATTGAGGTTATATTCACATCTTTTAACATTTGCAAAACATTCTTGTTTAGCTCTTCTATGAAACGGACAACACTTGGAGCAGATTGGTGAATTGTAACTTGACACAGGCAAAGGTTCCACTGAAATCAATTGAATAGGAGCAAAGCCTCAGAGAACTTTTCAGAGTTTTTTATAGATTTTTTACAACAATCTGACCTGTCCAGGAAAAAAGACCCAAAAAGTATAACCCTGCCCCGGAATTTTCAGCTGCAAATGACACCCTATTGGCAGGCACATCCCCGGGTGGTCATTGTATTAAGTAAATCCCCCGGGCTCATCGCAAATCATTGAATTCTTGCTTTTGGGTTCTAATCAATGTCTTTTCTTCTTGTCATTTCCAGCTATGGAAAGGGTGTTGGTAGCATCAAGTAGCATTCATAGCCAAAGTAGTGGGTGTGGTCGCGAAAAGCCCCCACACTCCCTCAGAGCTTCCAACTACTTTCTAGCCCCCTCAATCCAAAATAGGCTCCGCAGTCCCTGGAGGAGCAATATGGCGCAGTCTATAAATAAGACAAGAGAATACCAAACGTGTCGTTATTCTTTCCCAAATTTTACTACATACGAAATCGCTGAGAAAACAGTGATTTCTCTTGCTCTACAACTTTGAAATTCTCAGTTGGATATATCTACAAACATCTGTGTTCTAGCATCAAAGAAAGTTTCTTTGAATCGATTGCCGAAAATATTGCGACTTTCCAACAACTTTGGAGATAGAAATCACTTTCATCATTTTCTTATTTTATAAATCATTATACACGAACTACCTTTCAGCAAGAAAGAACCTACAATCGAAGACAAAACTCTTGAGAGACTGCTTTTTGGAGAAAACTTTGAGCTGAAATCCCTCCCTCCCCCCTCCCCCCTCACCATTGCAATTTTGGAAGCTGACGAAAATATGAGTTCACACATATGTGTTCTTAAATAAACCAACATTGCAATGGGGGGAGGGGGTCAAGGTAGTAGTTAACATGCAGGAAGGACATCTTTCAACACAGAACTCGTGTGTATTTTGTTCAATAACGAGAAAAATATGAATTGCTGCTCTACCATGGGGTCATGTTGGGGCCTCTGCAATTTAAAAATATGCTCTCTAAACGCTCTTTTAAAACGAGCGATTGATTCCGTCTCTCGAATGCAGTCGGGAATATCGTTCCAGTCAATGACATCTGAGAAGCAGAAACCTCGCTTTGCATCCTCAAACCTAGCTCTGGGAATTAGTAGATCTCTACGATTTCTGGTTCGGTGGGTGAACCCTGGATCTATAGTTGGAAATCTGAGATCTTTCAGTGAACTTAGGGTGAAGATAGTCGGGACAGAGGTCATGCAATGTTTTATATGTGACGACTCCTTGATCAAAGGAGAACAAAGACTTCACAGTGAGCCATTTACAAGTCCATCCGTCCTTATAATTGGCATCCTCTGTTAGCTTCTATGCCCTTTTTGCAATCGTTAGCCTTCGGATTGTGTTGGGTTCGTCAATGAGAATATGGTAGTATTCCTGTACCCTTACACGAAGTTCATGATTGACTTTGCTCCGCTGTTTCTTATAGATTGACCAGTAGGAAGCATCTTTCTCGGGTCTCTTTTAGCCATGTCATGCTTCTTCATCAGGGTCAACTTCACAATGTAAGTTGCACATTTCAGAAGACTTGAAAGGTCTTAATATCAAGGGTTACCCAAAGCTTAGACAGTAATAAATAAACACTTCAACAAAGCTTCAACAGGCAAAATAAATGAAAAAAATGAAATGACAAGATGATGGGAATATACTTGCATCAGCTTCATTTGCCGACACACATGTTTTCCAGGGAGTGTCTCATCCACCTACTTCCCTTATCGCGGCGGCCCTAATGGAAAAATACAACTCTTGAGACATCTAAGGCGAAACCAAGGACATGAAACATTGAGTAAGTGTTAGGAAAAATGACAAAATGTTTGTTGGCGGAAATTCCATTTGCCAGAAACATGTTGCTGAAGTTTCAACGAAGAACTCTTCGGTGAAATTTAATAGAGAAGATAGGGCAGAGCTTTCTGCAATTCTAGCAACTTTCCCTTATCAAGCTGACATTTCCCTGCAACTGATATCTACTTCCAGGTGTCCCAGAAAACACAAAACAAAAAATGAAAAAGCTCGTCGGGAAAATAACTGTTGCTTGAAAGTAAATGGTACCCACACCGTAGCTGCTAAGGGTGAATTCTGGACCTGCTTTTACGGCAAATCTCAAAGACATCTTTACCGAGACAAACTCAGTCAACATATTGTATACGTGACTTCCCCATTATTTACTATTCACGTGGGATCTGTAAAAGCGCACTTTGGTAACTCATTGCCTTTATGGATATAAATCTAGGCTTGTCCTTGTGCAACTTCGTTATTTATATGATGAGGCACAGTGCTGCTCCAAAAAAGTCTAAAATGGCCCAGTCTAATACTTGTTATTTGTAGTTTTCTATTTTCGTGAAATTTTCCTTCCCCGCCAATAAACTGATCCCTTGAGACGGTCATATGTTTACTCTTGGTTTTAGGCAAAAAATTAAACATCACTTCGATGAAAAGTTTCTGTTGGAAAATTTTTCCGATATTTCTTATTGGCCATGCTGAGCTATACCCAGCTTAATGGAATTGAAAGTACATCGTTCTAAGCAACTTCGGGGATGGACCCTGAATCATGTGCCTTAAAGGAAATACGCAATTTATTTGCTCAAACGAAGTCGCAATCATGATGTACAACAATTATGTAAAGAATGCGTCAAAATATACTCCCGTTTAATCACCTCTTACAGAATAATGAAGATGGAGGGAATTGCACACAGCTTCCCACAAATAAAGGACTCTCTAACTTTTGAATCCAGACTAATCAGATGTTAGAAAGGCCTCGGTAGTTCTTCTCCAAATCTAGAGTAGCACCACGGCTTATTCATATTTTAATGCGTCGACAAAATCCTATTATTCGTTGAGATCACAAGAAATTATTGCAAGACTCACTACAGGTTGAGGTAACATTCAATAAATATAACGGCTTTGCTTGACTACGAATTCATGATTTCTTCACGCTCTAAAAACATCATATAAAATTTGTTTACAAGTTGTCTTTACAATAAACAAATATAAACAAATATAAACTTGGATACTTTAAGAATGGTAACATTTGCAGAACCTTCATCAGAGATGTAAGAAATGGGGGCATTGGGGCACATGCCCCCAAGATTTGAGATAAATAAAAAGTGCCCTTATGTTTCAGGAGGTGCTCTTTACATTTGTGATTACGTTTTAAGTACTTAGTTTAACTAGTTATATTCACTTCTCGCTAGTGCCATTTAAGTTTCGTCCCCTCCCAAACTTAGGATATTTCCTACGGCCTCGATCTTTACTACTTCTAAAATTAATTGTGCCTTTGACTAATCAAAAATGCAGTTTCAAAGTATTTTCATAGCAAATAATTTGGCTTTGACCAAGAGAACGAAAAGACACATTTATTCTAAAGGGAGGAAAGCATTTACAAACAGGAATCTACTGCATTGCAGAACAGAATTTGCCTCATGCTAATTCAGTCAGCAAGTTTGATGATGGAGTATGCTTTTCATATAATTTTCAACTAAATTTGCTTATGGTTCTTTCAAGGAAGCAATGCCCAATATTCTAAAAATTTCGGCAGAACGGAATTTCCTCTATCAAACATTCAGCCGCAACTATGTCCTCTCTAAAATATAAACAACGCTTGTGTCCATCTAGCCTGTCAAATTCTGAAAATAGAAGACTTCGTTGATAACTAACCCGTAACACCCTTCAAACAAGACTTCGTGACTCTTAGCTCTGAAACTTCGTTTGAAGACACCTTTTCCAGGAAGAAATCTATCAATCACCCAATGCCTTTAATAGGGGAAATACAACCTTGTTTCTATCAACCGAATCACGGATAATCTAGTGATGTTTTTGGCACGACAATACCACGTACAACAGCTCTTCCTACTTTGTCACTAAAACGTTCTTAAACTTTATCCCTAAGCAGATTCAAGTGGAGTTTTGACGAGTTGTAGAGAAAGAGATTCTGCATCGATTGATGTGAATTGCATCTTGGTACCATGTTTTCTGGGATAATTCACTTTGTGATGCGACTACTATCATTTCCAAAGAATCTCGTTCACTTCTTTGTGACATCTTAACACAATGACAGAATTTCAAAGAAATATCTTCAAAAGTCCACATTTATACAAAAAATAGACCCAGAACAACTACAAATGACAAACAGAGCAGTTGAATGTAGCATGTTCTACCAAAACAGTTACCAATTTACCCGTGATTCAATTGATACGAAAAAGGGGTGGACTAAGAAAATATGATTCTTTTTAGTGTTTATGATCCAATGCGCTTGACACCGAGAATATGGGTCTTCAATGCACGCATTGCAAGAGTCAGGTGCTCCATATCAACCAAGTCAACGCTTTGTTGTGTGACAGTATCCATCAAGCCTTTCAACATCACCTCTGCGGAGTCGATAAACCTAAACAATCTCCGATTGTAATATTTCGATGTGGATCCGAGTCGGGTCAGTGCCAGATTTTCACATATTTTACATGCTTCTTTGTGAAACTCAATGGCTTCCTTTATCAACCTTTCTTTTGGCTGTAATAAATGTATTTTATCGTGACACTTTGATGGCTTTTCTAGTCCAAGCTTGGTCTTCCGCCTTTTCAGTTGATCTGCAAGGTATCTGAACTTTTGGGCCTTCCTGATTATCTTCCCATTCCCTTCAAAGAAACTGTCCAAGCTGGTAAACTCAACCTTTGTAGCTTTGACTTCCAAGCAGTTACTCGGATGTTTGTATCCGCTGAAAACTTGGAGACAGTGCCAGCAAAAGTTAATGCCACAACGGCAGACCATACTGTTACAACCATGGAATTTTTCAATGTGTGTCAAACATTTTGGGCATCGCTTCACAGAAACATCTGTAATGTAGAGTTTGCCGTTGTGGTCGTAAAGAGTTCCAATGTCTCGTTTTAATTCCCTCTCGTATTTGGCAATATCATCACAGCGAGCGGGCCAATGACACACTTCTTTACAATGAAAACACCATCTTTTCAAACATGCACACTGTACTACTGGCAAATCAGCTACTCTGGTCTGCAATTTCGCATTATGGAATCCTGGGCAAAATGCTGCCTGTTCACAACTAGGGCACCATTCCCATTCCTTACACTCTGCAATCTTGCCTTCGAGGTTTGCTTTAAGATGTTTTAACGCATTGTTTGGTGATACGATGGAAATTATTGTTACCATATCAACTACTGCCTGGCAACCAAGCGTTGGGCATTTGATGTCAAGTGCAGACTCGTTAATCTTCGATACGAGATAAGAATCCCAGCATCCTTTGCAATAAGTATGCAGACACTCTTTCAGACGGGTTTCGTTACTGTTCCCTGACTCTCCATTATATAGTGGCATCAATTCGTAGCAAATACCGCAAGTGTATGTGGCAGCATGTAGATCTAATGGCGCACCATCACAAGAGAAAGTTTCCTCCGCCGGTGCAGCAGTGAAAAGCTCGTTCAAAAGCAAATCACAAGCTTCTGTAATTTTCATAGACCTTGGCCTCCACTTGGTAAGTTCCTGAAAGAGACTGGACTCCAAATGCGAGCATTTATGGGAAACAATGTGAGGAGATAAGCCAACAGTATGTGACTGCAACATCGCTTGAGTAAGGGTACCAAAGTTCAGACGACGATGGTTTTCGTTGATGCCACGCAGGATTTCGCGGATATCACGCTTGTATCCAAAGATTTTACAAGCAAGGTCAGCCGTGGCTTGGGAGTCATTTCTTCGTATATTCTCCACAACTATGAAGCACTTGTTGTCTGAAACATAATTTTTTAACAATTAAAAATTTGCTGCAGTTTATTGGCTGATGATATTAAGCTGAAGAGGCTAGAGTTCTGGTATTTCAACAAGCGAAGCTTTGTATTTTCATAACTTAAAGCTAGAGCGTTCGTTGGTTATCAGGATAGTTGTTGAGTTACAAATTAACATTTCATTTGGCTGATAATATCAAGAAGAAGTGGATGAAGCTCTGGTATTTCAAAAAGTGACATTTTGTATGCTGTTCAAAACTTAGCGCTAAAGCATTCCTTAGTTATTAGGATAGCTGTAGTAGGGGTAATAAAGCCCAGGTAAAACCCTAAGAAGTTACCAAACTGTCGAGATCAAAGACATACGAGAGTCTTATCATTTGAATATATCGTTTATATTAGCCCTATCCACATCAGAAGATGAAAATATCACATGGACAGACAACTCATCTGACATTTGTTCGTCTGGTGCCAATCTAAGTAAGACGCTTGACAACTTTCCGGCTTAGACAAACAAATTTTCGTCCAAAAATCATCCACTGGGCAACCCAATTAAAAGTGAAAAGTTTTCAGAAAATAAGCAACATTTCACTGTACTGACCACAAAATATCTTTTCTCCGCGAGTAGATAAAGACAAATTATTTCAAGAGATAAACTTTTAACTTTTTAAAGTTGGTTGACTTAAATATTGTCCGAATTGATCGATTAATTTTCGGCACAGTAAAATTTCTTTAATAGCAGCAAGTTACAGAGTTTGGTTTTTCCTGTGTTATTATATGTGACACCGTGCAATTTCAAGGCTTCAAGGCTTTCAAGATTTCAAGGCTTCAAATTCAACTGCAACAGTGATATGACATCAACGAGGTAGGCACCTATGGTCCTGCAGAATACTTGCCATATTTCTCTATCCAACAATATGTTGGTTAACAATTTTTCAATGAGTTACTCACTTGATGATTCACCATCCAGAAGTGTTTGATCGAGAATGATGGCAAACGTCCTTGGCGTTGATTTACTTTCAATGTAGTCCTTTCCGTATGTCTCAAATAGTTGTTTCTCGGAGATTGAAGCAGTTCCAACAGAAATCTTACACTCTTGACAGCCTCTTAATAGAAACCCATTCATATCATTATTTGCCTTGGGAGTCAAGGTTTTAAGGCCATCATCTCTAATTGCGCCTGCACCCTTTTTGTTCACGAGCGAATCTGTGTCAAGAGATGTTTTTTGTGTCTCGTTGTTGTTGTTTTCTGAAAATAAAACTCTTTCGTGAACATAGGTATCAAAGCATAGGGATCGTATCATTGCAAAATTTCAACATTAAATGTGTAAAATATTATTGCCTAATTCTTTCAACTGAAAATAAAAAGAGAGCTTCAGGTCAGGTTCTTTTCCATAGAGCAATTTGATATCATCATTATTTTCAGAGCCACTAGAACTCTGTTAGCTCTGAAGTTGCCACGTCATCAAATTGCTAAATCATAAACCCCAAAAGTTACACTGGCTTACCATCCTGCAGATGTTCAAAACTGCGTACTTCAATTTATCTGTCATTTTGATTCTCCCCAATCAGTTTACAATCCATGGTGCGTTTAATATTTGCCATAGGTTACGATAACTCCTCTGGTACATCCTCTTTCGTAAAGCTTAAAACGCTGTAATTCCAAGAATAATGTTGATATAAAAAATGCTCTTTCTGGAATTATTGTGAGCTACCTAAAGTCCTCTTTGATCCCTTCAGTTGAAAGAATCAGGCAATGATATTTCATACAAAAAGTTTTAAAATTTTGCAACATTCGAGCCCTTTGCTAGGCATTAACACTCTTCGGCACAGGTAACCAAATAAAATTCTAGGTTTTCAAACGCTTGTAATGGTTTGGAAATATAGATTTATGCAACGCCATCAGCACAACAACTTCTTATCAACGGGGAAGGTCTCCCACACACGCCCCTTAACTACAGAATAGGTTACTGACGATATCTGTCAAGATTGAGCTCGTTTGTGTTAAGCTTGGTTCACACGGGGGTGAAAACAGCTAACCCCAAATTTAGTAGTTCTAGCAAATTTTTACACTGTATAATAAGTTTCAGTTTTAGGAGCTTTTAAATGGTGTGGAAAGAGGTTGAACTTTGCAAAAAAAAGATTGCAACAGTTTGTTTGAAGTTTTGCCTACATGCAAATTTGCAAAAACTCTGTAAAAACTTGCAAACTTAAGAAGGACGACGACAGAGCATATTCAACGCAAATTAACTTGTATTTACTAAAGGTATTGACATCAGTTGCTTGGATCTAAGCAAAAAAACATGAAGCCTATAGGCTTACATGCTTCTTTTTTGAGTCATTATTGTACAGGACACATAATTGTTTCAACATTGCACGACATTGTTTCTTTCCTTAGAAATCTTGAAAAAAATTTTGCAGTCTTCTCACACTTGTCAAAAGGTGTTATGTGCAATTGGAGGGTTCACAATATCACAATAATTTCTTGAGAATTCAGTACAGGTCTTGTGCACATTAACATGGCAAAGAATTTTTAGAATTGGTCACATTATGATAATAACTCTTGAGGCATATGGAAGACGGTCATTCTCTTCAAAATAAGAATCCTTGAGACACTAAATGAGAATTCTTAGGCAGGAAAGCCATGTACATATACACAAGGCCTGTACTGTAAAAGTCAAAAACCCTGTTACATTTCATTTTGAGAGATAAATGACAGACATGTATCAAAATATTTCATACCTTCTTTGACAACTGGAGATGCCACACCATCTGATTCAACATAAATCATTGTGTTCTTTTCATGAAGATAGGCAAGTTCTGTTGAAGCAGGGTTGCATGGTTTTAGCTTATCAAAAGAGCACCTGCTGCTTGCAGTTGGTGTCTTCCTTTTCACTGATTCTTTCTTGGGGATACAAAAATCAGCTAAAGTAACAATTTCTCTGTCATTATTTTCAAATTCAGAGCATTGATCAATGTCAGCTTCATGAGGCTCATCCCCATCAACATAATTTTCATTTTCAAAACTTCCATACCATTCATTGAGTGCCTCCTTCATTTCCAATTGCATTGCCCTGTAGGAAGATGACTTGCTGTCTAATTGCTTCCTTAATAATGAGTTGTGGACAAAGAATGATGATTCACAGTTGAATGGCCAAGTTTCTGAAGGGGTGCCTGACTCAATCTCATAAAGGAGATCATAATCATTGGCAGGGTCTTCCTTCAGAGCTGAAAGCTGGCACTTCCTGAAAAGTGAAGAAAAGTTGACTAAATGAAATATGTACTCTTGGGGTCCATTTACATGAGAAAGTGAAACCAGTCTGAAAATTCACACCAGTGTGAATCTTGGCTAGACTGCTTATTTATAAGTTTTGCCCTGATCTGAAATCTGTGTTGTTGTTCATTGAGCATTAAGTAAACAATATAAGGCCAATTTAAGCTTTGAACCGGAGACACCCTATTTGACACCATCTCATACGGACTTGAAGATACTTTTGCTCACATGGTTTTTTCAAACCAAGGCAACATTTCAAGCTGATTTGAACTACTGAGTTGAGTTTCATCCTGGTTTGTGTTAGAAATCACCTTTTCCATGTAAACACTAAAAGGCTTAGACCAGGCCAGAATTCAGCTCAGGTCAGGGTTCAGGGTGAAATTTCAAACTGGTTTGAGTTTCTCATGAAATCGGACCCTTAGTCTGAAGCCTACAACAATGATTATATTGATTATTGATATTTTAGGAATGATGATTGATGTGTTCTAAGGGAATGATAATTGATGTGCTAATGGAATCTAAAGCACAATATAAGCCTTTGATAAATAGTAATGAAGATACTAGACCTTCATTAGCATAGGAGACAGGGGGGCTGGGGGGCTGCAGCCCTCCCAACTTTGGAAAAATTTGCAAAATCAGCCATAATCGGGCAGAAAATCAGCCTAAGTTTGGGCAAAATTGTCGTAAACAATGGATCTCTTATCGGGCAGCCCCCTATATCTTATTTCCCCCTACGCTTATGTAGCCCTTGATAACACAAAATCATATTTTGCTGACTGGTCTACAGTATATCAGCAAGAAATGCTGGTATCTGCTAAGGCTAAAATTTGATTGTGATGAGCTACCTTTGAATGCTTATGTTCCCTTTCTGAAACCTGGGTATTCTATTTAGCAAGTTTCCTAAATCCCATGATATTTTGCAACCAACAAGAGTTTACAGTGAGTTTCTTGACTTTCAGTGCTCTGGAAGTAAACTTTATTTATCCTTAAAAATTCTTTCCAGACTGGCTTAATCTGAACATAAACATCTAACATATTCATGCTCCAAACTTGATCTATTTCAATTTCACAACTCAACAAATTACAGTTTCTGATGAAGAATGTGTGCATAAGCAATAGCCACAGGTAATGGGATGGTCAGCAAAACTTATGAAGGAATATCCAATGATTTGGCAGAAAACTGAGACCTGAAGGCATACCCTACACTTACTTTTAAAAATTTCTGCCTACATGTTGACATTTACCCACCCCTAATTCTTCTCATGGTCATGCCACCACACATTCTTGCCTACATTTAACCAAATTTTACATTCTCTTTCTGTCAGGCAACTTTTGTTCTGACCATAAACTGTGATATTAAGACTAATATCTGGCATGCCTATTGCAAAAATGGAGTTTCCATTATGTCTGCAATTAGTTAAAAAGTGATTTCCACAAAGTTTGGAGGAAATTTGATCTAGCTATGTCTCAGAGTTGGGAGTTAGTAAATTGTTTGTAATGAGTTTGAATTTTTCAATAAACCAGTTTGCAACAGTTTGTTTGAAACTTATAGTGATCATGCAAATTTGCACAAACTGCATAGCAATCTGGCAGACTCCAAAAGAACAATGAAGCATGATTACTCTATAAAAGCTTACTGTAATGTTTCCACAATTTTTTATTTCTACTGGGGCCTAACAGCACCTGTCACACATCTGCTAATTGAAATCTGTTTTCAAATTGATATGTGGCATGAGATTTGCATCAAATAAATTTACAAATGGGATCTCATGCCAATCTGTAAAAGATTAATCCATCCATCCTATCCAACTTTTGCAAAGAATGTTGCTCCCAGCACAAAATAGATTTCTCTGCATTCATGTGATGACAGAGTTCTTTGTGAGGTGATTTAAACTGTATTCACACAATGCTGGTACATTTTTAAAATGGTAAAAATGTGAGGCCTGCCCTTGAAATGAAAACAGCACATTTTTTGCTGGCAACAGATTTTGAAAACGCAACTGTAGGTCTCGATAACAGAACTCTAACCAGCACATGCTGAAAACATCATTTTGTGAACACTTGAAAATGAATAAAACAGAACATTTTTTAATGATTTCAAGCCGAGACTGATTGGTTCTTAAGGTGCAGGTGCAATGTGCCATTCTTTGGTATTGATTTCTTGGGGAAACCATGATGAGTTTGTTACTGTCAAATTTCCTACCGTTTTCAAAATTGTGCCTGTATCATGTGAATGCTAGCTCAAATTTTGCTGCCATCACATTTTCACCGTTTTCAAAGTGTGCCAGCATTGCATGAAGGCAGTCTTAATTCCATGATGCGAAGCAATAGATGACTTTGCATTTTTGTCATGAATTCTTCCTTAATCAATTGACAAAGCAAGACAATTTTGATGGTGTAGCAGCACAAAGATCCATTAATCTCTTGGTAAATACTGTATGTCCTTATATCCATAATTATTTTCTTCCAGTGAATATACCCAAAATCAAATTTTTCATTAATATTTCTGTCACCAATAATTTCTTGACAAACATTTTCTCGAAACTTTCACAAATGAACCTAAGAGTGACACTGTATCATACATAGCAAAGTGATGGCATGAATCAACAAAAAATCATACTATATATTGGCAAAATAAAAGGATATTAAGACAATCTTACCAGCTTTTGCCTTTCTTTATTTTGCATTCTTCACTAGTTGCACTATACACTGCTTTGCATATTGTACTATGTGACAAGAGATTTCTTTCTATCACAACGGATTTCAAAGGCAATTCATCAGCATGATTTTGCGATTTCTTCTTCTTTTCCTTCTTTGGACTTCTTGATGTTGATTTTCTCTCTTGGTTTTTGATCTGTCCGTCATTTTGTTGACTCTGCAGACACCTTTCTGCTATCTCCTCCTCCACTATTTCTGGAATCATCCAACGGTTTTTCTTATTTAATGACAATGATATTCCAGAGGGCAAACCTCCATCATCAAATAGTTCTGAAATCAAAGAGTCATTTGTAAGCTCTTAGTTTTTGATGGAATAATCTTCAAAAATGATCAAGGTGTTTACAGTTTAAACCTTGGGGGTAAATGGTATTGACACAGGTAAGTGAAGGGTGTAAAACTTATCATTTCACAGCTCGCAGGCAAAATCATGGCAAAATTGGTTGTATTCATCATTAAGGTTCTCCTTGCGTAACGAAGCTTTCTAGTGAGTAAAAACTTTGCAACTGGGATACAAAATGTATACCCAGACAATTACGCTGCATTTTTCACTGAAATTTCTTTGCGAAAGATGACAGGGGTATTTGGCAACCAAACGATTCCATGGCATGGCTCCAGAGGGCCAGCCACGGCTCCAAGCTTGATCCCTTCCTGTCTCTGTTGGCCTAAAGCAGTATTCTCTACTGATTTTAAATCAAATATTGCAAACTTACCCTCGTCTTTCTGCTTTGAAAACTCATTTTCCGAAAGACGAGTTGTCTTTGTGACGAATCCCATCTTCTTTTCAGAAAATCGTCGGCCTGGACGATATTGCTGATAATTGCGTTGTGTTTGGCCAGTTCGGGCAGATCCCCGAGATTTCTTGTTCACCATCTTGCCAAATCTGCAGAGTCGAGCTTATTGCCTTTGGTTTTGGCGTTGACTTGTTATGCGCTCTGTTCCCTCGTTGCGAAGCTGTGAAAAGGACTTGAAAAGGCGCTCGATCTGCAGGCCTAAAAGATTAGGCCTAGCTATTTTATTCTTCTTTTTAACACAATTCGCACGCTGCAGGAAGATTGTAAGAACCAGCTGTAAGCTGTCCTGCAAAAATCCGATATTACTCTGGGTTTCCATTGCTGTTCTCAGTTGTTTTATGCCGTTGCTGGCAAACCCCATTTACAGTGCGATGGTGCAACACAGTCCTCCTGACTCTTCTTGCAACAGCAGATTGAAATGGAGATTACGTCATATAACTATTTTTAGGATTCCGGGAAACCAATGTTGTTGCTGTCCTTGTTCTCGTTGCAGCAACGTCGTTGAAGTTGATACGGGACAACCTTGATACAACGGCCATTACTCCTGCGTCGATAATGCCACGAATCGGGAATCCGTACCAGGGCCCAAATCGGTCGAAGGTTGAGATTGCGAGAAGACTGTTTGGGGTCTGGGAACGAGGTTGGATACGGGAAGACCGTCGTGTGGCATATGTGGCAGGCAAAACCACGGGCTGGGCGGCAGTCAGATTTGCAGATTCAAACAAACCTCACAAAAGGTAAGGAGCAATGCAACTTTCGAGAAAGTCGTTTATCAGAAACTAATGGCAAAAATAGATTCGGGAAGCACTGAGAAAGTTGAGAAATTAATCAAAAGATTGCTTGAAAAGTCCTTGAACAGCTAAATTTATCTATCGCACCTCAAAATGGCGAAAAAATCTTACAGACTAAAGTAAGATAGGAAATATCACTAAAGACGATAGGGCTTAAATCCTTACTGGCTAACAAAATTGACACGTGACATGCTCTAAACCAATCAAATGGAACCGACGATCAACCGTGAAATTTGAAATGTCAGAAATTTTTGGCCACTTTTTTTAACTTTAAGGCCAATTTCCAGTCAGCAGAATTTTCCAAGCGGGCGGAATTTCAGACAATAAAAGGTTGCTCAGCCGTAACTATCTATTCAATTTCAGAGCGACATTTTCTCCCGCAAACAGTAGAATTTCCGCTCGCTCGGAAAATTCCACTGACTGGAAATCAGCCTTTAGACGGCTTTTGGACAATTTTAACATCCTTCACTAAATATAGCTGTACGGCAAGGATTTGAAGACTTGCAAAAAATTTCTTCACAGACCTACTGCCAATACCTGGATACATACCTGATCAAGGGGGCTAAGAAGTATCTCAAAATTTAGAGAAATGCCAAAGTTTCGAATTTGACCTCACTGACCTCACTGCAACTTCTCATAGTAAAGAACCAAGTAAACACAGAAACGTATTCATATGCATCTGGATACTAAACAAGGTCTTATTCTGCGTGTTTGTGTTCAAGCATCTTGAAGCATCCTCGAAAGATCCCAGATTTAGAGTACTATCAGGATCTTTTTTCAGTTTGAAGCTAGTCAAAGTACCCCCAGGAGATATAGTTTCATGTTGAGGGGTAAGATGAAGGAAAAGCAAACCGAATGGGCCTAACTAAACATTGCACCGTTGCTATGAATAAGCGGGGAATTAAAAGGTACATATATTTCCATCCTGCAAGAAGAGGACAATAAACTGGAAATATGAAACAGCACACATTTCAAGCGTACTTAAACTGGTTTTGATAGCAAAAATCCACATTGTCTAATGCAGTCTAATGCTAGTTTCACCAACGAATCGTTCACATTTTCCTCTGGAAACAACATTTTCAACAAAAAGAGCACGAAAAGTTCATCAGTGCTCAGCTACATGCCAGCCATTGCAGATGACAGACAATTCCAATGAGCTTTGAATAAATAACAAATATATGACTTTGCCACGCTCAAGAATCCTCTTCGCTAACAATTGCTCCTGGTCCTTATCCAACTCTGCTCTTATTTTTATTCAAGTATAAAAATTTACAATGCATTCTACATTTAAATATACCTTTCAAATTACTATACAACAATACAGGTACGATCCCATGGGGAGCGAAAGACAATGACTACCCCATGGCCAATATAAAAAGACACGCAACGTTCAACTAACTACGACTACACTACAAACGATTATAAGCTAATGGACTATAGATTCTGTTCCACATCAAGTGTCAGGTGTGGGCTGCGATAACTTGAATGATGTCACAAGCGCAACTCGTTCGTTGTGATAGAAGAAAGAAAATGCCTGACATCTGGTGTGAAGAAGAATTTACAAGGATGCTTGGTGGTTGCTTAGTACAGCAGATATCTCAATCAAACCGACCAGTTTCGTGGATAAAACGTAAAGTCAATTCGAGTATACTTCTATTCAAGTGATTAGAAAGGTCGTGATCACCATATAACAAAAGCTGGGTCAAAGCATCATTAGAGAGATCGGCAATTTATTTGACTGGTCGTAATAATTCAGCAATTCCAGCGAGGAGATCTTGTCACTGAACATCAGATAAAGGGCAGAGCAACAAAAAGTGCTCCGTATCTTCAATCCCATCGCTTGTTTGGTACATTGGAGAACTCTGCTCTCACCTTTGAGAGATGATATGAGTGGGAATTGGCAATGAGATCAGCAAAAATATCGTCTAAATTCATGAATCGCATCCCTCGCCTCTAGCGCGAGAAATGGTTACCGCCTTCTCTTACAATGGAGCTGGCACATGAAGTAGATATGAAATTGTACCAAAGAATATTACAATAACAAGTGGAAGAAATGTACAGTTTGTTTTTGATGTGCAAAAATAGATTGGCTACTTTGACAAAATAACATTTGAAATACTATTTTCAAACCTCCGTCATATCAATTTCTAATTTTGTACGGATATCATTGAAAAATATCATAGTGACTATGAAAATATCTATTTTTGGACAACTTGCATCAGAGGTTATTCACTACAAACTCGCCACCTCGCGGTCAAACACCACAGCTGCATCAAGCAAAGTTGGAAATTTGTATGGCAGTTTGCAGACTCATGGAAGCATGCACGTATTTTTTCATGATGATAGAACTTTGACCCACTATCAGACAATGTACACAACGAGTGCAACACTGGCCAATTCATAAAACTTTTCTTTGCCGAAAAGAGAAGAAACAAATTAAGAATCGTTTTGAAATGTTCAGATCTTCAGTAAAAATTGATAAAATTTAGACAGTGAAGACGGCATTCTCTTCTTGTTTATTAATTAATAAATGGACATACCTTGTAGCTGTGCTGTAAATATATGACAGAGCCATACGCATCATTGTTGCTTTGGCTGTTGCTTGCTTGGGCCAAACGTCGGATTATCAAATCAGAAAAGTTGGTTTCCCCCATACCGTTTTACTCAAGCAAGTTGATGTCAAGCGTCGTTGAAATGAACACACATGACCATCAGTCGCACAAGCAGTCACACAGCACGCAATGGAACAGCAAGATCTCCAAGTTCAAGTCCATCTCTCGAAATCAAATTCTCCAAGATATGGTGAGAGATTGACGCGGATTGAAGTATTCAAAGTATAGTGTCTTCTTCGCATTTTCAGAAGCAGTAAAAATATACTATCGGTAAATTTTACTTGTGACACTATTTTGCTTATGACCTGAAAAAGGGCTTGAAACACTTGATCAAAAGAACTCCTCGCACAGAAAAATAAAGAAAATACAACTTTTTACCAGAAATAGATATCTTTAGCTATAGGATTGCCCAGTTTCAGTATTTGTTTGAAAATGCCCTCATGCAATGTTCAATGTTAGGGATTCAATTTGATTTATTCAAAGTTTTCACCATTTTTCAGGCATTTCATGGTAAGAATTTTTCAAACGGTCAAATTTACATACACCGTAAGTCAGTGCTCATAAAAAGGCAAGCAAAAGCATTTCGCTCTTGTCACTCACAAGTAGAGTTTGATTTATTCGAATCCATCAAGTGGTCTTGGTTTGGTGCTATGATTTCTGAAAGGTAGGACAGGGGACTTTCTTTTTCTGGGTCAATGGGTACTATGACTCAGGCCAACATGAAAAGCAATTAGAAGTATATAATAAAAGAAGTCATAGGAAGCATTAAGTGCTGGACAAGAGATTTTGGGGCAAATGCCTCATTTGTAAACCTGCCCCTTTTCAAGAACCCCCTTTTCTTAAAATTCTAGAAAAAGAATCTGAAAACATTTTGAAATGATAGTACTTACTTCCAATGGAATTGTCAATTGCTTCTTGGGCTTTCTGGATGCCAAGTTTAAATTCATTTAACTCTGGTCGTAATTTATGACCTCTATGATAGTACACCAATGAATACTCAAAATCTCCCATTGAATAAAGTGCTTCCGCTTTCTGGTACAAACCCTGCAAAGAGCAATTAATTCAAACCATCTACAGCGGGTGGCTAAAATGTTTATCAATATATACAACTGCAGAAGAAAAACTACTGACTCCTTTATGCAATCTAAATGGCAGAATTCCTCTGAATATTTTTTCTTCAGGTTTTTTACCAACAATAAAGTAAATAGATAAAGTAACAGTCTGCAAAAACTTAAGCTCTCAAAACCTCTGAAAAGTGTTATAAACCATAAAAGCTCATTTAAGCCCCCCTTGCTATCAAGCCCCCTCTCAAATAAGCCCCTCCCCTCTGAGCCAAAATTATAAATAAGCCTCCTCTCTGTTAGGCCCCTGCCTCCCACTTCAATCAAACTCCAGAATTTACCTAAAATTCCCCTTTTCTCTAGGGAAACAAACTTGCATGTTAACTTTGATATGGTTTGGGATAAAACTGTGCTAAATTATATATTTGACGTAATGTACCCCACTCTAATGAGCCCCCCTCAAAAGTGTCCAAAATTAAATAAGCCCCCAGGGGCTTTATAGAACTTTTACAGTAATTGAAATATTAAAGGTATGTTTTGTGTAAGATACCATGATAAAGTGCAAACAACAAACAAAAAATTGTTGACTTTACATAAATTGGTACTGAAACCTAAAATGCTGACCATTGACTTATGCACAGAATGTCACTTTATTGATTTCAATAGTACACAACTTCTCAATGTCACTGTTGTTCAATTCTATACCCCAAGTAGAAATTTCCGGCAGATTAAACTCAAAAATGATGGATCTTATCATGTATATATACATATTTTTATAGTTTTCATCTACAGTATTGCATTTGATAGTCTTACCTTGTTGAATTCTTTATCTTCTTCTAATGCTGCTTCAGCATCTTTTAGTGCATTATGTGGGTCTCCAAGCTTCAAGTAGCATTTTGATCTTGAAACCAGACATCCCTTGTCACTTGGTTGAATATCCAATGCCTGGTTGGGTAAAAGTATGCCTTTGAATAAAGTTAAATTTTCCTTCCTTAAAACCAAACAAGGTGAAGGGCTGTCTGTTACTATCAACATCCAAGAACTTTCCATGAAATATACAGAAGCAATTGTTGATACAGTATAAATCCTGCACGAAAATACAGGGCCCTGCAGAGCCAAAGTTAGGCCATAATCAGGCCTTATTGCTCATTCTTAGCATTAATTTACTATTGCAAGAACATTTGCTATTTTTGCGAGGGCCTTGCAAAAAGGTTGGGTCAGTGCAAGGCTTGATAAAGGGCCTTATCGGGACTTGCATTAGGATTCCAGAAGTGATAATCTTTGCATTTGAATGTTAGGCTAATGCAATGCTAATGGTTTGTTGCTGACACCTTTTGGCAAAAGCATTCTTTCATTTGTACTAAAAAATTGTTCCTGCCACACTCTTGTTGGGGTTGTTTTAAGGCTACCCTCTGATGGAAATACTTAGATAAAAATGTTTATTTGTGCAGATGCATAGGATTCAAGTTTGAAAAAAGGATGAAGAGCCACACAAGTCCAGATAAGTGTAAAGTTTCATGAAAGACTTTTGAAAGATTCGCTTCCAGAAACTTAAACACACTGAGATAAATAATAATGGTTGATTCATCCCTTAGGTAAGTGTAAATGTTGTATCAACATCCAAATTATATTGCCAATTTTGTGATATTTTTTTCTCTCTGCAATAGTAAGGTTGGAAACAAAGATCAATATATCCAAAATGGTGATAACTATCTCATTATCACTTTAAGTTGGAAATAATTTAGAACATCCAATCCAAATACCATTCTATACTTACTTTGGAACTGTGGCACTTTAAAAAGAGGAAATTCTTATGTTATTAGGGCTGTCTAAATGAAAGATTATAACTATTGAAATATTTGGTGTTAACTTAACCAAATATTCAGTTATTCAGCAATTAGGGGCGTTGGGTGATAATGCTCCCCCTCCAGCCACTGGGCTTTTCCATCTCTCACTTGATCCTTTCATGCATTTCTCTTTATTTTTACATTCAGATAAAGATTTACAATATCAGTTACATTCTACTATACTTTCTAATTATAACTATACGACACTTCAGGGACGAAACCAAGATGAGCGAAAATTACACGACTACCCTATGTTTACATGAAACAAGATGAGGACAATACAAGAAACTGTACGCAACGAAACAATGGGGGAACAAAAAACATAGACGAACAACATACTACAAGTAAATACAATGTTAAGCTACAAGTTAAGGTAGCTTGTAACCAAGCAATTGCAGATTAAAAAGTGTGAAAAATTCATACATCTTGGACACATCTTGGATTTTAAAAAAAGCTTGACCTGCAGTGGCGGCTGGCAGCGGTACTAGCGGTACCAGTCTGGTACCATTTTATTTTGAAAGCTTGGAATTATTATGTTTTTAATACTTCAACAATGCAAACTAAGTGAATGAACCATGAGAAATGCAGAACGAACAGCGGCAGAGCACACTAAAGCCAATATCTCACCATGACCCGTCGTATTGAAATAAATCCTTTATGTATTCCACGGTACCAGACCTCATTCATCTGGTACTGCAGATAGCAGTCCCATTGTGATTGGTGACTTGCATGACGTAACACTCTTTGTGTACCCATGAGCCTAACAATTGGAAATTTCGATCGCAGTACTAGATTCCTCTTTCTGGTAATGCTGCGTGGCCGTCAAATAACACGTCCATTCAAGATTACGAAATCGACCCCGCAGTACTTTCAGCAGTATCAAATGGCATGTTAAACCACTGTTAGTTCAGTGTGCTCTGCTGTTTTATTGAACGATACAGAAATATTTGAAAGTACGTTACAAAGTTTCTAGGTCTGTGTTCGTTTCTGGGCAGTGACCAGTTCGAAGTTGTTTACGATTCTGCTGAAAATGAACCGAATTTGCCGAATGGTAGGGATTTACTTCCTTTCTGGAGTTTCGCGTATTCTTTAGTTGTCGTCAGCTCAGGGTCATTTAATCATGCAACGTACAAGCATGGTCTTAGTTTAAAGAAGGATGGTAGACCTTTCCTAAAAGTTAAAGTTAAGAACCGAGACAGTAAGGCTGCTTATAAGAGTTTGTTATGGATGCATGGCGAAGACTTGGCTTCTTCTTTATTAACTGCAAGGAAAGCAATCTTTGAAAGCTGTTTTCCCACGCCGATACATTCCTGGTGCAAATGGAACCATTCAAATTATTCTATATGTTTTCATATGTTAGATGATTGATGAAAAATGCGAGTTTGTGTGTATTGGACACCATCAGTGGAATGAGAAACCCACGTTACTAGAATCTCATTTCTGGTACCTTCATGAAATGCGGCTAGCCAGTAGTGGGCTGGTTGCCACCAGTGATTAACTTTCCAAATGAATTGCTCATATGCCTCTAAAAATGGCCGCAGCCAGAGATCGACATGACTCACTACATTTCCGCGGAAAGGTTTCAGTGATGCAACCGTTGTGGTTGGAAAGACTTGCAAAAATGAATTCATTATAAGTAAGTAGCATCGTTTGTAAAAAAGAAGCAGAACGTTATTTCCAGATAATTTTTTTGCAGTTTCAACTGTAAAATGTTATACTTGCTATGTTTGAATTAAAAATCTACCTACATAACTTTCTCAAAAATCTGTTGGGAAAGGCGCTTTGCTTGCAATTTAGAGACAATCCACGATGATATTTTCTTAAAAATGCAAAGCTTCCCAGGGGCTTCGCCCCTGGACCCCAATGGGGGGCTTCCAGCGCCCCCATACCCCCAGCTGGTCTCAGACAAAAATTCGTACGCTTCGCTCACAAATTTTTGTATTCCTAGTACCATCTCCTTTTGCGTCCCAGCCGCCACTGTACCTGCTAACACTAAATCCATGATCAACAAACAGTGTTCCCATGTGCATCTGAAATGATGATGTCAATTTAGCTGCTTGCGATAGTATGGCTAACAATATTCAACTTGTTGGATATGCAATAGACTAGAAATGCTGATGAAAACTACACAAATAATGTCCAAAATACAACCTAACACAAAATGTGAAAGAATTTCCAGCAAAATGTATACAGCACTTGTTGCATCAAATCCAGGTTGGAAAGTTCGTACTGTGCGCCGAAGAACTTCGGGGCGCACTTCAAAACTTTGGTGCGTGAATGTAAAAAAAATTGGTGCGCAGAGCGCATAAATCACGGGGATTCTTGCCACAATGAGTCTGAACAAGAGGGGCTCTGAGTTGTAATTGGTATTTTACCTAAAGTTGAGATGAGCCAGAAATTAAAATTTGTTGAACTGAATGAGAGCTTGCTGAACATGATAAGATTATAAAACATTATCATAAAGAATCGGAATTGGGCCATCCCTTGCTATTTCTATTTTAATTTTGGTGCGCACATTAATTTCATTTTGGTGCGCAAAATTTTATCAGTCTCTTGGCATTCGGTGCGCAGTTGAAAAACTTTCCAACCTGGCATCAATTACCGATCAAGTGAGCATCTGGAAAATACTGCTGGTCACCAGTTTACTGCAGGTCAAGAATGGAAGAGTGATAGATAGAAATCAAAGGAACAAGTAATAATTGCAAACAGTTAGGAAGGGAAATAAAACATAATCTAAGTTGAGTGTGATAATTTTGTTTTTCAATTAGTTCAAGGAAGGTTTCAGCACACGCGCAAGACCTACCACCAACCTTAACTGTCTGGCGCGGCACACAGCCTCCAAAGAACAAAGTTGAAAAGAAGCATCTCTTTTTGGTATACGGATGGTTACTTTCTTTTTGCCTACACGGGACTATAGTCTAGAATCGCATATCTAGGGTTTTGGTAGGGTTTTATTATGCTAACAACATCTTCTGAATCATCTTCTTTCTTTTGTTTTTGAGAGTCTGGAAACAGCACAGCTTCACATGTTTCAGTTTTTGACTAGTACAGACGACCTTTTCCTTCCAAAATTCATCATCGTCATCCCCCTTCCCGTCGTTTGGTCGCAGATGGCAACACATTCAACCAAGTGCAAAAGCATCAACAAGCTATGAAAAAATGGCGGGCCTACCAAGCTGTAACTTTCATTTGCTTTCTTGAACTCGCCTTGCTTGTAAAGGGCATCACCTTCGGCTACATAGGTGCTAAATGAACTCTTTGGCCCTTCAACCTCTTCTTCTTCGTCTTCATATGAGTCCTTCATCTTTATTAGTTGCTATTTTTGAGAGCAAACGTTTCCACTGCCTTTTCGCGAATGGCGGTCAGCTTCTCGATTGCCCTGCTGGCTTTGTGTTTCCTTGGTAACAATTATCATGCCTCTCTGCAACCTCGTTTCCAATGAGAAATCGACGGAAGTTCGGAAGTGGTGAAAAGGAGGAAGTGAAGTGAATGGGCACGGGGGGAACGGGAGCGGAAAAAATCCCGCCTAGCGAAAATCTTAAAATAAGCCCCCACCTTCGAATAAGCCCCCACCCCAGGGTAATTTTGTGAAATAAGCTACGCCTTCGAAGAAACCTCCACAAGGCATTAAAGTCGACTCCGGTTATTGTCACACCAAAAAATTCTTGTATGCTATTACTATAAATGCGTAATTTGACAAAGGCTTTGAGGCAGCTTGAATCAATGGATACAAATGCGAAGTCTTCTCGAACGCCATGATGGACGAAATAACGCCGAATCTCAGCTGCGGTGTAAACAAATATTGTTGGAAACAGCTTGGATTTATTGAAATATTGAAATGATAAAAAAGAAAAAGAAAAAAGAGTTGGAATTAATTAGCTATCTATTGTAGCTATCTTTTACAATCCAACGGTAAATAAATGAATAATAATAATTGATATTATCATTGTAAATGCATCTTTACTTATCATTTTTTCCGATAAGATCATTATCTAATTGATCAAAAACTGTTAGAAATAGAGGGTTTAATAGCTGAGCCGCCTCAAAAACACTTTCAAGTTACATACGCAGGGTGTCCCAAAAACATGTGCGCTGTTTGAGTGGATACTGCGGAGGAGCCATCAATCCAAGTTTGCTCGTTTTTAAGACTTTTAATAGGAGGGAATTCAACTTTGAGGTTAAGACCAAGCTTGAGTAAATCTGATCAGCAGCTGGTGACTTATGGTGCAAGAAAGTCAAAATCATTGTCTGTGCCAAAACCAGAAGAAACATTAATTTCCATTTTGTTAAAAGTTAAAGAAATTGATTGAAAAACCTTACCTAGCCCGGTTTTCTGTTGTTCATAAAAGAAACAGATGATATGAATTCGATTTTGTGATAACCAGGAATATTGAACATATTTGGGATTGCTAAAAATGGTGATTCGGGCCATGACATGGCGTCCATAGGCTGTTTTGCTTCTCAAAAGTGATGAAGTCGTTCTGAACTAATAACACTATTGCGTTCAGCAGGCTGCCAGGTACAGATTCCCGAGTTATGTGGTCAGTACTCCAACATATGTTTCCTGACATAACTGCAAAGTTCATGCCCATTTTAATCTAAAATTCAAGTTGGAAGGCTAACTCTGGTTTTGAAAAAAGCACTGATTTTGGCTTCCTTTCTCAATACAGTAGTGTCCCGCTTATAAGAAACAAAATTTTTAATTTGAGGTCTGATATGTTTCTTATAAAATGAGATATAAACTTCAAAGCAGGCAAGATAAAGTTTCTTAAGTTTCTTATTGGAAAACTCCAGTACAATCAAATGTGTCATGCAAAACATGATGTTTTCTTTGTATTTGTAAATATTCACTACCAAGCACCAAGAAAGGCTACATTTATTTCCGCAAGGTGATTTTCGTTTCATTTGCATGCAAATCTCTTGTTTTCTTTTGAATAGCTACAGGCTGACTCAAATACAAAGCTGAATTTGTCATGTTTTTCAAATTTCTAATACATACATAGTTTTTTGAATAAGAAAAAAGTCTTTTCCCAACCTGCACCAGTTTCTTATAAGAGGGGATATTATTTTGAAAATCAAGGTCTGGTGTTTCTTGACTTAATGTTCTTATATGCAAAACACTACTGTAAATCAGCAACTACTTGTCTGATTCGCTCAAACTAGGTGCCAAATTCTAAGTAAAAATTTTAATTTGGACTTACGGCTCCTCCACAATAGCCATATTCAAACGGCGTACATGTTTTTTGAGATACACTGTAGACAGTGGAACATATAGTATTTCAACAGCCGTATATGTCTAAGGTTTCCTTAGAAAGTTTTTGTGTTTACTTGAATTATTTGGCTAGCAAATTGCAGTTAAGATGTTCAAATCAATGGCTTTCTTTTGAAACGAGGCTCATCCGTAGCATAGGTTCCAAGTCTTTAGATCCGTATAAAAGGCGGGTGTAAAAATCAGTGACCTATTTCTTTACACGGAATGACTTGAAAGAAACTTTAGCCACCTTACTAACATTCTGCCGTTGGCAGGGCCTCTTTTAACATACAAACTAGGGGGCAAAAGCCCCCTAGTCCTGCTTGCTTGCCCCCAATTACAGTTTTTCAGAGTGCTTTGCCCCCTAGTATATGGTCCCTTTTTTCTTTTTCCTGTTCTTAGGCCCCTTTTTCAGGCCTTTCGCAACATAACATTTTTGTGAAGTCGATTGAGTCGAATTTGCTTATCTTTCCAGTGCAGTGCTCACAAAAACAGAAGAAACTAAAAGAAATGCTTCAATCTCTCGGCTCTCAGCTATCAAGCAAACATCGATTCACCCGACACTCTTGGTGCTATGAAGTTTTCAAAAGTGGGGAATCTTTCTGGCTCATCCAGTTCGCTGGCAGGCGCGGATTTAGTGGGGGGGCCGGGGGGGCCATGGCCTCCCCCAAAGTGTAAGAGTTCTCGTAAAAACCATTGTCTTTTATAGATAAAAGAATAAGTTTTAACCCTTTACTTCCTAAAGCAACCCACCAATAACCATATCACAGCTGCACGATAGTTCGGTTAACAACAAGCCCGTCTAACTAACTCACGCAGTAATTTATTGTTGATCCAGAGGTTTGAAAAATATACGAATCTGAATTCTAAACGAAATTTCATTGCGTCAGTTCGAGACTGAAATTCATTTGTTTCATTCACTTTGTCACAATATCGGTGATTCAGGATCTTCCAGTGAACTTTGGTGTTGAAATTTATTTTATGATAAATTTCGTTCTGATAAAGACTTATGATAAAGACTCGTGTCTTTGTGATAGTTATAAAATGTTGATAAGTCACTTTAATATCATTAGAGGGAGAACACATATTTGAATACAAGTGAAGCTTCTAGAAGGTGACGTATTAAGCGAAGAGAATTTTGATTGCTTACTCCAATGAGGTGACTTACTATGGGAACTTTCACGGGATTTTCACGTAACTTTGAAATTTCCTTGAATCATGGATTCGAGAACAACTTCATTTTTTATGCCAAATTTTCATTTCCATGGTGGTGGAGCTTATTTTCACGATACACATTCCCGAACCGGTGCTTATGGTAAACAGTTTTTTGATGGTCTCTTCCTTTTCCAACTGATGGCCCGTTAGGTTTTGCACAAAATTGTCAGTTTGTATGTTAGGAGGAATGAAGATTAAGTGATTAGCTTAATGATCTAAATGAAGTAAAAGGAGCGTTTCCCACGTTTTCCGAGAGTCTGAAGGGCGTGGCCATGAAAAATTTTCTTGGGGGCCCCCATTTTTAATTCTTCGTGGCCCTCCCCAAACTTCAAGCCTGGATCCGCCTCTGTTCGCTGGTCCATGTTTCTATTCAAGAAATGCCTCTCTTGGTCTATATGTGAAAATAGATTGACTGTACAGTTTGTGCATAATGGATTGCCAGTTTGATATGATAACTGGGTTAGAGGCGAAAAAAGACTAAAAGAGCCATTCTAGCGTCCAAGGTATTAAAAATTTTCCCAGGGAAACATGCTTCCGGACTCCGTAGATGGACTCACCTTAAACTCACTTTGCTACAGGCCATGTTTTTTCTGACCCTGGGCCATCCATAAATCCTCTCAAAGTCCTTATCACAAGATGAACGGCATAATAGTAGTGATAGGCCTTCTACCACAATTTATGCCTTGTAAGAAATACAGGCTTGAGGTCATAACGAGTAATATTTCTTGTATCAAAAATGAGGTCCCCTGTTTGAAACTCCCGCCCCCCAAGTCACTATTCCTTAAAGAAGCCCTGGCCATTGGACTTTTCAGAAATCTTGAGAATTTGTCGAAATTAAAGCCTATTCTATATGTCAGCTCATTTTATGATATGACGTCATTAAATTTCTAAGTAACAAACCAGAAGAGTGGAACGGTTTCGCTTGATACCTTATTGTAGGCATCCATAAACTATGGTTCTCTTGAAAATTATTTGATCTTTCGTCAACAGGTTTAGGAAATACGATAGTTTTAAGTATTTTTTCGAAAAAACGCTGTAATTCTGAAAATAATGAAGATTTCTTAAAAGTCCAAGGGCTGATTTACTGTAAAATAATTCAAGTTTCTTTGAGGCCGTTCAGTTCAAAGAAACGGGTCTGAGAATTTTACACCCAGCTTTTTAAAGATTTGAAACCTATGCTCTCATCCGTAGGAACCGTTCAAAACGCACAATATGCTTCTTTGCGACACATGGCAGAGAACGACCTTGTTCCGAGGGCCAGTTCGTAGACTCCATTTGGGGCATGGGGACGAGGTTGGGCAGAGAGTAGACTCTTTCCACTCATCCCAATGTTTTCATCAGTTCATTTCATTTTTTGCAACTATCTAATTGAAAACAAATATGATCTTAGAATATTTTTGGGTCATTGACAAAAAATGGAAAAGCAAAGATTAACATAGGTTTAACCATTGAGTTTAGGTGATTTCAATATCAGGGGTGATTTTATTGTTACACGTAGTAGGTAGAACATTACAGTAAATCCCCGTATATTTGGGATTTCTCTTACATTAATACCAGAGATGTGTAAAATTGTCGCTACCGCAGAACTTGTTTTTCGTAATTGCGATTCTTACCTGAAAATGTGTATTTATTTCCTATTTTGTATCCTGACTCTAGGCAATTGAATTGAGAAATGAAAACAAACTTTCCTGGACTTACTTTCGTGAACCAAATAAGTGCATCCTGGTATTCACCTCTTTTAAAACGCAACCGGGCATCTTGCAGGGCTGTTTCCAGAAGCCTGGCCGTCTCGATTTTCTTTTTCTTCTCGTTGGACTTTGAAGATCTCCTTCGCTCTTTCTCCAGCATCTCGAGGCGTAAGCTTTCTTCTATTATCTTCAAGTTATTCAAGTTGTATGATGTCATATCTCGAAACCGAGTGCGATTATCGAATTATGGCGAAACGTTTTATCGATTTCTGCAATTTTATTGGATCTTATCAGTACACGAATTGAGATATTCGGGCGGCATCTATTGATCACAGAACGCTGTGGTCGAGCTTGTGCGAGTTTTCGCGAAGTTGTGCATGAAAAAATAATCTGTTATATTAACGCATGGTTATTTTACGAGTGAATTCAACTTTCGTGGTTTATGAAGGTGTGAGCAGGTGAGAAAAGATAAGACAAAACTTGTCTGTTGACTCTCTCTCTGTCGGTACGATAATTTCAAGGTGAATCGATAGGTCAGCAGCCTTCGTAAATTTTTTATGATCGGATTCATTTAGAGTAAATCAAACTTCAAATTTCTGTTGAAGCTTGAGAAATGAGAATTGTATGATGTTTGTGGATAGCTATGTCATAATCTTCCAGCAAAAGCTGTTTTTGCACAATCGACGCCGTAGGAAATCAAACAAAATGTATAAATAAACTTTGACCACCGTTTTGAATAAGAGAACTAGTGCAGAAAAGGGCAGATCGTCCCACTAATTTGGTTGATTTTAAATCTTGAGGAGGAGCCAACTCGTTCCAAAGTTCGTTTACTCGGATTAGGGGATTAGGCCAATTTATGGGCAACTGCAGCTTCAAGTTTACCTCTAATTTGCTGAGCTATTTCCCTCACCGTTTACTGGATACTTGCACTAAAAATGCGGCCACATAGACTTCCTTCGACATCGTTTTTTAATTTTCCCGTGAATTCCCGTTTTGCTTGCCGACAGCATCTACGAACTGAAGGGCCGGGCAGCAGTTTCATTTTAAACCTTGCAAGCTTGTGGATCAACAATGAGTAACTTTTGAACAAAGCAGAAACAGCTTGTAGCTTAAACCTAAATTACGAACAACTGCCGTCGTTCCAAGATACCGCTGTGAACCAAATGTAGAGAGAAGGCGCTATTTTGCGTTTGCAGTGATAAAAATAACAGCAAAATGTTCCTGACAGAGTAGCGATCAGTAATAAACAAACCACATATTTGGTTCCGAGAGACACAACACTCGTAAACTGCATTAAATAACGGAGCCATTTACTTAATACTTTCAACTGAAACTGATCAATGCAAATCACCTGATATGATAGAGAAACAAGAAGCAGAAAGGCTTGAACACGGTAACAACAATGTGAAAGCTTTGAAAGTTGCCCAAATCCACAATGCAACAAATATGGAGCCATTATGGATAGGGGAGATCTGGTCGAGATATTTCCAGTTGAAATCCAACCAACGTAATTTACGCTTAAACCTAACACTGAAACCCCCTGAAAACTGACCAGGTCACATTGGCCTAAGTCTGGGGTACTTCTCCTTACCAAAAAAATATTTCTCCATTACATTCAAGCTGGAAAGGGGGTACAAATCATGCTACTTGATGATTTGTACCGCATTCATCACAAAATATGCTTGAAAATGCAATATTGTTGTGATTATACAAGAGCGGAGCGAGAGATGGTTGTTCTAACTACAGACCGATTTCTGTGTTGCCTGTATTGTCTCGTGCTTTCGAAAAAGTAGTTTATAATCAACTGTATGACTACTTAGATAGTAATAGGCTCATATTCAAGCATCAGTCTGGTTTTCGATCTTTACACTCAGTCGTCACCAGCCTTATGGCTGGCACAAACGACTGGTATGTGAATATAGATAGGGGCAAGTACACTGGTTTGATTTTCATTGACCTAAAAAAGGCGTTTGATACAGTAAATCATGATATCTTACTAAAGAAGCTAGAAAAATACGGAATAAGTGGACTAGAGCTTGACAGGTTTACTTCCTATTTGCATGAGAGAAAGTAGTTCTGCAAGGTGAATTCCACCTCTTCTAGTATTAACGCTATAGGTTGTGGTGTCCCCCAGGGTTCCTGTCTTGGCCCACTTCTCTTCCTTGTTTACATAAATGATCTACCATTCTGCTTAAACAAAGGAAAGGTCACCATGTACGCTGATGATACTGCGATTTCACACTCCTCGAGATGCCTTTCTAAATTGCAGGATGATCTAAACCAGGATCTTGTGAATTTACAGAACTGGCTACATGGCAATAAATTGTCCCTAAACGTTGTAAAAACACAGTCTTTGATTATTGGTTCCAGACCAAATATTCAAAAAATCGAAAAGCAGACTGAAGCTAAGCCTAGTTTCGAAATAGGTGATCAAAAGATCAATATGATAACCGATACTAAGTATCTGGAGGTTCAAATTGATGACAAACTCCAATGGGATCGCCACATTGTACATGTTAAGGCTAAGGCACTGCGAGCTCTCGGTCTTATTAAGCATGCCAAGAAATTTCTTCCATCAGGTGATCTGCAGAAAATGTATAGAGGAATTGTTGAGCCACATTTCAGTTATTGCTGCTCGGTTTGGGGTTGTTGTAGTGAAACCAAACTTAATTCTCTCCAAAAGATCCAGAATAGAGCTGCAAGAATAACTACAAATAGTCCTTACGATGCTTCTGCTGCCCCTCTGCTCCAAAATCTTGGCTGGCCATCAATCAAAGATCTTACCAGAAAAGAAACAGCAACGCTGACTCATAAGGCATTGAAATGACTTGCTCCTCAATATTTAGGTGAACTTTTCAGTAAATGTTCCGCGGGCAATGATCGCATTCTTCGCTCTACCGAAACAAACTTGCAGATACCCCTGCTAAGAACAAGCACAGGCCAAAAAGCATTTTCGTATCGTGGAGCAAAATTATGGAATGAGCTGAATAGGGAAACTAAATTGGCATCGTCCCTGGCTACCTTTAAAAAATTCGTATGAGAGGTACATTATATTTTCATTTTTAGTTCTACTATGCTCGTTTGTACATTATACTATAATTCTCTTTAATTTAGGCTTTCTGTTTTTGCACAGGTCAATTTGTAAAGCAGTTATCTTTTACTGAAAGTTTGTAACCTGTATAAATATTTAAAAATGAAATGAAATGAAAAATGAATTAGACATCCCTCCCAAGAATCTGTTGTCAACTGGCGATAACTCAACTGTCTGACAGCCACAATTGAGTTCTTTATGTAGGCATAAAATTGTCTTTCGTTCTTCAAAGCTATTGACGTCAACTCCATTGAAAACCCGAGGCAAACCGCGAGCGACACAGTTGCCTACGTAGCACGGGAAAGTCCTGTTTCTGACATTGAGGATGTTTTAAACACTGTACGCAACTGCGGTGCTACTGTGAACGAAAGAAGATATATATTTCTACAAATTTTTCCAATTCACAAACAACTATTTTTTGCATGCCAAGAATGGCTTGTCCATGCCAAGATTGTTGACACAAATTTCGCTCTGACTTCAACAGCAGTGTGCATCCACAAATTTCTCCGCTACTTAATGCAGTCTTCCAAGCCGTATTGGTTGAAAAAGAGCGACTCGCCTGATTAGGCAGTAGCATGCGAGAAGTAATGCTAAAGTGGTGCAGCTACCAATTTCTTTGTACATATTTTCCATTTAAATTCAGTAAGGGGCAGCGCCACAATGGTTGTCTCTAAAGCTGAGTTATTATGGTTCAAAGCTACAAAAAATCTCAAATGCACACTCAAGTTTCGATATCGTTAAAATTCAAAAGTTTCGACAATAAAAAGGCAAGTGTAAAAGAACTTAAGGTCATTTGTGCACCAGCTACAATAAAAGAAGTCAACTAAATGCATTTTTTGATTCAAAACAAGCTTCGGAAGTGACACAAGCACACAACAGCAAAAAAGTCATCGCATTCTTATATAGCCCTCCCTGATAACATGTAAATGCCAGCTTACTGTATGTAAAGGGTAGAAAACAGAAGCAAGGGGGAATAGAATACAGAGGACACACGCTCTGGAAATCAAGGATCAAAGGTCATTTCAATCAGATTGATTCCGACCTATTACTCACGCTAGCGAACCTATACGCACTACTGTGGTGGATACGCCATACAGAGGCGGTGACTTTTTTGCCATACAGAGGCGGGGTATTATGCTTGATGTGGTGGATACGCCATACGGAGGCGGGGTATTATGCTAACGTGGTGGGGTATTATGCTTGATGTGGTGGATACGCCATACAGAGGCGGGGTATTATGCTAACGTGGTGGGGTATTATGCTCCGCCTCTGTATGGCGTATCCACCACATCAAGCATAATACCCCACCACGTTAGCATAATACCCCGCCTCCGTATGGCGTATCCACCACATCAAGCATAATACCCCGCCTCTGTATGGCGTATCCACCACAGTAGTGCGTATAGGTTCGCTAGCGTGTTACTGTTTGAGAAACAGTTGCAATGATTGGCGAGCGTTTTTAATACAAAGGCTAGTTTTCAGTCAGTGGAATTTTATTGGAATCTTATGACTGAAAAACTTGTTTTTCCTTCATTTCATTGATATCACAGAGCGACGTTACAATGCTAAATAATTGATACACTGTTTTATTGTAACATTTTTCCATCCTGCTAAGGACTTCTGCACGGAGAAGGAAGCAAATGTCATTTCTTCAGGAACGGTATCGTCAATTTAGTAATATCGCAGAAGTTCGGTACCCCTCCTCCCTCCCCCACTGGAAACTCTCACAAGGAAGACCACAGTTACTGGATGTGATGATTACGGCAGTCCTTTGAAGTAAGAGCGGTGGTACTTCCCCGTCGGCGACGCTGAAAGTCGAATTCCTGCCAATAGCATGCGAAGCAGGAGATGAAACCACAACACCAATTTCCACCAAAATGTTGAACACTGAAAAACTATCAGGAAAGCCACTACAAAAAATCAAGCACGGACGATGAGCTCAAAACATCAACCGACAATAGCTCCCTTCTAGTGGATGACATTGATGCAAATGAATGCTGAGGGTTGTGCAAATAAGGCTGACTCGTCAATTAAACCTCACGCAAAGACGACCAATGACCGGTAATTGGAAAGTACATCTGCAACCAATGCAGCATCAAAGTTAAATCTTAACAGGAATTAACTGGAACAATTTTGAAAAGTGTGACAGAAGTAGATAGAAGTATAGATATTTATACAAAAGTAACGATAACAAGTAACACATTAGCATTAGCAGTGCAAAGACTCTGCTTGGAAATATTTGTAATGTTTGAAAAAGCAGCAGAAGGCAAATGGATAAAAGATGTGCAGAAATAATTAGAAGATTATCGCTGTTTCGTACTATACTCATAGCCAAAGCATTCGCAAAAAGTAATGACAATCGGAATTAAATGCAGCACTGGAAGCCTTTATGTAAAATGTGTGCTTCGAAAGAATATCCAATATTCTCATTGACAATGACACAAAGACCAATATTTTATGACAGGTTGAAAGCAATGAGTTGGTAGTGTCTGACTCAATGGTTACAATGTTCTTGGACTTCTATTTGATGCACTGTGAAACAACAATGATAATCAATAAGAGCAGAAACACTTCTATGATCAAGCTCTCCTATGATCAAGCAGTGCGACGGTCCATCAAGCGAAGCAACTCATATGCGTGGATGAAACATTATCATGAAAACGTTTCCGTTATTTGTCAAATAATACGTGAATCGTTCCAGGGAATGTCTGATTTTCTTTAGTAAATGACAACTGAAATATCACTTTTAAATGTTGTGCCAGCAGCTAAACAGTTTCTTCCTAGGTTGTACAAGTGTGAAGAGTACCATTGTTGTATTCGTCTCCAGCAGTCCTGTGTAATTCCTGTAACTGCGCATGGTGCGTAGCATGTAAGGCTTCTCTCCGTCATTTTAACTCGTTTTCTTTGAATGTTTCTCAAGTATGACATAAATAGAAAACATCCCGTGTGATCCATGTGGGAACAGTTACCGTCATCATGTTGTAAAAAAGTAAGTCAGTAGTCTGTTTCCTTTGTCATCTATTCCTCGGTAGTACAATGGCAAGTATTGTTCTTCAGTCTCGTACCCATAGCATTATATTCAATCTCCAGGCAGTATAAATAGAGTCCCTGTTATTTCTGTTAAAGTCTTATTCGAAAACCAACAAAACATTTCTGAAAATTTTCCAACCCGTTCTCCTACTGCCACACAATCTCCGTATGCTCCTTAGTATCATTGATGTCGAAACATGTAGCAATAAAGTGACCAAAGTGCCACATAACTTTTGTAAGGATCTGTTTCGTGCCTTGCGACTCAAGTCTAAATTTCTAACTCCTACTAATCCAAAGCGCCTGTTGCCTGTAAACAAGAAGTGCAGTGTGGTACCTTGAGCTAGTTGGCGTGCAGCAATCTACAATTTGATTACGTCATTTCTCCTCACAATTTTTGAACGAATGTCTGAAAAAGACAATAATATCCTGTGTGACCCTTATCGTAGGATTCGACTCATTTATTTATGCAGTTGCTGTCTTTTACATTGTCATTTCGATGTTTTTCTGCTTACTACTTATCAACTGTTGCCGTTACGTTCAATTGCTGTTACATAATTTCTGACTATTTTAATCATCATTGTTCTTGGCAAAGTCCACACTTACACATAATACAATCGTGATAGTCTCACTCCACACTTTCACTTTTGTTGTTGAAGTTGCTACGTGCAGTTGTTGTTGTCGTTTCCATGGCTTGCCTCTGTAGCAACCTGTGGAGTGTTATTCAGCAGTTGTTTTACTTTTCTTGTACTTAATGGCTATCCTGCTGCTATCTATCTGTTGTTGCCCTTACTCACTGCTTTTGTCAACATTTTTGGTGTTGTCATTTCTTGCTGTATTTATCAATGTGCTTTGCTAATTTTGTTTAAAAACGAAACAATTTTTCCTTATATTCACCTCCTCTGATGTCACTGTCGCTAACGTCGTCAATTCTGCTTCACACGGAAACAATTCTTCTTCACTTTCATCTTCTTCATCTTTCATTGTCTGATTGTATTTGTTGTCAGTCTTGTTATTCTTATCATTAATGTTTTTGCTATATTGTTAATCTGCTGTTACTGTCATTTACTGTCGCTAACGTCGTCAATTTTGCTTCACACGGAAACAATTCTTCTTCACTTTCATCTTCTTCATCTTCCTTTGTATGATTGTAATTGTGATCAGTCTTGTTATTGTTATCATTAATGTTTTTGCTATATTGTTAATCTGCTGTTGCTGTCATTTACTGCTACTAAAGTCGCCAACTTTGCTCCACAGGGAAACATTTCTTCTTCATCTTCTTCATCTTCCTCGGTCTTCTTCCGTCTAATAGTATTGTAGTGGAAATAGTTAAAATAAACTATTCATTATTATTATTATTATATATCATATTATTATTATTATCATTTTTGTAATATTCAGTCTCGTTATTGCTAGTCTGTTCGTTTTTTGTAGTTGACTACTGCCGTCAAAGTAGTCAAGTTTGTTTGTTAGAGGATAAATTCTTGCCGTATTAAGTTTCTTTGCTGTCACTGTACCTGCTCTCAATCATGTGATTGTTATTCGTGTTGATGCTATTCTCATTGATTTGTCATCATGTCTAATTACTGTCATCGGAAAGGATTCGTCCTCTATACCGCCGTAGCAAATTGTTGCTGTTGCTGCTTGTTGTTGTTGTTGCTGTGCTATGCTGTTGCTATCGTCTTGTGGTTGTTATTCGTAGGTAAGTATTCTGCTAAAGAGCACAGTACCATTATCATCTTCCTCATCATCATCGTCATCACAGTTTCGTCATAAATATCAATTACTACTGCGGTAACTTGTTGTTGTGGTTGCTGCTGCTTGTTGTTGCTGCTGTTTCATGCTGTCACTATTGTCTTTTAACTGTTATGCGAAAGTTATATGTCGTTAAAGAGCAAAATATTATCACCATTCATCATCATCATCATCATCGTCATAATTTCGTCATAAATATAAATTACTTCTCAAGTAAATTGTTGTTGTTGCTTGCTGTAAATGTTGTTTCATGCTGAAGCTATTGGCTTACGTAAGTTGTATTCCGCTTAAGAACACAGTATGATCGATATGAATTGTTTATGCTTTAGAGATTGTCTCAGTTTGTTTTTTAATGTTGTTGTTGTTTCAAGCTGTTGCCATTGTCTTGTAATTGTCATCCGTACATTGTATTCCACTAAAGAACACAATATCATCATCATCATCATCATTCATCATCATCGTCGTCGTCACAGTTTCGCCATAACATCAATTACCGCTCTAGTAAATTGCTGTCGTTGTTGTTGCTCGTTGCTGTCTTTGTTGTTGCTTGATCTTGTTGCCGTTTTCTCTCGTTGTTATCGCTTTTCATTGTCATCCGCAGTTTTTATGCTTTTAAAGAACACAATATCATCATCATCATCATCATTAATCATCGCCATCATCATCGTCACAGTTTCGTCATAAATATCAGTTACTGTTCTAGTACACTGCTGTTGTTGCTGCTGCTGTTGTTGACGTTTTACCTCGTAGGCATCGTTTCGTAATTGTCATCAGTAGGTTATATTCCGTCAAAGAACACTATATCATCGTCATCATTCTTCGTCATCCTCACCCGTTCTGTCATGAATATCCATTGTTGCTCCGGTAATTTCATTGTTGCTGCTGCTTGTTACTGTGGTCGTCGTTGCCGGCTGTTGTAGTTGTTTTGAGTTCCTGCAGTCGATTGTAATGGTCATCAGTAGGTTGTATTCCGTTAACGAATGCAATATCATCATCTTCATCATCATCCTTTATCGTCATCATCGTTGTCACAGTTCTGTCATAAATATCAATTACTGTTCTAGTAAACTGCTGTTGTTGCTTGCTGTTGTTGTTGCTTGCTGTTATTGTTGCTTGCTGTTGTTGTTGCTTGCTGTTGTTGTTGTTTGTTGTTGCTATCGTTTGTAATTGTCATCAGTAGGCTGTATTTGTTTAGAGAAAAAACATCATCATCATTCATCGTCATCATCATCGTCACAGTTTTGCCATAACGAAAGAAAATTGCTGTTGTTGCTTGTTGTTGTTGCTGATTGCTGTTGTTGCTGTTTTGTGTTGTTTTGTCATAAATATCCATTACTGCTCTAGTAAATTGCTGTTGTTGCTTGCTGTTGCTGTTGTTTTGTTGTTGCTATTGCTTGTAATTGTCATCAGTTAAGATTTTGCTTGAAGAAAAACGTTATCATCATCATCATTATTCATCATCATCATCATCGTCACAGTTTTGTCATAACTATCAATTACCGCTATAGTAATTGTTGTTGTTGCTTGCTATTGTTGTTGTTGCTTGTTATTGCTGTTGCTTATAATGTCGCTATTGTCGTGTAACTGTCATCCGTAATTTGCACTCTGTTAGAGAGCACAATATCATCATCATCATTCATCATCATCATCATCGTCGTTGCAGTTTCGTCATAAATATCCATTACTGCTCTAGTAAATTGTTGTTGTTGATTGCTGTTGTTGCTGTTTTGGGTTGTTTCGTCATAAATATCAATTACTTCTCCAATGAATTGTTGTTGTTGCTTGTTGTTGCTGTAGTTTCATACTGTCGCTGTTGTCGTGTAACTGTCATACGTAATTTGCACTCTGCTAAAGAGCACAATATCATCATCATTCATCATCATCATCGTCAACATCGTTGTCACAGTTTTGTCATAAATATAAATTACTGCTCTAGTAAATTGTTGCTGTTGCTTCCTATTGTTGTTGCTTGCTGTTGTTGTTTTTGGTTGTTGTTGCTATCGATTGTAATTGGCATCAGTTGGCTGCATTTGTTTAGAGAAAAAATATCATCATCATTCATCATCATCATTCATCGTCATCATCATCGTCACAGTTTTGTCATAACGATCAATTACCGCTTTAGTAAATTGTTGTTGTTGCTTGTTGCTGTTGCTGATTGCTGTTGTTGCTGTTTTGTGTTGTTTCGTCATAACTATCAATTACCGCTATAGTAACTGATGTTGTTGCTTGCTGTTGTTGTTGTTTTGAATTGTTGCTATCGTTTGTAATTGTCATCAGTAGGCTTTTGTTTAAAGAAAAAACATCATCATCTTCATCATCATCATTTATCGTCATCATCATCGTCACAGTTTTGTCATAACGATCAATTACCGCTCTAGTAAATTGTTGTTGTTGCTTGTTATTGTTGCTGATTGCTGTTGTTGCTGTTTTGTGTTGTTTCGTCATAACTATCAATTACCGCTATAGTAATTGATGTTGTTGCTTGTTGTAGCTGTTGCTTATACTGTCGCTATTGTCGTGTAACTGTCATCCGTAATTTGCACTCCGTTAAAGAGCACAATATCATCATCATTCATCATCATCATCGTTGTCACAGTTTCGTCATAAATATCAATTACTTCTCCAGTGAATTGTTGTTGTTGCTTGTTGTTGCTGTTGCTTATACTGTCGCTATTGTCGTGTAACTGTCATCCGTAATTTGCACTCTGTTAAAGAGCACAATATCATCATCATTCATCATCATCATCGTCATCATCGTTGTCACAGTTTCGTCATAAATATCAATTACTTCTGAAGTGAATTGTTGTTGTTGGTTGCTGTTGCTGTTGCTTATACTGTCGCTATTGTCGTGTAACTGTCATCCATAATTTGCACTCTGTTACAGAGCACAATATCATCATCATCATTCATCATCATCGTCGTTGCAGTTTTGTCATAAATATCCATTACTGCTCTAGTAAATTGTTATTGTTGCTTGGTTTTGTTGTTGCTTGGTTTTGTTGTTGCTTGCTGTTGTTGTTGTTGTTTTGTTGTTGCTATCGTTTGTAATTGTCATCAGTAGGCTGTATTTGTTTAAAGAAAAAATATCACAATCTTCATCATCATCATTCATCATCATTATGATTGTCGTTACAGCTTCGTCATAAATATCAATTACTGCTCTAGTAAATTGCTGTTGTTGCTTGCTGCTGGTGGTGCTTGCTGTTGTTGTTATTTTGTGTTGTTGCTATCGTTTGTAATTGCAATCGGTAGGCTGTATTCGTTTAAAGAAAAAATACCATCATCTTCCTCATCATCATTCATCGTCATCATCGTCATTACAGTGTCGTCATAAATATCATTTACTGCTCTAGTAAACTGTTGTCGTTGCTTGCTGCTGTTGTTGTTTTAATGTTGCTATCGTTTGTAATTGCAATCGGTAGGCTGTATTCGTTTAAAGAAAAAAATATCATCATCTTCATCATCATCACTCATCGTCATCATCGTCGTCACAGTTTTGTCATAAATATCAATTACTGCTCTAGCTAATTTGTTGTTGATGCTGCTCCTTGTTGTGGTTGTTGTTACATGCTGTTGTTAATGTTTTGTGTCGTTGCCATCATTTGCAATTGTTATCAGTTGGTTGTATTCAGTTACGGTAGACAATATTATTATTATTATCATTTATTATCATTATCATCGTTGTCAAAGTTTTGTCGTAAATATTAATTATTGCTCTGGTAAATTGCTGTTGTTGTTGCTTGTTGTAGTTTTATGCCATTGCCACAGTTTGTCTCAAAATGTCAATTATTTTCTCCAGTATGAATTTGTTTTATGCTTTTGAGGTCATCTTGTAATCGTCAAACTAATTTTAAATTCCCTCGAGGAATGCAACTTCACCATCATCATCTCAGCATTGTCTCAGTTCGTCTTACACGTCAATTACCTATCCAGTATGTATTCGCTTATGCCTTTATCGTAGTTTCGTATTCATCAATCGTAAATTATAGTCTGTTAAAGAATATATTATAATCAGTATGACTTTCCAAAGGCTTTAGCGGTCGCTCTTTATTGCTGCTGTCACAGAAATCATAACATGTCGATTCAGGTTTACGATCTTTGTCGAAAATTCTTTTTGTTTCTGCTGCTGTCACGCACTGAATTTTAAGCTAAAGTAATGTTCATCGCAGTTTCATCGCTACGCCATCTGGTCCTATCTCAATTCATCATCAACAGGTAAATTATTGATTGACTGGCATTGATTCATTGATTATTTCCGTCTCTTGCTGCTGTGACCTTAGACTTATGATGATGAGTCCCTTGTATCCCTGCGGTAAACCTTGCTCAACTGGGACTCATAATGAAACAGTGAAAAACCTGGCCTTATTTCCTGCAGTCATGTTATGATGGAATCACGGCTTTCAATCTCAATCCCGAGACAGTGTTTTCAATTCTTCAATCGAATCGAAAATTCTATCACACTTACACCGTAACGATAGTAATTCATAAATCTCACAATGTGATTGGTACTCTAGGAGTCGCAAAGTATGGGCCTACATAGGGCCAGGTTTTTCAGAGTGATATCATAACTATGTTGACCGAGGCGCCATCATCAAGTCATAGAGCACAGGGAAACAAGAGACTTGTCGTCATAAGTCTTCTGTGACCATTGCAGTCATTCCTTGTCTATTTACCGTAGGTTTATTTTGTTGCTGTCCATTTTGCAATAAAAACAGATATGAAGAAAAAGATGAAGCAAAGAATGCTTGCCAAGAACATACGTTAGAGGATTACGAATAAAAGAATGCAGTCAGGTTTTGGTAACAGGATTCCATCACCAGCTACCAATTCTCAGGTCACCTAACTTCATTGTGACAAAAAGGAAGGAAAAGTGAAAGCTTGGAGAAGAGGCAAGAACTTCAGGATATTGAATTTCCGGCAAAAGATTGAGAAAGAGGTAATGAGAAGTTACTTCAGGTTTTGATACCAGTAAACACCGTATGAATGGTTACGTGTACACGGAGATTAGATCTCTAATTTGTTACAAACGATACAGAACAGCCAAAGTCAATTCGACATACTTGCACATCTGTGCTGTTTTCAAATTAGTGTTTTTTGGCTTGACAAATGTGAAGAGATCCTTTTTCCGCCCAGTGCACTTTTTCCAGCTTCAAAAGGTTATCCTGGGTGCTATTTCCAAGCAGTGTTTGCAGAATCTGAAATTTTTTGGCTGCTTTCGAGTCAGTTTCAACATACATTAATCAACAGTGCAAAAACTACTTATTCTTGTTTTTGCATCATTGAATTAGAGTCTAAAAATATGTAGCAGTAAAAACTACTGCATCTATCAATCATATTTTCACTTCATTGCGAACAAAGTGGTTCTAAAATTCCACTGACCGAAAACAGCCCAAACCGGCATCTCATCCCAAGGTAAATTCTCAGTGAAACCTTCTAGGATGAGCGGTGGTACCTCCCCGGACGGTCGGCCAAGCCTGGAATGGAAAGTTGGAATGGAATGGAAAGTTGAATGAAACGAGCGCTCGGCCTTCCTACCACCTAGCACGAAAAATAATGCCAAATAATATGTTTTTCATAGAAAAGGAATCACTCAGTAGCAGGCCTTGGGGAAGCTCTTCAAAACAATTGATACACGTGAGACGAACACGATGTCTAGAGCAGAGCAATTGATCTGTTTCAGACCGCTGGTGGAAGCAGTCAACTGCAAGCTCAAATAATTTACGGTAAGCATGAAGAGGAGGAGCTCTGGCTTTCTTCAAGTGGCAAAGTTTAGCATGGCCAGTTAGCTGCTGCGACACTTTAAGCACGTACCAATCACAAATATTGCATGTATCACTTCCGACGCTCTCTAAAATAAAACTAAAAATGCCAACTGCATCTTAACAAAGAAGGTCTGGGCTCTATACAACGTAGCATAGTAATCACGTTTTCTGTATTTATATTCTAAACTTTAAGAAAATCTAAGGTCCATAAACGAGTCTCACGACGTCCGACATCATATCTCTTCGAAAACTGGGCTAATACGTCGAGGATGTCATTTGCTCATCAATTCATATCAATTCGAGCAGTTTCGCTAAAGTACATTGGTTTTAAAATGACTCTAATACGATTATAAATGTTAAAATAGCCCACAGTACCAAAGAGAAAGGTTGAAATACCCGATGAGCTTTCTCGATAAAAGACCCCTTTTAGCATCAATCCAGTTTTCATATTTCTAGGTCTGTTCGCCGGTCCGCCGTTTCTCAAGAAACATCCAGCAATTGGGTTGAATGAGTTTGTAGGATCTAACAAATAAGAAATTTACTCAACTTTGGCCTGTTTTGCTTGTGGCTCACCTTCTTCTTGCTGTGGTTTCTCTTCGGCTTCTTCATCATCAAATCTTTTGTGCTCACCTTTCGCTACTTCTTTCTTATCTCCATTCGTTTCTGATTTTGGTTTGTTGCTTGATTCGTTTCGTGTGCGCTTCTTTCCTTTGTAACCCTTCCTCTGGCCTGAATCTACAATCGAGAATTCTGTCATTTACCAGGTGTGCTCTAAACTGTACAGTAAAAACCCGCATATAAAAACCTTCCTCGAATAAGAACCTACAGCCTGAAATGTAAGAGGCTTTCCATCGTGGTTTTTCATATATTCTTATTTTCAATAACAATGCATTGATGCAGTATTCAGCTGTAAAATTCCAAAGCATTAATTTCATTAGTGCATTAAATGAATAATAAATAAATTAATCAGTCATTTAACGGGCCTAAACAAGTCTGATTCCACCACAATGCTGGTGTTAAAATCGTTTACAACAGTATCTTGATTCAAACAAACGTACTTTTAAGACAGAAAGGAAAAAAGAAACATTATTGGAGGCAGCTTCTTGACAAAATTCAAGTATCTAATTAGAGAACCTGCTGCCTGATTTCAGGAATGGTATCCATTAAAAAACCCAAACAGCTTGGTTTGGAAAATGTACGTTCTTTACATACGGGAGTTTACTACGTATATATCTTTTATCAAGTCTTTCAACAAAAAAGGAATCTTAGCCTTGACCTCCAAATCTTCTAAAGGATGATCCCAGCAAATCGCAGCCTAGCATCAACAAATCAAATGTTGATGAAAAGAAATTTGCATGAGCATCTAGGTTCACGATTTTGTCAATCTTTGGATGCAGCATGGTTAGCTGAACTCCAAAATTACTACAAAAATTGGGTCGAAAATATTGAATCTCTCATATGAAATTTTCATTCAAAAAATCACTATTTTCTTCCAGTATACGTTTCAGAACATGAAACCTTGATTTAATATTGATTATCGAAATCTATTAACTGAAAGAGACTGTATCTCTAGATCCTTTTGGAAATTATGTCTTCTGAGCCAATTTTGCATCCAGGTATTAGTTAAAGTTACTTGACGGAGATAACTAGCTAGCTCAAGGGCTGTATACACACGTCTAAAAGTAGCCTAACTACCGTTTACGTGCGTGTACATTGCTTAGCTGGAGGAACAATAGCATGCGTAGGCGTTTTCTTTATCCTATTTATAGATTAGCTTTACTTAGCTCAGTCAATCAACTTCAGCAAAACGTGCATTGGAAACACGATGGCAACTGGTTACCGCTGATACAAAGATAAAGAACAATGGGAAGATTTAGAGCTGGGTTTCCGGAGTACAGTAAGAGTGGGCAAAACAGAAATCAATTTTTACGTAACCTCGCACTGATTTTGTTCCCATTTTGTTGAGAAATGTTAACCTCGTATAAGAAACTTCATAGGTTTTTAATGGAAACTAAACAGTCTTTTTGAAACGAGTGGTCTCAATTTTGTGGATTCTTACTGTATCGGCTGCTAACAATCAACAAATAGCATCTCATAAGTTAGCTGGCCTTCGAATTATATCTTGATGCAGAACTTTTATATAAATTGCTTTGATTGTAGAACGCAAGATGCAAGCTCAAATAAAAAGACCAACAACCAACCATAGACCTTTTAGCTATTCTGAAAAAGAATCTCAATCGAACGATACTTTGCTACATCTTGTACAATTTTCGAATGTGCACAATAGTGATAGAAGCTCTAACGCCACTCGATCGAATCTCGTGTATAAAAATGTATAAAAATAACGCTCGATGCAGGCTCTTTTGTAGAATAGCTAAAAGGTCTATTGTGGAATTATATACTGTTTCTAACTAAAAATAACATTAGTCAGCGAGTGCCGCATTCTGGGCATTCAAAGCAAACTGAACCAAAATGTGGAAAACAGTTGATGACAGGCCTTTCTCGACCTGTTTGCATAACAAAGCGCAAAGATCGATGCTGGCTTGCAACGGTTGGTTCTTCCAAGTATGCCCGCCTCCCCCGTCTCAGAACATTCATCTCCAAATGCAATTACCAACCAAAGCCTTTTGGTAATGACAGCTGAAATCATTCCACAACATTCCACAAAACAATAGACACATAAAGAAGGCTTTGTTACAACTGCGTTGTGATTGCTTGATCACAGTAGGCTGTTTACAAACAGTTTCCTTGTAACTCCAGCTGTTTATCCTTACAGAAGAAAAGACTCTTTTGTTAAAAAATCTCAACACCTCCACATCAGTGCTCCACATACCTGTGGACATCGCTGCACCATTTCATATTAGCCTCTCTTTCGCGCCCTACCTCGCAATCACTTTGTAGTTTCGCAGGCGAAAGACTCGTTTTGAGAAAGACTGGTTTGATGATGGATTTGAATCCAGATATCGCAAGGTTTGATTCAGTTTGAAATATTAAGCTGCTTCGTAGCAATTAAAAGTCGCGTGTCAATGCCTGCGAAAAACAACAACTACAGTGTTTTGCAAGCATAATTTTGCGTTATCGCAAATCTCACATGACATCCAATTTGAGAAAGATTTGATCGGACAAACTGCCTATAAAAACAAATGTAAAAAAAATTCATTTATCTCAGCTTGCATTTCCGGATGAAAATCTTACGTTTTTGCTTCCTTTCCCTCTCCTTTTGCTCTCTTTGTTTCTTTAATTCTGCTTCTCGCTTTTTCGCGTCCACCCAGAATTTCTCCTCTTCTTCGCCTGAATGAGATGAAGTGAGGGTTTAAAAATAATTTCATAATACTCCTTAATCTCAGAGGTCTTTACAAGCAAGGTATAATCAAATCTTTTCTAAACATCTATATTTCTGCCTGTACTTTGTCATAGATTCTTAACAATTCAAAAAGATACCTGATTTGTTTATGATACTTTTTCGATATATTTTGCATGTTTGAAAAATCGTACCAGAAAAGCTGTACAACCAATTTGCAAAATCTTCCAAATTTTCTCGTAACTTTACTTGCGTTGTTTCCTTTTGAAGATTCCACTTACCGCTTTTCCTAACACAGCTAAACATTGGTTGTTGTGTTCACTATAGTGTAGATTTTTACTTTGACGACCAGCATTCATGGAACAGCACAAAGACATTTCAAAACTTTTCGTATCATTAGAAAGCGATACTAATGCAATGAAAAACTTTGTCACCATTGGCAAGAAAAGTGGATTAAACTGAGTCACACAATCATTCAGGGTGTCTCAAAAAAATTGTTCGACGTTTGATTAAATATTGAAAAATAAGGACAACATGAACAGGCTCATGGAAAGATAACCCTGTTCCTAAGATTATGAATTAATTTTAGAGACTAAAATCGTGCAAATCGGTTGAAAATTCACTGAGTTACGAGCTCTCGAAGGTCAAAAATATGAGATAGCCGAAACCAGAGACCCCCAGATTACTTGTATTGCAAAAGGCTCAAAGACGGAGGTAAGAGAAGCTTATCCAATGTCATACCTCTCGTTGATGTCAGGGCAAACCAAATACGGCCTCCAAAGTAAATGATTTCTTGCGATCATTCTCAAAATTCCTTAACATTGCATAGGTCCAAAAACAGTGGTTCAAAACAAATTCGGCGAGAGATTGAATCTGTTTCCTCAAAGCATCCAAATGCTTGACAGTTAGGTTATCGAATACCTGTTTGAATCCCACTTGGTTCGCCCTGAAACAATTGAGAAATAACAGAAACGACGGCCTATGGGACTTTTACCAAAAATGCCATTTCGATGCCTCTGGTTTCAGCTTTCGCACAAACTTGAACTGCAAAAGCTTGTAGCCCCATTAATTTTTAGCGGATTTGCAAGATCCTTGTGTCAAAATTGATTTGAAATCTCAGGACAAGGGTGACTTGACCAAAGGTCCATTCAGCGTATCGTTATTTTTTAGTATTTAATCAAACGTCGAACAATGTTTTTGAGACACCCTGTACAATGTTAGCCAACGTCAAGCCCCATGGGGATTCCCTGTAGGAGGTTACGATAGGACATTGTAAATTATGAATTAATTCTCAAAATTTATTCTCAACGTTTAAGTCTCGCCACGAAAATTTCTCAGCCTTAGTAAATACAATTTTTTGACTCAGCCAGTACTTGATAATAGTTAATATCAGACAATTTAAGCACTTGAGATATGCAACAGTGAATGAATGAGCGCACTGGGAGGAAAACGCTTTCAGTGTACTTTAGTAGAGGTCATTTATCAAAGTAGCTGTAAACGGATCTTCTTCGCTTGACTCCTTATAAACAATGATATAGGAAAAGGTCAAAATTTTGAGGTTTAGGGGAGAAATTAAACATTTTCAGACACAGACATGTGTTATCTGTGAAAGGAATAATAGAGGGGTGAGAACAGACAGTTTGACGCCAGAAAAATGACACATAAATGTAAATCAAAAGGCGAGAGCAGATTACCTTCTAATACTCGGACAACTGATTCAACTCCCTTTATTTCCACTTTTCCATCATTGGCCCCTTTCATGGCGTCAATAGCCCGTTGAGCACCACCTTTTTTCTTGAATCTGATATGTCCCTGAAGAAGATTCTTTCTATTAGCAACGACATTACATAATATAAATGTACTGGGTGACGGAACAGAACAGCCAGCCTTCTTGGCGATTGTAAAATAGATCTAATAGACAAATTCAGCTACTGTTATTTGCATCCACTTCAGATCACGTTGTTGTTCTCTCCAGGAAACTTCTTTTCACTTTAGCTAACATCTTCATACCATGCAGGTATGATGCAGGAAACTAAATCAACGGACAAAAGAGACAATCTCCAAAGTGTATGGTCATTTGATCTCAAAAGGGTGTAAAGAACGTTAGCATAATTTGTTTTTAACTAATTATTGCACTTTTCTATTGTGGACAAACCTATTCCGTCAAAGCACAACACCTGGACCAGATAACTGAACCATCCGAATTGGACTTTTGAGAGCTCATTGCGTCGCTCACGAAAGTTTCTCGAAGATTTCAACGCTATATTCGTGAACAGCGACTTCGAATTTACCAAAATAGAGAATACACAGTTCGCTTCGTATGCACTTTAAACCTGAAGGCCATGTTGAGGAATTTACATTGACTGTCTGGTGACCTTAAAAGCGATCAAAATGTAATGTCGTTTCACTTGACGGCCTTCATACGACAAACTCAGCCCAGACATAAATTTCACTGCGACCAGAGTCTTAGTCTGAGAACAAGCAGATCCTTTGTAATTGGTAAAAGAGTTGAAACATGAAAATCTCAACCCAAGGCGAGCACTGTGATCCCGATTTCATGGGTTTAGCGCAGCTATTGTTCTTTATAAAGCAGGACAGTGGATCTTCAGAGTTATTCATGTTTTCCTCAATCCCCATGATGAAAGAAATTGTATCAGAATGTCTATCATGTCATACGGCCTTGAAAAAATGTCCATATTCATAGCTAAAATCGTTGATCAACTGATTCAGGTCACATTCTACGAGGCTCAATCTACCAAAAGAAAAAAAGATTGTTCAAATTCGGCACATCCAAGCGACGAAATGGAAATTTGAAAATTCATGCTACTGTGTGATTTTGTCACGTCTAGCAAGAACATTACACTACCCAACTTAGGCCTAACTTCAAAAAATGTTTTCTCATGCTCATATTGCTTGATTTGAAATTGTTTGTGTTTTCATATGCTTCAGAGTAAGGTGAACATGGAAAAAATACATGCAGTGGAACTTTTAAAACTTCCCTTTTTCACATTAATTACAGAGGGTGGATCACAGTGGAGAGTTCGGGCATAAAACAAAGGGCAAAAACTCTCTCTTGGACGGCGGACAAAAACTGTTTCCGTTTCAATCTTTGTTTGAAACTCTTTGTTTTGTAACAGTAATACAACAAGGTCAATCTATTGTAAGCAATGACAGTTAACAAAAATCAAGCCAAAACTAAATTTCAACCCAGGTCACGTTTCTCATGTAGAAACCCTCTGACATGATGGATAGCCTGATACCATTTCTTTTATCATGAGGGTTGATGAAAACTAAAAATAACTCCTAAGATCCCCTATCCTGCTTTGTAAAGAATGATATCTGCGCTAAACCCACGACTTTATGTTTCTATTTTACATTTACAAGAAATAAGTAACCACATTCTGCATAAATTCATAAAAGAAGTAGAAGTTTGAAGTTGTTTTTCAAAGTAACATCGCATACATGCAGCAGGCAACTTCAGATCAACAGGGTACAACCACTTAGAAAGCGTAATACCTCCTTATCATTTCTGACGAAGTCAATCCAAGCAACTTCTTCATGCTGACCAAATAAGCTCTGTGGGGACAATAAATGTCATTATCATTGACGAGCCAACCTTGTGTAAACATTTGAAATAACATCATTCATAACTAGATCCTAACATCCATATAACCGTCAAGTTCTCTCTCCATTTCTACGGCAACTTTCCGTTTCCCAAGGTGGTACATATCAACGCAATGAACATGACAATTTGCATGTATGCACAGTCAATATCATCAGTTCCTGTACTGCATATCTTTATTAACCAAGATTTGTCTGAAAAAACATTTAGAAGACGTTTCCGTTACCAAATGCAACTTTGGGTATTGAATCGGTATATACGTTTCAGACTAACTTAAGGGTTAAGGCAGTCTGTTCCCTTGATGAATGAAAGTAGGATGATAAAGAGCTCAACTGTTGCTTTAAAAAAGCAAGGTTATGGAGAATCAGTGATTTATGAAATTAGCTAAAAATAATAAGGGCCAAACGGCCCTTGGCGTACTCCTAAAAACCACAATGCTATTCTGCACCAAGCTAGCAATAGTGTCTTGCTATGGAATTTGCTGTATGAAAGACACCGGACACAGTGGGCCACATCAGAGGGGCAGGCGCTGGTAGAGCACGTTGCACCTAAAAATGTCTAATGTTTTATAATGATGGCGTAAGTTGACATGCACTACCCTTCATAGCAATCCTAAGTTATCTGTAGCATATATTTCGGTATCTGCATTGTGATTTTTAACAACAGAAATATTTTGATTTCATTTGAAATCATATTTGCGACTTACTAGCAAACGCAAGACTGTCCATTACAGCGAGTGCGCAGAACCGGGATTCTAAACCAGGATTTTTTAAACTGAATCACTTTCTGTCCTTCCGCTATGCATTATTGTGTTGCGTAAAAGAATTCTTCTTAGTAAATTTCGATATTTATAGGGCAATTACGTCACTTTTATGTCATCAGTACATTGAGAGATAGCAACGAATAGACAACAGTACGTCTTTTTAAGCTTTGATGACTTTTGAAAGAAAAATGCAACATTTCCAATCATCCATGCAGAATTTGAAACATTATTGCCTGCATGTGAAAATTAATCATAGATCGTAATCAGCCTCTTGGTTCATTGCAAGACGTTGCAGGATGTACACTTACCTCACGTAAGTATTGCACCACCGTATCCAAAATGGCGGCCAAAAATGTCATGTAACTCAAGCAACAAAATTTGCATGACAAAAGCATCAGCATTTTAAGGGTTTCCGTGCCGGGTGTTTTGGCGGGAAAATAATTGTCTGTTTGTCTACTTTTTATTTAACAGCAAAACGAAATGTTGTTTTGTTGCTTTCCTTGATAAATTAACAAAACCCTGAGGACAACATTGAACAAGACTTTGGCTGGATAACTGGAGGACTAGGCCAAAACAAAACGAAGAATGAATAGATTTCTTAGAGCAAAGATAACAAAACTGCGCAATTTTCAAATCTGGATTCTGCAAACTTTATCGCTATGACGAATGTTTTCCGTGAGGAATGCGAGCTGGCTATAAAACAGAGGTGAAACTGAAAGAAGCCATTCCAAGGTAAGAATATGCTTGACACTATTTTTATCATATTAGCATTAATTTTATTCATAGGAAACTTTAGGTAGGTGGTTGACAATTAAATATCTTGATTTGGATATACCTCACGATATCATCTCGCTCGAATTTAGTTTGAAGGTGATTAAAACCTTGAAAGTGACCTGAGCTTGTTTTTTTTCAACATGACTTCTCCTAAGATTGATTCAAGTTCATTTACCTTGAATGACTTCCTCCTTGTTTACTTTGATTTTATTCTTTTACCCTATTCAAAGAGGGAAACTTTTTTCATGGCAATTAAGTCTGCAGAGCCCAGATTTGATAACAACAAGATTTTGTTACCTTTTATCTCAGAAATCTGTTCATTCTTCGCTTCGACATGGCCTACTCTTCTAGATCTTTTACTAAAATCTTGTTCGACGTTGTTCTAAAGTTTTTGCTAATTTATCAAAGAAATCAACAAAATAACACTTCATTTTACTTTAATTAAAGAGAACATGGATAAGCAATTATTTTCTGTCCACAAACACCCAGTGAAGAAACCTGTAAGTGCTGGTACTTTAATTATACAAATTTTGTTGATTGAGTTGCAAGAAACTTTAGGCAGCCATTTTGTTTCTGATGGTGCAATACTTACGTGAGGTAAGTGTATGATATCAAATAATTTGGGCGAAATGTGGCAGGGACTACTGATCTTGAAGCCAAGAAAATGTAGGCCAACTAAATCACGATTTTTGAAAACTTTGAGGGTTGCCAACTCTATTTCTACTGAAGATATTTTATCGAACATGGTAACAAAGTGCTCGACAATCAGCACTCTTCAAATATGGAGACTTGTTACTGATTTTCGGAAAAGTTAATTTTTGCAGTACAAGCGCCTGCTGGCCCACTGTGCCGTAAGGACTTGGATACAAGGGCGTCTGTATATTCAGTTTCAGTTTCAGTTTTCATTTTATTTAAATTCTCTACATACAATTTATCCTAACAATACAAACAAATAACTAAACTACGAAGATTAAAAAATAATGTCACAAAAAATTAATACAATGATACAGAAAATTAATACAATATACAAATACTAGGAGGTCTAAATAAATTGTATGCAGGGAATTACTTAAAGGAGGAGCTCTCTCAGTAGGTAAACTAATCGAGGAGAGAGCCCCCCCTATCCTGAGATATAATCAAATGAATTCATGTCAGTTTAGAATAATATTGTGCATTCACAGCACCAAAATAGCTTAGATTCAACGGTCGACCTTGTTCTGCTATTTCATATAGGCCTACAACTCAAATCGATTGTGCTGTGAAACGGCACGTGTGAGAAGCGTCCGTCCACCATCTTGAAAAAGGCATGCATGCCCTCTATATAAAGGCATGCATCTATATAAAGGCATGCATGCCCTCTTACCCCAACATAAGAGCAGTACCTTTAAATGAGAGCCTTTGTAAGAAAAGTTTTAAAGGGATGAGATGAGGCATCGATGATACTGTTTCATCAACTAAACATCAATAGAAATCTTACAAGAGCATGCATTTTTACAAGAATCATTTCAGGAAAATAGAAAATGCCAATTCTATTACTTTTGTCGAGGAGGGCATCCCCTTACATCCAGGTCTGTATGGTATTTTTCATTGATCTGTTTCCATAAATATTCGAATATGAATAGCATGTATTGTGAAACATACCCTAAGGTCTTCTCGAGAAGTCTCTTCTCCAGCTCCTTTGAAGTGCAGAACAGATGCTTTGACAAAAGCCGACTTTTCCTGAATAAGAAATTTCGCATTAAGAGAAATACCACAATCAAAGGGTTAATCCACAGGTATGCTGTCTGAAATAAACCTTGAAAAGCCTTTCATTCAAAGTCCACGCATCGAAGCTACATTGAACTGGAGGATGTGAAAGACGATAGTCAAAATTCGGAAAATAAAACTGGTTTGAATCGCAAAGCCAGTAAAATAGGCATCTGGTCAGCAAAATATATATCCACTGAATGGTCATTCTTCAAGATTCACAATATTGCTTTCTCAAAACATTGTTCGCTCTTCATGCTCACATGGCTGCACTGTCACAGAATTCTGACAAACAGCTCTTTTGATGCAGATAAATATTGACGAGCAATACATTGTGCCAACTGTGTGCCTGGTGCACCAAAACGAGCTGAACTTTTTTTACATCCACTAAAAGATTAATATATAAATTTACAAGCTACCCTACTTTACAAGATTACTATACTTTACAGCTATACACTACTACTGGAATGATACCCCGAAGAGCAAAAGACTATGACTACCCTGGGGCTACTTGAACATAGAGATTAAAACTGCCGCCTGTCTCGAATTACATGCCACGGGTCCGCGATCGAAACAATTAAACTTTTTGACATCCAACTTCAACGAAAAAGCTTGCCAAAGATCTGAAATAACTTTGGAAAGTGAATGACGAACTTACAAGTTTAATTGAGTAGTCTGACAATTTGGAAACAAAATGAAACAAAGCGTTTCCTTGCAGTTAGCTTCCAAAATAATTTGAAGTTCTTTTTGGTGCATTCGGTACTCTTGTGTCTGCTAGCCTGCTGTTGCCTAGCCTTCGTGCAGCGTCAACCCCTCCCCCCCCCCTCAGAGGAATTGAGGCTGCATGCAACCTAAATTTTCCCCAAATTTCAAAATATTGTAAAACATCACATGGAACAATTTCTGCAAGCAAACTCTGATAGCTAAACAACAAATTGCCCTTAAATCCGTACACATATACAAAACTTGCAATAACATACATCTTGAGATCCTGAAATTTGATTTGATTTAAAAAAGACTTACCTCACCATCCTTTTCGCCTTCGTCTCCATCCCTTGGAAAATAATGAAATCTCGATACAATAATAATAGAAAAATACTAGAATCACAAAAAGTACTAACGGCATTGTATACTGCCTAAAACTGAATGAAAATAGCTCTGCAAAATAATCGTCACCTCCAAGCAACATTCCGCTTTCTGTAAACATCTATCTGTCCAAAACCTGGCAAATACCTCCATCACCCAGTCGGGAAGAGTGAAAAGCCCAGTGAAGATAGACTTTAAAATGACAATCATATTAATGCTGCTGACTGTTTTTCCAAATTGTGTTTATTCTTAGACAATATATACATCGACGTTTTGGGACTATTCATCGAGCCATTCACTCAATGAACAATTTCTTTGTTTCGTGCAATAATTCAGCTGCTCATATCTTTCTCATGCATTGAAATCCCTCCAAAACCAAACCTGGGGATACGTCAGTCTTGCAGATGAAGAGCAAATCAATAGTTTAATGATAAAAACATATATATCCTAAACAAAGCTAAAATAAACATACTTGTCATTCCTTTTGCGACCTTTGCCCTTTTCTTCTTCATTCTTCTTCTTGTAAAAATCGTCTCTATATTGGCGAAAACACAAAAAGTAAGACGTAAGGAAATGCAGAGAGGAAGAATGCAACGAGGAGCTTCAAGAGTTCAAAATTACAACAAACAAGTTAAATCTCACCATAAAGCCTTACAAACGAAACTAAAACCTTAACAAGAAAACTTCAAGTTAGAGTAATGATACAAAGGAGATTGGAATGAATAGATTGTCAAATAAAGTAATTTACAAAAAATACATTTCTTTCTCATTTAAAATCTTTATTTACGAAATATAAAAATAATATAGACAATAAGCCAATGACCATGCAAAACTATTGAGAATTTTTCAAAATTCTTTTTAAAAAATAAGATAAATTCTTGCAGGACACATAAACAAATAATAAAGACAATAAGCCAAAGACCTTGCAAAACTAGGGAGAATTGTTCAAAATTCTTTTTAAAAAAAGAAAGATTAATTCTTGCAGGGCACATTTTGGTGCTTTAAAGCAAGGTATTCATTGATTTGAATATTTGTCAAGTAGAAGTATTAACTATCCCCAGTTACATGCTACTCTTTTTTATCCATCACCTTACAAAGCTGCTTAGGAAGAACTCAGAGTAACTACTGGCAACGACCATGAAGCTGACGGCTGTAAAATTTGTCGGTTTTATCCAGTATGCAGATTAAAAAATCTGTTTAATCGTGACGTTGGGTGATGGTTTTAGGTAGCACAAAAACTTGGCTCTTCTTTACAAATGCATTAGTGAAAATCCAGCGTTCTGCAAATATATCCACAGAGCCTGCTACTTAAAATATGAATTATTGAAGATGGGAAACGAAAAGTATCCCTTCCAAGATCCACTTCTCATTATTACAAATAAAATTTTGTCAATAGACCTTATTTCTTTTTTTTTTTATATTCAAATATAAAAATTTACAATGAGTTTTACGTTTAACTCTACTTATCTAATTACTCTACAACACTACAGGTACGATACCATGGGGAGCGAAAGACAATGACTACTCCATGGCCTGTGTAAAGAGACATGTAACATTAAACTAACTACAACTACGATACAATCGACTAAAACTATTGGATCACGTACTAGGATTCTTTTCCACACCAGATGTCAGGTCAGGGTTTCGATGATTTGGATGATGTTGCACGTGCAACTCATTCAGTTCTAATAGGTAAAATACCTGAAGTAGACCTTATTATCACATCAAGGTAGATGGTGCAAATCCCGGCACAAAAAGAAATCCATTCCATGCCTATTCTGATGCAAATACATGTACTGTATGTAGACATGTACAGTATTGTAGACATGTACAGTCAAAAATAATTCTTCATGTATTGCTGAAAGTAATGCATGCTTTCGGGATTTACCTCAACATAATATTGCGGGAAATGATGAATTTCAAAAGAACTGACTTTATTGTGAAAAAAGTCGATCGCACCTCACATTTACTCTTAATATTGTTTCAAGCAATATGAAAGTCGTTCTCAGTGCAAAAGATTTTATCACCTTGTCATTTTCTCCAAATTATTGTCTCCAATTTTCAAGTCTTTCATTTCCAGAAAAGTTGTTGCCATTTCAGGAGTTGCAAACTCAATGAAGCATGATCCTTTGAACGCATAATTATCACCTCTCCTCATCTTAATGAATATCACCTTAACAACGAAGAAAGTGAGACTAGCTTACATTTTCAGAAGACAGTGTTATGTGGTGACAGATCAAAAATTCACCAAACTCGATTAGCAAACCCATCAAAAAATCTTCTTCATGAACTCTTTTGTCAATGATCCAAATATATCATAGGGCAATTAAAGGTTTGTAAAGGCTACTTAAAGGATGTAAAATGACCGGTCAAAAATGTCAGTCTGGGATATACTTTGTAAACAAAACTTGCCTAGCAGTCATATTTTTGTGATTTTATCCTTCAAGTCTAAAATGAAAGCATGAATTTATTTCTTGCATTACGACCAACCTAGAAACTTGATATGCAAAAGAGATCAACCTTGTAACCATCACTGCATTTTCTGCATACAGGCAGGCAGCCCTAAAAGGTCGAATTTTGCAGTTTGTGAAACCATTCAAAACATCAGCTATACCTGGAAAATGATCTGGTCTTTGATCTTCAAGCCAAAAAGGACATTTAATGATTGGCCATGTAATCGAATTTCAGTGATTTTTCAAACAGGAGTACTTTTTGTGACACCCAGTACCTCATTAATTAGAGATACCTAGAAGCTTCTCATGACGACATAAGGCTCTTTTTCCAGTTATTCTTAAAAGAATTAACATGCCAAGATTAAAAAATTTGATGTAATAAAATGAAAGAACTTAGAAAGCATGCAAATATGTTGGTTAATACACAGCTGATTTGAATGATTTCAAGTAAGAATAGCAGCTGCAACACAACCCTCTTTTCAGGTCTAGTTTCAAATTGTTTTTGTCAATCTATGATTTCTCAGATATTTTAAACTTGCACTTTTTCATATCTGAAGCTGCATAATAAGTACAAGCAAACACTCCCACTATTCACTGAGGACTTTCACAAAATTGAATTCAACCTTTGATAGCATATATATATATATGAATATCAACAAAATTCTATGTTTAATCTGCTCCCTAATTATTTCAAGATCTTATAACACACCTCTCCTTTATCTTCCAAATAATCTTCAATTTGATCCAATGTCCAATCTGTAGGAAATCCACTCTTGAAAGCAAAGTTCAAACTAAGATAGGTTTCAATTAAAAATTAAGATGATGTGAAGTCAAACCACAAGTGCTAATTTTTGGAATACAGCTCCACAAAACTTTCACATCAAATATCCAATATTAATGTTACAAAAGAGTTTATGCAAGTTGAAAAATGCATTTGGGAATAAAGGGCTGTCATTGGGGGGGGTGTGGAAGCAGGCATGCAGGTATTCAAGATGTTGTTTGGGAGCGATTAATCACAAATCCAGTGACAAAATATTCCCATTGTAGATAGCGATGTCCGTTTGGGAATTCATACAGGAGAACTTTCCCAGCAATTTGATTGTCACCTTTAGACATATATAACTTATACCTTTCCAGGCAACGACTAAAACTGTTTGATGCAAGTTTGATTATTTCAATGGCTCATCCACCAAGGTTTAATCAGCCTTCCTTTCAGGCTATCTTCTTCCGAGAACAAGGTTCCAAGAACAAACTTTTATGTCATTTTGTTTCAAACATCAAATTTCTTGAGGAGGTTGTATTATTAAGGTCTAAATGTGTCTGGATTTGAAAAATAATTTGAAGATCACTTCCATTAATTTAATTCACTGAACTGAATGTAGAAAATATATGTTTCAGAGTAATAACTATGGAGCTTAAACATGTTTGGGGGGAAGGGGCAGTCCGCTTTGCATCCAATTTCAAAAAGCGTGGACCTCGTTGTATGAATGCCAAGATGAAAAGATTAGACCTACAGACACTACAGGACAGAAGAAAGCAAGCTCGTCTAAAGTTATTCAAAAAGATCATAAACAACACTTCTGCTGTAAAAATTCCCAGCTACGTTTTAAGAAATACAGCAAGCACAAGACAATGCAACTAGAACAGTCAAACATTTATACCACTACTACTATGCAAGACTGAATCATACAAAAACAGTTCCTTTTCGAGAACGATAAAGGACTGGGGTGCTTACTCTAACAATGAAATTTTAGAACTGTAAACATTTTAATTTGTTTCTATTGATTAGCTTGTAATTTTGTGATAAATCTTTTTTGACTCTGTAATGTTTACTTTAATTTCTTTTTGGGTCTTAGACCCCTTTGCGTTAATGCCTTAAGGCTTTGCAAAGTAATTTTATGGAAGTAGAAGGGGCACTTGATACGTTCTCCAGCAATAACACACATAACTTTGTTGCTGTTTGACTTTGGTTTTGCACGCCTGCATTCATCACACAATTTTTCAGTTATGCACTTTATTTGCTGAATATGAAAGCCCGGTGAATACTTCATGGGCAGATATGCTGCTGCAAGGAAACAAGGAAAGTAGGTGTAAACCAAGGAAATTAAGTTCTATACATCATATGCATAAATGCAAATTATCTTTTTATTAAACACGTTCTGGAAAAAATTGTTTTGGCCATTTTCAACAAAATTTTGAAAAACGAAAAGTAAAAGTTATATACTATGTTTTTTTACAGTTTTCACAGAAGTCTTCATTGGGAATTTCCAGTTTAGTATATAATGGAAATAAGGCTGCCAGTTCAAATGCCTTAGCACTTTATTTCAATTCTATTTCCATAACCACAAAAACTGATCAGCCATCTACATGAAGAAGCCATTGCCTCAATGAGCAAGAAATGGTGCTTTTAACAGTCAAAAGGCCTCTGGTTGGCATTCTGCTCTAAAACTCACTGACAGAAATATTTCAGGCAACAACAGATTTTGGAAGTAAAAACTTAAAAAAATTTTGAAATGTGCACATTTTTAGGGTCATCAGTTTGCAAGCTACAGCAAAATTGTTTGCATTGCAGACAATCAACAGAAACTAAATATATACAGGGTGTATCAAAAAAGGTTACTGGCCAAACAATTTAAATATCTCTGGAACAACAGACCAGACATAAATGAGAATGATTATCTGAATGCCTGACTCCTGTGCTGTCACTTGATGAATACTTTTCTGCAAAGTTGCTCCTCTAGAGAATTTGTAAGCAGGATGAAAGTAACCACACATTGAAATGAGAAAGCACTTCTATTTGGCATTGTTCTAACTATTTGTTTACTGGAAGAAAGAAACAAACATTGCAACTCTATCATTTCTTCTAATTTTGTCACCAGTGCAAGAAGCTTGTAAAATAACATTTATAAATGATGTGATTGTCTTAACAAAATCAATTCCGTTATTGATAAAAACTTTTTGACAACCAAAATATCTGCTGCTGCAGCTCCAAAACTGTGGAATAAATTGCCAGTTCAAGTAAGAAGATCTCTAGACATTGGAACTTTTAAATCAAGATTAAAAACACATTTATTTACTACTGCTTTTAACCAATAAGTGACAGTTCATTCTTTAACATTTCCTTTTAGCATTGGACCTGTATATTATGTAATTAAACAAAATATTATCTTACTTTTTACTTTGGAAGAAAGTTGTACAGCGCCTCAGAATATGTATACATAGATTTTGGCGCTTTATAAATGTATTATTATTATTATTATTATTATTATTATTATTATTATTATTATTATTATTATTATTATTATTATTATTATTATTATTATTATTAAAATATTGCACAATAACCTTTGCTACACCATGACCTTTTAAAGGAAATTGTTAAAGCAAACAATTGGACCTATATACAAAAGAGATTCCCTGATGAAGAGCTGCTCTGTTCACAACTATTTGCTAACCTCCTGCTTTCCAACTCTCAGATGACTGGACTTATGCAAGATGAAAGAGTAAAGGTCAAACTGACATCAAACAGTACCTTTAGAACAATGTCTAAAAATAAGGTGTATCTCACTTTGACACATTGTTACTTTCTTCGTGCTTACAAATTCCCAAGCGACCTGTTTTGCAAAAACTGCACATCAAAAATGAACATACAGGAGTTTGGCTTTCATAGAATTGCTATCTCATTCATGTTGGAATTCTCATTCAAGAGAAATTTTTATTTTCGGCTGATAGCTTTTTTCATACACCCTGTAGTATACAGTGTTCATTCAGCCTTAAAGTATATACATATTATCAATAATGCATTGGAGTCTTACCACAATCAAAGTCTTCTGCTTTGAAATCCTGAGAATTTCTGCATCAGGCTTCGTAGAAAGTGGCTTCTCTGGATTTCTCCTGATCTTTTTATTTTCATTGTCAAGCTGTAACAGAACAAAAACAATAAAACAAAAAGATACATTCTACAAACAAACTATTCCCTCATGTCTTAGATTTATTGATAATATCAGTGCATGATATCATTTTGTTTATCCGACAGGTTTTTATCACTGTTGGAGCTTTGTTCAGATGCCTCCTCTATATAAACACCCCTTAACAAGCTCACAAGAGCAAGTATCATAGCTTGGTGCATAGTACTGCCAACGAATTTGTGGGTCAATTACAAAAGCTTGATCTCACCAAAGTGAATCAGTTTGCACGTTAACCGCCCACCTTGGTTTTCCTTTCATTTCTCGACACCTCTTGGAATAAAACTAAAATGTTGATAGGAACTTGTTTTGACTTCAAAATAACATTTACTTGACAAGTCACGCGAAAAACAAACCAAACATTTTTAAATGCAATAGCGAAAGAAATCCTTTGAATGGTTTCATTTCCACCAGACTGCTATTTCGAAGGCCGATTGAAATCCAAACACGTTAAAACCGAATCAACTCAACGTGGCGAGTAACCAGAAAGGCAGTCCTGGTAATATGAAATTTAGTGGCGTGCTCCCATTCACACGCCTTGAAAATGTTAGGCGTGCGATGGCGTGCGATCTAGAAAAGTGCTCTCTATCAAATGTTAAGACACTTAATAGCCTTCTAAACGTCACATTATGCTGCTGGAACAGCCCATCCATGTCAGGATAACAAGGTAGAGCAATTGAAAGAAGACAGACATTGTCAAATTCGACAAAAAAGATGACATTATTCTTTCAATCAAATCAGAGTAATATTCTGAATACCAATACCTAGAGTAATTTGTTTCTACTGTCAAACACCTGTTTGCCTAAAGCTCAGTGTAGTTGATTCTTGGCACAATGAACTCAACAGGGAACACGATATAGTGTTATTGGGGGCTTTTTATTTCGTTGTTAAACTGTATATCTACAGAAATTCCTCTGTGTTCTTCAGTGCCATTTCGTTTCGAGCAGGAGATCTCGTCCATGAAAAGTCATTGGAGAATCTTATATGTGTTTTTGATCACCCCGAAGAAAAGTATGTTGCCCCAGCCCCCTAGATAAAGTTGCCATTATAATGAATCACAACGGCAATGGTACCCAGATGCTAGAAGGCCCTAGAACTGTTGATAAATAAGGCATCCGATGCCCAAGAAAGCTATAAGAATTCCGCTAACTTCATCGTAGCATAATGACATAATCGTGCAAAAAGAACTGCAACAAGCAAGGGGGCACAATCATTCTGTCAGCAAAAATAATTGTGTTCCTGCACCTCGTAACAAAACTCACGATACCCACATTTTTGCTACTGATAGTTACGATAGATTATAAGGCTTGACTAATCAGCAAAATACTGAAAAGTACTTGGAGTTCTTTGCTCTAATCCTGTTCTTTAATCTGCTAATGACTTTTGTGGAATCTTGATTCATTTGGAATTGATCTTCACACTTCATCAAATAGGGCAACAGGAAAAGTGAATCGCTCAACTTCTTGACCTCTTCGGTCTGCCGCTCTTTAAGTTTGGCAGTTCAATGGACCAACGAGGATGCGGAATTAAAAAACGCTACAAAATTTAAGAAACTTTCCGAGAAGGCCCATGAAGGGAAGCAAACTAATGAATAAATCACATCATTCATTAAGAACTACGAATTCATTAAGAATCTGCGAAAGTTCCTTAATAACAAGCAATGTTGCGCGTGCGATAAAATGCACGCCTTGGACAATTCAGGTGTGTGCGGAGGCGTGCGCGTGCGATCGCACGCCTAATATTACCAGGACTGGAAAGGGTTGACTGTTGAGCTGAAAACCTTTGAAAAATAAAACAGCGGGACTGTTCTTGGAAGAAGAATTGAGGAGATAGATGGAAAGAAGATGGTGACGTTTGTTTGGTGCAAATACCCATGAACCTACTTTGTAAAGGCAAACCGAGGGCCACTGTTGAAGCCTACATAAATGGAACAAATTTTGTGAAGAAATCAAACTCCCATTGTCAGCTCTCAAAATCTTATTCGGTACAAAACGATCGGTACGACACTGTCAGCTCTCAAAATCTTTTCATCTTAAGACAATTCCTAGCACTGGGTGAATTTATCATTTTCGTCTGATAAATACGTGATGTTCTTGCGACAACGAAATCAGAAATAAGAAACCTTCCAGTGCTTGAACATCAAAATACCAGTTATGGAATGATTGTTAGTTTGCACCAATGTTATTACAAAATTACATGAAGTGACGTAATTTCAGTTCTGTTCAAATCTCGTTAGTGAGTGTGTAGCTGATTTGCGACCATAAACAGCTATCGTTTTGTTTCTGTTGGAGAATCACCATCTTATTTTGTAAACTTAGCTGTTTAAAGACCAATATTGCATTTTTCGTTTATTCATATGCTTTTATTGACGATTTTCAATAGACTAAAAATTGCCCGCCTGACTTTACCAAGGAGAGCAATGTACCGCTTGCCTGCTAAAATGCTCATGGCCAGACCTGTGATAGTCTGAGCTTGAAGAATGAAAATGATGAAAAATGTATTCATCTTTTATTGAATGCCCTGGTTAGTCTAATAGAAGCTATCAAGAACTCATTAGATAACAGAAGACTTGGTTGTGGTGTATTAATTGATTTGCAAAAGGTTTTTGACATTGTGAATCGTAATATTCTTTTGATGAAGCTTACACATTATGGCATTAGAGGGACTACTGTTGATTGGTATGAATCTTGCCTTTGTGATAGGAAGCAATATGTCTCGGTAAATCAATTCAACTCCAGTTATTTCAATGTTACCTGAGAGGTCCCACAGGGTTCTATCCTCAGTTATCTCCTTTTTAAATTCATATTTAATGACTTACTTTTCATCATCAAAATTATCATTTTACTTATTTGCAGATGATACTAACATTTACTACGAAGCTGACAACCTTGATCTGCCTCAAAAGACAATAGACAAAGAATTGAAACAAGTGAAAATAAGGTCTGACATAAACAACTGATGACATACTTGATTATTCTTCAACATCCTCTCCCATCTCTGAAGCACCACCCTCTCATCTCTCAACAACTCTTCAACATCTCTCTCTGAAGCAGTTAGTATAAAGATTGGAGACCTAGGTGTCAAGAAACCTGCTATGTCAAGTTTCTAGGTGTACTCCTAGATGAAAATCTTTCTTGGAAATATCATTTGACAGAGCCTTCAAAAAAACTCGCTAGAACTTGTGGTATGTTTTTTAAAGTGTGTTTACCCATTAATGTTTTTATTTGTCTTTACAATTCTTTGTTCTCACCATTACTTCAAAAAGGTATTTTAGTTTGGGGTCATACATATGAAACTTATGCTATATTATCTCTTTAACTTGAAAATCCTTAGTTTTATGTATGACTTTGTCAATAAGATCTTCCCCTCTTGTTTTCATTCTTTCTTTGCATTAATTGAATCTGTTCATAAAGACGGCATAAGAACGACATTTTAGTAACTCATTAAAATGCAGTGCAGTATGGTCTCTTGGTTGGAGCCCATTGATATAAAAAGTTTGCCACCTGCTTACAGCTTTTGTCAGAAGCTCAAAGCTTTCTTCTTTGCAAACAATTACCAATCATGACATCTTACGTTTAAAGCTATGTATAATACTTTGCCTGATTATGAAACTACTCTAACTTGATGTTGTAAATCAACTTTGCCAAGTTCATTGCCATCTTTAAGCTAGGGGGTGCTCTCTCCCCCATTAGCCTAGCTACTGAAAGAGTTTGTCCTCAAGAAATTCCCCTGCATGGAATTCCGTTAACTTGTCTTTGTTTTGCCTTTAATCTTAGCCAATGGATATCAAATGTTTGTTTTATTGTATCAATGTATTAAAAATTTGTCAGTCATTGTATGCAGAGGAATTCTAAAAATATGAAACTGAATCTGAAGATAGAAGATGATGATGTGACCTTGGGATATGGAAACTTTCTGCAGATTTAAAATCTGAGAGTCATGGACCAAATGTGTAATGTCAACAGACTGTGCAAGAAATATTGTGAGGAAAGGCAGGATTTCATACTGTAAAATCAATAAGATATTAATATAAAAAACAACTTGCTAATTTTGGAAGGAAAATTCAAATGATTAAGGAGCTGTTAACAAGATTAAACAGGCTGCAAAATAATCCCCCTCTCCAGTCATCTCTTTACCAAGTCAAACTTGCAATTATATGAGTAGTTTTCAAGCAACTTTGAGGGAGGCAGTCTAGGATTTCCAACTGGGGTGATGAAGCCTGGACTCAGAAATGACATTAAACAGGCACAGTTTCAAAATAGAATGGCCTCAAAACACTTAAATATACACAAAATTAGGACAAACAGCCGCAAAAACCAACGCCATTATAATATATACTAGTTATAAAATTGGCAATCCTATTCAGGAAAGCTTTTGTTTTCATTAAGGTTACTTTGTCATTTTGATAGATTTGCTGTTGATGGCATTTACTTTTTTAGCAAAAAACATCTTGTATATACTTAATGCAATTAAAATTTGAAGATTTTCGGAACTGACTTAAACAATTAAAGAAGGGAATGGCAAAGATTTGCCAAACCAATTGCGGGTAACAGCTTTCAGGTTTAAACTTTATTAATTGCTGGGCACAAATCAAGTACTTTTAGCCCAGGCTAGAAACTTTCATACAATCAAACAATGTGATTTAGCCTCTCTTGGCTTCACTAAACCCTGCTAAAAAACTCTCTATGCCCCTGACTTAAGTAACTAGATTTACTTTTAAGTATCTACAATGCCTGCCAAAAGTCCTTGGAACACTTAGGCCATTTCTTCATAATCCGCATTTCAAGCCATAGCGATCAGGTTCAAATACCCCCTCGCCCCCAAAACAATGTTGATTTTGACATTTATCATCCCAGCATTCCAGCAGAGTCACGGATCATCCTATCATCCCGATTTTTTGACCACTAAACAACATTGATCTAAGGGGGGGAAGGGGAAATCGCAAGGCAAGGCAAAATTAGCAGAGCTGTTCCAAGACTTTTGGCAGGCATTGTAGGTAATTTTCAGTGTTGGAAGGTTACAAACCTCTAGTAAACCACTCTTTGACTTTCCAAGAGCTGTTAAAATCTCATCAGCATCACTTGAAAGTACCTGAAAAATTGAAACAGATGTTGAGCCAAAGAAACATAAATGTAAGTCAAACAAAAATTGATAACTTTTCAAATGCATAAGATTTTACATTTCATCACACAAAATAACACATATTCATACCAAGCAGACTTATTATTCAAAATGCTGTTCTGCAGTTACACTTTATTGAATCAAACTTTATCTAGTGGGCTGGTGTGGCAATAGACCTTTTAGATATTCTACAAAAGAGCCTGGATTGAGCGTTATTTTTATACATTGTTATACACAAAGTTTGACTGAGTGGCGTTAGAGCTTCTATAACTTTTGTGCACATTCGAAAATTCTACGAAATGTAGCAAAATATCGTTTGATTCTGATTCTTTTTCAGAGTAGCTAAAAGGTCTATTGGCCATTTCTATTGACACAATAGTCTGCAGATTAAATTGATTAAGAATTCATTGCATGAGGAAAAGGCAAACTTAGATAAGGAAACTTATTTGGTCAAAGTTTGTCTTTCTGTTTCGTCACTATGAGCAATATAAGTGCAATCTCCTTCTGTAAGGCTTCTAAATTGGCCCATCAAGCAGACTCATGTTCATGCACATGTGAATTTCTAAACATGTATAAAATGCCGTATGAAAAAAGACTAAACAGTGAAAAACACACAGGGTGTCCCAAAAAAGTACTCCTGTTTGACAAATCATCAAAATCTCATTATAAGGTAAATTTTCAAATTTCTCTTTTCGCAGTTAAATCAAGGAGAAATCTATTTTTCCAGACATAACCGATCTTTTTACTTGCTTTATATAGAATTAGTTTTAACCGAGTTGCGGTTGAAGGATTAAATTTGACACCATTTTTTTGTTTCCGCTGTCCGGATGCTTTCATTACAGGAGTGTACTTGCTCAAACAATAAACCATAATCCTACTGTCCAAAACTCCTGGCAAATGGTCCCAATAGGGTGGCAATGATTCTTGATAACACTATTCAAAAACAGATGGGCCCAAGTTTATTTTCTATTGCCTTGTAAAACAGAATACAAGACTTATGACCTGGGCACAGGCCATGCTTGAGAGGGCCATCATCAATGATATTTTGAATGCAAATCAAAATAAGTAAAAATTTCCAATGTTTTTTGTTAAAGAGCCATTGCTAACCATGATCCTTCGTGGCACCAAAGTCGACTTTCGTATTATCTGAAAGTCCTTTTTGGCCTAAATTCCATTTGTCTTGCTTTTCATTTGGCGCACAAAGGGTCATGGTTAGCAGTGGGTCTTTAAGATGTCATCATTTGTACCCCTCCCCCAAGTAGCACTTGGAAGATGTTTGTTTTGCATTCTTAACAGTACTTATTAATGGCTCATTGGTTGCCCTGGATTCTAACAGCTTGCATATTGCATTATGTTGAGCAGAGTTTTAGTACAGAGCGATAACTCTACTGTACACTGTGAAAACATCCCATGTCACATGCACTGACTTGAGCAGAGTTGTTTCAAAATATTCTTACCTTTAGTCTGTTAAATGTGGTGAGGCATGCAATTGTAACCCCTAAACATTCTGTCAAGGAAACAAGCTGAGACCAATAACAAGCTATAAAAATAATCAACAGGAAAAATATATAGTGTGAGAAAACATTATTTTAATATAAGCCTAAAACAGTGTACTTTTGGCTTTTTTCTTTGCAAAACAGTGTCACAAAATAGAACTACTTTCAAATTCAAATTTCTTCACTTGCACTCACTCCATTTTCATGATCTTTGTTTTGACAGATTGACCTTGCAGCATATTTCCTGAAAAGGTTGATTGAACTTTACACTGGGATGCATAGATTTTGTGAATTCATGATGGTAACCAAACCATGAAAAAATTAAAACTGAATGAATCACAAGACACTTCATCAACATTAAAAACAAAGAATCTATGTTCAGAATTCTTGTAATACGTCTATTGCAGAATCTGATATTATAAACAGTAAGCTCTTAAATAATTTTGGCAAAGTTTTCATGATGGCCAGTTTTTCATTTTTTCAAAGTTAAATGGCAATGTTTCTGCTTAGATAACAACAAGCTATCAGCAAAGGTAATACTTCATCATATCTCCACAATTTCAAATATGCCATATCAAGCTCATACCAAGTACAAAATTATTTTTCATGATCTGACTAATTTTTAAAGTTTTTCAAAATTTGCAGAAAGCTATTCTTTTACATCTGAAGGCATAAAATACACCTATCAACATCGAAAAACACAACACAACACAAAAATTAGACACCTTACATGATCAAGGAGTCAATCTCTAACCTCCTTGTCACTATAAGAGCGAGATATTTGTTCAAATTGAAGATACATCCCAGACTATAGTACAGTGGCAACAGAGCAGAAACTGGGCACACATGCACAAAAACTTGTAACTTTGATTGCCCCTGGCTCCCTGCAACAGATCCCAAAATTAGGCAACACTTGATACGTTGTTCTTGGGCCTTAAACTCTTGATTTATCATTTCAAAAAGCTTATCTATTCAAACACTTTGTTATCTCAGATTGCTTGATGATGTAATTTTACGCAGTTTCTGCTCTGTGGGCAATGCACAGTGAGTGGACCCGAATGCGAAAATAAAGGAAGAAAATAAAAAATATTGGAAAAATCAAATTTGGTCAAAACTTTAATCGAGATATATAGTCTTAAAGAGGCAGTCTTTAGGTTCAAAATAAAGCAAAAAGTAGATTTTTGTGACTTCTGAGTCTGGAGATATATGATTGCAAAGTTGGATGAAATTGACGTTATTTACTTTTCATGTAATTTTTGGTAGATTTCTACAGAATGCTCATTTCAACGAGGAATTCATTTGCTAATATCTCTGCCCTGGGTTATCCGATTTTAGCTCTGTTTGTTTTAATTGATAGAACTACATGTCAACTTACAAAGAAGTTGGTCATTGCCTCATCTGTAAGCATTTTTTTGTTCTCTTGTTATTTTTCTTAAATGCACTTATTTTCCTGAAATTGACACCAAAAATGCATACAGTAATTTCAAATTAAAAGTACAAAAATAAAAAAATTAAGGAAAAATATGTCTGCCAAACCTAGATTCTATTAAAGTAGTATATTTCAGCAGGTAGGTTGCCAAAGCAATCATTCAGGATCATGCAGGGTACAAAACTGTATATATTATTTTTAATGTGTCCACTACCACTTCTTTGCTACTTTGGAGCCCCCATTATTTTGATTTTACCTTCAGACAAACGCAAATCCTGCAATACAGACTTGAGACTGCAATTATCATGATGCTGAAGTGGTGGGGTTCTATTGGGTATCAAACCCACTCCGCCTGACTGTTCTGCCTTCAGTCGGCGGATTACACCACTGCGCAACAACACCTTCTGACATTGACTTTGGAGCTCCCTTTATGTTAAATGTCACAAAAATTATACTTTGTAAAACACATCTGTTGTGCAGTCTTAAGTCTTCCCCCCATGCCTCAAATTTTGTTGGCTTTTTCATTGTGCTTCAAGAATTTCTAAGGCCAAAAAGTCAAAGCTCTGGTTTAGAGAGTAAATTTGCTTATGGAGGCAAATTTGTCTTTTGAAGATTAACATATTCACTCTCGACACATATCAATATCAATAAACAATCTTTTGGTTATAATCACTGACTTCATACAAATCAATCTGACACAGTGTATTATCAAGAATTCACATGGTTTCTTTCTCCTTGAGGGGGCTACAAAAACTTATACCAAGATTCAGGGGGTAGCATCACGAAATTGAGGAGATCAAAAAATCTGCACTCTAATATCTTCCAACCTACCCCAGTCATTTTGATCTCAAATCTGACTGGGTTTTAAAACCAGTGAACCTTGTCTGGACATCTTGTAAAATGCAGGATTGCAAAAGGATACAGCCATCATCCTGGAGAATCTTTTCTTGAAGGAATTTATCTCTTGGAAGATTCTTGTCACCAAAGTAGTACTGGAATGGGAAAATTGAAAATTGAATTAATATATAATACACGATTACGCTAAAGATGGCAGTGTGGAACCCTTTACCAAGATGCATAATCGAATCCCTATAGATCCTTTAACGAATCCTGATTTGAACGCAGTGCATCTTGGTAAAAAGTTCCTTGCCACCATCTTTAGCGTAATTGTCTATTAATGTTCCTTAATGAAAGAAGATTAATTAGGGGTCATTGACAAACAATTTTCGTCACAGTTAACGGAATTGGGCCGTTAACTACTTGACCCCCCCCTCCCCCTTCTTAACGAACCACTAAGTTCATGGCTACATTTTCTCTTGTCGCAAGCGTCCCACAGACTCTCGTTATAGGCCTATTTTGTGTCCTTGGTTGGGGCCTAAGCCCACTGCAACTTCTTCGTGCAGATCGCAACATCAAAATTAAGTAGTGTGAGGCTGAAAACTTTACTGCTACGAGTTATTCTTTCAGGATTGATAATGAAACATTCCTTATTTCAATTTTAGTCACAAAAGTCAAAATTTTAACGGATTTGAGCTGGACCCCCTCCCCCCCCTAACAGCCCAATTCCGTTAACTGTGACGAAAATCGTTTGTTGATGACCCCTTAGGGGTCAGTCATATATCGATTTTGTCCCCGCTTAGCGTCATTTCTACCCTAACTTTCAGACCCCCCCACCCCCCATCCTTAGCGTCAGTCCATTCAAAACTGACTAAGGGCTGACAAAGGGCTGCAGTAGATCTTACGAGAAAGGCATGGGAAGTACCGGGCCTAAACTCTTTTGGCATTCCAATGAAGCTTCAGCAAACATTCTCTGACCGAGCAGATCGCGCGAAAATGGGCTTAGGAAAGAAAATAAAGCATAAATTATCACAATCTTCAAAATATTATAGAAATATATCCTTATCAAAATTGATGTAAATATTTCTTGTTCTTAGCGTCATTGTTGCTGAAGGCGGTTGACCCCCCCACCCATTAACGTCGAAATGACGCTAAGCGAGGACAAAATCGATATGTGACTGACCCCTTAAAGCACTACTTCAATGTCTGGAGAATCAGATTCAAAATCAGATTCAGATTCACATTCAGATTACAAAATCAGATTTGAAAAACAGTCATTGCATGCAAAACAACGTACAACCAACATAGATAATACTTATTACAAGTATCTATACTGTCCAAATCATCAATTAAACCAGATTTCAGCAAAATATCTCTTGTGGTTTTTCTCGAAAAACGGGGTTTGTGAGTGGCGACATACAAAATACAGTAGTAATCAAAACTGATCTTTAGTTACCCCCGTCCAAAGAACAAAAGAGAATGAAAAACTATTCTTATTACAACTATCTACAACATCTATCTAATCAAATGCAACCATTTTCAGCAAAATATCTCTTGTCGTTTTTCTGGAAAAACGAGGTTTATGAGTGGCGACTTACACAATGCAGTAGTAATCAAAACTGATCTCTAGTTACCCCCGTCCAAAGAACAAAAGAGAATGAAAAACTATTCTTATTACAACTATCTACAACATCTATCTAATCAAATGCAACCATTTTCAGCAAATATCTCTTGTAGTTTTTCTGGAAAAACGAGGTTTATGAGTGGCGACTTACACAATGCAGTAGTAATCAAAACTGATCTCTAGTTACCCCCGTCCAAAGAACAAAAGAGAATGAAAAACTATTCTTATTACAACTATCTACAACATCTATCTAATCAAATGCAACCATTTTCAGCAAAATATCTCTTGTAGTTCTTCTGGAAAAACGAGGTTTATGAGTGGTGACTTACACAATGCAGTAGTAATCAAAACTGATCTCTAGTTACCCCCGTCCAAAGAACAAAAGAGAATGAAAAACTATTCTTATTACAACTATCTACAACATCTATCTAATCAAATGAAACCATTTTCAGCAAAATATCTCTTGTAGTTTTTCTGGAAAAACGAGGTTTATGAGTGGCGACTTACACAATGCAGTAGTAATCAAAACTGATCTCTAGTTACCCCCATCCAAAGAACAAAAGAGAATGAAAAACTATTCTTATTACAACTATCTACAACATCTATCTAATCAAATGCAACCATTTTCAGCAAAATATCTCTTGTAGAATTTCTGGAAAAACGGGGTTTATGAGTGGCGACTTACACAATACAGTAGTAATCAAAACTGATCTCTAGTTACCCCCGTCCAAAGAACAAAAGAGAATGAAAAACAATTCTTATTACAACTATCTACAACATCTATCTAATCAAATGCAACCATTTTCAGCAAAATATCTCTTGTAGTTTTTCTGGAAAAACGGGGTTTATGAGTGGCGACTTACACAATACAGTAGTAATCAAAACTGATCTTTAGTTACCCCCGTCCAAAGAACAAAAGAGAATGAAAAACAATTCTTATTACAACTATCTACAACATCTACCTAATCAAATGCAACCATTTTCAACAAAATATCTCTTGTAGTTTTTCTGGAAAAACGGGGTTTATGAGTGGTTCTATATATTTGATTCTATATGGATGTTGTAGATAGTAGCAAAAGAATAGTTTTGTTTTCTTTTTTGTTCTTTGGACGGGGGTAACTAGAGATCAGTTTTGGTTACTACTGTATTGTGTAAGTCACCACTCATAAACCCCGTTTTTCCAGAAAAACTACAAGAGATATTTTGCTGAAAATGGTTGCATTTGATTAGATAGATGTTGTAGATAGTTGTAATAAGAATAGTTTTTCATTCTCTTTTGTTCTTTGGACGGGGGTAACTAGAGATCAGTTTTGATTACTACAGTATTGTGTAAGTAGCCACTCATAAACCCCGTTTTTCCAGAAAAACTACAAGAGATATTTTGCTGAAAATGGTTGCATTTGATTAGATAGATGTTGTAGATAGTTGTAATAAGAATTGTTTTTCATTCTCTTTTGTTCTTTGGACGGGGGTAACTAGAGATCAGTTTTGATTACTACTGTATTGTGTAAGTCGCCACTCATAAACCTCGTTTTTCCAGAAAAACTACAAGAGATATTTTGCTGAAAATGGTTGCATTTGATTAGATAGATATTGTAGATAGTTGTAATAAGAATAGTTTTTCTTTCTTTTTTGTTCTTTGGACGGGGGTAACTAGAGATCAGTTTTGATTACTACTGTAATGTGTAAGTCGCCACTCATAAACCCCGTTTTTCCAGAAAAACTACAAGAGATATTTTGCTGAAAATGGTTGCATTTGATTAGATAGATGTTGTAGATAGTTGTAATAAGAATTGTTTTTCATTCTATTTTGTTCTTTGGACGGGGGTAACCAAAGATCAGTTTAGGCTTCTACTGCATTGTGTAAGTCGCCCCTCATAAACCTCGTTTTTCCAGAAAAACCACAGGATATATTTTACTGAAATTTATTGCATTTGATTAGATAGATGTTGTAGATAGTTGCAATAAGAATTGTTTTTCATTCTCTTTTGTTCTCTGGACGGGGGTAACCAAAGATCAGTTTAGGCTACAACTACATTGTGCAAGTCGCCACTCATAAACCCCGTTTTTCCAGAAAAACCACACGAGATATTTTGCTTAAATCTGATTTAATTGATTATTTGGACATTATAGATACTTGTAATAAGTATTATCTATGTTGGTTGTACGTTGTTTTGCGTGCAATGACTGTTTTTCGAATCTGATTTTGTAATCTGAATGTGAATGTGAATCTGATTTTGAATCTGATTCTCCAGACATGGAAGTTAAAGCACTCTACCGACTGGGATGTGCATGCAGCTCAAAACAGGCAGTAGAGAACGAAAGAACTTTAGTTGTCAGCTCCCTTTCAACACCACAGATCTCATCAAAAAGTGCCACACTACTAAGGCTTGTTATGGTTAGAATTAGAATTAGAAGAGAAGCCCCTAGAATTAGATTGAAAAATTAAATCAAAATCCTCCCCCCCCCTCCCTTCTTTCAGAATTTTCAGAGCTGGCGATCTGGATCTGGTATGTATGTATCAGCTCAGCTGGTGAATCTTTCTCAAAAGAAAAGTGTTAGAGTTATGGGAGTTAATGCTACTTTTGTAAGGACAGCTGAACTGATCATTTTGGCTTTGCTGTATATGGAACTGCAGTGCAGAGGATCCTAGGATTCCTGTTTTGAGCATGACGTCCTCTGGCGGGGCGGCTAGCTAAGAAACTATGAATTTTTCGCAATTTCACATCACCTCTATCTGCCTAATAATCTTCTTTTCAAGTTGGCTGGATTCAACATTATGCTTGGCTTCTTCTTCGCCCATTTCTTTAGGCAACTATTGTTAGATTTCAAGGTCTTTCATCAGCCTTCCTTCTGTCCTTGCTGCAACGTGCCGTGCACCCCAACGCTTCAAAAGAGAAAGGGCTGCGCTTCGCTTCCGATTCAAATATGTTGCTGTTGCTGTCAGCTAGTTACCAGTCCTCATTCTCTCAACATGGCAACGCAGATACAAACTTTAAAAAGACAAATAGGGCACCGCTGATGAGAGTAGGTATGGTAGGATGAGAATTTTCCGAGAAATGCTTGAAAGTGACTGAGAGAGTCATTTTGCGGCAAAGTAGAGCCTGTTATTTTCAAAAATGTTTGTGGACAAATTTTCAAAATTTCAATTTTCCTTTCGGTGAAAATGGGATCGAGACTTTAAGCCAAAGACAACGATGTTGACGTGGAATTTTTCCTGGTGCACTAATTTATAAAGATGATATTGCCAATGGTAAAAAATTTTGTTTCAGTCGAGGGGCAAATATTGGATCGGGAGCAGTGTTCTAAGACAAAGTAGAGGACGTGTCTCGACGCGTCATCAAAAATTTTCCTGGGGGCTTAGCACTAGACCCCTTCCTTTTAACACTCCATCAGTCCATTGCCATAGCCAAACCACTGCTTTCCTTGTCAATTTATATTCTTGTACACCAAAATCGTAAGTTCAAAAAGGTTTTCTTCTCCACTCTTTCACTGCTTGCAGGCTGTGTCAAGTAGACTTGCCCCAAGTCTATTTCGTCATCTGTAATACGTCTGCCTGATAGCAAAAGACGAAATTTCGCTTTTCCTTTCTCCTTTCTTTTCCCCTGTAAGTGTGTTGTTTGTCAGCTCCTACTTTGCAGTGCCCTTCTACCCTTCTTTCATGGGCTGCCCCCGCCGCTCAGTCTTCCTTCCGGCGCCTGGAAACCGGAAAAGTTTCTGTCTAATCTGGACAAAATTGGCAAATACTGAAGTAAAAAGAGAGCCTGTTGTTACTTTACCAATTTTCCCCCACTGCCTGCGAAGTGGGGCGCAAGGTTTGTTTATGACATACGCGTGATATCGTAAAGTGCGAGTTGCGAATGCGAGTTGCTTATATTTTGCGAGTTACGAGTTGCACTTATTGTGCGAGTTACGAGTTGCAAGTTGCACTTATTATGCGAGTTGCGAGTTGAACGAAAGGTGCGAGTTGGAAACTCAAAAGTGCGAGTTGAAACCAAAAGTGCGAGTTGCCTGTTTTCTTTTGTAGAAAGGCCTTTTTCGTCAAATAAAAAAGGTATTCTAAAGTCGCATTTCAATTTGCAACTTTTTTTTGGGTTTTCGTCAATGAAAAGCATTTTTCTGCCATCGTAACTTTCCTTATCAGAAGCCATCTATAAAATACTAAGGCCTATTCTTCAAACGTTAAGAAACTTCTACAATTTGCAACCTTTACTCCCCCTGTCGTTCAAAGACATTACTGTAATACTGTAAACTGGGAACTTGCTTAAAAGGTGTCTTGAAAGAAAATCAAAGGGGAATTCGCTATCGTTCAAGACGACTTGGCAAGTCCATGTTTATTGTTGAGCTCAAAACTTGCAGTGAATTATGTATGACCCTTTCGCTTCCCAAATTTTGAGGTATTGTTACCATCCTGTCCGAAGTAGTTTCTTCAGCCTGACTTGTTGCATTTACCTCAGTCAAAGAATTGCGCTCTGGCCTTGGTTATGTGTTACAGATTGTTTTTAACATAAAGCATGTAACTAGCTCATATAATATCAAAGAAAATAATTTGCTTATATGATTTCATCCCTTTGGGCATTATGCTAAAATTTGAAATTCGATTTGATGAACATTAAGAAATTTTTCTGTAAATCCCTGATTTTATAAAGGCTGTCCAAAAAATCGCAGTTCTTTAGATGCAAAAGATGAAAATTTGAAGTTTTTTTAAGGAACTCGCAACTCGCGTTTTAAATGTACCAACTCGCACTTTTCACTACTAACTCGCAACTCGCAACTCGCAAAACAGGAGCAACTCGCAACTCGTAACTCGCACTTTACCAATCCACACATACGCAAATTCTTATGAGAAGGTCAAGAAACTAATTCAAGTCACTGATAACGATTGCCAAAAATTTGAAAAAGCGAGCGAATTGTGACTCAGCTTAATACGCTCTTTTTTCATTTCTGCACTTTTGTGCTAAGACTGCCAACAAACGATCCGGCAAATTTTGAAAACAGCGAAAAATGTGACGGATAGGCCTTCCGTTCACACGAAAACGGCACATTTTTTGCCGGCAGATTTTGAAAATCGTAGATTTTGAAAAGGGAACTCTAACCAGCACATTTTGAAAACGGCATCGTGTGAACACGAGCTCAAATTTTGCTGCCGTCACATTTTTAACCGTTTTCAAAATGTGAAAATGTGTGAACGTATTCCAAAGAGTTTCTTGATTATTCACTTTTTCAGTGCAAAATAATGATATACAACTGTGGCAAGAAAATGAGTCTTGCCAGTCTCAAAATTTGCCATGATATCCTTGAATCTAACATTAAAACTTGCTTTCTACTTCTCAAAATTAGTTCATTATCAGGCCACCTGGTCCAGATCCTGTTTACATCTAAATAAGTTCTGAAGCATTCTAAAGACGATTTAAGAATTTAGCACATTTTGACAAGGATCCGTGACAGGAAGTCGAACATAGGAAACAGTGTTGAAATACACAACACGAGGCCAGTGCACTGCATTGTCTTCTTCCAGATTCCAGCTGGCTGGCACCCTGAATTACTGTATGTGATACGGGGGGGGTACTTCACTATAAATTCATACGGGGGTGTGCGCCGTAAGGATTTCTGTTACGACCCAATCCCAGAAATTTGGTCTGATATTGATACCCAATCCCAGAATATATGTCAGATATTGATACCCAATCGAAGAAGTAACAAAAGCGATTTGACGTCAAAAGGATTAGGGATTGAGGGCTGGGAACGATTATTTTGGTTCCAAGTGGCCATTGGAACGAGGTTCTGATCTGAGGACGTTTTTCAACACGAAAATACTTGAAATCAGTTCACCTGAAACTGACAACGTGTTGCTTGAAAATTTATCCAGTTGTACTTTCATTCAACACCCATTAAAGAATTTTGAGTAACCCCCAATCCCAGAAAATTCCGAATGAAAGTATACCCCAATCACAGAAATTTTCCAGTAAAAGGATACCCCAATCCCAGAATTTTCAGGCCAAAAACTACCCAAAACTGGCGCACATCCCCGTCTTACCCATAGTGAAGTACCCCCCCCCCCGGGATGTGATACTGGCATTGGGCATGGGTAAAATAGGTACACAAATCAATATCGTAGTACTCCGACTTTCCAGAACCCCAAATGATGACGGAGAAATGCAACAGTATATTTGCAAACTAAACACTTTATCCTACGATCAGCATTTCAAGTGCATATAATCACAGGCAATATCATATATCAGTAAATAGTAAATATGTAGAATTCCTTAGCATACTGCATCATTTACTTGAAATACGTTGCTTTCAACTACGAGCATGTGTGGTTAGACACAGCAGTTGTTGTGCTTCATTGCCGCAGCTTTGTTCTTTCAGGGACGATAAAATTACTTGCTACTACGAAGGAGCTAGCGTTTCAAACCCCCTACGCAGAAACGAAGCAAATACACTGAATAATAACAGCGGTGTGTAATCACCCATGCTACGAGCTACAAGAATCACACCGATCACATTCCAAGTCATATTACTACTCTACCCAGTGGCTACAACTCTACAAATAATCTAAATACTGATCTCTACGAGTTTGAAAGCGTAAATGCTTCGGAAAAGCGCATCGAAATTAGTTTTTTTGTCTCAATTTGAGATTTATGGACCCATGCCACAAGTTGGGACTTTGTCCGCACACCAGAAGCTGTCCTAAAAGTAGGAAGATGGGAGTAAAAGCGCTCAGCAAAGACTGGGCTAATCACACCAACAAGTTGGAGCTTCCAATTTACCATCTCGGTACATCTGGACAGACTGAAGAACAGCAAATCCAGACCATTTGAAGAAAATTCATCGCTAAAATTCATTGTTAATGGGATAACGGTCATTCCTGAACGTCATCGGCCACAATTCCCGTGAAAAGTGAAAGGCAAGCATTTATCTCCGCGAAAAGCCGAATGTTTTTCTTTGCGCGTATTACTTTAATGAAAGCCATAAGGCTACCTCGGATAGTTAGTTCATATTATCACGTCTTACGGTTCCCCACATTTTTGTGTGCAACATTAAAACGAAAAATTTCTCAAAGTGAAAATTGAGAAAGTGAACGATATATTTCCATGATTCAGGATCCTAACCCCCCCCCCCTCCCCATAGTTTTGATGCCATTCGGAAGCGACAACCCTCTAAAAATATGCCTAACACGAGTTTAGAAAATGCATTATCTAAAATCTAACGCGTTTTCATTCTGGTGTGAACAAAGCTTGTAAAAGGAATTGGGCATGAAAAGCAAATTCGAACATGTATTCATTACTTTGAAGTGGATGGTCTACACTACAAGCAATAAGAACGATTTTCACGGTCCTTGGCTTTTTCGAGAAAATCTTTATCTGTGTCCATTGTGTTGCACAGTATTGGAGGAGGCAAGGGGGAGCTATAGTCAAAGTTACCTGACAATCACTTCCCATCATAGCAACTTCGGGCATACAACAGCTACATATTTCCTCAAAGCAAAACTGCCATGAGGTCAGTGAATGATAGCCAAAGTCAACTGCCGAGTGAGTCAGAAAATTGTATCCACTGTTTGCAAAATCGTACTGCAAAAACTACAAAACCAATTTCAAAAGTTACACCTCCGTTCTCTCGCTGATAACATTACGTCCACGGGCTTTGGCCAAAGCTGCAGCGGCTAATAAAACCCACTTTTCAACTATCAGAATGGCAAATTTATGTTTTCTTGGGTCAGGCATTGCTTTCTAATAATACGGAAACCGTTGTAATGAAATTAGACTTTTGTCATCACTCCTTAGCATCAAATGGTAACAGCCCCCTTCCGGCTGCTTAGTGGCAAACTGAGAAATGAACGTTAGCTACATTCTGATTTCCGGAGGAAATAATGAGCCTAAATTGTGGGGGGGGGGGGTTTCTAAAATTAAATTGAAACCTCAATAAGATTTTAAAATAAAAAAAATTAGATACTGGTCGCATAGATTTTCTTGAACGATGTTTCAAATAATGCATACATTTTTCGGACTCATCCGCCATTACAATTACAAGTCTACAATAAAAGTCAACGACTTTACTTTGCTCTCTATGAGATTCAACTTCAAAACTAAAGAAACTAAAACAAGCATCCATTCAAAAAAATTCGTCTTGACTTGTCAAAGTAATTATAGAAATATACCCGCATTCAATATCATTGCACAGACCACTAATGTTTCTCATTGCTGCAAATGAAGACTGACATTAGTGTTCTTAGTCAGAGACGTATTGTTCAGATTTTTCGTAAGATTTCAGTACCTACTGAGAATCTCTTTTGTCGTGAGTCCTTGTATGAACAAGAATTGCTTCATTAAGGGTTTTTGGGTAATCTTACTTACGTTTCTTTGTGACGGAAATTTCGAAGAAACTATTTCATTGCAACTTCATAAGTTTGTCAAAACAACAGAAATTGTAGTCCACAGAATCGAGTCTAACGTTTTGGATCAATCGCTGGTCCAACACATGGAACGAACTTTTGAATCATCTGCCATCGTGACGGACGAGAACTAACAATTAAGATCTAACTTGCAAAGTCTACAATCACATTCGGATGGACAGGCCCAAGCTTGCAGCATCACGACTAACCAGTCTTACACTTATATTACTGCTAACTGAACAAAGTCAATAAAAGATATTTTCTCAAACGAACACGCGAAGAATGTACGTTGCCTGTTGTTTTAGACCACGTCCACACGTATCCGGATATCTTCGAATACGCATCTTTTTCATCCGCATGACAAGATATCCGCGTCCACACGAGGAGCATCTTTGAAAATAGCCCCGTAGCCCCGTCCCCACGAAGACGCTGCTACGCTCAGAATTCGATATTCGAACTTCGATAAAGAAGACAGACAAGCAAAATGGCCTCGCGTGATCCCTAAGGACCCGAGCGGATGCTGTAATCGATGATGTGACGTCAGCGTTTTCCAACAGCTCCGTTTTCATCAGTCCACAAGACAACATGAAAATGGCAATTTCAAAAAGATCCACTCTGGAGATTGTTTTCGAAAAACTTCGTTTTCGGTGACCGAAAACGCCGTCTATGTGTGGACGCTGTTGTTGTTGTCTTCTTATTTGATATCGATTATTTCCATGTAGCTTTCTATATACAATGTATACAGTAAACTAATCTAAATCGATAAATTAATAGATAAATAAGAATATATGTGTATATGTTTACTTGGTCTAAGTAAAGATTAACGCTAACCCAAAACGGATAAAAAAGATGCGTTTTCAGAGATATCCGGATACGTGTGGACGGGGCCTTAAACATCTCTCTACTGGTGTCCACCACAATCTCAAAGCAGTCGTTCGGCTTGGCCAAACAAGCAAATAAAGTCCGACAAGAAGGCCCCGTCCACACGTATCCGGGTATTTTTGAAAACGCATCTTTTTTCTCAGTATAAAAAAGGTCCGCATCCACACGGGGAGCGTTGTCGAAAGTATCCCCGTCCACACGAAAACGCTGTGACATTCAAAATTCAATATTTGATAATGAAATTCAATAATCGATAACAATATTCGACATTCGAACTTCGATGAAAGAAAACAGACAAGCAAAAAGCCCTCGCTTGATCCCTAAAGAACCAAGCACATCCTCTGATATGCAGTGAATCGAAAAGCTCCGTTTAACCGTCCGCCACACGACAACATGAAAACGGCGTTTTCAAAAAGATTCACTCCAGACAGCGTTTTTGAAAAGCTTCGTTTCCGGTCACGGAAAACACCATCTCCGTGTGGACGCGAACTCAAAACGGATAAAAAGATGTGTTTTCAAAAAGATCCGGATACGTATATGGGCGGGGCTTCAGAAATCTTCCTGCCAAGCATATGCTTTTTCGTCGCATCATTCAATTAAGGGTTGCTTTATCATCACAATTCGTTGTAGGACGTTTTCGAGGACAGATCAAATCATATCTCTCTCATTCGGCAGGAATTATGAATTCATGTTCATCTAGTAGAATGGATTTTTAAGGGTCTTACCAGTTCGTGAGTCATATCCTAGACGGCAAAAAAAGACGAGATTTGGGTCTGTGTTTGGTGGCGGCATCAATCCTGGACGCGTAGATTCAGCTGGGGGTACAGGTGAAAGGGGTGCCTTCCTTGATTCTCTGTATAGTTTGTTTCTTGCTCGAAATCTGTCAAGAAAACAAAATCAATAGAACTCCGAACGTTCAAAGTAACAAAATGGTCAGTTTTATGTGCATCAGTCCTGGTATTTAACAAAAAAATGTGCCACAAATCTAGCATCAAGATTTCGTAGGAAAGAAAGAAATTATTCAAAAAAGGCTGACATTTTGATTGAAATGGAAAAGCTTCAAATACATAAAATATTTTTATCATTTACACCTGATCTTGCTAAAAGATGCATACAGCCAAATTCTGATTATAACATGATTTTTTCGAGATGAACGATGCAACCTTAGGTACTAGTAAACTAAAAATCCAAAAAAGGACTCAGAATAGGCTAATTTCTAAAACTAGTTTCCTGTTTGCGGGGTCTTGCTGTAGCTGCAGCCACCGATGTTTTGCACCTAGAATATTTGGTCTAGTTGAGACTTTTCCTTCCGTGTTTTACTCTTTCCGCCAACTAAACATACTTTCTGTGCATGATCACTGACTTCCTTTCTGGGGGATAACCGTTGCTTTGAACATTGATGGTTCGTATCCCTAAAAATTGAGGCTTGAACTCCTTTGAATCTAGCTTTTCAAATGGTAATCATAGCTTAAAGTGACCATGTAGCATCTGAAAAGATAGCCAGGCCTTTCAACTAAACGGTGATACAACACACTTGACAATAACTTCGTATTTCGAGAGCTGATTATGATCTAGCTTGTGAAGTTTCTTTTGGGTCAATCGGCATATGGTGACCCTTTTCTTCCCAGCTCGGGGTATCTCGACCTTTCTTCTGATGTGGTCGTGCGACTTTGCCTGACACATTGGTACCCATAATTCAGCAAATTTTGAAGAATTCTAGGGTCACCTTAGAATCCACAAATGTAATGCAAACATCTGGACCATAATTCCGGAAATTAATTCAAGGAAACGTTTCATGTTATTTCAAGACTTGTGCAAACTATTCTCCAGAGCAACAGTCATAATTCCGCTTCGCTAAAATTATACCTATGCTTCCATAACGTTCTGAAATAAGGTACCCAAAACCCTCACCACAAACATATCCCCCTTCGTGAGGTCCTAAGAAAAGCTAAGCTTTTACTCACCGACAATATTGTGGATAGCTGAGCACATAACATTTATCAACAATGCATGCAGCACTGTTGTCATCACGATGCCGAGATGCTAGAACTTCAAGCTGAAAGTAAACAATTAACTTCGATCAATACGTTCACGTAAAACCGGTCACAACAAATAAATCCGAAATAACGTAAGTGAATGAAATAAGAGAATGTCCTGTCAGGGTCGGATTTGGTCTTGGTAACATCATACACTTTTTTGCATAAATTCAGTATTTATGTATGTTTCTTAGTAAGTTATTTCAAATAGAGATGGCTGCAGGTTAGCTATGTATTTCCTTGCTCCCTGTGGTATTATAATGTATACCGGGTGAATCAAAAAAAAGTTTAGGCGTTTGGAAGGCTGTGGAATAAAAAGAATGTGACCGATATTCAAAACTGAAATGTTCATCCATCAGTCAAAGGTCAACTTAGATGAGAAAATTTTGTTTGGTAGCATCCCTCATCTTACTGAGCCAGGAATTAGGAAAATGCTGGTAAAGGGCATGTTTGGGAACAAAAATTCCACATTCCACTCTGGTCCATGATTTACATTCTATTGAAATTGGAATTCAGCATCTCAAACTGGCAATGTATTCTTCAATGCCACATAAATCATGGACCGGAATGGAATGTGGAATTCTCGATTCCATTTTGATTGTTGTTGGGTCTTAAAGATTTTTGATATTACCAAACAAAATTTTGTCATCTAAGTTAGCCTTTGAGTGAGAAATTAGCACTTTAGTTTTGAATATCGGTCACATACTTTTTATTCCACAGCCCTCCAAACGCCTAAACTTTTTTTGACTCACCCGGTATACCATTATTATCGTTATTGTAAATTGTCATGAGAATATGAAGAAAAAAAATGAATGAAAAAAAAACAAACTGTGTATTTGCACTGACACCGTTTTTATTCCGGCTTCTCACAACACTTCATCTCTTCTAAAGTTTACCATAGTTTAATGGCAGTGTTGCATAAGCTGGGAATTTGCTGCTACCCACCCTCCTGAAACGATTTAGCGACTACTTCTTTCAATATCCGTGCGCTGATTGCTTTTCTCCGATCTACATCTGGATCATCTAGGAATATTTGTTCAAATTTGAATTTCGTAACTATTCCTTGGCATCATCGCACTCTCGTTGTTTCCGTCCAAAGATCTTACAGTATTAATCTCAAGGAATTCTGAACTGTAAATCATTGGAACGACGTAGGAGAAGGTTCTCTGAGTGAAACATTCCCCGTTGTAAACAATCTAAACCTTTATGGCCTGTATCTGGTACCAATTTGTGCATTAAATTGATTGAATATCTGTCAAAAATATAAATATTGTAAGCTATACCTCTCCATGAAAACCAGGTTGTTTTCCGCCTTCAGTCTGCTCCGGACGATAATACCAGAACACTGACATCATCATGTCTCCCGGGAAAAGACCTACAAATAAGCATACGTTATCTAGCGATCTAGCGGGTATTGCATACGTACCGCAGGGGTTGTTAAACGAAATAAGAAATTGTATTTTTTTTCCATTGATAATTATGTTAAATGATGACAGGACTGGTGTTGAGTGATTTAATAAAAAGAAGGGGGTTTGTAAAAATGCTCAAAACAACAAGAACTATGAAATTGCAACAAATCGGACAAGACTTAATTATCTACTTTTGACAAACCGTGATAGATCAATCGTACACTGGACCGATTTTCTTGATTTACGACTTAAAGTTGTACAAGATCTTATAATTTTTTTTACAAATTTGTTTGGTTCCTGTTTCTAAAGCCAGAAGTGAGTTTATTAAAACATTCTTCTTCAAAAAAACTGAAAATGGAAAACTGAAAGCGTCGATCAGATTTTCTAGTGACTCGGCATGAGTGGACAAAGAAAACTTTTTCGCAGTGATTTAGTATTTAGAAATCGACCAACTGTATCTCAATTGACAAAAAAATCGCAGTTCTTTCGTGCAGATTTTTCCTGAAGACAGAAATCAATGGGAAAGTTATCTGTGCACAGCTGTAATATGCTTAAAACCAGCCATTGCAGCTGTCAAAAATTGCCGTATTTTGCAAATCCAAACCTATCAACAAGACAATCATAACATTGAAACAAAGAAACATTCTCCTTCCGTGTTTAAGTGCAGTAAACGAGCCTGGCATCACAGAGGTACATAGTTTTATAACAAGAGAATTCTGCAGCAAAACAAAAAACAAAGACAACTGATTTACCTTCATCTTCTTCCCAAATTCCAGATACTCTTGCAACAAACGGTAAGTCTTTCTTTCTTGGTCCCGATTTTAACAAGACAGCATCTCGTACATTGATGACTTCATCGTTCCGGCGCATGCTTGAATAATATCTGCGAATCACCACTCTGTCTTCCTGTAAAAGCAAATAACTGTTTATTCGATGGCTACATTTTTGATGATGTTGCTACGCATCCATATATGGACTCCTATTGTAGGGGTATCAGTTCAGTCAAAGAGTGAAAATACGACATGCAATGAGTCTACCTGCTATCCCAGCTTGGATCTATTTCGTTATTTCGCATAAGACCCCGCTTACATGGTAGCAGCTGAATATTCGTGCGGAAGAAAATTAGTACGCTTAAATGCGTTTACACGGTACTGTACTAAAACTCGTCCACTTTGGCTTTCCGTACGGCCAGAGCGTTTACACGGTGCCGTACGAATTTTCATCCGGCTTACTTTCAAATTAGTACGCTTTCCTGCGTGGAAGAAAATTAGAAGATAGCCGTACTAATTTTCATAAGGTTAGGCAGTTCCACTGTAAACGGGAAGGCTATCCGTTCCGTACGAATATTCATCCGGTATCGTGTAAAGGAAGTCTAAAGAAGCATAGGGCTCAAACCTTTAAAGGGAGTACAAAGAGCAGCATGCTTTGCGCGAAGTTAACGACTTGCTCTCTACAGCTTCCAGAATAATTGACTGTACGAAATTCACAAAAACAAAAACAAACGATTGCAAAGGCTGCTGGTCTTTGTACTCCCTTTAAATTCTATCCACAGGTGGCCCAATCGAATATCTTGTAGGGGCCTAGCTTTAATTGAGGAAATTTAAGCTGTGCTGTTTTCCTAACTGCAATATAAGCAACACTACTTGTTCCTTGAATTGAAGTAAAATGAAATTTATACCGTTAAATGGTCGATTGAATAGTTAAATGGTTGTTAAATGGTTTAACTCTGTGTATTTCCTAATGCTCCAAAAGCATTGCAAAATCCCACCAAAATCATTACTAAATAATATTATACTGCACAACATGCACAGCAAAAAACGTTGCGTCATTAGAGTACAACAACAGCAACAGGACAGATGTTGCCATAGCAGCAGGATGCAGCAATGATTCTGGAGCATGCGGAAAGACATAGAGATCAACAATCAACCATTTAACGGTATGAATTTCGTCTCTCAATTCAAAGAACAAGAAGTGCTGCTTACTTTGTTGTTAGCAAAACAGCACAACATACTTTTGCCTCAAATTAAAGATAGGCTCCAACGCGAAAGAAATTTAGCGCACTTTGTTGTAAATCTGCTGTGGAAATTCTTTGATATATATCTTAATTAGTTTCAAAATGGCATCATTTATTATATTTGAGGGTGCGACATTATCAAATTTCTAAATCCAAATCAGAACAGCAACAGTCCTCTACTTGCCAACATATTGTAGACCTTCATAAACTAAGGTTTTCTTGAAGGCTACTTCGTTTTTCCTGAATTGGTTTAGAACATACAATGATTCCACTTTTTCAAAGTTTTCCATGAATTGTTTCAAAAACAACTTCAAATACCGCCTTCAAAATGCACTTCCAGCTATGCCCCATTCACACTAATACAGTTAAACCAGCTATATCTAACAAGGTTAATTTTAACCAACCACATGAATTCGAATTGTTGGATGGACCAATCAGAAGGCCTCATTCGATAACCTGATTCGGTTTTAACTGGTTTACTTGCAAGCGCGAATAAGATATTAGATAACAGCGCTTGTAATGGGCAAATTGGAAAATACTTACGTAGGCAAATGGCTTTTCAACTGGCTCTCCTTCAAGGATCCACCCATTTACCATCTGAAATTCAAGAAGTAAAAGCTGCTTCAAAGGAAAATAGCCTCAAACGTGCATTGATTATCGTGATGGAAGCATTCAGTTGGAATACCAGATTTACAATTTGAAAAAACTTAGCATTATTCAAAGATTATTCTCAAGATACAAACTCGTCTTGATTGGCACGCTCTTCTCAAATTGTTGTGTATACCGGGTGAGTCAGAAAAGCATGCCATTTGATAGGCTACTACTCGCTCGAAGCAACAAACAAAACAACAATATTTTACAATATTTCATTGAACAGCCAACTTGTTAAATTACTTTAAAATTGTTTCTGGCTGAAATTGGTCACTCTGTTCACATTTAACAAAGGAATTTCTCGAGAAAGGTAAAAAAGATTTTTCCTATATTTCTACGTTACTCCTATTTCTACCTATCCTCTTGGGAGGATTAAGAGTCTTCCCCTAGTATGAGAAACATTGTCATGGGGATTATATCCTCAAAGGATGCAAATGATATTCTAATACATGTAAGTGTCGTCGCTGTTAGGAAGAAAAATAGGTGAAATTTTGCACGTCGCCTTTGCTCACTTTGCAGGCTTTTTTGACGAGCTTTCTGCGGAAAATCTGCCATATTTCACAAAAAGGAAAGGCTAATCAAAGCCGGTATCCTTGCTTTGATATTCAGGATGCAGTATTTTTCCAAATGCCATGCGTTTCTGTTGACTCACTCGCTAGATTCATGACATAAAACATTTTGTGTGATGTCTTGTAATGCCGTTCACAAAATAACAGTGGAACACATCTGTACAGATATTTGCCATCCATCTAAGTCTGATCAACTATCAAATCAATGTCGTCTTAATAAAACATTCTTCGCCGATCTGCAAAAAAGCTATTTGGTCTCGTGTTTAGGTGGAGATATTCAATGCATCCCGAATTTGTACAAAACTGATTTATTTGTTTCTTCACTTTTGCACCTCATCTGGTAATTTCAATGCTGTGACTATGTAATTTTCTCGTTAATATATAGATATATACACAAAAACGTATTTGCCTCGCATTCTTTAAAGATTTTGAGCAGTTCTTATAGAATTTCTCTTCAAATTCTTACAAACTCCTAAGGCTGAAACCTCACTGCAGTAGCTTTGGTCGGTGAGCTACGCGTCTGCGTTGTGCACATGATCTCCAAGGACAAAGCATTCGCCATAAGCAAATGTGCTGCTCACCAACCAAAACTACTGCAGGTGGAGGTCGGTCTTAAGAAACGCTTTCATAACATATGAGAGAAGGCCTAAAAATTAGGAAACTTCCCATAAAAGCAAACCTTGCTGTAGGGTCTAACATTCGGTTTCTTTGTGTCAATCAACTGTTCAATTTGAGATGATAAGTTCTTGATATGCGCTGCTTTGACAGGATTCACAACTTTCCCTTTGCTACCAATACTAAATTTTGACGTTGATGTCGCTTGAAAGTTGATTTTGGGAACACGAATCTGGTTTGCGCCTTGCTTTCCAAAGTTATCATGTTCACGGCGCCGAGATGCCACTTCAGTAGTTTCGTGTGGAAAATCAAACAATGGCCTGTCAAAAACTTTCATTGCGTTCATCATAGCTATCGCGTTAAGACTTGCCATGCGTTTGCTGTTTTGTACACTAGGCCCATGACGCTGGACTGCCTGTGCATGGCGCATATCGGTATGAACAAGCTGGTGCATCTTTGTAAACGGTATCGCTATCGTGTGTGTCGTGGTCTTCGTACTTATCGAGCTGCAAAGCGGTACATGTAACGTGTTCGTAGTAATTGTGGGTGGAATACGATAAACCGTCGAAGCAATTGCAACATTCGCAGCGGAGATATCTGTTTGGCAAACGGTAGAACTACGAGTTGGGGACACATTTTCATTTAATGAAATGCTATCAAGATATCCGCAAGTGCAGCTCGAAGGGCTATTAGCAGCGATTACGTCATCGAGCAGAAATGCGTCTGTCTGAACAGCTTTGTGATTCACAACTGTCTGGACGGCCTTGTCTTTCGTCATAGTACATTCGTCCTCACACACCCAATTGCTTGTAGAAGAAACTCTACTGTCACTTATGGGTTGTTCGTCAAATACAAAGGCAGGCTGTTTGAATACATCATTGGCACTGCCGCCAGAAATAAGCCATTCGTTATTATCTGATTTCATGGAAGCAAAAAATAAAATATCGTCAGTTTGCGTAACACTTGAAGTGCTTCGTTTTCGCCGTTTATCTTGTTTCGGTTTCAGGCCATGGTCAGTTCTTTTGGCCTGGGCATTTTCCCTGACCTGGTGCATTGATCTCCCTGCTAATGGGCTATATGATTCGAGAACAGCATTGACTTTTGCAATGGCGTTAAGACTGGCCATTCTCGGCTTGCGTCTCACTAGCATACTCTCCTCGGGTGTTGTACTCAAGTCCACCTTATCAACAAACCCCGTGGACGTCTGCAGTTCTTTCATAAGAGATAAGCGACCTCGATCTCGCTTAACACGATGCTTTTCTTTCAGGGAACTGTCAATAAAAGAATCCGAATTATCGACGATGACGTCTTCAGTTTCACTTAGTCCTTTAGATATCGCTTCGCTCACTTTCGAAGTTAATTTTGATTTTTTCTTGGGAGCAAATCTCGTCCTCGTGTTCCTTCTTTTCCTATTTGATCTCCCTCGTGCATTGTTTGAAGTTGAAGGGCTGTCATAGATTCCTTGCTTTTTGTCATTTGATTTGTCTTCTGATTGTTCTAACAATTTATCTCCCCCTGTCGGTATCTCTTCAAGGCTGTCTGCAATACTTGTAACGACTGTTGTTTCAGGAGGCTCGCCATCATCTTTTCCAGTACTTGTAATGACAGCACAGCTGCTCGTTTCAACCTCCATCTCTGATTGACTGCCCTTGGACTGCTCAGGACAAGCAGTTTCCTCGCTTTTAAATCGTTCTACGTCTGTTAACTGTGCTTCAGCGAACGACACGTTTTCAGTTGAAGTTTCCCCTTCCGTTTTCGAAACAACTTTCAGTAATTTCCGTTTCGCCACTATCGACAATTTGTTGTTTCTCTTGGGAACGGCAGCTTGCCTCTTTTTGGCATCAATAGCAAGATTTAGGCCACTGATTTGGGATCTCTTCACTCCCAAGTCAGACTGTCTAAGGCTCCTCGGTGTCGATGAGCTCCGTGTAGTTCGTTCTGAGAATGCATTGTTCTTTGTTTGTGGTCGTTGTCTCGAAGAGATTTTCATGGCATAAAGCTGCGGAAGATTGAAAGAAAGTATTAGATTTTCAGTACCTTGTTGAGCAACATCGACAGGTTTTGAAATACCGCAGATTTATTCTAAGGATACAGTATGAGGTTATCGAAACTGTCTTCTCTACGTCATAGGAAAAATGGGTTTGCAATCATGATATTTTTAATTCTTTCCCGTGTGTTTTATTCGTACAACGAACCATGGCAGGAGTTATAAACTGCAAAATACTGTCGTCCCTGCCCCAGAAAAAGTTCAGCCTACCTATTCCAAGGTTTGCAAGGGCTTCATTTCCAGCCCTAGGTTACTCAGGCACAGTGGGTACAGAGGCAGAAATATAGGAAACATCGACTGTATAATTACAGTTTTATTTCCATATCTTGAAAGCTTAATAAATTCTGGACCCAAAAGTGCAAATTTGAAGTTGATATCTTGCTCCGTTCCGAAGTTATTTTAAAGCGAAACCTGAAGAAATTGGAAGACTTTTTAGCACCTTGCAAAACGTGGCTATTTCAATTATTTGGACTTTGTTGATCAAAAACATAAAAACATGGATAATCTATGAGCTCTAAAGTCAAAGATAAAAGACAAAGATACTGGAAAGTTTACCGACCGAATGTAAAAATGGATTGGAAAGGATGCATTCTGGGGACAATATTTGCTGTTTTATGGTGTCAAATTTTAGATCGCATTTTGAATGACGACACTTTTCTGAGACTAGAACATATTGGGCATATCAAAATACCTTCAGTTTATTGTCCCATGGCATTTCACAGTAAAAATTTTAGCGATTAATTAACAGTTGCCGAAGCACTATGAATTTCGCGCTTGGACTTGACAATAATATTTTGACAAAACTGGTACCCTGGTGTAAATAACGATTACATTTGTGAATAGGACTTGTGCTCAGCTATCAAACTCTACCTTTGTGCAACGCAAAATTTGTCTACCTCTACTTGCCAAATACATTATCAAAAGCCTAATTCGATTGATTCAATCGCATTCGATTTCTTACGTAATGCGACGTTGCGAAGAAAAGAATTCGAAAGATTGTTTGCGATTCCGTTGCGATTTACTCAAGTTGCTGAACGTACGCAAATTTTATCGCTGATCTTGAACGTTGAATACACTGCTAACAAAGAAAGTTGAACAACAAAATTGACAGAAAAGACCGAAGAACCAATTGCCAAAGACCATATTCGGAAGATAGATCGTTGGTTATATCGAATTCGAGTTTCGCAAGATGGTAAGTTCGTTTCAAATTGCTGAATCAATCGGTCGAACACTGTAAACTTTGCGCTCTCGAAGCTTGCTGTGAAAATGAAGCTGTCATTTGCTAACCTAAAAATGTATCCTGTTGCCTTTGGAAAACAACGAATTTTGCTTCTTACTTTTAACAGAAATTTCCATCCCTAGGGTAGGCCTAGTTAGGCCTAGGTACTCTCAAAAAACTATCATCGAATAAACTGCAGTTTTTAAACATAAACGCACGTCTAGCTGAGAAACAACCTTTCTGAAATACCATTATCTCTCCATTCCCAAAAGCTTCTAACATGCTAGTTCTCTTTGACCATCACAAAATCTTGAGGAGATTGTTAATCTTTACGTTGCAAAGTGCCGCAAAAGTGGCCTTAAGGCCTAAAGTTCAAAGGTAACTTCAAAAAGCTGTTAATTGTTGCTAGGTGCTAGGTAGTGTTGCCGTAGTGACTACTGAATTCGAGGCTGGAGACAGGACCCTAATCATTCGCTCCGCTCCACACTCCAATTTCAAAATTGCTCTGCTGTTGTTACAAAACCTGAACAATTTCAATTTCTTGACATTATCTTTTAGGACATGCAATCTACTTACAAAATAACAAAGGCAATCAAGCCACTTTCAAAAAGTTACAAAGAAATTGCAAGAGATATCGGTGAGCATTTTTTTGACTTGGTATATCACAGTCGTCACACCGTTCACTGGGTAGAGCATTGTAAAGGTTTCATCAATTTTCGTTCTAGTGCCATTAAAATCGTTTTCCTCCGCATTCTGTGAAGCAATGGCTGCCAAACTATACATTTTTTAAATCAGCATTAAATTTTCTACCAATTGCTACAATTTGCTAATTTTTTGACCCCCAAAAGATGCATTTTGAAAGAAAAACAGCGCAGACTAAGGACAAGCATTAGATTTTGTATCGGAATGCTGAACATGAACACTTTACCATCAAACGAAAAAATGAGTATTTGGCCGTTATTTTGTGCAGACATTATAACCAAACCATTTTTAAACTAACAACGTATAATTTGCAAGGTCAATCAAAGATATTATGAAACTGTTTTGAATTTAGGCCAGTACTAAAAGTTTCTTGAAATGTATTCAGATTTGGAGTACCTTGAGTTCCCTCGAGTTTTGTAAAGATAGAACAATTTTTATGTCTACTAACAGTAGTGCCCTTGTGTCTATTTCAAAACAAGGTTCAAAAAGCCATTCTGAAGTTAGGTGAAGGACTTTGAGAGTGATAACAATTGAAAATGAAGTAAAAATATGACAAAGTATTCGGAAATGAATTCCTTAAATTATATTTCCTCAATGCTTGAGTTTCTCAATTTCGGTAATCTGATTGGAGTTTCTGATGAGCATGTTCTCATTAAAAAGATTGGTGTAGCTGTTTTACAATAATTTAAGTGCACATTGTGCCATTACAAATCTTTCAAAGTAACTTGGTAGCCATTCAAAGAAAGAACTAAATGAATTCTACACTTCTGGCAGATGAAACATGTTAGAAACTTTGGGTAGCAAAAATTTGTAAGAAACTGCTTTCTTGTGTAAAGTGTGTCTACCTCCTAAATTTTGTCAATGCTGTTAACTTCAAGTGATCAGAACCATTAAAAAGGACAATACCTTGTAAAGTAAACATTTCATCTTATTTATCTACCATAACACATAATAAGAGATAAGAAAAATACAGTCGAAGTCTGCTATTCAGTACTTCCATTTTCCCAGGAGAACAACTTCTAACTAATTGCCACAAGGCAATGAGTACTACTAATTACTAAACTAAGGGTGTGATCCGCCTAGCCTATATCACTAGTGCTTTATAGCACGACAAAATTACCAACTACTCAACCAGGCACAGGCGTTCCTATGTGAGAGAATACGTGCTAACACACTGGCACAGGCACAAGGCAATAGCACTACTAGTTACTAAACTTTGGGCATGGTGTGCCTTGCCTTTATCACTTGTGCTTTAGAGCACGAGGAAATTACCAACTACGAAACCAGGCACAGGCTTTCTTACATGGGAGAACACATGCTGGCAGACTTGCACAAGGCAATGAGTACTACTAATTGCTAAGCTAGTGGCGTGGTCCACCTAACCTATATCACTTGTGCTTTAGAGCACGACAAAATGACCAACTATGAAACCAGACAAAGGCGTTCTTACGTGGGAGAATACATGCTAACATGCTGGCACAAAGCAATGAATAGGTAACTTCGCTGTATCCACTGCAGCCCCCCTGCTATTGCACAAAGTGTGGAGACATTTTTCATGCGGTGGACTATATGTTTTGCAAGCTCTCATTCTCTGGGTGTCCCAAAAACATACAGACTGGCTGGCTCCAGCGATTTGAATTCAACTTCTAGTCAAATTTTTCTTGGAAGTTAACTTACAAACAGTTTCCTTGTTCGTTGTTGTTCGTGCTTTGATAGCAGAGATATTAAGCTAGGAAGCTCAAGTTTTCATCCTTCTCCAAACTGGACTTGCTACAAGTCTCTCTCTTGCCGTCACAAGACATAGAGCAGAAACTTTGAAAAGAGCCTAGCCATGATTTGTATCATGGACATTTTCCAAAGCATCTGTAAATTTTAATAGTCAGTTTTTCTTGTTTAAAAGGAATAAAATACTCATGGGCATCGTCCTGATAAAACAAATAGATTAAAAAGATGGTAAATATGATAGAGTCGTGCCACATCTCCGAAATAAGCTTGCATTTGCTGCTTGAAAACTCTTTTGTAAAATGCCTGTGATATCAAATCATGGGTAGCCCCTTTCGCAAAACCTCTGGTTCCAAGTGCACGCAAAATTTTGACTTTGTGGACTCATATCTCCAGTGTTTAGTAGACAAAATTAAAATGCAGGGTAATGCATTGAAGTTGAAGATCAACAAATAAAGTTATGAAATCAAAGCGTGCCGATAGTTTATCATTTTGTGCCCTTACTTCCTTGTGTAGTCAAAAGGTTATGCTTTTATGAGACACCCGGTATAGGTTAGTAGTTTTACATTTTACATTGCGGACAGATAAAAGCCCTGGACAGATAAAAACACTTGCTCTCGAGTACCGAATAATCGTCCCCCACCGCTTATCAATTTTTGAAAAATTTTCCAACCCCCCCGCTCTTATTCCAACCCCCCCTTTTATTAATTTTTGGAAAAATGAAATGATAGTAAACATTATTTCTGACAATGCATAGAAGTCTCAAGAAGTGCATTCAACAGAACCAGAACTCAAAAGTTAACATCACTGCTCACATAAATATATAAAAGATACGTGTTTACCTAAGAAAACGACTATTTTCTATTTTTCCAAGCACCCCCTCCCCCCTTTTATTCCAACCCCCCGATTATTGTTATGTCAAACCATTTCCAACACCCCCGGTTATTCTCACCCCCTCCCGTTTTTCCGTTATTCGAGAGTGGTCCTTTGTCCTTTGGTCCCTCGACTTCCTCTCTCATGCGGGGATTTCGAGATTTGACTACCATGGACAAAATTGTCAATCGCACAGTTTCTAATTTCGATAGAAACGGCCAAAATGCAGGAAAACATTCACAATGAATCAACTTTGCTTAATTATGATGTTAGCCGAGGAAAGAATCCGAGATTTCTGCAAAACAATGAGTTTTATAAGAAAGTAGTCCGTAATTTTCCAAAAATTCCAAAGAAACCATATCGGCATGATCATTCCCGTGGGTATAAACACGGAAAAGTTTGTTTTCCTTGAAGAATGAACTTATTCCAATCGAGAAGAGCGATTATTAGGTAAAATTTAGGTTTTAATGTGATTTTTGAAGCGTTTTAGTTTTGGCAGTACCAGCGGGAATCAAAGAATTTTTCTGCATTCGATTTTCTGTCTCATACGGGGATTTCGAGGTTTGACTACCATCGACAAAATTGTCAATCGCGCAATTTCTAATTTCGATAGAAACGGCCAAAATGCAGGAAAACATTCACAATGAATCAACTTTGCTTAATTATGATGTTAGCCGAGGAAAGAATCCGAGATTTCTGCAAAACAATGAGTTTTACAAGAAAGTAGTCCGTAATTTTCCAAAAATTCCTAAGAAACCATATCGGCATGATCATTCCCGTGGGTATAAACACAGAAAAGTTTGTTTTCCTTGAAGAATGAACTTATTCCAATCTAGAAGAGCGATTATTAGGTAAAATTTAGGTTTTAATTTGATTTTTGAAGCGTTTTAGTTTTGGCAGTTTTCTACATTCGATTTTCTCTGGTGCCTTGAATTCCAGATTTACCCACAGTCACAATATCACATTTCGCGACATTTTGGCACAATACAAGGAACGGAGGTTTGAGCCAAATGATTATTATTACGTTCAGGCATATTTACTTCAATGTTAGAACAAGTAAATCATTTTATTGCTGACAAAAAAGTACAAATTTCATGAAAAATATAGCAAATTTTACAAAAACATGGACACAGGTTGTTCATTTACGATGGAACATCCAGCTAACATCATGATAATATGAATTTCATCATTTTGTAAGAGTTTGGTAGCAAAACCAACATTTTTGAGTCGGTGCAAATGACGCGATTGTAGCTCAAAGTTTAGCGATTTCGCCCTTTCTGCAGAGGTTTTGGGCGATCCGCGTTCGACGCAAGAATATCAGACGCTGAATTTAACGATGTAGAAATGGAAAAAAAGCGATGAAACAAACGAGATTAGGTAAAACAAAGAGTGCGATTTCTATTTTGCTACTTTTTAACGAAAAAAAAGAATTACAAATGCAAAAAAACGGTGTTCCCGTGAAGGAGAGTTTGTGAAGAAACCTTTCGAATGCCTGCAGAAAGGCCGAATTCGGGGATTCCCCAGGCAACGCTGCTACTGAAATGTGACGAATGTGATATGTAAACATGTTGGGCCTATAAATATTTCCTGGAACATTCAACTTTGATTTCACAAAAACATTTAATCATAGCATTCTCTTTGGTAAACGACGGTCTCTTCAGTATACAAAATGTTCAATCATTATTACTGAATCCATTGCATCTTTGGAAGAATTTAGAATCTTGTAAGTGGGGTTTGGATTCAAGGACCGAGATACAAGTTTTTACATGAGGGGGCCATGGGCAAACCGGGTGAAGAGGAAAGCGAACCAAGACCTTGAAGGGGTCTGAGTTACTCACCTGGAAAACTTCGAGACCACTTTCTGCAGATTTGGTTCAAACAACGCTAATTTTTGTACCTCAATACAGACAGACTCTACAAGTAAATCTACATTGGGATGTACACAATTGGGATGTACACATCCCCAAGAAAACGAAAAAGTTTTTGTGGTTTGACATCGGTTTGAGACAAGTTTGTTAACTTGTAACCTCCAAATACACCAAACGGCTTCCTAGACTAATCAAAGGTAGAAAATGAACGAGAAGAACATAAGAACATATTCTGAAATACTAAAATAGTAAAAGAATAAAGATTTACTGCAGCAACTACTGAAAATTTTTGAGGGGGCCATGGCCCCCCTGGACCCCCCTGTATCTCGGTCCTTGTTTGGATTCTCATCCATTGTATTGTCATTTGGAAACCAAACCAAGCTACATACAATTCCACATTACAGTATTACTGGTACAGAAAATAAACTTGCAACATTCGTTTTCAGATATACTCTTGGAACTGATCAACTGTCACACAGACGTTTCAAATAAAGATATTGCCACGAAGCTCATGAACAATTTCGAAAGAAACTTCTCCTATCAAAAGGTAAGACAAGCAAATTTCTTTTCTTCTGCAGTCATCATGTTGTCCATTTCATTTTCATGTGGTGCAGAGACTAATGTTACACTCTTCATTATAATAATAATCAGGCTCAGAATCATCCAGTCTTTAAGAATGTCATAACGCTCAGCCTATTTGGGTCTAATTTTTCAGCAGTTGCCTGTTTTTTGCGATGCTTAACGTTGTCGATAACAGAGAACCACGTGACTGACACATCTCGCTTTTTCAAAAGCGTGGCTTCTATTCGAGGGTGATTATTTCCTTTGGAAACCATTGCATTGCATTCGAATCTGTTTTTTAAGCTACAGTAGAAACCCGCATAAAAGAACCTACAATCTCTTACAAAAGTGTTGGACCCCTATGAAAATCCACGTTTTTCAGAAATATTGTCCCCCCCTCCCCCCATTTCAATGTTGATTGCTTTGGTGAATTGTTCTCTTCCTGGATCTGTGTGAAAAAACCCTCTTTGTAATTCATTCAACATTGAAACGGGGGGAGGGGGGACAAAAATTCGATTTTTTCAACAGGGGTCCAACACTTTTGTAAGAGATTGTCTGAAAGTGGAAATTTTCAAAAATTATTTTAAAAGCATTGTATAACTAGTAGCCAGTTGAGAATTGGCCCGAATATTTTGAAGGCTAACTTGTTTCCATTGGGATAGAATACATTTTCCATCTTCTCTTATTTCTTCTACAATAATTCTTTAAAAAATGCCAAAAATCCCGCATTTCAGGTGATTTCCCACTGTAACTTCCAATCACCATAAAATTGGATGAAATGTAAAAAACACTTTATTTCTATATTTCATCTGGATGTACTAACGAGAAGTAAGATTTCAGGACGGCAAAGAACTTTACATCCAATTTTTAAGGCCGGTTTTGAGAGTATTTTATCTTTGATTTTATTGACTTTTAATTCTTTTGTGACATGCAAAAATGGCAAAATTGCTCCAAAGGAAATTCGTCTAGAGTAATTGGTGCAACCGTCATAATTACTTCATACTTATCACCCATGGCACAAATTTTCATTGATAGGAAAGATGGGTCCTCTCGATTGTGCATTTCTACATGAGACATAACCAAAAAATTGCCATTTCAAGAGGATTTTTGCTTGAAAAAACAAGCTGAAGACGTATTCAGCCTAATTACAAGAGCAAAGAAAATTTTTCCAATTCTTTCCTTTGGTCTAGGCTTAAGGCTATTTGTACCAGCTCTTCAAAAATATCCTGGCTTTTAACATAACTTTGATAGATTTGATAAAATGTATCCTTGAAGTTGTAGGACTTGCTTAAAAACTGCATTTTTTACCACAAGGATCGGCTCTTTACAAAGAAGCCACGCCCTTTAAAGATAAGACACGCCCTCTTAAACTTGCAATATTTGCTGCCATTGAGGTCATTCTGATGACTAATGTGTCGTTTGAATTGCTTATTAATTGTCAAAGTACACAGGAGACATTTAAAGTCAAAATTGCCTGTACAGAAACAACAACAAGACTGAGTACTGTAGTGAGTACTGTTGACAGTGCTCACCACAGTACTCACTTTGAAAAAGGCTAATAAAATTTGCAGATTCCTTGGAATTTGCTCATAAATGAACTTTAATCGTGTCAAATACCCATATGAACGATTTATATTCATTGATGTTGTAAATGAAAACAGTTTCAAAGCAGTATTTTGAAAATTGTCAACAGTACTCACTTTCTTACTCTTAAAAAGAACAAATCAATAGTTCTTATTAAGAGAAAAGTGAGTACTGTTCATATTTTCACTTTAACTGGATATAAAAAATGAAAGTAATACATGAATTGAAAGCTTGTAGTGCACTGAAGACATTAATGGGCATGTTAGCCCCTTTCACTGCCAAAATAGAGAAGTACGGAGTGAAACGCTAGTGAGTACTGTGGTGAGTACTGTTGACAGTACTCGCCAGTATGGCCCACTTCCCGAAAGGTCAATGCGTGAGGACAGAAAATATTGCCATATTACTTTATATGCATTAATCTTGACGAAAAACATCTTATCTTCATGGCACAAACTAATGTTGACAGATAGAGTTGCTATTGGTGCAATGGCAGCGGGCCTACTATCTTCAACTATAGGGTTTTCCTTCAGACAATCTCTTACAAAAGTGTTGGACTCCTATGAAAATCCACGTTTTTCAGAAATATTGTCCCCCCCTCCCCCCATTTCAATGTTGATTGCTTTGGTGAATTGTTCTCTTCCTGGATCTGTGTGAAAAAACCCTCTTTGTAATTCATTCAACATTGAAACGGGGGGAGGGGGGACAAAAATTCGATTTTTTCAACAGGGGTCCAACACTTTTGTAAGAGATTGTAGGTTTTTCTTTGGCAGCCTGAATAGGTTCTTAATTAAGTGGCTATTACCATAAATTGCAGCCTGCAAGGTTCTTAAAGAGGTTCTTATATACAATATAAACCTTGTACACATTAATACTGTTTTCAACACAAGAAATCAAGAGACTTTTTGAGAATTCTTTGAAAATTTTTCAGAATTTTTTGGGTTCGAGTCATCGTTAAAAATCTGATAGTCTTTTGTACCACTGAAGGTTTCTGAGCAGAATGTTAAGAATTCTTGAAAGTTCTGATGAATTCTGAAGACATGAAACCTGTTATATAAGAACCTCCCCCAGTTTCAGCCTCTAAGATGTTCTTATTTAGGGGGCTTAAAATATTGAATTTTAGCCTCAAGGTTCTTATAAAAGTAGGTTCTTTTATGCAGGTTCCTACTGTACTCAAAACCAAAAAATCTTAAGAATATCAACGCTAGTGTATATGTTTGAAGTGTTGATAACATAAATGAATTAAAATGATAGATAATTATTTGTCAGTCTTCTGTGATTCGTAATGAAAGAAAAGATTTCAAACCTAACAAAGTAGTCTCTTTAGAAATTTCTATGTTAATAAAGTCAACCGACATCGAACATTTCGTGTAATGGAAAAGCATAGAGAAAATGCAATGAAGTAAGTAAAAAGCATGTTCAATCCTGCTTTTATCAATGGATAGTAAACTCTGACTTCTCTCTCTTTTCAGATCAAACAGTTTGCAAAATCCATTATGTCAAAACTGCTGAAGCTGTTCTCCAAGGTCAGCAAGTAAATATGACTTTACAATTAACTGTGAACCAATTATCTTAAGGATGTTTACAGTGAACACAATTCATGAATAGGTTGAATTAGGTATCTAGGCTCTGTTTTGAAGAGAAATGTGTTTCCATAAAAATCAAAGACGGCTTTGAGGATATCCCTGATAGCTTAAACTGTAAAAATATGCTTTTGCATCCTAAAGAATACAAGTGCATAGGCCAAATAATTGAAAGATTTCCTTGTCAGGAATTAAACAATAAAAGTGATTGGAATATTGTTTCATCATGACACCATTACCGAATTATGGATATCATTTTCACAGTTTTTTGACATTTCACGGAATTATGGGTGTCCTTTTCAGGGGATTTTTCATAATTTCCGGAATTATGGCCCAGATACCTATTCAATTTGTGGAATTATGGCCCTAAAATCCACCAGAATTCACGGAATTATGGGTACCGATTTTTTGGGCAAAATGGCACGTCCCCGTCACATAATAGGTCGAGTTACCCCCCCCCCCCCGAGATCATGACAGATGATCTAACCCTTCCTTGTATTGGTCTATTCACAGATTGGTGATTTCTGGGCAAGCATGGATGTACGTCTTATTGGGAAATGCATCAACGAAATAACCGAATCCGTCGACAAATTCTATTTTGGAATGTCCGTTTTGGTAAGTTAACACGTCGTAAGGTTTCGCATTCAAGAGCTAAATAAATTTGCCGCCTAAAGGACTTGAAATTTATCAAAATATGTCACTTTCAACTCAGTGAAAAAGGAAAGATGTCATTCATCTGATAAGCTGCAATAGAGATTATTGTGTTTCTGTTTTACTCTTTCGCTTTCGCAGCAAGGCTAATTTCTCCAGTTAGAAGTGAAATGATACATACAAGGACGGTGTACCTGTTCTTGTATGAAATACAAGACCTTAACTCAGACGCACAGCAAGTTTCTGGGTGCTTCGAACCAAAAACTCCTTTGATTAAACTTTTCCAGTAATACGAGATGAAAACAAGTAGTCCTTCATTACTAACCATCAGCTATTCTCTCTTCTAGAAGCCAATCAACATGTCATACACAAAGGTCAAGATGACAGAGTTCCAAAAATTCTTCAAAGAAGATTCGAGAAAGAGTGTCAGATTCCTCAACGAGGTGCAAAACAGACTCGAATCGTCACTGCCCAATTGCTCGCAGAGAACAGCTACAGAAGTCGAGAAACTGAGAAAAGAATGTCAGAACTTGTTTGAAATCAGCAAACTGAGGTATGGAAGAAACGTAGCACGATTAAATAAAATTACTGTAGTTAACGAAAAAGGATTTGTTCCTTCTAGTAGCAATAAAATACCTCATAGCTTCCCTAAGCGTAGAATCATATTGAAAAAATCAAGTGTATCTATGCACAAAATAGCCGTATTGAAAGAGGCTATCTCTATAAGTTGCCAAAAGCAAAGCTTCAGCACCGTAAAGACAACAAAAGTTGCTGCAAATTCAGCATTTCTAGAAAAACGCAGTGAGACAAGTGATGTTTCATCCCCCAAAAATGAAATTTGTTTGTTCTCTGATGATCGCCAAGTCACTGAAAACGTTTCCAAGAAAAGGAAGCAATTGGATGACAATGATCAAGCAACTGAAGGAGAAACGAATAGCACTGATTTACACTGTGACAAAAAAATGAAAATTGAGAAAAAGAAAATCACGGTAGCTGAATACTTTGCGAGAAAGGGGCACGAAAATAAAATGAAAACATGCCCAATAAATGAGGATGAAAAGAAAAGAAAGAGGGCACTGAGCGAACAAGAGAGTAATGACAGTAAAAGTTGTTTAAATCCTCTTGCAGGAGTGCTCGATGCATTCTGTTTTAATGCTTGCAAAAAGCCTAAGCTTGGTGCTGCCTGAAAATTGTTAGCTTTGATAAACGGTCGTTTCAGATCGTGTATCATATTTTCAAAATATTTTAGTGATTTAGGATTTAAATAACAGTGCAGTAACTTAGTTTTGGTAGTAATATCGTTTGTAATTGTTATTTGACGTCTTGGCATGTTTGCCATTACGATTGTTTGAATACATTGATAGCTACGTTATTGAAAAAGTCTACTTTCATGACAATTTCTCGAGTTATAATATCGCCATGGGGGGGGGGGGGGATGGACCGTCAGAAAGACTTATTACAGATGACGAAACAGACTTAGAACAAGTCTGTTGGCCTTTTGGCCTAAATAAATTCCTGAAGCACAGTGCCCCAGGACTTGCTGAGACCAAGTACCAAAGCTCTGGTTTGCAGTGAAGGCAATTTCAAACTGCAAAAATTCTTTTTCAACTCTCACATCACCAGAATCAATGAATCAATTAACAAGGTAATGACTTGCCATTGTTGAAGCACAGTTTTCATTATTAGGCCCCACCAAACCAGATTTATTTAATTTAGAAACATCCGATTCAGAGTTACATCTTACGTGATCCCTTGCACTCACAAATCGTTACCTCAAAGAAACAATCAGTCTTCAATTTGGAGAAAATGAATCAAACAGAGCCCATGAAGATCTTTTTCAAACATTTTCCAGATACGTCTCCATCGATGGTAGAGCAAAACAATATGCTGGAAACTGACAACTAACTTTTCTTAATGAAGTTCAGCAAAACCATGACCTCTGGTGGAACTGTCATATCAGATGCAATGTTTTTACATGATTATTCAAAAACTCTGAGAACAAGGCGAAGGGACCGGAAAGATCATATCGATTAGAAGAAACGTTGAGGGACGCAGTTGACTTGCTGCAAGTCTATATTTTGGTCACAAAAACGAGAGAAGGAAAAAGAAAAAAAGGAGAGTAGGAAACATCTTTCCTTCTTTCTTCTGTTTTCCTTTATCCTTCTTTTGTTCTTATGACCATAAGATAGACTTGTAGCAAGTCCAGGGACGCAGCAGTGCAGCTTTGTCAAGACGTTATGATCAGTCTCTACTGATATGGTGATTGTTGAAAGTAACACACAAAAATCAAATAAAGTTAAACATACGCTTGCATTTTTACCAGAAACTTGGGTCTGAACTGCGGTTTCCTAATTATCAAGGCAAACTTTTAAGGTAAACTGTCTTCTGGAGCTTCTTAATTTTCCTAAATGAACTTCATAATTCATATTACAGAGAAAGCGGAAGTAGCGTACCATGTAAATTCAATTTGAAAATAGATTTTCATGATTGAATGACTATTTGAATATTGTTTTGTTATTTGCTTCCGTCCGATTCGAATGCTGCTTCCGTTGGGCGGAGCGTGTGAAGGATTAAAACATGACTTCTTTCCTTGGAACCACAATAAAAAAGAATGTTCAATGATTTCTTTATGCAGAGAAAATAAAATCGAATGAAGAAGAATATTGACGACATGGGTGGTACGCTTCTGCCGCTTTCACTGTAATTCATTCATGACAGCTAGTGTGGCTTTGAGCCCCTAAAATTAAAAGACTGAGCCAAATCATCAAGAAAAATTATACTCGTTTGGCTGGAAACATTTGCCATTTAAATCTTTTTGTAACTATTAACCAGAGATTGAAAAAGTTTCTTAACTTCAGATATCAGAAATATCAGATCGCTTCTGATATTCTAGTTTTCTGATATTCTAGTGAGGCTACTACATTGTCCAATCAAAAAACAATGAATTAATAAAAGATAAAATGGAGAATGTCTCGAGTACAACGTACTTTCGAAAATTTGAAATGCACACATACCATTTTTTCCAATTAAAATGCCACCATTTTGAAACTAATCACGATCAATATCAAAAAATTTCCCACGGCAAATTTATAGCAAAGTACCCTACGTTCCTTTCAACTCAAGCCATTCAGTCCAAAGAAAAATGCAACAGAACTTTTACACCGGCTGGACTTGCCCAAGTCGCCCTTTGAAAGATTTAGGCCCACACTTTTTCCTTGTGTACATCAATGACCTCGTTGATAATGTAAATTGTGATATCAAGATGTTTGCTGACGAAAGCCATATGCTATTTTTCATGAGAAATTTGCCTGTCAACTGTAATGGCAAGAACCGACTCACAGTCGTTGATTAAAGACGGGTTAAAGACGGACCAGGTGGAAGCTTAAAACTCTCTCTACTCTTATGATGTAGAATCAAGTCCACTAAAGATTGAACCACATAGGCGTAAAGACAAGTCCAAGTGGGGATAACGCATTTCTACACTCGTTTTAACACGCTTTTAACGAAATATCCCTCCAAACTAGGATTATCCATCGACTTCTTTTCCGATTAATCCATTAGTCGTCGAGGTCCCATCAACAATTTATGGTGCATTTAATCTTTTTCAAAGCTTTCGATACCTCCTCTGATACATCCTTGCAAAAAATGCTCTCTCTGGACTTATGGCGAACGATCTAAAGATTCCTTCGATCAATTCACTTGCAAGAATCAGGCAATGCAATTTAACACAGTTAATTTAAAGTTTTTTTCAAAGATTGGAGCCCTATGCCTACTATCTACATCGGTTTTCGTTTTGACCGAGTCCATCCTGTTAAAGAAACATGGTCGCAACGTGCTTATACTGTTTTTGAAGGGCATGTCTTATAAAAGGCGAGCAAATGAAAACACCAATAAACCTGAAATATCTTCAGAAAGTCTAGCTTCTCAATCCGTTTGTGTTCTTTACTTTTGAGTGACTTTACCTTAACAACATCTAATTTGCGTTCCCTTCTTAAAAGCAGATTCAAAAGTTCCGTTTTGACAATCAACCTGACACTTCAAACTCTGTAGACCCTGAAAACGTTAATACATTTCTTTCTTGCAAAATAAGTCAAGAAATACAGTTTATGAGGAACTTATCAATACCTTTCACATATGCACTGATTGCCTACGGGAATCAGAAACCAATGTGGACAATTTGGAGCAACACAAGGAACTTAGTTCCAAGGACAGATCTATGTTCAACATAAAACATGTTCTGGAAAGGCAAAACTTCAAAATTACTGACAACATCGACCTATTTGCATGCAGCCTGAAAAATAATACCATGCATCATCAACATTCGTTAGCAACAATTTGAGTCACCACGGTGAGCCAGATCCTGCGTAAACAAATTGCAAACAAAAAATCCAGCTGCGCCTTTTCAGGCACCTGGCCTCACTTCCCAACTACCATCAAATAACGTGAATCTACAACCAACCTGATAAGAGAGATATTCACTATTTTCTTCGTTTTCCCATCTATACAAACGCTATTGTTTCCTTGGTAAAGCGATCTACTGGTCTGTTTACGTAAAAGGGTCATGTCCGATCAAGGGTATACCTGCTTTCAGATTTAATCAATCTGGTCAAATCAACAAATACCAGTAGGTCACAGCAATGCTGGGGATATTTGGCAAACAGTTTATTCCTACAATCTATGTCGTCAACTTTGACATTTGAAAGATGAATTCTCCTGCAAGAATGTGCCTGCAGACGATGGTGAAGTTGCCTGTTTAGTGCCAAGCGCTAGAATCACTGAAGTAGCGACGACCTAATCGAATCCATAACCCCTTGTCATCTTGCTGAAGTGGTGGGACTCTACCTGGGGTTCGCCTGAATGTTCTGGCTGCGAAGGCAGAGGATTACACCATTGCCCCACAATACCTTCTTCATATGTAGATTGTATTTTTAATTCATCAATTTACATCACTTTTCACTTCTTTTTTGGGCTTTACGAAAATCATGACATGTTGAAACAAAATGAACGAAAACTTAGCATATATTTTGTCATTTGTATTGGAGGTCGCAATGAAGCAATTTCGCGGTAGACTTACTACATAGTTCCAGTTATTGAAACAACAATAACAGCAACACTTACGACCATGCAATCATCCCATACTAAAGGCTCTGGTTTTATCAAAGTTATGCTAAATCAGTGAGTCTTTGACCGATTTTCATTGGGTATGCACCAAAGTCTAAGTTGAGCCTTACGACTATATTCATTGCCAGCTACATCCGATAATAGTTTGCAGCTTTACTGTTCAGCAATGCGAACGGAGTCACTTTTCTAAAGCACACGGTACTTAACAAAACTCTCCTCAGGCCCCTCAGACCCTTTCTCCTGATTGCGATATAGTCTATTGATTACGTCTGATCAATACTGAAATAACCCTGACTGTATACTATGATCGGCAACAAGACATCTACTTGCTCATATCGTTGGATGTTGACCAAAATCTGAATCGGCTTTGCATGACATTTTAGATATATTTCTCAACAGAGTCGATATCTTCAAGAAATGCAGTTTTTATCATACTCTGGTAAATTTCTGATCCAACAAGGCAGTGATAGTACGAAACGGTAATGTATAGAAGGAAATCAAGGCCAAGGATAAAGAAGCAGAGTAAAACGAAACGAACGCCATGGCCCGCTTTAGTAGCTCTTCTGTTAATGATATGTCATTTCACAGGACACTTGGAATGCGCTTACGTCAGCATATCATTATCATCAACAAACATAGAAGTGAATGGAAGCTTGAACATTACCCTGCTAGGATTTGATCCTGGTTCTAGCAACTTCGACAGGCTTCAAGTGCGATCTGCACGTCCTGGTAAAGCACCTTTGGCAATTGCAAAATACCTTCAAAATGGCAGTAGATTAGCAGTGGAGAGTTCGATGCCTACATATTATGTGGGAAGAGTAAATATATCAAATAATATCTCAGTGGTCATATCCCCAGTTATATTTGCAGACGAAAAGACAATATATGACGCAACCTACCGGTATCGTTCAGATGGATACACGACAGTGGAGAGTGCAAAATTTGAGCTTCAAAATGTCTACGAATTCCCAGTCTTTGCCTATTCTCTACAATCTGTTATTACTGCAATTGAAGGTATACCAACACAAGTGTCGTGCATTGTTAAAAGCAGACCAGCATCCAACATTACATGGTCACACGATGCTGAAGTCGTTGGTGTTTCAACTCAGAATGTGAAACAGGATGGAGGCTACTTTACTACGACTGGGATATTCAATATCACTAAACCATTGAATTCGATGAATGCAAAGACAATCATCTGCACTGGCAAAGCACAGTTTGGAGCATCAATCCAGCAGAACACTACTTTGAATGTCGTATATCGTCCAAAAGACACCACATTCTCAGTCACTCCTTCAAACCTTACCTTGAATACAAATATCCAATTAACTTGTAGTGCAACGGGACTACCAAGTGCAAGAAATTATCGATTCTACGTGAATGACATTTTAATTGGTAATGAAACTGATGGAAAACTAACTGTCAATGTTTCTACCTCTGTCTGCGGGAATTATATAGGAGAATACAAATGTATTCCCGAAAGCACTATTGGAGATGGAGAGATCAAAACTACAACGAGAAAGTTTGAATCTTCTTTCATAACTTTGAACTCATCAAAGGCTGTCAATGAGGGGCAAGATGTAACCCTTTATTGCTCAGCTGAAGACTGTCCGACGTCTGTAATCACGTGGAAGAAGAATGGAATTAGCTTAGGGGGTAAGACAGGGAACAGACTTCAGCTTTTATCGGTAAAAAAGAATGATACTGGGGAATATTCCTGTCATGCTACCTTCTGGAATGCTACTAAATCTGCAAATATGACCCTCACTGTCAATCATAAACCAGATAATATCCAGTTTACAACTCTGACATTGAAGCCACAAGATGGAAATAGAGTTATCTTAACTTGCTCTTCGAATGGCATGCCAACTCCTACGTATCGGATTTACAAGATTACTGGTTCTAGCAGGACAGTAATAGCTAACAGTGGCTTGCATTTGATTCGAAGTATTAGCTATGTCGATTATACTGGATACAAAGCAAACTTTATGTGTGAATCAAAAAATACTCTTGGTAATGCTACAAAAGAAATACAACTCGATATCCAAGTAAAACCAATTCTAGCTGTGTCTAGTGATACGAAAGTCAACAAGGGGGGCAATGTAACTTTCAGTTGCAGTATAACAGCAGCCAACCCAGTCACAACGATAATATGGAAAAATCCAGCCAAACGATTGATTCAACACTCAAATGGAGTTGTAAAGATCAACTCTGTATCCTCTTGGCAACAAGGTGTATACACATGTCATGCGGAAAATAGCGCCGGAGAATCAACGAAAACCTTCATACTCTCTTTCAACGCAATTGGAAAACCAAAGAAGAAATCAAGAGTTGCAGAGCGAGCAGGTGGACTCATTGGAGGCATGCTGGCTGTAATATTGATCTGTGTACTCGCTTACTTTTTCTTAACAGAGAAAAGACTCCATCAACAATTCCAACCATGAGCAACGCAAAGACAAGTCCTTCGTTTTAACGACTGTAATTCCCTTGTCTCATTCAGATCATGCATATTCCTGAAGGCATGTGCATTGTAGGAAGGAGTTGATTGTGTTTATATGTGCTGATACATTTACGATTAACAGCACCGGCACGTTGCAATAGCGGTCAATAACTTGCATGTTACGTTTCTGCAAAGTGCAGGCCATGCACCTCTTGGAAAACCACCAAATTAGGCTGTGTTATCGACCCTTCAAATTTTCTTTTTGTATCTACAATCCTCCACAAAACTTCTTCTAACAAAGTTAGCTTTTCAGAGGTTTTCGAAAAAATCACAGCGCAGCGCCTACTATCTGAACTGAAACATTTGTCTAAACTCTCTCCCCACCCACATCCATGTTAGTTTCTCGAGTCAGGGCAGTCGCCGCATGATGTTCTCCTAGGTAGAGAAATTATCAACGTTGATTGGGGGAATTGGGGGAGGGGTATTTTCTGTCTAATCAATTTGGTCCTGGTCACAAATGCACATAAAAACAAATGCACAGCATTAATATCGCATTTTGATCATTTTTTGAAACATTTAACTTGTTTGGTCAGGTGGTAGATAAGTGGACGGAAAGAACTACTTGATGACGCAATAACGGAGACCACAGCGCAGTTACTTTTTTGAAAATTTCTGAGACATTTGATTTTGCACACCGATTTTGTAGCCCCACTAAATGATTCTTCTAGAAATGTCAAGCTTTTGGCATATCGGGAAAAGTCCTCGAGTGGGTTTACGGCTTCATAACTATGACAAAGCAAAGAGCTATGATTCGAACTGAAAAATCTTCCTGGAAATCAGTCCCAACGGTAGCCGGTTAGGGTCTGTCCTCCCTTTGTTTTGTTGATGATATACGATTTGTATCATCCGCAACATGATAGCGATGTTCGCGGCCGATGCCAATGGTCACCTCGTGTGTGACGTTTGCCACGGATAACGATAAACTGCAGAACGACCTTGAAAACCTTAAATGACTAATTAATTAAATGGCAGCAAAACTTTTATGCCGATGTATGAAAACATAGCATGTTGAACTCAAAACAGGAAGATTATATAATGGAAGATAGGCGACGAAGATCACAGGTGAGATACAACATCGCGCGAAGAAGGTCCTGAAGTAAGTAAACGTTGGCAGCACAGTAAAATTTTGTATCTATGCAGGAATAATTTGTATGCAGAAACATTGAAACACGACGAAAAAACAGCAGCAAATGTGTGAATTTAAAGAATATAATTGTATCGTCCTGCTACACATTTGCCACTGCGTCTTCGTCGTGTTGGGGTGTTTCTGCCTCTAAATTCTTTTGATTTATTTTATGCAGGAATAGTTTAAAGGAAGGTATGTATATCAGATACTAGACATGATAAGGAGATTGGTCGAATAAATAACGGAACCCCCACCCTATTCACAACCTCTATTCACAACCTCAGTGAGACCTCACTTGGAATATGCAAATGGTCACTTACATAGTCTATAGTCTATTGTCTATGGTCCTGGAAAATGGTCTCCCATGTTGAAAAAAGACAGCACTCAAAAGCGTCTCATCAAAACTAAGCGTCCAAAGATGGGCAACAAAAAATGGTCCCAGGCTTAAAACATGGATCTACGAGGACTAACTAAGACTTTAAAAGCTTCCTCCTTTACCTTATCAAACGTCTTCGAGTTGATCTTCCTGTAACATACCGGGTGTCCCAAAAAAAGTTCCGGCGTTTGATTGAACACAGAGAAAAAGGTTTGTAATCTGGCAATTTCTATTCGTTCTGGTTGCATGCTACACATTTCAATTTACAGTTGGGCATATCGTGGGAAGAAATAAGTAATCTGAAAGTGGAGTTATGAGCTCTAACATTTCACGTTCATGTTCAAGGCAAAACTAGAGAGATTGTTACCGAGAGTACGCCTTCCTGCTTCATGATGGTGGGCACTCCCTCGATGAGCAACAAAGAAATAGGGTTCACCATTACTACATTTCTATATAAATCACAGGAATTACTATTTCACAATCAAACATTTCTCATAAGGTTCTTTTATTCTCTATACTCTACCCATGTGGATTTCATTCACTTTTGGTATAAAGGACTTCCAAAGCACCTGAAGCCCTCAAAACAGGTATGAACAGAATTTGCACTCAAAACAACATCAAAGCATTTGTTGACGCTGTACAGTTTCAAAACAAGTTTAAGTTTGGGAAAAATTAAATGTGCCAATTGAGCCTAAAGTCATTTTAAGCTGCATTTTATGAGGATACACCATACCTCACTAAAAATTAATAACCATCCAAAAATGATTTTGATGCAAAAAAGCTACATCTGTGTAAAACCTGATTTCCAGTCAGTGGAATTTTCAAAGCGGGCAGAAATTCCTTTGCTTGGGAAAAAATGTCGCTCTGAAATTGAGTGGATAGTCATGGCTGAGCAACTTTCCATTGTCTAAAATTCCAGCCGCTTGGAAAGTCCAGCTGACTGGAAATTGGCCTTACGACTGATAATTCTGTTGTGAGGATATCTTTTTAACTATATAAAAACAAATAAAGGGATGAATGCAAGTTTCTGCAACAGGCCTCTGGCCTGCAAGCATGGTACAATATCATAGTATCTGACAATATCATAGTATGGTCAACATTCCTTTGTCTAGAGAGATAGAGCCAGGGGCAAACATCATTACATGTTTTTATGAACCCTGTTTCAACCCCATTCTACACAAATTTTTTTTTTCTCCACTTCATTTCGAGAGTGCCTATCTGTTCTGTATCTCTTCAGTTTTTTTCATTTTTCCATTTGTTACAAATCATCAAAACCAGTTCTAAATTGTGCACTTCTGATAGCTGTACCCTCCAATTCATTGCTTCCGACTTCCAATTCATTGCTTCCAAATAGACACAGGTTTCTTTGTTTCAGATGTCAGGCCTTACTGGGAATGGCGTGCGGTCGCTCTCGCACGCCTTGGCGCACACCTTCTCTTTCCAAGGAGTGCCATAGATCGCACGCCCGGCATTTCTCTGTAACAATAAGCCATTCAGGAAGTCCTAAATCCAAAATCCTTAATGATTTGATAGTTATCATTAAATTGTTTACAAAAGATAATCCTGCAGGATGTAACATAACTTAGACTGAAGAGTTATTTCTTTGACCTACTGTTTGTTCTTGAGAGACCAGTTCCTTTCTTGGTAATTCAACTTATCTTCGAATACATGTACATTCTTATAAGAAACTAAGAATTTGGGTCAGCACAGAAAATTATCGGATTTTGAGTACTCAGAGTTTCTTACGAGTTTCTTAAAGGTTCCATAGCAGTCTTCATGTTCACTAACTGTTCCCTCGTGAACATTTCAGAACAATGTTTTTTTGAACCCATTCCGATGTGTAGATATTACTCAAGTATGTACCTTCCGAATAATTCAACACAGAAAACAAATGCAAATAACATAAAACTATGTTCAGGATTGCTTTCATCAAAATAAATAGTTTCTTAAGTTACATTTTCCGAGTACTAGAGTTTCTTAATTTTTTGGCGATCTGAGAGTTTCTTGTGAACAATTTCTCATGAAAAAATACTGGTACACAAAGAAACGTTTGATAACCTGGTGTCTTCTTTTATATGAGGTTCAGCAGGCACTTTCACCAAAACGAGAAAGCATGATGAATTTTCTGCTTGCTTGGCTCTTCATAAAAGACAGGAAGATACTAGAAGTATTGTCTTGGCCTATTTTAATGGGGAATTTTACAAAGTTTGGCTTGTTGAAGGACAGGTGTGAAAATTCACTGATGTTCAAAGATGTGGGACAAAAATCTTCAAGATATCGAAAATCCTCTCATCTGAGAGTTTGAGTTAGCCTCATATGCCCAAGAAAGTGAGTAAGAATTGTGATAGATCTCTTGATAGAATACTTAGGCCCCATCCACACATTTTCGCTCCTTTTATCTTCGTTATCCATGATTATAGTTTATTCAAAATTGTGAGCTCAGATGAATCAATGTTTTGAATAATCAATTCAAACACTTTTCTTTCAACAGTGAAGGATGGGAATAACTTTGCACTAGTAAAACTGGTCAAGTAAAACTCCAGTTGACATATTTTTAATGCTGATTTGCAACTGCACTCCATCACACGCCTAAAGTGGACTAGGAGTGCAATTTGCCTCTCCCCTACCAAAATATTCCCAGTAAGGCCTGGATGTGCAGGTGCCATATCTTGCAGAGTTTGATACCACTAGTTACCAATAACTGTTGTGAATAGGTAGGGAGACAATCCAGACTTCAAAATGCTGCACAATGTTGCACAGATGCATCAGACTGGAATTTGCAAACCTCACACCAAAGAATGGAAAGGACGATTGAGCACATATGACATATACAATCTTGACAAGCAAGAACTACCAGGTCCATACAAAATTGATGATTAAACAGAACTTTGCCACTGCACAACTGAGATCTAGGTACCTTCTAGTATGCAGAGCCTTCATTGTTTCTTTTTTTGACTTGAACAGTTTGTTTTTTTTTTTTGCCCGTGTACGGAAGCATTGCTCTCCAATCTAGCCAGCCCAGGATGTACTCCTCTTGCCAAAAGGTGCAAAAGATATTTAAAACAAGGGAATTTCTACAGATTTTTCGTGAAAATGAAAGGATTTTGTCAAGAGAGTACATATTTTGACAGAGTGATATGCCCTTCCCTAAGCAAGGTGCAGCCACCAAACCCAGGAACACCAAGTGTTGCTGCCCAGGCACATTTGAATGGGTGTATGTTGTGCCATAGATCTGTGGTGGACAAACTCAACCTACAAAATAGAATGATTAATAGAACAATGGCATATGCCACTATCCAATTGTACAGAATGTGTACCAGTTTTAGGCGATTTTTGTTACTAGAATTCTGAGAAGGGGATGCACTGTTAAAAAATTTGGGGATTGGGGTCTATTTTTTGCAAGACTTTCTGGGAATGCCAAAGTTTGGAATAATTAACAATTTTCAAATTGTTTTGTAGTCCAAACACTGACGTCAGAAACCAGATCTATATTCCAGCATTGGGTCTCAAAATTCAACCAAAATTCTGGGATTGGGTCATAACAGAATTCTTGCAACCCCATATGAACCATAGTGAAGTTGGGGGGGGGGGGCAGCCACAGATGCTGCCAACAAGACCACCCAGTCTTCAGAGCCTACCTATTTCCAAATCCTGTAAATTTGCGTTAGTACCTATTTTTTATATGAAGGACTCTGCATATTGTTTCAACCAAAAAAGGAAACAATTTTGTGCTTTCAAACGCAGTCATAAAAGGTGGGGCGTAGCATTTACCCATAACCTCAACAATGATGAAATGACTACCTCCCCCCCCCCCATCCAATATGGAAAGATATTTTTTCATGTGCTGGACAGTGTACCAAAAAACAATGGAAACAATAGAAACTAAGTGCTCTGATGTCCAACGCACAGCCTTTTCTTTCCATACCAGGGTGCAAAGATTTTTGGTGTAGACTTTTTTGTTGGTGTACCTAGTGGCATCATTTCTTCGATAAACTCAGTTCTTAGCGTGATAGCATTTGAAAATCTGCCGACTGAGAATTTGGGCCAGTACTGAAAGTTTCTTGAAATCATCAGATTTTGAGTACTCAGGTTTTTTGCAGCTTCTCTCTCCCTGAAAATACCTAGTGTATGAAAGGTTAGGGGTCTTGCTGCTCCCCCCACAACAATAACAACAATCCCCTTGTCACAAACAAACTATTGATTGATGTCCTCTTTTGCCACACAGTTTGAAATTCAACATGAGAACCCACATCTCAGTGTTTCCCAGAACAGCCTCAGGCAAAATTTTGATCTGTGGACAATTTCTTGGAACAACGGCTATTCTTGCTGCTGCACTGTTGTGCAATCATGCATGAAGCATGCGTGAAACGGTTATACCAAGGGGGCGCCAAATCAGCAACAATCTGAAATGACGAAGGCACTTTTTTAGGCCTTCTTACGCAATCAAATGTTGCAGAATAAACTACACCATTAATCACAGAACTTTGATACAATTATTGAAGTTCAGGTGCCAAGCAGATCGGTGCAGTTTAATTCCATTGAAGAGGGTCGGCGCAAAGCAGCAGTACCTTTCCTCCTTCCTTCTATCTAGAATATTCAAAAAATACTTTCTTCCCCAGTAACATCAGGCCGCTACCAAACGTTAAAACCACATTCTTTGATCATTTTTAGCAGATCTCTTTGCCACTATGAGAAGACTGCTTGCTGCAATATAATTTTAGTTTTTTTACGAATCTGTCAGCTGCAAGTTTACATACATTTCTAAGGGGTACTTACTTTCTCTCTATGCCTCCTGAATGAAGGAGACTAGGCGATCCTCGTCTTCAACCAGATGCTCTTATTAACACGATAACGCCGATCGGGGTTATGATCTGTTGCGATCTCTTACGAAATATGTTGAAATATTAATTTATCTCAATATCTGTGTAATTTTTTTGGCCGTTCGTGATCTTGTGCTTGAGAAATCGTCAGGTAACTCCACTGCTTCTTTTCCGTCTTTGTCTGGCGGTCTTCGGCCTGTGTTCAGTTTTCACCCACACAGCTAAAGTTCCCGGATGTGTTCTTAGTTGAATTTGGGAACAGACCACGCGCTCTTTGACATTCTACCTGCACGTGTCCAACGATGGAGTCTTGTTAGGAAGAGAGAGAGAAAGAGGGAGGGAGACGAAAGTTATCTTCTTTGAAAAAATTCATGGAAGTGAAATTATTTTCCTTCCTTTCACATATCATTTCGTGTTGTTCTCCTTTCGCTTACGTTCACAGCCAATTTTTAAACTGGCTCCCCATAAAAGAGAGATTTAAATTTAAATTTAAATATTTGAACATTACTGTCAACTTTTCAGCAATAAACATTTTCTTCTGTTCTTTTGTGAAAACTTTTCTTTCATAGACACCTCTGGGGGGACCATTATGGAAACAAGGTTGTATTGACCTTTTAGTGCCATCCCTGCCATTTTAAACTGGGGGTGTTTTAAATCTATATTTTGCCTTTTAATTCTTATCATAGTGTACATTTGTAATAAGATTTTTTCTTTTTTTCCTCTAAGTTTTCATGATCTTTTAGTCCTTTTTTATTAATTTGATGGCAAATTTCTACTTACTTATTTACTTACTTACTTACTTGCTACACTCACTTACTCACTTAATTACTCAACCCGTGCTATTTGTGACATAAAAAATTTTGAAAGGAACACAAGGAAACAAGGGAGCGAAAATTGTTTCCTTGTCCTCCTTTCAATTTTTTTCATGAACAACACACAATGATATGTGAAAGAAAGGAAAACAATTGAACAAAAACAAAATATTTTTCTAATCTGTAATATGGGATTCCTGTGAACCATCGGTTCACTTTGCTGTGTCGTTACTACTTGCTCCAGTATCTGTTACAACATGCCCGAGCATATGGGGCGAATTGCAGTCCTCTAATCGTAAGTTTTCATTCCCAGTTTGCCAAATACGTGATAGTTCCGTAATGAGAAACAATTTGCGTTTGGTAGCCAAATAGCCTGACGCATTCAGTGGTAGTTTTGCAATCGGGTCTGCCCTAAGGACTGAGCAATGATTAGTGACAAGAAACTGCCCTTTGGAACCAAAGCCTATCGCCTGTGGCTACTGCATGTTAACTTTTCGTTTATGACGATGAAAGTAAGACAATCTTTTCAGGGGCGCACATCATGGGGGTGAGGGGGTGAGACACCCCCCCCCCCAATAATTTTGGATATTCGGTCCCAAAACATTGAAATTCGATCCCGAGAATCTCGGGACCGAGCTTGAAGCTACTTTCAAAACCCCAGCTATCAAAACAGCCTTACAGCAAGGGCAATTTTCATTTTTCGGGCCGAAATATTGATCGAAACAATAACTTTTTAGAAAATTCTGATTGAGGCAGGGTAAAACTTTCATCCATTAGCCAAAAAACATTTTCTCGTCAACGACTGGTCCGAACAAGGCAACAAGTCAGTCAAAATTGGTGGCTAGTGCCATAACTCTTTCAAATGAAAAGATTGGATTGCCTGCACGTAGGAATTGACAAACCACACATGGGGCTAGGGCCCGAGCGGGCCCGTCAGCAATGGTCTCTTTGGCGCCTTCCATACAGATAGCAATTTTTAGGCTGCACTTTGGAAAGGCCCGGTAACAATTCTTACAATAGTAAATTTAAAGGCTTAATAGTTGCCTGGCATTAGAACATTTCTGAAAAAAAGGCAACTCGGCCACAATATTTATAATAAGGATGAGGTGAAATTTAGTTATTCACATAGATGGCAGTAGAGTGTATCAAATAAGAGACTCTCAAAAATTTTTCCAAAAATTGGTAGCAAGGAAATTGGTCGATAATTTATTTTGTTTTGCCTACTCTCTTTCTTGTGGATGGGATCAATATTAGCTTTTCTCCATATTGATGGATAAATTTCTGTTTCAAACATTGTTCAAAAATCAGGCAAAGTGGCTCTACTATTGAAGCATCGCATATCTTAACCCTATTCAGCCCGGGTAAAATTTTTGGTATTTTTGTCCGGCGAGAGGCTATTTTGGCCGCCCCTCTTTATTTCAGAAACGAGAAACTGTTCGTAGGTGAAACTTCGCACATTCAATTAGGGACCTGGAAAGAATCCAAAACTAGCAGTAATTAGTAATTTGTCACGTGATTCGTTGCTAGGCAACCAAAAACAATAGTAAAATCAAGCAAAAAGTAGTGACTATTCTTAAATGCCAGATATTTACTGATTTGTTTAAGATGAGTAGCTAACTATGCTGCAAAAGTGATGGTTAGGAGTCTCCAAAGATACTTTTATTGATTATTTGAATTTTGAAAATTGTCTTTGTTAATTATTGCAGATTAAGTCCAATTAACGGACACTTCAAACAATGAAAACTATTGTTACAGTTATTTATTATATATTTTGACCTTTAATCAACGAAATTAGACACCTCAGTTCATTATCACGCCATTTCGATCAAATTTTCATGAATGATTCACTAATTCATTCAACATATGACGTCATAAAGTTGTATGACGTCATTGAAATTAAAATTTGCTGATGTAAGCAAATAATAATAAACTATATATGAAATGAAAGCTCTCTTCAAGACAAAGCCAATGGTATATATATCTTTACATTTAATGCTACTGGAAAGAAAATAACAGAGGATTTACGATTTTCTTTGTGACTAGTCCCCAACAAAAGGCATCTGGAGGTCACGTGACACAACAATTAGCAATGAAGTATGGATAATTATGTAGCCTATTAAATTTCATTAAAAGTCAAGAAGCTTCAAAGTTACATTTTTCATGGCAGAGATGCTATCTAAAAACGTTTCATAGGGGGGGCCATAATGGCCCCCCCGGGCTGAATAGGGTTAATCATAGCAATGGAAATATCATCACAGCCGTGCGCTTTCTTTGAATCCAATGATCGAATCAAGTTCAAAAACTTTCTCTCTGTTTATGTCCACGTCTTCAAGAAGGACTCTTGATCTGGGGTGAAAAGTGGAGAGAGTGCTCCCAGTAGTTATTTCAGAGCATTGCTGAACAAAGTAGTCATTCAGAATTATTGCTTTCTGTTCAAGATTAGTGACAAACAATCCATTTTCAAGCAAAGGAGGAATATTCATAACTTTCTTTTTATTGACTGAACTTAATTTAAATTTTTACAAGTGAACACAGGCAGTGAACATAAAGATCGTCATGGAGCCATTACAGTCAAAGCAAAAGAAGTGTGACCAGCAGAATCCTAAAATATTTGATTATTCCAAATCATTATTGGATTATTATTCTAATTCGAATAATGCTATGACATATGGTTTACGGCGTTCATACTGCTAAATACATTGGATGCCTTGCATTGTTTTCCTCAAGCACACACATCCGCTAAACTAAGGTCCAACTGCCACAGTGTAGGGGCTCTCGATAGAATCAAAATATCATTATCATTTGATTCTTGAAAGTCAATATTTAATCATTATACGATTAATATTCGTATAATCCATTTAATTCGTTACATTACTTTTGCCTTGACCATGAATGTTAGAAATTTCGGGTACTCAAATAACTTGAAGCAATGTTAGAAATTTCGAATACTCAAAATCTAATAACTTTAAAAACAGTGAAGGCCTAAATTTCCAGCTTCGTTAAAAAGACATATGTGTATTTCAGTCCAGAAAATATTTAGTATGCTTTACTTCATATTGTATTTTATTGCTCAAAATGTTATTGAGTAATTTCTAAATATTCGAAAGACTGTTCATGGTGGGCAAGGCAATTTCTATTCAGATGCAGTCAGGCTCAAACATTTCCGTGGATAAGCAAGTAAGAAAGAACTCTGAACACAAAAACTTTCAGCAGATGACTCAACAAAAGAGCTAGTTCTAGACTATTCCAAGCTCTACTTTCAAAAATTTCTTCCATGAAAACCTTCGTCAACGTCAAACTTTTCTTCGTAAAATAGATAGTGTCACAAATGGGGAATTTTCAATGATCTTATCAAAATTTTCAAAATTATCAAAATTTTGCCAGGGAGCGAGTCCTCACTCTTGTCATCTTCAATTTATGGATGCTTAGGCTGATTCTGAAAATGTTATTCAACGAATATCTCAATAGAAGATATACTGTACCCATTCAGGTCGTTAGAAGTGATTCCAATGCTATTTTGAGCGAATCTAAATAGTTTGGCACTAAATTTGCAATCGGGAGAGCCCCAACCCAGGCCAGACTTTAATTTTCTGACTCGATTCGATTCCTCTAATTCATGTTTGGATGCTTTTCTTAATTTCTTGTTTTACTTCCTTTTGACCAATGGACACGTCAAAGTGATTATTCGAAGGGCATAAAACACGGTTTGAAAGGATCGATCAAGCTTTCCAGAAGCTGCTTCCTTGAAGACTTGGAATCTTAAAATTTGAAAAGTTTCTAATGTTTGCATAAGAAGTCAATTGGTACATGCAAAAATAAATATTACTTTACACTGAAATTTGGGAACTGTGATCGATGTTTTCAATTGATTTAGGCAGCTTCCGAGAAAAAGGTTCTCGGGAAGCTGCTTTTTGTTGTCACGAGCATGCAGGGCGAACGGATCTGGAAAAGTGTTTATTCATACCATTCCATTAGCTATTGACTAAAGACCAGAATGAGAAACATCAAATTCGGTCAGAGAATTATAACTGCAGCCTACACTCTGGCCTATCAAGAATGGTACGGTTTTATGCTGCATCTGAAAGTGGGGGTCATCAGGGTTTGCGGGACAGCGGAATTTGAGGAAAATTTGTCGCGGAATACGGAATTCTAGCAATTTTTCGGCGGAACGACGGAATTCTCCACCCTTACCGGACGCGGATTTTCTCGAAAATAATAAGCGGAATGTGGAATTTTCATGAAATTGTATGGATTTGCGGTTCCTTCATCTGTTGTCTTGTAGGAAGAGGTCGTGGTCGCATCTTTGTTTTTCTGATCAGCACTATGAGAATATTTTCAAAGCTTTGCACAAGAATTTTAACTACCACTCTCCTCTTTCCACCTGGATGGGTGAAAATGTCTAACAATACTAATTTGTGCCATCATTTTGATAACAAAGTGGCGGGACGCGGAATTTTGGCTAAAAATGACCGGAACGGCGGATTTTAACTGAAAATTGTGCGGAACGACGGATTTCTAACCCCCTTGATGACACCCACCTGAAACATGGCACAAAAAAGGACTATTTTGTGACTTAGTCTGGCGCGTTAGAACCAAATCCAATCCCAGTATGAATGATTCAATTCTTGGATTGCACTCCAGTATAGTGATACATGGGTCCCAACACAACTCTTAAAAATTCGGTCCCTAGCAAATTTACAACCCCCCCCCAATGATTTTCGGGATGTGCGCCCCTGAATCTTTTTAACTTGAAACCCACCTTTCTCTACAAAACTTGGCTGTACATCAAGCAGCAAAAAATGTCTGACTGTTTGAAGTTATCTTGTAACACCATTGATGGTTAATAAAGGTTTCAAAACTATGGCAAACGCACATAAGAAGCAATGTCACTTCGCACACTTGGCGATCAAAACAAAATGTTGAAACCCCAGGATCTTCTCTAGATAATCCTCAACTTCATAAATTTTTAGAGTTCTTTAGAAACCAAGGATACATTACTTGGCAAACAGCATATACGAACAAATCTTTTAATCAACCAATGCAGGCTATATTTATTGCAGTCAAGTATACCGTGTGATTCTTGATCCCACCTCTGTCCTAAGAGCCCCGGTTTTTGCTGAATTCAGCGGCGTCATGCCTCAACATTGGCAGGGGAGGGGGCAGTGGCGGCACCAGCTCTGAAAAATCCGAAAGAAGTGGGGGGGGGGGACTTTGACGTGATTTTGCAATCCATAGGTATACCCAACAAATTTTATTCCATTTTTCTTTGACAATTTTTACCGACTTTTTGGATTCGGGGGGACAAGTCCCCCAGTCCCACCGTGGCGCCGCCATTGGGGAAGCAAAACCAGTTTTGGCGCCCCTTAGAAAACTGCGACCGCTGTTTGCTGTACAACGTGCCATGGCTGTTCAAAGGTGGCTCATTCTTTAGACAATGCTTTGAAACGGAATGATTAGACGTTTTTTATAAGAAACTAAGATCAGGCCATAGTACTAAAAGGTTCTTAATCTAACATGGAATTGTGTCCATTTTAGTACTAAAAGTTACTTAATTGGTTTCTTATTTTTTGAATGCAGAATTATCAATGTGGTCGCTAACACTGCTGCAGATATGTTTCTTGACATTTAAACATCGTATAGGAATAAACAGTGCCCTATTATGTTGAACACAAATGGTTGGTTGATATTGCTCAAGAATAAAGGTTCAACGATATATTTGCTATAATATCCATACTTTTGACTTGTAAAAGTTTCTTAATGTTTCTCAGACATAGTACTAGAGTTTCTTAAAATTTTGGTCATCGTAGCACTAGTTTCCTATAAACCAGTTTCTTATGAAAAAAAGTGCATGCTTCCTCTATGATCCAGTTTGAATAGAAGTCAAACAGTTGGAGATGGACCTAAATCTTTTTATGAGGGGTTGGAGCGAAAATTTTTTAGACCATGTATTGCTCTTCACATCGTTGGAAAATGCTCCTTCTTTGAAGAGTTCACTATTCTACTGTGTAAAAGGAATATAGAATTGAGAGGCTTCTCGGGGAAAATTTTGAAAATAGAGTATCAAAAACTCTCGAGGATTGCCTTCCATATGAAGCAAACCAATAAAACTTCCATGATTCCTTTTCGTTCTCATTTAGATATAGTTAGCGACAACAGATATTCATGATCCACTCTTCTGTCCAATAGATCTAGTGATTCTAAATGCGCCAAGAAAATGAGACTCCCAAGTAAATCTGCAGAATAAATGGAACGCGAATGACACGTTATGTTTGTTCGAGTGAGTAAAAATGATAAGGAAGTCCTGAACCCCCATCCTCGATACTGAAGCTTGCTGCAACTTCCATTCTATGATCGTACATCCAACGGGCTTGCTTATGTTGATTTACAAGGAAATCAATCGTGGAAGATCTTTGTGAATATGTTTTTCTGGCTTGGCATGATTTAAAGCTTAGTTCACAGGAATTAAAAATGCCTTAGAATTGGGATAAAAAGGGCGTTCACACCCTCGAAACAATGGGCACCTTCGGCGCCCCCATCCTCGCGTCACTGGGGGTACGTGCCCCCGGCCCCCCGGCCACCACGCCACTGCCAACATTGATGTACGTAGCCTCAGAAAGAGTAAAGTTTTGGGACATAGCTGTTTTGCATAAAATTTCAAAGTCTTTTGCAGAATTTCTGGTGTTGTTTGGTTAAGTTCCTCGACATTTGACGGCTTGTGATATCCGTTGACGCAAACCATATCCTAGAAACTTCCACGGGAAAATCAAATTTTGGAGAGTTTTGAGTTAATCGTGCTTCCCTGTCCTCAGTGTCTTCAGGATCCAAACAAGTTTCGAATAATGACTTCAAGATTGTCCAGGAATATACTGAAAAAAGCCAACAAAATTGTAGACAAATTTCTGCTCCAATTACTTGGCCATGGATTTGAAGACAATAATGACTTGAGATGTTCCTTGCCATTGAGCAGGAAAACATCAGTGCTGTCAACACAAAAACAACCTGCTTTGGAGACAAACTTGCCAAATGATCCATTGTCCAATAGCATAAGACGAGAAAGCAAAATCTACAGAAAAAAAGCCATCGTCTGAGGCAGGGCTGGAAGATCTTAGTGTTTATTTCACAAGTTTGATGGTGCAAGAACGTAACAAAAAGCAAATAACCTCAGACCAACAAATTTCGATGAGACATTTTCAGACAACAACTTTCCGGACATGAGTTTTAAGAGTTTTTAGAAACTTTGGAGGATGATGAATAGATTTTTCCATGTTTCATGATAATAGATGACTTTTTACTTGATAACAGATGACATCTAAGTCATAGTCTAGTGATAACAGATGACATCTATATCTAGATGACATTTAAATCTTCATGATAATAGATGACTTTTTACTTGATAACAGATGACATCTATATCTAGATGACATTTAAATCTTCATGATAATATATGACATCTACTGGTCGTTGCACTAAAATCTGATCAGTAATAGTCCATTCTTTAGAGAATAAAAAGTGCCGGGTTTTATCTCAATGAGTAAAACATTCCACTTTTCAACAGTAAAATGCTTTCGAACGATTTTCGTGTTTAAAGAATGACAGCATTATCCTTTACAACTAACGCTTTCGAACAGTAAATATTTCAGACCAAACAAATTATCGAGCGTTGATACTTTCGGACTACAAACAGGTCAGACAATACCTGAGGGGTATACACATGTTAGCGTAATAAGCTAAAATATAGCTCCGTATTACTGTGAAAAACTAAGCGAACTTCTGCATTCGTATTGCATTCTTTTTGTGAAAAACTAAGCGAAAGTAAGCCAAGTGTTTCGCTTACTTCTTCACAATAAGTAAGCATTCTTTTTGTGAAAAACTAAGCGAAGTGTTTCGCTTCCTTTTGCAACTCCATTCTTATTGTATAGAAGTAAGCCAAGTGTTTCGCTTACTTCTTCACAATAAGTAAGCATTCTTTTTGTGAAAAAGTAAGCGAAGTGTTTCGCTTCCTTTTGCAACTCCATTCTTATTGTATAGAAGTAAGCCAAGTGTTTCGCTTACTTCTTCACAATAAGTAAGCATTCTTTTTGTGAAAAAGTAAGCGAAGTGTTTCGCTTCCTTTTGCAACTCCGTTCTTATTGTATAGAAGTAAGCCAAGTGTTTCGCTTACTTCTTCACAATAAGTAACTATTCTTTTTGTGAAAAAGTAAGCGAAGTGTTTCGCTTCCTTTTGCAACTCCATTCTTATTGTATAGAAGTAAGCCAAGTGTTTCGCTTACTTCTTCACAACAAGTAAGCATTCTTTTTGTGAAAAACTAAGCGAAGTGTTTCGCTTCCTTTTGCAACTCCATTCTTATTGTATAGAAGTAAGCGAAGTGTTTCGCTTACTTCTTCACAATAAGTAAGCATTCTTTTTGTGAAAAAGTAAGCGAAGTGTTTCGCTTCCTTTTGCAACTCCATTCTTATTGTATAGAAGTAAGCGAAGTGTTTCGCTTACTTCTTCACAATAAGTACGCATTCTTTTTGTGAAAAACTAAGCGAAGTGTTTCGCTTCCTTTTGCAACTCCATTCTTATTGTATAGAAGTAAGCCAAGTGTCTCGCTTACTTCTTCACAATAAGTAACTATTCTTTTTGTGAAAAACTAAGCGAAGTTTGGACTTGTTTGGATCTGTGATGGAAACTGCGAGACAGCAGCGATTATATGGAAACCACTCAGTCGCTTCCGTCAATTGTGTCCTTTGTGTCGCTGGAAAATTTGCCATCGATGGAAGCGACAGGAACAATCACGTGAAAACAAGGCTTTAAGGAAGAGAGCAAATAAATTATAGATTGATTGAAGAAAAGCAGTAGAATTTTCAAGAGGGCCTCATTTTATCAATTTGAGTCGATTTGATTACGACACAAAACTCCAAAATTAACAGTAACAAAGACATCAGAAATTCTCTCATGGAATTATAGTGAATAGTGAATTACCTAATTTTTGCTTCAACAATTCATTGATAGAAATTGGCAATTACATTTTAGATGAGTATTTTAAAGTTTTGCTGAAAAATGGTATCCTACAGTGAACCATGGAAATTTCGAGAAGCGAGATAAGTCATATCTTTTGCTAATCATGGTCCATGCATATGTACAGATTAGTGCATATCACATCATTGCAGATTTTATACGAACACTATTGTACTCCGTTGGGTTCTTTTTTAATGTTTTGTTAATGCTGGATTTGGGGCCCTTCATGGTGAAAACTTAACTATAGCGTCCTCTTTGACGAGAATTTTCCTCATAATTGCCAAACTAACGAGTTATTTTCAATATTTCAGATGTTGGTGTGGAAAACTATGCAATTATCAGCAACTTTTCCTTTCATACAGCGAAGAATTGCTTAGTAGTATTCCAAAATTTCTAAGTACTTTCTTGTTGAGTTGTTCTAGAGGTCCCACATCTGCGATTTGCCCATTTGCCCTTTTGTCGTTCTGCTGTATCACTGTTGACATATTAACTTTAATGGACAAGACATATGCCAAAGTTCTGACAATCTGCTATATGTTTAATGTTATGCACCATTTCCATCAGTTCAACTGTGGAGCTGTTTGGTTGAAGACGTATTCTTATAGTCACTTTGTCTACTTTCAAATACTTTTGTTGACCGCAAGTACTTGACCAACAGCTATTACACTGAAAAAATACTTTTTGACAAGCATGGGTAAAATGACCTGATTTCAAACTAAAAGTTATTCAAATGAAGAAATATCAATTATGAAGTTTTTATGACTGGTGACGCTTTCCATCAAAACTGAACATCATTCGATAGGGTTTTTTATTATTATAATCATCGTTGTTATCATTATTATAATTTTCATTATCATTGTATCATTTGTTCATTTGATTATTTAGTTATTACATACATGTCTACACTTCTATTTCAGTCTCTCTCAAATGAGATATCCGGTGAACATATCCGCGAATAAGTTCAATTGGCAGTTTTTCATCATGAATTTTGAGTCACCACAAATCTCAAACATTTTCGGTGTTGAAAAAGATCAGTTTCTATCATGAACACACAGGAAAGGCATTTATATACCAAAGACAATTGCATCAAATTGAGAAGCCATTTTGCTCCACTCACGTCTATTTAGTACCATGTTATTCAACATTATGATCAAAGTTCTATTCACTCAAGTAATCGTGGCAAATACCACATGGGGGCTTATTTCTCGCAATTTGTTTCAACGATTCTTTCAACGTAAGTATTTGTCACGTGGACCTTATCAACTGACTGAATAGTGACCTGAAAAGTTTTAATGGTTGAATATACCAATGCTGTTTGTGCTTTATCCTTCCATATTCTTTTTTATGATGATACCACTATTCTGTTTCATTTTGTTATGTAAGTTTACATGAATCGATAAATCCTTCCTGTCAACATCTCTTTTTCGCAATAGTCTGCTTCTTCATCCAGGGGGGAGGGAGAGAGAGGGGGAATCGCTATACACGATTTAAGAAAATATGATTCAGGGTAAGTAGTAGACTTGCCCCAAGCCCATTTCGTCATCTGTAATAAGTCAATCTGCCAGTTGACGAGATAAACTTGGAACAAGTCTATGATATGGAAGTTGCAAAATTTTCGGCTTTGTTGTTCACAAAAAGAATAGTTACTTGTTGTGAAGAAGTAAGCGAGACACTTGGCTTACTTCTATACAATAAGAATGGAGTTGCAAAAGGAAGCGAAACACTTCGCTTACTTTTTCACAAAAAAGAATAGTTACTTATTGTGAAGAAGTAAGCGAGACACTTGGCTTACTTCTATACAGTAAGAATGGAGTTGCAAAAGGAAGCGAAACACTTCGCTTAGTTTTTCACAAAAAGAATGCTTACTTATTGTGAAGAAGTAAGCGAGACACTTGGCTTACTTCTATACAATAAGAATGGAGTTGCAAAAGGAAGCGAAACACTTCGCTTAGTTTTTCACAAAAAGAATGCTTACTTATTGTGAAGAAGTAAGCGAAACACTTGGCTTACTTCTATACAATAAGAATGGAGTTGCAAAAGGAAGCGAAACACTTCGCTTAGTTTTTCACAAAAAGAATGCTTACTTATTGTGAAGAAGTAAGCGAAACACTTGGCTTACTTCTATACAATAAGAATGGAGTTGCAAAAGGAAGCGAAACACTTCGCTTAGTTTTTCACAAAAAGAATGCTTACTTATTGTGAAAAAGTAAGCGAAACACTTGGCTTACTTCTATACAATAAGAATGGAGTTGCAAAAGGAAGCGAAACACTTCGCTTAGTTTTTCACAAAAAGAATGCTTACTTGTTGTGAAGAAGTAAGCGAAACACTTGGCTTACTTCTGCACAATAAGAATGGAATTAAAAAAGGAAGCGAAACACTTCGCTTAGTTTTTCACAATAAGAATGCAATACGAATGCAGAAGTTCGCTTAGTTTTTCACAGTAATACGGAGCTACATTTTAGCTTAGTAAGCGAACAAATTATGTCTCTCGGATTACAAGAGAAATTCTGAACCAAAATCTTTTATATTTCAATGTGGCCTGCACCCATCAATTAAGTACTTTACAACTTCCTATGCTTTTAGCCTAAAAAACTCTTAAAACGTTCGCAAAATATTTCAGCTTAGTATAACGCACCACAAATCATTTGTAGTGAAAAGGCTCAATCAGAGGTTAAGTCAGTGTTTTTTTCAACTTGGCAAAAAGTGTCCATTCGAAAAATCTGAAAATCAGTTTTTTTGTCCTAAAAAGATCAATTTTGACTTTAACGGACTATATCTCCGGACAAAGACGGGTTTAGTGCCACTTTAGAAAATTACGTCATTGGGAAGAGCGTATTTAGATTCTATATTCCAGAATACCTTAGTTTACAAAATTTCAATTTTGGGCCTCTCAATATTGTTTTGATAATTTTCTATCTTTGAAATACCATCTAAGATAACTGAATTTTCAAAATCTGGTCCGAGGAGCACCAAAGGATGAACGATTCCATCGGAAATCACAATGAAAGGCAAAGAAATTTTAGTCAGTCGGTTATCATCAAAATATACCCTTGAATTATTTAAAAGATAATTATATTGCTGCAATCCCAGGGGGGCACTCAGCAGATACGCATACGGGGGGGTCAGTCCAAGAAATTTTCAGGCAACCCAAAAATATCATTTCAGCTTCACTGCAACCCAAAAATATCACCTCATTTTATACTTAAAAACCAGTAAATGAACATAAAATGTCTCGAAACAATGCAAATAGAAAAGAGCATTACCTCTAATGAACCCAGAAATATCAGTTCAACGATGTTTGGTATCAAAAAATATCATGAACATAGTTTTAGTTTTCTTTGGACCCAAAAATATCACTTTTCACAATATTCTGACCCAAAAATATCGGACTTACCTCCCCGTATGTGTATGTGCTGAGTGCCCCCCCTGGGGCTGCAATACCGTGAAAAGTCCAAAAAGCATATATTGAAAGCTATTGGAGCATGTAAGTATGCATATTTCATAAAATAAAAAGCTCTTTTCTGCAGAAGTGTTGTTGATTTTTATCATAAATAGTTGAAGAACTTTTTAAGACAACTTTGTTGCAAATATAAGATGATAAAATGCTTGTAAACTGAACTTAAGTGATTTGAGGCTTAAGAATACGTTTGAGAGCGATTTTCAATAAAATATTCCGAGCCGCTTGTTTAGTTTCCTCGAGCAAACGTGTAGCTTACTGTTATTTTTGATTGGAATTTCGGCATCCTTGACGGCCCAAAACGGAATAAATCAATAGTTTTCTGCTCTCATACGTCTTACTATAACAAAATTCCCACTCTTGTGACTTCCAATACAGATGGATGCCATGGGCTGGGTGCTTTTGGTACAGTTAAATATGACACGTTAAGTGGAATAAGTCTTCGTTATGTGCTCTAATCCAAAATTATTTAGCATCAAGATGTGGGCAATTACTTCCGTCATAAGTGTACAAAATTTTAGTAAAAGAGCACCACAGGATGAAAAGTTATATCATATGGAATGTTTCAATCATACCACGAGTGGAATATGTCCATCCTTAGGGCTCCTAACTTCAAACCTACATAGCTCACGATCAGAAACTGCTTTTGGAATCGGCAAAAAAAGCACGTAATATTTAATCTTTCGTTAATATGATGGAACTTGGGTTTTATATGGCAAGTACTTGCTTTGCCACTCAAATCGTGTCTATAAATTTGTTGAATAAAACACTTGCTTAAAATTAATTTCGTTCAAGTTGGAAATTTTCTTTTTTGGCTTTGATTGAATAGGAATTCAAAAGCAATTAATAATTGCAGACTAAGGAACTTCTATCAAAGTAAACAAGGCTGCAAACGACTGCGACCAGTATAGCTAATGGTCACGTTGTGCACACGAAAATGTGCTGTTAAGACAAGTCATCAGTGGCGTGGTGGCCGGGGGGGGGGCCGGGGGGCACGTGCCCCCCAGCGACGTGAGAAGATGGGGGCGCCGAAGACGCCCAGCGTTTTGAGGGGGCGCCAAATGCCCGAAAGCTGCGTTCACACTAAATTACGTCGGGATGCACAAATGCGACAGAAGAAAGTATGGGAGATATCTCCGTCTCAAATTTAGACTTCGGGCCTTTGGAGATGCCTCGATGGAATTAGAAATTGAACTGTTCGATAGCGAAGTGATAGCAGGCTAATAGCTTGGCAGAAACGCATTTGATATGTTTTTTGGAAAACGCACTTTTTATCCTAATTTTGAGGCGTTTAATACCAGTGTGAACTAAGCTTTAATTCAAGCGAAGCCAGAAAAAGATACTCATAAAGATCTTACACGTCTGATTTCCTCGTAAAATCAAAAAAAGCAAGCTCGTCGGATGTAGTTGCCATCAACAGTGCGGAATTCAGAAACCCTTTGTCAGTTTAAAAGAGAGATAAAAAATTGGTATGGAGAAAACTGTTCCTGTAAATTATGCCGAATCTTTATTCCAAACCTGGGCTATTTATAATGATTGTTTTTAGATATCCGGTTTTAATTGTATATTTTAATTGTATATTTTGATGACTTGTAAATATTTTATCTATTACTTTCTTATGCCATATTGTAAATACATCTTGTAACGTTGGAATCAATTAGCTACTTTTTTATTTTAGCTATCGTATCCTTTTATCCAACGATAAATAAATTGCTAATAATAAAAAAATAAGGATCATAGAATGGAAGATGCTGCGGGCTTCAGCATCCAGGATGGGGCTCAGGACTTTGATATCATTTTTATTTACTTGAAGAACGTTAGCGTATCAATCGCGTTCTTTATCCTGAAAATTTACTTTGGAGTTGGAGCCTCACTTTCTTGGCGGGATTTAGAATCGCTAAATCTATTAGACGGAAAAGTGGATCCAGATGACCTTTCGGACAGGTGCATAGGATGAATATCAAGGGTTTGGGCATTAAGGTGAATATCTGTTGTCGCTAACTGTCCAGAAGAGAACGAAGAGGAATCTTGCAAGTTTTATTAGTGTTCCTGTTATAACAAGGCAATCTTCGAAATTTTGATACCATATTCTAAAAATCTTCGAGAAGCCTCTCAATTTCATATTCTTTCTTTGCAGCTAAATGTGGTGAATTCTTCACTTCTTCTTCTTTTTCATGTTCCTTATCTTTCGACGTTGGATGACACAGTAACTCTCCACATTTCTCTGTTCATTGCTATTCTTGTTGCCTGTTCATATCGCAAACTAGTCCATTCTTTGATGTTGTCATACCAGCTCATCCTTGGGCGACCTCTGCCTCTCTCTCCATCAATGTACCCCTCTAACAATGTTCTGTACACGTTATTTAGCCGTATCAAATGCCCAAAATATCTTAGTTTCCTTGCCCTCAATATGCTGATCAATGTTCGTCTTTCATCTTCTCTTTGGTAGACTCCTCTGTTGAATTCTTCACAGAAGGGGCATTTTCCAACGATGTGAAGATCATGGTCTCAAAAATTTTCGCTCGCTTCGCTCGCAAATGATTTAAGCCCATTGCAAACTGTTTGATTTTGGTATATTATGACGGAATTATAAAAGAAGCACAGTTATTCAATTTCAAAGCATTGTCTAAAGAATGAACAACCTTTGAATAGCCACGGCACGTTGTACAGCAAATAACAGTCAAAGTTTTCTAGGGGGCGCCAAAACTGGCTGTGCCCCCCCAGCCAATGTTGAGCCACCACGCTACTGCAAGTCATATAGGTATATCAAAAGAAGGATAGATGAAAGCATCTGCCTCGCGGATTCTATTCATCCTTTCAAAAACTGAAAACTATGCCTTGCGATTTATTCAGAGATAAAATGAAACAGTTGACGCATATCCTGCACCCTGTATACAGGATCTTAAATCTAAACTGCAGGCAAGCAAAAGTATACAATCAAAAGCAATATAACAAAGAATTCAGTGATTTGCACATAGCTTCGAGACAAAAAGCGAAACAAGTGCAGGACAAAATTAGCCAAGGAAACACTCTTTCTCTACCTGTACACCTTCTACGCTTACAAACAATATCATAATGAATAAATGACAGACATTAGTAAAAAGAAATCACTCAGCTGGTGTCCACCTTTTAGCGGTCAAAATATGTTCAAAAAAGCTTTTCGAGTCCTTATTAGCATGTAAGCTGTTAAGTCCAAGTACATCAGGGCCTAGCCCTCGATCTTTCCTTCTCTGTTGTAAGAACTTTTTGTCGGCTTCTCTTTTCTTTGTAATATTGTGCGCATGCTCTTCGTCCTGAAAAACAATTTATCTTTCTGTAACAGCTTTCTCTCATCAATATTGAGAGACTGAAACCAAGTTTGCTAAGAGGATTTCGGGGCCCATGCGTGGTGCGCCAAAAAGGACTTTACACGTTTGAAAAGTCGTTACAAGGAGAATACATCATAAATTGGAATGAATCAAAGTTTGGTTGACAGCTGAATGGCTGAAGTACATTTTGTCATATTTTCTACCTTTCTGAGCACTGGAAACATTAGCAAAATTGAATCTGTGAAAATTCCCTTGAATCGAAATTGTGGAAAGGGCCAAAACAACTCAATAAGATCACAAGGAATCTACACATTTAGAGCAATACATAAAATTAAAGTGTCATGTACGCGAAGGGTTAAAAAGTTATCTTTACGAAAGTATTCAATGATATATGTTATAGCCTCTTCAAAACCTTGAAGGGGGATGAAATGTGTTTCAGCGCGGCGATTCTTCATAATTTCTATCGAGGGTTTTAGGTCCCTTTTCACGGATTTTGAAGTACCCGAGTTTTCATCAACAGAACTATGCCTAGAAATTACAAAAAATACTTCAGCATTTTGTTTATAAAACAAATTTTTAATCATTTCAGTTCATCAAGCAATCTCCGCTTTTCAAACTTGTGTGCAGTTCCTCTTGGCGCGCCATAGGCGAAAAAGGCAGAGATAGAGAGGGAAATCTTACTGTGTCAGCTTCTACAAAATGACGATACGTGCTTGTCTAAATATCATCAATTAGCTGGATTCTTTCACATAATTAAACTGTTTTTTCTATCAAATCTTAAAAACTACAACTACTATAATTGGAATTCAACTGTGTCAATCATAGCGGAGAAAGACATAAGGCCATCGAGTTTCCACTAAGAGTGGCACTTAACGATGAAAATCATTTTCAAGCAAAACATAAATGGAACTTAGAATAAAAATTACTTTATTTAAAAGAAAACACAAATAAAAAAACAGTTACAATGGACAAATATAAGACATACACAAAGGTAATATAAATACAGTTACAAGAGACATGTTGCTGCATTTCAATTAATTGTACTTAGACTGCGTTCACACGATGCCGGCACATTTTGAAAACGGTGAAAAATGTGACGGATAGGCCTCCCGTTCTCACGAAAACGGCACATTTTTTGCCGGCAGATTTCAAAAACGGTAGATTTTGAAAACGGAACCCTAACAGGTCTAAATTTGAAACAGCATCGTGTGAACATTCGACAATGATGTAAAAAGAACATTTGACGACGCTTTTGGATCGAGACTGGTTGATTCTTAGGGTGTAGGTACTTTTCTTTAGCATCAAAGTCCTGCAACGAGTTTTTACTGTCAAATTTCCTACAGTTTTCAAATTGTGCCGGTATCGTGTGAACGCTAGCTCAAATTTTGCTGCCGTCACTTTTTTCACCGTTTTCAAAATGTGCCGGCATCGTGTGAACTCAGTGTTAATCTACAATCGTTTCGTATTTTTGATAAAACGAATTGTTTCCTCTATGATCATTTTGTTCACACTCTATAATCATTTTGTTCACACTGCTTAAATATGTTAATCATTCGCAAACATTACAAAATGTTTTAACTGTTTCTACTTATCCGGTATTTCAAACTCTCCTCTCTATAGGGGCAACGTAGTTTCAATGAATGACCATCGTAATAGTTCTTGACTTACTCAAAGTCTACTTCTTTTCTTCATCAGTATCTCACAGAGGACATGATTTTATAGAAGGAAATGCAAAGGAGCAAAAATTTCCTTCCATGAAATCATTTCCTCTGTAAGATACTGATGAAGAAAAGAAATAGACTTGGAACAAGTAATATAATTGTTCCCAAAGAAGGTGCATATAAAAGCAGCCTAAAAACCAAAATCATAAGGTGACTACATTCAAGGGTGTCCGTGGCAGAATCTAATTCTACTTTCCGATAAAGTCATCTTTATTTGCTTAGCAACTTCTTCCAAAAGGACATCCCTTGTACCTATCAATGCTATACCAGGTGAACCAAAAAGAAAACTATCCACTTTTGACAGGCCACGATAAATCATACATTGGATCGACTTTAAACATTCATGATTTAAAGAGAGTAAGCAAAAAAGAACAGAGAAAACACTCAGACACAGCTGTTGCGTACAAATAAGAATTATCTAGGGACTTTCAAAGCACGCTGTTATCATCTGTTATGTTGTTTACGAAAAAACTTTGTACCTTGTTTACGAGATGAACTTTGAGTTTTAAGCGTAAACAGATCACCCATTTGACCTTATTTGGGTTGTTTTTCTGGTAGTTTACACGATTTTCTAACTAGCGAGTATCCTTATTCCCAGGACCGCAGCTATAAAAGCTTCGTGCAGGCGGTTTTTGGGGGGATTCAAGAACAGAGAATGAAGCGGTGAAGTGCTGTGTTGCTCTTATAGTTTCGCGCTGTGGCAAGCAGTATGCTTCAGTTTTCTTTTGCCTGGGGTTTACAGCGTTAGCTCTTTGCATGAAGTTTTTTATGGCTACGAGGACTAATAGTTTGTAAGTATTATTTATTTCTTGTTGTTGTTTTGCTTTGCACTTTATACATGGCTTTCTTGTCTTTGTTTACTCGTCGAATTATATTGACTTTTCATTGAATGTATTTGTAGTTGATACTTTGTTTAATTTGTTTTTAGCAAACCGCACGTTTATGGATGTATTTCGAGCAAACAGTCGTTCTTTCTTGCTGTGTTCTCTGGGTTGCCTCGAAATACAATTTGAATTTGTGTGTGTTTACTATACCCTGTAGCTAGCTGCGGATGCAAAACTAAAGCTACAACAGCATTATTTCTTTGGCGATTCATCTTCACGGCGCGTGTGCAACATCAATTTGAATGGGATATATATTTTTTTAGGTTCGTTTGTTCTTCGCCACTGCAAGCTTTTAACATCCAGAATTTTAGATTTTAAGACTTTTCGTACACGTTTAGTGGGGTTCTATTATGATGGAGCGGTTAGGTGGATTCGGCCTTTGGATGCGGAATACGATGTCTGGAAGAAAATCAGTGCGGTATGCGGTCTTCCTATTGCTACGTGTGCAGAAATTGGAATTTAAAACGAGTGGTTTACGGATTTCCCTCACTTCGTAGAGCTTTTTACTGGCATCACTGCTTTGACCTGTCAGATCTTTGCATAGCTGTAAAAGTACGATCTTGGTACTCACATAAATTTACTTGGGATTCCTGCTTCATTCAAATGAAATAGTTATCCTGAAAAGAATGTTTATCGTACTGAAGAAAACATCAATGTTTTTAAGTCTCAGTCTCGAAAACACCGAACACTTTACATCAATTGACAGGGAGTAACTTTTCCTTGGTGACTCGGAACGTAGAAATCGATTGGCTACAATCTGCTATGAGCGTTAGTTCAACGCCGGTCTTTCATTTTGTAATTACATCATCATGGCTGATAAAAAGAGGATAGTTCTTTCAGCCCATCCATCGAGGCAGCACATAGATAAACCGATAAACTTTGATGTATAGTGAAAGTGCGTTACTCACGCGTGTCAAATAAGGTACTGCTATTGTTCTTTCAACTTGTTCAACCAACATTGCTCTCTGTAATTTGTTGTATTTCATGTGTCCAGTAACTTTTCTCACTTTTCTATGCTTTCTGTGGGAAAAATAAGAGACTTTTACTACATTCACACTGGCACAGTTAACCCTATCTGACCCGGGCAAATTTAAACACTCAATGCCTCTGGGGGGGGAGGCGGATTCCGCCCCCTGTTTATCTTTGTTGTTGCTTGAGATATGGCAACCAAATTTGGCTCAAAGGTTGTTCATTTCATAAACAATGAATTTTTGAAGCAATGGTTTAATTAGCTTTGTTGTTGTTGTTGTTGTTGCTAGCCCATAATTAACAGTACGATGTCATATGACGTCATAAAAATGAAAGTATGTTAAAAGGTCGTAAAACTTTATTTTTTGTACAGAAATGAAATATATAGATCAAAATAGATGTAAATTCGTAGTTTAGACTTAATTGGACCAATTAAAAAGGATTCAGAGAGATACAATGTATCTTTTTCGCAGAGCATGGCACGACAACTTGGTTACCATGGAGACAAGGCTAAAAATAGAACATCAAAATGGTTACAGTTTCATTGCTGTATGATAGAAAGTTAAATCTTTCTAAATCTCAGAGGCATTCAGCAAACACGGAAAAACATATAAAGGAAAATGTACGAGGGGGGGGGGGGGGGTTTGCCTCCCAGATCAGATAGGGTTAAACCAGCTTTACCTAAACCAGGTTAAATTTCAACCAATCAAATGCATTGAGCATATTGGATTGACCAAACCAATTAGAACAAAGCATTCGATAACTTGGTTTAGCTTAACCTGGTTTAGCTTGCAGTGTGAATTGGGTATTTGAATATCACAAACAGGATGCATCCAGAGAGTAGCAACGGTGACTCAAGTCATGGTCAGGTTTCATCATCATCATCATCATCATCATATCATTATTTATACACGAAACAAATCCCTTCAGCTTAAATAAATAAGAAAATAATCTACATTAAAACTAGCCTATGATGCTGTTCTTCCAGGGGGTCGTGTTTTTTAATTAGACTGGTGTTTTCCGTCAGCTCTTCAAGTACTCCTTTAGTTCTTTCTTAAAGCGAATAATCGTCGGGAGTTCTCTAATAGCAACTGGAATATCGTTCCAGATTTTAATAGCAGAATATCGATAACTCTTTTTCGCATGTTCTGTGTTTAATCTAGGAATCTGAAGATCCTCTACAGTACAGTTCCTTGTTGCATAGTTTGGCTGCAAGGATCTTTGCTGAAATTTGTCCTAGAGGCTTTCAGGGCTTAATTTGTTCCTTATCTTATATGTCATGACCGACCTATCAAATCGAATTATATTCTCAACGCTCAGCCAGTCGCATGACCAGTTATCCTAATATCTGGCGTTTTCAACTATTGATCGGGCCCTGTCCTGTAAGCGTTGGAGAGTATCAAGCTTCGTTTTTGGAAGACTGCCCCAAATTTCATTGGCATCACGTACAGTAAAGTCCCGCCTTTAAGAAACTCATTACACAAAGACAGCCTGATTTGTTTCTTATGTGAAGATATACTTCTTCAGAACAGGGTGTGTATACCATGGTATAAGAAACAGACAGGAATCAAAATTGGCAAGAAAACGTTTTTGAAAATATGCACTGTTGTGCGATGGTCCAATGGTTTGAGCCCGTACCCGACGGTTTATTGAAATTATAACAATTTGGGCTTGACACTTTCATACTTGTTTCAAGAGAATTGAAACCTATTGGAGACATATTCAAATATACGCCTTATAATATTGCTATGTATACCATTGTATGTATAAGAAACAGAACAGGAATCAGCCTGGATAGCTTCTTGTAAAGAGATACGTTATTCAGCAAAATCAGGCCTCAGTTTCTTGTAACGCAGTTTCTTAAAGGCGGGACTTTACTGTAGATGGTTCTCAACGATAGCGTAATAGACACTACACAGCTTGCTTTGGGGAATTATATTTTTTAATTTCTTTAACGATGCAAGTCCACCACATATTTTACCCTTAACAGTGTTGAAATGCTCATCCCACTTTAAGTTCTCGTCGACAGTTACACCTAGCGATTTCGTCTTTGTGACACGTTTGATAACTGAGTCATTTAACATGAGGGCATTCTAAATATTCAACGTGTTTACTTTACGAGAATGGCCTATAATCATGTATTCTGTCTTTGCGGGGTTTTATTCTCATCCACTCAGAAAGGTTGAGCAATTCCTGTTGCGCCTCGAAGACCAGTTTTTCGATGTCGTCCGATGCGATCGTTACATTGGTATCATCAGCATAGATACTAGCTTGGGAAAATTTCAAACAGTTCTCTAAGTTGTTCAGGTATATGATAAATAGGAGAGGTCCTAAGCAGGAACCTTGAGGTATACCGCATGTTACCTCCCTCGCCATTGATCTCTGTCCATTTGCGGCACAAAATTGCGTCCTCTGATCTAAATAGGACTGAAACCAGTTTCCAAAGATTTAACCAGTTCCCAAGATCTTGTCTTAACTGACTTCAAAAATCATTTGTACAAATTTCCCCTGAAATGAATACGATAGAATTGCAAAGATTTTGAGGACTTAAACCTTAAGATATTCAAAAGATTCTTCTGAGAATTTGTATCATTGTTAGGAGAGATTTTAGGGTTTTTGTGAGATTTTTTAAAATCTGACAATTTTCTTTGCTCAGGGCTCAAAAGTGATTACATTTGTGAAGCCAATGAATACGAGGGGCAAATCATTCCAAACATTGCATACAAGACGGAGGTTTCAAAAATCTCTCAGATTTCTCAAGATTTATGAGATTTTCAGAGGTTGTCAAAGATCTTTTAAGATTTCTAAGACTTTTTACGATTTTTGGAGTTTAGAGAATTTGCCACTTTGAAGGTGTTGTGGCGCCGTGGTGTAATCCTCTGACATTGCAGCCAGAACAGTCAGGCGGAGTGGGTTCGAGTCCCGGTAGGACCCCACCACATGAGCGTCATGACAAGGGGTCGCGGACTCGATTAGGTCTGCTCTATTTCTGCGATCCCAGCGCTTGGCGCTGAAAACGCAACTTCACCTTCACCTTCACCTTCACCTTCACACTCTTCGAGATTTTCAGGAATTTTTGCGATTTTGCAAGACTATTCTAAGATTTTGCAAAGCATTTGAGGATTTAAACCTTAAGATATTCAAAAGATTCTTCTGAGAATTTGTATCATTGTTAGGAGAGATTTTGAGCTTTTGTGAGATTTTTTAAAATCTGACAATTTTCTTTGCTCGTATGCCAAAGGCTTTGAGGAGATTTTGAAGATTTTGGGGAGTCTTCGAGAATTGTTGGCTATCAACGATCTCCAGGATTGTTATGAAAATGTACGAGATTTTTGAAGTTTGGAATCTAGTAATCTGCCTAAGTTCAAAAAATATTTGCTCACATTTTGGATGAAAAACATTAGTGGGAGGACCTACCGGGTGTCCCCAAAGAGATGTATACGGAATTCGTTGGCCCTAACGATAAGAATGTTGCGTGAATCAATTCAAGATAATTTTCAAAACATACCTTGATAGCAAACTTGAACATAGATACCTCGTTTGTTGATATCGGTGCATTGAGAGAGAAAATATTAAACTTAAAGGGCCAATTTACCTCCACCACTAAACAAGAGCTTTGACGTTTTGGCCTAAGCAAATTTCTGAAGCACGGTGAATAAAATCAGATAAAATTTCCAGCACAAGCGGAAAATCTAAAGACGGCACAACAGATGTGTTTTACTAAATATAATCTATGTGTCACTTATCATCAAGGGATCTCTGAAATAAGATTCATTCCTCTCAGTATCAACAATTTAGTTTACACATCCTATTCATCTATGAGGCCCCGTTTACACGATACCGTTTTCATTTGATATCGGATTGGGTAGGGCAATCCGCTATGAAAATTTCTCCTGTTTACACGATGCCGTTTTCATTTCATAGCGGATTGGGGTTCTGTTTACACGATACCGTTTCGCCTTGCACTGTAATGGTTTCACCGCATTCGGTAATGGTTCCACTGCGCATTCTGCGCAGCTCCCTAATGGATTCGAGGCTAGTACGATTGATAATGAGGTTCCGTACTGAGTTGATATCGGATTCGACCGTTTACACGATATCGGATTGGTTTCATGCCACTGTCAGAGCGTTTTCATTTGAAAACGCGAAAACGGTATGAGGCATATCGGATTGGTGCGTTCTCGTGTAAACAGGAGGCCAATCCGATATGGAATGAAAACGTTATCGTGCAAACAGAAGGCCAATCCGATAGGGTAAGGTGGGGTAATTTGGGTCTACGGGGTAATTTGGGTCTATTTGCTTTTTCGCTTTTAAAGCGATCGTAAGCTGACAATTTCGATTCATGATTCCATGGGTGTTGAAATCCATACTTTCAGGAGCTGTTTAAGTGGTGTCAAAGAATTATTTGATAATTTCTAGTGCTTCAGTTCCCTGATTTTCACCGGCCTAAGCTTTTATCATGATCTGACAGCCTAGAAAACTTTCGATTTATGCCAACTTGCGACTTCTTTTCGTCAACAAATCATTATCAATCTCATCTTCAATCATTTGGAAAGGTGCTAAAAGTTTTTCGGATTTTTTTTGCGACTCGGTAGATTTTATTTCGATTATTTTGCAAGGTGGGGTAATTTGGGTCTATTGGGATTTCATAGAATTTTGTTATGAGTCGCGTTGTGAAAGAATTTGCAAGGGCTCCCGAATCAAAACAAAAATCGAGATAATACTGCAAGCTAATGGATGATACATCGAAAACAGCATAAGGTACACGTTTTTGTTCATGTTTTAGTGGTTTCAGAACAAGACACAAGGATTCACTTCTTTTAGATATCATTTCAGCAGAAACTTTGTTTACATTTCCATCTTCAAGAATGGGCCTAAATATGCGCCGATGGTGGTACGATTTATTTTCAATTTTCTCTGAGCAAGTTTTCAAGTCTTTGGCTGCGAAACTCTGAAGATTCAATCACAATTATCCATAAAAGAATCCTAAAATTTCATTTTTGTGAATTTACATTACTCCTGACGAAATAGATACCGTTTTTCTCGAATAGACCCAAATTTCCCACCGACAGGTTGAAATTGCACGCAAAAGTGAGGAAAGTAAAAAATTCTTAAAAAATATTTACACTTCAAATTAAAGAAAGGGAACAAGTTTCCAAGAATGACAAAAGATTCAATGTAGGAAAAACGAAAAAAGTTCTTCAATATTTCCAACGACTTTGAAGGATACTCCATTTGTTTCGAAAAATGCCCAATTTAGACCCAAATTACCCCCACCTTACCCTATGAAACCAATCCGATATGAAATGAAAACGGTATCGTGTAAACGGGGCCTGAAAGTACCCCCTTGAGCATCAACGCTTTTTTGGCATCGTCGAATGATTCCTTGAAAAGAATTTGTTGTCATATCTCTCGGGATCAGGTTGAGCATGGCGTATCTTCGATGCTGCTTTCCAAGGCAGGTCATCAACAAAAGAGGAGACATCTTTTGGCCCCCAAGATCTCCAGACCTACCTGTCTTAGACTCCCAAGGGATCTGATAACAAATTCTTTTCAAGGAATGATTGAGGAAAGAGTGCGTTGGTGCTCAAGGGAGTACTTTCACCTATGAATAGTGTGTAAGATCAATTGTCGATATTGATATGAATGAAGCTGATTTCGGACTTTATTTGGTAAAACGCATCTGCTGTGCCATCTTTAGTTTTTCCCTCATGCTTCAAATTTTGCTAATTTTATTCACCGTGCTTGAAGAAGTTGCTTAGGCCAAAATGTCAAAGCTCTGGTTTTGAGATGGAGGCAAATTTGTCCTTTTAAGATTAATATCTTAGGTCTCAATGCACCAACATCAAGACGCAAGGTATCTATGTTCATGTTAGCTATCAAGGTATGTTTTTGAAATCATTTCGAATTGATTCACGCTGTATTCTAGTCGCTAGGGTTGACCAAATCCGTATACTTTTTTGGGGACACCCGGTATTGTATGTAATAAGGTGTGAGGGTGGCAAACTTTTCAAAATTACATAGGCTAGAAATTTTACTATGTGTGCATAATTTACATGCACAAAAAAATATGGGAAACTGACCATATTTACACAAATAAACATGCATCCCAACATGTACAGTAAGCTGTTGTGTGTTTTTTCAGAGCTAATTTGAGATCATGGAACCTGAATTTTGCTTTTATTGGCATTTTTTGTTGTTTCATGATTTTTGCCTTTTTTCAATGTAAGTACAGTATCTATCACAAGAAGTAAAACATTGTATTGATTAAATATTATTGATGCTACACATATTTACTTTCATAAGAAACTGCTTATGAGAAACTCAATTCTCAGATCACAAAACGATTGGGAAACTCCAGTACTGGCAAAATTTTACTTATTTTGACAAATGAAATCCTTAACATACTTTACTTGTTTCCTGTGTCATATTACTTGGATGGTACTTGAGAAATGTCTAAGAATTGGAAAGGCTTCACAAAACATTGTTTTGAAATGTTCAACAGGGGCTAGGGCACAAGATGTCAAAATGAAGATTGTTATGGAGCCTGTAAGACCTCATAAAGAGACTCTGAACTCAAAATTTGATGATTTTAAGAGTGCCCTCACATGAGCAAACTCAGACCGGTCTGAGTTTCAGATCGGTTTGAAACTCATTTCGGCCTACGGTCAAAGCCCTTAGCACGCTCACATGACACAGGCGAAATGCAACTCAGGTCGATATGAAACTCATTTTGCTTTCTCAGGTCACTCTGAGTTTTCAGAACAACCTGAAATTTTCATGTGAGCAGGAAAATTTTTCATTTCGGGGCGAAATGACTTTTCAAAGCACGTGCGATTGACATTCCAGGCGTTCCTTTGGCAATCAAAACAATAAAGATTTCATTCAAAGTCACCCAGCTGGATCTAAATGCTATGAATCAATGCCAATATCTTCCACAAAACAATCACAATTGTTCTAATTGCGGAAGGAATGCATTCATTGTTTAATATTCTCAAACTGGCCTGAAACCGTTCATGTGAGGGGGAAGTAGCCTGCGTGCAGACTTTGGCTACTGGGGAGGAGAGAAAAGAAAGAAACTACAAAGTTTGTAGTTTCTTTCTTTTCTCTCCTCCCCAGTAGCCAAAGTCTGTACGCAGGCTAGGGGGAAGCAAATTAGCAAACAAGGCCAATACTCAAACCGATCTGAGACTCAGATCGGTCTGAGTTTCCTCATGTGAGGGTAGTCTAAGGGACCAGACTTTCAATAATGGACCAACTTCTTTTGTATAAAAGATGTGTATGTGTCTTGATGTAATGCAAAATATATAGATTATTAGCAAAATGTTTTGTTCAAGAACTATTTTCCTTTCTTTCACATATCATTGTGTGCTGATCTCCTTTTGTTTACATTCACAGCCAACACATGTTATTTGTGAAATAAAAAATTTTGAAAGGAGCAAGGAAGAAGGAAGTGAAAATTATTTCCTTGTGCTCCTTTCAAAATTTTTTATTATTTCAGAAATAACCCCGGGGGGGGGGGGGGGGTTCATGACTTGTGGATGGATGGGGGTCTGCCACTTCCTGGTTTTCAGAAAGGTACCCTCTTCCAATTACTGGCAGTTGCCATCATACCCACATTTATGATGAATTTTGGCGGCAAACTGCCCATCCTTGAAAATTTTTGCCAGTTTCTGGAAAACCCACCCAAGGAAAATCTGCTGAAAAAGGGGCCCTTGTTTAGAGAACTCTGGACCCAAAACCCACCCGTATGGGAGGCACATATCCATACCCCAACATGTTTAGTCCCCCACCCCTGGGTTGGCTGCTAATGTAAACGAAAGGAGATCCAGAGTGCATTTCATGCACTTTGGCCTGAAGATCTTCGCCAAAGACCTGACTATTTTGTTGGGGTAATAGTGTCATTTTTTTGTCAATAAAAACAGTTCTTTGCGTGACGGTGTTTGAAAATCTGCCTATCTTGTGTGAATGTGAAGTTGTCCTCTATCTTTCAGCAGTTTCTTTTGATGTATTTCAGTTATAAGAAACTAAGAATTTGGGCCAGTACTGAAAGTTTCTTAAAATCATCAGTAGAGGAGTATCGCCCTTTTGGAAAACTCTCGAATATTGACACATTTGACAACACAGCAAAACTTTGCTATGGCCGGGGCCTTGGCCTAGTTTCTCGCAAAAAGCGTGCAAAAACGGTTTGGTAACGCCATCTTCTTCGTTGTCATTTGTATTTGTTGTTATATTTCTTTTCGTTGCTTCGCAAATTGAAGATAAAGTGCCAACCTGAAATGAATGCGTAAGTGTCTTCATTTTTTCAAGCTGCCTTTCTACAAGTCTGTTTTCTATTTACTACTTTCGTTGAAATTTTTCGGCAATAAGTAAACCTGCATGGCCTGGTTGTTGACATTGAGCCTTTGAAATGAAAACTCAGCGGGATCCTGAACAATTGCTTGAACAGTTCAGGCACCGGATGTGTTAATTTTACAGCCACTCTGACTGGCCTAAGCCACCCTTATGGTGCACCTGTGACCGCTCAAGCCTTCCAGGTGACTTCCTGCTGTGTCACATGCTCAAACGTCATTTCCATGTAGGAAACTGGGTGGAGGCAATGGGAGATGTTGGAATATCAAAAGCATGTTTCCAAGCACTTGAGGGTGGTATGGGGGAGGGGTAAGATCACAAAGAAATAATAGCCTTTTCACGTTGCACATCAATTAAGTTAGTATTGGCTTTTCATGCTTCATGCAAGGCGCTCGCAACAAATTTGCCCGCATTCCAAATGGGCGAATGCTGGACATTAGGCCGCTCAGACCTCTCAACACTAAAACTAATATCATGGAAAGATGCAGCGACAATCAGACATGTTGCTTTTAGAAAGACGATATGAATAGGAAAGGATTAAAATAACGGTAAGCATTGTCTTGTAGTTGTAACTATAATTACTAAAATCTACTTATGGTTCAACAGAGTGTTCCAAAAGGGCGATACTCCTCTACTCAGATTTTAGCAGCTCTCTCTCCTTGAAAATACCTAGTGTATTGTATGATAATAATAAATGCAAATGCCAGGTTGGAAAGTTTGTCAACTGCGCACCGAATGCCAAGAGACCGATAAAATTTTGCGCACCAAAAATGAAATTAATGTGCGCACCAAAATTAAAATAGAAATAGCAAGGGATGGCCCAATTCCGATTTTTTATGATAATGTTTTATAATATTATCATGTTCACCGAGTTCTCGTTCAGTTGGACAAACTTTGATTTCTGGCGCATCTCAACTTTAGGTAAAATACCAATTACAGCTCAGAGCCCCTCTTGTTCAGACTCATTGTGGCAAGAATACCCGTAATTTATGCGCTCTGCGCACCAATTTTTTTACATTCGCGCACCAAAGTTTTGAAGTGCGCCCCAAAGTTCTTCGGCGCGCAGTCCGAACTTTCCAAGGTGCAAATGCACTTCCTCTAGCCTAGGTATGGCAGCAATACAAGAATGTAACAGAACATAACATTAGAAGACTAAGATTAACATAACCAATTATGATTAAGAAGCAACTAGCTACCAAGAATTAAAGAAAAACAAACAGAAACGGTAATTATTTTTTTTTTGGGGTGGGGGGCATAAAAAACCTTCAGCTTCATTCAGCTTTCATACCTTCAGTATGAAAGCTTAGGGCTCAGCGTTTTTGGCGTAGGTTTTGCATGGAATGCACCCTGCCTGGAAGGAGTACAACACACTGACACACATGTGAAAGAAAGGAAACTAATTTCTTGAACAAAATATTTTCTAATAATCTGTAACATGGGCTTCCTGTGCCATGACATGATGAGCAACAACTTTTTAGATAGTTTGGTCTTCTTTTGAGAGTTTCTCCTTTTTCGCAAGAAAGATCCAGAAATCAAGTTTAATCTTACCCTGACCAAATCCTTCCTGGAAAATGTCGAGCACCCATAAGAAGTCTGCCCAGCCACATTTTAGCCAAAGAACGTCTTCACGAGCTGCAAAGCTCTCTCGTCTTTCCCTTTTCAATTTCAAGAAAAGACATGGCCTAAGCAGCCTCGTCTTGATTTGGTGTGGCCTCGCTAAACGCTAATTTTTTCAGCGCGAACTGCTTCTCCTTTGAAGTTTTGCTGCTTGGTTTGAGTGAAAAGAAAGGTGGGGTGGTGAAAGAAAGTGAAGCAAAGACATCAAGAAAGAAATGGCAACTTTAAGACCTTTCAAGTGCAACGATTTATTTCGCTTCAACAATGTGTAAGTCTCCTCCTCGCGTTTCATTTCTTTTTGAGCTTATTTTGATCAACTTCAGTTTTCAGGCCCCCTTCTGCTCATCTTAATTCCACTAGGGATAAACTACTAGGTTATGAGGCAATATTACAGAGAAATTCATATCACATCAATACAGGAAATCAAAACACAAGAGCAGTACACAGGCAAGCAAAAAGAACTATGGAAAAGCCTTAAAATCACTGGGACACTTTCCAAAAAGATCTGGCCTTAAAAATGATGGGAAACATTATTTTGATGATCAAATAACTCAAACATTTTCAAGAATTTCTTCTCAAATTTAGAGTACTATTGCCCTTGTAAGACCGCTTTCAGAAAACAAAGATTTTCAGAGAGTTCAAAGAAGTTTCGGAAGGGAACTCACCTTGAATAGGCTTCCCAACTCTTGCCACAAACCTCGATGTGAGATCTATACAATTCATTTCCTTCTTGTCATGCTGGAACTACACAAATACAGACAGGTCTGCAACGCACAAATAAGGCCGTATCACCCTTGCCAGACCACAGCAGAAGAATCATCAAATGAATTTAGCACATAAAAAACTTTTCAAGGCCATGATCAGTTCACCAAAGTATGTTTTATTTCCCTAGAAAGCCAGAAAGTTACATGGCAAATTCTAATTTGATTGGGAATGATTTCAAAATGTTGTTAATTTCACTCCCGCTTTTAACTCTCTTATCCTTGACCTCAGTCAACTCTAACCACACGATGTGTCAATAGTCTACAAAACTAAAGGGTTTCACGCGGTGGATGCACCTGGGGACATAATGTCAGTTACAGTGCTCTTCCAAAAGGAGCCTTAGGTCTCGCAGCACAATTTGTGTGCCATTCTCAAAATTTCTTTGGATATGAAACGAGAAGAGTTGGAGGAAACATTCCTGAAGACTATTCTATTTTAACTGAAAGATATATCGAGAAACGACACATTATGGACATGGTGTGTGGAAACATGGAAGGAAATGTGAATTGTACTTACACCTTCATTGCAGGTAGGTCAACTTGAAAACTATATTGCAAGTCTTCTGAGCAAAACAAAACAACGAAAGCGAAGAAATATCAAAGAGATGACATCAGCAAACAACTTTCGCGCACTTTTTGGAAAAGCTAGGCCCAAGCTCCCTTTAATTTCAACATTTTATTCAAGGCCGTTGCACAACGCGGAATCGATTGTGGTCTGACCGGGGCGATATTACTCTAGCTAAAGAACTAGTAAACAAGGTACCAAATCCACCCTGTAAATTTGGGACAGAAAGTGTCAAAAAATACTGCAAGCACCTCAACCTTGGAAGAAAACCTTTCACACTAAATTCCTTGATGATTGTGCATCAATTTTGGCAAAACCAATTACAGAGTTTTGGAATCTCTCCATCTCCCTATCAAGTTTTCCAGGAATGCACGCAAGCTAAGTTGAATCCACTTTTTAAAAAGGGTAACAAAGACAAACCAAAAAGTCATAGGCCAATCTCACTTTTACCGCAGATCTCTAAAGAATTGAATAAATTGTCCACAAGCAGATACAATAATACGGACGCATGCTTATCTTACCTCAGTGTCAAAGTCATGAAAGGGTTTGAAAACAGAATGTTTACTGGTATGATACTAATTAATTTACAAAAAGCGTTTGACACTATCGGCCACAAGATTTTCCTTCAAAAAATGAAACACGTTTGGCTTTGCTGATTCAGCTATATTTTGGTTAAGATCTTATCTTACAAAACAAACTTTCTAAACATAGGGAAAGAGTACTCATTGCCTGGAAAATTATCATGTGGAGTTCTCCAAGGCTCTATTCTTGGCCCACTCATTTTCCTCTTGTATGTCAATGATATACCTCAGGCAGTCACCTGTGACCTTCTTTTATATGCAAATGACTCCTGCCTTGTATTCAGTCACAAAAGCCTCAATGACATAGAAGAGCAATGGAATAAGTTTCAGTTCTCTCTGTGATTTCAGTTCTCTCTGTGATTGGTTTGTTGATAACAAACTAAGCATTCACTTTGGAGAGGACAAAACAAAATCTTTAATTTCTTGGAAAACAAATAATGAAAGAGGCAATAAAAAACTAGAGACCAGAAGGGGTAACATCAAGATTAAACAACACACCTCAGTGACCTATCTGGGCTGTGTTCCACGGGAGGGGGGGGTTCTCAGCTAAATTTCGGGTAGGGATGTGCCACCCTCAGTTTCAAAATGTAACCATTGGCTACACCATTTTTTTTGAAAATGATACCCTTGGCTAGACTAATTTCTCCATCAAAAGTGCCCTGAGTTGGCGTTTTCTAAACAAAACTTGCCAAATTTTCGCATTCTCTGGACCAAAATTTTTTAAAAATTGGGTTTTTTTACAGGAATTACCGAATTTTGACATTTCTTTGACCAAAATTGCCAAAAAAGCATACCCTTGCCTAGACTAAATTCGACTAAAATTGCCAGAAAGTATACCCTTGGCTAGACTAGAAGTCCGAAAGAGTATACCCTTGCGGGCGGCACATCCCCAGGTGCATTTACCATGGAAGAACCCCCCCCCGTCCTGTAATATTGATGAAAACCTGTCTGATGAATCAATGGCTACTAGGACCCTTGGTAAAATCAATGGCAGACTAAGGTTCCTCTACAGAAAGCAACATTTTCTTGACTTTCCTCTTCATAGGCTACTAGCATGCTTTGATTAATAAAAGACCCAAAATTGACCAAAAAATTCAAACTGCCCAAAATAAATGTATCAGATTCTGCTTAAACCTAAATAACCAAGCACATATAGGAACTAGAGAATTTAAAAATATGAATTGGCTCCCTTCTAAACAGAGATTTGAGCAATGTACTGCTACAAGCGTTTTCAAATGTTTTAATAACTCAGCCCCATCCTATATGTCAGAGATGCTGTTACCAGTTAGCCAGAGCCAGGTTACTCCTATCTAGGACATAAAATCTGGAACAATCTACACTCTGACCTAAAGTCAGCTGAGAGTGTAAAGAGTTTCAAACATAAGATTAAGGACAATTTTTTAAAGAGCTCTAAAGTTGAGAAAACATCCGTTATGAATATCACTGAATTTCCAAAATTGCAAATAAAACAAGATTACACCCATTACTTTCTACATTGATACGGAACATACATTTTTTACATTTTTCTTTCAAGAAAATTTTTTTTCAATGACACGTCTGGGGGGACCATTATGGAAACAAGGTCACACTAACCTTTTAATGCTTTCCCTGTCATTTTAAACTGGGGGTGTTTTTATGCTAAATTTTTATGTCAGATCTTAGTTTGTTTTTCTGTTTATAATTTTTTTACACAACATGTAATTAACCTTCCATTTATTTTCCGTAAATTTCATAGCATATCAAATTTTAATTTTTGGCATAAATATACATACATTCATACGCAGTTCATATAGACGGGGGAATAAGCTAACCATCTAACCAAGTGCCTAACTTCAGTTTTTAAGGTTTGTATTGTTAGAAGAAACCATTGTGATTCATTTAAGACAATGTGCCACTTAAAAAAATTTTTAATGTCACTTGATTGATGATGCCAGGGAATGGCCAAATATTCCTAAATACTTCAATTACTTTTGAGTGTTTGAAGTGCTTTCGAATGATGTGTAATTTTTTGCATTTTGATGAAATTCAAGATAAATTCATGACATCATCGATGATATGACGTCACAATTGACAAATTTTAAAAACCATTTTAGCAGAAAATTTTCATTAAAATTTACTAAATCGACCATGTAGATTACGATTCTGCAATTACAAAACACCTATCATTCATAGGAATTTCAATTTGGGCATAACCACTTTTCCTATATATTGTGTCAGTAGTAACACAATAGGGAAAATTACGAAGCCAAAATCAACATTCTTATTATGAATGATAGGTGTTAGGATCCTAATTTGGAACTTAATCTCTGATTTTGATATCTCCGATCTTAATATCTCGGATGTTAATATCTGGGATCTTAATTTCTCATATCTTAAAATCTCTGATCTTAATTGGCGACCACAAAGGCGCCAACCAAGAGATGACATGAGCAAGGAATGCTGTATGAAACAGACCCTTTAATATGTCAGATCTTAATATCTCTTACATAGATCTTATACCTAGGATCTTAATTACATTCTTATGTGCTTTTGGATAAAGCATAATTTAGTGAAATAAAGCATAGTTTAGTGAAATAAAGCATAATTTTAAGTTTGACCAAATCATGAATTTGAGAGTGGATGCACGGTTTTCGTAGCACACATATATGTCGTTTTCCTCTCTGTGCATATTTTGGAAGAAATTGTCCTTGATCTTCTGCTTAAATTAAATGAGTAGGTACTTTTCGTAGATTTTATGTCAGAATAGGCTATTCCATGTTTTTGGCCCCAAGAAGAAGAGGTATTTTTGGCTACAGTTACCTTTGCAAAAAGGAAGGTTTGATTTAACTTAGACCATCATGTCACTTGGCTGTGGTCAACTGGTTGGAGTATTTTGTGAGCATAAGCTGGAGTCATTCCTTTGAAAAATTTGATTATGTTTGCACATGTATGTTGATCAACTCTGTCTTTTGTGGGAAACCAATTTATAGCGAATCCTGTAGTGCCAACATATGCTTAAATCCAATGCTAACCTACCTTTAAATGAAAAGAATGTAGACCAGGAGTAAAATCCCTTCAACAACAAAGTGGTTTTGTGGAAAAAAATTCAAATTCAGTTCTGCAGTATTAGGACTCTATATTCTTTTTTACCCATTGCCACCCTTGACTGCTTTCTATTTAAGACAATGTACCACCACATTTGTGACAATATCACCACCCATTTAGGCATATCCTCCACTACTAAGATGACAGCCTACTCCTTTTAAGCGCATACATCATGATGAAAGATGATATCCTATATCCCACCCCTGCTATGCATATCCACCACATCTGCTATAATATGCTGCCCGTTTACACACATCTACCGCTTTTATACTATAGAGAAGGCGGATGCAAAGAAAAAGACAGAATTTTGGCACACTGAGGCCTTTCGAACCTACGTTCTCATCAGAGTGCGACTTTACATTTAGATTCACATTTACATTTAGATTTAGATTTACATTCACAATGTGAAGTCGCACTCTGATGAGAACGTAGGTTCGAAAGGCCTCAGTGTGCCAAAATTCTGTCTTTTTCTTTGCGTCCGCCTTCTCTATAGTATCAAAGTTTGAGTAACCACTTTTAGTATCAAGTTTTTTTACCGCTTTTATGTGTTTCGGTTTGCTAGGCGAACCATGGTTAAAAGGTGAACATTCATTTCATGATCTAGCGTTATAATATTTCTTTTTCAGGAATCTTGATCCTTTGACAGAAACCGTATCCTTTTCTTATATAGTGGCTGTCCAAAAAAACCTTCCCCGTTTGAACAGTTCCACAACAACAACCACTGCCTCGTATTGAGCGATGTAAACGGCAACCTCTTGCTTTAAGGCTCACTTGGATCCATGTAATTTTATGCGATTTTTTTTGCCCACCAAAAGACCTCCAAAAATGGATTTTTCGAAAATCGTATGCTGGAGAAGTCCTTGAAAAGGTGGAAAGCGATGGAGATATATTCCATTCCTTCCATGTTTACATCACAGGTGTAAAGGCATACAACCACTTGTCAATTTCTTAAATTGGTATTCTAAGTCGCCAGTACGCTAAAGTGCGGACCACTGGACCTTGTCTTGTATACTTTACTTTTTCTTCGCACATCAAGCATAATCGTGCTTTTTACCGACGAAACAGACAAATATGACTTTTCTTCGGTCCCTTTATGGAGTTCAAGCGCCGTACTGTTGGAATTTAGTTAAAAACAGAATCACCGTTGATTTTGAGGTAAATGTCTAACGATTTTATTAATAAACCGGTTTTAGCTCTTTCTTGAGCATTTCAGGTATTCTGTTTTTTTAGGAAAATAATTATAGAAAATCAACGCGCGCAGATACAGAAATGAAACAGATACTCAAATCTAAGCGGAGCATTGTATAACAGATTTCTTTTCAAATCTTTATCAAATAAAATACACTTTTACAAAAATAACAGCTCAAATTGGGAAAGTTTTTTTTGGACACTCGGTTTGTCATCATTTGATGAATTAGAAGGCAATAGTGGGATTTATTTTAGTAAAAAGCTTGCAACTCTTTGTTACTGTCTGAAAATATCTTTTTTGTATTTCTTTCCTTAATGCTAATTCAGTATGGTTTGCCATTTTATTTATCATATTTGGCACATTGGCCAGAATATTTTCAAGTTGCTGAATCATCCAGTGGAAGAATAATGGGATATAGTAAGTAGTGACTATTGAGCAATTTACAACTCCTGCATTTGCACTACAAAGATGCATGGTCACCGTGGTACTCCCTTGACAGTTGTTTGCCAGCATGCCATTAAGATTAGCTTCAAATGGCCCTAAGATGCCCTTTACATAAGGGTCAAAAATGATAGTATCAAATTTCAAAGCAGCACAGGTTTGGCTCCATTTATGTGGAGTTTCATGTTGATTCTGTTGAGTTTTTTTGATGGGCATATGTATTCACACAGGGACCATGGAGCAGGCTGGGCTGGGTAGGTTGTAGCCCATCCATTCTTTTGCTGATGATTTATTGTTTTGCTGTTCCTAATAGTTAGATTTGCAACTTATTGTAATATAACTCAGTTTTTAGCAGTTGTGAACTATCAACATAAGTATTTTCTTTGATTAGCAATCCAGTGTCCAGCAGTATGGTGTCTGCTTTATTGTCTGTGCAAGAACCATTTAGACCCCGTTTGCACGATATCAATAACATACCGGCATGACACTGGCATGAAACCATGGCGGCATGGGCAAATCTGTGATTCCTTTCTCCTCTCGTTTGCATGATACCAGCATGATATCATGCTGCTTCGGTAAGACAATGGCTGTGACGTAACATGGTTGTTTTACTGTGCGAGAAGCGCTTCTCGCAGTTCCTTCGCAGCTCCAAGCGCCACGAGTCCTTCGCAGTTTCCTACGCAGCTTTTATTTCAAGACTTCGCATACTCTTCGCAGTTTCCTACGCAGCTCCTATTGAAGACAATCTATTTTTGGGTGTGCCAATTACTCCTGGGCTCCCTGTGCTTCATGTTGTCCCACCCTCTCGTATTAACATTTCAGTGGCTTAGTGCAGCCCCAGTGTAAAACTCATGCCAGTGTGACATTTTATGGTGACACAAATGTCACTTTGGATTTCATGTAAAGGACCTATAAAAATTGTTCCTCATTTACTTATTGATCTTTAATGTAGGGCTGCGTAGGGGGGATTCAGAAAGGCACATGCACGATACTAACTGCAAGACACAATCCCTTTTGTATGTCATGATTTGAAGCATAAATTACGCTTGGTGGGGGGACTCCTCCTTCCCTGGCCCCCAGGACTCAACCTGGGCATTCTATTCTTTGTTCTGAATATCAGCTTTAGGCCCACGCAATAAGCATTTGATTTCTAAGTATTATTTAATGGATTGTTTACCTTATGACAAAACAGCGATTTTTTCCAGTCACACTTGCAATATAAAATGCAAATGTCAAGTGGACTAGAGAAAGAATTTTGAAAATTCGTTATGTGGAGATGAGACTGGAATCGATTCAAGTTTGGTTGATAGTCGACAGGCTGAAAAAAAGCATATGGTTGTGATTTTGGTTTATTTCATGTTTATTGATTGGGAAGAAACTGAAAGTTTCAAATTACAGTTCTATTTTGCGTTGTTCATTTTGTGAAGGAAACAAAATGTTTTGATTTTTACGGCTATCTTCTATGGGTATGAGATGAGTCATCTTGTCTGGAATTGTTGTCACTTTCCAAGCTTCTCCCATAAAGCTAAGAAGAGATCATCGAAGTTACGAGACAAATACCGGATGCGCCAAAATGATATGTCAGTGTTTGCCAGGTCATAGTAGATTATCTACTTGACCAATTTCCAAGTTTTTCAATTGCTATCTATGGTCAAGACATCAATATGAAATTGCAACTTTCCATATTTTTTGTCTCCATCTTCAGTTTCAAACAATTTTCGTAAAAAAGAGCACGGATAGAAATGAAGAATATCGTAATCATGAGCTTTTGACTATCATGGTTGTATGCATGTATGATTTTGCCACTAGAAAAAATTTACAATGGTTAAATAAAAGGGAAAAAGTAAATGAAAAAATTAATAAAATATTTACAATAAATTTTACGTAGCAAATTGGTATATACAAGTTAAAAACAACCCTAATTATAGTGGCAGGATAGCATTAAAAGTAAACTGATTACATGTCGTAGTTTCACCCCTTGATAGGCTGATAATCGCTACAGCTACGACTCATGATCAAGCTATTCGAAAAATCGGCCAGTTGGGGCTAGATGAGGCCAGCCTCGTAATGATAATTCCGGTTCCGCGGAATACATATAAAGCGGGTGTTCATGGTCGGCAAATTATCAAGCATGTCTTTTGATCTGTGTTGTTGTTCTTTCATTGCCAGGTAACTCCCTAGTGCTCCCGTCTCTTCATGGCATTCTTTCATGCATTCATTATGGGCTCGGAAAACAGAATCATTTTGTGGAATCGACTTTTCGTATAGCATAGGTCGCAACGCTGATCCTCTCTCGACGAATTAGATCACAAGTAGAAGGTCCTGCGATCTGATTGGTCGCGCCATTTTTGCCTCGATTTTGGCTGGATTTTCAGTTAGTTTGATTATCAGGCCCAGATGAAGCGCAGTGGCGGCATCTAATTCAATGGACGAAGCGGAAGCTGGGACTAAGGTAGTTAGTCTACATTAAAAGATCGAGTTGACCTTGTTTCCATAATGGTCCCCTTAGACGTGATTGCAACAAAATCATAAACATTATATTTGTATGTGCTTTTGTATAAATCATAAATATGGTAAGGCCGAAACATGGATGTGAGAGAGGATGCGCGGTTTTAGTAAAACATATAGAGGGGTATCGCCCTGATTGAGGGTATTTTACATTGGTCGAATATTCCTGCTGAACGAAAAAATTTTAGAACGAAATTTACCAGGAACACCTTCGTAAACTCTTCACTGTTGATGATATAGAATATATTTGTCATTGGTGATGTTGTCTTTAAGAGCGTGCTACTCAAGAACAGAGTAGTCGAGAGGGCCTTGATTTCCAACGTCGCCCTGATTGAGGGTATCCAAACTTTTACATGGTTTCAGGTAAATTTAAGATCACTCGATGCGAAAATTAGCAGCATATCAACGATTAAAGAGCTTCTGTTGTTATCAAATGTTTTTTTATTGCGTTTGCTGTGTTTCGTTATCCTAAGCACTGACCTTCGTTGCCGCTTTCGTTGAAAGACTTTTCAAGCACGCTGACATCAGTTTTCCTCATTCGGTGAACTGAACGATGCTTAAATCAATTCATTATTTAAAAAAAAAATTTTGACGGTCCACTGATAGAACAAACCTGCTTTTGCACTGTAATGTATGCTTTTACAGCAAATAGTAATCGCCTGCCATGCGTTGACAGTGCAGATTTCGTTCGAGAACCGGAAGATACCACAGTACCCTCAACCAGGGCGACCTCAGGCCAATCAGACGGCGTTCAAAAAGAAGCCCGTCATGGCGGACGCGGACGTCATATCTCTGAGGTTACGTCGATTACTTATACTGGACAAGCGGAGCTTGGCAAGAGGCCATGTGTTTGATGTAATAGTTTTAACAACGTCCAGAAACCAAGCAAAAAGAAACTTGTGTAACAGAATGTCAAAGGAAAAATGGCGGATACCTACTGCTACATCTCAGGTGACCTTCTTTGTGCACTTCTCCCTCTGTTTGTGGACGGAATTTTAAGAGACACAAACCAGAAAAAATTAAGCAAATGGCGCGACCAAACTATTTTTGCAAATTTTTTGGTTTTAACTAGGCCCGGACGCCCTGTTATTCAGCAACAAACGCAAGAGAGTTAACATCGGTCAAAACGCGTTTACCCTCAACCAGGGCGATACCCCTCTATATGTCTTTTTCCTCCCTCTGTATATTTTGAAAAAAATTGTCCTTGATCTTTTGCTTAAATGAATTGATACTATTTGTAGACTTTAAATCAGAAGATAGGCTATTCCATAATTTTGGCCCCATGTAGGACAGGCACTTTTGGCCAGCGCTGCTTTTGCGAAGTGGAAGGTTTAATTTAAACTTAGATCTTCTCGTCACTCTTAGATCATAGTTCTTCTAGTAATGCAAATGAGAGATACTTGAAGTATTGAGAGGAAGAGAATGTTATTTGTGCCAAGAGCTATCGCTTCTGATAGTCTGCTTGAGACCACCAATACTTTTGATCACAGTTTTCGTTAAAATTTTCTGTAACTCTTGCAGTTCCATCAAAGGAAAGCATTCAAAGAAGCATTTCAAGTTCGAAATAGCTTTTGAATCCGATTGCTTTTATCTTGATTATTGCATACGAAAGTGTAGTTTGTCCGAATGGTGGCTGGTGCGTTTATGGACGTCTCAATTGTAGAGAACAATTTTATTTTTTACGACATTTTGGTAAACGTTTTCACTAGTTTGTGACTTGGTGGTCTAAAATGAGAAATTTTAAGCAAGTACATACAAGCTTGTTCAAAGTTTGGGCCCAGCTGCAGTTATGACTTTCAGGGTCTGGAATATAACCAAAAACTATGTAGAGTTAAATTAATTTTGACCATAGAACTACCATTATTTTGCAATATAGTGCAAACTAGATATCCTTCGAAAGAGTTTAGCCAGCAGAACATGATTCTTGCAAGATTCGCAAATTTTGTTTAATTGAGGTCGCTTTAGTCCCATGGGAATTTTAATTAATTCTTCGTTTCTCAAATTTTCCTTTCTCTTGTACATCATTTGGGATTGTAGGTCTTCTTTAACGGTACTATGAAGCTAGATTTTGCATAACCTGGCTGGTTTGACCATCGCCTGTCAGAGAACACAATGTGGTCAGTTGTTTGCTCCTATACTTTCTTTTTAAGATTTAACAGAAATGACGTTGACCAGGTGCCATTCTGGAGCTCACTATTTCATTAGACTACATTACATAAGCCCCTCTAACTTACGCTCGTTGTTGTTGTTGTCATCGCTTCAGTTGAGGGACTTATGTCCTTACGCTTCAGAATAGGGACTAATTAGGCCAAGTCCGCCGCGTTCACGGCGCGACCAATCAGATCGCTACTTTCTTAATATGGTCAACCCACGTGCCTATTTGTAGCGTTTGATTGGCTCATTAGTTCAAAGTTCGATTTCTCGAAGCGAAGCGACGCTCGAAATGACGTTCGAAGAGACGTTCGACTTTTCTTTCGACGTTCGTAGGATGGAAGATGTTCTAAGTTTCTTCTGATTTTTCGTAAGATTTTAGTCCCTGTTTAGAATCTGTTTGGTCGTGAGTCCTTTGTATGAGTGAAATTAAAACATCAGATTATAAATGTTGAACGAATACAAGGAATCACGTCGTCAGTCTACTATTTCATAAGGAACGACTCTTACCATATTCTGCTTGCAGATTCCTGATCAAAAGGCATTACAGTTTCATAAGAAGTCAAACTTGTTTTGCAAGGAAGGTAAACAGAAAAATTTCCTAAAATTTCCAAGCGAATGAACTACCTTAAGTAAACAAAATTGTACAGCTCCTTCAAGAATCAAGTTACGCTCGCTAAAATCTTCGAATATTATCTAGTTTGCATTATTTTGGAAGATAATGGTAGTTCTATCACCGGGTGAGTCGATAAAAACGCCCGGTGTATGAAAAAATCCTGATCCCTGAATATCAAAGCAATGATGTTGAAAGCTGTCTTCTTTTATTCCCGATATGTCAAATTAGGTTCAGTAATTTACCCGGCTTAAATCGGTCATTCCTTCCCGTCGAAATAGGAGATTTTCTGTAGAAAGCCCCTCTCGAAAACCTGCAAAAAACGAGCGAAAACAGCAAGCAAAGTTTCTCTTTGTTCTCTTTCCTAGCAATAATGACTCTTGGATGTGCTCATGTGTTTTGTCCTCATGGGAGAATGGAGTCCCCCTGAATTCGTTATTCACACTAGGGGGAAAACTTTACGACCGGCCAAAACAAAAGCACGTGCTAAAGCGTGTTGAAAGTCATCGCTGTGAGGCAAACACATTAGTTGCTTGTAATTTTAGCACGTTATTTAAGGTTTCTCAAAGGGACCCATTTTAGAAAATTGCCTACAGAATCTGAACGGAGTGACCGATTTTAGCCAGGAAAATTTCTAAAAAAAAATTGAACATGTTAGCTATTTAATGAAATATTGCGAAATATCATTGCTTATATATTAAGGGAGCAGTAGCCTTTCAAATGCCGGGCCTTTTTTCTGACTCACCCGGTATTGCCAAAAACCGTTGAAGTCTACATACTTTTTGGTTGTACTTTGGTTAACAGCGGCACATTCTGTCTCACAGGGTGCGTGTTAGGATCAAAAGTTGGAAAGAGGATTTTAGAGGAGTAGGTTGATTTGTCAGCATCATTTAAAGTTCATTATAAGGTCTGCCAATTAATGTCCACGCCCAATTCTACCCTATAAATATAACTTCTAAATGACTTAAATCACTAAAGTTGCCATTAATAAATGGCAAAACAGTCTCTCACGTGAATCCTAACAAGCCGTAATACTGAATAGTTTTAAAACAAGTATTTAGACAATGATGTCGTTTTCAGTAATTCCGACAGTCAGTAACAGGCTTTATTTGAAATCAAACACTGTAATCATTTGCCTTCCTATAATGAATGGAGATACTAAATGAATGAAATACTTATCGTCCCGAAATTAGCAAATTGTAAACAAGGTACAGTAAAAACCCGCGTATAAGAACCTAGTGATTAAGAACCTACAGGCTGAAAATTCTGAAATTAGACCCCCAATGTATAAGAACCCATTCAGCCTGAAATTTGAAATAGGTTCTTATTTGTGGAGATCATCAAACTAAATCAAACTCTAGTTGCTTTGTCATTGAGCCTATACGTACTGATTCTGCCACATGTGCAAGTTACAAAGAGCTCTAAAGATGCTTTGAAAGCTTTTCATTGTATTCTGTAATATTTCTGATTCTTCCATTAACTGATGTTTTGAAAAAGGCCTTGTGAACTCAGGTGTCTCTCAACTGACAGTAAATAATGGGCTTGAAGTTTCAATGTGAACAAAAGAAATACCTGGAAGCCATGAATGAAATAAGAACCAATTTAAGAACCTGAACAGCCTTATTTCCTTCTTAATACTCAATACATAAGAACCTAATCAGGCTGACTTGCAAAATTGTAGGTTCTTATACGCGGGTTTTTACTGTAAACGAAAAATTCTACCGAATTGAAAATTAATTCCTTTGTTATTCATTCTTCAGTCATGGGAAAAGCAGAAGGAGCTGTACAGAATGAACAATGGCATGGTCATGTGACAGCATTGTCAGTCTCTCCACAATTTAGAAGACTTGGCCTAGCAGCAAAATTAATGAGCGAATTAGAACGGATATCTGAACAGTAAGTTGTCTAAATCTCCTTCTACACCGATTACCACGCAGTTTTTTTAAAGGCATTTGGTTCAGGGGTTTTTACACCCAAACAAAAACAAACCAGAACAAACAATACTTAAAATTATCATTAGATAGGAACTATTTATGCAGTCTATCGTGCATTACGTCGGCTACGGGGCCCATTAAAAATTTCCAATTTTTCCTTTTACTTATTCTGAAAGAATCAGAATCGAACGGGAATCGAACGATATTTTGCTGCATTTCGTAGAATTTTCGAATGTGTGCTATGGTGATAGAAGCTCTAACGCCACTCGATCGAACATCGAGTATAAAATTGTATAAAAGTAACACTCGCTCGAGGCCCTTTCATAGAATAGCTAAGAGGTCTATTATCCTAAATTATTTTTTACTTTCATCAAGGATGATTGCTGTGTTTTGTTGTCGGTCAAAGATCCAATGAAAATCGTAGCTTAAAACCTTTCGACCAGGTTGAACGTTTCGAATGTCCTCATCTAAGGGAGGATTCAATTTAATTTGGTGTTTGTTTTTATTTCGAGTTTTAGGCTGCTGTTTTACGTTCTAGTTTTTCATTAATTTTAAGGAATATTGACCCATTTATTTCATTGTTAGCTCTCACTGGAGATTCCCATTGGAGATTTCTTCGAACATGTTTCTTTCCAGGAACAAATTGTAAAGATCTCGTACCAAATTTAATTGTGTATTTGTTCCTATTTTTCGGAAATGAAGACGAACATATTTCAGTTCGTATAACTTACTTCGTGGTTGAACGACGCATGTAGTATAGAGATCCAAGCCTCAAAAAGAATTGATTGATGCAACATTGAAAGAAAGAATTCAGAATTTCATAAATTGGCAGGAAATCTGCTTTATAGAATCTTTCAACGACCAAGAACATTTCATCTATAGCAACATTATATATCCTTTGCAAGGAACTAAGAATTTGTGCTAGTGCTGAAATTTCATAGAATTATCAGATTTTGAATACTCTGCATTTCTTTTGAGTCTCTTACGATTTCCATAACAATCTTCATGTTTACTTCCTGTGCCTTGGTGAAGATTTCGAAACAAATTTTTTGAAGCCTTTCCAGTGTTTGGAATCAAATACATTTATGTAAATTCAATATGTAATGTTTACAACAACGAATTACCTAGTATTCTACATATAAACTACTATATAACACTATAAGAACGATACCAAGGGGAGCGAAAGATCATGACTGCCCTCTGACCTATACATGAACAACATTCACCTACAATACAACTAAATATGCAATTACGAAATGCTACATACAAGTTATTTTTACGAATAAATACTTGAGCCTGTAGAATTACCAAACTTTGCTCCTTTTGGGCCTCCTGGTTTTGAAGCATACTGTAAGGATCACCGACGACTATCAGATTAATCCTTTCTGCGCACTAAGCCTCTAGCTTCGTCATAAACATTGAAACGAATACAGTTTTGGTAGGCTTGACTGATGATGAAAAGTCTCATAAAATAATGCCTGTTGGGCAAGTTTTACAATGTTGCTTAAAAGAGCATAGCTTGAAGAAGGTTCTGAACGGGTTACTCTATACCTTTTAAGTAACAAACGTTTTTAAAAATATATTTTGATCATATACTGGTTGTCTCAAAAAGAAATACCCCCTTTTGACAAAAAAAGGGAACGAAACGATAAAATATCGGGACTTTTTGAGTTCATAGGCAGATTTGTTGATCTTCAACTTGAATTCGCATACCTTGCATTTTAAAATCGTCCTCCGAACACCGGAAATATGAGTTCACAAGGTCGAATTTTGGAGTGCACTTGAAACCAGAGGTTTTGTAAAATAGCCCAACCAAGATTTGTATCCCAGGCATATTGTGAAAGAATTTCAACTTTGATCTCTTGCTTTTTCTTTTGAAAGAATTATACCTTAAAATGCTTCAATTGTACTACAAATGATTATTCCTTTGAGGAATCAATCCGTGCATTGCATTCCATCCCAAGTGTCAAAGAAGAAGAAAAGGAGTCAAATTTCTAGCAAGACAAACGTTCCTATTTCTAGTGAAAGGGGGGTACTTTTTTGAGACACCCGGTGCAAAAAGACCAAAAGAAAATTTTGAAATAGGTTGGATAAGCGTGCTGTGACCATTTTCTGATTGGGATGATTTTTTGGGAAACCCGGTAGGTAAAGGGGCCTTTGCAACAAACATACCTTACTCGTGCCATCATTTTGTTGGTGGCCATTTCATGGAACATGAAAGTGACAACAACAAACAGACCACAAACGGCTGTATTCACAAAGCATACCAGTTACAAATGACCCTTTAAGTCTGGGCTGATGTGATGATCAGTTGAAAATCGATTTTTTATTATCTTAAACTAACTCACTTATTAATTTTTAGAGTTATTGCATTTTCTTCGTTCTTCATTGCAGGAAAAAAGCATTCTTTGTTGACTTATTTGTTCGAGTTTCAAATACAGTAGCTGTTGAGATGTACAAAAAGCTTGGATACATTATTTATAGAACTGTTTTGCAATATTATTCTGGAGATCCTGACGAAGATGCATATGGTATTTATAACTCATGATTTTGATTTATGAAAAAGTGTTTACATAATAGTATTTGACATAGTAACAAGACGGTGTAAACATTTTCACTTTCAAACCAACAAGCAAGAACCTCTGTCGCGTTTACAAGGAATTGCTTCCTCGTTTGCCTAAGCGTATGTCTTTTATATAGGTAAGGCTTTCATAGATTGGAAATTTATTTTACAAGAATTAACGATAAAGGCTTTGGATTTATTTGAAAAATCTGCAATTACCATCGTCCAAAATTTGTATATGGTTTTGTTTGAAAGCTGTATGAACCTGAATCTAACTTGGCCTTTTTGACTTTAGATACTATATTGATGGATAACTCACGAACCTATTTCTAAGTAAACTCTCAACGTCTCTTTGACTAGTGTATTGCAAGTACTGCAGTGGTTGCGTTGTAAATACGGTCAATAGAAAATGTTTTGTGTAAGTTTTCTTTATTGTTAAATTTTTGTTCCCTGCAGATCGTTAGCAGGCTGTGTCAGTTTTTGCCATGAAAGATTTTACCAATGTTTACCCAAATGTTATTTGAGAAAATCCTCTAAATTGATCCATCTTTAAAATTCAGTATGTCGTTGTGTTGTGCGAGTAACTCTGGGTGGGCTACTACCCAGCATCAGCCCCCGGGGGGGGTACTTTGTATATTCGTCCGACGGGGATGTACCGTTTTCAGGGTAACGTTTTCGCCTATTTTTTCTAGAACAGGGTATCAAAAGAAGGCAAATTTTCTGGTGCAGGTTGTCAAAACATGTCAAAAGAGGAAATGTTGTTACAACGGGTTATAATTTAGTAAAATTTTTGTGTTTTAAGTATACTTTTCACCGATTTTTTCTAGAACAGGGTATCGCTTGAAGGCAAAAATTCTGGAGCAGGGTGAAAAAATTTTTTTTCGTGGGCACATCCCCGTACAAATTTAGGTCAAGTACCCCCACCACTTCCCCCCGGGGCATCAGCCACACCTGTCACTGTCCACTGATTCAGCTAGACTTATAATATCAGCCATTTTATATGCAATTTGACTTCTTCATTGCAGATATGCGGAAAGCGTTATCCAGGGATGTAAATCGGAAATCGGTAGTTCCACTAAAAGAACCAGTGAGACCTGAAGATGTTGAGTAGCATGAACACAGTTTATAGTGAGTTTGCAAATTGAACAATTTTGACTTTACCTTAAAAGACAATGCTTGCTAGGAAACATGCGATGGGTTTATACATGCTACAGAATATGTTGACATTATAAATCTATTAGCTGAATATTTTCCGTTGAAAAGAAGGCATATGGCAGGTACATACCAAGAGTATAACGAGGAACTATGCAGAGTTAAATAGTTTTTAGCCAGGACTAACCAACGTTATTTTCCAAAATAATACAAACAAGATATCATTTGAAATATTATAGCGAGCGGAACTTGATTCTTGCAAGAGCTGTGAATTTTGTTTATTTGAGGGGATAGAGTCTGTCGGGAATTTTCGGAAATTTTTGTTTATTTTTCTTGCAAAACAAGTTTGGTTGCTAATGAAGCTGTGATGCCTTCTGATTGGGAATTTGCAAGCAGAATATGGTAAGAGTCGTTCCTTGTAAAACAGTGAGATCCAGGATAGCACCTGGTCACCGTTATTTCTGTCAAATTTTATTAAGAAAGTATAGGAGAAAAAGCTGACCACACTCACTCTGTGACAGGCAAAAGTCAAACCAGCCACGTAATGCAAAATATAACTTACTTACCAAGACTTACGCAGGTTTACGAAGACCTGCACTTTTGAATGATGTATAAGAGGTAGGAAAATTTGAGAAATAAGAGAATCCTATGATTCCCAAGGGAGTAAAGACCCCTTGAGTAAACAAAGTTTTACAACTCTTGCCAGAATCAAGTTCTGTAGGCTAAACCCTTTCGTAAGTTGTCCACCTTGTATAGTTATGGAAAATAATAGTAGTTCTGTGGCCAAAAACCATTTAACTCTACATAGTTTTTGGTTGTGCTTTGTACCACTTAATAATCCTCTGTAGGTATGTTTTTCACAACAATGAGGATATCAACATGCTATTTCTGTGATATCGCGATTTTCCAGCAATCACACACCATGCTACCATTCCTGTGATGCTAGGCGCCAAGCTGCCGGAATGTTTGCTCGGCTCCAAATAAAAATATCAAGCAGATATTTCAATTTCTTTAATATTCTTAGCGCTTGCCGAGTGTCGGGTTGCTGCTGATATTTAGATGCAATGTGTAGTAATCAAAATAGTAGCTGAAGAACAATAAGGATTAGTTTTAATGTGTAAATAGTATGTTAATTAGGGTTAATTTGAGTTTGATTTTAAAACTTTTGAATTCAAGTTTATACATCTCTGTGCGGGAAATTCCGGTGCCTCTTCATTCAAATGCCAGTTAATGTAGGTTTACGCTGCCAGAGACAATTTAAACTGATGTGCGTGGCCAATTGTGTTTGCTCAATCCATTGATGTGACTTCCATTTTTACGGAGCTAACTGAATTATTTTGTGGAACGGGATTGTATCATTAAGAACATAAAAGTAACACCCATAAATCCCGTAAATATTTCTGAAAAGCATACTAATAAATCCGGGAAAAGGAAAAAATGGCCAAGAAGGTATGCTGTTAAATGAAGATTTAGACTGCGTTCACATGATGCCGGCACATTTTGAAAACGGTGAAAAATGGGACGGATAGGCCGCTCGTTCACACGAAACGGCACAATTTTTGCCGGCAGATTTTGAATACGGTAGATTTTCAAAACGGAACTCTAACCGGCACTGTTTGAAAATGGCATCGCGAGGGGCAAATCACTGATTTTTTTTCGTACACCTTTCTTGAAATCGCAAACAAAATCACATACAAAAATCACAAAATCACAAATAAATCACTTGCAAAAAGCACAAGAAATCACAAATCACTGAGAAGTTACTGAAATATCACGCGAAAAAATGACAAAAAAATCAGTAAAATCTTTAAAAAATCACAGAAGAAAATCATGTGATTTTAAAATCACAAAAGTCACGTACGCTATTTTGACAAGTCATCTGCCCCTCGTGGCATCGTGTGAGCACTCGAAAATGATGCAAACGGAACATTTCTCAACGCTTTCAAAATGAGGCTAAACGGTTCTTAAGATATAGGTACATTTCATTGGCATCAAATCCTTGGAGAGATTGCACCGAATTAGTTACGGTTGAATTTTCTAGCGTTTTTGGGACACCCTGCATGATAAATGTGAAATTATTAATTCATTATGATCAAACTTGACCAATTAACAATTCAAGATGAATTTCATATAGTTTTTATTGCAAAACATTGATTTGAAATGCCAATAAGGCATCTTCAAATGTATTAGGGTATCAAGCATGACTTTGATTGACAGTTTTAAAATATTGTATCTATTTATTTTTTCTATTTCATTTATTGACCACTTTCCATTGAAAATATTGAATTCTTAAGAGAAGAGATAAGATCAACAAATTTCCATTGTTTTCGCGTTGCCTAGCAACAGATCATGTGACTAATTAGCATAGGATGCTATTTTTAGAATCATGATTACAAAGTTGCGTTGCCATGCAGTAGGTGATACGGTTGCTTAGAACATGTGGCAAGATGCCCTTTTTGCCCCCATGAGGATGTTGCTTGATTTACCCATGTAGAATAGGGTTATTGTGTGGTGAAAATACGCGAAATGTCGCTAGAAACTATGTTCGTCCAAGAATATCCCATTTAAGTTACGATAAACCTGTTTTTTCAAGAACAACAAATTGAGCACAACATTTCTTTCTTCACCACTTGGTTGTCGTCACCGCCTGCCTAAGGCATATCTCGTCTACCCTGAAGCAAAGCTGTAGGATTCTTTGTTACAAGAAAAGATGAACAGCGTCATTTCATTTCGTTAACCTTATTTGTGCTAGGCTAGCCTTCCTCATTCATATGCATTACTCAAGAAATTCCTTTGAAATTAGGTTAAAGGCCATTTTGAATTATGCTCTCTTCAGACTTTTTTCACTCTTACTACAATCTGACTCGTCCGTCTTATGATTTTTTTTCATTCAGTCTGTACAATCACCTCACCTTTGGCATGGGCTTGTATCAAAATTTCTAGCCTCATTTGTTTCAGGAGAAAGAATTGCTCCGTTGGGAATTTTGGTAACTTCTGCATTGAAGAAATTCTAGAATTCATCATGTCATTAAAGCCTCAATTAAATTACTGATTTATCAAATCTGAAAGTTTCAAATCTCAGCGCTTCAGGGAGCTTTCCCAAGGAACTCAGGACTTCAACGCTCTCAAATCGGACTACCAAGCAGAATTGAAATCGAAAAAGGAAAGAGGATTTGATCTCAGAAAAATGACAGGATTTTCTTCTGTACATCGTTTTATTAGCTTCTCATTGATCAATCCATGTTTCATTAATGCTAATGAGTAATCGGCTAAGGATTGATTTTTCCATGGCTTTCAAATCCGATTAAATATGTAATTCCTTTATTCCTTACAGCATGAACCTTCATCATTAGAAAGCCAGAGGGGACAAAATCAATGATTCTGTCAAAAGTGTATCGTATCTTTCGTCCAAAAATCGTACGAGCATTGAACATTTTCTAAATAGTTTTTTTTGATTCGACCATATTCGACTGGATTTACGTTGACGATTGACAACGAACTGACGCGGTTCCTTTACCGTGTATTCGATTTCTTACTGCAACTTCATTGATGTTTTTCACCCTGACACCTTTGATAGAAGTCCTTTTGTTTTCAGGGAAAAATCCATCAAAAATCCGTAAAAATCTTTGTGTTCTGACAAAATCTCGTATGCTGTTTCGAATGAGTGAGCCCGGGTGAGGGAGTATTTCAATATCCCTTATTCATTCATGGATATGCGCCAGTTTTAGATGTTCTATGCAATAAAATCAATAAAATTCTTGGAATGAGACACGTAATTTTAGCTAGAAATTCTGGGAATGCCCAGGTTTGGGGCAATTTTCCTATTGTTTTGTTGTGCAAACACTGGTCAGAAACCACATCTATGTGCTGGAATTGGGTCTCAAACTCCTGCAGAAATTCTTGGATTGGATCATTGTAGAAATTCTCGGAGTTCACATCCCCATATACCCAATAGAGAAGTGTCCCCTCCCCCATCCCCGGCTGAGTGAAATGTCTCTCGGTAATTGTTAATTGGCATTTGGCATCAAATGTCAACTTGATAAATTGCTTTGCTCCCTTGTGGTAAACTGGGAGTAAACTTCCTTAATTTTCTTAAAGAAGCTGCTGTTCCTTATAAGCGGTTTCTTGTAAAAGGAGATGGATTTGATACAGAGAACACTCTGCTTGACCCGTCCCAGTGGGCAGTTCAGCTCGGATCATCAGTTAGTCCTATCCAAACTGGAAAAAACAGCTTTGTTTATGTGTAATATTTTCCGGCCTATCTCGAGAAAACATCGCCTTTGGCTTTCATATTTCCCAGACGTATCTAATATTGTAAAAGTTTCTTTACCAGGCGTTAATGACGAAACTCTTAATCCCGTAGAGATTTCCTCTTGGGATTACTTCAAGTTTGATATCAGTCACAGTTTAAAGGCAAGCAGCCTCCTAGCTGACTTAATTCAAATTCATAAAAGTTGAATCTGCAAGATTACGATTTATAAATCGACGGGAAGCTATTGCTGTGCATGGAGAAATTAATCTTGGATTACCAAGGATAATGTTTGTGACTGGATGACTGTTCTTTTAAAGAAAAACGCTTTTGCACTCATCCAGTATTCTCGCGAGTATCATGCCATCGCGGGCTCAGAACAGACACATTATTGTTGTTTTTGCGATCCTGTTGCAAACTGAGTTTCCGCAGGAACAGTGCGCAAATGACAGTGAAAAACAGTTACTGTTTTAATTCGGTAAGTTTAGAGTTTATGTTTTATGAATTCAATACTGTCTTGCTTTCAACGAGGCTTTCAATACACGTTTTTTTTATAAGAAACTGGTTTAGAAACTAGTACTAAGATGGCCGAAATTTTAAGAAACTCTAGTACTATGTCTGAGAAGTGCTAAGAAACTTTTCAAAGTTAAAAGCATGAATTTTATAGCAAGTAGATCGTTGAACCTTATTATTGGGAAATATTATCTAACCATTTGTGTTTTCAACATAACAGAAAACTGTTTATTCCTATATGATGTTTTGAATGTCAAGATTCATATCTGCAGCAGTGTTAGCGACCACATTGACAATTCATGCATTCAAAAAATAAGAAACCAATTAAGAAACTTTTAGTACTAAAATGGACAAAATTTCTTGTTAAATTAAGAAACTTTCAGTACTATGGCCTGATCCTAGTTTCTTATAAAAAAAGAACGTGTATCTGTGTGTGACCCTAAACCTTTTGTAAAGTTGCTTTTAAAAATGATTTCGAATTAACCTTATTTTTTCAAAGTTTCGTTATTGTTTAGTGATGTGTTAAAGTTTTCGTTATCGATTTCCCCACCGCTTCAACTCTAAAGTGAACTAAACCAGTAATGAATGGAGAACATTGAAGCGTTGGATGTCACTCTCTAAATCATCTTCCGCTTTTCCGCAAAGTGTCTTGCTTCCGAGAGGAATAAAACATAGTGTCTGCAATGTAGACTGGTTTAATTTCTCTGCAGTGGTACTTAAAAAGAGATCAAGGGGTATTTTTAGTTGGAAGCTGGGATCCAGTTGATTTGGGGTATTTCTACCATGCTGATTACAAATTTGACCGAAGTTCGCTCGCTAATCTAAGGGCGTAATTTGCGTATTATTCAAAATGGCTGCCGATCAGAAAACTTCAAGCCATAATCAAGACACTCGTAACGGTGTAGCTGCAACCTGCAACAAAACCCCGCATACAAGAACCTGGTTGATCGTGTTTGCAATAGGATGAAATTGTGAAACACTGATGAAATTGTGAAACAATAGCAATAGGATGAAATTGTGAAACAATAGGATGAAACACTGCAAATATTTTCATTGATCTCAAAAAAGAATTTGACACAGTTGACCATGACGTTTTACTTGCAAAGTTGAAAGAGTATGGTGTTGAAAATCTAGAACTTACTTGGTTTACGTCATATAGTAAACGGGGGATGTTTTAAAACCGAAGAAATTCGCTTTGGTGTGCCCCAGGGTTCTCGTCTTGGCTCTCTATTATTTCTGATTTATATCAATGATCTACCGCTCTCTCTGAAAAAAGGTAAAGTGACAATGTACGCCGACGACTCCAGTATTTCTTACTCTTTTCCGAGCTTAGCAGATATAAACCAAACTCTAAACAGCGAATTGAACGATTTGAAGCAATGGTTGCAACGTAGTAAACTTTCTCCGAATGTTCTAAAAAACGCAAACTCTGATTGTAGGTTCCCAGCCCAAAATTAAGGAAATTACTGATAAAACAGTTGATCATCCACAGGTCTTCATTGGTGACGCTCAAGTTGAAAATTTTCACCGAACAGAGTATCTGGGTGTGATAATCGATAGGAGCTTAAATTGCGAAGAAGACGTTAACAATCCCCATAAGTTTCTCGTGCAATCGGATTTTTGAAATATTCCAGAAAATTTTTACCTCAAAACACGTCGAGTAAAATGTCTCGGGGTATCGCCGAGCCCCATTTTCGGTTCTGTTCGGTGTGGGGGTGCTGTGGGGTGACTAAACTGCAAACTTTGCAAAAGTTGCAGATTCGAGCAGCTAGAATAGTAGTTAAGAGTAATTTTGATGCGCCTGCTTTGCCACTAATTCGCAGTTTGATTGGCCAAGTGTAGTTGACATTATTAGAAGCGAAACAACTACAACAATGTAGAAATCGTTATATGGGCTCGTCCCAGAGTACTTTTCCAACCCGTTCGAAAATAATTCGACTCGAAATGTTAGAAAACTGAGAAATACTGATACTGATCTTTTGCTACCCTTTCGGAAAACAAACAATGGACAGAGGGCTACTTCATTTCGTGGAACTACACTTTGGAATCAACTTTTTTTTCTTTTTCTTATAATCCATTAAAATAAACACAAATGTTTACAGCTACTGTGCCGGTTATGGCGGGAATAGACACTAGGTCATCGGAGTTCCCACCATGACAGAAAAGGAATCAACTTGAACCCGATGCCAAACAGGCATCTTCCCTTGCCACATCACAAACTACGTATGATGACCATTCCTATTTCGTAGTATCTATAAATGTTTTTGCCGCGGCCCCCTGAATGGTAGTTCTCATGGACTGACGGGGCTGCTGTGCCTAAATAAGTAGAATCGAAATGAAAATTAAAATGAATGAAACGAAATTGAAGCTATTGCTCCATTTGCTCAGTTTAAAACATGATGTTTAATTGTGTAGCTAAAATGTAATGGATGCGTAAGCGTTCTCTGTAGCTTATTCATAGCTGCCACTCGATCTAGCTGTGTCTATTCCCTTGAGCGCAACAGTGCACTTTCGGCATCAGCCTTTCTTGTTGATGCTATCAATTTTTTATGGCACAGCAGCGATAGGTTCTTGGATTATGATAATGATAGGTAATTGATATTGATATTAGGTAGCGGTCATTTTCAATCCTAGATACCAGGGCTGAGGATAATTTCGCACAATTAGAGAAGATTTCATACCCCATTTTGAACATAGCAAAGTTTTTCGTACCCTATCATCTTTCGGCAAAATAGTTTAGTACCCCATCCAGAATTATTCGTGCATGAAGCATAGATATATTGACAGCTAAGAACTTATCACAGGCGATTTTCATATGGACTGGTCAAGTTATTCATCATTTTCCAGATGTTTCTTAACTTTTATTTCAATCATTGATCGATGACTTCATCCAAAGTTTTTTCAAGCAAAATAGCTTTGTACCTCTTATAAATTTCTCTTAAAATTTTCCTACCCCCACAAAATCATGGAAAAAAGTTTTATACCCCTGCCAGAAATCTTCCGCCCCGGTACCCAGGGTTAAAAATGACCGCTACCTTACAAAAACCCGAACACATTCTAGTGCTGTTATGGATATTGTGCTGCATTGCAATGCAATGCTGTTCTGTGGTGACTGTAATCTCCGCGTCGTCAAAATTTCCGAAGGAGAAAATACGCGAATATGGGCAATGATAAAGGGAAGACATTGATTTTTCTGGTAGCTTTCAGAATTTGCCTCCACAAAATATCACCAATGAATTGTAGGAGAGAACGATCTTTTTCAAAGCAATAGACTTTCACTTCTAAGTTATCCTTTCCCCCTCCATTTCACGGAAAATGTTCAAATTCACTGAAATCACTCCAAAAAATCAATTCTGTACCACAGAAAACCTTAAACGATGATTCAAAGAAATGATTGGACCATGATTGGGCTTGACATTGGCTATTTCAACTTTCTTGAAAATTTGACGTACCTTCCCAATGCGGACATGTCGAATGCCAGTGGTTTTAGGCCACTTTAACTAAAAGGGAAATCAATTTACTAAAATGATAAGCATTCTCACATAGATTGTTTAGATTCTCCCAAACCAACTATAATCAACGTAAACCAGCGATTCCATAGCAGTCATGACGTGGTTTTGCTCAATGGTTTTGCCGCAGCCATAACGAAAGATTCGATTGACGATAGGGCAAGAATTGACGTCGGGGTCGTTGTCTTATAAAGACACACCTAACGAATACTTGATATATTGCAATTTTATGCCAAAATTGTCTGGAAATGATTATTAGATTGATGCTCTGATAGCTTGGATTCCATTTGGAGAATTGTTTTGTCATCACCAATGTTCTCTCACATTGACTCTGAAATTCAGACTCCCTTTTTGTCAAAGCAGACAGACGTTGTCGTGCAAGAACATCCCTCGTCAGGATAATGATTGTGAAGGAGCTTTCCTCTTTGGTGAAGGTGAGGTTGCGTTCTCAGCGCCAAGCGCTGAGATTGCAGAAATAGAGCAGACTTCATCGTGCCCGCTCCCCCTTGTCATGACGCTCATGTGGTGGGGTCTGACTGACTGACTAATCTAACTGCAAAGTCGGAGGATTCCACCACTGCGCAAAAAAACAGCTTTAAATTCTTTCATTTAGGGTACGGTCGTCGTTTTCCGTCTGTTTTATTGCTGTCGTGCGTGATCGGCGGCGGCCATTTTGTCATTTTGTCTGGATACTTGACTGTTGAAAAAGTTAAGGTCATTCCCTGTCTACCCTTCGCTGAATGTACAAAAAAGATCAATATCGTCGCGTCGTCAGTAGTCCACTCTCTTGCCAATCATAACGCTGTTACGTTCCGTAACATTGGAATCACCACAAAAGCACATTAGCCAATCAGAAAGCTCGTGACAAAAACTTATACAATACTGATCAAAGTGTTTTTTTTATTCATTAAGAGTAATACAACAAATCTTACATTCTACTATACGGTTCTAATTACTATACAATACTAAAGGGACGATACCATGGGGAGCGAAAGACAATGACTACCCCATGGCCAATATGAAAAGACACGCAATGTTAACCTAAATACAACAATCACTACGGACAATTAAATATCTACTAAACTAGATTCGGTTCCACATCAGATGTAAGGTCAGGGTTGCGATAAGTTTACGTGCTTTGAAGTAATTTCAAATGCCTGACATCTGATGTGAAACAGAATCTACAAAGTAAAAGAACATTTACGTTAACAGACGATCAAACTGTCTTTGGACCAAGTCAAGTTCCACTTTCCCTGATGCCCCCCCTCCCTAGATGATTGTTCAACTGGTCTACGGTATTCTTGTGGACATCCTGTCAAACACATCGGAGCCCCAATAGCTCGGATAAAGACGCTTCCGATTTTCTATCAATGAGGAGATACCTCTTGAAAATAGATTAGTAGAGACTGCACGAAGGCTAAGCCCAAGCTGCAAGAGACACAGTTTAGAAAGCCGTCCACTTTCTTAGGGCCTATTTTAACATGCTAGCTGCGTGGACAATGGTTCCCTCGCCCCCTCTTTAGATCTTTTGTTTTAAATTTTCAAACAATACACCTATTGTCCTGTTTAATCAAGGAAACAATTGATTGCCGCAAAGTCCTTGCCCGTTTAAAGAGGTACTGCACTTTCTCCTTCGAGATCTACACTCCCGGAACATTTTCCCTTGTCAACTTTCTTGTCACCGAAGTTTTCTCACTGACAAGTGGTGTCTGCTCTTTATTTCCATTAGCGGTGACTTTAAAGTTGAAATTAATTTCTTGTTTACATAAATGGGTTGCTATTTGTGAACCCTAATGTAAATAAAAAGATTCCCTTTTTAGCAGCGCCGTCTTCAAACAAAACTACATATTTTTGTTCAAGATGTGATTGATCGTAGACATGTACTTCGAATTTAGAAATGCCGTCGTTTGATCATGGGTATTGTGGACACGATTTGGTTGTTGATCGTATCCACAAATACCTGGCCTAAATGTTCCCAAATGAATATGTATTTCGTTACCTTTCTTGTCTTCAGTTCATTGTTTATCTTCTCTTTCTTGATTTGGTGACGATGGCTTGGAGGAGGGTACCATTATGGTGATGGATGAGGGGGACCATTATGGAAATAAGGTCAGCTTGACCCTTTAATGCTATCCCTTGCCACCGTAATTATGTGTGTTTTCCTTTTATGTTTTTAGCCTTATCAAAGTTTATGTTATATTGTATTGTATGATTTTTATTTATTATAATAACTTGTAATTTTTGATTGATTGTGGCATAAAGATACATGCATACGTACATGATTGCTGTCGACAATTTGAAATGGGCCTAAAGTTCAAATTGTACTGCGCTCTGAATATTAGGACCTGAGAACTAGTTCCCAGATAGATGCAACCTCCCAACTAGTTCTAAGGTCATAATTTTCAGAGCACAGTACAGTTAGAACTTTAGGCCCATTTCAAATTGTCGACTGCAAGCCATCGCCTCCAAATCAAGAAAGAGAAGATAAACAATGAATTGAAGACAAGAAAGGTAATGAAATAAATATATGAATTCAGGAACATTTAGGCCAGGTATTGTGAACATGATCAACACCAAATCGTGGTCACAATACCCATGGTTTGAGAAGAAGGAAGAAATCTTAAATGCTGTATGTTCAGAGCCACAAAGAATGGGAATGGAACTTAATATTTCCTTCACAAATATAATAAAGAAGTTTAAAGAATTTTGAATAGGTGGTATTTTGATCGCTCTAAATTGATTTTATTGGGGATTTGGGTTGCCAGAGTGGTCGACGTAAAAATTTTTGCGGAGCTGCGATCTTGAGAAAGGTCGCCCCAGGTCCCAAAATAGGACGCTGTTTCAGACGGAACGTGCGCGAAATTGCACAATACAAACAAACGCAGTGGACTGGTTTCATTTGGTGAAAGGTTTGGTGAAGATACGTCACCTTTTATGTATTTGTGTAAACATCATGCTAAGAGCACAGTAAGAATGGCAGAGGGAATAGAAGTAGGATTTTTAGGTAAACTCACGTATTATGCGATTTCTATTTACATTTTGTTCATTTTAGGCTTTTTGATCGTGTGCAGACAGCGATACAAATCGCGTAAAGAACACAGAGATCGCACCACAAATTCATTCGAGCCCAGTGAACAAGAAAACACTGATGAGACGAAGGCAAAGGAGATGGGGCTCTTTCAAAGCAAAACGAAAGATTCACACAGCAATGATGATAAGATCAAATTGAGACGGAGAAAAGCAAAACAACACAAGGCTGTCGACAATGGCGCTAGGCCAAGATCTGTTCACAGCGTCCTGCAGCCTGATAACAAGGCTGCGAATGGGCAGTTAGCTAAGGAATGTTTGAATGGACTGCAAGGAAATTTCCAGTCTCCCAACAATATCTTTGACTGTGACGATTCTTCGAAACCGTTGAATCTGAGATCATCAACCGAGAATTTAAAGTCAGACGAAGAACAAGAAGAGGTTAAACTTAAAACTTCAGCTACCGAAACACCGGAAAGCTTTGTGGGCTGTGTCACTTCCGGAAGTTTTGGACATAAAGACGCTCTGCTCGGGGTAATCTGTGCTGAAAAAGTTTTAGGAGGTGCAGAATCATCCAAATCAGAGATGGGACGAACCGAAACTTCGATAGACAGTAAAAAGCTGATCTGGATTGGAAACAAAAACACGCCTTCGAAATCTGATTCTTTTGATGTTTGTGAAATTGTGAATGGAATTATTGATAATAGCACAGAAGAGAACCTTGAGTCTGCAGAGAAACAGTTTCAAGGATCAAATATCATTCTTGAGAAAAGAAGAACTGATGACATTTGCAATCTGACACAAAGTACAGACAATTTAAATTCCTTTGCAACCAGTGTATCATGTTCTGTTGGCAATGGAATATTGAGTGAACTTGATCAGGTTTCTCCTGTCAGCAATAACAATAACCACTTTGAAATTGAGAAAGACTCTTCTGTCTCCCATTCAGGAGACATCAAGGAGATCAAAAAAGAGGTTTCACACTTCGCAGATTCAATTGTCTCACATGTAATAACAGATGGTATATCTGAAGCTGGAAATCAGAAAAATTTGAGTAACTTTGCAAATATTTTAGCACATGAAATATTGTTTGGTATACCAGAAGATGAAATTGAGGACAGCCCAAGGAGAAATTCTACTCCTTCTGTGTTAGATGGCCAAGGAAATTTGTTTACAAGAGGATCCATTCATGCCCAAGAAAATTTGTTGAAAGGAGTATCCATTGATATACAAGCAAATTTGCTAAAGAGAGTATCTGCTGACTTCTGTGAAGCTATAGCAGATAGTGTATGCAGGGATGCTTCAAATGAAGCAAAGTACTTGGAAAATTATTGTAATGATTTATGCAAATCTGTGTTGGGTTGTGCAAAGCAAGATTATACAGCTTTGCCTACTCAGGAAAAGAAAATCCCATCAGAACCTTCAAGTAACAATAACCTCAGAGTGCTTGGACAAAGGAGGAAAATATTCAGGTCAACTGAAAACATTGCAGATCAAGGCATGCAACGGACCACATCAACAGAAAGTTTGCAAAGTTTTTCACAAGATTTTGGTAAAAACATATTGGATGATGCTCTTTCTGAGGTAAAATGTAAGTGCATCAAAGATAGTGCAAAGATGCCTTGTTATAATGAAGACTGCAATCAGAATGATCTTGAAGGAAGGATTCCAAAAATTAACATTGATGACTTTGATGGTGAAGATACTCATGAAAGTCCGGGTGCAAGGAGGGCTGATAGATTAACATCAAGTGCTAATGTTGGAATCTCAGATGATAATTTGAAAATAAGATTAGATTCACAGTCAAACTTTGATGCAGATGATGAGGGTGATGATGATCGAGATTCCTCAGATGAGTCTGAAGTTGAGCAAAAACCAAATGTTGTCCTTCGAAACAAGCATACCATGAAACTGAAACTGCATTCAGATCGACCATTGTCAGGATATGCAGAGCAACTTGTTCAGTTCCTTGCAGATGATGATGATGGGCTGGATTTATTTGAATCTGATGAAGAGTTTGATGCTGTTCTTGATAAGATGGAGGCAAAATACAAGAATGACGAGAAAATAAACAACAAAATACAAAAAAGAAGAAAACTCAGCCGCAATAGAAAATGTTCTGATTGCTCTGAAGATTTGGATTCTCCGCAGAAGCATGTTCAAAGATTAGATAGTCTAGATGACTATGATGATGAAGATGACAGGCTCACAAGTACTTTATCAGAAAGTTCATTGCTGTCTGGCACAGATACTGATGATGCTTTGCGTGGTGCATTTTCAGATGACTCAATCTTGACACCTGGCACTGGTGAGTCATTATACACATTGGATATCTTCTTTGGCCTTGATTTTTACTCCATGGGTTAGGCAGAAGATGGGAGTGTGCCATTTTGACTTAAGAAATCACACTCTAAAATTTATGAATTTACCAAAACCATATCCCAAAATTTACCCACCATTCGATATATATGTCCCATCATTGTGACAAAAATTCAAAGTTCTACAAAATGGGGCCAACATGCATGCTTTTGACATCTTCAACTGTTTGATGAACAAAAATATATAACTGTTGAAAGAATTATTACATGGCCCTTTAACCAATTTTTCGTTCCATTTCAGCTGGTTGTTTTTCCATTGTCATAAAGTTCATCCAAAATTAATTATCTGTAGTATTTTTCTTCCAAAGAAGGGTTCCATGGGGGCCTTTGCTGAGGGGGCCCTTTGGGCCCCAGCCCAGTCACCTGACTGGCCAGTCTGCCCTTGCCTTCAACTCTTGATTTATCATTTCAAAAAGCTGGTCCACACACTTAATACATTAGGTTGGTCAATGACATCATGGAATCATTGTTCAATTGCTGCGGATAAAATTTTTTAATCTGGTACGCGATTGTGAACCAGAAGCGGCACCAAGGGAGGACTGGGATTGACTTCCCCCCAGATATACCAGTTGGCAAAAATTGTCATAGAAAATTAGATGAAATTAGATGGGGATACCTTCAGACTTAGAAATTACATCAAAATCCCCTTCACTTAGTTTGGATTTATCATGACCACTGTTGTGAACCAAACCATTTTTTGGGCATATCAATGCAGTAAATAGGACTTTCAGCTATTTCCTTTTGAAAGTAATTATTTCACCAAAAATTGTTAGAAAAATTTCAAGCATTAATCAAAGGTTAAGATAATGGAATTAGAAAATTTTACAAAATTTTACAACTCCCTGGTGAGTTAAAATTGTATGTGCATGCTATTACTTTTTACATATCATGACCCTTGTTGGTAATTCAAATGTCTTACTTCATGGAGTCACTTAGCATGTTCCTTTTTGAAATTTTGTCCTTTTGTAACCTGTAATTCTAATCAACCCTTTTGTTTGTACAGCGAAATATAACATGAAACCAACAGTAGTGATTGATACTGGCTGTGGAGTTTTGAAGGCAGGAATTGCTGGGGAAGTTGCACCACAATATACTTTGCCATCTGTTATTGGAGTTCCCAGAAGATTTTCACAAGACATTAGTAAGATGGATCGCGGATACTATGTTGGTGAAGAAGCCATTTTTAAAGCTGGGATGCTTCAGTTGGGTAAGTAATTCTCTGTTATTTTTATATATAATCAATTAAAATTTTACAATACAAGATACTTACTGCACTACTTACAATATAATCTACAATGCTACAAATACAATACCACGAGGAGCAAGATATCATGTCTACCCTGTGGCTTTTGGAAGAAAAAGAAGAAGAAGAAAAGAAAAAGTAATAAAGCAAAACTGCATAGTACTAATTACCCAAAAAGAAAATTCAAGAGAAAGGGACTTGAAAGGCGACTAGGCGGCTGCTTGATGGATGGCAAAAATTTGAATGAATTCAATCAAATTGACCAGATTCATGGATAGAACGTAGAGTTAAGGATATTTCTATTGATTTCATCAGGAAAGTCCTTATTACCATACATTAACAGTTAAGTTAAAACCTCATTTGAAGGGTTACAGAGTCCAAAGGTTCGTACTAATGCAAGAACTCCAGAAAGAAGATCTTGTCATCGGATGTCAAAAGATCTCTGCCTGTTTAGTCAGAAGAATAGAAGTGAGATGGCAAAGCCAAAGTTTTGCAGCCCAGTTCAAAGTAATTGAATCATAGTAATCGAGAAGTGAATCCACATCTCATCGAGAAGTGAATCCACCTTTTCAAGATAAGAGAATGCAAAAACTGGAAGTCTTTTGTTGTATGAGATGTTGCATTTTTGAGGCTAAAATCTTGTTCTGCATACAAAGTTTAGCATAGAAGCAAATTTTTATTTTCATATCTGCCTTCATTTAGAAATTACAACAATTTTAAGAATTTAAAGTTATAAGGGCTTTGACCGTGAAATCAGATGTCTGAACAAATTTTTCTCCAAACTTTGATTTCCCAGTCAAAGCCCAATAATTCTTTATATCATCGTAATTTCCAAACGAAGACAGGTATGAAAGTAAACATTTGCTTTGCATGCGAAACAAAATTTTAGCCTCAAAAATGCGAAATTTCAAGCAACAAAAGACTTCCGCTTTTGCGTAATTTATCTTTAAAAGGTTGATTATGCCACTCAGAAAAATTGGTAACTAAGCTGCAATTTACATCATTTGATGCAGAATTTCTCTCTAAAATATATCCAAAATCTGGAATCTGTCAGGACAACAACATCTTAAGGGAAGATTCATTAAAACACACGGATCAAGCTTTAAATGAAGCCCTGAAATGTGCTAGAAGCGATTTTTTCAAGGAGTGGCAGCGCCAGCTCTGAAAAATCCAAAAGAAGTGGGAGCATTTTGACATAAATTTCTTAATCCAAAGGCTACCCAACTAATTTTATGCCATTTTTCTTTAACAATTTTTGCCAACTTTTGGGATTTGTGAGGACAAGTCCTCCCAGTGGCGCCACCACTTCAAGAAATTGGATCTAACGAATGTTGATGAGAATGTCTCATAAGCGTATTTGTTTGTCATATTTGTTCAGGGTATTGATGATTTATGATAGGTTTCAAGTTTACATAACCTCTCTGAAAACCTTTTCTTCAAAGCAGATTCAAGCTGATGTTGGTTCTATTGTAAAGAAAGAGATTCTGCATCAATTGGTGAAAATTGCAGCATCTCATATCATTTTATCTTGCGTAATTCAATCGCTGATGAGACCACCGTTTTTTCAAAGGACTCTCGTGGATATCTTTGTGACGTCACAACACAATGACACAGAATTTCAAAAAATAACATCAAAATCTGTACATGAGAAATGGTTTTAAAGTCTTTCGGATGATAAAATAGGCTGAGCAGTTGTACATAATATTTTCATGCCAGAAAATGTTACCTGATTTATCAATTATTTCAAAACAAGGGGTGTATGCTTATGATGTAGCTAGCAGAGTGTCCAAAAATGGGTTGACGTTTGATTGAATACTAAAAGATAGTGATACGCTGAATGGGCACTTGGTCATGTAACCCTTTTCTTGAGATTTCGACTTGATTTTTGACCCCAGAATCTTGCAAATCCGCTAAAAATTATTTGAGTTACTAGCCTTTGAAGTTTAAGTTTGTGCGAAGGAATTTTTGGTAAAAGTCGCGTGGGCCATTGTTTCAGTTATTTCTCAATTGTTTTAGGGCAAACCAAATGGGATTCGAACAAGTTCTTGATAACCTAACTTTCAAGCGTATGGATGCTTTGAGGGAAAAGTTTCGGTCTCTCGTTGAATATATTTGGAGCTACTGTTTTTGGATAGATGCTATGGTAAGTAAATGTTGGCAATGATTGCAAGAAATTTTAACTTTAGAAGTCCTATTTAGTTTGCTCTGATATCAATAAGAGGTATGACATTGGTTAGCCTTCTTTTACCTCGATCTTCGTGCTTTTCTGCATTACAAGTAATCTGGGGGTCTCTGGTTTCAGCTGTCGCATATTTTTGATCTCTGAAAGCTCGCAACTCAATGAATTTTCAACCAATTTGCAAGATTCTGGTCTCTAAATTTTTTTCGAAATCTCAGATAGAGGGTTATCTTCTCCGAGCCTATTCATGCTATCATTATTTTTCAATATTTAATCAAACGCCGAACAATTTCTTGAGACACCCTGTAGACCCATAAAATCAAAAAGGGAGGGTCTAGGAAACAAAGAGCAAAAAGTAACTATGGTGGTTTCCAGATTTCTAGAAACTTAATAGACCTTTTAGCTATTCTGAAAAAGAACCTCAATCGAACGACGTTTGTTTACATTTTGAAGAATTTTCGAATGTGCACGATAGCGATAGAAGCCCTAACGCCACTCGATTGAATTTTGCGCATGAAAATGTATAAAAATATCGCTCGATCCAGACTCTTTTGTAGAATAGCTAAAAGGTCTATTTAAACATCCTTTGTTATGACGCATTTCACACATTATTTGAGAAGAGGGTTAAAGTGATTTAAGATATTTTGCTCGTTGCTTCGTAGACCCCATTTCTATGGTAGACCCTTTCTTCTTGCAATGATTGGTCTACACGTATACTGTTATGACGCATTTCACACATTATTTGAGAAGAGGGTTAAAGTGATTTAAGATATTTTGCTCGTTGCTTCGTAGACCCCATTTCTATGGTAGACCCTTTCTTCTTGCAATGATTGGTCTACACGTATACTGCTTTAATACGGCTTGTAATACTGCTTTCATGAGATCATTATTTTGGGAAAGGGTTTTGGGCAGGCTGGACACCCCGATGATTCAAGTTTGCAAGACGCTCTGCTAAGTTATAAAGCATTTCCAGTGCTAAGCCTCCAGATGATATTTCCTATGATGACATTTATATATGAATTTCGACACCACTATTTCTGAATTTCAAGTCCACTTTTTCAAGCTGTGTTGGTACTAGGGCAAGGCTAGGGGGCTACAGACCCCTATCGGTGACACCTAGCCCCCCGTGGCGTGGAAGGAAACTTTAGGTTCTCGTCGGAGGAAATTTGGCAAAATACCGTAAGCGAAAACTCCATTTTTCAGTCATTTTAGCCCCCCTGCCGGAAGCTCTAGTACCTCTGTTGGAAAATTTTTGGCGCCACCCCTGTTTTCAAGACCTGACTCTACATTTGGTCGTAGATGTTGGTCCAGTTTGTGGAACATCATTTTCAATCATGAGAGTTGACTTACATATCTTGAGGCATCTTTAGTTATAAATAATAGTTTTCTGGGGTGCATAATCCATACTTTGAAAAGTGGAACATAACTTAGTTTGATGTGTTGTTTTTATCGTCACTGCAGTCATGAAAATGATCCAAACTGTGCTGCAATAGTTTCAGAGGCAAGTTTCCGAAGTGCAAAGACTGAACAGAATCTCTGCAGTGTGCGTTCTTGCACAGATGTGAATTATATTGAACTATTATTTTTAGTTGCGATCGCATTTACTGCTTCAGGCTGCTTTCAGTAGTTGATGATTTTAAAATGATGACATCTATCAGCTATGAATGCTCACAAAAACTGTTGCAAACGTTGCTTGAATTGAACGACGGATGAAAACAATGCATACACGTAATTTACGTGCTGACTCAAACCTGCACGCAGGCCAATACTGATCTGGATGATAGAAATAATGATAATAGACAATGAAATAAACCTTCATAACTTGAACTTTCAACGGGGCAAGCAAATTTCAAGGTTACGGATAGTCTAGTTTAACTGGAGTTTTATCCATACTGTATCGACAGGCAAACATTAAATTGTGGGAAACACGGAGTAGTTCTACTTTTAACTTCAAACTCTGAAGAGAGAGAGAGAAGAACAAAGGACCCCGGGGAAGTCATTACATGCAGCCTTTTAAGGAAGTTTGGATTCGCATTTGCTTTTATCGTTCAATTAAGGTTGAGCTATAAATAGCTGCTGTTTATGCGTCAGTACTCAATTTGTCACTATAAAATTCATAAATCTTTTAAAACTAAGGCACAGGTGTTTGTGAGACATTGCCTAATAATTACATTCAACATTTTATCTTCGTTTTCATGTGATCGATGATAAATATAGAAAATAGAACAATCGTCGGGAATAGCTTTAACCATGAGCGATAGGACACCCAGCGTGTAGCAGTCTGAAATTTATATCAATAGCGAGCTACCTTAACCTGGTGTTTTTTTGTGTTTTGAACCTATTTTTACTTGGCATACAACCACTCTTCACTGTTTCGTTATTTTGAAGTTTTAGGTAGTGAGCCACCTTAAATGCAAGGTGAATCTGCACTTAAGGTGGCTCACTACCAAAAATTTCAAGATAACGAAACAGCGAAAAGTGGCTGCATACCAAGTAAAAATCGGTTCAAAACACAAAAATCCAAGTGAAGGTGGCTCGTTACTGATATAAATTTCCAACTGCTACACACTGGGTGTCCTATCGCTCATGCTTTAACACCGCAAAATTCCTTTGAGAGCCGATTCCGGATGACGATCTTCCAGGCTCTGTTATTTTCATCTGTTGCGTCAAAACACACCTGCATCGACGAAAATTATTTAAGACAAAACGTAGGTACCTATTTATGGTCAGACTTACGTGGGACTCTTAGGATTCGTGTAATTAATTTGAAAGCACCGAAACACTAGGGTATGGTGGGCACGGGGGGGTTCTCGGCTAAATTTCGGGTAGGGGGGTGCCGCCCACAGTTTGAAAATGTAACCGTTGGCTAGACCAATTTTTGTGAAAATGATACCCTTGGCTAGACTAATTTTTCCTTCAGAAGTGCTCTGAATTGGCATTTTCTAGGCAAAACTTGCCAAATTTTCGCATTTTCTAGACCAAAATTTTTAAGAAATTGGATTTTTTTACAAAAATTACCGAATTTTGACATCTCTTTGACCAAAATTCCCAAAAAGCATACCCTTGCCTAGACCTAACTCGACTAAAATTGCCAAAAAGTACACCCTTGGCTAGACTAGAAGTCCGAAAAAGTATACCCTCGCGGGCGGCACATCCCAGGTACCTTTACTATGGAAGAACCCCCCCCCCCGTGATGGTGGGGTAATTTGGGTCTAAAATGGGCATTTTTCGAAATAAATAGAGTACCCTCACAAGCTTGTTTGAAATATTGAAGATATTTTTTCTTTTTACCTACATTGAACCTTATGTCGTTCCCGTTCTTTAATTTGAAGTTTGAATATTTTTTGGAATTTTTTACCATCCTCACTTTTGAGTAGTTTCAACCTGTCTGTGGGAAATTTGGGTCTAGTCGAGAAAAGCAGTATCCATTTCATCAGGAGTATTGTAAATTCAATAAAGTAAAATCTTATAATGTTTTTATTGATAACTGTGATTTAATTTTCAGAGTTTCCCAGCCAAACTTGCACTGAGAAAATTAAAAATAAATCGTATCCCCCACATTCCAAAACCTTAGGCCCATTCTTGAAAATGGAAGTGTAAACAAAGTTTCCTTCAAAATAAAGTCAAAAGAAGTGAATCTTTGGGTCTTGCGCTGACATGAACCGAAAAGAAGTGTGCCGTATGCTGTTTTCGATGTATACAGCCATTTGCTTGCAATATTATTTCAATTTTTGTTTTGATTTGGGAGCCATGGCCAATTCTTGCACAGAGCAGTTCATAACAAAATCCTAGTAGACCCAAATTATCCCCATCGTGCAAAATAATCGAACTCCGAAAAACTTTTAGCAGTTTTCCAAATGATTGAACATGATATTGATAGGGTGGGTAAGGTGGGGGTAATTTGGGTCTATTTGATTTTTCGCGTTTAAACTGATCGCAAGTTGAAAATTTCGATTCATGACTCCATGGGTGTTGAAATCGTTGCTTTTAGGAGTTGTTTAAGTGGTGTCGAAGAATTATTTGATAATTTCTAGTGCTTCGATTTTTAGATTTTCCCCGGCCTAAACTTTTCTCTGTGCAAGTTGTCAACTCTTTGGCAGGAAAACTCTGAAAATTCAATCACAGATATCCATAAAATATTCGAAAATTTTATTTTATTGGATTTACCATACTCCCGATGAAATAGATGCTGCTTTTCGCGAATAGACCCAAATTTCCCGCCGACAGATTGAAATTACACGCGAAAGTGAGGGTGATTAAAAATTTAAAAAAATTTTTCAAACTTCAAATTAAAGAACGGGAACAAGTTTCCAGGAACGACAAAAGATTCAATGTAGGTAAAACGAAGAAAGATCTTCGATATTTCCAACAAGTTTGTGAGGGTGCTATATTTATTTCGAAAAATGTCCTTTTTAGACCCAAATTACCCCACCTTACCCTGATGAGCTATTGACAAAAAAAGGTCGCAAGTTGGCATAAATCGAAAGTTTTTCTACGTTGTCACATCATGATGAAAAGTTTAGGCCAGGGAAAATCTAGACATTGAAGCATAAGAAATTATCAAGTAATTCTTCGACACCACTTAAAAAATTCCTAAAAGCATAAATTTTAACACCCAAGAAGTCATGAATCGAAATTTTCAACTTATGTGTAGTTTAAAGCGAAAAGCAAATAGACCCACATTTCCTCCTAGACCCAAATTACCCCACCTTGCCCTATCATTCTTTTGTGGCACGCCACGCAACCTGCGTTACTTGCAAATCACTTGTGGTGAACTGACATTTTAAATTGCTTCTAATCACGAAATTGCCTTCTAAACTTACTGGCCCCTTATGAGCTTGGGAGTCGGGAGGGGGGGGGGGTCTAGGCCTCCTCATTAATTTGCTGATGTTTGAACCTTACTTATTTCAGTTAAAGATACTGTGAGACCGAACTTAACGGAAGCAAATGTTTATTACAAAGTCTGTTTGTAAAAGATTTTAAAGCACTAATTTCAAAAGTTGGGATGAAAGCCTTTCGTCAGTCGCGGTCCTTTGCTCGCCGTTCATTGGCCCCCGAAATATATAGTTCGTTCCAACGTACTTGCATTCTCTCAGAATGTCTCATCGCAAAGAAAGAAATTCTGCAGTGAAAAATTTTAGATAATCGCATCTCTTTCTGCTTTGCAAGTGTCAGCACAACTTGACGTTACCTGAAGGTTAAAGCAGATTTCTTTCATGCAGCAGATGTTGGACATCTTTTCTTGTCTTTCTTGCTATCACCTGGTTGTTTGTACCTATATTTGTTATCTACCAAACGAAAATTTAATGAGAAAAGTTTTCATATCAATCAGCCTTCAGCTACATCAACCTCAAGCTAATCAACCCGTTCTGTAGCTGAAAGGCCATCCCTTTGGACATTTTATTTGTTTGTTTTTTCGGACTTTTCAATTGGTAGGAATGAGGTTTTGATCTCTTGCGAATCTAAACCTGTCAGAAATGATCGCGAGGTTTCAGATTTCGTTCACCTATGGAAGTACATAACGAAATATTTTCGTAAGAATGTTTATGTAGCTTTTGCCTTTTACATTTCAAGGAATTTCTCGATCCTGGGACATATTCATTAAAAGAAGTTTTTCAGGGGCAACAGTTAATTTCGAGCTAATTTGTTTTGTATTTTAAGTTATGAACTGGGCCTTATTGAGCGTCATATGCAGGTTATTAGGTAAAAAAGTCGAGTTTGTTGAAATGAGTCATTTTTCCCGTATACATTTGTGACTTCGTGATATAGCTGTTTTGGCGTAAAGCATCGCCAGTATACAATGCAGCATAGGGCTTGAATCTTTGCAAAACTTTGAAATTAAATGTGTTAAATGTTCTTGTCTGATTCTTTCAACTGAACTGTTTCGAAGGGACCTTTAGGTCATTTATCATAATTTCAGACAGAACATTGTTGACATTTTATGCAGAGAAGGTATCGGAGGCTTTGACAAAGATCAAAGTTAATTGTAAACTGATTTAGGAAAGTCAAAAAATGAACGATACCAGAAATACTCAGTTTTTGACGATCTACAAGATAGTGACAAGCAAGAGTTTGTAGCTTTTGTGATTTACGATTTTGCAATTTTTGATGATGTCACAACTCCAGAATTGTCAGAATTTTTGAAAAAGCTGTAATTTTGAAATAATGATGATATCAAAATGGTCTCTCTAGAATTTTGGCAAATGACCTAATATTACCTTCGATCTTTAACTCGATACATGCCTTGTTTCAATTTTTTTGAAGATGAAAGGTAACAGTGTCTTGTTGGTGGTTCGCAAGTTCGCACCTGCATGAATATAAATCTAACTAAAGACACATTTTAGGAGTCTTATGAAACACCATCCTACTAAAATCGCTCATTATTTTGAGAGAAAGACCGATTTTGATGACATAGATTTCATATCGAAGGCAGCCTTTTACAATGCAATTATTTTTAAAGAAACAAACTTACGAAGTTAACTGCATCAAGAGGAATTTGCAAGCATCTGACGTTTTTCTGACACATCGGGTACATACCGTAAAAGGCTCTATTAAGCCCCCTCCCTATTAAGCCCCCCCCCCACTTATGCAAAGTTCTAGAATTTACCAAATATTTCCATTTACTTAGCGGCACAACCTTGCATGTTAATTTTGATATGGTTTGGGATAAAAACTGTGTTGAACTTATGTATTTGAGTCGTAAAAGTGTATGTTGATTCAGCAAAATACGGGATAAGAGAACTGAAAAGCTACCAAATATATACTTGTCACTTGATTTTGTGAATAAGCCCCCTCCCAATAAGCCCCCTCTCTATAAAGCCCCCCTCTGGAAGATCCAAAATTAATTAAGCCCCCCCGGGGGCTTAATGGAGCTTTTACGGTAACGTGTTTTTTAAACAAAATAAATGACAGCGCGAATAATTTTTTTGCAGACCACCCCATCAAGCCACACGTCACAAACTGGTCCGATGTGTACAGCCTTCTTGAATATGTGATTGAAGCTGAACTGCAAGTTAACCTACGAGATCATCCCGTGCTTTTGACAGAAATTGGCCTGATGCCGAGGAAACATAGGGAAAAACTCACTGAAGTAAGGGCTTTGTTTGTTTCTTTGTAAATGTATTTCAGTACAAGGCCTGCGCTACATTAATGTATGGGATAATATTTATGTGCTGTCTTTCAATAGCTCAATTGGCTTGACAACGGTTTGCTCCCGGATGTACCAAAAACGTTCCTGTTTGATTAGATATTGTGGAACAGTGAAAATAGAAGGAGCTGCAAGTTGTTTAAATTCACATTTCTCAAAGCTTAATTAAGATTTGACAGTTTCCTGTTGTCACAGGCTAAGGAATCGCGGAGTTATGCATTTAGGAAGATAAGGTTTTAGGGAAGCCTAAACAGAGGTCCTTAATTCTGTTAGCAAGAAAACACAGATTTCTATACCTTCAAACAGTGACAACGCTTTCGTGTGAAAAGGGGCTTCAAGATGTAAACTAGCTTTTTAAGGTTTGGAACCTATTCTCTATTATCTATCATTCTTTCGCCAGATAATGTTTGAGAAATTCGGTGTTCAAGCCTTCTTCCTGGCGAATCAAGGTCCATTATCGCTGTATTCAATGGGCCTAACTTCTGGTTTATGTGTGAACTCCGGTTATGCAACAACCCAAGCAATTCCTGTTTATGATGGCCACTCATTACCTTACTGCACGAAGCAACTCGATGTCGGTGGGAAACAAATCTCAAGTTATCTTGGAAGGCTGCTATTGTCGGGGAAAGGACTTGCATTTAGCTCATCGTCAGAGAAATTCTTACTGTCACATATAATGGAGAGATACTGTTATGTTGCTCACGGTGAGTTTAGCTATACTTAATTTATGCTAGTTTTTGAATTAGCTTCCTTCACTTGCCATGCCATAAGTGATGGGGCCAGGGGAAGGAAGGTATGAGGGGGTAAATACACCCAACTTGAAAAAATCTTGCTAAGATCGTACTTGAAAACGTGATAAATTGAACTTTTGAAACGTGACATGATTCATGATTTGAAAAGTGATTTGAAATGTGACAACTTTTCACTATTTGTTGTGGGGGTCTGCCACTGCATACTTTCATTAAATTTCTACTGGATGAGTGAGGAAAAATGCACATCGTTGAAAGACTTCTATCACCAGAATATCATTATCCTATTGAACAGCCGACCTGGTAAATTGATTTTCAGAATTTTCATGGATGAAATCGTTCAGTCTTTTTAGGGGCGACGCCAGCTTTGAAAATGTGGGGTGGACAAGAGGTAAAATCCGATTGCCAGAAAGTATACCTAATGTTTTTATATCGTTTTTGCTTAGGAATAAATACCGACCTGGGGAAAGCAGGTTGGACATGTCCACCCCCGCCCATCCCGTGGCGCCGCCTTTGGTTCCTTTCCGACTTCATAAGAGATTTTTTGGAGAAGGCCCCTCGAAAATCCTTCAAAAACGGCCGAAGACTGCAATCAAATTTTCCTATGATTGCTTTCTTGTAGGGATGATTTGCAGATGCTTTGATCCGTGTTTCCCTTGGAACGATCAATGGTTTCCCCCCTTACCTGAATCGAAATATACTATTGAAACGAGACGTTTTACAATATATTCCTTCGATACTCAAAGAGTAGTATATTTTCGTATTCCATGCCATGCATTTCTTTTTACTCACCCGATACAGGCCGACAAATTTCACCACAAAGGGTATGGAGATACCATATGAATTTGTTTGTTATCCGGGGTGCATATTCAATCAGTCCTGTTTAACAAGGCTTACTGATACGTAATTGATATGATTTTATTCGATGCATTGCACAGAAACCTTAAAATTCCAAATGTCGAAGATTTTTGAAAACTTTTAAGAGATTTGTTCAAGATCGAAGAATTCCGGTAAAAGGACACCATATGAAAGCTTTCCAGATAGTTCAACAGATGATTTCGCTAAAGATGGTGTCAGGCACTTCTTACTGGTATGATCCTTTGCGTTTGCATTCCATGATACATGGATCTATCGAATCAATCGAAATTTTCTCAGACGCAAATAATGACGGTAAAAGAAACTCCCTGGTTTCATCTTTAGCGAAATGGTTAAAAGGTGCATTGTCCAACGTAACTCAGTTGAGTTTTGTATCCCATGGAAGCATTAGGAGCCTCAACGCTTCTTCAAACTGAATTTTTGATGATGCAATGATGTGTCCGTTAGAAAACCAGGTGCCTCATTGACGTCACTCTAAGAAGACAGGCTTTTGGAAACGTTAGCGTTGGTTCCTCCAAGTGACCTTCCGATGTCGAATTCTATGACGTTGCTCAACGTTGTTTACAAATTTTGTGACGTTATGAGGTTTTGTACGGCTTATATGATGTTCGTATGAAGTGAACAGCAGGAATTCACCTGTAACTAGCAACAATATCGCGCGGCGTAGGGGTCAATAATGGGCCGTCGTAATGGTAGGTCGTCGTAGCCCTACGACCCCGCTTTCTAGAATTCATCGTTGAGCAGTATTACGACCATGCATTCTAGAAAGCATCGTCGAAAATTACCACCATGAATTGGAGAATGCATCGTCGTACTGACGTTCACGCTACACTTAGGGGAAAGCGGCGTCGAATCCACGCTTTCATTTCACGCTACACTTAGGGGAAAGCGGCGTCGTAAACTCGTTTTCATTTTACGCTACACTTAGGGGAAAGCGGCGTCGTATCCTCGTTTTCATTTTACGCTACACTTAGGGGAAAGCGGCGTCGTATCCTCGTTTTCATTTTACGCTACGCTTTGGGAAAGCGGCGTCGTAAACTCGTTTTCATTTTACGCTACGCTTTGGGAAAGCGGCGTCGTATCCTCGTTTTCATTTTACGCTACGCTTTGGGAAAGCGGCGTCGTAAACTCGTTTTCATTTTACGCTACACTTTGGGGAAAGCGGCGTCGTATCCTCGTTTTCATTTTACGCTACACTTTGGGGAAAGCGGCGTCGTATCCTCGTTTTCATTTTACGCTACACTTTGGGGAAAGCGGCGTCGTATCCTCGTTTTCATTTTACGCTACGCTTTGGGAAAGCGGCGTCGTACTATTTTTGTGCTGTAATGGTGTCTTTTCAGGGTGGGCACGATATGATAATTGTGTAAATAATGATTTTAACTTTACTTTAACTTTGTAATTAGATTATCTAGTTTCATTTGTTAACATATTTTACTTGTAATTTGTAGAGTTCATGTTTTTGTCACGGCCCCTGAAAAGCGGCCTTTGCCGACGGGGTTACCGTGCATAAAGAATATAAAATGAAAAAATGAAAATGAAAGGCCTGGTTCCTTCCAGATGACTGTATTTCAAATTTAACATAACAAAAAATGCGATGTTAATGAATAAAGGTAATATACAGCTGTGGTTAATAAGCGTTAAGTGTCAGATCATATTTCAGCGATGATGTAATTCAATGAACAATAATAAAACGTAAACAAAACATATTGTCCCACTGACATTGTCCAGTTCAGTGACCTCATATTCGGCACAATTGGAGTTGGGTCGATTTCCATTTGTTTTATAACCAAGATTCATCGGAGAAATCAATTATTATTTTGTGGGAAGGTTCTCTTTGTCGAGGGTGCACTAACAAATAATTTTACTTTTGGTATTTAGAGTGAGTTTGTTAACGAGTGTGAAAAGTTTACTAACAGTACGCAAGGATAACCTGGAGTTTTCACTGTTTATTTAATCACAAGCTGATTTGTTTGATAAGTTTCGAAGCATTGCAATGATTTTGCAAACCGTAGTTTCCACTTTTTATAAACGAGTTTCAAGATGAAAAGATCAACGAGAATATGGCTTGATTTGGTGCTGCAACGTTGGTTATAGCATTATTTCCTTAATTATTTTGATAAAAGTCACTCGGAGAAAGACCTGACCGCATCCAAAGCAAGTAAGCAAATTGATTCCTTAACCAAAGTTACTCGTTGAATTTTTCATGTTGAAAGATTGGTTACTACAGGTTATGGAAAAGTGGAGACTATACATACTCATTGCAATGTTTCCTTTGAAGTTATCAAAGCAGATTGTCTGGTGATACAATAACATTGAATAATCCACGTTATCCTCCAAGTACAGCATAGACTGGAAAAAAGATGGCCTTGACAGTGCTTTCCTTCAGAGGATGAGACTTGCAGCAAGTCCATGCTTTCCCCAAAGTGTAGCGTAAAATGAAAACGAGGATACGACGCCGCTTTCCCCAAAGTGTAGCGTAAAATGAAAACGAGGATACGACGCCGCTTTCCCCTAAGTGTAGCGTAAAATGAAAACGAGGATACGACGCCGCTTTCCCCTAAGTGTAGCGTAAAATGAAAACGAGGATACGACGCCGCATTCCCCTAAGTGTAGCGTGAACGCCAGTACGACGATGCATTCTCCAATTCATGGTGGTAATTTTCGACGATGCTTTCTAGAATGCATGGTCGTAATACTGCTCAACGATGAATTCTGGAAAGCGGGGTCGTAGGGCTACGACGACCTACCATTACGACGGCCCATTATTGACCCCTACGCCGCGCCATACAATAACGTTAGTTAGTGAGTGCAGCGTTTTGGGAAATGCGAACAAACTGCACCATCACATAAAATGGAATAACAGAAATAGCCTTTCTCATTCTGCTGATATTACGAGATGCCTTTGCCCCCCTCCCCTGTGTACGCAAGCAGTTCAGTCTGTTTTTGCCACTCTTCCTGCCCACTGTCTGAAGACCATGACGAAGTCACACAAACACGCATTCATTCTGGATAATGATTCATTCATTCTTGATAACAGCGCCTCTGATGTTTTTGTTATTTTGTGATAAAAATAGGTCATTTGGAGCAAATCAAATAGCAGGATTGTGATGTTTTCACAAACCGACACAAAGAGAGACTTCACAGCTTGCTTATTCTTTTGAAATATTATGTGTTCTTACGTCATGCTCTGATCAAGATGCCGAACACGGTTTGCCATAATCGAATCTTTGCTGTATTTACCGGCTGGTATCGAATCGATGGGATGGCCGTTGCTCTAGAAATCATCCTGCTGTGGATAAATCGAGAAGCTCAAAACAAACACTTTAAGGACCTTATTTAAGCTTTTTTGAAGGTATCTGAACAATAATCTGGGGTTAGCAAGAGTGGTAATGTGAAAAAAGCACGGTTTGTTTGGGGCGAAAAGGGGCCTAAGTTGCAAACAGAGGAGCTTTCTCATCGCAGCTTCCAACATGAAATGGCTCGTTATTCTTCGAATGTCGGAAATAAATTGCAAATGATGATCAAAATAGGTAAAGTATGTGGTTTTACATCGAATTTTAACATCCCGAAGCCATTTACTACGCGCAAAACCGTGCGGGGTTGACTCCGCGCGGAATTTCCGCGCAGATCCCAGAGCAGAGGCAGAGCAACGAACTCACTCTGGAGACGAGACTGGCACTGAATTGATTTGACCACAAATCGACAGAAAGAAAGAGACAGAGATATCGCATCTTGCTAATTGTTTTGATATATAATGCAGCTAACGCTGCAATTAGTTACAGCTTCGATAAACATACAGTATGTCATAAATAGAAAACGGATGGAAAGATCGATAATTGATTTCATCGTATTTACGTTTGTGAGTTGAATATCAGGGATTTTCTTTAATCTTTCGAAACTTAGGAATAAAGAAACTGCGAGCAGTTAATCCGAAGTCTGAAATCAATGCAAAAACACTAAAGTTTAGCGTTTACAGATATAAATTAGCATGACGTGATCTTGTATGAGGCACATGTCTACTCAGCTGAGTTGACTTATTTAACGTTACGATAGTGTTCTAGGAAAGATCTTTACGTGAAAAGTGACATCGCCATTAACGAAAACATCAAAAGCTCTGGAGAACAGAATGTTGCTGGCGATTTTTGTTACTTAATGCTCAGAAAAATGACAGATACCCTCTTCAGGTGTTTTAGAAAGTTATTTGTTTCAAGTATTGCAGAAATCCATCAGTATGTTCTGCCAGCCGGTGTCTTTTGTACAAATGGTAAAATTAAGTCAAAGTTTTTTATTTCATATGTTGTGGAAAGTAACGCTTCATAAAATGAAAACAAGCAAAATCTAATTACCATGGTACTATGGGTGCAGTAGCCTGCGTGCAAACTGGTGCACTTGATGTATCCAAAATCGTCATTGCAGCTCTTTTCAGCATGTCGTCCACCTGATCCAAGTCGTCGACAATGGCTCACTTTCGGTGTTCACGAGACGAATATGAGCTACATTTAATTTTGTAATTTTTCGTCAGGGGCAGTACTTGATTTTTCACAAAGTTGTTTACGTCGTTAAAATGGTATAAGCAAGGTTTGCATTCGCAGTTCATTAGTTAGTTCGTTCATTAGTTTTTCTTAACCATTCAGTCGGTGAAAGAATCCCTCTCTTTCCTTGCAAATTTTGCCCAGTCTATTTTTAAGTTGGTCACAACGCATCTGAAATTTTCAGACCTCGTTTCTGCCCATAGAAATATATTACATCTTGAAAGTTAGTCAACTTGATACATTTCAAGATAGATAAGATAAGCAACGGAAGTAAGTCATTGTGTTTCAAAATGTTTATTTAGCATAATCCAATTGTGACCGAAATCCATCGTTTTCTAATTGAAGGTGCTCATAGAGCCATTGTCTATGTCACCCTGGGTCCTTTATGGGTATGCAGAAGTTTCAGACTTTCTAAATTTAGGTAAAGCGGAAAATATGGATCTAAATTGCAGTAGTTGAAATGACAGAAGATCTTTCTTAGACTGCGTTCACACGATGCCGGCACATTTTGAAGACGGTGAAAAATTCGACGGATAGGCCTCCCGTTCACACGAAAAGGGCCCATTTTTTTCCGGCAGATTTTGAAAACGGTAGATTTTGAAACGGAACCCCGACCGACACATTTTGGAAACGGCATCGCGTAAACACCCGAAAATGATGAAAACAGAACATTCTTAGACACTTTTGGAACGAGACTGATCGACTCTTAGGGTGTAGGTAAGGTTCTTTGGCATCAAAGTGTTGTAGCGGGTTTTTGCCGTCTAAGTTCCTACCGTTTTCAAATTGTTCCGGTATCGTGTGAACGCTAGCTCAAATTTTGCAGCCGTCACATTTTTCACCGTTTTCAAAGTGTGCCGGCATCGTGTGAACTCAGTCTTAGTCTCTCTGTTCTATCAGTTTAACCAATGCACTGCCCTGTGGATCTGTACTTTTTGTTTTGACCAAATTTGGTTTCAGATCCAGGAGGAACACTCAGCACATACACATCTGGAGGGTCGGTCCAACAAATTTTCAGGGAACCTAAAAATATCACTTCAGCTTCATTGCGACCCAAAGGTATCAGTTCATTTCATACTTAGAAACCTGTACATGAGCACAAAATTTCCTGAAAAAATGCAAATAGAGGTCAGGATTGCTTCTAGCGAACCCAGAAATATAAATTCAACAGTATTTGATGTAAAAAATTATCATGAACATAATTTCAGTTTCATTTAGACCCAAAAATATACTTTTGGCAATATTCTAACCCAAAAGTATCGCACCTCCCCGTATGTGCATGTGCTGAGTGCCCCCTCTGGGTTTCAGGCAGTCTAAATTTCAGCATGCCTGCAAAGTAACTTGGATGATAGTGGCTCTTTAAACTGGGCATCCTTACTTCTGGACCACGGAGTTTCTTACCATTGTTAAAATGACTCCTTATTGGTTGTCACCACAATCAGCCATCCAGCGTCCAATCCTTTGTTTCGCAAAAGTCATGTGATCAATTCAAGCTCAGTCTCTAAGCGACGCCTCTTGTGTCAGTCTTGTGACCTTGTGATTATGGATTTACCAACTATAGTGTAGATATGGAAGTGACAGAATAAGCCATCAGCCTTTTTCATCGAGAATTGATTCAAATCGAAATTTTCGAAATCTCATTCTGAACCTGACAATGAGAAGTCACTGTTTGGGGATATGGGAGAGTTATCTTAACATATCACGTTTACCATAATTGGCAAAATCAAATCAATAGATAACTGACCATGATATAATTTTGAAAAGATGCTTCGGATATCCAGGGCAAAAGCCAAACATTTTTGGTTGATATCCTAAACCAGCAGTCAATTTTATCTCCCATTTGTTTGCCTTCATCATTATATGTCGAGCACGCTTTGCTATCGATTGTTTTGACTTTTTCAACATCATCATCTAAGCTTTATCTTAAACTGCTTTCGTCTCACCAATCAAAGATGAAATATATCTCTTCAGTATCTCCGTGAGAATTGCTATTCAAAGAGCTTTGAAAGCTAAAATCAAGCAGCAACGTTACCATTCTGTCATGTGTATAAATTTAATTGAAAAGCCAGATCATTGTACCTTATAGCTTAGATGGCTGTAGATTTGAGAAGCATAGGGCTCAAATCTCTCAGATATTTAAAAAGGTGGGTGTAAAATTGTATCACATTTTCCTATGAATTGAATGACTTGAAAAGAACTTTTGGTAATTTTCTGGAAATCTGCCGTGGCAATTTTTTGATATCTTGATTATGTTTAAGATGGCGACATTTTGATTATCTTTTTTTAATTCATCAAAAATTTTGAAAACTTAGAATCATCGTAGATCTTAAATTACGTGAACAAAATTGATACAAGCTTCAGGAAACCACAGTTTATGAAGGTCTACCGGGTGACCCCCAAAAAGCACTAGCTAGATCAAAGCTGGCTCCCGGAAATCAAAAGCTACTGCCAAATGCTTTCCATCACAGTTTAAATCGAACAGTACGCATATCTTGAATTGACGAAGCTACATTTCAAAAGATAGCGGAGCTTTTCAGCTAGATGGTGACATCTTGTTTGTCTTCATAACGTTGCTGTCAAGGAAATATAGGCGATCTAGCTCGTCAAGTTTTTTTTTGTGTCACCCGGTACGGTATGGCGGCAAGCAGAGATCTGTAGCTTTCTGGTTAAGGATTTAGAGATCTGATGACGTCATAGCCTCAAAGTTGATAAGTGCCGCCACTTTGAAACAAAATTGCTAGGGCAGATTTACAGCCAATTACTCAAAGTTTCTTTCAAGCGATTTAAAGACCCATTGCTAACCATGATCCTTTGTGCGCCGATTGAAAAGCAAGACAAAGGGGATTTAGGCCAAAAAGGACTTTCAGATAACACGAAAGTCGCCTTTGGCGCCACAAAGGATCATGGTTAGCAATGGGTCTTTAACTCAAAGAAAAATATAATTGCACCCTCCCTTCTAAAGATTTGAGCCCTAAGCAGGTTTGGGATCATTGTGCACATGAAAGCCAGAAAGCCAGGAAAGCCAGTCATGATGTGACAGAATAATTTTGTTTTCTTGACTGGACGGTTAAAGGTTATTGATCATCGTTAATTCACCCAATTTTGAACGGCTTAAGCTTTGATTGGTGTTTCAATTACAATACGGGACTAATGTAGGTTCTCATTGGTCACAATCATGATTCATGTGGGTATTGTTCTCACGACTCACACGAGTGTTTTTCACTTTAGATCTTTGTATTGTTTTCAATGTTCACTGTTTCGTATTACAATTCTATTGGTGCGTGCACTTATGACTCATCTCTTCTACATTTTCATCGCAACAAGATTCAGTACAAGTTATAATTCTATGTCAATCCCGTCTGGAAATTAAGCCTGCTTTGAAGACAGTATGTTATCTCACCTTAATCCAAGTTAGGATAGGATGTTGCCATTCGCCTCGGAACTGATTTTTTTGTTCAGCGCTGTTTTATATATTCCAACAAAAGATCTAAAATTTTACGAGACCACAGAAGCAGAAAGCCTCTCTGCCCTATGGCGATTACGTCAAGGTAAAAACTACTTGATAAGTTGGGACAAAGAGAAGAACAGAAGTTGATAACAATAGCTACAAAGAAGTTATGAAAGCTAACTCATCGACTGGGTGGGGTATAGGTGGGGTATAGGACTTAAGGACCCCATAGATAAAGTGTAACGTAAGCTCAAGGATATGTCTATTCATAAAAATAGAAATTGCCATAAACGTTAATTTGCAAGATTTATATTACATCCAAATGGACGTATTAATTGCATATTTTAACCCTTTCACCCCCGGAAGGGCCATATAGCCCGACAGTATTCATTGAGAACTGCAAATTTTTCAGGGGGTAAAGCTTTAAGAAATTTGATTGATTTGAAAGGTTATGGACATTGCATTTATCTATCGCTTATTGAATCATTGATTATGATACCCCCTGGAAAACGACGCTCTACATTAGCTTTCCTGTTAAGCTTAACTTTATCCGGGTGTGAAAGGGTAAAGCTCTCGTGAACTGGTTCAAGTTAAACTAGGTTGGACCTGTTCATTTTGAATGCAGTCTAGCTACGTTGTGCCGTCAGTTAGGAAGCTTCGAAGTTGAGCCTTCATTTTGAATGCAGTCTAGCTACGTTGTGCCGTCAGTTAGGAAGCTTCGAAGTTGAGCCTTCATTTTGAATGCAGTCTAGCTACGTTGTGCCGTCAGTTAGGAAGCTTCGAAGTTGAGCCTTCATTTTGAATGCAGTCTAGCTACGTTGTGCCGTCAGTTAGGAAGCTTCGAAGTTGAGCCTTCATTTTGAATGCAGTCTAGCTACGTTGTGCCGTCAGTTAGGAAGCTTCGAAGTTGAGCCTTCATTTTGAATACAGTCTAGCTACGTTGTGCCGTCAGTTAGGAAGCTTCGAAGTTGAGCCTTCATTTTGACTGCAGTCTAGCTACGTTGTGCCGTCAGTTAGGAAGCTTGGAAGTTGAGCCTTCATTTTGAATGCAGTCTAGCTACGTTGTGCCGTCAGTTAGGAAGCTTCGAAGTTGAGCCTTCATTTTGAATACAGTCTAGCTACGTTGTGCCGTCAGTTAGGAAGCTTCGAAGTTAAGCCTTCATTTTGACTGCAGTCTAGCTACGTTGTGCCGTCAGTTAGGAAGCTTGGAAGTTGAGCCTTCATTTTGAATGCAGTCTAGCTACGTTGTGCCGTCAGTTAGGAAGCTTCGAAGTTGAGCCTTCATTTTGAATACAGTCTAGCTACGTTGTGCCGTCAGTTAGGAAGCTTGGAAGTTGAGCTTTCATTTTGAATGCAGTCTAGCTACGTTGTGCCGTCAGTTAGGAAGCTTCGAAGTTGAGCCTTCATTTTGAATGCAGTCTAGCTACGTTGTGCCGTCAGTTAGGAAGCTTCGAAGTTGAGCCTTCATTTTGAATACAGTCTAGCTACGTTGTGCCGTCAGTTAGGAAGCTTCGAAGTTGAGCCTTCATTTTGAATGCAGTCTAGCTACGTTGTGCCGTCAGTTAGAAAGCTTCGAAGTTGAGCCTTCATTTTGAATGCAGTCTAGCTACGTTGTGCCGTCAGTTAGGAAGCTTCGAAGTTGAGCCTTCATTTTGAATGCAGTCTAGCTACGTTGTGCCGTCAGTTAGGAAGCTTCGAAGTTGAGCCTTCATTTTGAATACAGTCTAGCTACGTTGTGCCGTCAGTTAGGAAGCTTGGAAGTTGAGCCTTCATTTTGAATGCAGTCTAGCTACGTTGTGCCGTCAGTTAGGAAGCTTCGAAGTTGAGCCTTCATTTTGAATACAGTCTAGCTACGTTGTGCCGTCAGTTAGGAAGCTTGGAAGTTGAGCCTTCATTTTGAATGCAGTCTAACTACGTTGTGCCGTCAGTTAGGAAGCTTCGAAGTTGAGCCTTCATTTTGAATACAGTCTAGCTACGTTGTGCCGTCAGTTAGGAAGCTTCGAAGTTGAGCCTCTATTCTAAGGTGTAAACATACTTTTAATTGCGTCTGTAAAATATGTACCTACTCCTGAACTAACAATTTCTTTTTAACCCCAGATCTAAAAGAAGAACGAGTAAAACTCAAGAAACAATACGATGATGTGAGAAAGTTTTACGAGCTGCCTGATGGACAGTTGATTGAAATTGATTCCGAAAGATTTGAATCTGCAGAAATCTTATTTTACCCAGAAAGTATTGGCTTAGAACAAGATCCTTTACAAGAAATGATCATCAAAAGTGTTGCTTCGTACGTATTTAATCTTTCATTGGGAGTTGATTTTAGAAATATGCAACAAGGAATTTCTTCACATTTTTTAAGCTGATAACATCAAATAGTATGTTCCGGCTGTAAGTCGGAGTCCCAAAAGATTGTAAGTGGGGGACCCAAAAAGATTGGCAAACGAGAACAGCTTCTGCGAAGCAAAAGCCTTGCAAAGCATGTTGTTTCTGCCATTCACTACAACCTAAACTGTGCACAAGATCATGACTGGTTTAGGGTTTTTGGCAGTGTTAGGTCCTTTTCTTCGTAAATGGGGTCTGTCAACTTAAAAGTCAGGAAACCAGGGTCGTCGCACTGAAAGGTCGTCTTCTATCTTTCAATCAAACAGTTTTATCTGAAAGTCAAGACAAGAAAATTGTCTGAAAAGTCTGGACCTCCAGCCATAAGTGCCTTGGGGTTCATCTGGATCAAACTCTGAACTTTGAAATTATTAAACAAAGTCTACAAACCAAGCTGCTGGTTCGTTAAACCAGATGAGAAAAATCCGAGGCCTTATGGACAGTGCAATGTTTACTTTGTAACATTGCCGGTGCAAAACAAAGCAGGGCAACCACTTATTTTGAGTTTGTACAGAACTGGGTCAACACTTTACAAAGCAAATATAAGAGCATCAGCATTTTACAAGCTCAAGATGAAGTTTGAGTTATAGAGTTGTTCATTTTGCTCACTTTGTTTATAAAATTGTTCAAGATTCGCAGGGCAAGAGTTGATTTTAATATGGTCTTTGGCAAATTCATTGTTGGTACTATATAGCATCTGTTGTTAATGAATACGGGACAGATATATTTTTACAAGAAAGGGCGACCGGGCAATTGGTATTTTGCATAATTTTGTTTTGCAAAAATGTTTCTTCTCCTCCAGCCATGTTATAGCATAAATTTTGCACTAGCCCTTATTGACTCTGCGACTGCGGAATTGATTTACAGAGCAATGATAATGCCAATTTTCAGGTACTGCGGATTGATCTTTCTGGCTCGGTCTCAGTCGTTTAAGAACAGAACCGAAAGCATTGACCGCAAAGCCGGAATTGTTTTAAAGTCAAAATAACCCGACTGTTGACCTACATATATCAAAATTGATGTAGTAATTACACTCTGCCATTGGCTACAACGTAAACTGTTCACAAGATCACGGCTGGTTTTTGGTTATTGGCAGTGTAGCGTCGTCATCTTCGTAAATGGAGTCTGTCAACTTAAAAGTTCGGAAACCAGGGTCGTCTGACCGAAAGAGACTAATTACTCTCGAGTACCGAGTAATCGTAACCCCTTTCTGCCGCTCACTAATTTTTGAGAAATTTTTGACCACTCCAACCCCCTTTTTTACTTTTGAAAATTGAAATGATAGTGAACATAAGTTTTGCATAAATATAAAGAAGAGAAACTAAAGAAAACGACTATTTTCGATTTTTGCGACCTCCCACTCCGATTGTCCCAACCCCCAAATATTTATGTATCGAACCATTTCCCACCCCCTGATTATTCTTCCCCCCCATTTATTCGGTACTTGAGAGTACGAAAAGAGTTTGTACTTTGGTCTTTGATAATCTACAACGAAAAGTTTGTGATGTGATGAAAAAATGCTTCATTAAGAATGAACACGGCAGGAACACAAGAAATGAGGAACTATTAGTAAAGATACCACTAATGAAAACGGACTTTGGACGAAAGGGACTTGAATGATAACAGGACCCTAATAATTTCAGTATTGTAAATACTGATAGCCTATCCTGTTAGAATATTCGTAAATTGTGATGACCAAAGAAATTGATTTTATCACGGTGATCCCTCGCATGATTCCCATTGCTGATTGTTCAGCGCTGATGATACATAGTTGTGATTTTCGTACCAAATTGTATCTTCATGTTTCACTCTACATTTACACAGTGGTAAATATTCTAAATATTCTTCAAAGTGCTTCGGTATTGCAAGTTTGATATCACTGAATTTTGGGATACTTAACTAAAGAGATGGGAGAAAAGAATGAAAGACATTCTTTTGGGAGCAAATGAATCCTCGTGTAGGATTTAATGATAATGAAGAGAAATAACATAAGCCATTGAGTGTGGCATTTTAGGCATTGAAAACAAACTGAACCGGTATATGGAAAACAGTTTATAATAGACTTTTCTCGACATTTTGGCATTTCAGAATCTATAGATCGATGCCTGTCTTGCAATTGCTGGTTCTTGCAGTCTGATTTGTTTAAATCAAAAGTTCACTATCGGAATCACCCGTCTCGAGAATCATCCAGCTACTAAAATTGAAATCATTCGATTCCACATTCCACGACGTTCCACAAAATTAGAGACAAATTAAGAAAGCCTTGTTGCAACTGTGTTTGACGTTTCATGATAGCTTGATCACAATAGGTTGTTTACAAGCAAGTTCGTTTCATCCCCGCTGTAGCCTTGGCAGCGGAAAAACTCTTTTTGAGACGCAATCGAAGCTGGTTTTGAATCTCGACATCTGGACATCGCAATTTTTTAATTCGATCCAAAATATGATGCGGCTTCGTCGCAATGATAATTAAAGGGCTGTATCTAGGGTTCGATACGAGGAACATGGTTTTCTCCAAAAATAGGGTAGCTAATTCAAACCAAAAATTTATAAATTGCAATGTCAACAATTTCAGCTAATGATAGGGGACACAGCTACAACTTTCTCCATTCAATGCTTTTGTTTGAAGTTTGAACGTTGCTATGGAATGGCTTCACTTTCTCCCATCAGCTGCAGCATGGATGCAGTGTTCAAAAGAGCACTGCCTCTGAAGACCATTGAATTTAGGTCGTTTAAAATAGTTCTTGCTTTAGGTGAAAGTAAGAAATCTTTTGCCATGAGACCGTAAGTCATAGCAATGCAACTTCCTTTCTTTTGAACGATCTTGGCAGTTCAAAGGCCTTTAGACCTCAAACATTTGCTTTGCCATGAGAGTTTTTTATATGGACTGTCTGCTCATGTCTACCCCTGAATTCGTATGGCTATACTTTCTGGTTTTGCGTCTTTTCGTGCGATTTTTGGTATCATTAGGATATCATGTCCAATTTCTTTTCTTTATAGTGCAAATCCAGATCTGAAATCGATGCTGATGAACAATACATTGGTAACAGGAGGAACGACGTTACTACCAGGGTTTACAGAAAGACTTGAAAGTGAACTCTCAGCTCTGAATGACCACACCGGTCGAATCAAATTGACGAAAGCTAACAATCCCGTAATGGCTACTTGGACTGGAGCTTCTGTAATAAGTTCACGATCAACATTTTCACAACAGTGTATATCTGCTGATCAGTATGCAGAGAGCGGAGCTCAGATTGTCCATTTAAAGTGTTTCTAAAATATGTAAGCTCTTAGCCTCGTGCAAAACGTCAGCGTCACATTAGTACCTATCAGAGGGCTATGAAGAAGCTAACTTATTATCGTATTATAGTGAAGCCCCTTGGTAGCTGTTGGGACTAGCTTTGGATAAGCAATGCCCTAGAATCTGGTTCGTTTTTAAGGCGTTGGCCGATAAGCCCGTAATGAGCCTAGCAAACCATTCCCAGAACCATTCCCTGTCCCCCATAGAGTAAGCCGCTGAATAGACCGTTAGGTCGTAGCCAGTGGTTAGTAATAGCGTTTTTATAACTCTGCGATCTTACACAGCTGTACTATGTTGTTACCTCTGCATACATGTTGCGTTCGTGGGTAGACCCATTGACATATCTGATGGGAAACTAGGCTTTTTTATTCACTGTGATAGATTTTAGGCATTGACATTTGTAGTGCAAAATACATGGAGGCCATCAAGAGCTACAGGCCTTTACGTTCATTTATGATTAAAGTTGCACTGCTGGAGGAAAGATTTCCGCAACGCTGCAGGAAATTGCACAAACGATTGAAGTATAGTTGCAATGTTTTGAAAATTCCTACTCATCAAAAGGATATATGTTAGTTTTGCGCTCCTAATACTTAAATTGTTATATCTCCTATTTGCTGTATTGAAATACCGCAGTTTAAAATGCCACGTGTTCTTCATCGTACTGGGTTCTTTGAAAGCTTTCTGAAATCTCACTTTCAGCTGTAAGCTCGAAACCGACAGCGTAGGCGGATTCTATAGCGTTGGCCTTACTTTAGAGAACCTAGCATTTTCAAGGTTGGCTCATTATTGAATTCATAATTTTACAGCTATGAGGGAATCCTGGGTACCCGGCTAATCTGCGCATTGCGTACTAAACCGGGAAGCGGAAATAGTACTCTGCACAAGAAACACTTGAGAAACAGCTGACTCAGTTAGTTAATTTGTCCTTAGTAGATCCTTCTGCCAGTGCAACTAGCAGGTTACCCAAAATAACTTTAGGAGCTAGATCATATTTAGTTGCCTGAAATCCAGAGCTATTGACAATGTTTTGAGAAGCTGCTTAGTCACTTCATACGAGGAAAACTGTCCGAAAAACAAGGGTGTATTCTTTTGGGCATCATAGAAGTCTGCGAAGTCTACCTTTTTCGGTAGAATGGTACCAAAAGAATGGGATTTTATCGTCTACCAATTCTACCGTTTTCAGAACATGCCCACAAGAATACTCCCCAAGATTGAAAGAAAATTTTGCATCATATTCATCCTCTTCGTGCCAACTTGTGATGAAAACTTTACGAAGAGATGGATTTGAAGTCGCCTGGGGAATCTGTTGTTTGTAAAATGATAGATCTGTGCTCCTTATTCAAATTCCATGTTTCTAAAAAAAAATTTGGAATTCGGCATTATATCTACGAAGACATGGAATGGGAAAGGAGGGGAAAGTCCGAAAAATGAATGAATTACCATACTTCTGAAATTGGTTGTTCGGACAGCAGCTATACCTTAAACTGACCAAGCAACATCTCGAAAGATAACTGAGCCCTTCGCCTAGGTACTAATACATTATTTGGGGTCATAACAATTGCTTTATGGAAGTAAGGCATGACCTAGCTTGCATGATCCTACATCTTGTGAAGTTTTTTTGGGTCACTGAGAAACTTATTACTGCACAATCAAAGTTAATGTTTTATGGAGGAGAGGAGCCTTGGCGATGATATTGCGCCATATTGAAACAAACAGGCGAATGTTCGTTGTGTCGTTTTGCTGAATTGATGGGAAAACTTCAACGACTGTTATTGAAAGTTTATGCTTAAATAGAATTTTCCCCATTTTGGATCCATTTTTCTTCGTGCTGTACCTACAAGATCGATGATTTATCAATCGTATTGATCGTTTCGTGCATCGGCCAACGAACTAAAATAAGATGGTTCGTCCTCCTTTCATATAAATGCGTGTATTATTGTCTCAAAGTAGATAGGTTCTTTGTATAGCGAAAATTAATGATTTAAAAAGTCTCTTATTCCAAAGTTTTGCATAATGGATGTTATTGTGTCGTTGCATTCTATCTCTTCCTGTGAGTGCTGTGGGAAGTAGCGTTGCTTTCTTCTAATAGGATACTGCAGCTTTCTGCTTCCTTCAACCATAGCAGACTTTTAGCTAGAATATATTCGAGAAAAATCGCGAAATAAAGAAATTGACATGACCATTTTCAATAGATGATTACGCCAAAGATGGCGGGAGGAACCTTTTACCAAGATGCATTGCATTCGAATTATGTTTCTTTAACGTTTCTCTAGGAATTTGATTAAAGAATCCAGTGCATCTTGGTAAAAAGTTCTTTGCCGCCATCTTTAGCATAATCGTCTATTAGATTGTTTCTGCAATTTACACATTGTAAGTAAACACTGATTTACAATCCATGGGGATTAAATTTTCCGCTATAAAGTGTTAAACATGTTGAAAGTCTCTTCGTTCATTTTCTTCGTTTGCCAGTTCAGAATCGGATGGCTCTTGCACATTCTCCAAAAACACGAAAGAAACAACAAGAAAATGACACAAAATTAAAAATATGGAAAGGGATCGCAATAAATTTGGTCAATATTATTTACAATTTGTTACAGATAATCCAACAAACTATGTAAGTATAAATTATTATCTTTACAACTGGGCTTAAACAAATTTTCGTAGCAATTAAAAACAACAAAATACATCTTTCGAAAAAGCCTGAAGCTTGAAAACACATATGATGATGAAGAAACGGGATGGTAATGCAATAGATCTCTACGTTTCTTAAGACGAGACAAGAAATCAAGCGTTGGTCAAACTTTGATACCATACATGCGCAAATCTCTGCATTGCCTCAATTGTAACGGCAAGGCTGGTCTATAGGTCTGGTTTCGTTTCATCCATCTGTTCATCAGGCTCGTTGAAAAAGATATGCAGGGCATCATGGGTAAACTTAGGGGTAAACTGTGAATTAATTTCTCAAGAAGTTTGAATCACCAATTTTCTCCACTTGCATATCTTTTTCGTTATTTATTTATTTATTTATTTATCAATATTATTATTTTTTATCTTTTCTCTGTTATACCAGCACCTCTAAGGGGACCATTATGGAAATAAGGTCAGCTTGACCCTTTAATGCTATCCCTACCACTGTAAATTAGGAGTGTTTTCCTTTTTACGTTTTTAACCTAAAGTACTGTATTGTATCTACTTTTTATATTTATTATAGTAGCTTGTATATATATATTATGTGGCAAATGATACATACATACATACATACATACAACTATCAGAAATAGGGTATGCTACTGGCGTTGCATGGGTAAGTGTTGGGTCAAATGGGGCTGGCAAAATATGTGAATAAATTTTATAAAAATCTTCAGATACAGATTTTCTCTAACCTTATCTGTTAGAACTACCTTCGCTGAGGTAATGATCGTACATATCAGTCTACAGGTCTAACATTTTTGGCAACCAAAATTGCCTACTTTACCCACGGGGGGGGGGGGGGTTCTCAGCTAAATTTCGGGTAGGGGTGTGCCGCCCGCACTTTCAAAATGGAACCGTTGGCTAGACCAATTTTTGTGAAAATGATACCCCTGGCTAGACTAATTTTCTGTTAGAAGTGCCCTGAAAGGGCGTTTTCTAGACAAAACTTGCAAAATCTTCGCATTCTCAGGACATAATTTTTTTAAATTTGATTTTTTACAGAAATTACCGAACTTGTACAGTCCTTAGACCAAAATTGCCAAAAGCATACCCTTGCCTAGACTAAACTCGACTAAAATTGCCAAAAAGTATACCCTTGGCTAGACTAGAGGTTCTAAAAAGTATACCCTTGTGGGCGGCACATCCCCAGGTACCTTTACTATGGGAGAACCCCCGTGACTTTACCCCCAGCCTACCGATATACCCCTCCAGACCCTACCTTCCTTAAACGCACAACCCGATTTTGCCTCTCTTTTACCGGTGCAGACCTAATAAAATATTTGACAATATAAACTTTCTCACCCCATTTTTAGGGATTGTCTAGCTGTATAAATCTATGAAAGAATTTCAACACTAACTCTAATAAACGTACAATACAAAATAAAAAATTCAGGAAAAAGTTCTTCTGGTAATGTTATATCTAATACAGGGTGTCCCAAAAATTGTGTCCCCGTTCTGTAGCTGCTGTGGAGGAGCTGTAGTTTCGATCATCTCGAGTTTTAAACAGTTTCATAGGTCAGGCTTCAGCTTAGAGTTACAGACCTTGCACGAATCCATCTGACAAATGGTTGCTGATTTATGGCAGAAGAGAAAAAGGCAAAATAAGTGGTTGCTTCAGAAACAGCATTTCTTTTGTGCTCCAGCAATGTCAAAATAAAGTAAGTTTTCAAAGAAAGGGCTCCAGCGTTGTAGTAAACTCTTGCTAAATCTTTTGAAAGGCTAGAAGTGTTAAGAGAACACTTTCTACATTTTAAAAACTGTAGTGAAGATTTTAATACGATGCCAGAACCCTTTCTTTGAAAACTCACTACATTTTGAAATTGCTGGAAAACAATTGAAGTGCTGTTTTTTAAGCAACCACTAATTCTACCTTTTCTCTGCCATAACTCAGCAACCACGTGTCAGATAGACTCAAACAAGGTCTCAAACCCTAAGTTGAAGCTTGAACTGTGCTGGGACACCCTGTGTACTGCAGGAAAAAAGGTCGAAGACAGCAGACTTAGCGACACTTTCTGATACCATTGAGGTCTTCATTAAACGGGAATTAAAACAAAAACAAAAACTACGAAACTAAACCAAACTTTAATATTATTTCATCAGAGTCTAGAACGGTCACTGCTATGGGCCAGAGGAAGATTTTGCCATAATTGAGGAAGGCTTACTAATCTTTACAAGAAAACTTGGAAATTTTTGGGTTATTTTGGCACTAGTGACTGGCTTATAAATGTTAGGGTCATAAACAACGCAAGGAGTTCGAAACTCTGGTTATTTTGACTTGATGATGCGAGGAAGGTTGGCATTGGCATTTGGAGGAAAGTTGGATCTTTTTCTGGACTCTGTTACTTTATCATTTCTTTCCAATCAAAATTACACACAAGATCACTATAAAAAGGACGAGGGCACGTAAAAACAACGTTTTCTCAAGTCTTTTGCGGTACTATGTACCAAACTACATCTACTTGGTACGAAATCTATTGCCAGTAGCCCTCGCCCATGGTCTTCTTTGCTTATAAAAGGCATCAACACCATGTAAAGTGCAGGCTAATTTGTAACGACTAGAAAATGAACTGTGACATTTTCACCACCATACAGGCCAATGTATCAAAGCCGTCTCTCTGGATAGCTGCTGCTTATCCAATTTTACCACCACGGCTTCGCAGAGCTAGCAGATCTGTCACCCTCGCTTCAGTCTTCTGTCCCATCTTCTCAAACATTCGAGTCTCGTGGTAGATTTCTAGAACTCTTCAGGGACTTTAAGTGACATTATTTTTCGCTGGAGCATCTCAGGAATATCAACAACCGCTTTTTCAAGCCATGAATTTAATGATAATGAAATAGTATTCAGATCTGTTGACGAAATGTCCAACAGGGTATGTGCAGCAGCCATTTGAACTAGCAAGGATACTAAGAGAGAGGAAAATGTTATTCAAATGAGATGCAAAATTCGTCTGGGACGTAAAGGTGTGTCCAGTTAATTATATAACATTTTTTTTAAGATCGAAGGCAAGATTTACAGAGCCTTTTAGTGCCTTCTACAGCCTATGGCTCAAAATATGAGATTTCAGGCTCTCGTTTCAAGGTCTTTCGAATAATTTTGCATAATTTTGTTTATTGCTAAAAATAATTTGGCCATTGATAAAACTAAAAAGTAAACTAATTGAAGAGAATTAGTCTGCGTGCTAAAGAGAAGTAGCAAATTCAAATTTGGCAGATTTTTCAAATGCCTCTACATCAGTTTGGGATACAAACATGGTAAACGTTTCATTCAATATTCAGTTGCAAATGACGGAAGAAGATTCAATAACATAGAGGGCGCAGCTTTAATGATTACTCACTTTTAGAACATAAGCTTGATCTGGTAAGAATTCCAGAACACATTTTAATAATTGTTGAAAAATCTTCAAATCCATCTTTAATTCCAATTTGACATACATGGCCTGGAAGAAAGAAAATAATTGAACAGACACGGCAAAAATACAGAAAGATGTTTTGAGAGATACTGAGCACGTGGGAAAGGTCTGACAACAACAAATCATGCAATGGCTCAACTGTATATGAAACCAGACACAGTCAGTATGATAGTATGACTATATAAAGATCTCGCACAATATTGTGAGATCAACACAATAAGGTCAAGTAATGTCAACACAATATTGACGATGATATTCATAATTGTGTACAATCGATCCCAGTTTTAGATCCACCTGCCGAAAGTATTTCCACCTACTTATCTATTGAGCAGAACTATTTTGTCGAATTATTTAGTGAATTGAATAGCTCGCTCAAAAAGGTTGAAAAAGTTAGATTGAGCGAAAAGGTTCAAATCAAAAAAATAAAAAACCAGCAAAATTTACAACTCGTATACGCTTCATTAAAAAAACTGAACTTAATTCAGTGGCTTATCCATTTGTTTTAAGTCATATAGTATATTTTGTTGCGGGTGGTTTACTTTGCCATTTAAGCCATTTGGGGGGGGGGGGTAAAGTTTAAGCCGTAACATTATTAAATCAGATACGCTCTATTCCATGAGTACTTATATGGGGAAAACATGCAGTGCTAGGCCAAACCAAATTATACGAGCAACCAAATCAAAGCCTCGCTAATAGGACATACCAATCAGTCTGATAGCAGAAGCAATTGTCGCATCCGTAACTTTATCTTCCACGGCAACATCATTGGACATAAGTTGCTTGCTCCAATTTCGGAAAATACTCCACAATCGATCGGCTATCAAATAATCATTGCACCATTCCCATCCTTTGTGTAATGATATCAACTCTAGTGACTGGATAACGGCATTCGCATGTGATCCAAGGAGCTGCTTTTTGTCAGAAAGGCCTGAAAGGAGAATTCAATGCTGTAGCGAAATGCATTGGCAAAATTAATCTCTTCTGCTAATTTAGATCATCAATGAGTTTGAAAAGGAGTAACGTACTGCTAAAGATCTTACACTTACATACTAAGCGTTGATTAAGGGAAAAACTGAATCACAAATCGCTGAATCACGAATCATTGAATCACAAATCGCAGAAGCGGAAAAGAACAGTTAGGCGGAGGAAAGACAGTATATTTATGGTGATATGTTGTATTTAATCATAACTAAATGATGGGAAAAGCTTTCCATAATTACTGATGTTCTCAGTGGCATTGATATTGACTGACCGTAGTTTACAAAACCAAGCTTTCATTAATGTCTATCATCTAACTTTTGCATGGATCATGAGAGCAATATTACAAGTACATAACTGCATAGCTTCCCCGTTGTAAACGTATAGAAACATTAAAGCTCTCTCACCTTTAAGATTGTTGTCTGTATTCATATCTGCATTTTTGAGGCATTCAAGCAAACAATCACAAAGCTTTTCGGATGCAGCTTCCCCGCCCACCGACGCGCCAAAAATCCTTCGTAGTGCCTAAACAAGAAGAATGTAAACTTGGATTCAAATTTTCAATATAGAGTTATCAGATCTACCAACTATCAATAAGAGCTGCTAAAAACGAAATCAAAATTCCAGTCAGCGCAATTATTTGAACAACTAACGTTACGAACAGTTTATTGTTATTGTTGCCAAATACGGTCGTACCAGCAATCTTGGTATCAGCAATGTGTTTTTGTACGAACGAGACTATCGAGTTCTTGCCGATCTTTTGAGTCCTATTTCAAAATATTGCAGAAATTTAACACGCAGCGCAGATAAAATATCATTTCAGCACAGCACTTCAGTTTTGAGTTTCTCCGGTCCTAGTTGCTGTTTGTGGTACTGTACCTGTTTTACCCGTGCTGGGACTACTTCGTCAGACGTTTGAGCATGGAGGAATTTCAGTACTACACGCTTCTTTTATAAGAAACTTGGATCAGGCCACGGTTCTAGAAGTTTTTTAATTTAACATGAAATTTTGTCCATTTCAGTACAAAACTGCAGCAGATATGTTTCTTGACATTTAGAATATCATACAGGAATAAACAGTTTTCTGTTATGTTGAAAACACAAATGGTTAGATAATATTGCCCAATAATAAAGGTTCAACGATCTATTTGCTATAAAATTCATGCTTTTAACAGTGAAAAGTTTCTTAGTACTTCGCAGACATAGTACTAGAGTTTCTTAAAATTTTGGCCATCTTAGTACTAGTTTCTTATAAACCAGTTTCTTATAAAAAAACGTCTAGTACCAGTTTTATCGGTGCAGTGCAAAAATTTCTGAGGGGAAAATCAATCATGTGGATACTGTGGCTTTCGTTGAAGGTAAAATGCAATATAGCTTCATGAGCACTAAAGTCACTGGCTCATCACCTTGAATTAGATATCAACATTTAATCAAATATCAGAACAGCTCAGTACAACAAAATTTTGTTTTCCCATCCTCCTCCCCTAGCACTTGCAATAAGAAATATAGGGTTTACAGTCAAGTCAATCTAGGCATGTCATTCATCATTGCTATTCCATGGTAATTTATATGAAGTATTACTTGTACTTATTGTATACTTAGCATTTCGTCATTGTAAATTTGTTTGTAGCATTGTAAGTAGATTGCTTGTGTGCGTTACTTATCAATTGATCCAGAAACGCCAAACTCGCGTAACATTGAAGTGCCTTTTAGCATAAAACCACTTCAAAACACAAACTCAAGAAAGGCTAAACAGTCAAACATGTTCATTCTCTTAAGAGAAATTGGAGCCTAACTCCAACACACTTGTTTTCCTATATATTTCGAGTCGGAGCGGAGCCCATCTCCTCCGCATCACTTTCAGTGTTTCAAGTCGGAGCCCATTTCCTCCCCAAATATGCTTACCTACTGCGATGGCGCGCAGTAGGCCGCATGACGCCCAGCACCCTTTATGCGATCCATGGGGATTGTGCGTTGTTTTATTGATTAGATATTTGATTGTATTAGATATCAACATGTAACCTTTGCTATCGATGAAAGAAACGGTTGCATTTTCTATTCGTCATTGAACGGTGCACCTTTAGAATGCCACGACGCAGGCTAAGAACTCGTTTAGCGATGTCTTTAGGCTCTACATTATGACGAAATTCTTTGCTTTAAAACTCTTCCATTTATACCTTTGCTTCCCTTGTTTCCTTGAGTTCTTTGATTTGCTGATATCACTTGGTCAATAGGGACTCATAATATTACGCTTAAAAAGTGGGCCCACCTTTCTTTAATGTCCTAAGCAAGTGGGGGTTCTCGCACACTCAACAAAATCGCTTCAAAATCTGGCTTAAAGAGCTTGAACATTGAAAAGCAAACTGTTAGTACAAAGAATGATGTTTTCTTGACCTGCGAATCGCAAAATGTGTACCTTTCAGGCAATAATCTTTTTTTATCCATATAAAAAATTACAATGCATGCAACATCTACGTTCTACTATACTTTCTAATTACTCTACAACAATACAACACTACAGGGACGGAACCACAAGAAGCAAGAGACAATGACTACCCTGTGGCCATTAACATAAAGACATTTAAATAGATAGAAATTAAGTAAATTAAGATCAGAGACTAACACATACTGGAATCTGTTTCACGTTGGATGTCAGGCCAGCATAGGTGCATGATGGCAAACGTATGCTGTCAGGTCAGGGTTTAGTTAGCGATATCATTGGTCATTGACCCTTTATGTGCTCAACATCAAATGTGAAACTGACTTACAAAAGAAATTGGGAAAAACGTACTGTAAATAATCTTCCTCTGTAGAAGCAAAATTGATCCATCGAAGCTGCGAGAACTCCATGCTTCATCAACCGTTCTTTAAATGTAACAACAACAACTTTCTGAATAGCGCCTCCTGACTGGTTAAAAACTGAATTCTAGCAATTTGATTTGTGAATACGGAATCACTCTACGCGGGCCTAAAGTGGGCCCACTTTTTAAGCGTAATATTATGAGTCCTATTGACCAAGTCATATCAGCGAATCAAATAATGCAGGGAAACAAGGAACGAAAGGCATAAGTCTATACAACTCTGCCGTGGTTTACATAAAGATGACACCAAGCTATAACATAAATAACCAATACCTTTCCTTGCTTCATCTGTCCATTCTCAGATGCTAGCCAAGTAGCAATAACTGGGATACTATTCACGACAGGGTTTTCTTTAACATGATCAGCGTTCATTTCTTGAGAGTCTTTGGTAATGCAAAAGAACTTAGGCCAAATGCAGTAACATGTTATCAGCACAGATGGTAGATTTTTGGCATGATTGATCTCGCAAACGAACTGCACGAAAAATTCCTTGAATCTCTCAATTTCACCTTTCCCTCGACATAAAGCTGTGTATACTCGGCTGAAAAAGAAGCAATCCAAACAATGATTCACGTGAAAGTTGTGGTTTGTATGAGGAAATTATCACTCACGAAACATCGTGAACAAAAAAAGAGAACGTGCACAAAATATGGGAACTGCGATGTTTATCGTTACTTGCAACAAGAAATTTGAGAACGAACAAGGTCAGCTCAACTTCTTCCGCATGAACGTCGTGTTTTACGACTTTTACAATGGTGCAGTTGTCAGGAACTAATTCTTGTGGCCGTAAAGAGGCAACTCACTAGTTTGTAGCTAAATGACAAATGTGCAGTGTCTCTGAATTCAAGTGTTAGAAATTTCACTAAAATTTAAAGTTACAAATAAGAACCTTTTAACGAAATGTGATCTACTACATCTTGTCGCAGGTGGTGCCAAGGTTCTCGTACCATATTTTGAGGAATTCCAAAAGATAAAAAGAATCCGATATCAGCAAAAATGCACTCACCATAATGACAACAGCTTATCTTCCACCAACGGACTTTCATTGAGAATAGCTTTCGGTAATAAACTAAACAGAACTTTTATCACTGCACCTAAATGTGGAACTTTTGCACACTCAGCAACTACGGTTAATATCATTTGCTCTAGCTTTGTCAGTTCTGGTTTCTTCGTGAACCTCTCGCAAATATCATCAGGCTCGCTGTTATCAAAAAGAGCATTTTCAACATTCTGCAATCCTTGAGGCAGATTCGCAGTATCGCTACTTCCTGCCGTAACACTCGCAGTTTCATTTTTTCCTGCCGGAGCATTCGTAGTTTCACCATTACCTGCCGTGGGATTCAAAGTTTTACTATTTTCTGGCGTAACATTTGTAATTTCACAAGCATTAAAAATACAGCCAAGTCTTCGATAAACATTCGGCATGTTCCCTTCACTATCAACTTTCAAATAACTGATAATTGCAGAAACGATCGACGAGGCTGATGAAATATTCTTGAACATACTGAAATTTTGGACAACCTCTTTCGGTGATGAAATATTCTTAAGACTTTCGAGACATTGCTGGGCGTACTCCACTTGCGATTGTTTTAGATTACGACCTGATATTGGTTTCGTTGTAATGGCATCTTCAGCAATCTTCTGACTTTTCGTGTTTACGACTGGCTTCATTTCAGTCTGCTTCTTCGAATTACAATTAGCTGCTTTGTCAATGGAAGTCGTCATCATTTCACAGCTATCACTAGGCTGCTTATCGCTTGTATTCTCTGTCATTTGGCATTTCTCCGCACAATCTGACCCTTTTGCAATAGCCTTGGAATGTGGTATCTCATCTGCAGAAAGGAGCACTGTCTTTCTGCAGCTATTCCTAAAACTTTTATTGCCAGCCTTTTTGGTAATTTGACGGTTACTCGTAATACAGGAACTTGGACTTTTAACAAAATTAGCAGGACTCTCTTTTGATAATGTTGACACGTTTTTGGAGCTACACTTGGAGCTTTCCTCTGTATCAGTTACCGTAGCACTTTTATCCATTGGCGTAATGGCACTCTTGCAGTTCCCGTCTTGATCGCTACTTAAAGAGCAAGAAGTTGCAACGGTGTTTTCCAGTTCGATTCCTGGTGTTCTACTACTGTTATCAGCCTCACAATTTTGTCTGGTAGTTATTAGACTAAAATTTTCATCTGGGCTTGCAACCTTTTCCTTTCTAAGACCTAAAGCATTTTCTTTCTCAAGTGGAAAGCTCTCAAGGTCTTGTTTTAGATTTGTACTTGCATCAATTCTCATGTCTTTCTCCTCAGTCTGGTCAGTAATACATTCTCTTAGTACATCAGCACATTTGCTACTTGCTCGCTTATCTGGTGATTTATTCAATGAATGAGTTCTGGATTCTTCATTATCAGACTTTAAACATTTCATTTTCACTTCGCTTCCTGTCTCTGACTTCCGTTTACCTCTGGACCCTCTAGTACGTTCAGGAAGTTGCTTACTACTGCGGTCTTTGCTCTTCCCAGTTCGATTATTAGTAACAGCCTGCTCAGTGTCATCCTCCGTAGTGGTCTTACATTTATAACCAGTTCGTTGTGAGACTTTGACAGGACTCCTCTCTAAACTGGCACTTTTTGAGATAGCGCTTGCCCCTTTATTCTTGCCTTTATTCTTGGGAGTCGCGACCCCCTCATCTCCTCTCAGCCTCCTCGATCTCCTAGGCTCATCTTCCCTCACCACATGTCCATTTTCGTCCCTTTTACGAAGCGATCGCTTCGGTGATTCATCGAGTATTGTCGAGGCCTTTCTTTTCTTGTTGTTTTTTGTAGGCGACATTTTCTCTATATTATGATCATTTGCTGTCAATGCACCTCCTTCTGAACATTGGTCATTCAAATTGTCCTCAATACTTCGTTTTCCCTTCTTGCCTCTCGCCTTGGACCTAAGCGATTTTGTAGAAATCTGACAATTCGATTGCTCGATGTTTTTGTAAGATACAGACACAAGTAACTTGTCAATGTTTTCCTTGTCAGAAATGGCCCTGTGTTCATTAGCTTTACCGTCTTCTACGAGAACACCCACCTCATTTCTCTCCGTACGATTGATCGGGGAATTAAAGTCTCTGTCGCGATGGCCATCACTTTCGTCGAAGATCTTCAGTAGCGTTTCAATCTTTGGCAACGGTTCTCGTGAGCTTGACGCTGCATTATCGCACTCGTTATTGATCACTGCTTCTGATTCAAACGAATTTGTTTCTACCGTTGTCAGACAAGTCAAACTACAGCTAGTAATCTGATCATTAACACGGTTTCCATCATCGGATTTATGTTCAGCTGAACTTTCACAACGATCTGTCGAATTAAAGTCGAGCATTCGCATTGAACTTGTCGGGAGAACTGCACGTGGTTTTGCCACATTAATACTCTGCGACGCACTACCATCCACCTTGCTTTCTCTGAACGTCGGCAGTGACGAAAGTTCTAGTGGTGATAAAAGAGGTGATACAATATCAGGCAGTGGCGTTACTGGGAGTGGGGATAATAGGGGTGTTAGTCGATGACGGGGTGGTGTCGGAGGAAGTGGAGATAATGTACTGTAGATAGATGTCTCTTCTGAAAGTATAGTATCGATAGTGAGTTCATTTGAAAACTCCTCAGATACATCACCGATTGAAGCAGACAGTGTAGGTACGTTGATACTTGGCCTTTCGTGTACTATTGGCTGGAAACAAGTAGCACTATACGACGACGTTGATGCACTGGCAAAACAAGGAAGTTCATTAACTGATGTTATTCGTCTTGTCAAACAGCTGAACGAGTCTTCATTTTCTGTAGATTTATCATCGTCTGGCCTAGCAAACGAAATATTGTTCCTTGCGATTAAGTTTTCCATGTTGGGTTCAACAAGCAGGGCAGATCCATTATCTCCACTACATATCACCGAAGTAGCTCTGTCTTGCGTCGGAGGACTAACAGCAACTGTTGCGGACAATGTATCTTTCTCAATATTCGCCACAACTGACACAGTTCCCTTATCAGTACTCTTCTCTTCATCAATAATACCTTCTCCTAATCTATTGCAACTTGGTAATTCAGTACGACAATCATTCTCCAATATCTTATTAAAGGTAGCAGCAAGGCTCTGACGATCTCCAATATCATTTTGCTTGGAAGTCAAAGGAGAATTCCTGCACTGCTGTTCCTCTCTTGATGTACTTTTCACTTCTGCATTGGCGGCAGACCGAGATTTAGCGGGCTTTTCATAAACTTCAAGCGGCATATGTTCACGATTATCTTGTAAAACCTTCTCTGATGCAGGAATATTAACTGTAGCAACTGAAAGATCACCAATCACATCAGAATTGATTTGCCCAAACTCTGGCGCCTTATCACTGCTCTTTTGAGTCATTTGATCCACCACGGTTAAACTCTGTCCTGTCTTTTCAATACCCATACTTGGTAATGTTCGTTGGCTATTCGTGACGTCATTAGATTCGCAATGACCTGTGTTTTCAGTAGATATTGACTGGGTTGCCATAGCACAGATAGCACCAACGGAACTGTTATTAGTATCGTTCTTACCGGTATTAGGCATATCTGAATCTCTTTTGTCAAGCGCTTGTACATTTGCAGATTTCATATTAGCGGTCTCTTTAGACTGTTCAATTCCATCAACTTTCCATAATGACCTATCATGGCTAGAATTTGCAGTCTCAAGCATATCCTTTTTACTTGGCAAACATGTGAAGGTCTGCATTTCTGAAGCTCTTTCTTTTGTTACATCAGTAGGAACTTCTGTAATGATTTTCACCTCACTAGGTTTACATGTAAACATCAATGAATTGTCTGATACCTGCAGTGAGTGTGTGCTTGACTTTTGAAGATTAAATTCATTAGAAAAATTATTAACATTTTCACTATCAAAATTTTTGGTCTGAAATCGATCTTTAGCACACTCTAGGGCATCTTGGGTGATTGTTAAAGTATGATTCTCGTCGTTATCGAAAGCATTATCATCAATAACATGAAATTTTTCATCCTTCACAGTGCTAGTTCCTTCGGTAGCAGCGTTAATGACGAGGTGAAGGTTTTCACATTGTTCTTTAAAAGCAGTCTTCAATTCATCCTGGCATTTAGACAAGTCCGGTAACTTTGCCCTTTGCTTGGCGTCAGAGTTTGAAGCCAATTGTTTCTCACCATCTTCTGTGTCGATGATTACTCCCGCTTGGACATTTTCGATGACAGAGAAAGTCGTAGCATCTTCTTCAATCTTTGCACCTTCATTTCCTGCTAACTCGTTACTATAAGAGTTACCAGCCGTTTGATTTTCGATGCTTATAACATTTGGGTGTGTACGGGGAGAATGCTCATGTTGACTTTGAGAACTTTCACAAACCGTATCTCCAACAATTTTGTGAGATGCTTCTGGCACAGCTGCACATTTAGCATCCCTGAATATTTTGCTATTTTCTACTGACATTTGTTCACTGCTAGGAACATTTCCAGTACAAACGTTAGTATCCCCCTTGATGTCATCAAGGTTAGTCTCTTTCTGATCTACGTTGTTTGAAACATCCATAGCATGCAAATCTGCATCAAATCCAAAAGATGATTCAGGATTAAAATCAGTAAGATCTCGATCATAATCGTCGATGTTCACATCACCTTGATCATTGTCACAATCATCATTGTTATCACTAGAATCGCCATCAAAATTATCACCTAAATCATCATCACTTGAAATCGATCCAAGGATTTGTGAGTCCCCTCTACTGTCTGCATCATCACTGGAACTACTGCAAACCGAATAACTCCTTTCAAATCCATCAGAAACACGTGTGGCGTATTCGTTTGGGCGAACGTCATCTCCAAGTTCCGTGATTTGATCCTTTTCATGTTTACTATCAGCTGTGCCCAGTAAAAGTTTTGTTTTGAAGTCTGAAGCCGACATCTCATCCGACTCCAAAGAAAGATTGTTCAAACTTTTGGACCTCCTTTTACCAAATTCTGTGCATTTAAAGTTTGCATTTGATTCTGTAATGCGTGAATCACTGAGATATCGTCTCCTTACATTCTCTGCAATCAATAAATGCTGATTGTCCGATTCGGAGTCCTCGTCAGAGCTAAGGTGCTCTTCAGCTATGTTGATATCCAGTTTAGCTTGTTCAGATATCTCATAATCTTTATTTTCATATACATCAGTATCTACATCTATAGCCTCTTCATGATGAGTGCCTCGTTCTGTGTGCTGGCCTACTTTAGATCTACGAGGGGCTGGTGATGGTGGAATGGGTGAGAGTGGGGGAGAAGGGATAACGAAGTCCTTTAAGAAGTCATGTGCGAATTTGTCATTCGAGGTATCAAAGATTGCTGCCACTTCTTGGTCATTGGTATCGTCGTCTGTTGTTTCATCGTCTGATGTAGTGCCTATGTGAAAGAATTTACCTCGATGAATATATGAATTAATGGTACGGTTAAACAGAGTCGATAACATTAAGGTTCCATTAACACAAAGCAGTACCTTGATATACCGGGTGAGCATAAATTGTTTAGATATTTGAAAGCGTAATGCTCTCACACAATTTATCATATGCTTATGAACTTATACTACATTTGTACCTAACACATCAGCTTTTACAGAACACATAGTCCAGTGGCGGAGCCACGAGGGGGGGGGGGGTGAGGATCTCGACCCCTACTTTTCCAAAAGTTGGTTCCTGAGATTCGCACAAAACTGCAATAAAAGATGTAAGCCATATCAAGTTTTTTTGCTGTGTAATTAAACGATCTTATGAAAGCCTATTGTAAATTTAGCTAAAAGGCGCTGCCTGCATCTTCCAGGAGTCTAAAGGGCGTGGCAACGCAAAAATTTTCTTGGGCTACGCCCCAGAACCCCTCACTTTTCCGGTGCAAGCTCCGCCGCGGATTTACTCTGTCAAAATCGATCGCATGTTCTTCACGTTAGCAAGGGTTCATATAAAGATACTTCAATTCAAATCCTTAAGTCCTTGATCAAACTTACAAGTAATCTAGCTTGCTATGTCTTTATATGATGTAGTAAAAATCGATTGCAACGGAATTGGCAAGCTTGAAGGATCCCCTAATCCTGACATACAGAAGTAAACACAATGCAACAGTTGAAAGAAATTAGATTAACATCTAGTGTAATCCAGCCTTCTCCACTGAATTCACATCAAATCATCCTTTAAACAAACTTGCTCATATAAACTGGCTTCTTCGCGCAGTACCAAATTGTTTCAGAATATAGTTAAACGGTTTGCAATGATAAATGAAATGAATCAACGTGTTTCAAGATTTGAGGAATGCTTACCTCATTTAGCAAACAACTTAGAGAAAACTTTCTGTTTCTTTAGTGTGGTAAATTACCTTTCTCAGACTTTTCTGATTCTGAATTGATCTCGCAATCTTCTTGATTAATTTTCGATTTGCTTGAGCTACAAAGCAAACGAAAATACTAAAACATTGTCAAAAACGAGACAAGGCCATACTACATCAGAATATGAGAAAAATTTTTAACATATGTAAACTGTTTTATGTTGATGGATTCTGAACTATTTGATCAAATCATCACCTATTATCAGTCTTCCCTTGAAGATGTGTAATTTTCACATGCGCATTTGTAAAGTTAGCTAGAAATAATGAGAAAGTGTGCACATTTTCTGTATTTTTTGCTTGTGACGTCATCAGGGTTCTTAATCCTACAATATGTTAACTTGAAGACAGATACCGTGTTTGTTGGTACTGGAGCATTGAGAAAAGAAATTTTTATCTTGAAAGTCTAGATTTGCCTTCTCCTCCAAACCAGAGCTTTTGGAATTTGGCCTCAGCTGTTAATGCGCTTGTTGTGGAATCTCCTGAATCATAGCGAAGTACACGCAAGAAGCCTCGCTTTAGAAGAATCCTTGGTAGAACTCCAAATCGAACTTGACAATCAAGTTCACTAATTTAATTCCCTTGGGTGTGAAAAAATCTTCATCATTTGAATGAAATGCAACTGTTATCATTAATATTAATACGAAGCAAACAATTGCATAAACCCAAAGGATTAAAAATCCACAAGGACGAGATCCTTCAAAGTGCTCACTAGAGCTTACATTGTTTCTTTTTTTGTAAATTCACTTTGAACGAAAAAATATATTCCTTGACGACTAGCTTCATTGATGTGTTTGTCAGTTTTCAGTATTACCTTTCTATTCAAATGTGCACCTAAGCACACAGGTCCTCGTTCAGAAGTTTTACGCCACGTCTATCATTAAAAGAGACACAATCGCCGAAAATTTAATTGACCGAGATTTAAGAAAAGAACTTACAGTGAGAGAATTAGCCCACTGTCTTTCTCAGTCCACTGCCTTCGGCGCTCCCTGGTCTTTCTTTTGTCTATGCGCACATGCCGCAAAACAGCATGGCTACAAAATCGTCATTTTCCCCTTCCTTTCACTATTTGCCCATATTTCGAGAAGTCTCACGACAAAACTAAATGCAGTTTCGAAATGTACAAAGTCTCTGCTTCATTCTTGAGAAATCTTGTTGAGATATTCACACACAAACAATTTGCGATTGTGTCTCTTTAAGGAGATTCCCCAAACAGCGTGTTCGTAGTTTAGGCTAAAACCTAAAAGCTCTGGTTTGGAGGAGGAGGCAAATCTAGACTTTCAAGATGAGAAAGTCTACTCTCAATGCTCTAATATCAAAAAACAAGGTATCTATGTTGAAGTTAACTATCGAGGATTAGTTTAAAGATTATTTGCGATTGATTCGAGCTAAATTTTTACCGCTAGCCCTGATCAAACCTGTTACCTGTTTTGTAGGAGAGCCGGTAGTATCACGTTAACTGAAGATTTTGCTCAATGTTTGTCCTTCACAATTCACAAATATACTTCAATCTCTATGATGCTACAGTCTTGTAAAGAAGAGGGGCTAGTGACTTAGCCCAACAAAGTCGTCAATTTATGGGAAAAGATTGATTGGGTATGAAAACTGAGATACAGAAATCGTAATCCATCACCATCAAGGAACCTCACATGAAGACAACACTTTCCTGACAAAAAAACAAAAAGCTATAACATAGGAAAACGTTTCAAGTCTTAAGCAATTCTCACAAGGAAAGTGGAATTCATCTCAGAGTAAAGTGATGCTCTCTAAACAAATTTATGCACTATCTAAACTTGAAAGGGCGTCAAAAGTGATCAATTAAAAGCAGCCTGACTCGTGTGCCATAATTCATGAGCTGTGTAAACGGGTAAATGCTGTACACAGCAATGGAAAAAATCATCCAGTGAAAGGATCAGTTTGATCGTACAATGGGCTACTCAACTCACCGTAAAATTGGACCTTTCCGCCATTCTTTCTCATAGGCATCCGTTTTTTTGGGTGTCGCTTTCTTGGTTTTCCTCCTCTTCTCTTGGACTGTAATGTAACAACAAAATTCAAGTTCAAGAATATAATCAGTGATCGACCCAGATACCACCTCTAATAAGTCGTGATGTTTCTACTTGAGTGGATTATCTCGAAATGCGCTTATTATGTCATGCCTAGTTGATAGTTAAGAGATCATGCATACATCACAGTCTGTATTGCAGCTAGATAACGAAACGAAAAGGATGGAGAATAAAAGCATGGCAATAAAAGCATAGCCTAACTCGCTGAAACTTGTTTGCAGTTTGAGCGAAAATCAAAGTCATGTATCACTTTCATCTCAAAATGACGACAAATCTAATAAGCGGACAAAAACAGTGAGAAATATTTGAATCTAACTGACTTAAATCTAGAATGTAGGTGACGGAATGCAACTTTCATGTTGAATAACATTTAATAGCTGACATTTCATAATTAGTTCAATTCATATATTTTAAAATTCCTCTACATATGATATCTTACTAAAAACACTAATAACAAACAATTAAATCAATAAAAAAGATTATTCACCGAGCCTTTATGCCTTGGCGTTTATGCCTTGGCCTTATGTTTTTCTTCCGGCATAAGAGGAGTCAGATATTCATCGGTGAACTTATTTATCTGGCTACTGCAATAATTGAAGCTTACTTCATTCTTTTCTTTTGGATTGTCCTTTTCACCGAATCAGCACCATGACCGTTAAGCACTGTAAAAGTTTATTCATTCAAAATTTAAAGATATTTACCCTTCTTGATTGTTTCCTTGACACTGACAATTCTCTCCTGAAAGAAAATATGAGTGGTTAAAGACCAGTAGGCATGGCAAAATGTTTGAAGATCTGTTGGACTTTCATGTTAACTGCTAACAAAGATATAAATAGGACAAATAAACGTGCCTTGAGGGTTTTGTACGGAGATTACAGCTCATCATTTGGTCAGCTTTTAGCCATGCTGAAAGCATTGCAGTCCACCAAAAAACCTACAAAGTCTTATGATTGAAATTTCTCAGACCATGAACCATCGAAATCCTTCATGTATTCGGGGGTTCTTTGTTAAGAAGGATATACCTTACAATTTCCGCACCAAAGAGTTATGTAGGCTTCCATCAACACAGTCACATCGACATGGATTAAATTCTCTTTCGTTCGGAGGCAGTCTCCTGTGGAACGCTCCAGACGATGAATTAAAGACAGCTGATACGTTGAGAAGTTGGATGGCAAAAGGGGGATCAAACAATGGGGTGGCAAAGGATGTAAATGTTTAATTTGTAAATAATCTTGTATATTGTAAATAGTTGGTTTAAATTAGTTTTCAGTGACTATGTTTTTTTACCAACTGTAAATAATGTTATGAAATGAGATGAAATGAAATTCCTTTTAGAAAATGGACATTTTCCAAGGAGAAGCACGAGGGATACTAAAAGAATCAAATAAAACATCACCATGCTTGTTGGATTATGTTTTCTCTAAAATATCAGGATGTCACTGGTTATAATACGTTCCCTTAAACAAGTTCAATCAAAATCACTTCTGATTTATTTGGTATGGAACACTATTCCGAAAACGCATTCAATCCAGTGGCGTAACACAGTTTAGGACACCTTCGTTCAAAAACTAAGTGCCCCCGACCAAAAGGGGCCTCGAATGGGCCCCAACAAAAGATTTCTTTTGTTATCTGTTTTCAAGCAAGTTTCCTGGATGTGGTGATCTATAGAAAGCATTTACAAAACGGTGAAAGTGGCACGGTAAACATAGGATCGAGATTGGTCTTCTGAGCAAAAGTAAGTGATGTTTTCTAAAAGAGTTGGAATGGATTCGGGAGATGTGTTATGAGCCAAAGTACAGGGCGTGTCCTCAAAATTTTCCTATCTACCTCTTCTACTGATTCGTCCCTGCTACGCTGCTGGCTTCGATAACACATACGTTGACAATAGATCGATGCAATTGTTTTATTTTGCCTGCGGAGCTTATTTACTGCAAGTTTAAACTGAACGTGGTAGGTATTTCGATGTTTCTATCTATCATATCATTTACAACTGCTTTAGCTGGCGGGCCTCAATTGGAAAAGTCCCTAAGGACCTCGAATGTCTCCATTACGCTACTGATTCAGTCTGACATATATTTGACTTTAAGTTGATAAAACAGTGGGCTCATGACTGGAGGATGTCATTTAATCCCGATCAGCAAAAAATAGCTGTTGAACTCTTTAACAACACACATGTAATGAAAGTAGCTGAACATAAACATTTAGGACTTAGACTAGATTTAAACTTGTCCTTTTCTGTCCTTATCAAATCAGCTATCTCGAAATCACGAAATGGTATTGGCTTGCCTAAATATCTCTCCAAGAATCTTGTCAGGCATACTCCAAGCGAGGTATATCAGCTATATGTGCGACCGCAAATTGACTACAGGGACGCTATTTACCATATTCCGGCGAAAGTACGAGGGTTCTGTGGTAGCGTGATGTTGACGAGCTTAATGCAAAAGTTAGAGTCTGTTCAGTATTCTGCTGTGCAAGCAATTACGGGAACATGGAGGGGAACATCGCGAGAAAAGCTGTACGCAGAACTTGATCGGGAATCACTAAGCGACCGGAGATGGAGCAGACGCCTTACTTCGTTCTTCAAGATTATTAATAATCTAACTTCAGTTTATACTGAGGATCCAATCCTACCACTTCAACAATCACATTACTCTTTTCGCAACCAAGATATCATTGGGCGAATAAAGGCCAGAACAGAAAAATTCAAATCTAGTTTCTATCCTCATTGCTTGTCTGAATGCAATGACCTTGATCCTGAGATTAGACTTGTACCGATTGATGTTGCCGTTTTTAAGAAGAAGCTTTTGTCAATAATCAGACAATAATAATAATTTTTGTCAATAATAATATATCTTTGGCATTCATGGCCCAAAAGGTCTTTCCTATCTCACTCAACTCAGGGTTGATCTCAGAAAATTGAATTTTCACAAATCCAAGCATAATTTTAGAGATAACATAAACCCAATGTGCCCTATGAAGGATGGTAACGAGGATATAGAACACTTTTTGTTGCTTTGTCTTTCCCACTCAGTACTACGCAGACATCTCTCTGGGGTTTTTGCTTTATTACGACCATTTGAATATACATACCTCAAAAAATAATGTTCTGATGCAGACTTTATTGTATAGCGATAAAAAACCATTTATCAACAAATCTGGTCGATTTGATTAGAAAATTGCTTACTCCATCCTAAGCTATAAAACCACGACCAAAATTCCCTTTTGAGTAAACTTGTGTTTCGTTTCTTTGTTTTTTATATTTTTTCTTTTATTTCTATATTCAACCTCTATCTCAAATTAGATACCAGGCAATATCCGCCATAATGTCAAATTACCCATCCAATCTAGAATTCGCCCCATCCCAAAATATGTCTTCCGAATACATGATCCAACAGGACTAGCGTATCTTACCCAACTTAGGGTTGGTCTCAGTAAGTTGAATTTTCACAAATTCAAACACAATTTCAGAGATACTATTAATCCAATGTGCCCCACTAACGATGGCATGGAGGATACGGAACACTTCTTGTTGCTCTTTCATTCATTTGAAACACCACGTAGAGATCTTTAGCTGGAGTTTCTGCCTTGTTACGACCACTTGGACATACCAATCTTTCAAACGAGAATCTAACGCAGATTTTATTGTATGGTGACAAAGATTTTACTGATGTTCTCAACAGAGATATACTTCTGTTAACTCTCTGCTTTATCCATAAAAATGGTCGGTTTGATTAGGAACTTAAAACTTTGTCATTCAACCACCAAAGTCCCTTTTGAGTAAATTGTTTATTTTCGTTTTCGTTAGCAGTTACGTGTAGTTTATTTACTATCTTTGTCTTTCACGTCGTTACGTGTAGTGCTATGTTCGTGTTTCTCGCTTTATGTTGCCTGAGGTGGACACAGTTTTTCGCTACAAATGTTATTGCATTAGTAGTAGGGTATAGTATTTTGTAAGTAGTGTAACTAAGTAATCTGTATTGTAACTTTTTAGATTGAATGTATAACAAAATCACTTTAGTTATTTCGATTGCAGACATTCCTTGTGGTGGCATGTAATTCGGGGTTATCATAGCCTTTTGCTCCTCGAGGTATCGTTCCATTAGTATTGTATAGTTGTATAGTAACTTTATAAAGTAATGTAGTTTGAAAATGTATTTTGTAACTTTTGAGTGGATATAAATGTAAAAATTATATATTTGTACAACGCCATCAAATTTATTAGAGGAATAGCGGTAGCCACAGAATGTACACGGGACCCCTTGGCAGCCCATAGAGAGCAGGCTTTGGTTTCAGTCGATCAACAGATGAAAGATCATGTTATTTACAGTTCTTCGCATGAACCAAACTGAAGAGTGTGCGACGAAATGCGTATTTAGTGTGATAATTTCGTATCATAACATTGTTGGTACGTGACTACTTGATTTTCTTGCAGGTTTATCAGTTTTCTCTCTACTTACAGGTTTATACTATATTTTGATTATTGTTCTTTCACATTAGTTGACAGTGTTTCCCTACAGGTTACAAGTTTATTTTACGGCCATGGGCTTAGTATGATGTGTTTGCTATTTAAGACTATTTTAAAATTTTGTGCCAAAAATCATCTGTTTACTTAATGGATTATTGGAAATGCATTTTGGATTATTGGAAATTTCTAACAAGATTTTCAGATTTCACTTGAGAAAGACCTCAAGATTTCTTCATAAAATTAGGTAGAAACGACGGCTTTCTCCAAAATTATTAGAAAACAAGGATTCTAAAACATAGAAATTAATCTTTTACCCGGCTTTTCGTCAGTTTTCCATTGAACTTTTCAAGTTGTCTGTTCGCATTTCTCTCTCCTTGTTCAGACTTCCGTTTAGCAGCTGAAAATAACAAAAACATCATTAATGATCAAAGAACAATTATTGCTTCCATAATTAAATATGTTACTAGCCATAGTAAGATGCTGACAAAATTTGCCATGATTGGAAACAAACGAAACTTACCGTTAACATTCAATTTTTGATGAATATTGATGCAAATAATGATACCAAAGAAGCTCTAGAATATTATTCATAACATACTTTTACAATTTTAAAAGTCAAATGCATAAATTCGACGCGGTTGTTGTCCGAAACCATTTTAAAATTAACGTGCAAATTTGCTTAGCTAAATAAATGGAAAATCTTTGGTAACCTATGGCATTTAGGGGTTAACAGAGAGGGAGCTTATTAATATTCTAGCTTGGAAGGGAGCAACTCTTAATTGGATGCAATAAGCTTCATCATGCAGTAAGAGAATCCCTTTATGTTAGCGTCCTTTAGAAGACACCATTTTTGCAGATTAGGCCTCCTGCTCGCTCCTGCTAATAGGCCTTTTAGCTATTCAGCAAAAGAGCCTGGATCGAGCGTTATTTTTATACATTTTTATATGCGCCGTTCGATCGAGTGGCTTTAGAGCTTCTATCTCTATTGTGTACATTCGAAAATTCTACAAAATGTAGCAAAATATCGTTCTATTGAGATTCCTTTTCAGAATAGCTAAAAGGTCTATACCGTATATGGTATTCATAATCCAAAAGGGATTGCGTATTTGATGCAGTTAAGGGTGCGACCAAGCAAACTAAATTTCTACAAATTTAAACATGATTTTAAAGATACAATTACAATCAACCAACTGTGTCCAATCAACGATGGCATTGAAGAAATGGGACAATTGTTGCTGCTTTGGAATTCTGTCAGAGAGCACAGACGTAATCTTCTCGCTGGTGTCAATGATGTATGCACTCGAAGCTTATCGATACTCCGAGGCTCCAGACAATAATATTTTGCAGCTTCTTCTTCATGGATTTGCCCTTAGATGCCAACAGATTAATTCTGCATGCAGCAAAGAACTATATTTTTGAAGCAGAGCGCGTTGATTGAAGATTATTCATATCCTTAAATAGAACACCCAAACCCCTTCTGTACTCGTTTGTTTTAGTAATTCTCTTTGTTTGTAATTATTTGCAACCAAATAATTGATCTTACAAATTACCATGTTTGGATCTAAACTTACAAACCTACACTTGCAATTACTGTATTTGGTTGCAAGCTACTTTTGCTTGTATCTTCGTTTTTCGTTTGTATTTAAAAATTCCTTTTTTGTAATAGTAGTTGCGTGTAGTCTTACGTAGCTTTTAATTATCAATAGAATGGCCGTAGGGTAGACAAAGTATTTCGCTCCCAGTAGCATCATCCTTGTCGTATTGAAGTGTAGCTTCCAGGTATTGTACTTAGCAATATTTTGGTAAATTTTTAAGGGAATATAAAAAAAGACTTATTAGAGAGGGTGTTTAACAGAGGGGGAGCTAAACAGAGCGTCAAAAAATGATAATCAATTTCAAATCATGACATTTACATTCAGTGAACATTTTCTTGTATTGACAAAAAAGTTATGTGATATAAACGCATAGAGGCAGGAAAATATGCCTAGTGTTTTTGATTCTTCTGTTTTGCATTCACGGTTTCTGTTCTAATGCGATCTTGGTCCAGTGTGAACCAGTGTTAAAGGAATAAACCTGCTCCAGAAGAACAACAAATAAAAATTACCTCTGACTTCTTTTAAACTTCCTTTTAATTTCTCTATTTCTTTAAGCTTGGCTGCCAACCTACAAAGGGACAATCATTTGTGAAGGTGAGTTTGTACTTTAAACATCAAGCGCTGTGGTGGCAGAACTAGAGAAGAACTGATCCAGTTGGCGACCTCTGGTCATAAAAGCTTAGTGGTGCGGCATTAACTAGGCTCGAATTCCTTCCGCCTAACTCTGGCTGCAAAGTCAGAGGATACACCACTGCGCCACAACACCTTCGCAAGAGAGGAAAATCCAGCATTGTTGGTGAGAAATAGCTTTTGTTACAGACGTGGTTATTTCAACAAAATTTGACTGTGAAAACGTTTCACATATACTGTCTTTGGCAACAAAAAATATCATAAGATCTTCATGGCTCATAAATAAACGAGATTTATTATCATTAGTCTACCAAATCGTATAGAAACAGAATTTTACTTTGTTTAAGTGATCATTCAAACAACGAACGGAATGGAAACTCGCCTGTTATTCAATGTTTCATTCTCTTTTTCCAGTTTCTTCGAACTAGTTTCAATTGTTGTTGATTTTTTATCGATAGCCATTGCAGAGAGTTTCAAATCATCAAGTTGGGCCTATAAGGGAAAAACATTAGATCATGAATTAACATCAATTGAACTCAGGCTGGGGATAGTAGAGGTCTAATTGCAGAATACAGGTAGACGACATTGCATCAGGCATTGGCTCCTTAAATAAGGATGACTGTCCTTGCTGTGTTCTCTCAGAAGGGAAGATTTTGGTAACTATACTACTCTCTGCCCTTGTGAGCAGCGAGTTCCCATTTTCATAACTACTCTTCTCAGAAGTGAAGCTAAATTCTGTTTTAAAAAAGGAAAAGTATCTCAAAATATATTGATTTGTGGTGACATTTAGCGAAAATTTGCATGTTTTTAATTCTACCTTTGAGGTTCTTACATTGCTCATTCCATGTAAGGTTTTCTTCCACTGTAACTCCAAGGTATTTAACTTTTTTGACCCGTTTGATTGGCCCCCCCCCCCATTTATGTTTACCTCCAATGGACCATGGATACGGTTAGTTCGTCTTTTGTGACCAACGACCATGTATTCTGTTTTATTAGTGTTCAGACTAAGCTTACACTGCCGTAACCATTCAGCAATATTGTCAACCTCAATTCTTAGATCGTTGCAGACTTCGTCAATATCTTCAATAGAGCAAGTTACGCTGGTGTCATCCGCATAAATGTTTGAGGTGCATTTATTAATGCACTGTTCAAAGTCATTAAACATACAGGATGCAGAGTAGAGGCCTCAAGCACGAGCCCTTAGGAATACCGCAGTGAACAGTTTTTAGGCTAGATTTGTGGCCATTCACTTGATAGTATTGTTTCCTATTCGTCAAGTACGACGTGAACCACCGAAGAGGTGTCCCCACAACGCCGTAATTAGTAAGCTCTGAGAGGAGAATTCCGTGGTCCACCGTATCGAAAGCCTTTCTGAGGTCGAGAAATACGCTTATGCTAATTTTCCATTTGTCAATGTTAGAAAACCACGCATCCGTTACTTTAAGTAGTGACGTTAAAGTGTTATGCATCTTTAAAAATGCGTGTTGAAATTTGAAAATTTCTTATGCACCTTCAAGTAATTTGGAACTTGATCATGTCCTAGTTTTTCTAACAACCTCGAGAAAACAGACAACACAGATATAGGCCTGTAATTGCCCATGTTTGTTGGGGAGATGAAGTGCTGACCCTATTGTTTTGGCCGATTGTGATTCAGCTTTGTTGAGAGCGAATCAACGGTGGGGCTCACACTGTCATGCGCATCCTTGCTATTGTCTTCTCCTCTTCTTCTTTACGGTCAAGCTTATTTGCATATCACGTCATTGACAAAAATCGCTACTACGCATGCGATCTGGAGCCCTTTTTGGGGGATTCCTCGAGGCTCGCAACTTAGCCTGCTCGTATCCCCAACAAATTTCGTTCTTCGAACCAAACTTGAAAATAGAGGTCACCCTTGCTATTTTCCAAATCTCAGGAAAATACCCATTTCAAATGAAGCGCTGAATATGGCACCTAGCGGCTTACATAAAACTCCTGCTGCATCTATTACTAACTCTACAGAAACTTTATCATATCCTGCAGATTTGGAGCATTTCAACTTCTTGATTTCTTTTTCGATAGTGCTTGGATCAACAGGGGTGAAATTTGAAACGGGGGGCTGTGGAAGGCCCTCCATCAATTACGTATGTTAGTGGGTCATCGGATTCTTTAGTTTTTCCGCAAGTTTTGGGCATATGGTGGTAAAATGGTTATTGAATGCTTCCCGACATTTTCTTTTCATCTTCAACCAGTTGACCCTCGTAAATAACGGATCTGGGAGTCGTGGAACATTTAGTTTTGTTTAAGAGTTTGCTAATCGTTTTCCACATCTCCTTGGGGTTACTGAAATTCTCATCTATCAAGCTGCGATAGTGGCCTTCGACAGGTCTTCGGAGTTCACTGGTCACCCTGTTTCTTAGGTGTTTGTGCTCAGGCCATATTGAACGATTTTTTCCAACTTTCTTCTTAGCCTGGTCTCGGTCACGTATCAAGTTCTTGATACGGGCAGTCATCCAGGGAGAAGGTGTATGCCTCGTTACTCCTTTCCGTTTCTTTAACGGTGCATGCACATCTAAGATTGAGTGAAAAAGATCGTAGAAATTGCTTGTCATTACATTAGAGTCATCCCAGGCAGTGGATTTAGCCATTTCCCAATCAACGTTTTGCAAGTTTAACAGAAAAGCTTTCCTATCATAATTTCTCATGCTGCAAAATTCGGTCTTAAATTGCTTCCTTGTGACCTGGAGCTTGGCATTAAGTTTTCTGATTCCCAAGATCATGTAATTATCTGTCATGCCAAGTTTATGACGAATAGACGTGGTTGGTCAAAGTTCCTTTAAAATGGATGATACCAACCGATTTTAGTGGCTAATCGATGCCACCTTTCACTCGTTGGAAGACTTATCTTGAAAGTAAACGCTGTTAAATTTTTCAAGCCATTTCTAAACAAAAAGATCAGAAGTTCTTTGGTGCGAAAAACTGACTTGATCGGCCTACGTCGCCCCACAACTTGCTCACAATGCACTAAGCGACACCCTGACATTCTCAAATAAGTCTTCGTTTGCTCTTTTCATAATCTGAACATCTTGCAGCAAGAAAATTACTACAAAGCTGGAATACGTGCGACCTTCCAGCAACCCTTTTTTCATTTTTTTTTCATTTTATCAATATTTAAACACGAGATCCTTTCAGCAAATCAATAAGCTATTGACAATATTTCTATAAAATAATATGAGAAAAAAATTGGAATATTGCCGCTCTACCAAGGGGTCGTGTTTGGGTCCTGTAAAAGGTTCAAAAGATAATCTCTAAGACCTGTTCTAAAACGAGCGATTGAGTCTCTTTCTTGAATGTTGTCAGGGATATCATTCCAGTTTTTGACACCAGAGAAGTAGAAACTTCGCTTTGCATATTCTAACCTAACTTTAGGAATTTGCAGATGTCCACGGTTTCTGCCTCTATACTCTGAAATCATGGATCTTTCAGTGAACTTATGGCGAAGATTTTCGGGACAGAGGTCATGCAAGATTATATGTCATGACTCCAGGAGCGGATCCAGCGATAAATCTGACTGTAGCTCAAATCGACATGCGCCGAAGGTGCACCTTCGGAAGGAGTATATGCACCGAAGAGGCAGGGAATGGGGGGGTCCGGGGGCGAAGCCCCCGGGAAAACATTCAGGACAGCACCCTTATTAAATAGCCGGAAATGGACTAATTTTTTAGGAAACTCTGGGAAACGACAATATTAGCTCTTAATTTGCAACAAATTTAAGTTTGAATCCTCCTTTAATTTTTGCAAAGAAAGGGCATTGTTTAATGACAAATTCTGAAACATTTCATAAACCCAGTCCGTCTTAAAAGTCCTATCGTAAATTATTTTCAGATTTCTGGCCTACCATTTGGTCATAACTTCCAAAACGTAGCCTGCGTGAAGACTGTGCGGACAGTGCGGAGGAACAATAAGGAACAGAAAGCTTTCTTCTCCGTTTGTTCCTACAACAATCACACAAGATCAAAGCAATGTCCTTGTTACCTTTCATTGAAGCACATCTCTGGAGAGAAAGTGGCACACAATGGGTGTACACAAATTTGTTTCCCACAATAGACACTAACCTTGAATTCGGTGTAGAAATTTTCAGGGAAAGACTGACTTCATAAAATGACAGGATAAGAAGCTGCGTAACTTGGAAGTTTTCAACATACCAAACGGAACGAAAGTTTTGAGCCATGTCTTGCCCTTTCCAATAATTCTGTGTCCCTGCTGGGAACTTTACTTCGGAAAATCGGGGGAAAATCACATTCCTTCTGCCTCTGTACGTCTTGGTAGGCTCTACTTCTCCTTCCAATCAAATGACTTTATTTTCTTTCAATAATCGATCCCTTCTCTTCAGCTCTGACTTTGTGATGCTCTTCACAATTTCTTCAACATCAAGCAGTATCAAAATCGCGGCCATTTTCCTTACACCGCAGGCAGGCAAGGGACTCCTCGCAGCTTCTCGACAAAACCAACAAAACAAACACACAGTTCTGGAGGCCAAAGTCCACTGTTGCTCCCGCCAAAATCAAGCATCAGTCAACTCTAATTCTGATTGGCTATCAGCCATATTTTCAAATCTCACTGTTGCTCCCGCTAAAATTTGCCTATTGAAGTCCATAGCTGATGTGCGTTCGATCGCAATAATTTCCGGACCACTATTGCTCGGAATGTCAGCCTTTGTATCGACGGATAAAACAAAGGTAAAGATCAACAAAAGTGGTCTACCAAATATGCATTCTCCTTCGCAGTACTTCTTGACATCAAAGCTCGGTGTAAGGGGTACAGAGCTTCGTTTTAATTCCAAAAATCAACATATTACGAAAGATGAGATGAATTTAAGGAAAAAAGGTCTCTAACCTAACAACGATATACACAAAAATTATTACTGTTATTTTGAAAATCTGACTGATGCTTAAGCATCAATAGCAATAGTCTGGATCCGCCTCTGGACTCCTTGGTCAAAGGAGATCAATAACTTTACAGGAGCCATTTGCAAGTCCATCCGTCCTCATACTTAGCGTTCGCTATAAGCTTCTTTACCCTTGCAATTTCTGATTGAAAGGAGATTTGACAAAGATTTTGCATCCGCAATGTACCAAGCAGAGCTCAAATTACTGTAGTGTAGATTTTAGAAATGGAACAATTTAACTTTAAAAAGTCAGGAAGATAACTTCTTGCACGTTTGAAGCATAAATTGTCCCGGGGGAGGGGCGGGGGTACTTGAACGTGACCGTGACTCAACGTGAATCTGGGCTTTGACAAAATGACAGAATTTTTCAAGAATTTCCAACTCTTTTTCATAAATTTCAGGATGTTTCGTAACCATGTCTATGAATTTTGTCGATTTGAATATGCCAGGTCTATTCAAATTTCTTCAGTTGTGATAAAATTTCTGAAAAAGCTACCCATCTACCAGAACTAAGGTTAAAAACAGACTCATATGTAAAGAAATGCAGATGAAAAAGCCCATCCATATGAGAGGCACGTCCAGTATCACTTAACAATCAAGTACCCCTTCCCCCCAGGTAAATTGCTCACTCAAATAAAGTCCTTCCAGTTACCTGAGTTGATCTCAACTTCTTTTTGAGTTCAAGTGCTTGGTGGTCTGAATAATTCTTTTCAATCTCAAATCGCGCAGCAGCCTGGAAGAAAATAAAATTAAAATATAACGATGTATGCAATTGCAATAAAAACAAACAAAGACTATTAAAAATCGCGGTAATGGTTCATTTTGTTCAAAAAAGTGAAGCCAAATGGTAGGGTCCATAAAGATGAGCTTTGAGGGACGAAATTCTTGGGAGCAGGGTGCGATTAGCATAGGTGCCAAACTTCATTGGTTGAAAATTCGAAAACCTTAACGATTTGGGCCAATCACATTTCAAAGTTTATTGTAATGACAATTTCCACCATAGTGAAATTAATTTTTTTAAATACTTAGCAACAAGCAAAATCACTCCATTCTTCAAAATCCGAAAAATGTCTGCTCTTAGAAAAACATATCTCACAATATCATCTCAAGTTAAATTTTTCAAACTGCATGCCTAGTGTGGAATGGCTAGAATAATGCTGTTGGCTAAGCACGCAAGAGAGACGCATATAGTCCTTTCCACATGAAGGCAACGGCTGAATTCACAAATTGAAGTATTTCTAATGGCAGATCTTAGATTAACATCTTCCCCATTGCTAAGAAATTTGCGTCATTTCTGTCGAGGTAAAAAGAAACACCTCGCTATGACGTCGTCAGATGTCCAGCTGCAATGTTATCATTCCTATTTTGAGTAGAGGCATTTTAAGTATTGTCCTGTAATTTGGATATTATGCCGATTAGAATGAAATTCTAATCAGAGTTAAAGCAACGAACATGTTATGTACTTTAGTGTTTATCACAGATATGCGCTTATTTGGAAATTCTACCGGGTGTTCCTAAAAAAGTATACAGATTTGGTCGACCCTAGCGTGAATCAATCCGGAATGATTTTCAAAACATACCTCGATAACCAACTTGAACATAGATACCTCGTTTGTTGATATCGAAGCGTTGAGAGTGAAGATATTAATCTTCAAAGGACAAATTTGCCTCCACCTCCAAACCAGAGATTTGACGTTTTGGCCTAAGCAAATTCTTGACGCAGATTGAATAAGATCAACAAAATTTGAAGACGGCACAACAGATGTGTTTTCCAAAATACAGTTTATGTTAGACCTATCGTCAAGGGAGCTTCGAAATCAGCTTCATTCATCTCAATATCGACAATTGATTTTACTCTTACTATTCATCGGCGAAAGTACTCCCTTGAGCATCAACACATTCGTGCAACTGTCGAATCATTCATTGAAAAGAATTTGTTATCAGATCCCTTGGGAGTCAAGACAGGAAGGTCTAGAGATCTTTTGGGGGCCAAAAGATGTCTCATATCTTGTTGATGACCCACCTGGGAAAGCAGCTTCGAAGATACGTAATGATCAACCTGATCTCAAGAGATCTGATAACAAATTCTTTTCAAGGAATGACCCAACGTCGCCAAAAGCGCGTTGAGCTCATGGGAGTACTTTCACAGATGAATAGCATGTGTGATTTCGGAGCTCCTTTGACGATAGTTCTCACATAAACTGTATTTTGTAAAACACATCTGTTGTGCCGTCTTCAAATTTTGTTGATTTTATTCACTGCACTTCAAGAAGTTGCTTAGGCCAAAACGCAAAAGCTTTGGTTTCGAGGTGGAATTAAATTTGTCCTTTGAAGATTAATATCTTCACTCTCAACGCACTGATATCGACAAACAAGGTATCTATGTTCAAGTTAGCTATCGAGGTATGCTTTGAAGATTATTTCGGATTGATTCACGCTATATTCTTATTGCTAGGGTCGACGAAATCCGTATACTTTTTTTGGGACACCCGGTAAGTACAGGAATTTTGAGTCTCTAGAGATGTGCATTTACGTAAGGGTCGTGCATGCAGCAATGGTTTCTTCTATGCTGCATAAAGCAGGGAGTTGGAATTGATAATATAGACATTTTGCACAGTCGTGTTGAGTGGTTGCAAATTGAATTTCCGTCCCACCTACCTCTTTCACATTTTTCATGTTAGATCTTCTTTCTTTTGCAGATGTATCTGGAAAGTTTTTTCTAACATGGACGAGGGAACTGATTTGGCGGGGAAGATGCAGGCTTTCCTTCCAACCCCACCTTTGGGAGGGTGACTTGCCTTTTTTGGGAGATAGGCTAGTTCCCTCAAAAGCCCAAGATGCCCAAAAAGCCCAAACACGGGAAGGTGCTAGTTGCCAAAATTTGAACTCTGTCTCTAAGCCTATCTGGGTATCGTTATGAAAAATCACCGCTTCTCTTCAACTGATGCAACTTCCTGAAGAAATCTGTTGCTGAGTATTTGCACTAAATTCAAAAACTTAGAGCGTTCTTTGAACAAAACCTAGGGATGATGCCATTGTTAACATATCATTCCAGGCAATGATTCCTAGTTGTTTCAGGCAGTAATTCCAGGCAACCTGATGAAGACTTTAGTTCAAAACGTTGTTACTATCTTTGTCTTCGCATAAAGTCGAAGTTTTGAATGAATTTATGTGATACAATTGACATACAACATGCACAACAGCAACTTTGTCTTCTGTTGGTAATGCCCAGTGCTTAAAATATAAATAGTACCACTGGGGATCGCTCCTTCAATTTATTCCTGATCAGGGGAAGGTTATTATAGAATTAAGCACCTTCGCATTCTGTGAGGAAGACTGAGGGTTTATTGAGGTCATGAGCTCATTGGAACTCATTTAGGTCCTGGGCTCGACGCTTGAGAATGTACCACTCATCCTGAAATTCCTGTACGCTTCTGTTCTTTCCATAGAGAAAGCCTAAAGTCCTTGGAGTGAAGTGCCATGACCGGTTTAGCTCTGGCAAAAGACCACTTGCGGACGCTTCAAGTAGATGATGCACTAAAAATGAGTGATAAACGAAGATCAAAAATTGAATTCCTTTACCTTCTTGAGTGGTTCATTGGCCTGCTTTGCTTTCTCCAGCTGCACTCTCAAAGCACCTGTTTCGCTAAAATCAAAAGGTTCGATGTTCATTGAATAGTTACAAAAAAATTACTTTTTAAGTTTATAATATGTTGTCAACTTAAAACTACGACACTGGAAACAAATGGAACATTTCAAAGCTTTGGTTGGCAGCAAACTTTGGTTTTAGACAGATTGTAATTGAAACCTTCAATCCCTGTTTCATAAACATCTACATCTTGTCGATGTTTAGATGCTTAAAAACCTATGAATAATTTATTACCTTTGATGATTTCACTGTCATCTGACTGAGACAAATGTCGAACTCCTACCAGCTGAGTCGGAAAAAACCGAAGGACGGCGTTTGACAAAATACTGCCCCCTGAATATCAAAGCAATGATATTGAAGAATGTCTTCTTTCATAGCTGATATGTTCAATAAGATTTAGAAATCTAAACGGCTTTATAACCGGCCATGCCTTCCCATAGCTATGGGAGAATTTCTTTAGAAGGCCTCTATCTAAAACCTGCCAAAATGAGTCAAATGTCCATTAGATTTTTCCGTTTTCCTTCCTAAACCAAAATGACAATCATATGTATAAGCATATACTATCCTCTTGGGAGAATAGACTCCCCTTGCGTATATCTTATACTTGTGGGGAAAACTTTTTTCATCGCTCCTAGAGGAAAACCCATGCCAAAGCTGTAAGTCACTGAGGCAAGGCAGAAGCTCTAGGGGAACATGATCGCAAGTTGTAGGCCACTTTTGCAGGTCTTTCCTGTTCATCGAGATAATCCCCTCATATATTCAGGAGAGATTGGCTGATTTCAGCCATGAAAATTCCTAGAATTAAGTTGATATGTCGGCTATTCAACAAGTTGATAACAAATCTAGTTGCTGTGACTTTCAGGGGACAGCAATCTCTCAACACCTTATGCTATTTCTAACTTACCAGGTATATAGTTAAAGAAACTGGACAATGATTGGGCGGTTGCGTTGGTTTTCCATGTGACTGAAGAAGCTATGACACGACATATTTCAAGGTTGTTGCATGGATGCTTTTTGTGACAGCCTAGAGCCCTACCAAACAGGCAAACATTGTTACCAAGCATTTGAGATTTGCTTGCAACACTCAACATTGCTTGAGAATGGACAATTTAGGAAAAGATGGCGTCGAGGGCATCAGATCAAGATGCATTGCTTTCTGTAATGGCATCAAAAGTGCTTCTATAGAAACACCCCCCCCCCCCAATAACGACCCCGCCGGACCTTGTAAATACAGCGGGGAAATTATGAAAACATACATTTTCAGCGGGGATTAGAAATATCATGACGGGGAAATGAAATTTAAGGCTATCATCTATGATAGAACTTGCATAGTTTTGACGGGGAAGCAAAAGTTTCAGCGGGGAAACAACAAAAACGAGGACGGGAAACTCTTCAAACTCAAAACTTAGCGGGGAAACGAGTTTTCTTGGCGGGTCATCCTTCAACGTTGGCGGGGCAATGTTTCAGCGGGGTCTGGGGGGTGTTTCTATAGAAGGTTACTGGGGGGGGGGTGTATAGAAACTCCGTCATTAAACGCAATCCATCTTGGTCAAATGCCTCCTGACCCTTCTTTCCCTTAACGGTCTATCATTGTACTTCATACAAGCAGAAATAATCTTTTAAAGTTTGGAAGATACTGCCCAATGATTCCTGCTTAGTTCTGGTCATCAAGCATTACTTTGTGGCTTGGCGAACACGAAAGCGTTGCTTGGCAGCTTAAGGCAGCACATAAATTTAATTTTAACCTCTCCTGTACATAAGATCCAAAGCCCAAATTTTACAGTTCTATCTGTAGTTATGCAACGAGCAAGCAAATTTTTCGGGTAGATGTTGAGTAAAAGTGAAGCTTTGAACGTTGAAAATCCAGAAGATTTGGTTTGCTGCTGAGCTTTAAAATTTCTCATTGTCTGTTACACAGTTAAAACCGGGTGTGACTAAAATGAGTTTGGAAGTTCGCAATTTTGTAGTACCTGTAGTATTGAAAATATCGGGATGAATTGTATTTTGATCGTTTGCTGTGAGAATGAAGAATGTTTTAAAACTTTCTCGTACCTTCTGAGTGCTGTAAATTCTGGTGACTTCGTTTAACAAAACGGTCTTGGCTTCTGAAATTCACGAGAATTGGGCTACTCGCTCAAATCGTAACGAATCTTTGCGCATAAAAAACTACACCAGTAAATTTAATCTCTTTCAAGAGATATTAAAATTGTAAAAGAGATTACGACACATCATTTCCTTTCAAGTGTTGTGGCGTGGTGGTAGAGCCCACCACTTGAACGTCATGACAAGGGGTCGCGGATTCGACTTGGTCATCTCTATTTCTGTGATCCTGGCGCTTGGCGCTGAAAACAGCAACTTCACCATCACCTTCACCTTTCAAACCTTCATTTGTTTATAATCATTTATTCATCAGCCCAGGAGCGGAACGAAATGTACCTACATATTAGATTCTTCACGATCTGATCTAGCGTTTTAGGCCCTTTTTCCAGCACTTCAATTTTTCTTGCATTTTCTCGCTGGATTTTCGAAAAATTACATCCATTGCTATTTCAAGCACTAAACACCCAATGAATTTAATAATTCAGTTGTTTTTGCACCTACTTGTAACATTTCTTTAATTTCTCTGTGAGATCTTCCACTTTCTTGAGGAGTTTCCCATTCTCTGAAAATCAAGAACTCTTGTGGTGATGTTTCAGCACAGCAAGAAAATTTTACGATGACAGATGACAACACACAATAAAACTAACCTTAAATATATATCATGAGCAGTGACACACCTCAGCAATATAATTGGTTCAGTAATTTATCCAGCTTTAATCAGCCATTCCTTCCCGTCGAAGTGGGAGACTTTCGGGAGAAAGCCCTTTTAAAAACTGCAAACACGAATGAAAACTCCCAACAAAATTTCCTTTATCTCCCTTCCTACGACGTATGACACAAATATGCGTTCGTGCATTTTGTCCTCTTGGGCGGATGAAATCCTCCGGAATAAGTTATTAATATCAGGGAGAAGACCTGTTCATTCTCCCAAGAGGATAGCACGCGCTAAAGCGTGCAGAGGTCATTGCTGTAGGGCTCGTGTAAGGCAGCAATATCAGGAAAATTTGTTCGGGATTTCGGGCACGTTTTGAAGGTTTCTTGAAGAGGCCTTCTCGAGATAATCTTTAAACAAATGATTTGTGGTACAAAGTTTTAAAATAGCCTTAGTGGACTCGTCATACTAAACCAACGGACGTACAATAAACTTGTACCCTGTTGGGAAACACTTTCAGCTCCTGTAAAAGAACAAGAATCAAAATATAGGAGAAACCTGTAACTAGAGAGAAAACTTTTAAACCTACAAGATACAAGAAATCAAGTAATCACTTACTAACAACGTTATTATACCAAACTATTACGCCAAATACGCGTTTCGTCGCAAACTCTTCAGTTTGGTTCATGTGAAGAACAGAAAAATGACACAACCGGGGTGTTTCATATCGAACAAAATCCTTCGTAATTTCAGAACAGATTGGCGGGTTTCAGTCAGGTAAATTTTAAAATCAATTTGAACATGTCTACCAATATTTTGCAATATCATTGTCTTGACATCCAGGGAGCCGTACCCTGGCAAACGGAGTTTCTATTTATTGACTCACACAGAATAACATTTTAAACTTCAAAATACTAATTTATCCATTAAAAAGGGTTGCCAAATTGCCACTTGTTACCTCGCCAATAACGAATTTCGTAAGCGTCTGATTTTTCAAAGCTTTATACGCATAAATTCCTTCAGCTTAAAAGAGAGGGGTCTTAGGGGCTGACGGTTCATGGTTTTCATCCTTCCTTAGATTGGTTTCCAAGTTTTTGGCCATAAAATGGCAATTTACAAGGTGGGGGTCGTAGGGGCTGACAGCTCATGATTTTTATCCTTCTTTAGAACTGCTTCACAGCTTTTGGCCCAAAATTGATGATTTACAGTTTCTTTCTCTCTAAACGGTTTGCATCTTTCTTTACTGAATATGATTGGAGAAGTCAAATCAACAGGGAAGTGAAGGTAATTACTACAAAATGACTGCCCAGCTTCAGCAAAATTTACCTTGTGGTTTTCCTGGAATATTTTAGTAGTTTTATGGTTGTGCTCCTCCCCCTTTGAACAAACTACAAGGGCTCTGTCTGTAACAGAGTTTCCCTTCCATGAAACAGACACTTCTGAGATTCAAAAGGAAGGGCTCTGTGGGCTTGTAGATTGTTTGACTACACTATGAACATTGACAGCTGGACTTCTTAATTTATTAAGCCCTGAATTGAAGTTACTAAGGGCCTTTAAGGGTCTCTGTTACGCCATGAATTATGGGTTTTAAGTAAACATTGTTACTGTTATGCATGATTTCCGTAAGACAGGGCCATAAAGGACTTCATAGGATAAGAGAAGCAAAATAACTCATGGTCACCTGCTATGGCCTGCAGCAACTTCCGTTGCCTATTACCATTTCTTTTGGTTGTCATAAAATTCAAACTTTGACCAGAGGGGCTGCGCCCTAAATGGTCGGATTTCAAAACAAAATTAACTTAGATACAAGAGAATGCGCTAGGACTGGGCAAAATAAGGTTTAAAATATTCACAAGCTCTTTCTCAAAGCTGAACTTAAATGTAACAACTGTCCACATGTTTGTTCAAATGCAAGTTGGTCTGAACGGCCTAATCTTTGGCACGGCATCCAATTTGGACGTACCCTTCATTCTTAATGATGCCTTCACAATACAGCTAAATTTTCTAAATACTGATTGATAAAATGACAAAATTGACTATAGGGTGAAGTAAGTGTGAATGAAACCTCTCACAAATGAAACCAACAATGAAGTAAGTGACAATAAACTCAAAATTTACTATTTTACCATTACATATATTGGGATCTATGACTTTGGCCTTATGACTTCTAACAATGTTGTTGGCTACCAATTTGGTAGGAGAATTCACGATCCACAGGTGGACCAATAGGGGCAACGGTAGGCCAATCTGACTACTATTGAGAGAAAACGCCCAGATTCTAAACCAATAACAATTTCTGTGGTGTTTCTTTGAAAATTACATCTCATGAGTTGTAGCTTCTGGTTAAAAAACTATGGCAACACAAAGAAAACAAAAAATTGGGCTTGCAAAACAGCAAGGACATCCAATACTCTAACCTTTATCCATTTCAGGCAAGTGGTCTTAAAACAAAAGACTAAACAATGAGGCAGAATCTCAGAATGGCATCAGCAAAAAATTTCACTTGCTTTCCCGCAAACAGGTTGGTCCACATTATTTTTGAAGGGAAATTTTTGTTGTGTGGTCACATATCACAAAAAACGTTAGCCAACAATACAGGATGCAACTTCTCTATATGTCATACTGGTGAAAATTAAGAAAACTGGCTAGGAACGTTTTTGCTCCATCGCATTTATGAGAATATGAAATCCTCTAGCTTTAAGGCAACCAGTAATTTTTTTACTTCATTTTTCAATAAATCAGTAAATACTGATCAAATTTATGCACACAAGGTGTCAATTCTAAGTGATAAAAATAGGCTTACCTTGGCATTTCTTGTGGTAATTCTTGATCAGTTCACTGCAGAATGAAACATGGCAATAGTTACCGTGTATTGAATGCATGAAATAGCATCAGGTGGGATTTACTCAATAGATTATTATCAAACACAGCAAACGAGATTTACTGATTCATTCTCAAATGCTTCTTAATTTTGCATGATCTACATGATCCTGCTTACTCACTAAAAAGTCACATACTCCTTGGCTCTCCTTTATTTCATTGTTTTACACACTTGCACTTTATCCTTACATTTTTTACCATATATCTTTCAGCTTGTTTCAAAAAAGATTTGCCAAACACAGAATGTCTATCTTACAGGACAAGCCTTGCACACATCAACATGGTTTTCCTGCCTCAGAATTTGTTTGGAAAAGATAGTCCACCATATGGATCAATGAAGAATTCTTATCATAATATAAGGAATTCTGGTCATGTTAATGACCACATAGTCTGTCTGTAGACCTATTATTCCTAAAGAGGAAAGGGTCTACAAAACAAAGACAAAAGCTTGCTAAGGCTGCACCAAGTAATTATTTCTTAATCATTCTAATCCCCTTTTCAAATAATGTCTGAAATGCATTGAAACAAATGTTGCATAATTCAAGTTTCTGGAAATCTGGAAAGGGCTGTAGCAATCTATTACTCTTTGTTATGTAGACCCTTTCTCCTTTTGGAATAATGGGTCTATGCATAGGCTACTGTCCACAAGGCCTGTACTTTATTTGCTGATAATTAAAAGTTTGAAATATTACAAAAAAGCTCCATTGACTGTTTACAGAATATCTTTTACGTTGATTAACACTGCTTATTTTGATTTTCTTAACTGTTTAACACATAACCGTGATCATTAATGAAGTAAAAAAACAATGCCATATCACAAGCTGCCTGCATCATGTTTCAATTCTACATTATTTTACTTACTCTGTTGTTACAATCTTCTCTTTCAAAATACCAAGGTTGCATTCTATTGCATTCTTATATGCACTGTAGTCCTAAAATAGGAATATTAATCAATTGAACATTATTCAGAAGAAATCAGTCATTTGTATTGAAAGTTCATTAATATTTCACAAAAAATTCCTGTTTTGAAATTGAAGTTTCATAATTAGTTTCTTCTTACATTTGGTTGGACTATAGATGTAGGGGTCTAATTAGGGTAAATGAGCAGGCTGGGGAAAACGGGTAGTGTTGATTGCAGGAAAGCAATAGATCTGGAACTGATAAATCACAATTCATCAAGTCAATGGTGGTAGTTTGAGCAGTCCTACCTAGAGGAAAACTCCAAACAACAATTTTGGCAAAATTTACGCAGATTTTCACCCCAACCATTTTACCCAAAACTTACCCATTTTACCCCAGCAGACTCTATATTTCCTGACATATCAATACATTGGGTGATGGGAAGAATTTCAAGGTTCAAAGAATAGCAGTAAAATAATTCTCCAAAATTCAAACACAATTGTTCATATGCAGAGTCTGCAATTGTGCTTTTTTTGGAAAAGAAAATGGGACTGCCTTTGTGCTTTCTTTAAAACAAGGAAGGAAATGTGCAGTTGCCATACTTTACAGAATCGGCTAGCATACCTTTAAATGTTAAATTGCTTCGTATGTTTAGTGTTTTCATTTGCATATGCACCAGGCAACTAACTCATTTTCTAGCTAACACAACCAGACTGTAAAGTTTGTATTGGGCACACAAGGTATTGCTTGCACAGGAACGTACACAGTTGTCAACCTGAGTCATGCAGTTGGCAATAAAAAAGGATCTATTGTCTTAATCTATTGATCTCAATTGTGAATTTTCCACACAGTCTTCCGTAGGCTATCTCAACTTGCACATGCAAGATACAAACTTTCAATTGTGGCTTGTTGGAAAAGTGTGTACTTGCAGTCTTGAAAAAGGGCTTATGGACTAACTCATTTAGCAAAGAATTACGTCCTTGGATGTCATACTCACATTTTGCAAATTAGTACATGATACACAAGCAGATGATTGTGAGCTGCCAGGAGCCGAGGATAATGTTGGAGATTCTTCATCTTTTTCACACATCATACTTGAACTTCTGTCTTCACTTCCCTCGCCAATGTCTTCCTCTTCATTTCTGCAACGACTGGTTATCTCTGAAACCTCTTTGTCGCAGGAATCGTCATCGGTAGCTGGCAATAATTTGGCTTCATCTTTGCAAGATGCTGCTTTAGGTTGTTCCATCTCTGTCTGATCACATTGTGTACATCGCTTGCTTCGCTAATAATCTGCCATAAGGAGACCCATACCAGACACGACTCGACAAGAAAATGTTTTTTGGACTATAGGCCTAGCCTTCTCTAAGGCCTTTGCAAATCGTCAGGTGTCATAAAAATCTCGATCTCTACATTACAAAATAAAAAAGCTTATTGTATGCTTCCAGGTCAAGTGCCCCAATTACTTTCCAATTCCATCTTTAGACCATGTGTTTTATAGCAGAAGCTTTTCTTTTGCACCTGTTTGGCACCACATAAAACCAGGCGGTGGCCTAAACGCTTCTTCCAAAATCAGCTAGAGCGTGCTCCATGCTGGAGTGTCGATCATCAAGTAAGTTTCTTGGTTCAATTCAACCATAATTTTTTTCCTCGTAGTACAGCAAAATCAGACGGAAACGGTCTTTTTTCTTCAATAACATAAATTTTCATCGAACGAACTTCGCAAACGCAGCATTTTCGTCAGTGCTGTTGGAAAGGCCTCACTATCACGCAAATTACGTGTCTCACTTTAATTTGGTCCGGGAAGGGAAGCGAAGCAGATCTCCAAAATTTCGCGCCAAAAATTTCAAAATGACAACAACACAAACTGATGAAGGAGATTCGTGAGGAATAGAGGAATTGTACAAGTTGAGATGTAATTGTAAACAACGAGATAAAAAAAAAACAGAAAATGCTTGTTCAATGACTTGGCGAGACTTCCTTTGAGTGGCTTTGGCACATCCGAATTATCGCAGCAAGGTAGCCTGTGTTCCAGACCAGCAAAGCAAGGGTGAATCTAGTGAAACAGTTTTCGTTAAGATAGAAGAGGTTTCAAAATACGGTAATTTTGCCATTCTGAAGGATATATTTTACACCTCTGAGTGTACTTACGGTCGACAGTATTGAAGGTACGAAATTTACATTCTTGTGAGGCTGTCAGATCAGGGACCGCGCAGCAGTTTAAAAGTGGGGGGGCTGAAGGTCGAGCGAAGGAAGCCAAGGTGGGGGTCCGGGGCAGAGCGTCAGAAAATTTTTTATTTCCTGCGGACGAAAACTTTTTGCTATAAAATTTCCTGTCAGTTCTCCATCACAACAACTGAATCGATCAAAATGAAAAACGATCAGACATTGGATCAAAAGCCTGGATGAAAATTTTTAGAGGAATTTTTTCAGTTATACCGGGTGAGCCAGAAAAAGTTCCCACTTTTGAAAATTCATAGAACGAAGATTACTTCATCGATTTGAATCATTAAAATTCTAGTTAAAAGCCGAAAGATCGAAGTATCTTTGCGATTTTTCTTGCTGCCTTATCAGCACTAGAAGTATAGGTAAATTCAAGTTTATAAGAATTTCATGTTTGCAAAATGACTGAAAAGGGGCCTAAAACATCGATCAAATCATAAAGGACTCATCGCACAGAACAACAAAGAAAATGCCATTTCCCAAGGATGAGAGCTATCCTTGGTTGAAAGAAATCACTTCATATTTTTTCAACCTGTCAAAAATTCGAGGGAAAAGCTCATTGTTGCACCCCCTTTGTAAATTTAGTTACTTTCAACAGTATTTAATTAGTTTAATGTATTCTTGTTTTGTTTTGTTACCCTTCTTAAACTTTGCTGTTTGTAGGTTTTTACCTTTATATACATGTATGTTTAAGAAGATTGAAACAAAAATTATTGCCATAGGATTGAAAAAATCTTCAGTATTTGCTTGAAAATAAATGTCTTATAACTCTCGAGAAAGGTGACAAGGCCATTTCTTATTGTTCTGTGTGAGGAGAGTCCTTTTGATTTTATAATGTTTTAGGCCCTATTTTAACCATTTTTCAACCATAAAACTTTTGCAAAGTTGATTTTTGTCTTATTTCTAGTCCTGGTAAGAAGGCGAGAAAATTCACAAAAATGCTTCAGTCTTTAAAAGCTTTTAACTGGAATTTGAATCATTCAAATCCCTAGCTATGAATTTTCATGATGCTATGAATTTTCTTGATGCTCTGAATGTTCAAAAGTGGGAACATTTTTCTGGCTCACCCAGTCTATTTTGACAAAACAGAGAAATGTCCCATCCTCTCACTTGGCAACTCCGCTGGTCAAAGCTTCTGTTGACGGAAAAGAGCGTAAATCTGCAATAAAAGTGACGCTTTCCATTCATTTAGAGTGAGAAGTCATGCAGGCACGGGACCCCTTGGTCATTTTATCATAGCAACAGCACCAGCTTTACAGTAAAACGACAAAGTAATTTTCGTTGCTGGGGGCCCCTTCGGGGCCTTTAGAGGTCGGGGGCCCTTAGTTTTTTACCTAAAGGTAACTTTATTCAGTTACGCCACTGCTATCAGTACGCAATCTTCAAAACTTTCCAGGGTAATCACCACAAAGGTAAAAATATGTAAGTTACAGGTAATGAATTTCCTGTGACTTTGTCGAAATCCAAAATTTCCTGCGGTCATTGTCCGAGCGTCCGAAGGCATTCTGACGCTCTGGTCCGGGGGCTTGCCCCCGGAAAATTTTTTGAGACCACGCCCTTTAGAACGTCGCAAAACGCCCCTTTCAAAGAAAGATGTGCTTATTTATGTCCATATTAAGTTACAGTTCCTTTCAGAAAAGAGACAAGGAACTATCAAAAGAGACACATATCGTGACAACCATTAGGCGTCATAGAAATCTATATATATAAGCGATGAAGAGTTTTGTTACGCACATTCCTGTTTGTGACACTTACCCGCACGCAGCTCCTCACGCCTACTGCTTACCTCCAAAAATTTCAGAAAAAAGATGTAAAATAGCTGACGATAAAGGCTATCCTGTGGTCCAATGCTTTTCTTCGTACAGTATCTTGGGGTAATGTGAGGAGGGGTTTTGTACCCAAATTTTAGCAATTCAATTCAACAATAGGCCTTAACCTTCGACCTTTCTTTGTGGATGCTGATGGCAGCCATAGAAATGTGATGGCAGCGTTCAATCTGAGCTAAAAACAAGTTTTGCAGCAACTTTTTCCAAACACCAAGGGAGTAAAAGCTTGCAAATAGTTGATATTATGTTAGCTGCAGTATCTATTTGGCTTGTGGTAAAGTATTTCGATGCTCACGTTAGAGACAACGAAGTTATTGCCCTATTTTGCAGAGGCCCTCCTCTTGGTTTTGTCGCAGTGCTACAAGTTAAGAGTCTGCCCTTGTAGTTTTTTAGGTCTTCTGCTCATAAATTTACTGATTACAACGCATAGAACCTTTACTCAATCCTTAATGAAGATTTGGCCCAAGTTACAAAGTGATTACTCTTGAAACTGATTTTTGACGCTTTTATTAAAGGCCATACACATAGCCTGAGTTTCTCTGCTTCGGCCAAAATGGCATACAGTACAAGTCAGACCTGTGAACCTAGCGAACCTGAACACAGAGTCGTTATTTCCAAATTTTGACGGGATGACTGGCTCAAGGCCAAATCCAAAAAAAATCCTGTTTATCCGTATAAAGAATGTTTGATTGCAAACTGTTCGTTAACCAAGCTTTTTTACCAAAGTAGAGTATGATTAATATTTCACAGCGACGGAGAGTTCTTGGTTATTACAAAAGGGGTGACTTGGAAATAACCTCAATAACAGTTCAGCAATTCCGTCATCGCTGGGGCTAAGCTAAGTAACATAACTAAGGTATGCAGAGTCTGAATTTGGCAAAACAATTTTCTTCTGCTGTTGAATGAAAATAATGCAAGTTTGGTCATGAATTAAGCAAAGCTTACTTTGAGTCCAGTAACTGCCTTTGCTACTCCCCTGATTCATCGCTTTTCCATGATTTCAAAATTATGTAGATGTCCGTAAATAATGATGAAAGGTCCTAAGTCTACTTTTCAACGAGTTAGTAAATGACTTCATCAATATTGTCCTTCTATCAGTATCATCTTTTGTACTTCTTGTTTACGAACTCTGAAAGAGAATTCAGTACAAAAGGTCCAACAATGGACAGATTTTCTGCTATAAGATCATTTCTGAAGTCTTTTTACTTCTATCATGCATGCAGCCGTTGGCTTGCCAACTCGCAATACTGAAAATCTGCCCTATCACGGAATGTGTTCATTATTCGCATAAAACTGAGACGTTCTTTTGACCGGACCCGAGGACTCTGCGACCCGGGACTTACAGCCCTAGATCATACGACAATACGACCTAAGGCCAAAGTTTTATGTATGTATGCATCACTTTGTTATGATGTATTGATACTTCCATTATTTTCAATGTCAACAGAGGTGCTCATGAGTGACTGGGGATCTGGATGAAAATAAAGAAATGTTTGCATTTAAGATATAACTTTCTTACTTCTTCGTTATTGTTCTAAAAAAAAATTAGAAAGACTAGAAAGACTGGAGTAACCCTAACGGTCGAAAAGCCTTATAGCCCTCCATTCTGAGTCTGTTACTTTCATTGCCTTGCAACTGAAACATGGAAAATTTGCTTTCTCTGCTTTGAATCAAGCAACGAAGTGCATATTTGTGGATATTCAACTCATCCATTCTAATTGTATTCAGAGGGGCCCGTTTTGTTTACAACAACTGGCTAGCTCAGTATGAATACACAGAATTCTACGTGACCAAGAAAACTTTGACACGTACTAATATCTTGCGTGTTCACTAAACCATCGGTGGTGAAAAAATTTTGTAAGCTATATATATCAAACTTTGGACCTGGGTCGTATGGTTGAATGGTCGTATGATCGTATGGTCCACACTTCAATAAAATCGCAGTTTATTCATATGAAAAGCTGAATTCTAACATACCATAGTATTTTCTCACAGAGCACCCTTATTTCCAATTCCTTACATATCAATGCACACATCTATTTTATAAGTGTAGAGATGTACACAAATGTTTCTTTCATAAAAAACTCCATTCCTAGACCATCAAAAAATTAAGAATCTCCAGCGCAAGAAAATATAACTTAGCAGCTATTCATTTCATTCAAGAAAAGCCTTGGCATAGTTTGACTTATTTTCACCTATTTCCTGTATCATACTATACAGGAAATAAGTATTACTGCTGCCTTCGCAGTTTCCTGTATTACTGCAAAGGCACTAGGGCAATTTTAAATATTGGTAGACTTCTGTAACAGTGGCAGAAATTGTGGGGAGTGGGGACATTGCCCCAAAATTCCGAGGGGCATTTCAAACTTCTTGCACATCTTCCGCAAGAGTCTTTTTGTTTTCACGAATGTTCCACCAAAATCCGTAAAAATTCTTCTGTTCTGAGAAAATCTCGCACGCTTTTTCGAATGAGTGAAATGCCACTTGTCAAATTCGAAAAGATTGGGGAACGTTATAGAAAAGTCAGAAATCCTTAGGTAAGATTGAAACTGCAATGAAAAGACGAGTCACCGTGGAGAAAAAGAAGAGCTCTGATTTGCAAAAAGCAAATAAAAAGGATATGCTCACAGCATATTTTTCAGCTTTTATTTACACTTTCATTTCTTTTAATTTTAGAACAAAGTGGTCGGGTAAGTTAGCAACATTTCCAAGCGACGTTGAACCGTGGAAGGGAAAGGGAGAGGTTTTCTTCTCAAAATCTTGAAGCCAAATTCCTGGAAGCCAAATACCCTGGAAGCCAAGTTCTTTTAGATATTTGAAACGAATCTATGCATGACATGTCTTTGTCCATAGGCTCCAGGTTTGACCTAAACTGTATGAAGGGAAACAACCATCCGATTCCCCTTTCGAATTCCTGGGTACGTCGCTGGCTCAGAAACAGATGTATCATCTATCTATAGTAGATTTAGAGCATCAATGGTCGGCAGGAATTAAAGACCCATTGTCATCCAGGGTCCTTTGCAGGCATCTTGCAATGTCAGATTATTTGAAATTCAAATTTGGGCTAAGTAAGCGGAAATATGTATTCATTTTGCAGCAGATGAACTGATGGAAAAGTCATCTAAAGTCAAATTTTCACCATCAGTTCAACTATTACCGTGGAGACTCATATCTTTTACTAGGCCAAATTTGATTTACAGACTTTCTGAAGATGCAGCCTGTATACAAAAAACTTCAGGTTACAATGGCTCCTTAGGAACTCCGAAATAAATTGATGAATTTCAAACAGTGGCCAGGGGTGAAGGGCGAAGTTGTCTCATGAATCATTCTGAAGCCAAGAGACGCGAGGGAACTCAGAAGCATCTGCTACTGGATTCATGTGCTGAAAACGTAACAATTTTGTTGAGACTTATTTGGGAGTAAAGGGATGTTATAGAAAGGGGCATGTCTGATTTTCTCATTTTCTGACGTATAGCATACCACTCTTACTTAGTTATATTTGAATTCTTATGAATGACCATAACTGCTCTGATTTCATGCAAGGTTGGTACCTAACATGGCTTTTTCAGCCATTTTGGAAATTTGGCTCGTTTCTCTTATTGTTGGCTTCAAAATTAAGTTTGGCTGTTTGGCTTAATTTTGGCTTCTTTTGAGATTTTTTGTCAATTTTCATTCAATTCTCTACAAACTGGAGTACAGACGATCACAATCTAGGACATTTTTCTTTGCAAGGCAACATCAAAGATATAGGGTTTTCATCGGAGCTACACAATATAGTATGCGAAAACAATGGAATGCAAGTCTCCATTGCTTGAAATAACAATAGAACAATAGGTGGCACAACAATAGGTCATTGTTTTGAATGTTTTGGCTTTATCTGACCTTTTTCCGACCCCTGGTTTGGTTTCGGGGCGGTCCGGAGATCTACCAACCCTGATTTCATGCTGAATTTAAATGCTGGTCTCTGATGGAGTACGGTAACCATAAAAAGCACTCCGCAGGAGCTAGGAATGTTAAAGCGCGAGCGAAGCGAGCGCTTTTACTTCCTAGTGTTATATAAAGGTACTAGGAAGTAAAAGCGCTCGCTTCGCTCGCGCTTTAACATTCCTAGCTCCTGCGGAGTGCTTTTTATGGTTACCGTACTCCATCAGAGACCACCATTTAAATTCAGCATGAAATCAGGGCTGGTAGTTCTCCGGACCGCCCCGAAACCAAACCAGGGGTCGGAAAAAGGTCAGATAAAGCCAAAACATTCAAAACAATGACCTATTGTTGTGCCACCTATTGTTCTATTGTTATTTCAAGCAATGGAGACTTGCATTCCATTGTTTTCGCATACTATATTGTGTAGCTCCGATGAAAACCCTATATCTTTGATGTTGCCTTGCAAAGAAAAATGTATGTATGTACATTTTCGCCAAAATAACAAAAACTATCAAATATTAATACAATAAATCTATTTAAAAAGAAAAGAAAAATCTAATAACAGGCGTGTAATATTAAAATATATACAGCTATCTAAATTAAAAACACCCTTAGGTAAAATGGCAGGGATAGCATTAAAAGGTCAGTGCGACCTTGATTCCATAATGGTCCCTCGATTCCTAATGTCCTAGATTGTGATCGTCTGTACTCCAGTTTGTAGAGAATTGAATGAAAATTGACAAAAAATCTCAAAAGAAGCCAAAATTAAGCCAAACAGCCAAACTTAATTTTGAAGCCAACAATAAGAGAAACGAGCCAAATTTCCAAAATGGCTGAAAAAGCCATGTTAGGTACCAACCTTGCATGAAATCAGAGCAGTTATGGTCATTCATAAGAATTCAAATATAACTAAGTAAGAGTGGTATGCTATACGTCAGAAAATGAGAAAATCAGACATGCCCCTTTCTATAACATCCCTTTACTCCCAAATAAGTCTCAACAAAATTGTTACGTTTTCAGCACATGAATCCAGTGGCAGATGCTTCTGAGTTCCCTCGCGTCTCTTGGCTTCAGAATGATTCATGAGACAACTTCGCCCTTCACCCCTGGCCACTGTTTGAAATTCATCAATTTATTTCGGAGTTCCTTAGGAGCCATTGTCACCTGAAGTTTTTTGTATACAGGCTGCATCTTCAGAAAGTCTGTAAATCAAATTTGGCCTAGTAAAAGATATGAGTCTCCACGGTAATAATTGAACTGATGGTGAAAATTTGACTTTAGATGACTTTTCCATCAGTTCATCTGCTGCAAAATGAATACATATTTCCGCTTACTTAGCCCAAATTTGAATTTCAAATAATCTGACATTGCAAGATGCCTGCAAAGGACCCTGGATGACAATGGGTCTTTAATTCCTGCCGACCATTGATGCTCTAAATCTACTATAGATAGATGATACATCTGTTTCTGAGCCAGCGACGTACCCAGGAATTCGAAAGGGGAATCGGATGGTTGTTTCCCTTCATACAGTTTAGGTCAAACCTGGAGCCTATGGACAAAGACATGTCATGCATAGATTCGTTTCAAATATCTAAAAGAATTTGGCTTCCAGGGTATTTGGCTTCCAGGAATTTGGCTTCAAGATTTTGAGAAGAAAACCTCTCCCTTTCCCTTCCACGGTCCAACGTCGCTTGGAAATGTTGCTAACTTACCCGACCACTTTGTTCTAAAATTAAAAGAAATGAAAGTGTAAATAAAAGCTGAAAAATATGCTGTGAGCATATCCTTTTTATTTGCTTTTTGCAAATCAGAGCTCTTCTTTTTCTCCACGGTGACTCGTCTTTTCATTGCAGTTTCGATCTTACCTAAGGATTTCTGACTTTTCTATAACGTTCCCCAATCTTTTCGAATTTGACAAGTGGCATTTCACTCATTCGAAAAAGCGTGCGAGATTTTCTCAGAACAGAAGAATTTTTACGGATTTTGGTGGAACATTCGTGAAAACAAAGAGACTTTTGCGGAAGATGTGCAAGAAGTTTGAAATGCCCCTCGGAATTTTGGGGCAATGTCCCCACTCCCCACAATTTCTGCCACTGTTACAGAAGTCTACCAATATTTAAAATTGCCCTAGTGCCTTTGCAGTAATACAGGAAACTGCGAAGGCAGCAGTAATACTTATTTCCTGTATAGTATGATACAGGAAATAGGTGAAAATAAGTCAAACTATGCCAAGGCTTTTCTTGAATGAAATGAATAGCTGCTAAGTTATATTTTCTTGCACTGGAGATTCTTAATTTTTTGATGGTCTAGGAATGGAGTTTCTTGTAAGCAGTTTTTTTATGAAAGAAACATTTGTGTACATCTCTACACTTATAAAATAGATGTGTGCATTAATATGTAAGGAATTGGAAATAAGGGTGATCTGTGAGAAAATACTATGGTATGTTAGAATTCAGCTTTTCATATGAATAAACTGCGATTTTATTGAAGTGTGGACCATACGATCATACGACCATTCAACCATACGACCCCGGTCCAAAGTTTGATATATATAGCTTACAAAATTTTTTCACCACCGATGGTTTAGTGAACACGCAAGATATTAGTACGTGTCAAAGTTTTCTTGGTCACGTAGAATTCTGTGTATTCATACTGAGCTAGCCAGTTGTTGTAAACAAAACGGGCCCCTCTGAATACAATTAGAATGGATGAGTTGAATATCCACAAATATGCACTTCGTTGCTTGATTCAAAGCAGAGAAAGCAAATTTTCCATGTTTCAGTTGCAAGGCAATGAAAGTAACAGACTCAGAATGGAGGGCTATAAGGCTTTTCGACCGTTAGGGTTACTCCAGTCTTTCTAGTCTTTCTAATTTTTTTTTAGAACAATAACGAAGAAGTAAGAAAGTTATATCTTAAATGCAAACATTTCTTTATTTTCATCCAGATCCCCAGTCACTCATGAGCACCTCTGTTGACATTGAAAATAATGGAAGTATCAATACATCATAACAAAGTGATGCATACATACATAAAACTTTGGCCTTAGGTCGTATTGTCGTATGATCTAGGGCTGTAAGTCCCGGGTCGCAGAGTCCTCGGGTCCGGTCAAAAGAACGTCTCAGTTTTATGCGAATAATGAACACATTCCGTGATAGGGCAGATTTTCAGTATTGCGAGTTGGCAAGCCAACGGCTGCATGCATGATAGAAGTAAAAAGACTTCAGAAATGATCTTATAGCAGAAAATCTGTCCATTGTTGGACCTTTTGTACTGAATTCTCTTTCAGAGTTCGTAAACAAGAAGTACAAAAGATGATACTGATAGAAGGACAATATTGATGAAGTCATTTACTAACTCGTTGAAAAGTAGACTTAGGACCTTTCATCATTATTTACGGACATCTACATAATTTTGAAATCATGGAAAAGCGATGAATCAGGGGAGTGGCAAAGGCAGTTACTGGACTCAAAGTAAGCTTTGCTTAATTCATTACCAAACTTGCATTATTTTCATTCAACAGCAGAACCCAAGAAATAGCTATTTCGTCATCAAATAAGAAAATTGTTTTGCCAAATTCAGACTCTGCATACCTTAGTTATGTTACTTAGCTTAGCCCCAGCGATGACGGAATTGCTGAACTGTTATTGAGGTTATTTCCAAGTCACCCCTTTTGTAATAACCAAGAACTCTCCGTCGCTGTGAAATATTAATCATACTCTACTTTGGTAAAAAAGCTTGGTTAACGAACAGTTTGCAATCAAACATTCTTTATACGGATAAACAGGATTTTTTTTGGATTTGGCCTTGAGCCAGTCATCCCGTCAAAATTTGGAAATGACGACTCTGTGTTCAGGTTCGCTAGGTTCACAGGTCTGACTTGTACTGTATGCCATTTTGGCGGAAGCAGAGAAACTCAGGCTATGTGTATGGCCTTTAATAAAAGCGTCAACAGGGGCGGACTGGCAGTAAAATTGGGGCCCGGGCGATTCGACAGCGAGGGGGCCCTCAACTACGCGAGCGAAAAGTTTGGAGGGCACTCCCTTGGGAAATTCCTTGTGGACACACCTGGATTGGCCTCAAAATATACTTGACTCACTTCTACCAATTTGAATGGTTTTCTATACGAGTTGCATTCTGCTATCTACCTTTTCAAATGATGTTTGAGAGACTCACAAGAACAAAATCCAAAATGCATATTTGAGAATAAGTGCGAGCGCAGCGAGCAAAGCTGGGGGTCCGGGGGCTTGCCCCCGGGAAAAATTCTCATAGCCACACCCTTTAGATTGTTGGAAAACGCCTCATTTGGGAGAATTTACCACTTAAAGAAGCAAAGAAGCATCACGAGTGATGGGGTCCTTCCGGAAAATTTAAGAAAATTACTGCAATTTCACGAGTAGATACATTATTTTTGAATTGCACCATATAAAAAGGAATAGTTTGATAGATTCTGGCAACCTCCTGGAATAGAAATAACTTTAAATTTTCATTTCTATGAGCTTGGCTTTCACAGCCTCTTTTACTTAAAAATGAACGAACCTCAGCAAAGTATTACGGGCTGAAGCGCCTCAGCCGAACGTTTCCAGCAGGCCTGTTGGGAGAATGCAATTTTTTATAGCATAAGTTGAATGCGAGAGCAGAAATCTCAGCGCCACCGTGACTTTCAGTTCCACGCCCGTTTCGTTCATGGTGAAGGTCTGATTCATTGCCGAGAAATGCTTTCATTCATCCTTCCGCAAACTTCAAGATCCAGCTACTACGAAAGGTCCTTTTGACGAAAGACCTCAGTGGTAAAATTCTTGAAAGTAGAGCATCAAAATCGTCCACAAAAGGTCTTTTTGTCATGTCAATTACTGTACATGCTTTTGTATCATTGTTCTTGTGTAATTTTCATTTCATGATGCCTTAAAAGCATCATTAGATCAAATTTCAGAATCCTTAAATGTTGAAGACTTCTATCCAGAGGCGTACGCAGCATTTGAAACGGGGAGGGGGTCTGGGGCGTAGCCCAAAGAAAATTTTAGTGACCACACCCTTTAGACGCTCGGAAAATGAAGGAGACGTCCTTCTTAGCTATGCTTTGCATCGTAACATGGTGGCAATTATCACAGAAGGTCGCTTTGTCAAATTTGCAATGAGAGTTCATACCCATCATAGCAAGTTACTCTAGGAAAGTCAAGAAGAATAATTATTCATTAACGTCCAGACCAGAATATCAAAACACGCATTGCAAATTTGCTTTACTGCAAAATGAATTGGAGCTGGTCCTTCGAGCTTGATAAATGTCTCTTTTCGCTCCTTTATAATTGTTTAGTCGGCCGGTGGCATCTTTTATGCAAGAAGCTTTGGCAAATTTCAACAGTAGCAGCAAATTAGGATCCCTATAGCTAGCGGCATGGACAGGCTGAGATAACTCGGGATATTGAAATAATCGATTGGGTCTGGGGGCCAATCCCCCAAAAAAAATTTTCGAGGATATGTAATCAACGATTCTACTTTGGCTGAGAATGCCTCTTCAAGCCGAGTTCAAGCATTCGTTAGAAACCGAGAACCTTTCTATGAAATTTTGACAAGCCCAGGCACAATTGTTATTACATTTTTGAGCGAATCTCGAGGACCATCTTTTTTGAAAAATGAGGAGTCCGGACCCCCATTCCCACATTGGGTACGCCACTGCTTCTATCTTTTCTCTAAAACCTTATTCCTATTTTAAATACCCCTAACATTGTCTCCTAGGTCGCTGTAAATCGAGTGTAGATATAGGTAAAAAAATTGTTTGAAACAGACTGGCAAGGGCAAGAGGTAAAGTGAGAAGGGGCCCCTGCATATAAGACGCCCCCCTCGATAAGGTCTATATTAGGCCCCCTTGGCAAGAGCTGCTCCATTTTTGTCAAGTTCTACATTTGCAGATTGATCAGTTCACCTACCAATCGAAAACGACACAATGCCAATTGGAATTTTGCAGTACCCTTATCTTGCAAACTGGGGCCCACATGCAATCTTTTGACATTTTCAACTGTTTGACAAACAAAGATAACTGTTGAAAAAATTATAACAGGGCCCTTCAACCAATTTTTCGTTGATTGAAACTGGTTGTTTTGTCATCGTCATAAAGTTCATCAAAAATTAACCATTTGAAGTATTTTTCTTCCTGCATAGAAGGGGCCCATGGGGACTCTTGTTGAGGGGGGCCCTTCGGGCCCCAGCCCGGTAGCCCGACTGGCCAGTCCGCCCCTGAGCGTCAAAAATCAGTTTCAAGAGTAATCACTTTGTAACTTGGGCCAAATCTTCATTAAGAATTGAGTAAAGGTTCTATGCGTTGTAATCAGTAAATTTATGAGCAGAAGACCTAAAAAACTACAAGGGCAGACTCTTAACTTGTAGCACTGCGACAAAACCAAGAGGAGGGCCTCTGCAAAATAGGGCAATAACTTCGTTGTCTCTAACGTGAGCATCGAAATACTTTACCACAAGCCAAATAGATACTGCAGCTAACATAATATCAACTATTTGCAAGCTTTTACTCCCTTGGTGTTTGGAAAAAGCAGCTGCAAAACTTGTTTTTAGCTCAGATTGAACGCTGCCATCACATTTCTATGGCTGCCATCAGCATCCACAAAGAAAGGTCGAAGGTTAAGGCCTATTGTTGAATTGAATTGCTAAAATTTGGGTACAAAACCCCTCCTCACATTACCCCGAGATACTGTACGAAGAAAAGTATTGGACCACAGGCAAGCCTTTATCGTCAGCTATTTTACATCTTTTTTCTGAAATTTTTGGAGGTAAGCAGTAGGCGTGAGGAGCTGCGTGCGGGAAAGTGTCACAAACAGGAATGTGCGTAACAAAACTCTTCATCGCTTATATATATAGATTAGTACGAACCAAGTCAAACAAGTTAAACATAACGAAAATTACCCTTAGCGAACAAGATAAAGAAGCAACAAAATTAACAACAAAGGGTTTCTCCTCACGATAAAAATTACAACTGAAGATCTGTTTCAGTAAACTTCCCCCATTCGTTTCAGGTATTAAATGAGAAGACTGAGAAAGAGATCATGAACGACCTTGCTCTTAATTCGATAGGTACTTTAGCAACGTTTTGTTTTACGTAGTTACCTGTCAATGACCCTGATTACGACGTGCTAAAGTTACCACGGTTGACATGTAAATTTGTTTGCGAGTTATTTTCTTCGCTGTCATCGATACATTTAAATGAGTGAACTTGAAAATTCCATATTTGTAAAAGTTTTTAGACCTATCTCTGAAAAAAGTGGGGGGCTACAGCCCCCCCTAGCCCAATGGCTGCGCGGTCCCTGTGTCAGATTGCTCGTCTAAAACAGAACGGTATCCTTTATTTTTCAGAACCACAGATCTCCCCCCTATTTGGGTCACGAAGAACGCGAATTCAGTTAAGTTGGCACAGCCCAATTTAAAAATATAGTATAGTCTATTGTCTTTGGTAACCTTGACACGTGCCGTTTTGATAAAGAAACCATGAGCTGTTCTTCGTGTCCTTGTGTTGTGTCGTGTCATATTGCGTCGTGCAGGAATATGTAAAATCAAATCATGTCAACCTGAATTTGTTTGTTTTTATTGTTTGGCGTTGTATTCCGTTGTATTAAGGTCAGAAGACAAGGAACAGAGCCGACGTTTCTCCTTCACCTTTGATAACTATTCACAAAAAAATATTGCATCTTTTCAAGTACTATAATAAAAGTAGACATCAAACTAAGTTTGCATCGACACAAAACAGCCACTGTACAAAGCAAAATAGAACAAAACAGCATCAAAAAGATTAAAGACACATCAAACTCTGCAAGTACCAGGCCCTTTTCAAATTAGTCCACTGACGAAATATGGATATAAGTCTGTTATATCTTGCACGGTAGACTTATTATTAATAACAACGATTCAGCGCGATTAGACCACTATACAATCCAGATCAACAAAAACTTTTAGTGCTCATACAACTTTGGGAATCGGCAACTGAAGGCCGTTTTCACAGGATTTTTTCCATGATACACGAAAATCTACCTTAGATTGTCTATGCATTCACGTCAAAATTCAAATTTTTTCAAGCAAAATATTGTGATGTCTGCTTTGTGGATTTGCCCAGTCTCTCCCGTGTTTGTTTCTTCAAAAACTGCCACTTAGAAGCTACCCGTGCGTACCCGTGCGTAGGAGAGGAAGGAAGCCTCTCCTTCGCAGAGGTCATCACTTTGTATTTTGACGTGGAAGAGATTTGGACAAGTCCACTGCTTTGCAACTTGCAAGAGGCTTGGGAGAGATATAGTCTGTATTCTATCTACAAGGTGATTCAGAGAAAAGGCTCAATGTTTGAAAGGCCACCGCTCTATGAGTACATAGCCCGGGGGCGACGGGGATGTGCCATTTGTAGGGTATAGTTATCACCTATATTTTCTGGAATCGGGTATCAAAGAGAGCAATGTTCTGGAGCCAGTTGTCAAAAGATGTCAAAGGGGAAATTTTGTTTGATCGGCTTGTTATCTAGTCCAATTTTTGTGTTTTGGAGTATAATTTTGACCAAATTTTCCTGGAATCGGGTATCATTTGAAGGCAAAAATTCTGGAACCGGGTAAAAAATTTGTTTTTTGTGGGCATACCCCTGTACAAATATAGTTCAAGTGCACCCTTGGTACCAGAGCCAAAAAATAATAAAAAGAAAAAAATAAGGAAGGAAAGAAAGTTTCTTCCTTCTCTCTTTTCCTCTTACCAATTTCCTTTCAAATTTCGAGGCTCTGGTACCCAGGGTAGTTCAAGTGCACCCTCCTCCCCGGGGGTATATAAGCAGTGGTAGTTTGCAATGCCTGACTGAATAGCTAACATTTTCAATTATCCTTAGAATTTTTTCTTGGCCGAAATCAGTCACTCTGTTCTGATTGTACAAGGGATTTTCTGACAAAAGTCCCTTTGACAACCATTACAAGAATTGCTAAAATTAGGAGCAACTGCCCGTAAAATGTTTCCCTCAAGCTGATTGCTAAAGAAGCATGTGGGGGTTGAAAAAGTCCCCCCCCCCAGCATGAAGAACTTATTCAAGGGGATTCCACTCTCCCAAAAAGACAAAATAAATGACAAAGGAAAACAACCAGATGACGATATTGATAGGAAGGAAAACAAACGGTAAATCTTGTTTTTTGCTTCCACTCGTTTCTGCACGTTTTTGAAAATCAAAAAGGGGCTTTCTGCAGAAAATCTCCCACTTCGACGGTAAGGATGGGCCGATGAAAGCCAGGTAAGTTACTGATTTTAAATTGACATATAAAAAATAAAACAAGACAATTTTCAATATCATTCATTGAGAAGGTAAACTGACACATGTCCTCCCTAATTCAAGACAAGTTGATAGAAAGCAATGAATTTATGACTGATAACAGATCTCGATTGCCTTTTTATTATGCAGCGGCTAAAATAAACATCTAACCTCAAGAAATCTCTCCGCTCGAACTTCATCTATCGATTAAAGGACAGCTTAAAGCTGGTGCACGTTTAGCTTCTAAATATAGACGTTTTGATTGGTTAAATATGATGATCTCAGTCTGGTTCAAAGTATCTGATGTGCACTTGAAAGACCCTTGGCATAACGGTAAATCTCAATCTCCTACTATTAACTTGAACCTTAATGCTTGACTCTTCATTACATGTATCTGGCAACGTGCAGTATTTACTGTTTAAGCAAAGATAATGGTTTAAGCACAATTTGGCAATCAACCACAAACCAGAGCCTGGAAAAATAAGTCTGTGGCAGAGTGGAACTACTACTGGATACTACAGGGTGTCTGTCCCATAACAAAAGCAATCCAACTTTAACGTAAAAATTTCCACAACTGAAAGCTCTGAACATATGCATTTTTAAATGTAAGCACTTTGAATAGGTTCACAAAATTTTTTATCGTCTAATTAACAATTTGGAAAGTATGCCGTATTTCAGATACAAGATTTTTTATAAGCAAAATCAGGCACTTTTTATCGTAAATTTGTAAAAGGCTTGAGAAAATATTTCTTGCATGGCCTAGAGCTATTTCAGGAGATGCACTTAGAAAAAATGTACCAAATTCATGAGATGCATAGATGCATTTATAAAAAATGCGCGTTAGATCAATTGATATGGTTGAAAAGATACTTTTTTTTGAAAACCTGGAAAAGTTGGGTTGCATTTTATAGGACATCAAGTATAGATACAACATTCGGCATTGAACAACAAAGTTTTGATTCAACACGGAGAAGACCGTCTTTGATTTAATTAATCGACTTTTTTCCAAGTCGCTCACGGGTGCCTGTAACTACTGGCTCTTACAGCAAATACACCACTTGATATACTCAGTATAAATCTCACGAGTCCAGATTAATCCACAGCCTTCGTTGGTTCGTTATTTTATTATTGATTTCTTGCAATACTTGCAGCAATGGTTGTTCATCTGAGACAACTTCAGCGTCCTTAGCAAGCGTGTTAAAACCACGTGATGGGATGTTTATTGCACGTGACTTTATGATGTTCATTGTTTTAGGATCGTTTACTGCTGCATTGAGCAAATGAAGCTGCCGTTTTCGTTTCCGTTTCTTTTCTCTCTTTTCTGGTTCTTCTTCCCATTCGTCGTAAGAATAACCAGGCATGTATGTTACCTGAAAAGAATGACAATGTTCTTGTACCGAGTGATTCATAGGGTGTGTTTGATTGACTACCAAATTCTGAAAATGGTAGACTTGGAATTTGTGTTTGATTGACTACCAAATTCCGAAAACGGCAGGTTTGGCAGGTTTGGAAGGCCTGCCGAGCCTTTTGCTCCAACAGGCGGAAGGTTTGGCAGACTTTGGAGAGATTCTCGCTTTCATTTTCGAAACTCTGAAAACGTTGCCAAGCGCTGGACTCGCCTCCATGTTTTTCGATTGGAAACCTCGTTTTCGCCAGGATGAATCTGAAACCTATGAAACCTATTGTTTTGAAGAATTTTACGTATTTCTGTCTCTGCGAAGCCTACCGTTTTCAGAATTTCGAAGGTTTTGAATTACCAATCAAACACGCCCTAATGATTTATCTCCTGTTAGAATAGTCACACTCCAAAAGCATCCAGCCGATTCAGTAGAATTAAAGTTCTTTTCATGAGGCTTTAAAGCTTAACTTTTTGACATTTATCTGACAGATGCGTTATTTTTCTCAAAAATCACGATTTAGCCCAAAATCACTATGAGGATGTTATTACAAGAGTGAGACAAAAAGAGTCCTAAGAAAATGGACAAGAAATGGACAATCAACAATGGACCATTTTTCAGAATCTATGCCAGATGGAACAGTGCATTTTCGACTGTTTATGAAGAAATGATGTAAAAATTAATCCAAAGCAGCATGCCAATGTAGCAAAAATTCATTTTCAAATATTTTGGATTGTTCCTTCTCAAAATGTGCAAATATTTTGACTCACCACTCTCATCAGATATAATCTGCAGCTATGCATTAGCTTACCAGCTTGCAAACTAGGGTTTTCAACAAAGACAACAACAAAACAGCCTGATCAGCAAGCCAGTGGAAAGCGATTTGCAGTCGCTAACAAATGAAATTGTAAGTCCAATTAGCGAAATTACGAAAGTAGACAAAGGAAATCATAAGAGATGGCCTGGAAACCGGGTGGCCAACTCATTCCGTGTGGGTATTAGAAGGGCTATGGGAACTATTGTGGAAAACATGAGCATTTATCAAAGGAGGAAGGGTAGGCTAAGATATCGACCAGCTGAATACCTATTTGAGAAGGTGGAAGGGTAGCAATACGATTCTTGTAGTTTTTCTGGTATCAGCTTCCAGGGCGAGGTACGTAGGGGTAAGGGAAGTCCATTCACATTATCAACTGACCAATGAATTTTCGCAATATTTTTCCTGGCCAATTAAACGACGAGACTGCATTATTTCCAGTAATCCTTAAAGCATTCTGTAATTTAGTATTAACCCTATGTAGACAAGATAGGAATGAAATGTTTTGGCCCATTTTTGCTCGTGGCCCATGGCCGGAAACTTTCAAAGTCTCATCTTCACGGACCAATCAAACGGCGAATAAACGAAGAAGACAGAAGAAGACTGCGAGATTTCTTTTGAATTTTACTTACCTTCATAAAATGCAACCAGGACAAAAAACTGCTGGAAATTTCCCAAATTTCCATAAGATCCAGTTTGAGCAACAATAAAAAATGTGGTTATTGTTGTCATTGTTGTTGTTGTTGTCGCTATTGTTGCGATAACTGGGACTATATCATGAATCTAGCATTAACCCTATGTACGCTAGGACATAAACGCACTTTTGGCAAGCTTGCCACGTAAACAAACCACTTTTCAACAATCAACCAGATAGTTTCCATACAAACAAATAGATCGATAGACAAACAAAGTCAGACGATTTGTGGGTCGAAAATTTTGTCCAGTCTTTGCACCAGACAACTTGCCAGTCAAGACGATTTGTTAGCTTAGACGGCTATTCATGGTTCAAGCTTAGTAAAACTGAAACGATGTGATAAGGATGATCTTGAGTTGCGTTAGTGAGGGTCAAATGAAACTGTCATCCAAGTTTTGGTATTGCACATGATCTGTTAGCACAGGCGCGAATAGAGAGCACGTTTCTATCATTGTAATCATGCAGGAGTGATTCTCATGCACCTTGACTATATATAAATATTTGCTGACCTTTTCTCTGTAGAAAATGCTCGTCGTTGCTCGCAGCTTCTTCTTCGGTTGGTCGAAAGTATCTTCTGCCTCTTGATAAAATCTCCCCTCTGAAACAATAGCAAAATATTACAGCATTTTTTAAACAGTATCCGTGTAGCCAGATCACTCTGGAGACGAGATTGAATTTCAGACTACTACTAAATTTATCTGGCGGTTGTCAATGCAAAAGGTGTCAATGTTTCGTCGATTCAAATCTTATGTGTGCCTGAATGGTCATTTGAAGTTAACTTTGGAGAAAAGACACCAAATCTTTATAAGTTGAACATTCAACAAATACAAAGAACAAAAAATGATATTTTTTTCAAAAATAGCAACAACTATGAGTTGAAGCCAATCTTAGCTACCTGCTTTAAAATATCGTCCTTCGCAAAATCATCTTCAGCAACAGGGTAATCTACATAGATAGTTTTCTCAAAGTACGATTGCTTGTTAAAGACCACGTGAAGAACGTTTTTTGAAAATATTTCAAAATCTGAATTTACTTCCAGTTTCGGTTCCTAATGATGGAAGAATGGGCCTAGCTTGCGTTTCCTGTTAAATGAGTGATCCAGAATCGTAGAGTTTTGACCTTTGAGCCAGTGGCGTGGTGGCCGAGGCCCCGGGGGGGGGGCACGTGCCCCTCCAGGACGTGAGAAGATGGGGGCGCCGAAGGCGCCCAGCGTTTTGAGGCGGCGCCAAATACCCGAGAGCTCGATTCACACTAAATCACAGGATTTAGAATCGCTAGGTCTATTAGACGAAAAAGTGGATCCAGATGACTTTAAGTACAGGGGCATAGCATGAATATCAAAAGTTGCAGCATAAAGGCTGATTTCCAGTCAGTGGAATTTTCCGAGCGGGCGGAAATTCTTTTGTTTGCGATAGAAAATGTCGCTCTGAAATTGAATGGATAGTTACGGCTGAGCAACTTTTTATTGTCTAAAATTCCGCCCGCTCGGAAAATCCCGCTGACTGGAAATTGGGCTTAAGAGTGAATATCTGTTGTCGCTGACTATCCAAAAGAGAACAAAAAGGAATCATTAAAGTTTTATTAGCTTACTTCATAGTCTTTGAGATTTTGATACTATGTTTTCAAAATTTTCCCGAGAACCCTCATAATTTGATATCCCTTTTTCACAGTAAAATGGTAAATCCTTCACAGAAGGAGTGTTTTCCAACGATATGAAGAGCATGGTCGCAAAAATTTTCTAGAGCGGAGCGAGCGAAAAGAATTAGGCCCATCCCAAACTGCTTGATTTCTATTCGAACGGTATTGTAAAAGAAGCATAGTTACTCAGTTTCAAAGCATAGTCAAAGTCAAGAATGAACCACCTTTGAATAGCCATGACACATTGTACAACAAACAAAAGTCACAGTTTTCTAGGGGGCGCCAAAACTGGTTGTGTCGCCCCCAGCCAATCTTGAGCACTGCTCTGAGCTAACAAAGGCTATGTACATAACACTCTTTGTGTACATTACAATGGAAATTCGAAGAAAACATTTTCTCGTCAGCACACTTATGAAGTAGAACCATCCATAGACGTAGGAACCGGGCGGGTACTGGAGGCACGTCCCCCCCGCAAGATTTTGCAATAAACAAAGAAATGCCCTTTTTATTTTCAGACAATGCCCCTCTTTTCTTAAGGAAAAAGTGCCCTCGAAGTGTCGTGCCCCCTCAAGTTTGAAGTGCTTCCCACGTCCATGGAACCATCGGAAAGAGCATATGGTAGATTCAAGGAAATCTTTGATAAATATCGTCGAATGAAAGGTTTTGGTTTATCATCGATCTATCGAAATCACAGGATTCTCATTTGACTCAAGCGGCAGATCTGCATATGACTGAGAAAGCTGATTGAAACTGAAGGTTCCCTGTCGAGAATGATCAATAATTTAAAAGGGCTTTTGATAGTTGCTTCGATTTTTGAGGTTGAACTGTGAGATTAGGGTGGAACTCAAATATCGCAAACGAGAAATCAAACACATATTTGTGATACTTTGTAGACTTCACCCACACATTTTCGAATGTAGCAATTTGTTGTGCTAAATTTGGTCATGACACCAGCTGTTAAGCAACATGAATAATCATGAACGGGGACTTTATCTTTCAAAAACATTCTCCACATGAATAATACGACTCAGGGCATCTTTTAACCCTATCAGGCCTAGGGTATTTGATGCTCTAGGAAGCCTAGGGGGGCTGATTCGGCCCCCCTAATTTACTTCTGTTCTGGACAGCCTAGAGCCTTGAAACTTTGCATGCGTATAGAACAACTTATGATGAACCCAAAAATGAAATCTATTTTTAGATATGTCACGTGACCTTTCCATGACGTCACATTATTCAATTTTCAAAGTCAATAGGGTTCAGTACTAAAAATTTTCAATCGTTGATTGTGAGAAAACAAAAAGCATTAAGGACATCAGTCCAATTTCACTGTATTCTATGTCTAAATAGTGTTTGCTCTGTGAAGGAAAAGTAGCAAAAAATGATGACGTCATCACACAGGAATGCAAAGAATGCGCGCATGCGTAGTGCCAAAATCCGCAAAACCATACGTTCAAATTAAAAATTAGCTAATTTGTTGGATAGAGCATCAAAAGTAGTATGTATTTCTATCCTTTCATCATTTTATTACATTAGCTGTAGATTTTATTAGGAATCATTCAAAATTTTATACATACATCTCTTGAAAACTGATCGCGTTTACCCCCTGGAATGAATTTGATTTTTTCAAAAAATTAATTTTAACTAAAATTAATTTTAACTAAAACTAAAAGTCAGAAAGTTTCAGTGTTGTAAGTGCACTTGGTAAAAATCTACAGACAAAAAAGCGCTAGGGGGGGGGGGGCTGATTCGGCTGGATTTGACTGGTGGGCCAAAATGACCAAAAGGGCACAATTCCCAGGGCAAAGAGAGATAGTGCAAATGGTACAAATATACAAACAAAGCACACGGTGTAACCATGTGCTGTTCAGGGGTCATCCTACGGAACTTTGGAACTGCCTATTTTTCATTTCATTTCTAAATATCTTTTAGGCTTTTCCCAAAACATTTTCCATACAAATTATCCAATAAATTTGAAGCGCACTCGATAGATTGCACAAAACTTTTGTACATGCGAGCGAAGCGAGGAGAAATATTTAATGTATGTTACTCAGATCACCTTAAAATGGGTCAAAGAAGATTGGCATTGCCTTGCCCAACTCCTGGTTTCCCGAAGGAGATTTCGTGGAATTCCAAGTTTGGGCGATCTGAGAAGTACTCTCGAACTGCCGCCACACTATACGTGAAGTTCCGTTATCATTGTATTATCAGCACAATGAAACAAGGGTTCATTATATGTAATAACAGAAAGGTCCATCAGGTGTCCATCTAAGTCTGAGCATCTATGTCTCTCAATTTCACTTGTGGAACTGTTTTGTGCTTTGCAATAATAAAGGGGTAAAATGATAAAGGAAAGGAAAGTCCCGGAGGGGGGGGGGGAGGGGTACTATACATATTTTGGGTACGGGGACGTGCCATCGGGAAGGGTATCGATTTTCACGATTTTGGTACAAGGAACGGTATCGATCTTCACGATTTTGGTATAAGGAACGGTATCGATTTTCACGATTTTGGTATAAGGAACGGTATCAATTTTCACAATTGTCGTAATTGGTATAGGGCCGGGTATGCATTTTCAGAAAATTGGTATAAAGTCAGGTATACCAGGTGAGTCAGAAAAAAGTTCCCACTTTTGAAAATTCATAACACCAACGCTATTTCACAGATTTGAATCATTCAAATTCTAGTTAGAAGCCGAAAGATCAAAGTATTTTTGTGATTTTTCTCGCTGTCCTACCAGCATTACAAATATAGGTAAATTCAAGTTTACAAAAATTTCATGGTTGATTGATTACTGAAAAATGGCCAAAAACATCGATCAATTCATAAATGACCTCTCGCACAGAATAATGAAGGAAATGCAACTTCTCATGGGTGAGAGATATCCTCTAGGCGTTAATTTCCTTGGCATTGAAAATCTTTCGTATTTGTTTGAAAAACTGATGTCTTATAACTCTTGAGGGAGGTAAAACGCCCATGGCCTATTGTTCGATTTGAATAGAATCCTTAAGATTTGATCAATGTTTTAGGCCCTTTTTCCATGATTTTGCAACCATGAAATTTTTATAAAGTTGAATTTGCCAATATTTGTAGTGCTGGTAGGACAACGAAAAAAATCACAAAATACTTTGATCTTTCGACTTTTAACTACAATTTGTATGATTCAAATCCATGTAGTAGTCTTGATGTTATGAATTTTCAAAAGTGGGAACTTTTTTCTGGCTCACCCGGTATATTTTTGAAAAACTGGTATAAAGTCGGGTATACATTTTGGAAAATTTGGTATAAGGAACGGGTATGTTTTTGAAACCTCGATGGCACGTCCCCGTCCAAAATTTGGTCAAGTACCCCCCCCCCCCGGGAGGAAAGTGAATGAAAAGGAAAAGAGCCCAAACTATTGGACCAAAAATGTTGATTTTTGCTTCACTGCTGGGCCAGAAAGGGTGCCCACTGGGCCAATGGCCCACTAGTTACAATGTTAAAAGATGCCCTGATACGACTAATGAATATTGGTCAATACTCTTTCCAGAGACTGGTTTCATGATATTGGTATGGTACGCGTTCTCTGCGATACAAGAATAGGTTTCAAATCTTCAAAAAGGTTGGCATAAATTCTGTGACCCATTTCCTTGCAATAAATAACTTCAAAGAAACTTTTAGTTTTTTCAGCATAAATCTACTTTTGCATTTTCCTGAATTTCCAATATTTTCAGAATTAGAGTGTTTTTTTGTTCCTTTTCAACAATTCATTAAAAATTTTGAGAAAAAGCCTAAACCATTGCAATTTCTAAACTTTTTGACAAAACATAAAATGATTTTCAAGGCACCCATAGATTTTTACGGATGTCTACTATATGGTTTCAAGCAAGTCTGTGACTCTTTTGGTTTTCGATTCAGAATTTGATGACGTCATATGTCGAAATGTGTTGAAATACAGGATAAGCTGTAATTCCGAAAATATGAACATCTCTGAAAGTTGGAATCACAGATAAGTAGGAAGACATTCTTTCAAGACAGAAATAGGCCACAGAAATTTCACACCAGCCTTCTTATACCGATTTAAAGATTTGGAACCTATCCTTGTGATACAAAGAAGACAGACAGCATATGGACAGCATTTATGGTTGCAAGCTTTGAATATTGTCTTTGACATATAGTAAGCATGCTGAAAGCATTTCCTTTTCTAGAGTAGCTTGTTTGAGGTGTCCCAAGTTGGCGTGCAACCGCTTGAAAATTACCAAATTTTGAAAATTCTATTCAAGTTACACTTACCTTTTTAAGGAATTGTACGAATTAAATTTCAGATAACAGATTATCCTTTCAATCTCTACTTCCAGTCAGCGAAATTCTGAGGTTTTCATAAGCTGCCTGGTTTTCAAGCATTCCACGAAGCTGCACTTAATTTCAAATAAATATATCTTTTTGTCCGTCGAATTCTTTAGCAATGTTAATTGAGCTAGAAACTGATTCTGTGATTACGTACATGAATGTACCGGGTGTCCCCAAAAGAATAAGCCTTTGAACAGCTTCTGCGAAGGAGCCTTGGTTTCAAACATTTTTGTTTTCAGTATGTAATACAGACGAGATCCTTACTTAGATTTTGCGACCTTGCATATCCAGATAGGATTTGTATTTGCAGAGTAATTTACCTAAACAGCCAAAGTTTGTGAGACAGCCTATTACAGATTTTTGTATTGAATTATGGTACCGGGTGTCTCAGAAAAAAATACTCTCGTTAAAAAAATCATCAAAATTCTGTCATAAGGCCAATCTTCAGATTTTTTTTGGCAAGTAGATCAAAGATCATATTATTTTTTAGACATAGCTGATCTTCTAATTTGTATTTGAATAAGTCCATTTAGCTCTTTTTAATGCTGCCTGGTTTTGAAGCATACTGTAAAAAGCATCGATACTTATCACCAGAGCAATTTCTTGGAACACAAACCAATATTGTAGACTGAAGGATGATGAAAAATTTCAAAATCATTGCTCTTAGAGACAAGATAAACGACATTGCTCAAAGAGACTGGCTCAGAATGAGGTTGTTCGATCCTTTATTTTATACCCTTTGCGTGATTAAAACAAACATGTTATTACCTTCAGACATATTTCAATCATTGACAAATGACGATTAGAATGAAATTCTAATCGGAGTTAAAGCAACGAACATGCTGTTTATTGTTTATTACAGATTTACAAATCTGGCAATTTGAAGTACCATTGTTTTTGACTCTCTAGAGGTGTAATGTTTTTCATCAGCTGCGTGTTCATTGATAGTCATGCATGCGGCATGGTTTCTTCCATGCAGTATAAAACAGAGTTTGATTTGAGAATTTAGTAAATTTTGCACACTCGTGCTGAGTGGTTGCAAATCAAAATCTCCCACCCACCCGCCTCTTTCACATTTTCATGTTGGATCTTCTTTCTTTTGCAGATGCATCTGGAAAGTTTTGTCCAACATGGACGAGGGGACTAGTTTTGCGGGAAAAATGCAGGTTTTCCTTCCAACCCCACCTTCGGGAGGGTTATTTGTTTTTTCGGGAGATGGGCTAGTTCCCTCAAAGCCCAAATTGCCCTAATGATGAGAAAATGCAACCTTATGTTTGTCTGATGCTTATGAGGAAAGATTTACGAAAAGGTTGAAAATATCTGAAGGGCAGCCAAGCCCCAGCAGCCTTGGATCTATTTATGGGAGTGTAGCTTTAACAGACAGAAATCAAAGAGAAAATTTTACGATAGCTTTCATAATAGAATTTTGGCGATTTTTGAAACGAGAGTGCTTTCTTTTGCGACACCCGGTACTACTATCTGTTAAGAATCTAAAAAAAATTTTAGCCAACTCAGCCATTAGAATTTCTACTCTTAAAACTTTCTCGATCAATTAAACTATTTTATCGGTTAGAGAAAATGTTAAGAACAGATGCATTTAGACTTAAACAGTTCACAGTACAACTTTCTAAAGGAGTGTGGATCTTTGTCACCCAAATTCATTACTGTTGTGACTGTTCAGTCAAATTGGGCTTTTGAATAAGTGAAAAGTAGCTTTTACTTTCATAGCATAACAAATTTCCAACAATGGTGCATTGCTGAGCTGTCCCAAAATCTCTTCTAAAGCACACACAGAAAACAACAGCATAATGCATGCAATAACATTTAAGGCTGCCTCAGAAATTTTTTCCTGTTTAAGTGAATTACTCTCGAATGCAAACTCAATTTGGATATGCAAGATCGCAAAATTAAAATTGAGATCTCATCTATATCATAAAGCATAAATAAAAACTTTGGAATTCAAAGCTCCTTCGCAGGAACTGTTAAAAAATACTGTTTTGAGATTTCCGGTACGAATCGAGCATCGATGTACAGTCATCGAGTTTAAGAATAATTTTGGTAAGACGTACGATTTTTTCTAAGATTATAGTTCAAACGATGGGGCTTTAAGCTTCGCATAACTTCTCACACCTTTAATTTTCGCTGCAAATAATTTGGCCTTTGCTACAACTGAAAAAGAAAGGTCCTTCCTTTCTTCTCTCCTTCTCGCTTTTCTCTCCTTCGCAGTTCTATTTTTCACAGTTTCTTCGCAGCTCCACGCCCTACGAGTCCTTTGCAGTTTCCTACGCAGCTTTTATTTAGAGGCTTCGTAAATCCTTCACAGTTTCCTACGCAGCTCCTATTTCAGACAATTTACTCTTGCGTTTGCCAATTATTGCTGGGCTCCTTGTGAACTACTCAGAATTTGGTATGAGTATGAATAATATACCTTTTAGCTATTCTAAAAAGAATCAGAATCGAACCATAGTTTGCTACATTCTGTAGAATTTTCGAATGTGCACAATTGTGATAGAAGCTCTAACGCAACTCGATCGAGCCTAGTGTATACAAATGTATAGAAATAACGCTCGATCCAGGCTCTTTTGTAGAATAGCTGAAAGGTCTATTGCAGGGTCAATTGTAGTTACGAAGCAAAGCCGAGAAAGTGAAAAGCCTGATCTTACCAGTGAACCTTTTGCCATTGATTGATTTCAGCTGTTTGAAAACATGGCCGCAGTGACAAGATTTCATGTCTTCAGGCACCTACAAGATAAACGTATACCTTTTTCAAGATAGTTGGCAGGATAAAATTTTGTGTTTAGCTATCAATTGATTAATGGATAGAAGTAAAAGAGAAAATCAATTCGCTTCCCCAAAGTTGTATCACTCATTGGTCGTGTGTCCTTCAAAAAGCTGCACCCCGAGCTTCAATGGATACACTACATGCAAAATCGGAATTTACACGTTGCTGTAAATTCTGTTAAATTAGTTACAGGAACCTTCAAATGGGTCGTGTCGAGGACGCATACTGTAGCTTCGGAGAGTCAACAAAGCTGTATGGAAGAAGTTCTGTATCAAAGGCCAGATCTAGTACTTATTCCAAAGGGTAGATAGTTTGAATGAGCCCTAGGCAGTTCGAACATTCTTAAACATTTGGCCACGATGATCGTGGCGGCGCCAGCTCTGAAAAATCTGAGAGAAATGGAGAGGATTTTGACGTAATTTTTCAACCTAAAGGTATACCCAACAAATTTTATGCCATTTTTCTTTGACAATTTTTTCCGAATTTTGGGATTTGAGGGGGACAAGTCCCCCCAGTCCCCCCCGTGGCGCCGCCACTGCACGATCTTTTGTCAACAGCTATTCCAACGGTAATTATGAAACTCCTCTACGTTTGCAAGTTCAACCTTGCTTGTTACCAAAGTCACTACGTTGCTGAATGCGTGGCAGTTCGTTAGACTAACGACATGATTCTTTGTATTCGTGCAACATCTATAATCAGATGTTTTTCTCGGTCTGAAGCCACGACCTTTCTGTTAAAAAGTGCACAACTGAGGATGACGTAATTGGCTTAGACATTCGTTTGAAATTCTGCAAATAGACTTTGGACACACCTAAACCACATGCACCATTCATTGTTGAAATGGAGAATTTGTAACCTAGATTACATTCTATCTGTAAAGGATTTCATCTTCTTGCCACATAATTTGATTATCATTTCTTACCCATCTAAATTCAATACAAAACACAGTTTTTTGCGCTTGGCATGTGGTATCGATCCTTAAATTTCTATTGCAAGTTTAACGTGGCTTGCCATTTCTTCTTGTAGGCTATTTTAAAACATATCTTATCAGATAAGCAATTGTATTAGCCACCACCACTGTCGTATTTCTATATATGTCAAGACACTGTTTCAGCATTTTGTCTGCTAACAGTAAGAAATTCTTTTGCAAGGAGGAAAAAGGAACTGTTTCTATACAAGGAGAAACATTATGAATCGAAGTAAAAGGAAGAGGAAGTTTCCATTTCCAGTGAATTGCCGGCACCAGACAGGGACGCCGAAGCGATGGTAGGGCAAGGGGGTCGAAGGGGAAGGCAAGGGCACTCCAGACAGAAGGCGAGCGAAGTGAACCGAAAATTTTGGGGGTGCGGGACCCCTCCCTGGAAAAATTTGTGAGGCTATGCCCTTTAGTGGCCTCCTCTTTATTCTTTACTTTTATTCTATTTGATTCTATTCTATAAGATATCACGTACCAACTACTTTGCAACAGTACAAGGACAACGTAACTGATCAACCCTTCATTGTCTTGCGCAGAAATGAATGGAATTAGAAGCAGTTTAGATGGAGTGGAGCTGGGGTGATCTAAGTGTATCCTAAATGATATCATCGACGGATTAAATAAAAAGCATTTAAGAGAGCGCGTGGCAGAGTGGTTAAGGCGACTGACTTGTAAACCAAGGGTCAGAACAGCCGAGGTTTGAATCTCGCGCTGGACAGTTTGGTCGCTGTCCGTAACTCTAGCCCGGGTCGACCAGAGCCATGTGAGGGAAGTCTGGTAGCCACGGTGGGTTGTAAAACATCCGTGGCCCTTGCTGGAAATAAGTCTCTCTCAGACTTTCGCAGGCTAGCCACGTTAAATATGATTACCTGCCTACCTACCTAGCACGTGGCCTTCTTGTGTTATTCTTAGGCCTAATACACCTTTTCAACTAAGCGACGTCGTTTTGGAATCTTTCAAAATTTCTCTGGCATAAGCCACATGAAATTTCTGACCCCAGATTCACATTCAGAACCCAAATTTTTGTCTAATTACAAATTTTCATAATCATAGTGTTAGCGAGTTTAATTTTACTAGGATAACAAATTTGAAAATTTATATGGGACTTGAACGTGAATAATGACTGAAGTTGGAAAGGTTACACCCCTAGCAATGTTAATGGTGTCAAATCCTTTATAAATTTTCAAGTTTATTATCGCCATATAATGGAAATCGCAAACTTCAGGAATGTGAAATTTGCAACTAGGCTAGGCTACATTTGGGGTGGTGAGTCAAAATCCGCGATCAGAATTTCGTATGAAGAAGTTTTCAAAAATTTCAAAATGAGGCCGATAACTGAAAGATGTATTGTCATGTCTTCGTTGATTTACTTTAATAAGGGTTCCCTTAAATTTGATTACGTAGTTTTCTACCCTGGTAGGCACCAGATCCACCCTGAAAACGACCACTTTCACTCAGGACATTTGCGAGTGTGGCAACATTTTCATTGCTTTATTGGTCACTTTAGAGATGACTCTTTGAGAGAAAGTCGGTGCATTCTAACCTCAGTTGGAAAATAATCCGAAGTGAATTTTCAGAAATTCTCTCCAATAAAGTTCTCTACCGTTGATGAATGCTAGGAAGTGTAGGCCTCAGCCGTTGCAAAGTCCTTGTTGAATAAAGGTGTTGCTCGTTCAAAAGGTCAATTCATTGCAGGGTAAACACATCTTCTGTTAAACGAGTTCATGCTACAGGTGGAATACAACATCTCAGATGAAAGCAAAGCTAAATAAGCAAACCACCAGTTATTTAATCTTAAATGAACTTTTCAGTTAATAGCTTATACTTGTTAATACAGTAAATCCCCACATGCAAGAAACTCAAAAAATTTTTATCCGGCTGTTTGGTAAGAAAATACCTCCTTCACATGAGGCTGGCAGAAAACATTGCAAAGAACTCATTCTTCACCATTTCTAGCCATTTGTAAGAAACTGAACGAAATGCAGGCTATTTTAATTTCTTACAAAGGAGAAAATATTTCAGATATGACAGTCTACAGTTTCTTATTTGCCTGTTTCTTATGAACGGTAGGACTTATTATACCCGATGCAGCAAATGATCTGCGATGACAGTATAATTTTGTCGAAAATTTTCCACGTCAAAACAAGCTAAAACACATGAGTACTTTTACGGAATATATCAGTGCAGACAGAAGCCAGTCTTCTTGCCCGCAGTAAAGTAACTCAATAAATCGCCTTGTTGTTTCTTAAGTAGTTTGTTTGCATTAATGAAAAAAGAAAAAGTAACACAGTTATAGACTCAACAGCCTATACACGTATTTTTCTTATGAGAAACTAAGATCCGGGGAGACAGTTTCTTAGATCTTAGGACCATATTGCTACCAAAGGTTTCCTAGGTGTTTCTTACACTACGTGTTCCCTACAGTGAGATTATTCCGTTGGCGAGTACGAAATTACTTAGTAAGATCTCAAAAGAAGTAAATAACATAATTCACACCCAAAAAATGTCCAGGCAGTTGCTATTACTGTACATTACCAAAAAATTTTCGAGTTACCTGGGAAAAATAGAACTGCAAACCACTAAAGCTTTATAGCTTTTTAAATTCAGGTAGGATTGTCTCTTAACTTTCAAAAAATTGAGCCCTCTGTCTGTTATAAGCTATTTCTTATGAAAAATACGTGTAGTAGGCTCGCTGCACCATCTCTGTATGCTTCTTTCTTAGAACTGATATGTCGCTAACACGTCGAGCTGACAATAAAAAATTACACCAGCAACAGAGAAAATGAGGGACTAAAGTTGCTTGTCCAGTCTACGACTGAAATTGTGCACTATAGCTAACGTAGTAACAAAATGTAAATCATTGGTCATTATCTGGAATGTCTGGCCCCTAGCTAGACTGATGCCTTTTCGTCCCTTGTTTCCCTGCGTTCCTTGGTCAAGAGGGACTAATAACATCACTCTTAAATAGTGGGCCCACTTTAGGCCCGCGTAGGATGGTTCCGTATTCACCAATCAAATCGCTGGAATTCAGTTTTTAACCAATCAGGGGCCGCTATTCAGAATGTTGTTGTTATTGCTCGTAAAGAACGGTTGAAGAAGCCTGGAGTTCTCGCAGCTTCGATGGATCTATTTTGCTTCTACAGAGGAAGATTACTGCCTGAAAGGTATGCATTTTGCGCTTTGTAGGTCAACACAACATCATTCTTTGTACTAAAACTTCGCTTTTCAATGTTCGAGCTCTTTAAACCAGATTTTGAAGCGATTTTGTCTAGTGTACGAGAACTCCCACCTTTTTAGGCCATTTTGAAAAAGTGGGCCCATTATATAAGCGTAACATTATGAGTCCCTATTGACCAAGTGATATCAGCAAGTCAAAGAACGCAGGGAAACAAGGGACGAAAAGGCATAAGTCTACCTTAAAGCCTCTCATCAAGGTAGCAAATCCAACCTCCAGATGAACGAGCAGATAGACAATTCTTTCGTCCCAGTTTAGTGAAAATTAAATGACTCTTATAGGATTAGAATGTTCTAAGCACGACTTTATTTCATTGTGGTTGATAATGAGAAAAGGATAGTCTCAAATCATTCGAAGTTTTACCGAACGAGTGACCACAGTTTCACTACCTTTCTATTCACTTTATGGTCAACTGTGGCCTCCAGCTCCACACGATGGTGGACTTCTTTAAAATCAATTGGGCATGGGTCAAACTGGTCAAAATGGTGGTCGTCTAAATCCCGTCTAATTATCATCCCGTAATTTAAGACTGAAGCCCTAGGAACGGACAGCGGCCATTTATTTCACAGATTTGAAGCATTCGACTACTCTTCTATGTCATAGTTGTACTTTTGGTGTGCATTTCATGCAGATATATTGTGATTAGGGACCGTTCATTTTTTACAGATGGGTTGGTACCGAAGAGAAATGGGTTGGGTAAAAGAAATATTCTGACATAAAAGGGTCGTGCAAAAGTTTTTTCACGTAATTTCAAGGCAGTGTAAACAAAATTTTCCCATCGTTGATACCAGCCGTTAGCAGTATTATCCATTTCACTTTAGCGTCTACTCTCTTTCCATGTCATCAACATTTACAATATTTGCAGTACTAAATTTACGATTTACATAGTTTGACATCGAAATCAATTTTAAAGGCAGGGGTTGGGTAAAATTCCTTTCAACCGGAAAATTGTTGCGTAGATGTTTTTTCTGTAACCTTTTGAGCTGGGTAAGGAGATTTTTTGGAGTAGAAAACATTTCTCTTCAGTACCAACCCCCTCCGTAAATAAATGAACGGGAAATATGTTTCCATCTCTGCGAAGTTTACTATTTTTCAGAATTTTGTTGGTTTAGACAAACATCCTAACACATCAAGTCCCTTTGTTTAGTGTTCTATGACATTTAGTAGTGAATTCCTCATTTAAAACCATAGTAAAGCATCATTTGGATGTCAAAAATTCCTTAAAAACCATCGTTTTCGGCTGGCACAATCGTTTTTGATCATTAAATATAAAATTTTGCAAAAGTGAATGACTAAAGATACTACGTACCAACTACTTTGCAACAGTACAAGGACAACACTCCGGGAACAAATGCCTATATGTGAAGAACATGCAACTAAATTACAGTCAAGTGAAAGACTGCAAAGAGCTGCACATAAACAATTTTGAGCGATAGATACTGGAACCAGCTTAACATTTAACTGGATGTCAGGCTATGGGCGACTATGCTTAACAATGGAAAACCCAGCTGAGAGAACTACAACAAAACCAACAACAACAACAACAACAACTGCCACTACCCCTTACTCAGAGCCAACCATCGACCAAGACACCACGCCCTTCCCCGGGCCTTCCCCCTTACAATCTTGTTGACTTTAACGATTCAAGTTTTATGTGGATGAATTTTCGTTTATGCTTTACAGTAAATCCCGTGTATAAGAACCTACTTTTTTGAGATCCAGGCTGAAATTGGCTCGTATTTCAAAGGTACTAAGACTAATTTCAGGGTATAGAGGTTCTTATTTGAAGGGTGCCTCATGCAGTCCCTTTAATAGTCTCACAATGATGTTCAAGTCCTATTATTTGTTTTAGAAAGGTTCTTTTGGACATAATAAGAAATTGGGGAGGAGAATGAAGCTTTCAAAGTCAGTACGGACCACAAAGACCATAACAATAGGAATCAAAAATCAACTTTGCAACCCCTGCAATAAGAACCTATGTTTCATCAAACTGCAATAGGTTCTTAATTGCAAGGTACATAATTTAGGAAAAACAGTCTCTAGGTTCTTATTTTGGCATGGTTCTCATATGCGAGGATTTACTGTATATGCCTGACATCAAATGTGAAACATGCGTGCTAAGATGAAAAAGAAAAGAAAACCAAGAAAAAGAAGGACTTAGTGGGGCTGTGGTGTGAATCAAAAGCTGGCAATAATCTTTACCGAGCTGACCAATTTGTGGAAGAACTTCAGAGTAAATTCGAGACTTTCATTAAATGTGATGGAACACTGAAAAATAAAAAATCTTCTAGTTACATGCAGTGCAATTTTATAAGGATAAACAAGTTGACAAAGTAAATTAGCAGCACTTTGATGTGAATTGATGTACACATCTTGAGAAATTTATTGGCAACAATGCTCATTTCTTTATCCCATATCTGTTTTTTCCCAACTGAAATTTTGTAGCGCCGGACTTGTATTTCTACATTTTTCAGAGCACGTTATTATTTTTCCACCTTAAGGGCTTTAAAATCCCTGATCCCTTCTCCCGTTTTTTTTTTGTGGCTTGGCTTGAGTCTAATCCAAGCCAACGTCAACACGGTGAGATGTCAGTAGTACTATATTTTCAAATCAATACCCTTACAAACAACTTTCTGAAAAGTGACTGGAATTTTCTGTAAATATGACTGGTAAAAGAAGTCAAGGACCATCCTTCAGGGCCTTCATGGAATTTTTTCCATGGAAATACATTTGAGGATTTGTTTGACAGATCAAGGAGTGGGTGAAAGGAATGAAATGCGCTGTTAAACAGCAGTTCATCGAAGCCATGCTTCTGGTGCGATATCGAATAAAGAAACCTCATTGAAAAGAGTCGGGTCGTGTACTCTCGAGTACCAAATAAACGGCGGGGGTGAGAATAATCGGGGGGAGGTGGTTAGAAATAGCTCGATATGACAATAATCGGGGGAGAGGGTGCTTGGGGAGATTGAAAATTGCGTTTTCTTAGGGAAACACGTATCTTTGATACATTTATGTGAACAGTGATGTTACTGATACATCTACCTGCAAACTCTGGTTTCTGTTGAATGCAATTCTTGAGACTTTTTCCTGCGTTCATTCAGAAAGTATGTTTACTATCATTTCATTTCTCCAAAAATTAATAAAAGGGGAGCTTGGAATAAGAGTGGGGGGTTGGAAAATTTAAAAAAAATTAATTAGCGGGGGGGGGGACGATTATGCGGTACTCCAGAGTAAACGATGCCAAAACCTGAGTCGGACACTTGGACACTCTGACTGACACTGTAAAACTTGATTGTGAAGGTTCACTATTTTCCAGAGAGCAAAAAAACCAGAGTCAACAAACTTTTTCTTTGAGACAGCTTCAGTGCAAAGATATCACACTATTCACTTTTTGAAATGACGTCTTATTGACACAATTTGCTCATCCTTGTTTACATGTGTCTTATCTTGACGTCATCGAGCACAATAGTTTTGCAGGAAAGGTTGTGTCAAGTCAAGGCAGAATTGCGAAGAGCGTTGTCAAACATCCACATTTTTTTCCATCTGATACATAAAATTCCTAGACAGGATATATAATAATAATACGATCCTAAATTATTCTGCACCCAAGCAAATGGCAAAGACCGACTGCTTAGTTCAAATACAGAATGTTTGTTGGTTTACAGTTACTGTTAATAAACGCTATAGCACATACGGTGAATGAATTTATCACTGAGTATCAAACATGAAAAGGATCACACTTTTGAAAATGTGTAATAATAATAATAATAATAATAATAATAATAATAATAATAATAATAATAATAATAATAATAATAATAATAATAATAATAATAATAATAATAATAATAAAGATTTATTTAAAGTTGGCAGAGAAAATAGGGTTAGCTAATAAAGGCCAACTATACACAGTCCAAAAATGAAAGCAAAAAGTCTAATTACAAAAAACATAAATTTGAGATAAATTTTTACAAAATTTATAGCTGCAGTCAAAAGTTTTGGTAGTCTTAATGTTCCTTTTAGATGTCTTCAATGATTGGGACTCTTTGATTTCTCTTGGCAGAGTCTGCCATGATTCCAGAATCACGGAAAAATATCAGGAAAGAGAACCTTTCAAAAGCACCTGCCATATTTGAACTCACTGACCAGATTAAAGTCAAAGAATGCAAGGAAAGTAGGGAAGAAGATGGTACTACACTTTGAGGAGTCTTCCTGAAAACCGATTATGATGAGTCCCGAGTCCCTGTCATCAGTTATCAAAAAGAAACTAAAGCCTGGTTCACACTAGGTCGTTTGGGTCGTTAAGAACGTGAAAGAAGACCCAAAAGACTAAGATTCGGAGATTGAGTCCTTTGTCTTTTGGGCCTTTCTGCACGACCTTAACGACCCAAACGACCCATTGTGAACCAGGCTTAAAAGAGACCGTTTCAGTGGACCGTTCATACTGGTCAGAGCGTCAAGCGCGGCAGTCTAGCAGCCCATCAATAGCAATAAATACGGCCATGTAAGCAGTCTAGCCTTTCTGCACAAACCTCTCAAAGTACAACCTCGTTCCAGCTCGACAATATCTAGGTCATTGATGTGCATCAGGGACCAGGGTACCGAGGTCAGTTAAGCTGGCGCTAGGAACCACATTGCTCTATTATGTGGACTTTTTATTGAAGTGAAAAGATGCTGCTGTTGCAGTAGGTTTAGCGAGGATGTCAGGTGATTTGAAAACAATCGATTCTAAAATATTTCACACTGAAATGGTAGAGCGTAATATGAAGAATGTAGTAAGTCTTGGCGACTGCGTTGAGGATTTGGCAGTGGAATGGAAAGAAGACTCTTCAGAATATGGTAGAGTAGAGCCTAACAATGATGAAGCCCTTTCGTTTGATTTTGTAATTCTCAAAGATTCAAGTTATATCTTCATTCAGGCCTATTCCAGCCACCTGCATTAGGTGTTATTACTTTTTCACAGCTCTGTGCTAGTCTACGTTGCACTAGAGACTGAAGGAACTAAAGTGGAACCTCCATTAACAGACACCTCTCTTCAACGGACACCTCCGAAAAACGGACAAACATTTTCGTCCCAAAATACTTTAGCGATGACAAAGGATGAAACCTCCATACAGCGGACACCTCTATACAACGGACAGTAAAATTGGTCCCAAAGGTGTCCGTTATATGGAGGCTCCACTGTACAACAAAAACAATTCAAATATGCCTGTCATCAAGTTTCGAATATTCTACAAACCAAAGCAGACTTCTTGTTATGTATATGGATGGGAAGGTCCAACTTTGTTTCGACCGTTTGTCTCTATCTAAAAAGCAACAACGGTCTGTGGTATGCACTGCCTAGACTGATTACATCCCGGGGGGGGGGGGGTACATGACTTGCGAATGGACGGGGCTCTGCCGCTCGGTTTTCAAAGAGCTACCCTCTTCTAATTACCGACAGTTGCCGTCATACCCACTTTTATGATGAATTTTGGCGGAAAACTACCCATTTTTGACAATTTTTTTTGCCAATTTCTGGAAAACCACCCATGTTTAAGGAAAATCTGCCGAAAAGGGACCCTTGTTTAGAAAATTTTTGACCCAAAAACCCACCCATATGGGCGGCACATACCCGTACCCTCAACATGTTATGTTACCCCCCCTGGGGATTACATAGTCATAGTTATTCGCTATTGATTTTAGTGATAACCAGGACCATGGTGTGAATCGATTGTCCGCCTTCAAATAAAGAAGGCTGTAAATTTCGACTAGCTACTTCCTTATCATTTATTAGACACAGAGAGAAAAACTACACAAAGCAACGGGAGTTGAAACCAATAAAAAATGTTGTTGAGCGCGTATGCGAAAGGTCACAGGAAGTGTAACTTCAACCAAAGGAATCTTAGATATTTCCCTATAATTCTAACGTCGATTATTCTGAAGTCCTCAATTTTTCAGAACAATCTCCTTCTTTGAGGATAATGAAAAATTTTTGAAAAACGAAGCCATCGTGAATTCAGAACATTTTGACGAAACATGAAATGATTTCAAGACAACCATGGTTGTAATGGATGTCTACGACGGTCTACGATAGGCCACGATATGGCATCGAGCAAAAGTCTGTCAGCCTTCTGATTTAAGGTCCAGAAATTTGATGATCTCACATTCTCAAATAAGATGAATTGTAGAATACGCTGCAGTTTCAAAAAATCATTGTAATAAAGCAGTCAAGCAGTTAAGCATTCGATTTCGATTTGATATGTATTTTCTTCCAGCTCTTTGATCCTCTGAATTCGGAGCAAAAGGCAAGGCAACACAGTTCGTTTGATAAGTAATTTCTGATCGTCTAAACAGACGGAAACAATCAGACGGGTAAATGTTGTCGAGGAGTTTTAACAACTACTGCAAATTTGTGTACTTTCAGGCCTCCAAATTTAACATTGACTGGGGATTTGACTGCAAAGGCTGGATTTTGTCAACAAACATTCTCGAAAGTCCCCCAAATGTTTGCAGAACTTCGTTGTGCGATGACACTGCGTATCATTTCCACAAAGATGTGAAGGACTATGTCTCTTTGCAAAACTGAAACAAATTCTGGCAAAGAGCAAAGCCAAAGAAGGCGCAAATTCCACCAATTGAATTAGCAAGATGACTCAGACTCAAACAAGATTATTCGATCGATTTCGTAACCGACAAAAATCTTCGATTAGCAATTGCGTCACAGCCTCACCACGTGCTTGGAATATCTGTTTTGCGTGGAGTTTTCTCATTTGTGCAGCGAAGGGTGTCTTTATCTTTTTCTCCATATTGCAAAATAATTACAAGTGAGCATTTTCGTTTTGTTTAGCGCAGCATTCCAAAGAAACCCACAACCACGAAGAAATGGTTAACTTTCTGACTGGATCCGAAACTGTTCCAATTGTTAATTAATTACCATATGGTTGCTATGAATATAGTGGGGGTCATTCTGTGGCCATCAATCACGCCCAGCAGCTAACAAGCAAAGCAAAGATCAATGTTTTATGATCTTTTATTCGTGTTGCAAATATGTACTTGTCTAAATCTAATGATTTTAAACAATTGCGAACTTTCTTCCTCGTTCAGTTGGCATGTTTTCCCATAACAAACAAACAACAAACTTTGCGAAATTCCGAACTATACGTCAGTTTCCCTCCAAAATCAGCTCAAAACTCCTCAAAACAGGGGCAAAATGGGGGCAGAACAATCGCCCTTGCCGTGTCGTTAAAATCCATGCAGATGAATAGGAGATGTGTAATTTCTTTGTTAAACATCGAATTCTCTCAACTATCGAGCTTGATCAAACTATCACTTTCTTATGATGTGAAACTGAAACCACAACAGGGCAAATGGGGGGTATAAAACAATCACCCTTGCTGCCTGATAACCCTTTATTTTGCAATGACCCGAAATTTGAAAATCATTTATGTGTTTGGCATCAAAGCTTGATCTAACAAACGCAATAAACTGCAGAATTAAAGCATATTTTGATTAGGCCCATAACTTACCCATTTAGAACATGCCATACAAAGTTTATTAGTGGCATCTGCTGTTTTCGACATCTTCACGGAACTTGCTTGATCCCAATCGTTGTCTCCGCTCATCGTAACGCAGCACTCTACATGTGCGTTGTTTTCACTATGGCAGGTACCTGTAGAGCTGTCCAACTTTTAGCATTTGACAGGTGACTAGACTAAATTGTTACTGGATCACCAAATCAGACCAAATATACAAAAGCAATGCTTCCCGTGTGTGGTGTGGGGCACACGTCTTCAAGTCAAAGTCCCATATTGTCGATATTATTTAAAGCACGCTTAAGTCACGTGGGCACAATTGTTCGTCGAATATCCAACCCTTTGGCTGATACAACAGTGCTGATACATTGGATCAGTGGTTTCAGCCAAACTGCTTGAATAGGAAGACTTTAGCCTCCTTGTTCAAAATAATCGTGGCAAGATAAAACGAAAGTTACACCATGGATAACAGTTCTGTAATCCTGAATCCTGATATTCCTGTCACTGGAAATTATCCAGAAAGTCTCGCCCTTCGGTCGCCCCGACTGTCTGGTACAGTCTGAACCGTGAGGGCTTTCTTTCTGGGCTTTGATAACTCGTAAAACATTTCAAATCATGGCTAACTTATCTATTTACCAATTCCAAGTCAAAAGGTTGTAGTCAGAAAACATAACTATTTTCTACACACTGGATGATTATCCTGAAAAAATTTTGCTCTTTCAAGAACTAGCCACCAGCAGACCTTTGACGATGTCTGGATATCTAATTCTACGGGTTTGATTATGGTTTGATTTAACTCCTTATTCAACAACAAGAAGATCCTTTTTCAACACTAAATGCTGTTGGTAGAAAAATGTCTTCCTATTTCCTAATTCGTTAGATGATATCCAGAGAATATCTCGCCCTTTCGACTATTTAGCAGATCTTCTCGTGTTGGGGCTATAACTCAACTTCTAATTTATTTTCAAGGAACTCTTTTTGCTTATTCACTCTGAAATTCTAATGAATACGAATGCTGAACACATGTCGTCTCCAAGGCCTGTCGATTCGCCACTGCCGCAAAATCGAACATGCTGCCTCCCAGCTTCATTTCACAACGTGCCAGCTCACAAGGCGCTATGAAGTTTTATGCACAGGGACTAGGGTAATACATTGTGTTCAGGAAAAGGGATAAAAGTACCCTGGGTACCAGAGCAAAACAAAAAAAATAATATTTCTTTCTTTGGCTCTGGTACCCAGGGTAGGATAAAAGCCCTGGGATTGGAAGGTTTGAAGGGTATCAGTTTCATTGTCACCGAGTTTGCTTAGAACTTTTCTATAACGTTGACCTCCGCTTTCTCGACAGCCCTGCCAACCAGGGGCGGATCCAGTTTGGGGAGGGCCGTAATGAAATAGATATGGAGTCTGGGGAAAATTATTCGTGGCCACGCCCTTCAGACTCTCGGAAAACGTGGGAAATGCCCCTTTTGATTCATCTTAGATCAATAACCGTATCACTTAATCTTCATTCCTCCTGACATTAAACTAGCATTTTTGTGCACAACCTAACGGGCCATCAGTTGGGAAAGTAAGGTACCATCAAAAAATGTTTATCATAAGCACCAGTTCGGGAATGTCTATCGCGGAAATGAGCTGCACCACCATGGAAATCAAAATTTGGCATATAAAATTAAGTATATCTCAAATCCACGATTCAAAGGCATTTCAAAATTACGTGAAAATTCCGTGAAATTTCCCATGGTAAGTTCCCTCATTGGAGAAACCAGTAAGTTATCAAAATTCTCCTGGCTCTTTTTCTTCTACAGGGTGTCTCAAAAAAATTGTTCGACGTTTGATTAAATATTGAATAATAAAGACAACATGAACAGATTCGTGGAATAATAACCCTGTTCCTAAGATTATGAAATAATTTTAGAGACCAGAATCAAGCAAATCGGTTGAAAAAATTCACTGAGTTACGAGCTCTCGAAGATCAAAAATATGCAATAGCTGAAACCAGAGACCCCCCAGATTACTTGTATTGCAAAAACCTCGAAGACGGAGGTAAGAGAAGCTTATCCAATGTCATACCTCTCGTTGATATCAGAGCAAACCAAATACGACTTCTAAAGTAAATTATTTCTTGCGATCATTCTCAAAATTCCTTAACATTGCATAGGTCCAAAAACACTGGTTCAAAACAAAATCAGCGAGAGACTGAATCTGTTTCCTCAAAGCAGCCATACCTGTTTGAATCCCACTTGGTTCGCCCTGAAACAATTGAGAAATAACAGAAACGACGGCCTATAGGACTTTTACCAAAAATGCCATTTCGAGGCCTCTGGTTTCAGCTTTCGCACAAACTTGAACTTCAAAAGCTTGTAACCCCATGAATTTTTATCGGATTTGCAAGCTTCTTGCGTCAAAAATTAATTCAAAATCTCAGGACAAGGGTGACTTGACCAAAGGTCCATTCAGCGTATTGTTATTTTTTAGTATTTAATCAAACGTCGAACAATTTTTTGAGACACCCTGTAGAATACATTTTCTAGAAGCTTCACTTGTATTCAAAAGTGTGTTCTCCTTTGATCAACATTTTATAACTATCACAACAGAAGACATTAACAGAACAAAATTTATCATAAATAAACTTCAACAGCAAAGTTAACTAGTAGAAGATCCTGGATCACTCCAATTTTTAGCAGATGAATGAAACAAATGATTTTCAATCTCGACCTAACGCAATAAAATTTCGTTCAGAATTCAGATTCGTTTTTTTCAAACCTTTTGATCAAAAGTAAATTACTTTGAGACTTGTCGTTAGCTGAGTGCAGCTGTGCTATGGTCATTTGGAGGTTATTTTTAGGAAGTTAAGGTTTAAAACTTATTCGTTTATCTATAAAAGATAACGGTTTTTACGTGAACTCTTACACTTTGGGGGCCATGGCCCCCCGTTGCCCCCCACTAAATCCGCGCCTGCTGCCAACTACCATATGGATTTCCCCTTAGTGTCGGAGATAGCAGTTGCTTGTTCCTAAGGCAGTTGAAACTTGAAGTGAAGAACTAACAGTGCTCTCTCTATAATTTTATCGATACCAAATGTACACGGAAGCACTACAACTTACACTGACATGGGCTCTTTTCCAGGATGAAAAAGCTCCTCTGTTCTGGTACTCAAGTCTTCAAGAGTCCAAGCTAAACAATTGTCAGTCGGAGCAAGGCTTAGCTTATTAATGCCATATTTGAGCTGTGGAAGGTTTCTTAATCTTCACAAGAAAACTCCGAAATTATGGGTCAATTGGCAACAGTACCTGGTTTATGAATTTCAGTATCATAAACTACGCAAAGAACTCGAAAACTCTGGCTATTCGAACTTGATGAAATGAGGAAGGTGTAATTAACGAAAATGGCATTCAGAGGAAGGTTTCATCTTTTTGTGGTAGTCTTCTTGTCTGGACGTAAAAACGAAACCCTTTCCTGAAACGAGAGATCTTCAAGGATTCAGAGGCTCCAAAGCCACTTCCTTAAGGAGGTCCCAAGGAAAACAGTTAGGCTCTAGAATAAAGTGCTTCTTGCCCAGGGGTGGTAACTTCCACATGTAGAGCAACGGGTACATACAGCCAATAAGGATGGGTTTTGAACGAAAACATCCCTAAATATGGGTCCCAAAATGTAACTGCTCCACTAGAAATAGGTAGCTTTTTGAATAAAACGTAACAAAAACTTTTCGACACATTTATTCTTAACGTTGGACTTCTTGGTCTTAGTTGTGAAATTGGTTGATAGTAACCTTATCTGCCTTTGATACACTTGAAATGAAGCTTGATTCCTGAGAATTTTAACAGGCTATGTTGCCCCTCTAAAACCCTTAAAGTTGGCTATGAAAATTTGCCGAAAATCCCTAGATATGGGTCTGCCCCTAAAATATTGGGTGGCACGTTCCCGTCATCCCAAGACTCGAGTTATTGCACCTTGTTTTGATACCATGTACTAATTTCGGAATAGGGTACGAGTTTCCTTGGGGCGTGTGATATATTTTCAAATAGGAAGAACCAACTACTGGAATTTTGTTGCAGAGCCATAGGAACCGGGAAGGGCACTGGGGGGATGTACACCCCTCCAAAGATTTTGGAATAAACAAAGAAGTGCCCCTTTATTTCAGGAAATTCCCCTTTTAAGAAGAATTGTGCCATTGAAAAATCGTGCCCCCAAGTTTGAGATGCTTTCTACGGCCTTGTTTCGTTGCAAATCAAGAAAGGGAGACTAAATAGCTCATTGCTGTTAGTTGACTTTTCTGTGACAATACGTGCGAACCGTTCGAAAAGAGATACGGTTCTTCCACAATGTTCGAAAAGAGATACGGCACCCAAACAACGTGACTTTGAAAATCACTCAGATCAGAAAAAATCTGAAACCTCCCATTTGATTGGAAGGATTTGTGATTGGACTTGCTCTCTTGTTGGTACACAGCCATAACCAAAAGGAAAAGTGCCCTCCGTGTCTTTTTTCAGGATGGCTCTGATACCCACGGTATCCTTGTTTTGCTTAAAATTGTCTAATTTGATATGAAAACAGCACTTGCAATGTTCCTGGAAGAAATGCCTTGATTACGACAAGCCTTCATTGATCACAAAACAACAGCGAACGTGAAATGCTACGGGAACTACCCCAACCTTCTACACCACTGAAATTATTTGCCAGCGAGAAGGGGAAATCTGAAAGACCTTAACCTTGACTTAAACACGAAGATTTTAAAACCACTTTTGGTAAAGTCGAATGTTTGATAATTCGGCAAAAGTACATTAATTCTATTATGGCTTTGATTTCATTCAGTGGTTTAAAAAGGTAACTGTTGATGTCCAATGCATGTTGATACATTGAACGATAGTTCAAAAATAGAAGGTGGGAAAAATTCCATGTTTGAGTCCCTGCTTCGTTTTACAACAAGTGAAAAGACATATTCTAGACAGATTAAGGCTACCCATAACAACAGAAAGAAATTCATCTCTGTCGCTGAAAGGTAGATAAATTCTTCTGACGTGTTTCAAAGGAATTTCTCTTAATATCGGTTGGCAACTCCTAACGACAGAAATGGATCTGAGTAGCCAGTTTGCGCAAAGTACCGTTCATTATTTACCGGGGGGTTGGTAATGAAGAGAAATGCTTTTTAGTTAAAAAAATCTTCGCACCCAACTGAACAGGTGACTAAAAGAAGATCTACCCAACAATTCTTAGGATGAAAAACTCGTACGCAACTCCCATCTATAAACCTTATTTTAATGTCAAAAACGTAAATTGTAAATGTTGAATACTGTAAATATTGTAAACATTTATGACAAAGATGAAAACAATGCAGACATTAAATGTGAAATGGAAAGTGCTGGTGACTTTGATCGATGAAATTGACAATTTAGGACTTTAAAAATCCAGCATCAGTTTTTGGAAAATTTTGCTTACCCAACGTGGAAACTGCATGAAAAACTATTCACCAAACCTTTTTATGTCAGAAATTTCTTTTACCCAACCCATTTCTCTTCGGAACCAACTCCCTCTGCAACTAATCAACAGTCCCTTATGCCAAGAAAAAATGCGAAAGGGGCTTGGCAAAGATTTCACAAGTTTGCAAGACTCCCATACAAGGTCTTATTAGAAGAAAATGTTTTCATCTTTGTGCTTGTGTGGCCAAGATTGGGCTACGTTTGGCGCCCCTCTGTCAGTACGAGAACGCACCAATCCGATAGGCCTACGCTTCATATTGTTCTTTGAAGTGCTTCGAAACCAATCTGATACTGTGTAAACGCACTGTCCTTCGCAGAGTCTGTAGTACATAAGATGTCCAACAGAAAAGTTCAACTTCAGGTAACTGTTCAACTGCGGCACTGTGGATCAATATTTTCCTCCTTAGCCAAGTTCGATCTTCGGACAGTCTGAAATTTCACACCCAGTGTCCTTTGCGGACAGCCTGAAATAATTTCAGGCTGTCCGCAAAGGACACTGGGTGACAATGGCTTTTGAATCAACATGGATTGATTATGAAATGTGACGGGCTGGTAGTTGAGGACCAGACTGATTATATCGTTGCAAATTTAGATCATTTCGAATTTTATTGGTTCGAGCAAGTTTGAGCAAGCAATTTAGTTCAATAAATAACCAGGTAAAGATATGCAGTTCAATAGACAATAGGCAAAATTTTTCGTAATTGCGAGGAAAGCTCAGACCAATTGTAATAAGTCTAGCTGAGAACATTGTGTGAATCACCATTTTATGAATGCGTGACAACACCAGCTGCAAATCAAACACAACTGTAATAAAAAAGTGAAAAACAGCAAACATTCATCTAAAGTGCAATTTTCATGCTTGTAATGTGCAATGCCAGAGATATCGGTATTGCGAAATCTATATGCTGATGCTGTTCTAAATAATCGTTACAAGTGTCATTCATCCTGAGTTGCAGACGAGGCGAATTTTTACATTCGCTATTGTGATGGCCACTATTGATCATGAATATATTGATGATTTCTTTGAGAACTTGCTGTGTGCGGGTTTCTGTGTGAAGATGAAGATGAAGTTGTGGTTTTTATTGCTTGGGTACCAGCAACGTCGACCCTAGGGTCTTTTGTCATATTGGGACGTCCCAATATGACAAAAGGCCCTGGGGACGAGGTTGGGGTACCAGCATAGTGGCATCAGGTTTTCAGAGAGCCAATAACTGGAATTACAGTCCGGGGGGGGCAACATAACATGTTGAGGGCACGGGTATGTGCCGCCCATATGGGTGGGTTTTTCGGTCCAAAATTCTCTAAAAAGGGTCCCTTTTTCGGCAGATCTTCCTTAAACATGGGTGGATTTTCCAGAAATTGGCAAAAATTGTCAAAAATGGGTAGTTTTCCGCCAAAATTCATCATGAAAGTGGGTATGACGGCAAAAGTCGGTAATTAAAAGAGGGTAGCTTTCTGAAAACCGGGCGGCAGACCCCCGCCCATCCGCAAGTCATGTACCCCCCAGGACCCGGCAATCACAGTGGAGGAGTTAACCTCGTTCCCAGGGTGTTATTACGTCATACGCTGATCACGAAGCCGAACAAACACCATGGTACAGTTCGATCAAATTTGCCCAGAAAGTGGTCAAATTTGGAAGCCATTATGGATTTCACCGTTGGCTAGGCAACGCCAAGCGACGGAAAATGCCCATTGCTCTAGCGCCATTTCTGCAATAGATCAATCAAGATACTAAAAACAAACACATCGAGTACCTTATTTCAGTCTATATAAAGGTATTCGAACAATAATTTTGGGTTAGCAATTGTGTTTAATGTGAAAATAACTGACAAGCACCGTTTGTTTGGGGTGAAAATGGGCCAAAGTTGAAAATTAGAGAAAATTTTACCGCAGCTTCCAAAATGAAAAGGCTCATTATTTTCGAATTTCGGAAATAAAATGATGGTCGAAATGCATAAAGAATATGGTTTAAGTTGAATTTTGAGATGCGGCGGCCGTTTATCCCGTGCAAAACGGAGTTACCGCGCAAAATGGCGAACAGCCAATCAGATTGCAGAACAGCCCCTTGTATCCCAGAGTAGAGGTAGAGCAGCGAAGTCACTATGGGGACGAAATTGGGAGTTGAATGTAAAATCATGCGAAATACAATGGCTGTAAATACAACCTTGTCCAATGGTTGCAAAATCAAATTGAAACAAAAATTTAAAGGGAATCAGCATGACCTTTAAAATCTATGAAGATATACCCACAAGGAGTGAAATTTGGAAAAGACGAAAAATGAAGGAACAACATTTTAAGAAACCCGAATGAAATTTTGCATGTATTAGCGATGCAAACTTATTCATGGAAGCAATGTTTGCGTAATTTGTAGTTCTGTTATGTTTGAAAATGTCTTTCTTTCCCTGAAAAGAGGCTATGCTTCCATGGCTTCCATGTTACCTGGTTTTTAGGGATGATGATTCCAGGAGATCAAGAATGTTTTAACTTTACAACATACGAGATTAAATTTTAGGCCTTAAAGATTTCTCTTTTTCGTCCTGAACCTTTGGAATCAAATAGAAACTAGTTGCAATTCTGTTTATTTCAAGGGCATAGTTAAGCGCAAGTCACCTGGTTTGCTGACATTTCTAGAGCTCTCAAAGTCCGAAGCCCAACAGGACAGAATGACGAAGGGGTTTACACGCCTTGTCATCATACAGGGTGTCTCAAAAAATTGTTCGACGTTTGATTAAGTGGATTAGATACTAAAAATAAAGATACGCTGAATGGACCTTTGGTCAAGTAACCCTTTTCCTGAGATTTTAAATTAATTTTTGACACAAGAATCTTGCAAATTCGATAAAAACTCATGAGGTTACAAGCTTTTGAAGTTCAGGTTTGTGCGAAAGCTGAAACCAGAGGCATTGAAGTGGTATTTTTGGTAAAAGTCATATAGGCTGTCGTTTCTGTTATTGAACCGCTGTTTTTGGACCTTCAAGAAATGATTTATTTAGAAGTCGTATTTGATTTGCTCTGATATCAATGAGAGGTATGACATTGGATAATAATAATATAATAATAACAACCTACTTCTCCATTTCGGAGCAGTTACCAGTTAAACGTAACGGTAACACAGGCGTTTGTTTGTTTGTTTTTTTAGTTGGGAGAAAGTATGTGTTTTCTTTTTTCCTATTTATGACAAAAATGTCTTCACTTTTTCAAAGATCTTCCCGAGTTTTGCTGGGTCAGTTTTCAGTAAATTTTTTGAGTTCAAAGGTTTTTCTTTAAAATTTTGGCAATGAAATAAATGTTCAATGTTTTCTTCTTGAGCTCCACACCTTCTGCACAGGGTATCTTCATGTTTTCCTTTATAGTTAGCTTTTAAGTCAGTCATGTTTAGTTTTAACAATAATAGGTTTGCTGCGTCTTTATGAGTAATGTATTCTTTTTTTCCAAAGCAGTTGGATAAGCTGCTCTTACCTCTGCCTTCAAGCTTTCTGCAATACAAGTAATCTGGGGGGTCTCTGGTTTCAGCTATCGATATTTTTTGTCTTCGAGAGCTCGTAACTCAGTGAATTTTCAACCGATTTGCACGATTTTAGTCTCTAAAGTTATTTCATAATCTTAGGAACAGGGTTATTCTACCACGAGCCTGTTCATGTTGTCCTTATCTTTCAATATTTAATCAAACGTCGAACAATTTTTTGAGACACCCTGTATATATGTCTGTACGAACTTAGTTCAGTTTCAGTTCAGTATTATTAAATTCACCACGTAAAATTATGATCCTAACAATACAAACGAATAACTAAACTGCAATGATTAAAACTAATATCACAGAAGATTAATGCAATGATACAGGAAATCAATACAATATACAAATACAAGGAGCGGCTAAATTAGTTGTATGCAGGGCATTACTTAACGGAGGAGCTCTCTTAACAGGTAATCTAATGGAAGAGAGAGTCCCCCCCACCATCCTAAGACACAATCAAATAAATCTATGTGAATACATGTTTTTCAATAATAGTGCATTTACGATGCCAAAAATAGCTTAGATTCAACGGTCGACCTTGCAATAACTTTTTAGTTTTGTTTTGAACCATATTTTCGATGGAGCATTCCGGAGTTCTGAGGGTAATGTATTCCAAAGTTTAGCACTATGATATCGAATAGACTTTAGACCATACTGAAGGCTGTTTTTGGACATATAATAGTCACCTTGACTGGCCTGTCCTATGGAATACTGATGAACAGATTAACTGAATAGGAAAAAGTCATGAAAGCAATAAGGTTAAGTTTTATTATAACAGAATCAAAAACAAAAGCTAAGATTCGCAGTTCAAAGATCTGAAAGAGCTTCAAAAGCTTAAAATCATTGAAAATTGGAAGAGAGGGAGGCATGCGAGGCTGAAATGAGATAGATCTGATTGTTTTTATTGTAATTTTGAAAATTAGATCAATTGTATGATTCATCCGTTTGACCCCAAACCATATTGCAAGAAGGATGGAAGCAAAACTTCGTACAAGCAAATTGAAATATCTAATGGAAAGAAGTCCCTAATGTTGGAAAACATTTCACGTGTTCTAGCTAATGTCAATTAGTTGATGTTAATCATAATTAGTTTTAGCAAAATTGTTCTAGCAAATGTTAGTAAAATTAGTATCTTTATAAACTTTTGCAATTACGCAAAATTACCCGAAATTACGCAAAATAACGCATATATAATTAGCAAAATATAATTTAGCATACAGCATATAGCATATACAATTAACATATATAAAACGCATCACGCATAGATAACGCAAAATTACCCAAAACATAGGCAACATTTTGTTTGCTATTATTCGCGGAAATTTTTCACCTAACATCTAGTTTGAGACAGAGAGTAGCATTCTTTGCTTCTTTTTCATGTCTTGTATTTTCCTTTCGTAATTTATAAGTAACTCGTCTTAGTTCTTTGTGATGCCACGGAGAAGTCATAGTATTTTGCACCCAGTAGTGGCATTGTCCTCGTAGTGTAGTTAAGTATTCTGTAAGTAGTGTAACTAGTAAATCCGTATTGTAAATTTTATTGGTATGTAAAAAAATCTTTGGCAATTTACCCTTCCAGTTCAACTGATGAGTTTTTGCTCCAATATTATTGATTGCAGGCTACCTTGTGATCCATTGAATCCCAACCCTGTTTCTTGGGCTTCCTTTTTATGAATAGATCATTGTATAGTTGGAAATGCAGCATTTAAATATTCTTATTCCATAAACCATTTTGTTGAGATAATGTTTTGATGTTACAAAACTGAAGGACGTTTACGACATAGCTACTGCATGGTACTACATGTCCGAATTTTTGTCTGGAGTATAGAAGACATTATCAAATTGGGAAAATGAACAAGTCGGACAATTCCATCCGAGAATTCTTTGTTTTTGAAAACAGGGCCAATACACCCCCGATATGAAAATTTGACCTTGCAAGACTCCGACAATTTGGTTCAACAAGGCCGAGATGTACGAGAAATCCGATATGTTCAAGAAATCCGATTTTTCGACCTGCCCCTAAAAGCTCAGTTAAAACATCGTATTTTTGTCATGTGGAATTTAATGCATGCTGCTAAAAATGTCCACGTGTCAATTAAATTCGATATGAAATGATATCTACATCACAAGCCGTTTTTGATAGTCAAAACAGAAGGAGTTCGTCATCTTTGTAATACGACTTGATTTAAACATGTTATTTTTGTGTTTAATCTATCAATTTTCGGCCATACTGTAGTCCGAGGCTTTTTTACGTGATCAGTCACTGAGCTTCCTCATTTCGAAAAAAGGTCATTTTAGCCGATTTTAGCCATCTATTTTCAATCCGACACCGAAAAAGATCAGATTTTTGAACTCGGCAGATTCTTGTCGCCTTTAATACTGCTCGATTCGACGCGACACGGCAAATATATGATGTTTATGAGTCTACTGGGCCTATGAGTCATTTTCACTTGTCCTCTTCAGTACCGTTAGCCCTAATTAGGTAAATGTTTTCTATGATGCTTTTTGGCGATTTAGATTATCGAATATGCTTCTAATGATATGCCTTTCCCTTGCCATTTCTAGCAATGAAAAGGTAGATACATTGGTCGCATTTATTGCCAATGTAGAGGGCACGGTTTTGAACCTCCCCAATTCAAAGTAGGCTTGGCGGTCCTTGACTGCAATGGACTTGTATTTACTCTTTCATGCAATACCTGAACGTTCTTTGTCTGAAATGCACATTGATGTGCATATGCGCTTCGCTTTGAAGGGTACCCGTTGCAAGGTCAAATGCCAAGTTAATTTTCAGAGCCACAAAAAGCATGTTAACACTAACACTGTATGACTCTCGGATACATGTAAGAGAGAATTACGCAATGCTAGATCTGATTTAGAAATTCCCATGCGAAAATCTGCAAATGGCCAAAAATGCTTCTCATATAAAGGTGCGACAATGTGGAATCGGAATTGTCCCCGACATTGAAAACTTTCACAAAAAGCACAGCAAACCATGCATTATGCATTTAGCTAATTCTCTCTTATATCATATCGATATCATACCTACAATTTTTATACACTTTGTCAATAGCTGTTTTATTTTGGATTTACATGTAAATTTAGATAGTTCCTTTTCGTTTGTAAGTACTTTTTAACAGGGTACATCGTAAAACAGTACAACTGAATGTTTTGCCCTGAAATATTATCATATCAAACTATGACGCAGAAACGGCCTGGGAACGAGGCTGAACTTAAACCTGGTTGTACCCTAGACAGACTCATTCCAAAATTCTCTTGTTTCGCTCCCCCTGCAGACTTGTCGCTAGACTCATTCCAAAATTCTCTTGTTTCGCTCCCCCTGCAGACTTGTCGCTACAACAGAGACTTATGGACTTACGGTTCTGAAATCGGCAATTTGCCGCAGCCTGGAATAGTATATATAAAAGCCGGACCAGATAAAAGGTGGTTGTTGCTGTTGCTAAGTGACAAAAGACTGTTGATGAGATGTAATATGCCAGCCACTGTCAAGCAGTCAACATTTGCTTTTAAAGACTTTGAACCAAAATGGGGTACCTCTAAATAGAATATTTTTTCTTTTGAGTTCTCAATCAACAGTATTTTGATTCAGTTGAGAAATTTGTCATTTAGGTAGTCATAGTTTTTCGCTCCTAGTGGTATTGTCTTAGTAGTAGGGTATTGTATCATGTAAGTAGTGTAGTCAGTAATATGTTTGTAACTTTTTAATGGAATGTAAAAAAAAAAAAAAGTTGAGAAATTCAGTTGAAAATTCAGTTGAGAAAGATTGCTTGAAAGATCCAAGCACAAATCTTTTCCTACAAAAAGCTATCTAATCATGCTGAGCCAATCACATTGTAACCTAAAGATGAAGAGTAATAGACAATTCTGGAAAGCTGGCATTTGGAGGGGGCATTTGATCAAGATGCATTCTGTAATGGAATCAGCAATGATTCTTCAGAAATTTGATCATTAAATCAATGTCTTGGTCAAATGCCCCCACTTCAATGCCAATGCCAGCTTTTCTGGAATTGTCTATTCATTCATATCCACAGTGTGTTGTATGGATAGCAGAAGTCTGTGTGCATTTTTGACTCATTAATTATCTTTGTTATCAAGATTATATAAATCAAGTTGTTTCACACTCTGATGAGAGTCTGACCCTAATGACTAAGTTACATTAAATACAGTGCTTATTGTGTAATGGGTGTGAAAGCATGACACAAAAACATTCAAATCAAGTAAAAATGAAACGCAGCATATGACACATTTTCAAGAATATATGATAACAAAATATAAAGAATACTGCCGCATATAACTACATTAAACTGAGAAAGGTGCAGTGATGTGTTTGTTTGAATCAAATTCTCAGATCAATACTTCTTGACTACCTTTTACTGGATAAACACATATTCCCACAAAAAATTCAGCTTTTCTCCTTAGGAGCTTTCATAAGGATTTGATTCAGGATAGAGAGTTTGATTGCTCCTTTTTAGCCTCTAAAACCTAAATAATCTTACTATAAGGTTCAATCAATTTATCAACTTGATTTTGCTTTGACAATCCAGAAGGGCAGGGGTGGTTTGAGAGAAATTTGAGCCATCTGCTGCATTTTACCTAGAAAGCCCTTGCAAAGTCATGACAAATTTGACAAAGTTCAGGTTGACTTCCATTTAACTTGAAATTGGGGAGCTGTACTTGGCTTTATTTTGTGCAAGAGAGTGCACACAAAAATTTTATCTGTGGCTATCTAGAATTTTCCTTTAAAACAATAGATCTAACTCTGGAAAAATTGCTGTAAAGCATTAGAACACAAAGATTGAAGTGAGCCATGATCCAGTCAAACAAAATATCCCCTTTTAACATGTCATGACAATCAGCTCCTACTGCTATGACAAAATAGATGAACATGATACCCTGAAAATGGCACCTCCCTGAAAAAATATACAAAGTACCCTCTTCCTCTCCCCAAGAGTATTTGGTAATTTTGACAAAGTCCTTCTTGAAAGGAGTTTATTGATAAGCTCTCTGCTTTCTCTACTGATGCATCACATCAGAAATCAACAACTTCAAAATCCTCTGTTGCTTCAGAAAAAAGACAGAGCAAGCAAATAATCCCCAGTCGTGGGAATTTGAAATGAATTGTTTCTTTTGTTGTCTTGTTTGGTTTCATAATCTTCAGCCAGCAGCATATATAGTCAGATTTCTTGCAATGCAATGCAGCCACATAGAAGTTGACAGACTCGCATGATGCTCGCGTCGTAGGGGTGAAGGGCTCATCTTTTCTCTTTGCATTAGATTAGGCCAACCACGATTGGCAGTGGAACTACAGACAGATCCAAAATATTCAACTCAAAAAACTCTCCCAAATTAAAGTCCCTAAAAGTTACTCAAAATATTCTCCACTCAAGGCCAGCATATGAAGAGGAAAATCCACAGCGTCGTGACGAGACAGGTTTTGGTATCTACCCAGTCGTGAGTCGCAGGCAAAACGTAGCGGTGTCAACATCTTGACAGCTCCTTCTTCTCCGTTTCGGGGTCGAAATGTCATTTGACAAACTTCTCCTTCATCATAGCCACGGCGGGCTCACTTCTGCCACTCGAAACAAGGCAGAAGAGGCAGTGAAACTCCCTTCAGCTCATCACTTACGAACAAGGCAAACAACAATTCCTTCCTCTTTGAGAAAACAGGCCTTCAAACGGCTCCCTGGGTGAATTTTGAAGTTATCCTCTGGCCGTCGACAAGCTGTGAAGACGCCATGTTGGTCCGGTAAATGCAGTTATCAAAGCTAATTTGCATGATAGCATCAGTTACAAATTCTGATTGGTCTAAAACCACGAAAACCATCATTGTTTATGAAATACCGTGCTCTGATTGGTAGCAATAAAATTTGCGCTGAGTTACCGTTTTTAGAAGCATAAGGACATAAGTCCCTCAACTGAAGCGATAACAACAACAACAACAAGCGAAAGTTAGAGGGACTTGCGTCATGAGTCTAACTTGTCGCTACAACTGAAGCGATAACAACAACAACAACAAGCGAAAGTTAGAGGGACTCACGTCATGAGTCTAGTTGTACCCCGTACCCCTGTGTTTTATGACAACTCACGATTGCAAGTACTTCGTGTTTCTGTCCCGAATTCTTGTTCCTGTGTTGTCAAAAAGAGAAATTTTCAGTGAAGGACAACAGTTGCATTCCATTTCGTTCTCCAAGGGAACCACACTTCTGCGACACTTAAACAATGGAGCTTTTAACACAGCAAACAAACAGGTATCTTTTTCTCATCTTCGATATGGAGAGTTTGATGACGAAAAACGAAACGATCATGCCTCGCAGCAGTTAAGGCTAGGGGTTTTCAAGGCCATGAAAAGAAATGTTGATATGAGTTGTTCATCTAGACAAGACACTTACCCTATTCGAAAAAGAAGCTGCACAATGGTGGCAACTTAATACAGACGATATCATCAGAGTGTTTTTGATAAAAAAACTGGAGAAAGTTCAAATGAAAAATTACTGTTTTGCCAAAAATGGTGGCAAAAATGACATCAAATCATATCAATCAAATTGAATTTGATTGAATTTAATTCTAATCAAATTAAAGTCCTTTGTTTACTGATTCATTTGTTACAATACCTCAAGATTCAATCAAACCTTTTCATTTATTAAATTATCAAAAACATGACTTTGCTTCATCAAAACATGACTTTGATTGCTACCTGCTTCCAAATATGGGCATGTCACGTGATTTGTGGGCTCTATTGATTGTTGAAAAATTTTCCATCAAAATGTTAAAAATGCAGTTAATGGAGAATTAGCAAAGTCAGGGAGGTATGTGTTTTAAAAACGTGGCAAGAAAACATTGAGGAGATCGATTAAAGTGGAGGGTTTAATTAGGCTATGTCTAATGAGGATGGTTTCTTTCTGGTACGACCAACCAACCGACATGTCATATTTCAACAATAATAGTGAACAAATTGATAGTACCAATGACATCATCAGACTTGGCTAATTTCTGTCAAAGTATCACTTTAAAATCATTAATTTCCACAAAATAATGCTTAAAATCTTCTTATAACTCAAATCTAACTACAGTGGAACCTCCATTAACGGACACGTCTATACAACGGACACCTCCGAACAATGGACGTAAATATTCTCGTCCCAAAATGCACTATGGCAAAAGGTGACACCTCCATACAGCGGACACCTCTCTACAACAGACGATAAAATTGGTCCTATAGGTGTCCGTTATATGGAGGTTCCACTGTAGCCTGATTTTCACAAATGTTCAACTTCTTGACACACCATGGCATCATAAGGGGGTCTATTATAGGGTGCCTCAAAACCGCAAACTGCCAAAAATTTGCGCTTTTACCTGTCAACCGCGAACCATTTTCTATCATAAAGTGCAACCGTTATTCTTCTTCAGTATGATAAATATTCTTTTCAGGATAGCTATTTCATGTAAATGAAGCAAGAATCCTAAGGTAATTTGTCTGAATCTGCAATTTGCGATGACCGTACTGTTACAACTATGCGAAGGCCTGATAGATAATAATGGTTATCTAGTAGAAGGTTATACAAAGTAAGCAAAAAGACCGTAAACCGTTCGTTTAAATTCCTGATTTTAGGCAACCGCATAGCAATACAAAAACCGTATACCGCACTGACTTTCTTGCAGCACCGTATTCGGCATCCAAAATAAGGCCGAATCCGCCTAACCGCCACATTATAATAGACCCCCTCATAAGGCATGAAAGCCACTCCCTAGTTGCGTTTCATGCTACAAACTTCTTGCTGTGTAACTGTGCAAATTGTATTGAATTTTGATAAGTCTGACAATTTTTAAAGGAGGGTGGAAAGATTCCCCCTCCCATAAATGGCAGCTCAAAAATGGCCCATATGAATTAGGGTTAACGAGACAGATAGTAGGCTCTTTGCTACCGTTTGATAACTTCTCTCATTGACCCTGTGTGTCCAAAATTGTTCCCAGAAAATAATTTCACTTCTCAGAAATTATTGCTGGGTGCTTGATGATATTGTAGACACTGCAGGGCTGCTGTGCAGAGTATGGCACCTGCACACTAGAGATTTCACTATAACGCTATTCAAAAAGTCGATAGAGAACAAAATGGATTTATCCTTGTACATCAGAGATCTTTTTGATTAGTAACAAACCATTTTCTGCATACTGGGACCGCATGATGGGTTATCACAAAATCTCTGTAAACTCAAGGTGTTTTAACCTTCTTGATGGCTCTTTACAGCTTCCAGTAGCTGTAAACCCGGGTGGAATCTGTGAACACCATATGCCAGGGGTGGCACCAGCTTTGAGAAAGTGGGGTGGGCAAGAGATAAAATTGATTGCCAGAAGGTCAATGTTTTTTAAATTGTTTTGCTTAGAAATAAATGCCAACCTGAGGAAGTGGGGTGGATCCACCCTAGTCCACCCTGTCTGTTGGGCCACCCTTGCCATATGTCATAATTTCACACCATAATTTACAATTATATATAATGTCTTACAGGCCTTACTGGGAATGGCGTGCGATCGCTCTCGCACGCCTTGGCACACACCTTCTCTTTCCAAGGAGTGTGATAGATCGCACGCCTTATCTTTCTCTATAACAATAAGTCAATCAGGAAGTCCTAAATCCAAAATCCTTAATTGTTTACAAAAGATAATCCCAATAAAGGGAGTAAGTATTGTGACAGATCTCTTGATAGACTCCTTAGGCCCCGTCAACACATTTGTGCTCCTTTTATCTCCATTCACGATTACAGTTTATTCGAAATTGTGAGCTCAGATGAATCAATGTTTTGAACAATCAATTCAAACACTTTTCTTTCAAAAGTGAAGGATGGGAATAACTTTGAATTAGTAAAACTGGTCAAGTAAAACTCCAGTCGATTTATTTTTAATGTTGATTTGCAACTGCACTCCATCACACGCCTAAAGTGGACTAGGAGTGCGATTTGCCACTCCCCTACCAAAATATTCCCAGTAAGGCCTGTCTTATTTCTATTGTTATTTCTATTGTTTAGAATGAGTATGTGTCACAACAAACATTGATTCCAGTCTGGGCTGCTGGCCAAGCTGATGTGCTCTTCAAGTTGCAAGGCAATTGTGGTCCTCTAGTTGGCAGTGACAGGGACTCACAGCAGTGTTCATCAAACTTGATTTTTGAAAGATTTTGTCCAGAATCATAGCAAAATTTTCACCCTCAGATTCAAGGTTTTTTAACCTGGACCTCATTTTTTATAAGCTGACTTGAGTTTTGGAAATATCATCAAGGATGAAGAGTTTATAGTATGGAACTAAATTTGGAATGCTTTGAAATTCATTTACCAGTGTTCAACATTTGCAATGTCTTAAGATGGTAATTTGATATTTGTAGCTAGAGAAGATACATGGATCATGAATTCTAGGCATGTGTTTGCCTACCCATTTTACTCTGTTTGGCCATTTCACCTCATTTGCCCTGCAGATCCTATCAAAATGTTGCATTGTCTATACATCTCTAAAATTGTCCTCACCTCTAGGCTAACCATGAAAGTTCAAGCACAGTTGAACCAACTGGGCCATGAAACGGGAGAAAGGCTAACAGGTAAATATTCGTCTATCCATATTTTATCATTGTTGCGAAGCAGCATGATATTCTTGTTTCATGCAAATGATACTACTGCAGTGGCGGATTTAGGGGGGCAGATGGGGGCAACTGCCCCCCTTCACGATGGAAATTCAGCTTTGGCGCCCCCTTTTTAGCAAGAAAAGCGCCCCTTATCCTGACCCGAATGCACTCTTTTTTCAGCGATTCGTTCTGAATGCGGAGAAACATATAAACTAAGGCGTTATTCAGTAGAAAAACCAGAGAATTTTCTCGAATAAAGCCCCAAAAATTTTCGCGCGCCTTCGGCGCGCTAACTTTTCACTGTGTCTTTGGCGCCCCCTCTCCAAGTTGCCCCCCCTTCAACTTCGGTCTGGATCCGCCCCTGTACTACTGTACTTGGTTGTCTGTTTTCAACAAGTTTTGCAGTGTTTAAGCCATTGCCATTAAAGCAAAGCGTTTGGTTGTGAGATTGTGTGTGAACCGCAGGAAAATCAGTCTCCATTTCTTTGCTCAATTGCTGGTGAGACAATAGAGACTGAAATAAGGAATTAAAAGTTTGCATCAAATTTCGCAACTTTCTCTGGCTAACGGTGAAATGTTCAAGCGTGGATGAACCGCAGCTACTGGCCTGAAGATTTGAAAGTGAACTACGCATGCTCAAAATGCAGCAATCGCTGATGATTGCTGCAATTCACTTTGATGGAGATTGGTCTTTCAGTGATAGTATCAGTATCGTTGCATTGTTATCCTTACACATTAAAGTGCATGCGCAGTATGGAAAGTATTGGTAATTAGATATCTGATTCTTGCATAACAAAAGCAGCATTACTATTTGCATGGTCAAAACCAATTCATCCTACAACTGCAACTATTTTTGAAGTTTCATGATTCCCAGGCTTTTGAGGATTCTTACATAAAAGACTTACCTACACAAGTTACACACAAGTGTAAACATTTTGATAACAATTTTGTTGAGTAAACCTTGTACAACAGTCCTTGACATTGCTATTTTTAGTTACTTCTTTTCAATAGGATGCCCTTCAACAGAAGTTGGTTTTCAAATGCCGTTAAAAGACAAGGCTAAATCTGGCAAAAAGTTATTGATATATACTCCTTCAATTATTCATTTGGAACAGTGGGTTTATGATGTCAAAGATTGACCATTTCGTGTATACACTTGTACTTAATGCTGACTTACTCTTCTTTGTAGAGCTAGAAAAAGATATTGAATCAACAATCCAAGAGATTTTTTCAAATTCAGAAAAATTAGATGCCAAACTGATAAAGGAACCTGCTCACAGAAGACAGAATTCAAAATTGTAAGATCATTTATCGGGGCTTATTATAATCAACGAAATGAAACAAAACCGAGCGAAACCGAACGAAACCAAAAGAATTTTACAATCAAATCTTTAAAGATTGATTGAAATAGCAAATTCATTATTTCTTATCATCCGGATGGATGCACACAATTAATGATGATCACTTTAGTAGTAAAAACCAGCGATTAGGCAACGTTGCATTCCCTTAGGAACGAAACGCATCCGTTTCCTTCCCCGCGGAGCGAAACCAATTGTTTTCAAATCACGGAAAAAAAGATTACAAAAGATTGAACTAAGTGAGTTAAGAAAATGGAGTACGAGCGGCATTAATTTCATTCGAAAAGCATATACTAGATTTGTTCAGAAATAGGATTTTACGGAGTTTTTGATGTATTTTCCTTAAAAATAAGAGGATGTTGTTGCCAATGCTGTGCGAGTTTTTTGAGAATTGAAATGCTCCTCGATGCAAGTACAATATCTTAATTCTAACCTCTGTTTACTCCAGTGTGAACTAAAGTGAACCAATCCCAACAAGAGACGTCAAATAGGTCGATCGCATCCATGATCTTTCCACAATTCGCTGTGAACAATTTAGACCTTCACTTTCAAAATGACCTTACCTAATTGTGGTTTTTGGAATAGTCATGTTTTGGATCACGCAGTGTCCACTTTGTTGCATAGTGCTGGACTGTGGCATAAGTTGTGATTGACATTGGTAGCCATGTGCATATGCTTCACTGGTATACATTTGCTACTCATATATGTATGCTTTTACAACGCTTTATTTGCAGGAAAATAGACCAAATAAAGTATGATGCGAGACACTTTGATGCTGCATTCAAAACTTACTTACGAAAAAAGAAAATGAAGGTAGGCAATTTGCTACACTATATGAGCTTGACCTTCGTCTATCGGAAGCAAAATAGAAGTAAGAGGATTTTTAATTGTAGTACCATCATGTGATACCGTCTTGTGCACCATTAGCCACTGTCTGCCACCAACAAACTTAAAGACAATTTTAATAGTTGGATATATAGTGGCATGACATTCTGTCAAGTTGCAGCACATTGTGATTAAAATTCTACCGAAAATGCAGTTGATAGGTAAGAAAAGCATGGTCAATATGTAAGTGTTCAAAACACTGATTTACATTTATATCATGGTTCTTCTAACAGAGATTGCCTTCTGCAGAAAAATTTTATTTCAGTTTCCTCTAAAAACAAGGATTTTCATGTTTAACTTTTTTTGATAACAGGGATCGAAGCTTATAAGCTTTCGATATGATAGGGTACCATCGCCCTGAATCGCCACCTTTCAGTTAAAGCACCTATTGTGAGCGATTTGGTAGGGGCTTAAAACAGTTATTTGTCATCATAAGATTCTTCCATTCATAGTGTTTATTGCATCACTTCATCGACTTGATCTTCCCACTTTTTAAAGTACAGGCACAACTCAAAAGAGCAACGGTAAGAATTGGCCTAAATGAATTATGTGGCCCTGTACCGCTACCTCTCATTTTACCGCAATCAGCTATCCCAAAAGAAAATTGTACTATTCTGTCAGAGGAGTTATGTGCTAGAGTCACATTCCCTCTGTAATTAGCATTCACTGCATTTTGATCGGAAGGAAAATTAGAGCTTTGCGTTCCTCCCCAGTTTTAACCTTTCATACGTTCTACCAGCATTGCGTTGTTCTAAAGATAGTTCTCTCCCAGCTCCACGAAAGGTCACTAATGTCAGAAATGTGTTCCTAGAACCAAACCATTATATACCACATTTTTTATTCATAAATCATCCAGCGGCAGAATGGGAGGTCGCTATTCACAATGCGAGACCGTTTTCACACACTATGGCGGTTCAGGGCGATTTTTAGCTAATCGACTTGCTTTGGAATAGAAACCCCCTGAGCAAAAACAGAAATAGACAACTTGAAGGACTTTTCGAATATTTCATTCAAAAAGGTTGAAAGAGCGCTGCAGAAAAGTTATTTAGCCTTTGCTAGCATTTTACGATGTAAATGAATCAAAACAAAACGCTGCTGGATAAAATAAATCGAGAAATGAACGAATACTTAACATAGCGTTCCAAGTGCGTCGGAAAAGTTCTTCTCAGCGTAAGAAGAAATTGCGGGAAACAAGCTAATGCGAATGTAAGGCGAGAATAATGGGTCAGCGATCCATTTTCATACTGTATTTCCATCTATTTGTCCAAGACTTGATTATTTCTGTTAGTTTATAAATAGGCCTAATACTTGGAGAATGCTCTGGGATGGTGGTTCAGGGCGATGGTACTCTAGCTGTACGAAGACATCTTATAGTCTGGAGTATGAATTTTAACGACTCCTTACTTTGTATGTTAGGAAGATCAAGAGAAAGCTAGGGAAGACCTGCTGTCAACAACTTTTACCACTAATGTAAGTGATTATTGATTACATCTTGCCACGTATGGTTGACCTTTATTTCAATGTAAAGAAGTGAAGGTTAAATTGCCGTTTGTGGCACCAAACACTGCGATCATAGAAGTAGCAAAACGCAAATGGAGTCCACGACTCCTTGCCATGACGCTGAAGATGTCTTTCTGGGTATCCTAACCCTAGATTCTAGGTACAAGTCAACGGATTACTGCTACAAAGTGGATTACTTCACGTTTGTTTTGCAACATTGACCATTCAGAAGCTTTCAATCCCCATTCAGCAATTTATTCACATGGCTGTCATTCAAAATCTAAAATTTTCTCAATGAATTGCTGTCGTTCTTCTTTAGGCACAAAGTGGCGAAACATCAATAATGATCGATCATTCACTTCAACATCATAGCCGCTTGAATAGTGCAAATAGAGGCATGGATGAAATGCTAGACAGTGGCCAGAATATTCTTGCAGGCCTGAAGGAACAAAGATTATCGCTAAAGGTAACTAGCAACGATTGCAGTTTTTACTTGTAATGAAGGGAAAAGCAATACTGTCCTAGCAAGGGTGAATCTTAAAAAAGAAAGGATACAGTGTTTGCTATCCTCAGCAATGCATATCACACCTTCTCTGCAGCCAGCCATAACGCTTTCCCTTCTTTCTCTCTTTTCATGTTGATTTGATTGAATGCACCCAGAAGTGTGACATCTTTTCTCCAGAAAGGCAAATCGGCTTTTTTTTGGAACCTTGATCTTTCGTTGAAATTTGCCTTTGCTAGTGCTCTACTGCAGTAATATATGGGAACCCTCAGCTCTCACTTGCAAACGAATACAAATCGATGCTGTGGCAGAGCATTTTATAAAAGGAGTCCTTTCATCCGCCTTGTTTAGCAAATGGGTCTGTTATATGATCATTTTGTTGTCACAATTTTCGTGGTCCATAAAAATGGCGTAGAGAGCCAGAGCTCCTTTAAGAGATAAATATAAGAGATAAATATAAGAGAAGTTGATTGTGAGACTTTGTTCCACACGGGCTAAATGTTGGATAACAAGGGTAGACCAGTGTGACAAAGCTCGCATTCTTAGAAGGTTTGAATGGATTGAAGTCAACGGAAGATGTCTTCTCCCCACTTAAGAGCATGTTTTCTCGAAGCAGACGCTTTGGAAGCGGTAGTAAATGGAATGGGCTGCAAAACACACACGACTTGAGCATTTGGCCAGGTCTGCTTATATCATGACTTGAAGAGAAACTACTTTGGTTTTTCGAGTCTTTAGACTTTGATAACAAAGAGACGCCGGCTTGTAGCATTTATTTTGAATATTGTATTCAAGTTTACTTTCAAAAAGGACTATGCTATCTTTGATGTAGCATAGAAATTTTTAATAAAATCAAGAAAAGCATAATGGAGACATAGCATCTTTGAACTTAGAAGTTATTGACAACTTTTGGTGCCTATGCCTTCCAGTTTTGCTGTAATTTGTACCCATTTGCATTTCAAAATCATTTTGGAACAGTAAGAATAGAGTTTGGTACTCGTGCCAAAGAATTTGTCCTGATTAACGTTTCACTTTCGTTTTAATCCGAGCCATGCCGCTTTTTGTGGTACGCCTACAACTTTTACCCATACTGAGACTTCCTCTTTATCACGCTGAACACGATGAAGTTAGGTACTGGTACCAGTTTCATCGATGCTGTGCCAGAAGTCTCACAGTGTAATATGTCATATTTAATTCTTTAAAGGAGGGTTCAGCAGAAGCTGGTTTTCATGGGGTCTTGCGATAAAAATACTAATCAAAATCCAAGAAAGCAAGTTATAAAACCCTATCAATTATAAAACCCTATTTATGATATTTAAATGTATGTACAATGATGCCAAAATTTACAATCAAAAGAAAGAATCCTTCTATCTTTAAACAGTTTTCTTTAGATTTTACAGAGATGATGCCTGCTTAGGCTCGGCTGATATGCTATTCCGCAGCTTTCCATCTCCAGAAAGTAAACATCTCTGGCCATTTGCTGACTTTTCATTGGTAGCCTCAAGTCGGTCCTTGTATTAAGAAGGCTATATGATGAGCATTGCGAGTTACGAGCGAAGAAGTCACACATGTATTGTACAGCCAGCTCATTCGGGGACTTAAAGACCATTGTCTTTGATTCACCAATAACCAGTTCGCCAACGCTATTTCTTCCCAGGCCTTCAGTGAGAAGTTGGCACTAACGGCAAATCTCTTAGTAAAGTAACCGTAGTCAGTTCTGTTGGGTTATACAAAGAAATATGAATGTAAAAATAGTTGGTTCCATCGAGCATCATAATTCTCCTCCCGCAAGCCAGATTTATGTTGAAAGCTGAACCAATTTGATGATAAACTCTACAGATCTTTCAACTAAGATGTTTGAATAGACATAGAATACTCCTAGCATCAAAAATTCAAAACATGGATAACGGTGTACATCCCAATTTTGGAATGTTTTTGACAAATTGAGAAATAGGTGTTCCGGCTGAAATTTGATTTCAGAACAAGACAATGCATCTGATATTATGAGAACAATCTCAAAATTAAGTTGATGCATCAATAAGACGTTGGAATTGAAATTTTGCAAATTGGATGAACAGGAATCCGTGCATGGTTTTTCAAACAGTTGATGAATTTCACTGACTCATAAATACTGTTTTGGGAGCAGGGCTCTGGGAGAGCACTTTCATTACAGACACGGGGTTTCCTACTTGCATTTTGAGAAGGTAACAACTACCCGAAAATCTGCAGCCTTCTGAAGAAAATTTGAAACTCTAGAAAGCCGTAGATGCGAGATACTCCTAGTCCAACGTGTTAGCGAATGTTTTTCTTTTCTTAGGGTATTCAAAAGAGAATATTCGATATAGGAAATACCCTTGGCTTATCAAATACAGTAATGAGACTGATAGAGAAAAGAGGTACACAGGTAATTAGCCACATTTTATTCTCTTTACCTTCGCTTGCTGTCTTGGTTGGGTGAGCCAAATGTTCAGAGCCTTTGTACTCACCCTGTAATTTGAAAAATGAAGACCATTAATTCTGCGATGGTATAATATTTTTAGCAGGAGGCGATGGGAAGGCACTAAATAGAACCCTATTGGCATTTCCAGCCTAGAGAAAAGCACGCATCGTTTTTGAAAGGAAACCAGTATGGCACACCTGACTGATTTGAAAGATCGATGAATTTGATCTTTCATATCCAAAGTACCAGTTTGAGACTTATTAAGCAATCACTTACAACGCCAGAGGGAGGCTTCAAATGGAAATTAAATCACTAACGGCCGGTTTACATGATCCCGCCGTGCTGGGATATCTCGCCTATCCTGGATACCCCGGTGGCCTACAGTCTGTAGGCTACAGAAGCACATGCAATTTTCATTTTTGTGTGTACATGGCATGTTCATCCCTTCCCGTCTTGCCGGGATGTTTTCATCCTGTGTCGGCATGGAGGGATATCCCGTCTGGCCTAGATGATTTTCTCCCTGTAAATGGAAACAGCCGGGATGAATTTGACGTTAATACCCATGCGATAATAGTCGGTCTTTTGTCGGGCTATTGTTACGGTAATCGGTGAAACCTAATAAGCGTAGATAATTTTTAACCCGTCCCGCTTCTGTCTCGCACGTAAACCCAAACAAAAAAAAACTTCCCGGCAAAAAGAGGTATCCTTACTAGGCGAGATATTCTGGCAAGGCGGGATCATGCAACAGGCCCTTAGGGCAATTTAGGATTTTAGGTAAAGATAGGACATCAATCTTGAAAATCGACACAAAAAGTTTTTCCTTCGTTGCTTTATTTGTTTAGAAATGTTTGGGGTTATAGTAGAGCCTATTGGAGAAACTAACTCGGAAACTTGTCCACGAAAAGTAAACAACGTTCAGTGTACCAGCGCCTGATCTAGGTTTGTTTTAGAAACACCATATAGATTTGTCAACCGCGATATATCACGAAGCTATCTAGAAACATATAAATTGCAATTTTTGAGATCTGTGAAATCGTACCGTATTTTTCACGTGAATATAATGCCTGTGGATATATTTTACAAGACTCTGTTTGATGAAGTCTCACAACTTACACTGTAACGTTCATTCTCTACAGGACAAATGGATTCTCTATGGTGGTATGATAGTAACTTGTGTTATTATGTATTTAGTTTATTCCTATTTGAGATAGAAAATATAAATATGAATTAATAGTATCCGTAGAGCATAAGGGATGGGGTAAATCCAGGGGTAGTAGTTGCAGATGCTATTCTTCTTAAAACTTGTGGCGAAGATATTGTTTTAATTCGAACGAGGTGAAACTTTAACGTAAAGTATATTGCAAAGAAGAATCCAATGTAATTTTCAAAATTACACAAGAATTCCAACAAATCATTTTAATAATTTAACCTAACGGGTGTCTCAGAAAAAAGTATCCCGTTTTGACTGGAAATAGGAAAGAAGCGATAACATATTGTCACTCTCCCAGTGAACAGCTATATTTATCAATCATGAACTTAGATTTACATACCTTGCATTTAAAAATCGTCCTCCAAACACCGGAGATATAAGCTCGCAAAGTCAAAAACTGACAGTGCACCCAAAACCAGACGCTTTGAAAAAGGACCTAGCCATGATATGTATTATGGATGTTTTCCAAAGCACCTGCAAACTATAACTTTCAGTTTTTGCTTTTGAAAAGAATAAAAGACCTATTGATATCGCCCTGATTAAATGAAAGATAATAAAATTGTGGTAAGAATGATATAAAGTCGTGCCACATCTCCAAAATAAGCGTGCATGTGCTCCTTGTCCTCTTCTTTGGTACAAATAATACTTGGGATGGAATGCAATGCACAGATTAAGTCTTCGAAGGAATATTCATTTGTAGAAAAATTAAAGCAATTAAAGGTATAATTCTTTTCAAAAGAAACAACTAAAGGTCAAAGTTGACATTCTTTTGCAAAATGCCTGTAATCAAGTCATGGCTTGGGCCTTTTACAAAACCTCTGGTTACAAGTGCACTCCAAAATTCAACTTTGAGAATCGATACCTCCGGTGTTCGGAGAACGATTTCAAAATGCAAGGTATGTACATTTAAGTTGAAGATCCAAAAATAAAGCTATGAACTCAAAAAGTCCCGATATTTTATCGTTTCGTTCCCTTTGTTTATCCAAAAGGGCGTTCCCTTGTTTAGTCAGAAAGGGGTACGTTTTCAGACGCCCGCTAGATTTATGCATTTTCGTCCCTTGCTTCCATGCGCTCACTGATTTGCTGATATCACTCGGTCAACAGGGACTCATAATATTACGCTTAAAAAGTGGGCCCACTTTAGGCCCGCGTAGAGTGATTCCGTATTTACCAATCAGATTGCGATAATTTAGCTTTCAACCAATCAGGAGGCACTATTCAGACAGTTGTTGTTATTGTATACAAAAGCTGTTGACGAAGCATGGAGTTCTCACAGCTTTGATGGATCTATTTTGCTTCTATAGGGGAAGATTGCTGCTTGAAAGGCATGCATTTTGCGATTTGTAGGTCAAGACAACATTCTTTGTACCAAAAGTTTGCTTTTCAATGTACGAGCTCTTTAAACCAGATTTTGAAGCGATTTTGGTGAGTGTACGATAACTCCCACTTGTTTAGGCCATTCAAAAAAAGTGAGTCCACTTTTTAAGCAAAATGTCATGAATCCCTATGGACCAAATGATAAGCAAATCAAAGAACGGACGAAACAATGGACGAAACGGTATAAGTCTAAATTTAACCCACACAGCCGAAGGCCCCTAAGATGTTAGAAAAGGACACCTGATACATTCCAAAAGAGTCACAGAAACCATTATTCTAACCCAAGATGTAGGGATGAGCTTTAAAATGGAACGAAATGTGTATATGCCCCTCCAAGGCATTACTCTCTCCAATGAGCCCCATAGACAGTCACTAGAGATGCGAAGACCGGTCACACATTTTCCTATTATAAGGTAGAAGGCCGGTTATCGGGATTCTAATGCACTGGGGGATTTTTTTTCAATTTGTTTTGAGTGAGCTTGTCAGGATTTCTAGCTACTGAAAGCTAATTTAGGGACCCCTAGTTTAACGTCCCTTCCGAAGGACGACGAGGTGAGTTGTGAAGTCAAGCCTCCGAGGTCACCCACCTGGAGTTTGACCTCACTCGACCGAGCTTAACTTCAGTTACCTGACGAGAACTGTTTAAGCCACTCAGCCACTCACTCCGTGTATAACTATGATATCAATTTGCCATGATAGCACCCCCTCTGATCTTGAATTCTTTTGAATTCTGCACTTGACTTTTTGGACAGCACCATACTTTAGGCGAATTGCAGAGCATAATTACACTTCGATGCTTTTTGCGTCTGTCTGATGAAGGATTTGGTTTAGTGCTACTTTTTGTAAGAAAGCCCAGTTGCCATGATAACACCCCCTCTGATCTTAAATTCTTGTGGAATACTTGACTTTTTGAACTTTCGATGCTTTCTGCGTCTGTCTGATGAAGGATTCAGTTCAGTACTATTTTGTATAATAAAGCCCAGTTATCTGTTAACAGACTTTGAGACACATGCTTGAAGCCAATACATGTTTGCTAAGTGGATTGAATCCTTCATTCAAACTCAAACGATGTCTCACTCCAAATCCAATTTAAATCACAGGAACAGTGATTTTGATTGGTCAATTGCGCATATGATGCGTTGTGGCCGATGCTGTCGCTGACAGCTGATTGACTTGGTTAAGTAGCTAACAGCTGAGTCAAATGTAGTTTTGACCTTTCCACAGTTTTTGATTAATTCTTGCATAGGAAATTGTTGAATTAATGTACATGAAATCAATCAGATTATTATAACTTTGCATCCTTTAATCTGAAATTGCATCCGTTTATAAGTAACTCTAAAGAAAAGTAAAATTCTGGATTATGCAATTTTGTTGAAAAGAATTACATCAAAGATTTGCCAAATCTCTTATTTCAGTACGCGTTTTGCAAGGCGTCTATCTACTGATGCAAGGCTACGCATTTTCAAATTTCTATGATCAACAGTTAAGATATTTCTTCGACAGTCCCGCATCTACGGCTTTCTAGAGTTTCAAATTTTCTTCAGAAGGCTGCAGATTTTCGGGTAGTTGTTACCTTCTCGAAATGCAAGTATGAAACCCCGTGTCTGTAATGAAAGTGCTCTCCCAGATCCCTGCTCCCAAAACAGTATTTATGAGTCAGTGAAATTTATCAACTGTTTGAAAAACCATGCACGGATTCCTGTTCATCCAATTTGCAAAATTTTAATTCCATCGTCTTATTGATGCATCAACTTAATTTTGAGATTGTTCTCATAATATCAGATGCATTGTCTTGTTCTGAAATCAAATTTCAGCCGGAACACCTATTTCTCAATTTGTCAAAAACATTCCAAAATTGGGCTGTACTCCGTCATCCATGTTTTGAATTTTTGATGCTTGGCGTTGGTGATACAGCATAATTATATTCCAACAGTTTCTGCATTACTAAAAGGCAATGGATGAATTTGAATAAGATCGCTTTACAATTTGGATGGTTGAAAAGTGGATAAATTGTGCCACACATTTTCTGTTTTAGCCAGAGCCCTTGGAAGCAAGTTTTCAAGAAGTTTTTATTTGAGATGAACATTGTGCATTATGAATGAATTCTCAAAATCAATTCAATGCCTCAGGCAAACAACGAATTTGTCATTTTTCTACTCAATCTTATGGTTTTTGTTGCACGATTTTTCAAATAGTGTATACACTCTTTTGCAACCTCGCTCGTACGGTAATTTGGCGCATTACCGAGCCTTTGTCATGTGCATAACAGTGTGATATTTCGAAAGTGCAGAGGTGTTAATTTCCCATTCAAAAAGGAAGCTCAAGTCATAACTTATGTCCTGTGATATTTTCAAGTTTAAATGACATTTACAGAGGATACTGTGGAAAATTCACAGATAGCAAAGGAAAATGTACTGAATCCTACAAGTTAAAAGCTACGAAACTAACTAAATAACAGTTAAAAGTGGCCATCAACTTTGTGGATCCGTAGTAAAATTGATCTAAAATTGCAAGTACTGCAACATAATGTGTGGATATATCATCAAAGCTATTTGGCTTTCAAATATTGTTGGTTTATATTTCCTCTTAGTAGCTGGTTTATACAATATTCACTTTCTTGTCCAACTTCTGTCAATCTCAAATCCATTTGAGTTAACGTAGAGTTTTCTTCCATTCCTTCTTGTAGAGACTTGCCACCATCCTGCAAGGATAGTAATAATTTTTACCAATAATTGAAACAGTCTTTTATCGCATGGTTTAGGCTCCTTTTCAGTCATTTTCAAACCATGAAATTTTTACAAAGTTAAATTTATCGAATCAGAAAATACTTCTATCTTTCGGCTTTAACTGAAATTTGAATCATTCAAATCTGTGTGGTACTATTGCTGGTATGAAGTTCTTTCTGGCTAACCCGGTAAATTTATAGCACATATTTTGTTTCAAAACAGACGAAATATATGCAACGTTTATTTTTTATTTAATTTGTGATGTTTAATACTTTAAAATTTCTCAACAGAAAATTGACAGCTTAAATTGAATTTACGTCTCCAGATGTTTTACTCAGATGTTTACTCCTACAAGGCCGGGATTTTAGCTTCTTCATTTTGATAAGCAAAAAGGTGCACACTCCATGATGATCTTTGTAGCCCAGTCCCCCTCAATGCTTGCAAGGTAAATAGCAGGGAGGCGGCTAGTACATTGCTTTTCATGGTCTTGCAGAATAAAGGATAAAGTCATTGAGGATAAAGAGCTCATCCAACTTTTCAGATTCGTTTTCTCACTTCCGGGAGAAAACCCTAAACCCTAACCGTCTCAGACCGATTTCTGGGACAAATTCGTAATGAAATGTTTGTTACTTGAAAGTTACAATACTGTAACAGGTTGTCAAAGTCAAGCAGAAAACATAAATTGGGGGAATGACTAGAAATAAAAGCTTTTTTGGGATCTCAAGGTGTTAATTTTTTGTAAACTGGAACTTGTCAATCCCCGATAATGCAATGACGTTATTAAGACTGCGTTCACACGATGCCGGCAGATTTTGAAAACGGTGAAAAATGTGACGGATAGGCCTCCTGTTCACACGAAAACGGCACATTTTTTGCCGGCAGATTGTGAAAACGGTAGATTTTGAAAACGGAACCGTAACCGGCATAAATTTGAAACAGCATCGTTTAAACACTCAACAAAGATGAAAACAGAACATTTTTCGACACTTTTGGATCGAGACAAGTCTATTCTTAGGGTGTAGGTACTATTCTTTGGCATCAAATCCTGCAACGAGTTTTTATCGTCAAATTTCCTACCGTTTTCAAATTGTGCCGGCATCGTGTGAACGCTAGCTCAAATTTTGCTACCGTCACTTTTTTCATCGTTTTCAAATTGTGCCGGCATCGTGTGGACGCAGTCTTAGTCACTTTCATATCTTTGTTTTATACTGTATCTCTTAAACTGCAGAATAATGATAATAGATTTGAAGCAAAAAATGAATGCAACTTTAACACTCACTTGTCCAATTTTATTGCATGAAAGATTCAAACGCTTCAATGTCTTGTTTTTTGTTAACACCTGCAATGAATCAATTTATAACTTTGAATTAGTCTCTTAGTAAAGCATTTACAGTACTAACTTGAGAAAATATTTCCAATTGCTATGAAAATGATAAATATGTAACAAAGATTTTCGAAAAAGGACGCTGCTGTGTTTTAGACTGCGTTCACACGATGCCGGCAGATTTTGAAAACGGTGAAAAATTCGACGGATAGGCCTCCTGTTCACACGAAAAAGGCACATTTTTTGCCGGCAGATTTTGAAAACGGTAGATTTTGAAAACGGAACTCTAATCGGCACATTTTGGAAACGGCATGGTGTAAACACTTAAAAATGGTGAAAATAGAACATTTTCAGACGCTTTTGGAACGAGACTGAACAATTCTTAGGGTTTAGGTACACTTCTTTGGCATCAAAGTCTTGCAACGAGCTTTTTACCGGCAAATTTCCAACCGTTTTCAAATTGTTCCGGCATCGTGTGAACGCTAGCTCAAATTTTGCTACCGTCACAATTTTCATCGTTTTCAAAATGTGCCGGCATCGTGTGAACGCAGTCTTACTTTCAGTCAGCTTCTTTCACGCTTTCACGTCTGATTCTTAGTTTTAACGGATGAATCAAAAAGGCCTGACGTTTGAAAGGCTATTGCTCCCTGAGTATATAAGCAATGATATTTTGCAATTCCTGATTGAATAGAAAACATGTTCAATTATTTCTAGGATTTTTCTTGGCTGAAATCGGTCACTCCGCTCAGATTCTGTAAGCTATTTTCCAAAATAATCCCTTTGAAAAACCTTAATAACCTGCTATGATTAGGAGCAAGCAAGTGCTATGCTATCCTCTTGGGGGTCGAAAAAGTCTTCCCCCTAGTATGAATAACTTATTCAGGGGGATTCCATTCTCCCAAGAGGACAAATTACATGAACACGTCGAAATGTCATTATTGATAGGAAGGAGAACAAACGGAAATCTTCATTCATTTTTGTAGGTTTGCGAATGGGGCTTTCTGCAGAAAATCTCCCATTTCGACGCAAAGGATTGGGCCGATTAAAACCCAAGTAAATTACTGAAACTAAGTGGACATATCTGGAATAAAAAAGACAGTTTTCAGTATCATTGATTTGATAGTCGGGGAGCAGCATTTTTTCAAACGTTGGGCCTTTTTGACTCACCCGATGGAGGAGAAAATTTTTTTACAACATTAGCCTTGGTAGCTTCCGGGTGACACAATAAAACCAAAACTTTCGTTTTAAATCGCAATGCCAGTTGTAGCTTTTTGCCGAAAATCAATGTTTTGTACAATACCATTGCTCAAAATGTGGTTCTTCGTGCCATTATTCGTTGTCTTTTTCCCAAAGGACTGGAAAAACGACGATCTACTGAATTTTATTTGGTATTTGACACTTAACACAGAAAGAAAATTGAAAATCGGTAGACCAAGCAAATTTTGGTAATTTTTTCAAATGGTTTCACTTCTATTTTGATCAATCGGTGGATTTGCAGGGCTTTTAGTTATAATTTCTGACATCTAGGAACTTCTGAGGTTCTGTCAATCTACTTGATTTTCTAAAAATCATCGAGGACATCCTGTTTTAAAGCATTTTTATCTGATCTTCTTTCACGTAAGATTTAAACACTCTCCTGGACGCACCTTCCAGCAGAAGAGAGTTGACAATCGACTATGCCTGCAACGATCCCTTGACGTTGTTAAGAGATGAAAAGTCCATACCTTAGACAAAATTGCAGCGGTCGGCTCACCCAGATTATTGCTTCCAATATCCAAATCCTTTAATGTTGTATTTTTTAGTAATGCTTTACACAATGCTTGGCCACCTTCGTCTCCAAACCTTGGGTTGAAATGTTTAGAGGCATCATGGATAGTTCGGACACTATTGTTGTGTTGTCTGAACTAACCATGAAAAAACAATGATTAAATACTCACCCAAGCCAAGCAATGTTTGTATTCCGTTACAATATCCTACTATGGTTAGGCCTTGGCTTCAAATCCTGAATTCCAACTGCAACAACATTCCGCCTCCCAAACTTACCCTAACGAAATGCCCTCACAGCGACGAGCCCCTGAGAGAAGTTTTCACGATGTCGTAACGGAATGCAAACACTAATTGGCTTGGGTAAGTACTGAATCATTATTAGAGAGTTTACGAAACCAGGACGGCAACGCCAGCCAGAAAGTCATCTGATATTCCGCAAAGCAAGTATTGTTTCCATAAGCTACCGTTAATATATCATCCATAAGACCAAAATGGGGCCTCCTATAACTCAGAGATGCCTGAAAACCATATTTTTTCTTTTACGACAAACTTTTAAAAAAAGACTGACTTTTGCTTAGGAGGCCTAGATCTGCAATACGGAACGCCAGAAATGGACTATCCAAGTCGTGAAATTGCAAAGGACAACATCAGAGTCTCTCAAGGGGCACGAATTCGAACGACAAACAAGGAAGCTTTGGAATCTAAAGTTCTGAAACAAAAGCAACATTGCGTTGCAGTTGCCGTTCCCGTTGCCGTTGCCGTCGTGGTCTCGTAAACTCCCTATTGTTTCATGGTTACTTCAGACAGCACAACAACAGTGTCCGAACTGCCCATAGAGGCATTTATCATTTGAATTTTCAGTTAAAACTAAGTAGATGTTAGCTACCCTGCACTTAACAGTTGAGTTCTGAAATTTTACATGAGATCTGGAGAACTATTTTCAAGATGTATTTAAATCCTAATTTAAGAAGAAATATAGCTGAATTATCTTGCACGTATTGGGTGTCCAAAAATGATGTATCATCGTTCGCAGTGCTATACAATTATGAATTGTGCACCGATTTAAACGAATAACCTCTCATTTTCAAGTCCAAAGGCTAACCTAGATGTAGAAATTTATTCACTGAACTCAGTCATATGCTTGTAAAGTCCTGGGCAATTTACTTCGAAGCTATTGTTATATGTCACGAGAAATGCTAAAAATTGTAATCAAATTTCATTTGACTTTTTCTTTGATAAGATAAAATACATTGACCATCTTTTAAGACACTTAACTAAGCAACTCATGTTTCTTGAAGTATAAGAAATGTATATCTGCCAACAAGTTTTACTCCCAGGAAGATGAACATACTCCCATTCATCCTTTAAGGTTGAAACTCGGAAGAAACGTTGTAGAGATTTTCAATTCTCTTTGAGGTATCTTCCAAAACAAATCTCAAGCAAAAGATAGCATATTTTATCATACGCCGATACAATATTTTGGGACACCTCTGCCATATTTTTATAAGAAACTCTTTGTTGTAAGAAATTCAATCAAGACAACAGTTTTGGCCAATTTCAACTATTGCCCTTTGATTTGGATGTTCTCTTCTAAATAAAACGTGCACTAAGGGTGCTCCATAAAGAATATGATGCATCGTTTGAGTTGTGTCTACAAAGAGAGGCAGATACAACAATACACATTAAGAATCTTCAAAAACTAATGCTAGAGGTATTTAAGACTCTGAATTCGCTGAATCCATCATACCTCTTTTAGCACTAAGCAAATTGAATACAATTTGAGGATTCAAAACTTGGTTAAATTGCCTCAAATAAAAACTTACGCCTTTGGAATACACTCTGTTACTTTCAGAGGCAGCATCCTTTGGAACACTTAAAGTGACAATATAAAAAAAAAGTGAAAATGTAGCAGCTTTCAAAAAGAAAATAAAAACATGGAAAGGGGCAAATTATGTTGTTAATAGGACTTTGTATTTTGTGTATTAGTCCAATGAAATCGCTCTTTGAAGCGAGGTCCGACCAGATGGCGTACATTTATAGCTCATTGAAGGCATATTATCAGTTCTATTTCAACTCGCGTGTCTTACCAGTTTGTTGGCATTAAGCTAAACAATCAACATAAAATTACCTATTTAATCGAAGATTCAGCGTCTCCAGTGTTGTATTTTTACCAAGGCCGTGCCCAATTGCAGCAGCTCCTTGAGCCGTGATCTTGTTATCCCTTAGATCAAGCTCTACCAGATGGCATCGACCATTTAGAAGCTTTCCAACAGCTCTTGCACCGCTGTCACCAATTTTGTTGTGTGTTAGATCTGAAATGTAAATGATTTATCTTTTAAACGTTTATCATTATTTATTCAAAGTAGGCATGATTATGGATAATAAGGTATAAAATAAGAGCTCCTTCAAGCCTTCTTTCTAAGAAATAGATATTTTTGAAGATGAAAAAACTACAGAATAATTAGCTACAAATACATTCATTTACAGATCTTTCCATCGTTGACAATGTTTAAAATGTTTTTCTTTACGTGTTCCCAGTTCGAAAAATTTCTACCCACCCAAGAACCCAACCTAAACAGTGAAGCAGAATCGTAGGCATCTTTCAAATCACTGTAACTCTATGAAGACTTTCTATGAAACTCTATGAAAACTTTCTATTGTTAGCTCTAACAAAACTAATTTCCCAAGCTCTATTGAACGTGAAAGTTAAAGGGGTGTCTAGTTTTTGTGACGTCGCTTTTTCGCAAACCAATCAAATTGCTTGGAAATTTCATGATATGCAGACTTTCTTTGAAAGATAGGAGTTATATTTTACGCGGGACTTCTTCGCTGTCATTGTGAACTGCTTCACCTTGCCAAAACTAGTATAACAACCACGAAATTTCATTATGCAATGTGATTTATCATGTGAGTATGTGAAATCAAATGGTTTATCAACGAATAGCCATACCTAGTTTCTTTAACGATGGATGATCAAGGAGATGACTGATTAAAACACGACATTTTTCATCATCCACTTTGCTTTGATGTAATTGAAATGTAACCAGAGAATCACAGCTTTTAACCGCCTATACAGGATAAAATTTGATTATCTATTATAAACAAAAATGCCACGAAAGTACGAAGGCACATTCGTCACAAAGTGTGAGACATCAGCGCGCTAAATGTATGGCGCAAATGCTGAAATGTTTAAACAAGTTTGACTAGTGCCCAACCTTTAAGAGCCTGACAACTGCGACTACCACGAGAACATATTTTTGACCAACGTAGACAGGTGCAAATTCTGGAACGACTTCGACAAGTTACACAACATCCAAAGATTGTCATATTTCTCGTCACCCAGGAAAAGTGAACATTTTTGAAATTTTAGCAAATCCAATTATATTACCCATTTTTTAAATTTCCTAATCTATATTTTGTCAAGGACTAAATAGATTTGAGTGATATTGCAAATGACTGAAGTTGCTTGATTTCGTGCGAGTTTAGGCTGTAAAAAGCTACCTGGTCTTGCAGCCAATGTTGCATCATTTTCCGAAATCACAAAAGATGACTATGAAACTAACCTTTCATATCATGTTGGATCTGAAATTGTATATATAAATATGACATTGCAAGACAAAGCTTTTTGGCTGCAAATGATGTGTTGCAAAATAAAATATCGTATTTCACACTTGTGTTCACTGTATTTTTCTCTTAAAATGAAATAACAATTGTCTTTAAAATCAATTCAATAATCTTTGATAAAAGTACAAAAAGAAGAATTCTTATGACAGATAATATCTTTTTAGTGGTCTCACTTTCAAGGGGATCTCCTAAGGGTTACACAACTAACCTACCTTTGCGAGAAGCAAGCAATCTCGTGACGTGAATTCGAATAAGTTCCACTCAAAATTCATTCCACAGTCTCGTACACTAAAAAAAACAAGATCATTAGAAATGAGAAAATAATGACTAAAAGATTTTGGTCCTTAAGTGTTATTTTAGTGAACAGAAATACATCTTACTGAGAAGAATCCAATAGAACTATTCAGCAGTCACTAGGCAGACCATTCTACAGGGTGTTTCAGAAAAACGGAACCCACTTTCATTCAGGATTCTTCAGGAAATGATAGGATTTGAATAAATGTGAGGCGTACCGTGTGAAAGTACAATCTATCTTCTTTTAAATGATATCCAAGTTGGGTGGATTGATTGAATTTTTCATTGCTTAATTGATGTTTTTGTCAATTTGGCCTATTTCAGATGCCGGAAAGTGATAGGGAATTTAAACAGACGACCATCCACCTTTGTCAGAGCATATTTCATAATTATCTGAAAATTCATCTTAAGAGGATGAAATTGTCTTTTTCCTTCTTCAAAGCATCATATCGATTGCTTCTAGGCATGAAATATTTTGAAAAAAAGATTTTCATAATTTTTGATTGGAAAAAGGGGTTGATTTTGCCTTTGCAACATGCTGCATTTGGAAATGGCCATACTTGAGAGTATCAATTTTATGATGAAAAGTTTCATTAATGTATCCAAACTGCATATCATTAGAAAGAAGAAAGATTGTACTTTCAGATGGCATATATCACATCGACCTACGACACAACGGGTTAGACACATAGCATGGTTTGAGTTTGGTGTGGAACTGCCAGTCCCTTTATCTCCTTTAATTTTTTGCTTCGTATTCCTCTTTTCTTTTCCTGTTCCCAGTAGTTTTCTTTAGTTTTTGAAGTTGTATTTGAAAATTGTAAGTGCCGTTCTTGGTGTAGGCCAGATGACCTTGCGTCTTCTTACACCAAGAACGGTACAGTATTAATGTATTTCAGTTTCTTTTAATGTTAATTTATTATGAATAGAAAAAAAAACATCGACTCAAGTTTTGTATTTTTTAAGATTTTGAGTTATTCTTGGGTTGCGTTTTTTAGAAGAAGATTTGATTCAGCAAATACAATTTATTTACGAAGATATTCAAGTTCTGGTTCAGATTGGGGGTAAATTCATTTACGTTCCATACTTTCTTATCGGTAAGTTGATTTAGGCTTAAGAACACTGTCAGGATCTGCTTCATTTCATTAGGTCTTCTTTTCGCCTGTCAGAATTGTGCCCTTCGTTCTTCATATCATTGAGGTTTCTCAAGATGAAAATGTTTTCACAAAAGTTACAGCTAACGTGTTTGTAGCTTGAAAAGGCTCAAAAAAGAAGCTGAGGAGCATCGAAGCTGCAAATTGATTGCAAGGCATATTGGGAATCAAGTCTCAAAATTTTCAGAAAATATCAGACTCAGAAGAAGAGGATCTCAAAGGCGCACGCATTCTGGAAATATTAGACACCAGTGGTATCAGGGAGAATAGTGTAAAAGAGCGACCAGTTTGAAACATCAGAAAATTCATAAAGTCGCGTTGTCCTTTCGTTAATGATTTCCAAGGAGAAATTTTGTTTACAACTAATCATTCAATTCTTAGATTTTACGAAGTACCTTGAAATTTTTCAGTTTTTTCGCTAACATGTTTTTGGGTTTTCCAATTAACATTTTACCATTTTTAGAAGATTCTGACACTACTGATAGAGGCTTATAAGAATATTCCTGTACAATCACCGTCGGTACCCGCAGACTGTCAGACTTTTCATTAAGAGTAAACAGTGCTAGATCTCTTTTCGCTCTGTTCTCTACAAATCATGCTGGTCAAGCACTGTTAGATGACCCAAAGTCTTCTTCAAAGTGTCATCCTCTTCCAGAGCGTGGACTGTTATGGCCTTCCATTTGCTATCGTCTATCGCTAACTGCAGCAGTCTATTCCATTTATGTTGTTGATGTTTTTAGCCATTCTTATTGGAAAGATCCCTCTATGTCTGCATCTGTCCCTCTTGGATTTTTCCAGTTAACACTAAATTTACTATCCCCTCGCATAGCATTGCATGTCGTTAAAATTGCATTTGCCTTGATTTTGTGACCTGTAATAGCTTTCTGCTCACGCCAAACACAAATCATACTGCAAAAGTGGTCCAGATACGGACAAGTCCGCCCTCTGACTTTGATTAAGTTGTTTGGAGGAATCCACAGGTAAAAGTACATTCTGTCTCAAAATTGTATATCAAATGAAAATATCCGCGAAAAGCAACAACCAAAGTGCTATTCTAGAGTAATCTTGCATGACCAAAGATCTCTCTTGACATCTAATTCGAGATAGACTTTAGTGATTTGGAATAAACTGAAAGACTTTAATTCGAGATAGAATACAATGATTTTGGAATAAATAGTACTTCTTACCCATACGTTACTCGAAGTTCTCGTAAGAAAGGCAATGCTTGTGTGAGAATATTGAAGTCAAAATGATCAATGTTTAACGTTTCACCAGATTCACTTCCACTGCAAAAAATGATTAATCAATGTGTCAATGATAGAAATAGCTGACCAGGAAGTAAATACTGATTGCTTGCATTGTGATATAACAAAAATTGTATGTGATGTTTTTCAAGTACTTGTCCTTACATAGGATTAATTCTTGATCAATAGATAGCAGGGACAAGACTTCGACACGTTGCTTTACATATGTTAGAGGACATCCCTCAAGTTACATGAATGGGAAAATTTCTAGACCATCTCTTCTTAAATCTCCTTATATCTTCTCAGAAGTAGCGTTTGGAAACGATCTGAGATTTTTTCAACTTATTTTTCAAAGCTTGTGCCCCATTCACATTAGCAAATAAAACAAGTTTAAAACTAAACCAGGTTATGGAATGGAGCCTTCTGATTGGACAATTCAACGAATCGAGTCATTTGATTGGCTAAAATTTAACCGGGTTTAGATATAGCTGGTTTAACTGTGTCAGTGTGAATGCGGTATTATGAATCAGAAAATCCTCATTTCAAGGTGAAGATTAAATGATTGACAAGATTTTAAGTTAATTTCATCAAAGTCCACAAAATTGATATTGTGCGCAGCTATTACGAACATGGACATGAACGTTTGTACTTCACGTAGATATTACGAATAAGGAATTCTGAGAATGTTCTCAGTAAAAAGTGAATAACCGAAGTGAACGTAGCTATGATGGAATATCCTGTCTGAACGACAGATCCTTTGCCAATTTTTTAACGACAGAAGTTTTGAAAAATAAACTACATAGTCACACTCTGGCAATGATGTACTTTTAAGAGGTATTAGTATGCAAAGGATATCTTTGATCGGAAAATAGAAAATTACAAAGAAACGTGACATAAAATGTTAATTAATCAATTGTTGCCAGTAGTACATAGGTTTCTTGAAATTTTTATCTGAAAGTTTTATTCCTTGAAGCGTTTCTTAAAAATATTTCACGTATGGCAGCACCTTTTCATTTGGTTTACAGCTGGCTTAACCATTGTTCAATGTAACGAAGATTACATTCAAATATCCTTGTAGATATGATATGATGATCGCCATGTACCTACTGTAATTTGATATTCATGATAGAATCACAATTATTTTTGACATATATGTTGGCATCATGCTTTTTTAATGCCGTGTGTGTCCCAAAGTTACTTTGTCAAAATTACTGAAAAGGCGTCCGAAAGTTTTTGTTCGAAGTTGTTTTCCAAAAAATTTCCGTTTCAGAGTTTTCGCTTTTAATGTAATGAAACATTAGAGCTCGCAGACTGAAAGGTGATTTTCAGTTGAACACAAGAAAGCGTCAAAATGATAGTGCTCGCTTCCAAATGAAACTGTCAGTCAATCAGACCTAGCAACCTTCCAAACCGACAGTTTTCAAAAAGGTGAAGTCCAGTTAAACACAGATTCTCAGAGTCTTGTATTCTATGTCTCACAACATCAGAAGGCATGAGAATCGGAACTTCTAATCATTTCAGTATCTGGTAGCAAAATTATAAAGCCAACGAATCCTAAGGAATGTTTTGGTTTCTCGTCATTCTCCTTGTCAATATCTAACATTGGAAAGAATCAAAAAGCCATATGTAACTTATATCAGTACTATTTGAACATAACAACTTTCGTAGTAAGTATTTCTATTCTAAGACCTTTTCTGGGAATCAGTTTCTTGATACTCACTGTGCTTCTGCCAACTGTAAGTGTAAGCTATCTTTATGGCGAATACAATAAAAACAAAAAATTTCGGACAAGACATTTTCGAAAAAAAAATATTCGGATGTTTTTCACGGAATTTCAGACGACTTAAAGCTATACATTTTTAGCTTATTTTCTCATATTTCATGCTAAAAAATATCATGCATTCATTAATCGTGCAGCATTGTAGTGGTCTTTGGTCACAAATTTCGACAAATGATAATCGTTGAGGCTGATCCGAATGATTGCCAAGATGGGCTCAGTCTAAGAAAATACAGTTTTTTTCATTAATCAACACTCTCATCACATTCCTTTTCGATGCAGAGCGTTTTGTGAACAAGATATTACGTCCTCAAACAGTGGAAATATTTTGCTGTTATGTTTCTAAGCTTTAAACAATTCGAACACTCATTATTGTTTTATTTGTTTTCAATTTCCTGTGAGTGGGCTTGTCAGGATTTCTAGCTACTGAAAGCTAATTTAGGCCCACTGTGCATGCCGCATCCAGGCATGGGACCCCTAGTTTAACACCCCTTCCGAAGGACGGCGAGGTGAGTTGTGACGTCAGGCCTCCGAGTTCACCCATCCGGAGTTTGACCTCATTCGACCGAAGTTAGCGTCAATCACCTGACGAAGACTGTATAAGCCACTCGGTCACTTACCCCGTCATTTTTTTGGACTACAAAAAATTTTCACATTCAAACTGTCAGACGTATGAAATTCTTTACTTTTGGTATATCGTTGGGCGTAGATACCACAATCGTGTACTTCTCGTTATCACAAGTACAGAAATCATCTTCAATCTTGAAATTGATAAAATTCGAAAAAATTCACAAACCTGTCGTCATCTTCATCCTCATCTTTGATTGGTGGTTCTTTGACAGGAGGAAGCAATTGCTTGATGTTTAAACTCTTTATGTAATTTGATGAAAGTTGAAGGGTATCATTCAACTGTTATAAAAAGGAAAGAAAAAGGAACAGTCTTTAGAGAAAATTATGAGAGATACGAAATATACCTTTCGCAATTTTGATACAGAGACTAGGCAGAGCGCAGCCCATTCTGACAGCCTTGGCAACAGTACGAAATCAGGGGAATCTCCTTCACTTCGGTGATAAGCGTACCGGTTGCGTCTCGGTAGCATCTCGTTGGCAACTCGAATCATTTTTCGATTTATTTACACCTTTCAAGAGTTGCATGATATTTGTTAAGGAAGATAAGTGTTTTCTCTGGATTAATTAGGCATCGTGCCATCCTTCCGTCCTTTTATGAGTGTATTTTGAGCCACTTTATTGTATGTATTCGTTCAAGTTTGAAGTTAGGTCAATTGATTGGTTTGGCGCAAACTGAGCCGCTGCAAAGCCGAGGACATATACCTGCAACAAAGTGGCTCAAAATACACTCACCACTGGGTGAAAGGATGACCAGATGGCTAAATAATCCAGAGAAAACATTTACCATGACAAACAAGTGTCGCAAAACTGTTGAAATGTGCAAATTAGTCGAAAATAACTCGAGTTTGCAGGCAGATACAGATACAACCGATCGGCAAGGAGAAATTCCCGTAATTTCCTGCTTTTGCCAAAGCTGTCAGAATGGGCCACACTCTCCTCAGTCCCTTTCTCCAAATTGCGAACGGTCTATTAATGCCAATTTCCAGTCAATGGAATTTCCCGAGCAGGCGGAATTTTAGACAATAAAAGGTTGCTCAGCCGTAACTATCTATTCAATTTCAGGGCGACATTTTCTCTCGCAAAGAATAGAATTTCCGCCCGGTCGGAAAATTCCACTGACTGGAAACCAGCCTTTACATAAATAAACTGAGAAAACCTATTTTTACGACTTGTCTTTACTTTGCGTTCCCAGTTTTGTCCCCTATAATACCTTGACACACACTGACGACGCTACTGATTGATTGATTGATTGATTGATTGATTGATTGATTGATTGATTGATTTCTAAGTAGAATCTTGAAAAGGTTCGGAAATGTAAGAGATCTTATTCACAACAACGAACATAACAGAAAAATGGTTGATCAAAATGTACTCTTACCAGAGTCGGATCTGTCGTGCCTGGAACAAACTTTTCGATGATTTCTGCAAAAAATGATTATGACCGAAATAGTTTGCATTCAGTATTCAAGACATCAAATGTTTCCTATCCTTTCTACTCAAAGCGTAAAAATGCATACTTCGCTTGAGTCAGTTTCGAAGTCTAAAGCCACGATAAGCTTTCAAGTAAACATGAAAATAAGAAATCGGGGTATTGGCAGGAAAACGAAGTTTGATTTAGGAAACGAAGAGCAAGAATCGCGACGATTATCATGTTAATTACTATTTCATTCCAAATCTATTGAGACATCCAAGTTATTAATCAACACAAATTCATGTTTAATCAAAGCAAATCCATGTGAAAAGACAAATCCGTGTGACAAATCCAAGAAATTAATTAATTGGCTAGGCCCTAATGATCATAATTGACGTTTCGCAGCAATTCTCCGTGCTTCATCATCAGAGTTAAATGTTCCAAAAGCATGAGGCTCTATTCATACTCATAACGACAATACACAACCAAAAGTGCATGTTTACAGCTCCTACGGTGTAAAAAAGTGAAAGGGCAAGCCCAAAGGAAGAATGATCAAAACAGAGTCAGGGTGATAGACTGTTGGGAGTTAAGTGAAGGACAATCACGCAAAATAAGTAGACTTTCGTGGAGAAGTAAATCAAAGCTTCGAAACGTCAACAATTTACATAAATTTTTCGGATTTGTCACACGGATTTGTCTTTCCACATGGATTTGTCTTGATTAAACGTGGATTTTTCTTAACTAATAACTTGGATTGTCACAATGGATTTGGAATGAAATGATAATGAACATGATTATCGTCGCAATTCTTGCTCCTCATTTTAAAAAATAAGCAAACAAACACTGCATTTAAAGAAAGGAAAAAGAGAACAAAAATACCCATATTATGGTTGTCAGACAATATTCCAGAGGAAGTTGTATTGCAAGAAAAAGGGCGTCTACATAACTTTCTAAAATTTTCTTTCGCTGTAGACCGTAGAGAAAATAATGACTTGCTATCTTACCTTCTAGATATCTTTCAAAATACATTCGTTTCCAATCACCATCATACAGAGAAACATCACAGACGTTCCATTTTGCTTTGCAAGCTTTCTCCCAGTAACCCTGATCCTCTACAAGATTTGCTGTGACTCTATGTGAATAATCAAAAGGCATGATGACGCTAGTTCTTACATGAACGTCACTTCAGATTTTGGCCATACAAACAGTAATACCGGATTAGCAAAAAAATTTGGCGTTTGAAAAATCACTGAACTACGAAAAATCAATTGATGCAGAATTTTAACTTTGGGGTGATGTATCTTGGATAAATTTCCTTTAGGAACATTCCGTGTCAATGGCTTTCAAGCTGGCGAAATTCTGAAGTTTTCTTATCTTCCTTGGATTAGCTTTGAAGCATTCTACGATACTGCATAGAAATTCACGAAGATCAGTCCTTTTATCCAGTCGAATTGTTTAATATGGTTAATAATTATGACAGAAATGAAACTTTTGGTCATGTCCAAATCTAGCCCAAATCGAAAGTTTACGTGAGAAGGTAAAATTAAGAATCCTGTAAAAATCTGCGATATATTCCAAACCATATGGTTCGAAACACGGGTTTTAAGGCTATCACTTCAAAATCTTTCGAATACTCATCATTATTGCCACCATTACATTGTCAATATGTTTCGGCCCTAAACCTAGATTTTATGGAGTTTTTAAGCGTCAATACTTCTTTAACTCATCATTCGTTGCATGTTATGCTTCCCCTGATACTTGAATGGTTATGCTGCATGTTTCTTGCAACGATACAATGAGAGTATATTCTTTGGATCTTTGGGACATATTCGGAAAATGGTAGACCTCGTAGACTTGAGATGAATGTTTTTGTAGTTGGCACCTTGCTCCCTGCTAAAGTAGTCAACTTTTGAGAGAAAGGTTCATGTCGGTCAAGCCAATATTTCCTTATTTTCTGAGAAAAGTAAACTTGGAAAAGAGTTTGTTTTGTTTGTTCATCTGAAAATGGGAAAGATCGGGAGATATGCCAATTTCATATATTGCATCTATTGCCAAGCAATTTCAATCAGCTAGATGGCGAATATTTGCATTTTCTTATCTGTAGCAGAAATTGTTAAATAGATACCAAACCACAGAGCACTTACTTCAATGGCAGGGACGTTGACAAATTTTCGAGAACCTTTGACTTGTGCTTTGGAAGGAGTTCATTAAGTGTTGGTTTCCCTGGAAAAAGAATGTTTCATTTAAAGCAAGCACTAACAAAAAATTCACTTGTTGTAACAAATGGTAAAGGCAGTGGAAATATTTACATTTCAATAATTCTTCAGATTTTCATGAGTATTTTCACAGCAAACAAGGGTACTATATTTGAAATCGGACAATTCTAAGGAAAACGTAGTCTAATCATGAAACGGAGAATGAGGCAAGGGACAACAATCATTATGTAATTCATTTTAATCCATTTGATATGCCATGTGAAGTTCTTTGACAAGTCTCGTTGACATTTTAAAACGAAAGAAATATTCCGTTGATTAGTTAAGACGTAAACATAGTATTTTTCGAAAGCCTCGGACCAACTTGGCCATCATGATCATTTTCATACTTGCAAATGTCCATTTTACTTGTCAAACGACTTGACATGGAGTGCCAAAGAGATTGAAATTAATTATATAACTGTCATCGCTTGCTTCATCCTCCATTTCAAAAAAATAGTAGATGTACACAAGGCCAACGAACATGGCAAATCTAGCATGACGAAATGAAGTAAATTTCAAATATCAAAACATGTCCTTGTAGTACACAAAATCAACAACCTTGCAAGAGTTTTCAGTCAACTGTAGACTGCTTGCAAGCGTCAGGTAAAGTCCAGAGTGAGCCAGGAGAAAGTCTGCACTTTCGAAAATCCATACCCCCAGAACAACTGGATGGATTGGACTGAATCAAATTCTACTTGAGACTGAAATGTTTACGTGACCTTTCTCGTGTTTTTATGAGCATTGCAAATTTAGTCAGGCTCACATTACCAAATTTTATCATTTTTGATTGCAAAATGCCTGGAGATAGGCCTTACACTTGATCAAATTGTAAAGCTACTCCTAGAACAGAAGAACAAAGAAGGAACAATTTTTGATAGGTGAAATTATCGTCGGAAAATTTAATGCAATAGGATTGAAAAGTTTAGTAAATCCTTGTAAAGTCAACATAACTTACCTTGTTAGCCCTCCTAAAACCACAAGAAAGGTCACAAAAAGTACTTCGTCTTTCAACTTTCAAAGGGAAATCCCCCCCCCCCGGGGGGGTAACTGCAATAGGCGGGTGACCGGGGTGTGCCATTTGACATCTGAAGTCGCACCCTAAAACTTATAAATTTTTACGAAAATGATACCCCAAAATTTACAAGCCGTTGAAAATGAATACCCTAAAATTGTGACAGCCATCAAGAATTTTCACCAAGTAAGTGAAATTTGATCAAAATCAATACCCCCAAAGAGTTATCTTTCTAAAATGTCACCCCAAAATTTATGACTTCTTGTGATTTTACCAAAAATGATACCCCAAAATTTATTTTCTTTTTGAAAAAAGGCACCCCAAAAAATGGCACATCCCGTACCTGCATATATGGTAATTACCACCCCCCCGGGGGGAAATTCCTCGGAAAAAACCGGATATTGGTGAACTGCGTTGCTTGAATTCAAAACGAACATGCATATCATTATCAACACTTGCCAACATTTCTTAGACAAAGTTCAAACCGACCACAAACGACAGACCGAGGACTCAGCCATACCCTGAAATTTGTATCCGAGACAGAAAGCGAGAATTGTTGGTTAAACCGATAAATTCTCCTATCCGTGCAGATATTCAAGCTCAGTTCAACGAGTGATGCACAATAAACCTATCAAGACTCGCCCATGACCAGCCGAAGGACAATGCTAAAAGCAAGCAACCTTTGTTCGCCAACAGCAACGCATAAAAATTGCAGGGCATCAAAATTGAAATTCGTCGAATTGTTTCTTCCATATCTCCCATTTGAGAAGTGCGATCGATGAAAGGAAAATGATTTCTGATGGCTGACACAATCTTCTTCTCCATCGCGATAACTATATGAATCTTTGCAAGTTTTTCATTTCCACAGAATTTCCTTTTAAGACTATGATAAATTCAAAGCTATCCAGTACTCTTTATGCAACGAATTTTCAAACGTGGAAAATTCTTCTGGTTCACCCTGTATATATCACCTTTTCATATTAGAACATACCTTCAAACTCATTGACAATATGTTGCAAACACAATTCTGTGAGGAATGGGACTGTTGCAAGGTTCCTAAGAAGACAATAAGCAATGTTTACAAGCAACCCATGCTAAGATCTTAGCTGCAGTGAAATAAGGTTTCGGGATAGTGAATTCACATATTAAGCATTCAGTACTGTGCAAGCCAGGGGGCAGGAGTATGGCAACCCCCCCCCCATTTTAGACAAAAAATCAACCTTCTAGGCAAAAATCTGCCCTTAATTAAGCAAACATGTTAGTAAAGAATTGATCTCTTATAGGGCAGCCCTATTCCTATTTTACCCTACAGCATGCTTGCATAGCTTCTGCTCTGTTCACATGACTATTGTGAATTCCATTTCATGTCTGAAGCTCACAACCTTTTCTTTCAGCATGAAATCATGCCAAGGGGCTTCTTTGATCATGTGATCAAAGCTGCCGTGAAAAATTTCAAATTGAATTACAAGCCAGTCTCACCACACCCTCTATGTAAACAGAAATAAATTTCGTAAAGTATTATGTAAAAATGTTAACAAAGAGTACCATTGATGCATATTCTGTATTGGAACCCGTTTCTCTCTTAAGAAATTTTCTTTCCATTCTGCCTTACATGATCATATTCAAGTAAAATTTGTTTCATATTTCTTTGTGATCAGATAATGTGATCTTGTAAACAGGCTTAAGAAATTGCTTGAAGTTATGTGGGTGAGAATGGATCCCCTTAAATTTGCCATCACAGATTTTTCATTTGAAGGCTGATCAAATGAAAAATCTGAGATGGGAATTAGAGGGGGATAATTTTTGCCACTTCACATAACTTCAAGAACTTCTGAAGCCCTTTTACAAGATCAAATTATTTTATCTAAAATTTCATTCTAAAATGTTTACCCTGGATACAATTCAGTTTAAAAGTAAATTAAGTAATTGCTTTCCAATTGTCCCAGCCAATTATCCCATTCCGTGATGACATAAATAATGTGTAGCAAATTTTACAAGAATATGATAGTGTAAACCACCCTTAACAGGATACTGGATGACAGAGCAGAAATTGCACACGCATGCTCGCATGCATGAAAACTCCCAACTTTGAGCCCCCTTAGCTCCCTGTAACAGATCCAAAACTAGGCAACACCTGATATTTTCTTCCTAGGGCCTTGAACTCTTGATTTATCATTTCAAAAGCTTATCTGTCCAAGCACTTCCTTATCTCAGATTAATCGATGACATCATTTTATGCAGTTTCTGCTCTGTCATACTGGATATGATCCAAAAATTTGAAAGATTTAATCACTTGCTGTCATTTCATGCATTGCCAAATACTGGCTCAATATATTCAGAATAGGATGTAGCCATGATACACACCATTCTGGATCTTCTGCTATTATTCTTCTCATTTGTCGAGGGTCAGATGCAGGGTTGACAATACTCTCCTTTTGAAAGATAAAGATAGTGAAGATTTATTTTGATAATTTGAATGAGACCAATCAACTCTCTTTGAAATTTGAAACAAATACTGAGAGAGATTTATGCTTAGTTTGTATGCTTGTACTTTAATTTGTAACCTGTAGTTTAATGTTTTGATAACAGTTGTATGTAGTGGAATTTAAAATGATAGCTTTTTGTGAAGAAAGTGAATTTTCTTCATTGCATCCTAGATTGGAAAGTTTGAAAACTGTGCGGGGATTTTCCAGCTGGGATAAAAATGGCACAGATTATTGTAGTATTCCAATTTGAATTGAAAATGCGCATATCAGCATAGCATATTTACAATTCAAGTAAATACAGTATGAAGTCCTGTTAGTACAAATCAGAGAGTCCCGTATGAATTCTCCAAATGCACAAACAGCTGCACTGATAACATTGAAGTGTGCAGGGGATTAATCTCCCACGCGTGAAAAACTTTACGATCTGGATTGCATCTGCAAAATTTTCATATTGTGATGTTTGCAGCTGAACAGTGACCACTAAATTTTATGCACCAATTTTTACCAGAAAGTTTGCTTATACATGGGTTTCATCTGGTGCACCTCTTTCAATTAGTCAATTAGCCAAATTATTTTGTCCTAATAGGTGATGATGATGATAATTACAAACTACCTTTTTGGTTAGGCAGAAATTCGTGCATTGAAAAATTACCTTTAAAACTGCGTCTTTTGAAAATAAGTTCCCGTCATGTTTATCGCTTGCAGTGTAGTACTATTTATTGTCTCGCAAAACTATCTATCTTCAAGTTGTTATACCTATACTTAGGACCTTTTCCACAAAACAGACAGACTGCACTGCATATACCACGTCCACAGGACAGGATAGAGCCTCTATTATAGAGGAGGATGTCAGTCGCGGACGGAACGGACGGAACAGAATCAGAATATTTCGCATGATGTCCTCAGAGTATCTTCACGAATTCTTTCATTCATCAAGATGACAATCAAATGTAAATTAACTCACCATATTTGCAATAACTTGTGATGCAAAATCCAAACTTTCAAGGTGCAATTTTTTCCTTCTTTGCCGCCATATTTGTGTACAGTATCACCATGGCTCAGCCTCGTTCCGAAAATAATTCAGCTCAATTTTGAATTCGATGCAGTGATTCGATGTCATGAGGAAAAAAATGGCTGCGGTGGGACTAAAATTTATTGGTAAGAATTCTGGCATTTTTTAGTTTTGTGGCAGGTATCCATGTGATAAGATAATGGATATTTTTCTAATGCACATTTCTTACGACAAGCAGCATTTTGCGTCGCTTTCATCGGTATATTTGTGACGTAAAACGCCACATGTTGTTGTTGTAGTTGTTGTTTGGGTAGAAAAATTGTTGGCCTATAAACATAAACATGCTTAACAATTTCACCCCTAAGGCTAGAAGGGGGTTTCTTTATTCATAAAAACTTAATTTTAAACATAAGAAGATAATTGTAGTATAGTGGTGGAAAGTTTTTGGTGTGCTGAAAATACACAACTATATAGATACCAGACTGATAACTTTGCAAAGTGTGCACGGGAGATGCACGCCTGGCCATTGTTTTTAAACAATAAACTATTGTTCTTCCTGGAACTGCTGGAAGATCTTCCGCGCGCACAACATAGTTAGCAGTCTGGTATAGATATTGTTTTTGTGCTCTCAGACTGGAAAGTTTGTATCTTGCGTGGGCATGTTGTGGAGATGGCCTTAGTAAGACTGCAAAAAAAATATGAGTTGAGAAGGTTGAGAACAATAGATTGAAATAATAGATCTGTTGTTTATTGCCAACTGAGCAGCCTAGGTTGAAGACGGCATATCTTGTGCCCAGGCTGGAAAGTTTGTACTGCGCGCCGAAGAACTTCGGGGTGCACTTCAAAACTTTGGTGCGCGAATGTGAAAAAATTGGTGTGCAGAGCGCATAAATTACGGGGATTCTTGCCACAATGAGTCTGAACAAGAGGGGCTCTGAGTTGTAATTGGTATTTTACCTAAAGTTGAGATGAGCCAGAAATTAAAATTTGTCCAACTGAACGAGAGCTCGCTGAACATGATAAGATTATAAAACGTTATCATAAAAAATCGAAATTGGGCCATCCCTTGCTATTTCTATTTTAATTTTGGTGCGCACATTAATTTCATTTTTGGTGCGCAAAATTTTATCAATCTCTTGGCATTCGGTGCGCAGTTGACAAACTTTCCAACCTGGTCTTGTGCGTGCAGTACAAACTTTCCAGTCAGATGCCTCTCCTCTTTGATCCACAAAGTTAGTGTAATAGTGATATAAAAAATGATATTGTCATTATTTTACTAAGTCAGTATAATAATTATCTATTGTTAGTATAATAATGGAGAAAGCAATTAATTGCTATTTTAGTTATATATTTACTATTTGCCTAACCAGACTGGAAAGTTTGTATGCTGTACGTGCAGGTTGACCAGGGTGCATTCCATGTAAAGCCTATGCCAAAGGTACGCCAAGCCTTAAGCTTTTGTACGCCAGGTATTTTCGGGAGAGAGAAGCCCTGTGTGCATTCTTTGATTTTGGCGCAGGGAACCTCATTCTAAAGTAAATTTTGGTGCATCTGTAGGTTGGGGGTTTTTGTGAAATATAAGCAAACTGCCATGGGTGGTGCTTCTACAGAGTTATGGCATGGGTGCAGCTGGAAGCAGTCAAAGTGGTCAAGATCTTCCCCACTCACTACAAAGAATGCAGACTGGAGAGAAGCTGATAAAAAACCTGAGTACCCAAAATCTGATGATTAAGAAACTTTCAGTACTGGCCCAAATTCTTAGTTTCTTGTAAAAGAACTTGCATTATCAAAAGAATCTGCTAAAAGAGTGAGGAAACCTCACATTCATACAAAGGAAGGCAGATTTTCAGACGCTGTAACACCAAAAACCAATTTTATTAAGAAAATGATGTTGCTATGCTGACAAAAAAGTCATAGTTGGGTCAGAATCTCCAGATCCGTGACAAAAAAGGGTGTAACTAACTTTGACAACTGGTTCCCATAGATTGAAGGGTGCTCTTCAAAATGGGCTGGGTCCAACCTCTGGGAATGCTGGGGAAAAGGCAGGAGGGGGGCTGGTCCAAAATTTTACCCAATTTTCTAAAGTCTGTATTTGGTGCTGAATTTCAATAAACCAGTGCCACCAAATCATTTGCAAGTGATCCTAATTAACTCATATTAAACTGTCATTTCATTTTAACCATCAAACATTACTAAAATTGGTGTTGTCAGCCGTAAAATTGTGTTTGATGACTTGGCGCATGCGCAGCAAAAAAAGTGCAAATTTTTGCGTCGAATTTTGAAAGTGAGGGATCTGTATGATAGAAAGATGTGGAGAAGAGTCAACAGAAGAGTAATTAAGTGGCTTCTTTTAATTCTGCCAATTTTACCGTTGTTTGTAGACATCTGTGCGCAGAAGTGCATTAAAATGCAACTTGCAAAATGCATATGTTTCCAAAAACAGAACTGTTTAACTAATTCATGTCATTGAAATAACACAATTTGACTTAATTAACAAAGTCTGAACCATTTCTGAAGAACATGTCTTAAACATCTAGTATCAGCTCTATTCATTGTCGCTCTCGTCAAAACTGTCCACTTCTACATCTGACTCCCAATCTGCCTCATTATCAGAGCTGCTCTCGTGATTTTCTTCTGCAGTAATTAACAGTTCCTGTAGGTTCCTTGGTAACGGAGGAAGAGAATGCTTTATGGGTAAGACTCTTCCATTTTCTTGGAACCACCCATGTTGCAGTGGAGACGGAGGTGGCGATGGATCATGATATGACAACCAAATAAATGTTTGGTAATTAGCACGCTGCATGTGATGCAGAAGGGTATCTGCATCTGGAGGAATCCTCGACGTTGTTTTGCGTTTTAAAGATCGCCATTTACTTGCTCTAGCTTGAGGCAAAGATTCGCTTTTCTTGTCGTTGTAGATGTATCTGATGGTAAATTTCTCTATGTCTTCTTTGCATCTATTTGACATTTGAACAATTTGCCCGAGATCTGCCAGCAAACTCTTAGCATTCTCACTTTTTGCAACCCTGGCAAATATCGTTTGCTTCGATAATCCGTAGAATCCACTGATAGCATCAGCACCAGTTAGCGCATGAAGCTGGACAATAATTGATGAAATTTCTAGGCTGCACATCCTTCCGCAATCATAGATGAGACCTCGTCTGTAAAGGTATATAGGATGTAGACATTTGTGAGCCACAGACGATGCGATAGCCAGAACATCTGTATCTTCGGAATCAACAATAAATGGAATCCTGCTGCCGCCTCTGCTCTCACAGACAGAAATGTGAAAGAAAATTCTGGTATCAGCTTCGTGTTGGCGACAGTCAAACACTCGGATTTCTTCACCTGTATTTAACAAAATGCATTTTTCTCCGTTTGTGTAGAAAAACTTTTCTTCTCTACCCTCGATTCTTTGTTTGAATTCTCCTAGAAGGAATGCTTGTAGACGAATCTTGTTGCTGGCATTGGCAAAAAAGGCATCGAATCTGCTTGCTTGTGGAATCTTTGCTCCACGTCGAGGGAAAACATTGACAGCGCCTCCGATGTATTTTGCACTTCGCCGGCCATGCTCAGAATCCTTGACTGACAAAGCAACGTCATAACGATCGTTTATCAGATGATACTCTGCAGCATTCGGATGTCTTCTCAAGATGGCATCGAAGAGCTTTGATGCATAGTCGTTCCATGTGTAAGGTTCTCCATCAGCTGTTTCTCGGTCCTCTTTTCTTGGAATGCATACCCGCCAAAGAAGTCCCATGTCAGTCACAGCAATGACGCGACTGTAGCCAGTTTCAATTTGTTCTAGTTTGAAGCAGTCAACCAGCTTTGCTTTCACCGTCTTTCTGAGAGTTCCATTCAGGTTGAAAAGAGGCAAAGATACTGGTGTAACTCGATGCTTCATTACTTCCTCTAGATTTATTGCTGACTTTTCAGCAATGTTTAGTAGACTGACCATGGCCTTATTCTCCATTCCATCAGTCGCCTTGTTCGTTGTGATGTTCACTTGCTCTTTAGGTGGCTTCACAAATGATGCCCTTTTGTTCAGCTTGATTCTGTCACGGATCAGCTTTTCGGACGAAAGGATCCTCTCTTCAAAAAACCGACCTACCTGCCTTTCACCATCAGATTTTGCTGACTCAAAATCACCTATCAGCTTCTCAGACGCGAGAAACCCAGACTGTGGGGTGCACAGTGGACTTTCATCTGAAGACCATGGATTACAATCCCATTCATCTATGCAGCCAATCAGTGCTTGTACTGCTGTCTCATCTTTTACCAATCTTGATTTAGCATTTGCAATATGATCACGCTTCTCTCTTTTCATGGATGCAGACGCCTTGAGAGTGTCATGTACTTTCATGATTTTATTCACGGTCTTAGTGTGGATATTCAACATAGCCTCGTTCTTTGTTATGCCACTCCAACCTCCTTTCATTTTTGAGCCTTTATTCATTGTGACTTCAATCCACTGGTCGTATGGTATGGCCGAAAAAGGCAGCCTTGAAAGTGAAGCAGAAAAAAGGCCTTGTTTCATATGGTTACTTACTTCATCATTGAGATTTTTCATCATTGACCAATAAATGCTTAGATACCTTGAGTAATGTAGATTGTCATAAGCTGCCATCCATGGAAGCATGAGCCTTATTGAAAGAAGGTAGTTTTCCCAATTTTGACATCTCATCGAATGATAGTGAAGAAGCAGCACCTCTACCATTTCAAGAAATGACAACCAATAACGTGTTTTGGATGAGTTTGATGCTTCAATGCCAGCATGCAAATCATTCAAATAACCTTTGAAGGATGGTTCAGCAAGAAGGTCTTCATAGATTTCAATTCGCATTTCCTTGTCCTGCTTGCCAACACTTCTAATCTTCTCTACTAATGATGAAACTTGAGGAGGAACTGGCTTGAGCTCAGCATTAGAACTGATCAATACTCTTACCAGCGCTTCATGTACCAGTTTGTAGATGCGGATGCCACGATTATGATGCTTTCCTCTCAATGCTTGCTCCACTGAACCAGCTTCTATGAGATCTGCTGCAGTAACCAGGTCTTCAATTCCTGACCCTTTAAACCGTTTGTAAATCGTACTCATGAAAGCATTTTGTGTGTGAAAGCCACCAAGCACTGGTATGAGCTTGCTGTACTTTTCTGGATTCTCAAATTTCAACTTCACTATCAAAGCAAAGACAGGTTGATCTCCAACAAGCTGTATGAATGGCATTTTCTTTGCATCAACTGCTTTGATACAACGTGACATAACTTCGTTGACGACTGATTTTGTTGGAGGCTTCGGGAAAGTCAAGTGATAGTGGGCTTTGTTTTTGACAGCTGAATGATAAATGGATGCTTGAAATCCAGAGTATGAGCCTATGATTTGCTTTGATGGCTCAACAGCGCTTCCATCAGCATTTTGTCTGATCAGTGCATGCGCAAGACACCATCCTCTCTGCACTGCCGTGCCTGTTTGCTCCACGTATTCCAACTCTGGAATACCTGTTGGATTTCCTCTTTTGAAAGTTTTGTAGGGTGTTATCTTCACACTATCCTCGTGCATTTTTCGTTTCTTGCTAGCATTTGGTATTTCAAGTTTTCTTGCTTCCTCATACACTTCAGGACGGGTTAAGTAACCTGGCTGGACAAACATGAGGTTTGTTCTATGCGAAGTATCTCCTCCTAATAAAGAAAGGAACAATAATTAATTATGTTCTTATAGGATATTGAAAATCAACGATTTAGCGGAGAAACTTGTCAGTGGATGTCAACTTAAAATTTGTCTGACCTGTCAATGTATCCTCTCTGAAGTCATCATTATCCATCACTGCTACGGCAGGTACTCCTTCTGCTAGCTCCCTTGGACAGATTGGATTCTACAATTAAAAGAAGAGTGGCATGAATTGGAATCATAGTAATGTTAAAGGGAATCGACATAGTTAAAAGCTGGCCGGGGCCAGGTTAAAAATATAATCTATTGAATTTGATAACTTCAACACGTGTGGCTTCATCGTGGAGCCAAAGAAACAATGAATGCGTAGGCGATTTATATAGCCTATTTATAGCGGCTACGAGATATAGCTATGTCTATTCCCTTTAAGTCTTGGCGACGATGCATATTCACTTCATTTGATCAACTTACGTCGTCAAGCTCCTGTGAAGCCCACGCAGCTTCCAAATCTAGGACATCTTGATATGAGATAGTCAGTCCAAATTTATGGAGCAAATTAATTAGTTCTTTACTTTGTGTAAGTCCATGGATGGCAACGGCTAGTTGAACCTGGAAAAAAGAATAATTGGTCAGCTTTCCACTTCCAGCTTAGCTTATTGGAATTGCAAATGAAAGATGAAAAGTTTGGAAAAAGATATCAATGAAAACCTGGAAAATTGATCTTTTGCCAGTGATGAAGGAAAGAAGCAAACTGCCAATAGCATTAGTTTTTGAGTGATTGCAGTGTTCTCCGTTTTCATCTACTTTCGAATTTCATAGCCATACAAGAAAATTCTCCAGTTGTGAGGGAGCTGTGGGATGTTTTTCGAGCTCATTTTCATTAGGCGGCCAGTTGACTGTCGGGAAGCTCTTCAAGGAATCTCTTAGTCGCCGAGAAGTATTTTGTAGAAGCTGGTCATCGCTATCCCCCATGAATGAATTGCCGCTTCTATATAGCTCCCACCTTTGGAAGTATCATAGACGATTGTACTTTTGTTTCGGTGATACCTCTCGTGGAATCCGATGCGGCTGCCAAATTCATCCTCAAGGATCTTTTTCAAGTAAGATGTACGGTCGCAGTTTGGAAAATTGTAGTTTGATAGCAGGTGATTGTAATCTGAAAGAAGACCTTTCATAGTTCTTGGTTCATTATCAACCAGTATAGCCTCTTTTACATGTGCGAAGAATAGCTGACGAACTTCTTGTTCTCTCATATTTTGCAGAGGCAATTCGTATGAAGATGGTTTCTTGTAACTTTCTCTTACATAAGTTCTCCAACATGCTGGATGATATCGTATCTCTCTCGCAAAAGGGTCGTTGCACTCGTCTATAAGAGCCAGCAGACGTGTTCTCATCATATTAGGCTGTTTTAGCAGCAAGACGCGGACGTCTTTGAAAACGCAGCTACTTTTTCACGTTTTAGAGCATTCTAATTTTCCGGCCTTTTCCCTCCCGGAAAGCTACTCACAGACAAACAAATTCCCAAAGAACAGCTTGCATTCTCGCATTTCCATCATTTGTGAATGTGTTCATACAGTATAACATTTTGCTTCCCTTCTCGACGTCCTATTTTGTCAGTGAGGCCTTCAAAAGTACAGTTTTCAGGTTGTCAGTTTCAGAAAAGAACATACGATAAGTCTCTCGAGACTTGCAAAAGTTTTGAAGTTGATTTCTCTTTGTAATTCATAGCCTCGAACAAAAGAATTATGCTGTCGTCTTCTTGACTCGCGTCTTCTTGCTAAAACAGCCTATTATCTTCCAGGTGGACCGTATGAGCTTTAAATTGCTCCCAAGACTGCGCCTAAAAGAATGAATGGATAAATTGCTTTAAAAACTTCAAACATGAACAAGTAAAACTAAGAAAAGGATTGAGAACCAGTGTAATTTTGTACCGTAATTGATTTTACCTGATTGATGATATGCAGCTGAGAAGATTTCCTGCCTTTATGGCGATCATCTTTTGGCTTCATGCACCAAACACAGAGATGGGGAGAATGAATTTTCCCTTCTGAGCGTCGTAATCTCACTGTCTCTATTGGAGCAGGTGAGGCTGTGCTTGCTTCCACGTTCATCATTTCATCCTCCTTACGCTTTTTGGCACTATTGAGTGCCTTCTTAGTGGCAATGTACTTCCTGCAGTTGGTGTGAACAGCTTTCCCCAAAGGGCCATCCTCCCAGGAGATGCTATCATAAGCTGTACCAAATTTATCCAAACCAACCCAATTTTCAGAATGCCTTTTTAAATTATTCCAGGCCACTTCATCCTTTATAAATTCATTCTCTGGACATGCTTCATTGCACAATATGCAACATTGCTCATTTCCTTTTTTGCCATTGGGTTTAGCCTGCAGTAGCGGCTTCTTTACCATTTTACAGTACCTTCCTTGCACAAAAATAACAAAGTATTAACAATTCGAATCACTTTCCTCACATGTCCATTCACTTCACAAAAGATCGAAAAGCTTTGCAGTTGTTTTTTAAGTGATTGTATAGAAATTTTCAAAGCCAGCACGTGCTGCAGCTAACCGCCATCTTGATTTTGAACATCAGATCGAGGCTGTTGGCATGGATACATCTATTAAGGTGGCATAGTTGTTGAAATGATCTCTATCCAAATCGCTTGTTGATTAACTTAAAACATGTCAATATATCAAATAGAAAAATAGGCATTGGGGCAACTTTTGCATATTGCTTATGTTGCAATAAGAAACTTTTTAAACAATATTTCAGCCGCATAGACGTCTACAGGCAACAGTAAAGTTGGCAGATTTAAAAGAAGCCCCTTACTTATTCTTCTGTTGACTCTTTTCCACATCTTTCTCTCGCACAGATCCCCCACTTTCAAAATTCAATGCAAAAATTTGCACTTTTGTGTTGCGCATGCGCAAAGCATCAAACACAATTTCACGGCTGACAGAACCAATTTTAGTAATGTTTGATAGTTAAAATGAAATGACAGTTTAATACGAGTTAATTAGGATCACTTGCAAATGATTTGGTGGCACTGGTTTATTGAAATTCACCACCAAATACAGACTTCAGAAAATTGGGTAAAATTTTGGACCATCCCCCCTCCTGCCTTTTCCCCACCATTCCCAGAGGTTGGACCCAGCCCATTTCGAAGAGCAGTCACTTGTCAAAGTTAGTTACACCCTTTTTTGTCACGGATCTGGAGATTCTGACCCAACTATCAGGTCAATGCTGAAGATCTTCAGGCATAAGTGCATGGAATACACCGTAGCAAGTTGAGGTAAGGATCCCTGGAAATTTGGTAGTTAAACAGTTGATGTAAGCTATTGCACATGCACTGCACATGCAATATATTGTGAGCACTGTACAAGCTTTGTAGTCTGGTCTACTACTAGTTCATCCTTTAAGAACCTTATGCATACAAACTCTAAATGTATCAGTTATATATCTAAAATGTTTGTTATTTTGCTTTTAATGGTCATGTGTAATTTGCTAATGTGGGTTCTAGCAGGGCCAGGTCTGAAACGCGGACATCGCGGACATCGCGGACGTCGCGGACATGTCCGCCCCGAATCCATGTCCCCGTTTTAGGTTTTCGCATAGGGAAAAACCTAAAACACGGACTTCGCGGACATTGTCTAATTCTTCGAAAAAAGTGTTGATAAGTATGTTTTCATGATCATCATTCACAGAACGTCACGGTAGATTAATTGTGTGCAGTTTTCTTCAGGTCCGCGAAACCAATGTCCGCGTTTTAGGTTTTAGCATAGGGCAAAACCTAAACCGCGGACATCGCGGACATTGTCTAATTCTTTGAAAAAAGTGTTGATAAGTATGTTTTCATGATCATCATTCACAGAACGTCACGATAAATTAATTGTGTGCAGTTTTCTTCAGGTCTGCAAAACCAATGTCCGCGTTTTAGGTTTTAGCATAGGGAACAACCTAAAAGGCGGACATCGCGGACATGTTTGGAATTCTTCGATTTCTTCGGGTTTGCAGGTTCTAGTACCCCCCCCATAGCCACCCTCAAGGATGTAGGAAAGGTGCTGCCCTACTGCACACATATTTGATTTTTCTAGAACAATTTTATTAGAACTCTTTGGTGAAGGAGTTTCTTGAGGGAGGATTCTGGCCAAGAGTTTTAGAAATGACATACAAGGTCATCAGTTTGCGAATTGTCCTTCCTAAGAAAACAAATTGCCCTCAAAATCTGAGAAATTTAAGAAACTTTCATGGCTCCAATCAGCCTATTCTCTGTTGACCTAATACACATATTTTTTATAAGAAAATAAGAATTTGGGCCAGGAGGGATCTTCCAATTGCACCATAAATCTTCCAACAGGGGGCAAGAGCTTCCGACAGGGGGCTTAAATGCCTAAAAATGCAGTTTTCTTACTCTATTTTGCAAAATTCTTCCGATGCGTAGGGCAGCTCTTAAATCATCATACGCTGAGCATATTGTCAAAAAAGTGAAATTCGTATTCATTTAGGTGAGCTGACATTTTGCAGAGACATACTTGTAGGCCTTGTGCCTTCCCACCTTGACCAGAAGTGTATGGTCACTATATCTAAAATTACTCAGTCCTTTTCTATATTCGAAGAATCAGAAAATAAAGATCAGACAGCTTATCAGTTCAACTCCTTATCTGGAAGAATTATAAAGTTGTCCGCGATGTCCGTGTTTTAGGTTTTGCCCTATGCGAAAACCTAAAACGCGGACATTGGTTTCGCGGACCTGAAGAAAACTGCACACAATTAATGTACCGTGATGCTCTGTGAATGATGATCATGAAAACATACTTATTAACACTTTTTTCGAAGAATTAGACCATGTCCGCGATGTCCGCATTTAAGGTTTTTCCCTATACTAAAACCTAAAATGCGGACATTGGTTTCGCGGACCTGAAGAAAACTGCACACAATTAACTTTCCGTGACGTTCTGTGAATGATGATCATGAAAACATATACTTATTAACACTTTTTTCGAAGAATTAGACAATGTCCGCGATGTCCGCGTTTTAGGTTTTTCCCTATGCAAAAACCTAAAACGCGGACATGGATTCGGGGCGGACATGTCCGCGACGTCTGCGATGTCCGCAATGTCCGCGTTTTAGACCTGGCCGTTCTAGCAGTACTGCAAGTCTTGCTCGAAAATGTCTTTGTATTACATAGACAACACCATGGGCATTGGTAAAAAAATAGGGGGTATCCTCTCCTTGATTAGTTTATCTACTGAAAGAGCTCCTCCTTCAAGAGATCCCTCTGCAATACCCTAATTGTTTTTCTTAATTGCTTTTTGTTATCTTTTCTAATTTGTTGTTGTAACCTATTTGATTTTTATATCTATAGGAAGGATGTATGTAGTGGGATTTTAGAATTAAAACTGAAACTGAAATATTTTTACAATGTGGACTGTGTGTAGGGTAATCCTCAATTTAATGGCCCCCTCCAGAAGCATTGCACTGCTGTACCAAGACCCTCATTTTTGTGCTTACAGTAAATGCAAACTCTTGACATCTGAAATTGAATGAAAATCAAAGCTAATTACTGTACTTTCAATGTTCTTTTTTACTATTTTGGTATTATCTCAAACTTTGAATGAGTGCCCCCTTAAGAAATTCAGAAATTTAACAAATGCCACATGCTTTCACTAGACCCGATGAGTAAAAAAATTTCAAGCTTTTGGCCTTTTTTATTGACTCACCTGTTAGGATGCACAGAAGTTGAAATACTGTATGATTTGTTGTATCCCGCATAAGAATTTTAGTCAGAGACAAGACTTTATTTTAAGCTTCTCTCAGCTAGCGAACCCATGACGAATAATCATCAAATTACAGGGCGTATATAAGAGGTCTCGGTCCTAGCGTCCATTTCACAACAGAACAATACAGCATCATTATGCCTTTCTTTTTGCAGACATTGGTGTCAATTTGACAGGTAAGATATATTTCCTTGATGCCCGATTGTTTAATGCGCATGAAGCCATGGAAGAATTTTTGAATGTCAATACCAAAACTAATCAGTCTGCAAAAGAGTGGTAATCTTTGATTACATTTTGAGAAATACAAAAGGATTGTGTGGATATTGATACAAAGTTTGGAATGGTCCCAGTGAAGATGCATTCAGTACTTACCAAGCTGTTAGAATTCATTACTTGCTTTTGCAAAAAAAGTTGCCATGACTGTAAACTAAAAGCAGCTTACATACTATGACATCTTACAAAGTGAAATTACTATTGAAAATGTCTCTTTGTGATTCTTTTTGTAAATGAAAAAAATTTGTGGTACAATGGTGTGAAACAAAAAAAAAATTGACAGCTTAACATCCAAGACTGATAACTCAAGATGTTTCCAACCAATTTTTTGAAGACACTGCCAAACATCAAGGTAGGGGTGTCTGTGAATCGCAAGGAAAGTTTGTGCAATTACTGATGGCTACAGTCATCAGAAAATTCATTATCAACCTTGTCTGTTGGGAAGCTGATGTCGTTGCTCCTTGCTACAAGCCTATTTTTAAAAACGGATACTGTATATACTGCATATATGCTCTAATCCTTCTGACAAGTGACTGTAACTATAGCAATGCCAGAAAGGTTGTTTGAAACCCTGTAGTTTGACAGCCATAATGTTATGTGCAATCTTATTCTTAGCTTCATTATTGATTAATTCATTTTCCTTCTAGATCCTGTGTTTAGAGGAATATACCATGGCAAAAAGGCACATCAAGGTTGGCACTCGCAAAATTAAATTCTTAAATTGACCTTCAGCAATTCATTTTTATTATATACATTGAGAACAAAACTTTGCAGATGTAACATGTTCAGGTTACATCTATGAGAACCCTTTTTTTGGGTGCAGGATGTACTGTACAAATTCCAGGCCTTATCTGGGAATATGACTAAGATTTTTGTCAACAATTTTTACTTGATAAGTGTACTTGTTTAAAATCTGGCATGCCAGCTTTTGAACAGATTGTCATATTTCCTCTATCTTTACACCAATCTACGTGAGCAAAAGAGACTTGTCAAGAAAAATTGTCAAGGAAACTTGCTCATGTCGATGAGGCTCATCACTTTGTGCAGAAGCAAAAACAATGAGATGCAGGAAGATGGTGGTGGAGACAGGGGTGTATGGTGGTGGAGACAGGGGTGTATGGGTTTGATCAAGGCTGACACGAAGATTATTGCAAAGACCTGATGATTGGTCTATATTCAGTTTTCATTCTTGTTTTCTTAGTTGCCCTTCACCACATTGTGATTTAAACCATAGAAAGATTATTGCATTGTTCTACCACCATAGAAACGCAAATAGCTCTTCTTGTGGAAGGTCTAAGGTTGCTGCATCTTTTTATGAAAAATTAATTTCCTCACAGGGAAACCTCCTTTCTGTTTATTGCTTTTTATCTTTTGGACGCTGCATAGCTTCTTTGGCACTGTGATGGTGGAATGCAGTGCATTTGCATTTCACCACGCATGTACAGTTCCACCACAGCAGTGCCACAGAAGCTACACACTGTCCAAAAGATGAAAAGCAATGAAAAGAAAGGACAAGACTGGTTTCCCTGTGATTTCCTCAGAAAAAGTTGCTTGTCATGCATGCCAAAAATTACACTATTAATGTATTTCATATCAGAAATTGTTCATGCAGGTGATTGGTTGAGAGAGCAATGCTTAGACAAAGGGAAGGAGGTAGAACCCAGGCTCTTTGAATTTATCACATGATAAAGATTCAGTTCAATTCGCAAAACAATCTCTTTCCAGTTCTTTTCTGTTAATCTTACCATACAAATTTTCGATCCCTTTTCCAATCTCAGCCAATTATGAAAATGAGACACATTGTCTTTAATTATGAAATCTAAGATTGCATGAACTGCATATATTTTATTATTTCACTGTCAGTTCCTTGTAATTTTAGATGACTTTGATGATGTCCTGCAGAGAGCAAAGGAAAATGGAGTAGAAAAGGTTTGCCTCATGAAGAACTTTTTTTGCTTTTACTACTGGACAGTGTTTAAAGGGCACTGTTTAAAGATACTACTTCCTGAGTAGCAAAGCAATGGTTTAAATATTGTCTTGTTTTATAGCCAAAATATTCAAATGGATTAAGAAATTTACCCATTTTTAATCTGTCTTTCCTTCCTGTGGCTAATGGACTTCATTCATAAAAAGTTTACTGCAAAAAGCTACAAAAATGAGTAAGAAGAACAAGTTAGGATTTTAATGGTTGTCCTTCCAAATAGTAACAATAGCATTTTACAAGTACCTAGCACATTTATCCGCCATTATAATCCTGACAGAATAGAATCCCAACTAATTTTCTTGCACTGATTGGGGGGGGGGGACTTGTTCACGCCCCCCACGGAGAACATAAAGCACAAGCTAGTCTTTGCTGTAAGGCAGAAGTCTTGCCAGAATTGGGTGCAATTTTAGGCCACTGTTTAAGGTTTTTCAAGTGGGCTTTCTTAGGAATTTTGCCAATGTCAGCCAGGAAAATTCCCGAAAATTAATTTGTATCAACTATATATTCAAAAAGATAACAGTAAACATTGTGGCTATGATCCCGGGGGGAGGGGGTAACATAACATGTTGAGGGTACGGGTATGTGCCGAAGATTCTCTAAACAAGGGCCCCTTTTTCGTAAGATTTTCCATGAACATGGATGGGCTTTCCAGAATTGGCAAAAATTGTCAAAATAGATAGTTTTCCGCCAAAATTAATCATAAAAGTGGGTATGACGGCAACTGTCGGTAATTAGAAGAGGGTAGCTTTCTGAAAACCGGGCGGCAGACCCCCATCCATCCGCAAGTCATGTACTCTCCCCCCCGGGGGGGCTATGATATGCAGGGAAAGTAGGCTTTCAAGCAACCTGTGTTTTATCTAATTCATGCGTTATATGTAAGACATTTTCAATCAATCAGTGCATCAGTCACGCAGTCAATAGATCAGTTTTGTGGAATGGCTCAAAACGAAACAGCCAAAGTAAGGATGATAGATATCACATATACCTAGGAGCTGCTTATATCCAACGTACACAACCAAGGCATGTTATGTAAAAGAAAATGGAACAGCAATCAATTTGTTTCAGATCATTTCTAGCTAAGTATAACATGTATGCTAATCAGCTTTCTATTTTGTGAACTCTAACGGCTGGAATAGATCTTTAAGGATGCTGATAGCTGTCACCCAGGGGGAGGGGGGGGGGTACTTGATTGTTAAGAGGATAAGTGATACTCGACGTGCCGCTCATATTGGTGGGCTTTTCACCTCAAATTTCCTACATTTGGGCATTAGACGATGCCATGAGGAGCAGAAGACCATGACTACCCCATGGCCATAACATAGAGAGCGCGTGGCCGAGTGGTTAAGGCATCTGACCCGTAAGCCAAAGGTCAGAACGGCCGTAGGTTCAAATCCCGCGCTGGACAGTTTGGTCGCTGTTCGTAACTCTAGCCCGGGTCGACCAGTGCCATGTGAGGGAAATCTGGTAGCTGCGGCGGGTAGCTGCGGCGGACTGATGGTAAAACATCCGTGGCTCCTGCTGGAAATAAGTCTTTCAGACTTTCGCAGGCTAGCCATGTTAAATATCAATACCTACCTACCTACCTACCCAGACAGGAAACTAAAGCTAAATCTAAATATACAATCAAATATTAATGCAAAGTGGTTTTTTATCACAACTGAAGAAATTTGAATAAACCGTGCATCCACAAATCGATGAAATTCTTAGACATGGTTACGAAACTTCCTGAAGTTCATGCAAAAGGGCTCGAAATTCTTGAAAATTCTGTCATTCAGATGCATCCTTTTGTCAAAGTCCAGATTCACGTCGTGTCACGTTCACAGTCAGGTACCCCTCCCCCCGGGAGCTGTTACTATCATTGTAAGATTCATGAATGCCATGGCCTGAAAATTGCCTCATAAAATTCATATTTTAGATGATGATCACTGGTGGCAGACTATCCGAAGCAAAAGAAGCACTTCAGTTAGCGAAAACTAAAGGTTAGCAACACCATTTTGCTATGAGATTATTTAGAACTTCTAAGATTGATGTGGGTATTTGTACCGTTTGTGGATCGATAAGGTATGTTGATCTTTTGACATGCCTCCACGCAAATCTATCAAAAGGATTGGTATAAAGGTTGCTGTCTGAAATTCAGAAAGAAGAAAGTGATGAATCTTTTCTCCATCGAGCTATTATTGACAAAGTTATACGAGGTCTTATAACTTCATGTACATAGGATATCACCAAAAATTGTTTGCCGTCTACAATTAAAGGGACCCATTAACTATATACGAAAAACGCTGGTACAGGTACATGACAAAGCTTAGAAACATCTTGAGCCTTGCAAACAGAAAGCGTATATTATGTGGGATGAGTGGCCGAGAGGCTTATACAGTTTTCATCAGGTGACTGAAGTTATGTTCGGTCGAGTGAATTCAAACTCCGAGTGTGTGGCCTGACCTCGCAACTCACCTCGCCGTCCTTCGGAACTTTAAACTACGAGACTAATGCCTCTCCGCGGCATGCATAGTGGCCTTAAATTAATAGCTAGAAATCCTGATATGCCCTTTCAAAACAAATTAAAAAAATACTGTCCTTCTCATTGCGTATGGTTGAATACAGTTCAGACTTTTCTGGTTGAGACCAAATAGCTTCTTCGAAGTTGCGGCAGTATCATTAAGTTTTTTTTTCTATCCAATATAAAAATTTACAATAACGATATTACCTAGACAGCACTTACAAACTACTGTACTACACTACAAGAACGATGCCATGAGGAGCAGAAGACCATGACTACCCCATGGCGATAACATAGAGACAGGTAAATAAAACTAAGTCTAAATATACAATCAAATATATACCCCATTCACACTGACCGTTAAACCGGGTTTAAAGTAGCTTAAATTAAACTAGGTTAGCTTAATTCCCGTTCACACATAGCAGAAACTGGATTAAATCTGACTTGGATTAGTTTAAACCAGTTTTATTTAACCCACCTTTTAACCTGGTTTAACTTCGGAGTTTGAAGGATTCAAAATGGCGGAAAGCTGCTCCACAGCTAAAGGGCAAAATAGATCAACAGGGCAACATTTCGTTTTCAATAGACCGCTGATTTTGTTTTGATTTGGAGATTGACCAATCAGATCACGCTATTTTTAAAGATGGCGGCTCGCTGTAAACAAATCAAGCTTCGTAAAAGGGCTAAAAGTCCATCTTCATTTTTGGACCACGGATTTGCTGTTTTCGAATATTTTCAAACAATGACAACGAAGTTCTTAAAAATGAATTCTGATGCACACTTCCAATGTGCATTTTTCCGATATTCGGCCTACATCGAGAGCAACGGGGTGTTGAAACCAACCAAAAATCCGTACGGTTTTAGACGGTACCTTTGCCATTACAGTTCAAACAAATTCCAGGAAAAATTACTTGGAAATGAAAACAAGGCCAAAAAGATTTAATTTTAAAGTCATACTTTGAAATCGACAACTAAAAATTTACGTTTTAATCCCAACTTGTGAAAGAGCCCACAAAGGTCAAATGGCCTGTAATTACTTATGACAACAGGGCACCTTCATCCTATCGAACACTTTGCAAAACTTGTTTTGACAAGGGAACTTAAGCATTTTGCTGTAAGAATCAAAGTCACAAAGTGCGCTTTCACTCTTCACATACCCATTGTTCTGCTTAGCTCTCCCCACGGGGCGAAATTTAATTGGAATGTTTTGGCGGGAATGTTTTGGCGGGAAAGTTTTGGCGGGAAAATCTGAGTTTATTTGGCGACCACATAGTGGCCTAAATATCGTTTGGTGAAGTATGTCTGCGTTCAATGAATAAGTAGCCGAAATGCCCAAGGGATTTTTACAGAAATGTGGGAATCCCTTACATGGAACATGGACAAAGAAAGATGCAGAAACAGACCTTGTGAATATTAGATCGAGTGGCTTTCAAAAGCATCTGAACGCTTTTAAGAAAATGGCGAGAGCTAGAGGGCAAACGTCAACAAGATCAATGAAAAGACTGGACAAAATATGTATTTCGTGTCTTGAGATAAGTTTGCACAAACGGGAATTCACCAGAGAACTGCCTCAAAGTAAAACGGAAAATGTTTTGATAGAGGTAAATATTCTATGTTTCGCAACAGTTTTGGAGGTGATATAACTTACACTTGACGACCTTATTTCCAGCTTTTTTGTCGTTGTCTTCCCTGTCAGCAAATGCACGTCCTACCAGCTGAGAACCTAGTGACGGGAACATTCCATTGGAAGCCCAAATAGGAGAAGATTATTTCCACATGTAAATGATAGAAATTAAAAACCACACCCTGTGAAACAAAACGTAGAACAAAGTTTAAGAAAAAGGCCAGTGGAGATCAAAGAGAATTAGAGTACCGGAGTGTTCCAAACTTGATAAGAATTTGATTTCATTACTGACAATGGAGACTAACACAATGTTCTGCTATAAAAACCTAAATTTCCAGAAGATCTGACACCAAGATAATGAACCAAATTCGTCCTTTTCAGAAAATATTCTTTATTAGAAGTTTGCAAGTGTCTTCTTGATGTGCAACAAAGTAAGTTTCACTTTCCAACATGCACCATAACTAAACCGTTCCTATAGCTTTTAAAATATTTTGACAACAAAACTGAGAAGTTGGAAGCTGACATGCAGTTGGTTAATATAGCTGGAAAGTTAATTTTGGTGCACCTACTCTCATTAATTTCTTCCCTTATCCTTTGAATTACGGATCTGCTATGTAAATTAAGTTTGGGGCCAATATCATTTGTGAATATATGTTATGTAGTTCATAAATGTCTCAACAGCAGCGTTAGTTCCAAAGATTGTTTGATTATTAAACATAAAGCTCACAAAGAAGCAACTCTGAGAAAGAGATCTGCCTTGTGGCTTAAGATACATAAATCTTCCATTTCAGTTACAAGAATCTGTTGCTGAACTAAAAAGATCCCTGAATGGTAAGGATAATGGAGCAGTTGTAGTTGATAATCCAACAAGTGCTGTAGTTGAGTCTCAGGCAGTCGACAGAACAACAGAAGTGACACAATTAGAGATTCATCATATTCCAGCAACCAGTGAAGACACTAGATCATTGAGTGGTAGTCAGAGCCAGATGTCAGAATCGACCACAACTTTGAGCTCCCCTAGTCAAGATTTTTTTGACAGTGATAATCGAGCTAATCTAATAGCGTCAAAGGCGGCAGAGAGTGGTGCTGTATGTAGTGATCATGATTGTAGTGATAGTGAAAGGAAACTTAGCCCTGGTGTAGGTAATGATTCGGTGAGCTTGGATACAGCAGATGAAATTATCTTTAGTGAAAGTGTTGAATCTGTTAGTAGAATCAAGAGGAGGTGTGTTGGAAGTTCTGGTGTTTTAGGAGAGAGGCAGGGTAGTATCAGCAAGAAAAGGATGGCAAAGGTTGAGGATGTTGAGTTAAGTAGAAGAACAGATAGTGAGGTTTCACATGGTATAAAAAGTGTCGACGTTAGTGCAGGAGTAGATAGCTCACAGGACACAGTTGCAAAAGCAGAAGGAGTTACATGCTATCTTGATCAAGGTTGTAGCTTCAGTGATTCTAAAAATCAGAGAGAGGGTGAACAGAGGAGTACGTTTGATATTAGGGAAGAACTATCTTTGTTAAGAAGGAAATGTGCAGGACTGTATGGAGAAAATGGTAATCCTGAGATGGAGCCAATGGAATTTGAGACACTGTGCCAAGAAGCGGGAGCCAAGAATATTTTCCAATATATTTTTGAAGCTATGAGAACAGAAAGGCAAACCAATGAGAGAATCGAGGCTAACAAGAAAAGGACCGTTGCAATAATCTATATGCTGATGTATGGCCAATCCCAACGTGCAAATTGGTTTCAGGTGGCTTTAGGCAGAACATTGCAAGAATGTGGAATAACAGATCAAGGACTCTGGGCATTAAAGAACCTTGGAATAGCAGCTCATCCAAACACTATAGCAGCTGCAAGAAAAGCCAGTGCATCGACACATACTCAGAGTGTGCAATCTTTCTTTAGAGATGCAAAGAATAGAGAACAATTGATAGCAATATTTATAGACGATTTTCATAATATTCATACCATGCATAGACCAGACCAAAAAGAGCAAACTCAGACAGTGCACATGGCAACACTCCTCGTGAAAGTTTTTCCAGGTGTTCCTGCAATAAGTAATCAAGACAAGGGACCCCCAAACAGTGCTGAGCCAGCAGATCTCAAAAAGTTGAAGAAGGTTTTGAAGAAAAACATGAAAGATTTATCAAAGTCCTTTGCTCATGCGATGCCTGATTGGGCAACGGCAAAATATTTTGATCAAGAAACAACCAGACAACGTCTCTTGGTTCACGACTATCAGCATGAAGAGATAAGAGAGATGAGATCGATGAAGGGATGCAAGTTAGTAGACATGTTGGAGCTCCCACTGAAATCATATGATGCATTTCTGGAAGCACTTTCCCATATGATGGAGAACGGTCTTTCAGAATACTTAGATGAATACTGTGTGCCTTTCATTGGTGATTGGCCAGCCCAGTTTTACGTCAGACAGATCATTTACTCAAACGCAGAGAATCTTCCAGCTCAAAGGAAGAACATTGTCCCCTTACTCGGTCCACTACACATTTCTCTAAATGCTCGTGAGTGTGTCGTTATGAATTTTCATGCAGTATTCGACGAGCTGTACAAGTTTCTATTCGGGGAGAGAGCAAAGCTTGCAAAAAAACCAAGGCCATACAGGATATCATTTTTGCTTGAGGTGTTGTATGGTGGTTGGTCGTTAATTCGTAGTCAGGTTCTCCTTGTCTTTGCAAACTCAAAAGACATTGAGTATATGGTGCTGTTGAACCTTCTTGACAACTACATACCAACCGTTTTGAGCGTTTATTCCATCATCTTCAAGGGTAATGATAGTGAACAGTATTTTGATTGTTTGTTGAGATGCTGGGTTATGTTTTTGGTGTTTAAAAGACATCACTACAACAAAGCACCACTCTTTGGCCTGTCACTATATCAGCACTTGCAAGATACCTTGCATCCATTTCAATTTGTATTTGCTAATGCTTTAACTGAGGAATTTAAAGAAAATAACCATTTGATAATGGAAATCCTAAGATTTCAATGAAATATAACCCCCGTGCCACATTTGCAATTTAAGATGTGTTGAACTGACGGTCATTCTAGACGTTACAACCCAGGGAACAACAATGGCTAAATATATATGAACTCGTGTTCTTCAATGAGCATTTTCAAATAGGTAGTCGACTATCGCATTCCTGATGGCAGACGCATTCTGATCTTGACGAAGACTCCCAGCCTGCGACACCATTCCACAATGGTCTGCCTGGAAATCGCGAAGCCATCTTTCATCAAAAGGCTGGTTGGACAGTTCACAGTAGTTGTGAAGGATGCAGCATGCAGTGATAGCGTAGAGACAGTTTTCAAGGAGAAGATCCAATCTCTTTGCTATGCAGCGAAACCTTGCTTTCAGTCGTCCGAATGCATTCTCAACAACAACTCTTGACATGCTAAGGCAGTTGTTATAATGAATTTGCTGTGGAGTCAAGAAGGATGCATGTGAGAATGGCTTCTGCAACCAGTTTTGAAGAGGATATGCTGAATCCCCAAGAATTAGGGGAGGCACATCCACACCTTTTATTGTTGTAGAATTTTGTTCAGGTCTCAGTAACCCTTTGCACAGTCCTTGAAACAAAGGAGAATTCTTGAATACCCTTGAATCATGTGATTTCCCTGACCATCCAACAAAGATATCTCGAAAAAGGTACGAATCATCAACGAGAGCTTGCAGAATTATGGAGGGAACATCATGTCTGTTGATGTAGTCTTCTCCGTTCTCATTTGGCTGCATTATGTTTACGTGGCACCCGTCTATGGCTCCAATAACTTGGGGGAAAGGACTGTGGTCAAGAAATCCGTTCATGATTTTTGGGATTTCTTGCACCGATGGAAACTGAATGTATTGCGGCAGAAGATGTAAGGATATTGCTGCACAAACTTCATGAATAAGGGTGCACACCGTTGAGAGACCAACACCAAACAAATTGCTTATGGTCCTATATTCTGCAGAGCAACAAAGGAAGTATACTGCCACGGCGACTCTCAAAGGGACAGGAATCGGCTCTCTGAAATTGCTTGACTGCTTCTCGACGAATGGAGCCAATTCGACACAAATATTTGCAAAAGCTTCACTCGACATTCTGAAGTTTGTGATCCAGTCATCTTTCTGCCAGTTGTTCTTCAACCGTTTCAAACCAGAATGCCTGAGACCTGAATTTTGTCCAGCGGGACCGTTCCATTGGAATTAAACTTCTCGAAATATCTACCACAGATCTGAAGTAAATTGCAGCTGCTAAATTTCGCCTCCGTTTGTAGAGCAGCAGCTTTGCAAACATCTTTTTCCGTGTTAAATGGCCTGAAAAATTCTTTGCCACAGCGGTGTCAGCCATTTTGCGAAATTGTAAACAAAAGAAACCTGTCTAGGGAAGCCGTTGTCATGGTAACAAAACCGTTCTACTAACTTGGTTATGTGAACGAAGTTTCTGGAACTAAACTGGTTTTATAAAAACCAGGTTAGATCTAGGTTAAATTAAACTGGTTTAAAGTAATCTACTCTGCAGTGTGAATGGGGTAATAGATACAAGAATTGCGTACAAACAATTTCGACTGATAAATGATAAAGTCGGGTTCACATTGGATGTCGGGCAATTGCTGTGTTTTGGATGTATCCGCTAAGTGATTACGTGGGATGGACGCTAAATTTTACTGAAAAATTGAATTTAAAATGAGTTAGGTTGGCGTCGGAGTATCATTAAGTTTCATTTAACAAGTACTGCTATTTAAGGTCTTTCATAAATAACTCATGAAAGAGCTAAATCACAATTTTGAAAAGTTTCTAATGATATTTTAGTGAAGGGCAAAATCCTTTCCACTGCAAAGATTGGTTAAAATGTAGCGTTGAAAGACTCATCTTACACTCACTAAGTAAAGTGAACTTCTTACTTCAGATTTATACCCAGAATCGTTGATCAAATGTCTGTTTAACGTGGTTTTTATCGCATTTTCCATCTGAGAAGTGATGGTTGAACAGAGCTAAAGCAACCGTTCGATCATGATTCGATCGATCGAATGCAGAAAATAGGACCAGCTTTTTCACTGCTTCATTGTGAGTCACTGTTGAGCAAGGCTTACCACAGGGATGAATAATGAATAATTTCTTGCTTAACTGTAGCTGTAATAGGGTTTTAATTTGCTTTTCGCTCCATTTTGCGTCTTCAACACACCAATTTTAATGGCGTTCCGTTTCAGATAATCTTTTCTGTACTGTTGGTTGCCATCCAACACGATGTAAGGAATTTGAAGAGGACAATGATCCTGATGGTTATTACAATGCATTGTTGCAAGTTGCTAAAGAAAATAAAGATAAAATAGTTGCCATTGGAGAATGTGGACTAGGTGACTTATTTACTTTCAGCTATCTCACAACAAACATTGTAATTGTTTTTTTAAATGGTATTATTGTCTGTCTCCAATTGGATGTTACGTAGAAATGTACCTACTGGGTGCGTCAAAAAGGCCCATCGTTTGAAAGGCTACCGCCCCGTGAGCAGATAGGCAAAGATATTTCACAATATCTGGTTAAATAGCCAGAATGTTCGATTATTTTAGGTTTATCCTGGCTGAAGTCGATCACTTCGTTCTGATTCTGCAAGAGATTTGTGAAAAATTCCCTTCGAGACACCTTAAAACGTTCTAAAATTATGAGCAAGCTTCCTTGATACATTCCTCTCAAAGTGTTGACTTCAGTACGCCTTAGCACATGCTATTCTCTTGGGGGATTGAGTCTTCACCCTGGCATGAATAACTTATTCAAGGGATTTCATTCTCCCAAGGGGTCCAAATACATGAACACATCCAAAATGTCATCATAGTTGCGAAGAAGAACTACGGTAAATCTTGTTTGTTATTTTCACTCGTTTTTGAAGCTTTTGAGACGGGATTTCAGCAGAAATTCTCGCATTTCGACGGGAAGGAAAGGACTATTAAAGTTGGGTAAATTACGTAGCCTAATCGGACACATCGGGAATAAAACAATGCAGTTTTCAGTGTCATTGCTTTGTTAGTCTGGGAGACTCATCCGGTATGAATATTAATTATTGAAGGGCTTTGAATGAATAATTTTTCGTTCTCACGAATTTCACATGGCATCTAGCTCGAGACAGACTTCTGTAATCCTGCTTACTAAGCTTTACTTGTAAAGTTTGCGGTACAGAGTTTCAGATTCTTATTATGAGACAATTATGCGGCGATAATTTGTTATGAAAAGCCTTCGCTTCATTAGATACAAGAATTGACTATCGTGAAACATCAAGCCATCATATCGTGAAACATCAAGCCATCATATCGTGAAACATCAAGCTGTCAAGCCGACATTTGAAGGTGTTGTGGCCCCGGGGTGGGGTAGTACTTGACTAGGGAAGTGATTGGGATGTGTAGCAAATCTCTCCACACCCTGTACCCTGTCGCATAAAAAATGGCCCAAAAGTATACCCTGTTGCATGAAAATTTTGCCAAAGTCGATTGTTTCGTGAAAACTCTAAAAGATGTCCTTCCACATGATACCCTGTCGCATAATTTTCTTATCACTCGTAATACGTTGTCGCATAATTTTTATCAGAAAAGGACACCCTGTCCCATAATCTTTACCGTAAAAGGACACCCTGTTGAGCGGCACATGCCTTCAAGTCAAATACCCCCCCCCCCCCAGGAGGCTGTGGTGCAATGGTGTAATCCTCTGACTTTGCAGCCAGAAAGGTCAGGTGGAGTGGGTTCTCGATAACTGGTAGGTCCCAATCACTTCAGCTTCATGACAAGGGGTCGCGGATTCAATTAGCGCTTAGCAATTTCTGTGATTCCAGCTTTGACTCTAAAAACCGCAACTTCTCCTTCAACTTGACCTTCACGATATCAATTTTGCGAGAAAAATGCTTGTGTGGGTTCGATCGCCGATACTCTGAGCAATGAATTACTTGAAAGGCTGGAGTTCAGGAATGGCAGGGCTGAAGTAAGAAAACATTAAAATAAGGAAGTGGCTAATTTATGGTAGTTCGGAGACAGATCTTGGCAATTTTAAAATGCAAATTGGCCCGGTGCGTCATTTATTACTGGTCGTTTTTTATAAGATTTCTCATAGGAAACTAACCAAGAAACTTATCTTTCAGATCAGTACAAAATAAAGAAACATCATTTCTGGTAAAAAAGTTTTATTTTGGAGAGGGAAATCCGTAGCATTTTTTCCTCTCTTTACAATGTTCTTATATGGTATTACTAGAACGGCATTTGAGAGCTGTCTTGATAGTGGCATAGCTTCATGAAGCTTCGTTGTGTAATATTCACGACGGCACAAGATGCAGGCATCAGATGGTTGAGGAAACCATTACTAAACTTTGGGAAGACAAGTCATGAAGATTTTAAGGAACTTTCAGGTCAAATTCTTAGTTTGTTATGAAAAGTACATTTTTTAAATTTAATCGCTAATTTGCAGATTATGACAGAGAGCATTTTTGTCCAAGACAGACACAGTTAAAGTGAGTATTATGATTTGCATTTCTGCATAAGCTATGAGTGTTGTTTGTTAGAAAACCTTTATAGCAGACAAAACTTTCAGATCATCTCCATGCTAAGAAATGCTTGCAGGAGATTGCCATTCAGAAAAATACGTAGGTTAGGAAATACACAGTATATCCTGGCTTGTTTCTTGTATGGTGTTATTCACTATTTCTGAATTGTCTCCAAGAACATGTAGTGTTTTGGAAAATGCTCTATGAACATCCACGAAGGCAGAGTAGATTTTCCGTAGAAGTAAAGAACGAGAGTATGAGCGATCTATTTGAGCTCTCAACTTGATTAAACAAGTCATTCCGTTTACTTGTTATGTCTAGTTATGATTCTATTTGAGCTCGTTGTCCCGAACTGAGCAAAATCTACTGTTTATGGTGTTCATAGAAGCGCCTCTTATATAACCTGAATGAAAATTTGATCAGAAAGATTTGTCTTTTGAGGTGGTTGAATTTTAAATTGAAAACATGAACAATGATTTGATATGTACAGGATGTCTCAAAGAAATTGTTCGACGTTTGATTAAATATTGAAAAACAACGATAACATGAACAGACTCATGGGAAGATAACCCTGTCCCTAAGATTATGAAATAATTTTAGAGACCAGAATCTTTTAAATCGATTGAAAATTCACTGAGTTGCAGTTTTCAAAGATCAAAGATATGCGATAGCTGAAACCAGAGACCCTCAGATTACTTGTAATGCAAAAAAACCTCGAAGACCAAGGGAAAAGAAGCTTGTCTGATGTCATACCTCTCGTTGATATCAGAGCAAACCAAATAGGACTTCCAAAGTAATTTAATCCTTGTGATCATTGTCAAATTTGCTTAACATTGCATTATGTCCAAAAACAGTGGTTCAAAACATAATCAACAAGAGACTGAATCTGTTTCATCAAAGCATCCATATGCTTGGAAGTTAGGTTATCGAAAACCTGTTCAAATCCCTTTGGCTCACCCTGAAACAACTGCGAAATAGCAGAAACGATGGTCCATGAGATTTTTACCAAAAATGCCATTTCGATGCCTCTTGTTTCAGTTGTTGCACAAACTGGAACTTCAAATGCTCGCATCTCCATGGATATTTAGCGGATTTGCAAGATTCTTGTGTCAAAAATTAATTTAAAATCTCAGAAAAAGGGTCACTTGACCAAGTGTCCTTTTAGCGTATCGTTATTTTTTAGTATTTAATCGAACATCGAACAATTTTTTGAGACACCCTGTAGTAGATCAATATCAAATTGAGTTTCCCATCTTCAAAGATATCTTAAGAACCAAGCCATTGAAGGTAAAAGGCAGATGTGAATGTGTTGGTCTCTAAGTAGGACAAAGAAATACCCACGTACGCCATTGTTTCTTTACCTCGTGCACGCACCAGCTACCACAGTCTCATTTCACTCTTGCTCATTCTTGTTTTTGTTGAACATTTAACCCTGCTGATTACCTTGACTGATTATTCTCTTTTCTTTACAGATACTTTGAACGTCAATTTGACCTCGCAGAAGAAACACAACTGCCCTTATTTCTTCATATGAGAAATGCATGCAGTGATTTTACTGGTTTGTAATTTTGTTCCAGCTTTTTCTGCTATATACTATCTGTTGTCTAAGGATTTGCTTACTTATGGCACCATCATTGGGCAGCTAATCAAGTTTATTGCTTAGTCCACTATACTGGAGTGGTCCCGAATGACGACTGTGCATATTCTGCCCAGACCAGTTTTAAAATATCCCAATAATGAGTACTGAATACGAATTTCTAGCTATTAATACATGTGCTCACAGGTATACGTATGCTAATAATATTATTACTTTAAGTGCTTACTTCAGTCGTTCGAAATTGCATTCTTTGAACATCCATGAAAACTTTAGTATATATTACCACGACGTGCATCTTGAGGGTCATTTCAGAACGACAATAAATCAGCGTATACTTGACAGTCCAACTTTTAACATAGATCCATGAGCGACAGGACACAAAAAGATAGGGTCGGGCCTAAGCTACTCTCGCAGTGATTACTGAGACCAACGTTATGAATTCAGTTTGCAATCAATATGTAATGATGTAAGGAATACTTACTCGTGTTCTTGTTCTTCTCTGTCATTTCCATGCCTTGCAATTTCTGCCAAATACAGCCAGCATCGAAGCTAAATTCCCCTTCCACGACAGAACTAACATGGCGAATATATTTTCGCTCCTCCGCACTCACCTTTTCAAAACTACGCGCTTATTACATATTGATTGCAAACTGAATTCATAACGTTGGTCTCAGTAATCACTGCGAGAGTAGCTTAGGCCCGACCCTATCTTTTTTGTCCTGTCGCTAATGATAGATCCAGGTAATAGATGTTCAACTTGATTCGACTAGGCCATGATTTTCATAGCGACGTTTCGAGGCAGCTTGTCTCATCCTTAGCCGAATAAAAATTACACGTGCGAGATTTTACACTATAGATTATTCGTAAACAATGCGTAATTAAATCACCGATCGTATGATTTCTAAATTAGGAAAGGACGTTGAAATGAAATTAACTGAGAAAGTTTAGTGAGATTTAAAAACGATTCAGTGGTATAGAAGAGTTTTGTTGATTGAATGTGGGACAGTCTGTCAAGATTGGCAGGCTATTGTGCATCAGAAAGTCGAAATTGTTGTTGGCGTTGTCTAAAATACAAAAAGTTTCAAACGACGCGGCATGACCCGTCTCATTGAGATGGTCCCTAATGGACGAAGAAGCGCCCATTATACTTACTCCCGTCTTGTTTATGCCTAAATTTTCCCTACAGCGCACAATAAAGTGGCGTGAAGCTTATGCAAATATTTTTTTTCATATAAATTTAACATAAAAATTTACAATTTACGAATTATCTACGACTACGAACGATCTACTATACAATACCACAAAACGATATCAAGGGGAGCAAAAGATCATGACTACCCCAGGGCTATTCACATGAAGAATATTAATCTAAAAATACAACTAAATATACAATTGCGAGAAACTATATACGAACAATGGAACAGAGAAACGAGACTCTATGACAGGGGGAACTTTACCAAAATGAACATGGTGTGGTGGCTTAGTTACATTTGGCTTAATTTAGTCGACCGGTTGTGTGAATGTATAGTAGAGTCAACTTGAGTATATATGCAGATATTGATTTAAAGATAGCTCCAGCTCGATTTGGTTGCATTCGTTGTCAAAACGTGTGTCACATCATTGTGAATTATGTTTAAGCAAACGGTATGTACATGAAAATTTACGAAGTTAAATTCTTCGCTGGATGAATTATTTAGTGTCTTCATTTCTTCAGACATAATCAAGCGTAACAGAGACAGATATGTTGGTGGCGTAGTGAGTACATGTTTATGATTCGTTCCTTGATAATGATACCTGCAAAATGTGTTATCTCTTTGGATCACGGAAGTCAAGATTGCATTCAGCATTCTAGTGTAATACATGGAATGATTTATTGAGTCTGATTAAGTAAACCAGGTTTGATTAAGAAAACAGTTAAATGCATTTGTTAACCGAACTAAGTACAACATAGAAATAGCTTGAACATACAATAATAGGTTGTTGCTTGGGGCTCTAGTGTTGGACCTAACATCGAAAAACCTGAAAAATGCATGTGGAAACTATGTCTTACAAGGTTATTCATGTCGCTCTTGCAAATCATGCTTTAGAAGGAATGTTTCAAAAAGTATGTTAGTGGAACCAATATCTTAAGCCCTTTCCTATCCGTACTGTTAACTGTTTGTGTCATCTTTTGCAACGATTGTAATGATTACAGACAAGGGCAAAGAAGCTAATAGTGAATGCCAAGTATAAGGACGGATGGGCTTGCAAATGGCTCTCTGTAAAGTCATTGATCTCCTTTGACCAAGGAGTCATGACATATAAAATCTTGCATAGCCCCTGTCCTGAAAATCTTCGCCATAAGTTCCCTGAAAGATCCATGATTTCAGAGTATAGAACCAGAAATGGTGGAGATCTGCAAATTCCTAAAGTTAGGTTAGAATATGCAAAGTGAAGTTTCTACTTTTCTGGTGTCAAAAACTGGTATGATATCCCTGACAACGTTCGAGAAAGAGATTCAGTCGCTCGTTTTAGAACAGGTCTTAGAGATTATCTTTGTAACCTTTCACAGGAACCAAACACGACCCCTTGGTAGAGCAGCAATTCACATCATCATCGTTTTTTTTCTCTTTCTCATATTATCTTTGAAGATATATTGTCATTAAGTTATTAATTTGCTGAAAGGACCTTGTGTGTAAGTATTGATAAAATGAAAGTGGAATCTGTTACGCTTCTGTTACATACCTTGGCCAGATTCGAAATGAAGCCTCCCAATTTTCATGAGCAGCATTCAATGTTAGAATATTCCTTCCTTCATATTGTTTTACAGGCACATTGTTTTACTGGGACCAAAGATGAAGCGAAAGAACTAATTGATAATGGACTTTACATCGGCATTACTGGTTGGTAAGACAAGTTTTAGTAATGTTTTAGTGATGATGTATTTAGTAACATTTCAGCAAATATCTAAAAGTGTTTGCTGAACCAGACTTTTTGAGAATAGTTGAGGCGTATTCTCTTTTAAAGAGCCCTTTGGAACCGGCATGCATCCTTTTGTGGTCTCTTTGTGCCGCCATTTTATTTTTCTATGATAAAGCCTAGTTTTCATTGAAACATAATTCATTGCCGATCGTTGGCGATCTCATCGGCGACCATCGCAAATGAATTACGATTTATGCAAACTAAGTTCGTGGTCGTAGGAGCATTGGTACACGGCCCACACAGGTACACGGCCCCCTGCAAGGCAATCTATGCAGATTGACGGGGCTACCGTGGTTAAAAAAAATTAAAATGAAAATGAAATGAAATGATTGGTGATCATCGGCGACCATCGCCGTTGAACTTTCAGAATCGAAAAATTTTGTTCTCCACAGTCAACAACTGAAAGTCAGCTATTTCATATGAAAACAGAACATCGGTGATCATTGGCGATGGGATCGCCGACGAGCGCCGGTGATCACCGATGAATTACAATTTAATGAAAACCCGGCTAAATGACTTACAACAAAAGATGACACATGGAAGGAATGCTGGTTGCAAAGGCTTCTTTCTGCTGAGTGATTCAACAACACCACTGATTCAGTGGAAAACAAACAGTTCGTTGCAAGCAGTGTGTCACCTATGTTGCGCACAATGATCATGGATATGTAATAAATGCATAAAAATGAAAGTTTCAGAATTGTACAAAACAGATTTGTCTATTGTTAACCGTAGCCTGAGTTATATGAAACACGGAAATTTTTGTTAAATCAAACAATTTACTCCTGAGAAAACATTATTTCAAGTTAGGCCTAAGAAATGTACCTCCAGCAAATTCTGTAGATATATGCAACTGTATTATAAGCTGGGATAGATGTGCAATGAAAAGTATTTCCCTCTTATGCTAAGAGATCAAGTCCCTAATCATATCATGTGTTTAATTTTAGCGTTTGTTGTGTTTTTCGATGTTACTAGGTCAAAAATGCAGTATTTTACATCTTGAGATGTATTGAATCGTCATAAAGTTGGCTACACGTTTAAAAATTAGAAAACTTGAAAAACTACGACAAAATACAACGAAATATTGCATTAAGCTACGAGCTTGTTAACAAGCATGTATTTGAAATCGTAGAGATATTTTGTGATATTATCTTTGTTGATATTTTGTCGTCATTTAAGTAGAAAAATGCTATTTAACTTTGAAGAAGTGGAAAACTGGTTTTTGTGAAAAATTCGCCAAAATTGTTTGACACCTTACTCTACGTAGCCCTTTTGCAACAGGACTGCCAATAGGTTAAACTTGAAATTGCAATAAACTTTTCGAGAGTTCTGAAAAATATGTTTTTTTATTAATGTTCAAGGAGCGTTCTCGGGTTTTTCAACTTTTGGTCGTCATCATTAATTCGCAAAATTTGCATATCCCAAGATAAATTTTAAATCGATCTTTTACTGCATATTCTGCAATGTTTTAATCTGTCGAGCAAAAATTGATCATGAAAATTTAATGAATGCAAACCAAGGAATTTAAATTTGAAAGTTAGTGCTATTTTGTGACCTTGCTGTGCTAAGAAAGGAGTCTAAAATATCGGATGAGTCAAAACAAGTTAGCACATTTGGCCGGCTGTGGAATGAAAGTATGAGGCCGATATAGACTTATGCCTTTTCGTCCCTTGTTTCCCTGCGTTCTTTGATTTGCTGATATCACTTGGTCAATAGGGACTCATAATATTACGCTTAAATAATGGGCCCACTTTTTCAAAATGGCCTAAATAGGCGGGAGTTCTCGTACACTCAACAAAATCGCTTCAAAATCTGGTTTAAAGAGCTCGAACATTGAAAAGGAAACTTTTAATACAAAGTATGATGTTGTCTTGACGTACAAAACGCAAAATGCCTACCTTTCAGACAGTAATCTTCCTCTGTAGAAGCAAAATAGATCCATCGAAGCTGCGAGAACTCCAGGCTTCTTCAACCGTTCTTTAAGAGCAACAACAACAACATTCTGAATAGCGGCCCCTGATTGGTTAAAAACTGAATTCTAGCGATTTGATTGGTGAATACGGAACCACCCTACGCGGGCCTAAAGTGGGCCCACTATTTAAGAGTAATGTTATTAGTCCCTCTTGACCAAGGAACGCAGGGAAACAAGGGACGAAAAGGCATCAGTCTAAGGCCGATATTCAAAATTGAAATGTTAATCTATCAGTCATAGGCTAACTTAGATGAGAAAATTTTGTTTGGTAAAATCACTCATCATTTAGATCCAGAAATTAAGAAAATGCTGGTAAACGGCAAGTTTGGGAACTAGAATTCCACATTCCATTCTGGTCTAGGATTTACTTGCTATCGAAACTAAAGTTCTATTTCTGAAACTGAGCATGTAAACTTCATTTCCTCATAAATCATGGAGCAGAAGGGAACGTGGAATTCTGGGTTCCCGTACAAACCCCATACAGCCATTTTTCTAATGGTCGGGTCTTAAACATGTGTGACTTTGCCAAACAAAATTTTCTCATCTAAGTTAGCCTTTGACTAATAGATTAACATCTTAGTTTTGAGCATCGGTCTCAAGTCTCATACTTTTTATTCCATAGCCCACGAAATGCGTAAACTTTTTTTGACACAACCGGTACACTTTTATAACCAACTTGAAATGATGTTTGCTCAGCACTAGATAGTCCATTTGATTTTTTTGGGGGTTTTGATATACCTCAAGCTTCGGTTAACAAAAGAAAATTCTGTTTGGTACAATTCTGATACTTTCGTTTTTATCCATTAATTATTAGAATTGATTTTTTCCGTCAAAATTGAAATCTGTATCACTGTGAAGCGTACGGAAAAATGCATTTCATACGGACCTCACTCTACTCTTAAACTGTTTATAATGGGTTGATTCTCATAGCGCTGTTTTGTTTTTGTAGCTCCCTGAAGACTGCAGAAAATCTAGAAACGCTAAAATCAATACCATCTGAATATCTGATGATTGAAACAGGTACGGCAATAGTTTCCATTCATGTAGCATCTTTAATGTTAACTGAATGTATTTGATTTTCGTGGATGTTTTGAACAGCTTTTTAGTATGTTAGATCAACCACAAAGGCAAAACGAGACCGAACAACAAGGGCAGATTTTGTAATACAATAGCATCAGTCGCTTTGGTTTACACCTCAATTCAAAGCGATTAGCGAATGCAGACAAAAGAAATTCTCTCAAGCAGAAATTCAAAACAAACGAAGCCGCAAAATTGCCCTGAAACCAGTACGGCAAACTCTCGTTTGGTGCGGGCGAAGAAAGGTTTTTAAGAGAAGATATGTGCTTATAACGAAATAAGATGGGTAAATCTAAAGTTCTGTCTTGCGGACTTTGTTTATTTGATTCAGGAGCTGAGGAGTGACTGCGTACATCTCAGCAATAAATATGCAAAAATTGTAATGCCCTCTGCTCGGTTTCTGAATCAAATAAACAAAATCCGCGTGACAGAACTTTAGATTTACCGTTCTACTTTAGTAAGCACATACCTTCTCTTAAAAACCTCCCTTCGCCTGCACCAAACGAGAGTTCGCCGTACTGGTTTCAGGGCAACTTTGCAGTTTCGTTTATTTTGAATTTCTGCTTGAGAGAATTTCTTTTGTCTGCAGACACTAATCGCTTTGAATTGAGGTGTGAACCAAAGCAACTGATGCTATTGTATTACAAAATCTGACCTTGTTAGACGGAACTTAAAGAATTCTGCATATTTTACTTTACAGTTGTGGCTTGATAATTCGATAACTCTCAAGGGAGACAAATTTCTTTTTGAGGTATTGGAGTTCAACTTAAATATTTCAATCTTTCGATAGATTCTCGCTGTAGGCAGAGCTATAGTTGGATGACTTGCACTGAAAAGCCTGACAGAACCAAGTGGGTCTAAAATGAACATATTGTCAAGAAATTATTATTTCTGATATGAACTAGTGTAACAAAGTTCGTATGAGCGTAATGAAAGACACAAATAAGCTTAAAGTAGATTATTTGTTCGAGACTTGTATTATTGATTGCCGTGGACTTGAGATGACCTTTGCCTCAGTTAAGCCTGGTTTCCATATGATCGTTCGTAACAGTCGGCGACCTACTGCAACACATCATGTGTCCCCGATCAGTCGGCGACAAATGGAAACGATCATTGTTACGATCATATGGTAACCAGGCTTTTAACTCATCTCAACTCTTTCGATGCGTCCCCGTACTATCCCCGTCTGATCGGCGACGTCAGAGACATCACTCTGAAAATGTTTCCATTTAACGCAACTGTCCCCGATGTGTCCCTGAGCCTGCCCGATGTGTCCCGACGCATCGCCTACTGTTACGATCATATGGAAACCAGGCTTTATGTGCGAATTGGACTGGACTGCAGCCTTTGTCTTATTTCGTTTCCCTTGTCGTTAGATGTGTCTCACCTTGTTGATATACCTGATTGAAAGCTTGTACATATCTTTGCAGATGCTCCATGGTGTGAAATACGAAACACCCATGCTGGTTCAAGTCATATAAAAACCCAGTTTCCATCTAAGAAGAAGGAGCGATGGGAAAAAGGATTTTGTATCAAATCTCGAAATGAACCTGCACACATTCGGTAAGTATTATTGTTCATATACAGCACCCCTATTGAATTACAACTCTTGCAGGCTAAGCACGTAATGAAAATCTTATTAGCTAACATCTTGCTACAGTAAGCTATTCCACTCAAGTTTTGCCGGTACTGAAAACCTTGATAGAGTTTCTCGCTTGTTTGTGTCTGGTTTTACTGTACTCGTCCGGGATCTGGCCGTGGTGTTGCTTTGGGTGGCTGCCCTCTTGGACTGCTTGTGCTTGGTGCTTCGTAGGGCTTCCCGTTGGTGACACGTTGTGCTGCGGGGTACTGTGCTCGGGCTGTTTTTAGCGTGGCCTCATTTTTTCATTTTTTTCATTTCATTTAATCATATTTATCCACAAATCCCTATCAGCTTATACAACAACAAGATAATAGTTTGAAAAATAACAATAGTAAAAAGAAAAGTATAAAACAAGAACAACGTACTATATTATATCTACAAAGAATAATAATATGGAATGTAACCGTGGTAAGTGCTGCTCTTCCTAGGGATCGTGCTTTGGGTTGCTAGTGTAGCAAGTAGTCGTTCAGTTTCTTTTTAAATGTGAGATCTGTGGGGCTATTCCTTATATCAAGAGGTATATCATTCCACAGTTTAGCACCAGAGTAAAGAAAACTCTTTTTTGAAAATTCTAGGTTTCGTTTTGGGATATCAATATCTCGGCAGTTTCTCGTTGCGTAAGCAGATATTTGAGATCTCATGGTGAATTTTCCTTGAAGGCTGTTCGGACATAAATTATTCATTATCTTATATGCCATAACAGCCATATCATATTTGATAAGGTTAGAGACAGAGAGCCAATTGCACGTCCATCCGTCCTTTACATTGAAGCTTTCAATCAATGTGCGAGCTCTTTCTTGGAGACGCTGCAAATGATTTAATTTGGTATCAGACAAACTGCCCCAAACTGCCTCTCTTTCTTTTTATCAAGATTTAAAAACTACAATGTATAACTTTATATTACACTGTACCATCCATAGTGAAGAAAGACATAAAGTCACGGGGTCTTCTTTTTGGATGATACTTGCAAATCAAATTAATTTTCTATACACAAAACAACTAACAAAACCACGAAACCAAGATACAATACGAAAAACAGACAACAAAACAACAAAGCCAAGGCAGATTGCTAGTCAAGAAATTTGAGCTTTTCAATTTGTAGCTGCAAAACGAGAGCAAAATATTGCAGTGCATGGTTTATCCCAGTAATCCACCCCAGCAATGCGGAACAAAACAAGAAAAACAAAGTAGCACAACACAAAAATTTATAGTGAACTGCTGCTGCTGGTTTGATATTGATGTGTCAATCCAATCGGCCAGAATTTTTGATGAATGAGGTCGTCGCATCCAGGATTACTCTGTTTTCAATAGTACTTAGAGATGGATCTCCAAACAAGAGTCGATGACATAGAGTATTATCATCCATATTATTGATACCGGTGATATCTAGACCTGGAACGTCAGACAGCTGGTCAAAGAGATGTCTACGAAGTACATCGTATAGGGGGCAATGCAGGAGAAAATGCTTGTTATTTTCATTGTCTTTACCACAAAAACAAACTGGGCTGAGGGAGTCAAAAGCATGTTTGTGTCGATGTTCATTTAGAGCACTGAAATGCACGCGGAGTTTTGTCACCAGTTTGACACCAAAAATGTCACAGATTTTGTATGTTGAGTTTCCTAGTGGTGTAACAATCTTAAGCAATTTATGTTTAACTGAAAAAGAGATTTAGAATTTCTTATCTCATCGTCGAGCAGGTTCCATTCGAGTAGCACTTTATGGGAATACGTGCTAGCGATACGAGCTGTTCTGCTCACTGGTTGCTCGAAACTAGTGAGATTTCTCAGGCTATGCTGCATTTGTCGTGCTTGGGGTAGCTCACTATACAGTAGTCAGGTGATTTGGATTTGATAAGGGAGAAGAAATTACACAATCTACGATACCACGTTCTATCATAAATCATACAATGTTTCCCAGCCTAACTCATTAAAGTCTCTGCCTGTTTGTACCTCTCCATGTTCCACTTACTGCAAGTGCAACAAGATACTGCGTTTGTTCAAGCTTTTGTGTGAAGGTCAAGCGCATTTTAGGGTCATATTTGTGGTAGATAATATCGCCGTAGTCGAGATGTGGACGTACATGTAATTTATATATCACATCGAGAACCTCTCTGGAAACATACCTGGAAGGATATCTTATCATGCCAATGCCTCTCCTTGCTTTAAAAATAGCTTCTCTAATATGATTTTGGAAATCTAATTTAGAATCAAGTATCATACCAAGATGTTTATGCTCAATTTTTGCAATTATATCACAGCTACCAAGCTTAAGCGTTGGATGGGCTGGTTTGTTCGCTTGCAAGAGAACACGACTTCTTCTGTTTTATCTGCATTAAATTTCACTTTCCTTTGCCATTCCCAGATACAAAGTTTTTCGAGATCACTGTTTAATGCCAGTGCAGTTTCATGTTCATTTTGAACAACCCAGGAGTGAGAGGTGTCATCGGCAAATAGTTTAGTCCACACTGGCTACATTTCAGTGAGTTCATTGATATGAATAAGAAAGAATAAGGCACCAAGAACCGAGCCTTGCGGGTGGCCTTTCGGAGTGGCATGGTGGCTGGGCTCGAGAACTTTAGTTACTCCCCCCCCCCCCCGCGGGTAATAGAAGAATTTCCAAGATCTCATTTTCTGTGGTTGCTGCCTCTTATGTCTTTTTCTCTTCAAATCTGCATTCCAATATTTCTCCTTTTTTCAGGCAAGTACTTGAAGTCATGGCTGCTGTTAGAAATGAAAATGAGGTTGAACTTGCAGAAACCATGTATTCCAATACCATTAAATTATTTTTTAGCAATCCAAATTTGGATTGAATATCTAAAATAGCTAGCAATGTAGCTAAATTTCTACTTGCCTATTCTACTTGAGTGATAAGATCCATCAAGGATTTGAAAATGGTATGTTCACAGGTATGATTTTGATTTTGACCTACCAAAAACATCCAACTCAATTCGCCGTGATATTTTCCTTGATGAAATGGTATGTTCGATTTAGTGGCTCTATACCATTTAATGGTTTAAATCTTACCTCCAAGATCGATCATTTTCTGTCAACATTTGAAAAGAATATTCAAAGCCTGGTAATTTGTCATGTGGGGCTCCTCAGGGGTCAATTCTTGGTCCACTCATTTTCCTCCTGTATGTGAATGACATGGCACGAGCAGGTGACTGTGACCTCCTTTTGTACGCAGATGATTCCTGCTTAATCTTTCGAGACAAAGACATCGACAAAATAAATTCAGCCTTGAATAGAAACTTCAACTCTTTGTGTGATTGGTTTTTGGAAAACAAACCAAGCACTCATTTTGGAGAAGACAAAACCAAATCCATTCTTTTCGTCTGAAAAATGTAAAACCTAAAAGTGGTTAACATCAGGAGAGGTGAAATAAGATTCAACAAGCACTCAGTGGCCACATATCTTGGATGTGTTTGGAGGAGAATCTCTCGGGGGAATCACTGGCTCCAAAGTGCTTAAAAAATGGCAAGCTGAAATTTCTGTATAGAAAACGAATTTTCCTGGGTAACTCCCTTCGTAGATTGCTATTAAATGCTCTTATCCAACCCCACTTTGATTACGCATGCACCTCTTGGTTCCCGATTTTAAATAAAAAGCTGTCCAAAAAAATCCAATCAACTCAGAACAAATGCATTCGCTTCTACCTGAAGTTAAACAAAACAGCTCATGTTGGGGTTACAGAACTTAAAGCAATAAATTGGCTCCCCACAAAGGACTGATTTGATCGACACACATGTGTAGGCATAATGAAATTTTTCAAAGGAACCGCTGCAGGTTATGCTGACGAAATATTCCACCCAATTGACCAAAGCTGGGTGACACGAAGGTCTAAGTTTAAATTAAACCTTCAATTTCGCAGAAGTAGCACTGACCAAAAGTGCCTGTCCTACTTGGGGCCAAAAATATGGAATAGCCTATCGTCTGATGTAAAATTTGCAAATAATATCAATCCGTTTAAGCACAAGATCAAAAACATTTTTTTCCAAAATAGACATAGAGAGGAAAACAATGTATATGTGTTCCACTAGCACCGCGTGTCCTCTCTTGCATTCATGATATGATTTGGCTTTACTAAATTATGCTATATCCAAAAGCACATAAAATTTTGTTGTTTATTGCAATGCAATCTACGTCTTACTTTCATTAAAAAATTTAGTGGAAATTAGAAGGTTTTTTTGCACGCGGTTGAGTATGTTAAATATGTTGCTCTTTCAACGGAGACGAAAATGAATTGTCCATTTCAAGTTTTCAGAATTATGCATGGGCCGAAGGAGACTACTGTGGTAGCCTAAAAATGCTTCAATTGCCTCATTAAGAATTATATTTATTCATACTTACGATGCTGTGGTTGTCTCTTTCTTCTTCGCGTTTAGCGTTTGGGGCTTCCCAGAAACCCATATCGAGGCACAGCGTAGAATCAATGCAATATGGCGGCCGTAGACCACAGTCGTGCTGTGCATATATTTCACATATATTTGGGTAAAGACAATGAAGAAGAAAGAGACAACCACAGCATCGTAAGTATGAATAAATATAATTCTTAATGAGGCAATTGAAGCATTTTTAGGCTACCACAGTAGTCTCCTTCGGCCCATGAATTATGTATAAATTATGCTTCGTTTAGAAATACTATTTATGAAGACAAATTAGCAGGTAAACACCGGCTTTGGTAGCAAGAATGGCTAATCGTAAGTAAAAGTAAGATGAAGAAATCCATTCTGATATATTTTTGAAGGGCATTTAATTTCCTCTCGTACTTCCTTAAAATTGATAGGTAGACCGTTAATAGAACCCAAACTTTCTCAATAATTTGGAACAGGTCCTGGTTTTCGTTGTTCGTATCACGTACACGCAATGCTGTTAGGTACTTGTCGCTGGCGTTAACGGTGTTATGTTTATTCGTATCACGACGTGATCATTTAGCGATAAAGAAAACTTAATGAACGAACTTGAATCAATGTACCTGCTTGCGCTCCAATGAATTAGAACGCCTATTGTTCAGCATAGTTTTATCGCAACACAGGCACGAAATCTTCAGAGACTTGAAGGTTGCTGCGACCCTAAACTTTATTTCGATGTTTCGTTTTCGTACACGAAGGTAAGATGAGGTTGAAAAATATTGTTTTAGGTTCGCTGATGTTGCAGTTACTCATTGATTGGTCACCAGTTTATTTACAGGTGAGCTGTTTGTTTGTTTATTTGTTTGTTTGTCATAAACAATATGTCGAAAATGCCCTTACTACAGTAAACAATGTAAAATAAGTTCATTAGCCGGACTGAAGAAGTGGACGTATAAATATTCGATGTCTCAGTAAAGGAGACAGACCGTATTGCTTTTGAAATTTTACCGTGTGCGAGCATAGCAAGGTAAATCCATTAGGGAAACTTGATTACAATTTCAGCACTTCTTTTAAGGTTTCTCGAGGGGAATGTTTTTAGAAAATCGGTTACAGGATCTTAACGGTGTCACTAATTTTAGCCAGGAAAGTACTTGAACATGTTATAGCTATCCAATCGGATATTGCAAAACATCATTGCTTATGGTCTCGAGAAGCAGTTGCCCTTCCAGTGCCGGGCCTTTTTTGAGTCACCCGGGCCTTTTTTGAGTCACCCGGTAAAATTCTTGGTAGACAGTGGAAGAAGGGATGTTTGACGGTGCATGGAATCACATCTAATTAATTAATTTTAATGATTTTTGCTTTAATTTTTTCATGACATTCTAACTTAGACTTCGATATCATTTTTAGACAGTTTTGCAAAAATTTATTTTTAGCGATATCATTTTTAGACAGTTTTGCAAACATTTATTTTTAGCAACAGGCAGCATCAAATTGCATCGATTATGTTTAGTTTTTAACAGGCCGAAATAAATGCTGGTTGGGTTTATCTGCCAAACAGCTTTTAAAATGTCCAATTAGGTCATTGTGAGGCGAATGGACTGATTAATCTTAGTTTTAGCATTTCTTCGTCCGAGGATAGCTCTAAAAGTCTGAGTTGGACTTCACCTACATATCAGTTCAGTTCAGTTCATTTCATTTTGAAATTCTACCACATGCAAATGCCATTGAATAATTTATCAAACCAACAAACAAGGAAATGCAAAATAACAAATATATAAAGGAATTTGTACGGAGGGAGAGCTCCCTCAATGGATAAACTAAACTAATCAAATAAAGAGCACCCGCTTGGTTAAAAACAAAATTTTGGAGTTTGATTGATAAACAAAGATTCCATTAATTCAACAATTTCACTGCTAAAGTTGGCTAGTTCTTTGAAGTTCTAAGACTTGTAGTTGGTGGCGAAGAAATTGAGCATAAGTTGATGATGGAAACTCAATACTGTTGAAGCTTGTTTTATAACATGCGAATTGCTGTTCCAAGATTTTGCATATCTTATAGATTTCAAACCATATTGCAAAGTGTTTTTTAGTGTCAGAAGAAAGCCGTCAATCAAGATCCGCTTCTACCATCTTTCTAAAGACCCAAGTTGTTTCTTCTTATCAAATGCTTGGCTATGAAAAATTTCCCTTCTTTCTGCATTTTAGCCTATCACAGCCTTCTTGGATGTCCTACCTGCTATGCTTCAAGCATTCAAAGCTCAGCCTCCTGCATTGTACGACATGAAAAAGTCATTGTTCCGCACTCATCCACTCGTTCAAGTACCACAGCTTTACCAACATTTGAACTCTATGCAGCGTAAAAAAGCAGCACTGTATTTGTACTATATGATAGCTGGAATGTGTTTGAAAGAGTCGATAATACCATGTAAACCGGATGATCCTTTCGACCTTGCGGATAGAGTTCTGACCGGAGACCCGGACTGTTCATTTTCATGTGGAAAGAAAAAGACCAAAGCTGGCTTCCCTAAACTGCCACCGACTCTCCAACTACTGACGGTGACGGTAGCCTCGAAGTGGTATCCGTTAATAAGCTCACCTGATCAAGTAATTCTGTATACGAGACTCGGACAATCATTAACTCCTGATCCGGAAGTAGGAAAGCCCTTGAATCATTTCACCTTGTTTCATATGGACCTTATAGTGAGGCATGCGATTCAATTAGCTATGGCTGGCATTCGGAACATGACTGACTCTGAAATTAGTAGTACGTTTGCGAGTGGTGCAGCCGTTATTTTAGCCAATTTAGAAGGGACTCGCAAGCAGAAGGAACAAGGTGGAGTCAGCTGACAAGCAACGAGAAATGCAATTTTCTTGTTAAATATCAAAAGAATTCAAGTTTTTGGGAAAGAAGACCGCGTCTCGAAATGCCAACGTTGACACGAAGTTCTTTTATGAACAGTTTTCGGCACTAAATTTTGATAGACCACAACAATCACATTTACCATTCACCTAGAATTGAAATAGCATTCAAATGTCCTCATTCTGAAAAAGAAACCGATAAAACTCAAAACCATAAAAACTAATCTTTATCGAAAATTTGGAGAAAAGTCGACCCGACGTCCAGAAGAGGGGAGTGCGAAGTGTTTTGCGAAGAGGGGATGGTTTTGCGAAGTGTAAGAATTCCAAACGTCAGAGTTCCCTTTCTGCAGTGTCATCGTTAATTGGACACATTAGGTTGATTGAATCTTTGAAATTATGTCTGGATTTTTGGAAATTTGATTTGCTCAGCCCTACCGTTAATTGAATACGTGATCTCTTTAAGATTATGAGTACCATATTCATTTTCATTTATCAAGAAGCACAATACAATTTTACATTGCATATGGCCTAAACAGAATGATATTTAAAAGATACAGTTCTAACAAACTAAGATAAAATGTTACAGCGAAAAAAAGTAACCGTTTTTGGATTTGAACAGCATTACTGATGAAGACGCAAGTCGAAACGTTTAACAAGTTGTATTTTTTGAGTCTATATATACCGTTATATATGTATATATATATATATATATATATATATATATATATATATATATATATATATATATAATATATATATATATATATATATATATATTTTTCATTCGGCATTAGCTGACACACACATATATATAAATATATATATATATATATATATATAAAGTGAACGGTCAAAGAGAAGAAGAGGAACAACATCTTCAGAGAGCAGGCATCAATGTGGTCTTTGCGCTTTTTATTTTATATTTCAGTGCTAACTAGTTTCGCCCATTAGGGCATCTTCAGAGCAACTGATTAACTCGAGGTCTCAACCTCTATTTATAGTAAGTTGTATGTTCATATAAGGTTAATTAATTTCCAAGTGTTATTTTGTCCTTATAAGGTTAAAATGTTCTTGTCGTATGTTATCTTTGTTTCTGGCCTCGTTTTCGTCCCTTTCAGTTGAGTCGTTGTCGCTGTAGGATTCGGTTCAAGTTTCCTGGTGTTGTATTCATTGCTTTGTCTTTTGACGTCAGGTCTTCTTTCATCGTTCTTCGAGCTTCGCTTTTCAAATTTTTTGTACGGTGCTTCTATGCCAGTGGTTGATTCCCTGAATCTAAGCCACCCCGGGTGTACTTTTACCCTATTCTTTCAATTCGGTTCGGTTCTTTTCATTGGCGTTGTTCGCAGTGTGATGTTGTCATTATAATGTGTTGTTGTTGTTGTGGGATTTCTTGTCCTATGACGTCGGCTGTTTGTCTACACAGTGTTGTTGTTGTTGTTGTTGTTATTTGATTTCGTTGTGTTTCATTCGTAGTCAGTTGTTTGCTTAGTGTTGTGTTTTTGGCGTTGTTGCGTCTGTTGATGTTTGCGTTTGACGTATGTCGTTTGATTTCACATCAGATTGATTTCGTTGCTGTTCTTGTTGTTGTTGCTTATGTTGTTGGAAGTATGTCGTTTGATTTCACGTCAGATTGAATTGAAACACGAACCGAATTGAAAGAATAGGGTAAAAGTACACTCGGGGTGGCTTAGATTCAGGGAATCAACCACTGGCATAGAAGCACCGTACAAAAATTGGAAAAGCGAAGCTCGAAGAACGATGAAAGAAGACCTGACGTCAAAAGACAAAGCAATGAATACAACACCAGGAAACTTGAACCGAATCCTACAGCGACAACGACTCAACTGAAAGGGACGAAAACGAGGCCAGAAACAAAGATAACATACGACAAGAACATTTTAACCTTATAAGGACAAAATAACACTTGGAAATTAATTAACCTTATATGAACATACAACTTACTATAAATAGAGGTTGAGACCTCGAGTTAATCAGTTGCTCTGAAGATGCCCTAATGGGCGAAACTAGTTAGCACTGAAATATAAAATAAAAAGCGCAAAGACCACATTGATGCCTGCTCTCTGAAGATGTTGTTCCTCTTCTTCTCTTTGACCGTATATATATATATATATATATATATATATATATAAACTCAGAAAAAACACATTCGTTTAAACGTTTCGGCCAAAGCCTTCATCAGTATGACTTTCCAAAATCCGACGGAGCATACATATAGATTTCGAATTTCAAAAACGATACACAACAATAGCCTAAGCGGGTCCTACCTATTACAATGCGTAATATAAATGTGTTAAAGCAGCCGGTAATACAAAGGTGGCGGGAGAAAGATAAAAGAAAGCGCAGAGTTAAGAACTGCTGCAGTCGGTGGCTGTGTCTGTCTCGCCGAAGCTGAAAAAGATAGCACGTTACAACAAAACAAACAATAGAAAGATCCGAGAGCGGATTGGCAGAACAGAAAACCCTAAAAAAACAGCGTGTGTCCCTAACGAAAAGCTAAGTGCTAAAGTTAAAACAACACAACAACCAAAATTATAACAAAAATGAAATCTATGTATCAACCTGCCTAGTGTTTAAACCCTTAGGGGCAAAGCAATCTAGCCGATATTGCCAGAAGCTTTCCCGCATCCTATTACCCCCCGTTAGCCTATCAATTATCTTTACGCTAATATCCTTCAGAAACCCCCGGTGGCCTTCTTCAGTGAAATGTCTGAAGAATTCCGCCTGGGGTACTGAGGCCCCCGAATTAAACTTACGACTGCACGCCTTGTAATTATTAAACCTAAGCCTAAAAGGCGTGCAGGTGCTACCAACATATTGTACACCACAAACAGTACATTCCAACAAATACACAACATTTGACGAGTCACAATTAAACGAATAATTTATCCTATATTCCCGGTTATCTACATTAGAATGAAAATGCTCACTATTGCTCATGACATTACAGACTTGACAACGAGATTTACCACAACGAGAACACCCCTTCTTATCAGTCCCCCCATTTCCCTCATTACTCAGCCTAGCCCTAACAAGTATATCCTTAAGGTTCTTACATCTCCTAAATGCAATTAAAGGTGGCTCAGGAAACACCTTCCTATGCTCTTCCGAATTCGTGAGCATAGGATGGAGTTTCCTGGCAACCTTCCCCAAACTATTGAGCGCTGGATGATATGTTGCAACAAGTGGAACCCTTTCCCCCCTCCCTTGGTCATTGGTCCTATTGCCCGAATTTACTAGAAGAGTTGCCCTATCCAACCTACGTACCCTATCGATTTGCTCGTTAACTAAAGACTCTTCGTAGCCCCTGTCCTTAAGCCATCCAGCTAACTCACCTATTTACTACTCTTAGCAAATTCGGGCAATAGAACTTAAGTCCAGACAAATATTGCAGAGTCAAGAGACAATCTGGAGATTACAGATCCGTACATTTAAGACACCTGCAAGTGCGATTAAGTCTTATGACAAGAGAAATAAACATACAACGAATGACTGTGAAACGCACTTGAAGTTAACAAAACAAAATCAAGACGTAGATACAGAAAAACAAAATACTTCCGAAGAGCAAACACTGTTAGCAAATTTAAAGAAACTTGAACATGAATACATGAATGAAATGGGAAAAATGATACATGCACAAGACAGCAAACTTTATTTCGACGATGCAAGGTTGAAGAAGGTTGGAATAGAAATAAATGAAATTGAACTTAGACTTTACAACAACAGTTTTAAGGCAAAACAAGTCTCTCATAACTATATGATTAACTCTAGTATTATCAGAAATATGTATCAAGCAAGCAAACATAGCGAGAAGATTATTAGCACAAGACTCAAATCGCAAATTCCTGTGCCAATTAGAAAGAAAAAAATTGAACTTAGACTTCACAACAACATTTTGGAGGCAATACAAGTCTCTCATAACTATATACCTAACTCTAGCATTATCAGAAATGTATATAAAGCAAGCAAACATAACGAGAAGATTATTAACACAAGAATCAAATCGCAAATTCCTGTACCAATTAGAAAGAAAAATAAAGTTAGATACAAACTAACATTTGACATCAAATAGAAAACTATAATCTTATATCATCTGACGTTATATGGATAGTTAGACTAAATAAAGTTAAGAGCTGCTGTAGAAGTATACCATTTAGCCTGACGAGTCTGCATGAACAGACGAAACTAGTCGCAAAGAAACGAGTTGTCTTTTGTTGATGCCTTCTTCTTCGTTTTAATATATATATATATATATATATATATATATATATATATATAAAGTGTAATAATACTAACTCTTTTTCGTGCTTATGGAGACATAGCTACTCTTCGCATACTCTGTTTTGGAGCATTTTCACGGGCAAACAATTCTAGCAGAGCATTCAAGGTTTTTCTTCTAAGTTGTGCTGCTTGTTGTAGAAACTTTGCAAAATTTTCTGCTTGCTGATATCGAGGGATGTCAATATGTCAATGAATGTATGCTCTGTTTGTGTCTGTTGGTATCCTTTTTGATTACAAAGTCCACCTAGTAATCTAAGAAGGGGCTTCGATGTCAGTCAGAAAGAAAGTAACCCACTTTCGTCACGCTCGTTAAAGCAATTGATTAACGTTTTATCTCTGCTAATTGGCACTGAAATAAAGAAAGCGCACATAAAGCGCATACAAGACAGAAGTTTCCCGCGATCCTATAGCAACATTTGACGTCGGCTTATTTCATGTTAGACAGATTTGACACCATAAGATGGATAAATTACTAGGATGTTTACCCTGGCACAGCAACAAATTCACCCAGAATTGACACGTTCTTGACTTCATTAGCAGCTTAATTATGTCAAAACAATCGTTTTCTAGAACGAACGAAGCATTAGCCACTTATTGATAGTACTCATTATGCAAATAACTCAACTTTAGAGGATGATGTAACCGGCGGCCTGCACAAAGGCTAGCATTTGCAGCATAACCAAAGGTAGAAGGACCCCCCTCCTACACAGCAACGGATGCAATCATCGCAGGTGAAGTTGAGACGAAAGGTGCAGAATCCCAGCAAGCAATGGCGCCATGGGCTGGGGGAAGGGACGTTATCACACTGAACCAAAACATCTTCATGCATATCATTCTGCACAGAGGAATCTTCGTGACTGCTTGTCTCAAATTAGATGCCCGCGAATAGCAACAACTGAAACGTTCTGTAGGGTTCTGCATAAGTAATTTTGCGTTATCGTAAATCTCACATGACATCTCATTTGACACAGATGCACCAATAGTTTTGTGCACGAACTATAAGCAAACTAGGGGTAATGACTTTTGATTTTTGCGTATCATTCTCGTTTGACATAAAGACCAAAATATTGCCTTTGACCTTGAGGCGATTCTTGTCCTTATACTAGGCGCTCGATTTTCCATTGAAGGCGACTTTAGCAGCAACACTCATCTCTCTGACTGTAGCAAAAAACAGAATCAACGAACATTTGGGGTTATGAAGAAATCAATAATCAGATATTCTTATGCTTGTTTAGCTCAAGACGGACTTTGTAATCATCCAAAAGGATCTTATGTTTAAATCAAGTTTTAACAGGAATTAGCAGGCGGCCTAATCTGCGAAAATAGTTTCTTCTTTAGGTAACTCTGCTTTTCACTCCAGTGAACAGTGATTTGCCGTTTTGTGAAACCAGCCTCCTCAGAAGGCAGTTAATTTCTTCAATACCATGCGGTCTATCGAAAGCGGTAAACAGAACTTTGTTCTGCATACCCTTAATCGGACGATATTTTAATCGCAATTTTTCATTTAAAGCTGGCTTTGCAAATTACTTCTCAAAATTTTCTGTTGATTTCCAGGAAGTGGACTTTTCCCGAAAACTACTCGAAGAATTTTTGGTCTTCTTTCGCTCCATCTTTGGCTAGGTAATTGATATGCAACTATACCAAGTTTGACAAAAAAAAGCTAGGCTAGATTTCCCTTATTCTAATTCTTTATCTTTTTTACCTTTCTACAGCGAGGACAAGGACAGACACCTTCGTCAACAGATTACCGCGTTACGAAGCACGCTTTCAAAGGTTCAGCCTTAGCACGACTTTCTAAAATTATTCCATTTGGCAAATGAATGAACATGATCTGCGGTCTGTCGGTAAGGCCATATCCTAGTTTCAATACCGGGTGAGCCAGAAAAGAGTTCCCATTTTTGAAAATTCATGGCATCAAGACTACTTCACAGATTTGAATTATATTCAAATTCTAATTGAAAGCTGAAGGATCGAACTATTTTCATGATTTTTCTCGCTGTCTCAAGAGCACTAGAACTATAGATAAATTCAACCTTACAAAAATTTCATGGTTACAAAATGATTAAAAAATGGCCTAGAACATTGAACAAATCATAATGGATTCCTCGCACAGATCAGTGAATACAATGCAAGGTGAGAGATATCCAATGCACATTTATTACTGTGGGACTGAAACTCTTTAGTATCTGTTTGAAAATTGACGTCGCATAACTCTTGAGAGAGGTGAAACGCCCATTGCGTATTGTTCTGTCTAATGAGAGTGGTTACAATTTGATCAACGTTTCAGCCCCTTTTTTAGCCATTTTGCAACCACTGAATGTTGATAAACTTAAATTCACCGGTAGTTCTAGTGCTGGTAGGACAGCGAAAAAAAATGAAGAAAAATCCTTCAATCTTTCGGCTCTTAACTGAAATTAGAATCATTCAGATGTTTGAAGTACTCTTGGTGCTATGAATTTTCAGAAGTAGGAAATTTTTTCTGGCTCACCCGGTAGACATCCTTGAAGTGCTTGTGAAAGCATTATTTCTTGAATGTCACCAGTAATTTCACAACCGTCCTTGTCGTGTCCCTTTGACCCCGTCCTTGGGCCTTTGACACTCGCATGAGTATCACCCATCATAGAAATGGGTGCTTGGAGTATACCTCTCCTTGGTAAAGTCAAAAAACTATTGAAAAGATTACAGTAATTCTCCTCCTCTGATACACGAAACGGTTAAAAAGAAACTGTAGCCTGCCAACACCCATTGCGAATACTCTCTCCTTTATAGGAAACTAAAGGACGTCCAAAAACTACATAGAGTAAAAAAAAATGTTGTTTTTTTCGATGCCTTTTCGGCTTTATTTGCTTAACAGTAAAAGCAAAGGTCTCTTTCGAAAGAGGAAGAGGGGAGAAGGGTAATATATTTACCAAACATTTTCGAAATCTAAACTGGCAGAAGGGGGAAATCAAGCCTCAAAAAAGGCAACTCAACTTTTGGCCTACGCACCCCGTCGAGGTTGAAATTGCAATCTGTGCTCCGTTTATTCGTTAACTCAGTAGATTTTTGTCTATATACGAGTTAGTTATCTTCAAATTTTCATTTAATACATGAAATGTTATGTAATTATTTAGAATCTTCAACCTTTAATTCATTACACCTTTGCAAGATTGGAATATATCCTAAATCTATAAAATTTGCAACATTCAGCCATTCAGCTCGACCCAAGCATTCAGAAAGTGCAAATTGGCACAAGGAAAAGGATAGGAAAGAGGAAAGGAAAGATTCTTCGAAAACCTTCTTAATCCGTCTCTTGTGTTGTGAACGGTTAAGGAATGTGAGGCAAAATAATTGCAATTGTCGGCACAAAACAGGTTGTTGCTGAAGCATGCTTTTCGAGACGGCGAATACGGGCATTATCTGGCATAACGGTATAACCAGACCTAGGACCAATAGGATCGGACCCTAACGGACCAGACCCCTGTTAATGCCGATTCCTTTCCGTCGTGAGTTTGCAATCATGGTACATAAGTTTCATTTCAAAAATGAAGACAAGGCCAATACAATCATCTCTGAAAAGAAATAACTAAACTCTGGATACCACATTAACTGCAAGAATGGACAATCTGCTACATTGATCATCTAATCAACAGACAAACCTCCAGTTGAAAGGCACGAAGATCCACGAAGATCCACGCATGATCGACTCTAGCAAGGCCCTGTAACTCACTTCAATTTCCCAAGGACAAGATTCTCATTGACATTCAAAACAAGATTTAGATAACATACAATGCCAAAATCTAATACAAAACAAAACTACCACAGCCAACTGTTTTAGCTTTCTTCATTTCAGGATGATACATTGTTAAACCTCAGGGGGCTTTCTAGGAACCAAGAAATAGGCTCTGGTGTGTAAAAAAGCAAGTAGCCCATTATCAATGTGCCCAATCAATCATCTGGAAACATGGAAATGAATGGGTATTCTGCCAGGGTACGGTCCGTTAGGGTCCGGTCCTACTGGTCCTGGGTCTGGTTTTTCAGTTATGCCCATTAATCTTTTTCATATCAGTAAATCTGACTCCAAGAACCAGCGTTTGCAAAACAGAACCTCCATCGTCAGCTTTGGTAATGCCAACTGTTTTCCATACTGTATGTGGGCTCAAAGATAATTATCTTTGGTGGGCTCAGTTTGCTCTCGATGCCCAAAACGTAGCACTCACTGACTAATGTTATTGCTAGAATAACAGGGGCGGATCCAGATATTTGAGTGACCGATGCATTTGAGGGGGTCTGCGGGCGAAGCCCCCAGGAAATTTTTGGGTGACCACGCCCTTCAGACTCTCGGAAAACATAGGCAACGCCCTTTTTACAATTTTTTTGGCTGGAAGACCTTGCTTTGAAGGTTACTTCAGGCACTAGGATATGAACATGTACCTCTAATCAGAGCTATTCAAGCCAGTGCTTTTCGAAGTGTTGTTTACATCTTGGCCTAGACAGGCCAAATTGCGTTGTTTACTGATTTGGTATTGCCAGAAAAGTTCCCCTCCGCGTACTGATTTATCCAATCCAGTCAACCACAATTTGGTCTTCTAACACGTTGAAGAAGAGTTTAGGTCCACTGCATTTTTCATTCAGACGAGAGGAAGCGAGACAACCAAACAGCGGACAACAATAATGATAGTAGGGCAATCTATTGCTCAATGTTAACCTTTGGACTGCATCGGTCAACCGGTGCAAAACGGTGCCGTCTAGATGCAATACGTCTCGAGGCGGTTTTTCAGACCGCTGCGGGCTACTGAGCAGCACAATTCCAAACAATAGTGTGTGTGCCATGCGCAGAGTCACAAAGCTGGACTTCACAAATTTTTCCTTAACTTTCTCAGGCCTTTCTTTTTGACACCATAGAAATCGATAGAAATGAAAACAACAGGCAAGATTCACTTCAGACGATTGCTGTTCATGCAAACCATTCATGCAAACAAAAGTGTTTTCTCTTTTCTGGTATGCATCACAAACGAAAGTAAAGGAGCATTTTGAAATATTGAGCAATTGCAGTGTTTTTGATTGTTCAAATTCAGACAGGTGGAACAAACAATATTGATGTGAATGTTGCCTCAACAGAAAGCTCTTGCTGCGGGAGAAATTTTCGGAAGTTGTAAAGTCTCTCCCATTCTCGTTTACATGAACCATTTCTGCTCATTTTAGTTTGAAATCCTTTAAATCACTTTTTTACGAATGTGTAGAATTTGCAAAATAAAAGAGCTACAATATCTGGAGGTTTAAAAATGTTACAATGATTCGGGTGAAACAACGGGGAAACGACAGCCTTCGCAATTTCATCAAAAATTTGAAGTCCAACTTTCTTACTCTGCGCATGCCTGCCTCCTAGCTTTCTTTCCTTTGTTTCAAAGTGTGCTGTGCAGTGGCTCGTAGGGGTCTGAAATACCGCCTCGAGACGTATTGCATCTAGACGGCACCGTGCAAAACGCTGATCTTTTTCCACTTAGGGGTCTGGGGACCGATGCATTTTGGCTATCGTTTGTTGAGAAGAAAGGAACTGTCAAAGCTGCTATGATTGACACCGATGCACTCGTCAAAGTGATTACGCAAGGTTCTCCTGTTTATGCGTTAGCTTTTGTTGCCTTTGTCGAGACGCGCGTCACACATTTTGAATAGGGGATTAGAATAATAATGGGATTTACCGTAGTTGTTTGGAGGACACTTTATTCTTTTGGATAATGGGTCTAGTTGTCGGCCATGGCCATGGCCATGGCTTTTGCACCTGAGTCTGAGGTTGCGAGGTTGCTACGTAGAAGCAGTGGCAACAGAGAGAAGGGGCATTTGGAAAGTTGAAATGATTTATGTCTGATAAAATCTTGTGCACAGACTTCTAGATTATCGATCATGTGGGACTGACCGATGCATTTGCATCGGTTGCATCGGTCTGGATCCGCCCCTGTAGAATAACATTATCTTAACGTGTACATTGAAGGACGTGTATGGCAAGCGAAAGTCACCAAAATCAGATAAACCCGGTTTTTCTCAGAAAAACCGAGTTTTTCTGCCAGAAAAACCGGGTTTTTCTGAAAAATTCAGTTTTTCTGGTGAAAAACTTGGTTTTTCAGAAAAACTAAGTTAATCAGGCAGAAAAACCAAGTTTCTCAGAAAAACCAAGTTTTTCTCCAGAAAAACCAAGTTTTTCAGAAAAACTCGGTTTTTCTAATTCTGGTGACTTTCGCGTCAGAAAAATTGGCCGCTCTAAGTTACACTCGGTTCTTCCGATGAACGAGAATGAGTTTCGTTCTTCGGAAGTATCTTATCATCTCAAAAAACCGAGTTTTTAAAAGGGGCATTCCGAACTCTCGGGATGCTTCCCCGAGAATACAAAGTTTTGCCGATTTCGGTGAAGACATGTATTTGAAGAGACCAGCTTCGAATGCCAATGGCGAATACAATAGACTGCGAATGAAATGAACTGTGTTCATCGACTGACTGTACAGCAAAATGTACAGACATAGTTTACTGTACGAAACCCGTTTTGTAAATATCAGACTCATATCAGAAGCCCCTACATTCATATTTTAGGCTCATATGAAAACATTATGAAATCGTACAACCTAAAGCCATGAAAATACTAAAAAACTTTTATTTATGTACTACTTCAATTCATGCAGTGCAGCATTGCAGCTAAAAACTTTCTATCAACCGAGTATAAGTTTTTCTCTCATAAGAAACTCCTGGTTCCATGAGAAGTAGAGCAAATTTCTGGCAAAATATCACTTGGCAAAATAAATGCGGAACAAACCAGGAACAGGAACCTCTCCATCATGGATACATGTGGCACTTATTGTTTGCGAGGATTTGAACACTTCCTCTTTGTCACATTTTATATCGCATCGCATCATTGCGTTTATTCAGTCAATGGCTGAACGATCTCAATCAACGCTGATTCAAGGTCCCCTTTTATGGCAAGCGAAAGTCACCAGAATCAGATAAACCCAGTTTTTCTCAGAAAAACCGGGTTTATCTGCAGAAAAATCGGGTTTTTCAGAAAAACTGAGTTTCTCTGCCAGATAAACTTGGTTTTTCAGAAAAACCAAGTTTTTCTGCCAGAATGTCATTATTTCGGAGAAACCGAGATTTTCTCCGATCCTTTCCGATGAACCGACCGACCAGACCGAACTTAACCGATGACTTTCTCAGGAAAACCGAGTTTTTCAGAAAAACCGAGTTTTCAGAAAAACCAAGTTTTTCAGGAACACATGATTTTGCTCAGATAATTAATGTACAAAGGGGGCCTTGAATCAGCGTTGATTGAGATCGTTCACCCATTGACTGAATAAACTCAATAATGCGATATAAAATGTGACAAAGAGGAAGTATTCAAATCCTCACAAACAATGAGTGCCAAATGTATCCATGGTGGAGAGGTTCCTGTTCCTGATTTGTTCCTCATTTATTGCCCAGTGATATTTTGCCAGAAATTTGCCCCACTTCTCATGGAGCCACGAGTTCTTATGAGAGAAAAACTTATACCCGGTTGATAGAAAGTTTTTTAGCTGCAATGCTGCACTGCATGAATTGAAGCGGTACATAAATAAAAGTTTCTTAGTATTTTCATGGCTTTAGGTTGTACGATTCACGATTATAATACGATTATACTGCTTTAGGCTGTACGATTATGATGTTTTCATAGAATGAGCCTAAAATATGAATGTAGGGGCTTCTGATATTCATAAAACGGGTTTCGTACAGTAAACTATGTCTGTACATTTTGCTGTACAGTCAGTCGGTGAAGACATTTCATTTCATTCGCAGTCTATTGTATTCGCCATTGGCATTCGAAGCTGGTCTCTTCAAATACATGTCTTTACCGAAATCGGCAAAACTTTGTATTCTCGGGGAAGCATCCCGAGAGTTCGGAATGCCCCTTTTAAAAAATTCGGATTTTTTGAGATGATAAGATACTTCCGAAAAACGAAACTCATTCTCGTTCATCGGAAGAACCGAGTGTAACTTAGAGCGGCCAATTTTTCTGACGCAAAAGTCACCAGGATTAGAAAAACCGAGTTTTTCTGAAAAACTTTTTTTTCCTGCCTGATAAACTTAATTTTTCTGAAAAACCGAGTTTTTCACTAGAAAAACTGAGTTTTTCAGAAAAACCCGGTTTTTCTGGCAGAAAAACTCGGTTTTTCTGAGAAAAACCGGGTTTATCTGATTTTGGTGACTTTCGCTTGCCATACCCTTTGTACTTTGATTATCTGAGCAAAATCATGTGTTCCCGAAAAACTCGGTTTTTCTGAAAAACTTGGTTTTTCTGAAAAACTCGGTTTTTCTGAAAAGCTCGGTTTTTCTGAAAAGCTCGGTTTTTCTGAGAAAGTCATCGGTTAAGTTCGGTCTGGTCGGTCGGTTCATCGGAAAGGATCGGAGAAAAACTCGGTTTCTCCCAAATAGTGACATTTTAGCAGAAAAACTTGGTTTTTCTGAAAAACCCGGTTTTTCTGCAGAAAAACTTAGTTTTTCAGAAAAACTCGGTTTTTCTGGAGAAAAACCAAGTTTTTCTCAAATAAACTCGGGTTTTCTGCAGATAAACCCGGTTTTTCTGAGAAAAACTGGGTTTATCTGATTTTGGTGACTTTCGCTTGCCATAGACGTGAGAACGGTGTGAATATCGCCCTCACGCTCTTGGAAAATACAGTAACCCAAGAGCAACCGAATACTACCCTTTAAGCTCTTCAAGGAGTCACACTGCCAGAACACTTATATATCTTACTTATTTTTTCTCTTGTTTAATTTTTTTTTCAACTTTACTAACACACTACCATTGTACGTAATACCTATTTATAGGTCAATGTTCAATAATTGCTGCCGAACGTAGTGAAGCAGCCATTTAGACGAGTTTTACAAGCAAAACACGGGTAGCCGACTATCACCATGGTTGCAAACCACAGAACAAAAGGACAATCTGCAGACTCATCGATGCTTGTGATTGGACAGAACAACAGTGGTGATAGAGCAACAGCAACAACAAAAGCTTTTCAGCACACTCATGACAGTTTTGCGAGAGAAGCTGGGCGACTTTCGTTCCAAGAAGAAGAAGATTTTCATGCACTCTGGTACGTATCAAATCATTCTTTACACCCATTTCATAACCAGGATGAGAGGATTTCTTTTTATCCTCTGCGTTCCTGAAACTTTTTATCCTGAAACTTATTGATTTGTATGAATTTAAGATCTTAAAATTCATGCACAATGTGCATTACAATAAAGGGAAACTACCCTCAGTCTTCAAAGGATACTTTGAAAAAAATGAAGGTAGTCATACATATCCAACGCGCCAAAGTAAAGACTATAAAATTTTTCGAGTAAACAAAACATGGGGAGATAAAATGATACGAAATAAAGGTGCACGTTTGTGGAATGAACTTCCCTCTCCAATTAAAGATATCTCAAACCCTTATACCTTCGCTAAGAAATTAAAAGAAGTCCTCATTGACAAATATTAACCAAAAAGAGTGCAAATCCATTACTAATAATCATATAACCAATTTCCTTACTCATAAATCTAGATATCCTCATATTCCCATCATATGATAGTATACATTTTCATTTCATTTAATTCTATCACTTTTTACTACATTTTATTTAGCGGCCCAAGCTAGATAAGCAACGCTTTACTTGGGTCGCGTAGAATGCAAGTACTTTTTCATAGATTTAATTGTAACAACTTGTATTTTACGAAATAAAATTGAATTGAATTGAATTGAAAGTTGTATTGACCATTTATTGTTCTGCAGCGGACAGGTTTCAAAAGTGGCAGGAAGATGACATCCAGCAGGAGGGCCTACGTGTTGCTTGCGCTTTCACCTACAAACCGCAGCAAGCATTGCTTGCCACTGGCAGGAGATGGATAAAAAACCAGTCTTCAAAATACAGAATGAAATTGCAAGGAGTTGTCGTAACAAGTCGAATGATACCTACAATAGTGTTTCAAGTTTTTCCTTGCTTTTTCTTTTGTTCTTGGCAGGAGATGTTGAATTGAACCCTGGACCAGCAGTTACATCAAGTAACAGCCACTCTGAAAATTCAGTTTTGGAATTGCCAATATTAGTTGCAATAGGAAACCAACACCAAGGGGATGCATGTTTCAGTGAAGAATCACATGGAAGACAGTGTGCTTTTATGGCACTGACATCACTTGCCTACAGCAGCAACACATTGGCAGTCTGAGACATTTAGATGAAATTCTTGACATGGGTGACTCCCAGTTCTTGAATGCACTACAAAGAGGATTTATTCCTGATGCCCCAACTTTGTCAGTTGAGCAATTGCCAACAACTGTGCATTTTGCAAGATCAAATGAAGATAACAACAGTGACTTGTCCTTTGAGGCACAAAATGGAATATCTAAACCCATTGTGGTATTGCCACATGTGGCAACAAAAGCAAAAGCAAACCCTAACCTTAGGTTAAAGTAAATCAACGGGGTTAAAAGCAAACTTAGCTAAGGGGACTGGGAAATCTAAATATAACCTATTGTATTTGATGTTTTCGATCTATGAAAACAATAAGAAGATTAGTGGCGCCTGCCGTTCTTTTGTGCTATGTTTAGATTATGTCGCTATATCTCCGTTCATTTACTTTAAGGAGGGCGCAGCAAGTGAACATGAAGATTGTTATGGAACGTTTAAGAAACTCTTAAGAAACTCCGAGTTCTCAAAATCTGATAATTTTAAGAAACTTCAGTACTTGCCCAAATTCTTAGTTTCTCATAAAAAATACGTGTACTGCAAAAGCTCTATTTAGCTCAATTTAGCTCCCAGTGAGGCCTGTTTAATTTCGAAGGCTTGGAAAAGAACAAATTCCCATGAAGGGGGCTTATATCTAGAATGAAGTGACATGAAATTTAATGCTAGCTGTTTATTTTTTTCCTAGGGTTTTGCTGAGTTAACATACAATTTTACGAGTCCAATACAGTACGCAAGTTCAGCACAGTTTTGTCCAAACAAATCAAAGTTGATATCAAATCTGTTCTGCAAAGTAGATGGAAAATTGTTGGTCACTGCTGATAACAAATGAAGGTTAGGGGGAGGAGGTTAACAAAGAGACGAAGGAGGTAACAAGGACTAAATAGAGCTTTACGGTACATGCAGGAACCTTTTGCGAGCTCCAGGTGTTGTTTTGCAACCCTAAATTATTCAGCTTGATGACAAAATTCCAATCATCCAGTCATCCAGGACAGGGATTGCTGAGAAAGATTTATACAAAATTATGATAATTTGCAGCTGAGATTCGTTTGTAACGACCAAATGTTACGATATTTACTCGCCGTGTTTACTTCTGTGATATGGGTTAAATACTTTGGGTTAAATACTTTCCAAGAAAGAATGCCAGCGCAGTGGATTATTTTGGAAAACGTTATACGAGGGAAGTTGATTTTTTTGCAAGCATTTCTCCACCAGCCATGTAGCTAACAATAAATTTTGCACTGTTTCGTTCATCAAGTAGCTGCTAATTTGTTAATAGCATATGCTGACACTGTTTTGTTAACGGTTAAATTTTCAATGCCTTGAAACTTTCATCGAGTATTTCTGTGTACATCGTCTCAGTGCAGCCTGCGGGTAGTTTTTTTGCTTCAGAGCAAGAGCAGCGTGAAAATTGATTCAAAAATATAAGATTTGAACGATAGGACGCCCATTGTGCAGTAGCTTGAAATTTACATCGGTAGCGAGCCATCTTAACTTTTTTTTTGTTTTGAACTTTGTTTACTTACTTTCACTGTTCAGTAATTTGACATTTTCAATAGTGAGCCATCCTAAGTGCACATTACGATTAAGGTAGATCTGTACTTAAGGTGGTCTACTACTGAAAATTTGAAAAATTGCGAAACAGTGAAAGGTGGCTGAAAACCAAGTAAAAATAAGTTCACAGCACAAAAAACACTAAGTTAACATGGCTCGCTACGGACATAAATTTCAAACTGCTACAAAATGTGTCCCGTAATCGCTCATGGTCACATGTCAACTACAACGCTCCCGAGCCACCATCTGGACACGTGCTGGCATCCCTGAAACTTGAAATAACTTTATTGCGTTTATTTCACCCCATTACAAACAGCAAGCCGTGAATTTCCAGCATACAAACAGCTGTTAACGTGTCTTCTCGGTGTTTTCAAAAAGCACAGCCACTAAAGCAGAAGCAGCAATTCCCTTAACAAAGTTAACAGCTAGTTGTAGATAGATAGGCAGGTAGATAGATAGAATGATATTTTCTCTCATCAAGAAACAGACAGCCTTTCTTGAATGCGGGATGCAGGGGTTGCTCGATTCTGCACTTCCGGTACGTTGCTATGCAACAAACGAAAGGAGATTCCCCATGTTGACTGCTTGGAATGAGTGCTCACAACATCAGACCACAGGTGGCAAACTAGTCATGGCGGCAGAAATATTGCAAGGTAATTTCTTCTATCTAACTTTGTATCTTTGTTACACTGTTTATGCAGCGAGGCCACATTTGTTGTAGTGGGATCAGAACTTTTCATGGACAGAAAGTCAAACGTCAAAAAGTCAATGCTGACAAAGCCTTCTTTATCTCCCTCTGTTTTGTTGTGGATAGGCCTAGGCCTAGGCCTATGTAATTTTTCTGAATTTGGTTTTGGTCACACGAATCTTTCATGGATGATCTAGATTTTCTCTTCCAAATGCAGTACATGAATGAAATTTGTGACAGATATTGGAGCATGATTAGGAGATGATAAGAACGAATAACGGCTCCAAGACAGACATGAGCAGAACCAGAAAGGCCTGTTGTTTCATGATTAGCCCCTGTTTGCTTCTTAGTTCTGATGATTAGTTTGACCATGAGTGTCAGGACACCAATTATATGTTGAATTAGATCGTATTAGATTCTTTGCCTACTTTGAAATGCCATAAGTTCTCTTCCTTGCTATCAGCAGCCTTGCTCAGCCAAACTTCCTCGCCTTGAACTGAAGAGCTCCATATCACACGTGCTTTCAAAATGTTTGGGCCTATTGACCTTTGCCATCTCCTGCGCATTACTGTACCTACGCAGGGGTCTTGAAATCGAAATGTCCACAACTATTGATTGGTTAAAAATGTATCAAAATAGATATTTTTCCAATCATGTTGAAATTATTTAAAATTGCATGATTCGAGGATTGAGGTAACATCAAGAAGGAGAAGTTTGGACCTTTCTGACCAGAGAAAAATTACTGTGAAAATTCAATACAGTCAACGTTATTCCAAAAATACTTGAACAACTTGAACCCCTCGAACATATAAATGCAATCATCTCGGCTATCTATAAACCAATCAATTTCAATTTTTTGTAGTTTATGAACTTTCAGGGTGTGCTTGATGATCTGACCTAGACTCCATTTATAAGAAGCGACCCACTTTTTTCTTGTTACGAGAGCCCAGGCTGACTTAAAAAATTTTTAACATTTGCTCTGATATTGGAATCCGATGTTGGTGTCACCAACTACTTCTTTATCAACAGGGGTAAAAAGAACGTTGGACATCAAAACAATTGACCTTTCGGGCATTGAGAAAGACGCAAACCATTTCAATCATATTGCTTCGCTTATTGCCGCTGAATGCAGCAGTACTGGTTTCTTCCTCCTCAGAATGCCACAAGATATTTGCAGCCAAGTACCAATAGTGATGGAAGCTGTGAAGGAATTTTTCAAACTCCCTTTAGAGGAGAAATTGAAATTAAACAACGACGAAATGTCACAAATGTACATAAATGGAACAAACATCCAAGGAACGGGGAGTGGGTATCGAGGCATTGCAAGTGACCCTAACTTCAAAGCAGACGCTCGAGAAAGCTTTAACATTGGGCCTGATGTTGATATATCGTTGGTTACTTCAAAGGGTTACTCAGGCAGTGGCGTGACCAAATGGCCTAGCCAAACCATTCTTCCTGGCTGGAAAGCCATATTGACTAAGTACGCTAATTCATTGCTTGCTATAAGTCGCATCCTTCAACAGCTGTTTGCAGTATCTTTAGGCCTTTACAAAAATTTCTTTGATGAGCAGGGCTTTTTCGATCGTGGAACATGGCTACTAGGTTTGGTACATTATTCAGCAACTGTTTCTGATGGAGCGAAAGGCATATACGGCATAAAACCTCATTCAGACTCTGGTATGTTCACACTATTGCTTGGTGACGGTCAACCTGGTCTTCAAGTTTGTTTGGACAAGGAAGCTAGTGTGGGTCAACGAGTATGGTTAGAGGTGGACCCACCTCCTCCAGGTCATCTTGTTGTGAACCTCGGACAGGTTCTCGAGCGTTGGAGCGGTGGAAGATTCAAAGCAACAATGCATAGAGTGATGCTAGATGGTACAAAAGAGAGATGGTCTGTTCCATTCTTTTATGACCCAAATATTGACTGTAGTATCAAACCGCTGGTTGAATCAGATGTTTCTTCTAAATCAAGCTATATGCCAAAGTCATTAGGACATCTGATGTTAGAAAGATTGAAGAAGGAGGAGAATGATTTTGAATAATTTTTGTTGGCGATCATAGCAAGTACACGGAGTATTTCAGAAATAAATGCAACCTAACTTAATTGGAGATTTTCCAGGAAATAGAATTATTTGAATCAACTTGACGTATACCATCTGAAAGCACAACCTATCTCCTTTCCAGTGATATCCAGGCTGAGTGTGTCAAAGGCTCTGTTTCATCCAGCATGCTTTGCACGTGTCGTCTCTTGGCTTGCCTTTGTTTTGCGCCATTTATTGGGATTGTTTTATAATTTGATAAAGACATCTCATGTTAAAAAGTTTGTCTTTTCCTACCATAAGGGTATCACGTCAAGTGCTTAGGCCTAAGCTGTTTGGACAGAATCTGTTTCGTATTTTTTTTGGGTAGTTTTTTACGGTAAGTTTGCTCTTACAGTATGCTGCATTATTAAAATGGGCCATAGGCTTTAAGATATCGATTAACTAATGAAAAATTCCATAAATGTATAGAAACTGCGTATTTTTATGAAGAACAAAGATTGTAATGCCAGATGGACGGTACACATTGTAAAGCTACTTGAAAATCTCATAATCTTTTAGACTTTCAATTATAGCAGATTTGCCTCTAGACTTGCCTCTGGACTTGCCCTAAGTCTATTTCGTCATCTGTAATAAGTCTATCTTAAAGTTAAAGACGAATCCCTTTTCCATTTTTTTGACGAAATCGACTTGGGGCAAGTCTATTTAGCCTCTTTCCGACTCGCTCTATCAAATTGGTTATGCTGTTCCCTTATCATCCTATTACTTTGTATCAATTTTTTTCCTTTGTTCTGATTTACGCTCGATTCACATACCTTGATGTCTGCGGTAATTGTTGGGTTGACGATTCGTCAGTGACGAAGAGGACAGGCGCAGGCGCTCCCTGACAAGGACCGTCGAGAAGGGGTGGCCAGGGTAGATAGCAGGGAGCCCGCGGCCATTGGAGATCCAGGAAAATTTACATTATGTACTCAGCTTTGTCTTTACACACGAGATAAACACTTCACTTGACAATAATTTATGCCAGTTTCATCTGAAAGGCATCGCTTTTCCAGGGCATACATGATATGATCCGAGATAAAAAGGGCGTGGTCTAAAAATTTTCCGGAGCCTTTGGCACCGGGAGTCCAATGCCCTGGGCCCCGTGCCGTCCTTCGACAGCCCTGAAGAGGATCGACGATTTCAGTGAGTGAACTGTTTGTCACTTGTCAATTCCTGGGCATTTCAGATAGTGTGTCATTGAGTTAAGAGCTTTCAGAAAACATCTTGTCTTAAATTTCGCAAACCCCAGCGTTTTTCCTGAAAGTTACAGAATGAATGCAGTTAATTTTCAGATATATTTTTCACCTTACCCTTTGTAGGAATTCTTTTATATCCATATAGAGTTTTACTACATAGGCTACATTCTACTATATTATAACTATGCAACACCCATAAGCGTACGGGAAGAAAAAATCTAGGGGGCTGTCCGACACAAAGCCCCTTGTTTGCCAACATTTTTGCCCGACTAAGGACAAAAATTTGCCCGAATAAGGTTGATTTTTCAAAATTTCTCTAAAGTTGGGGGGCTACCGCCCCCTGGCCCCCCGCCTCGCACGCTTATTGCAACACTACAGGACGATGCAATGGGAGCAAAAAAAAAATGACAGCACTACGGCCATAACATAAAGAGATGGAACTAAACTAACAACTACGATACAGTTTGCTAATTAAGCTACCTACAAATTACTATACGGAATGATAGACAAATGGCATGGATACCTTGAAATTGAGTGATTTTGCACAGTGTTGCTATGCTGACCTATTTTGCACCACATAATAATACTTTTTTATTTTTATTTTATATTGCAGGGAAATTTTCCATTGTTTTCTCTCGACTGTTTATGAGGCATGCTTAGAACAGCTGCAAATCGTAATCTTCCTTGCGACTGCCAACCGCATTGCAAATAATGTTTAAAACAGTAAATTGGCCAAAATCCGATCTTATTTTGGTGTAGCCCTTATGCAATTTGATTGGCCAATCTTAGCAATCTGTCCGCTAATCAAGATTTGATGACCGGTGACACGAGTTGCACGTGTTTAGGTGGCAGATTGTTCTCCTTGTCACCCTGTGCTTGAACCTGGGCGCGCCTTGTGACATTGCAAATTTAGGCCTAGCATGGCGTCGAGGATGCAAGCAACGGCACTGCTTCAACGTGAGCGGGGGACAACGCTTGATGATGTCCAAATTGAAAGCGCAAAAGTATGCATCATCACTGGAGCAAATTCAGGTATCGGATTTGATACAGCATTGAAGATGGCAGCGCTCGACTACGAAGTGATTCTCGCTTGCAGGGACGCCCACAGGGGGAATGCTGCAGTGGCTAGGATCAAATCGCAAATCCCAGAGTGTGAAGTTTCATTTATGCAGCTAGATCTGGCGTCACTAAAATCAGTTAGAGCGTTCGTTGATAACTTCCACAACACAGGGAAGAAGCTGAATGTTCTCATTAATAATGCCGGTATGAATCGAGGCTTATTTGTTTCTGTTTTTTGTGTGGTGTGATGACATTTAACATTTTGAATTTGACAGTCGCATGAAGGAAATGAAATCCAATCTGAGTATTGGCTGCTCGGGGCCGTTTCCGTTTTCACAGATAGGCAATAGACCTTTTATTTTCGTACATTTCGTAGTTTTTTTAGAAATGAAATGGAAATTCGTTTTTGCTACGCCAAAGTTTTACGCCGGACGCCGAATTAAGACAACAGACCTTATGTTTCGCCATTTTGTTTATGTTGTTTCAGACCAGATATTTTAACACTGGCACAAAATTTCAATGGGCTGCTCGAATTTAAACAAGGTAAAACGGGGTAAAATGAACTATTTTTTGGATTTTGAGGACAAACTTTTCAATAATGTTGGCATGACATTATGCCTTTTTGGGTCACTTTATTGAACCAGAATATTTTTCAAATATTTTTCATTGTCTTTCAAAGAGCTTTCTTTGGCCATCACTTTGCCCAGCCAGTTAACTTTAGTCTGGTACAGGGTATTGCGTAGCAAACTGTTCAATAAAACCAACAGAATATGAAGAACCCAAACCATGATTTATTTTGAAACTCTGAGGAGTCCTTTGCATGCCAAACCCAAAAAGTAAAAATTTCACAAAAGAAATATTTTTTAGAAACCATTGTTTGGTCTTCTTCTAGCTGTAGGTATTCTGTTGCATCAGAAATGAGAAAATTTAGATAATATCCAGAATATATATAGAGTTTTTGAAGAGTACACTCATCAGTTTTGAAAGTATGGTACACCCAAGATTTCTGTATGAAAATAGCAAAGGCACTCACATCATAGGCATTAGATCATTGTGAACTTAGATAGAACTGATTGTACGAAATTTTGATACCCTATTCTTTGAACTTGCTTGAATGGAACTTTGAGGTAATTTGCCATGATCAAGGAGTAGAACTTTAAGAGCAGACAGAATTTTACACACAGGAAAATTGTTTGTTATGGCAGTCTGTAAACCACACAATCACGAAACGAGGGAATGAAATGACAAAATGAAATGATGGAATAATAACGTAATGCAATATCTCTATTTGGTATGCTCCTACTAACTCAAGACACAATGACCAAAGTTTCCTTTTTTTCTCAGTGGAAAACTAAAACTTTGGTAAAAATGGTGTCAGAAGAACAATGCAAGTTGCGGGGGACTCCCCGCTGCTTCCTATTGCTGTGCTGCATTCAAATCATAGATATTCATGAATTCACCAACGTACACGTATATATTTTTGTTTTGCTATAAGAAACTGAGGCCCAGGGCTGGTAGGCAGTTTCTTTTATTTTGGGCAATTTTGCTGCCAGCAGTTTCGTACCTGTTTCTTTTGTCAAAGGGACTCCCAAATCACCTATCATCCACTGTAGTAAGGTCTGTAAGCAAGTACACGTACTTTGTTATAAGAAACGCGACTCTCAGATTGCCAAAAGAATAAGAAACTCCAGTCCTGGCAATTTTGACACAGTGTCTGGATTTAGTAGGAGTGTTCCAAATAGAGATATTATATGATTTATGATTCCCTCATTTTGTTCTGTCATTTCATCATTTTGTTTTGTGATTCCATGGTTTACAAACTGCCATTTATTATGTGTAACCTTCTATTCAAATTCTATGCTACATATTCTTTCAAGGACCGAGATACAAGTTTTTGCATGAGTGGGCCATGGGCAAACCGGGTGAAGAGCAAAGCGAACCAAGACCTTGAAGGGGTCTGAGTTACTCCGCTGGAAAAATTCGAGACCACTTTCTGCTGATTTGGTTCAAACAACGCTAATTTTTTTACCTCAATACAGACAGACTCTACGATAAATCTATATTGGGATGTACACATCCCCAAGGGAACGAAAAAGTTTTTGTGGTTTGACATCGGTTTGAGACAAGTTTGTTAACTTGTAACCTCCAAATACACCAAATGGCTTCCTAGACTAATGAAGGGTAGAAAATGAACGAGAAAAACATAAGAACATATTCTGAAATACTAAAATAGTAAAAGAATAAAGATTTACTGCAGCAACTACTGAAAATTTTTGAGGGGGCCATGGCCCCCCTGGACCCCCCTGTATCTCAGTCCTTGTATTCTTTTGCAAACAATAAATTTCCTGTCCACTCAGAACATTTGATTGAGTAGAAACCAGCCTTTATTGTTGGAATTTCATGGTTAGATTTTAAGTTTGACATCGTCAAATTGCTAAATTGTGAGCCATAAATGCTACCCTTTTGCTTGCTACCATTTTGTAAACCTTTCAAAAAAGGCTGAAGATTTTCTTGTATTCAGTATATTGATCATATTGATTTGCCTCAATCAATTTAGACTTAATGGTGCATTTGGGAAATGATGATGAACTTCCATTTGTACATGGTTTCATAAAACACAGAAAGGAAGTAATTCCAAATTGTCTAAATGCTTTTTCTGGGAGTATGTATGACAAATTAGGTAAAGTTTCTGTCAAGCATTTCCTTTGAAAGAAAAGGAGCAATACAGTTTAAATGATTAATCTTTAAAGGCCTAATCAGTAACAACTTCAGTCAGTAAGTAGGACAAAACTCTTTTCTCATGCACATGCAAATTTCAGTGGATTCTTCATTCTTGCCTAATGTCTTGTTCTAGTTTTAGAAAATTTTACTGCGGTATGGCACACCTGAAGTTTGAAAAGAAGTTTGTTAACTGTTGAGAAAACAATCCATTATTTGTGAAGTCATTTTTGCTTTGGAGCTATTGCATCACTGCTTATCTGCACCAGTTATTGTCTTTCACACTAAAAATAAATCTTTATCACACCGGAATCTTGGCAAGATTTGCCATACTTTCCACTGTTATTAAGTTCTTGTGCAAATAGAAATGCAAACTTTTGCAAACTTTTTGCACACTGAACTGCTATATACTGCTTTCATTTGAACATTTGAATTTGCCCTCTCATGCAAACAAATTTTTCATTGGTGGACCCAATATCTTGTTGAAAAAGTACCTTTATTAGCTACCAGATGACTAGTTTCAAACAGTATGAAATATGCGCTCTTCCATGTTGAATCTCATCTGACAATTTGATGCTGGCAGTGTCTGAAATAATCAAATGTGGCAAAAATTCAAACAAATGAGATTAAGTTTTGTAAAGCAGCACCTACCATTGAAACAACAACTCTCGTTTCTAAGGATCTTGAAGTTAAACTCATTTGTATTCTTCCAGCAACTGTGCGGAATATAAGAGACCAGTCACCAACATTTACTGAAGATGGATTTGAGATGACATTTGGTGTAAATCATCTGGGGCCTTTCCTGCTCACATTGCTATTGATAGATGATTTAAAGAAAAGTGGTCCTGATTCAAGAGTTGTTGTTGTATCAAGCGGTTTGCATGACCCAGAAAACGATGGGTCACACAGACGAAAGCCAGCTCATATTGACTTTGAAAACCTGCAGCTTCTTGCTCCTGGTACCTATGACTCCATGCTTGCCTATAGCAACTCAAAACTGGCAAATGTGCTGTTCAGCTATGAGTTGGACAGACGGCTGCATGGTTCTGGTGTCACTTGCAATTGTTTGGCCCCCGGCTTTATTCCAGAAACTAGACTTAATAGGGAAAATAAATTTATCAGATGTATGCTGATTTGCTGTTTTAGAGGTATCCTAAGGTGCCTGCCGATTACAACATCAATTTCAAAAGGAGGGGATAGTGTAGTTTTTGTTGCCTCTGAAGAAAAATTGCAAGGCGTTGGTGGAAAATATTTCAGGAATTGCATGGAAGCAGATAGCTCTGCAGAGTCAATGGATAGAGAGATTGCAGAAAAGTTGTGGAATTTGTCTGCAGATTTGGTGCAAGTTGATTCTTCGATAAAAGGAAAAGAAAATGGAAATCCGGAATGACCATGGTGTGAACAGCTGTAGTCTCACATCGCACCATGCAAAAAGAATATGGCAAATACAACTTATTATGTGAGTAGCCATTCAATATTTTAGTAAAGCTTTCAATTTAGATAAGGCCATATGTAAAGTGACTTGTGGATAAAATCCCATAGATACCGTCTTCAGCTAACATGATACACAAGAACTAATACAAGTGCACTTAACTGATATTGGCTTCTATTCCTACGTGCTGCACCCATCCATATCTTGTTCGTTCTTAATAATTCCTTGAAGAAAGATGAAGAATTTGCGTGGTTTGCTATAGCATTTTACCTCCAGCTACGTGGTGTTTAATGTCGCAAATCAATTTTAAATGGCTGTATTGAATTTGTGATAGATTTTTTAAATATAAATGATACTGCGAAAGAAGAATGCCATGTTAGCAAAAGATTTGTTTTGACATTGCTAAGATGGACACCCTTGAATTTTTCGGTCGTTGTTAGGAAACTGTAGCTTATCTATGAGCTGAAAGCTAAGTGTTCAACCAAAATCAATCATGTCGTTCTAATTTCACTTATGGACATTTGTTCTTGGAAGATATGTTTGAAAAATTGAAATAACAGGACAGAAAATTCAATGATCGTTTGTCCAGCGACATGATTAATCCTGTGAAAATTGAAATATATCAAATTCATATGTTTTTTTGCAAGGCACTTGCGTTTCGTTTGTTTTTCCCTCTAGGGGGTAGACCTGCTTGTAGCCATTGCCTTGAGCTGAAAATTTAACAAAACTTGATCGACAGCATAGGTTTCAAATCTTTGATAAGGTTGGTGTAAAATTATGTGACCAATTCCTTTGAACTAAATGACTTCAAGGAAATGTTGGCTTTTTCGCTATAATTCTACGTTTTGAACTTTTTTGAAATATTTAGTGTTTTCAGAATAAGAGTGTTTTTCTTCCTTCTCGAGAATTGAGGAAGACCTTGACAAAAAACTTTATTGTTTCTAAAGCAGTATGGTTGCAAGCAAAAATCTTGTTTTCGTCTGGTTTCTGTTTTAGAAATTTGATGCCACACCATCCTTGAACGAGTTGAAATTTTGAATACGCTGTAATTTCGAAAAGTATTCAAAATTTCTTAGAAGTCACACGGTTGAGTATAGCGAAGCAGCTAAAGTTTCTTTTAAGCCATTCATTTCCAAGAAATAGATCGTAAAGTCCTCTTGCTACAAGTCTCTCTCGCGGCAAAAACGGGAGAAGGAGTAAAAGCGAGAGAGACTTGTAGTACTTGGTAGCCTGGGTCGTTGGCTGGACAGGATTCTGTCCAGTCGGCATCCTTTTACAAAAAAACAATATCCAATCATATGCTTAGAAAAGAGAATGGTGCAGCAGAGCGAGGCTCTGCGATGTTCTTTGACAATGGTAGACTAAAAACCCCTTCATTTTGAAAATAGAAGCAAGGTTCGATAGCTCATGAATATTAATGAGCATACCAAGTATTGCAAGTCTCTCGGTTTTTTTTCCTTCTCTGTTTTTTCTGCGAGAGAGACTTGCAGCAAGTCCAAGATTTGGAGCCTTTTCTGTGACCTTCCTTCTAGACCCTGTTCAGACATTTTGAGAAAGAACTTCCCAGAAAGTTCGTTATAGAATTTTAGCAGCTGATAAGCCTGTTAAAATTTGCGGATAACTCGCCATTTTGCTTTGTCTATGAATACCAAAACATTCTCTTTACTCATTCAGGGATCGTCCAGATTGATGGGTTGTTTTTCAGCTGAATTCTACCGAAAATGAGTTATTTCTGCAATGTTAGACTCAACGATATAGCCCAGTTATCGCAACAACAACAACAATCACAACAACAACATCAGTTTTTCTTTTTGCTCCAACTTGACACTTGTTGTAATGAGTCTATCTAAAGCGATAACTACGAACAGGCAATCAGTCTACTGCAAGGTCAGTGCTGCAATTGCAGTTTTGGAAATCAACTATTTAGCAAGCGAGGGACAGCCGAATATTCGCAAAGGACATCCGATATTTTTCTGGACATTGACTCGAAACATTTGACTCTTGATATTTTTGGCATAAAGTCAGCTAAATATTGAATCATCCAACTGGCGGTATTTAAGCTGTTAATCAGCTATTTTCCCACTACTTGCTGAGTTATTTAAGAACCTTCACTGTGCTGAAAATTAACCAATCAATTCAAACGGTCCCTGAGTAGTTGTTGTTATTTGATTGTTTGATCATAATCTAATTATTTTTGTAACATTTTTATTCATTTTTATTCAGATGTGGAATTTTTGGTGCATATGACGTAGAGCTGTTTTAAACATCTAAAAGTATTCATACTAAAGATACTAATATAGGAATGATACTGACAATTTTACTTATGAGTAATGTATATGTAATGATTATATTGGCACTGATTTCAGAAACAGAATCTGTCACCTGTCGCCTTCGCTGGATAGAATCAAAGATAATTCTCCTACAACGCAGCAGTGGCGCTGTACACACGTTTCAAATCAGTTTCAAATCATTTAGCACGAAGCGTAGCCACCGGTAGCTTTTGATTGTTGTCACGCTTGTTCACTTCACATATCATTGTCATCAACCATGCATGCATCCAGAGCCAATGATATTGCGCATAGGTTTTCAGCAGTTATTCAAGGCATGCAGCACTCGGGAAGTGAGGGGTCTAGGGCGTAGCCCCGGGAAAATTTTGCGTGACAACGACATTCAAACTCTCAGAAAACGCAGGCCACGCCCTTTTAGCTGAATGTAGCTATTTGTTAAGAATATTCATTAAAACAACTGAGCTGACTTACCCTTCCTGAGAGACAAATTTTGGTGAATTTTTTGTGAATCTCAGGACCCATCTTCTGGAAAAATGGAGGGGCCCGGAGCCCTCATCCCCCCGGGCCGTGACTCCGCCACTGAAGGCATAGGATAGGCACTACCGCTTTGAAGTTCATGTAGGGATGTTAGGCAAAGGGCTGGGGGGCTGATGGCCCCCATCGTTGCAAAAATTTACAGAAATCGTCCAGATTTGGGCAAGATCCGCCTTACGTTGGGCAAAATTTTCATAATGGATTGACCCCCCCCCCAGATTTCTTCTTCCTGTATGCTTATGTTCAAGTCAAGTATCGGTGAGCAATGTATTGATGACATTCTGTCAAAGATTTTACATTGTTTTTGGATACGCTGCAACCTGCACTGCGCTTATATCTCTGCACCTTGCGCTGCACCTTTTTATGTACGAATTTAAACGAAGTATACTTGAAGGAGTGGAGTTATATCATTGGTGGAGTCTAGAGAGGCACCAAGGAACCAAGAACGCTTATCTTTGAACTACCGACGAATGCAAAGAATCCAGTCAGCTGCCAACTGCTGACGTATTGCTGCGCCTCCACGCCATCACAGTTAAAAACATTTTGTTTTCAAGAGAAGTCTACCAAAATTTTGCTCTAAAAAGAATTCGTACGCTTTTCGAATGAGTAACATGCCCCTCGCAGCCGTACCTCTTTCCTGTTTGCAATGGAAATTTAGTAGCCTCTTCCATGTACCAGCGTTCTTCGTACACAGCTAATGGGCCCCTTAATTATTCAAAGACCTCGATTTATGCCCTAGCTAGATTTATCACAACGACTAGATTTACGACTGTATTCAGACAATGAATTATATATTATAACGTATACAACGACTAATTCCTTGACTTCTGATTGTACGTGCTGATAATGTATAACTTAGTAAAAGTAGATATTTTCTAATTCAGTTTGGATTAATTCGTCATGAGTTTTTATCTTTTGTGTAATTCTTTAATCTATATTAATATTTTATGAAGCAAATTTTGTTGCACGAAAAACTCGAGCACAGTTGAACCAATCCCCGCCAAACTTTCCAAGTATCTTCGTCTTCTCCGTACCTAACGCAATAGAGATTTCGTTTTTTCAAATTCACCCTAAAAGCGGGGTAATGGGGCAAAGCGGCAAAGTCAAAGGATTGGTGGACTCCCCTTGCGAAATGGAGGCTACAGAAAGCGAGGAAAGCGAGGAACGGGATAAAACAGGACTTGCTGGAATTAGTGGAAATAGTTGATAACTTCAATATTGCTGAACTAATCCTTACGAAACTTTCTAAATAAATCTTTTTCTTCCCGCTAGATACTTCAATAAATATACTCTTTTTCTCATAGTTTCCCCATAAGGAGGGGGAAAGGGCCAGATAAGACCTTAAGGTGCCTCAACGATAGGGAGTTTCCACTGCAAAGAGAGAGAAAGCACAAAACACAAAACTTTGCTTTGCCTTTAATCTGAGAAACTGTGCGGTGAATGGCCAGGAAACTGACTCATTCATAGCAAAGAATCAACGATCTGTTTCGTCACCCATTTGGATAAGGATTTGGTATTGTATTTTGAGTGGGCACTGAATGTTTCGGGGTAAATTCCATAGAAATATTTTTCAAAGTTAACAAAAAAGCCTAGGCCCATGGGCTACAAGAATTTCTTTGTAAGAAGATAAGATTTTCAGCCTGCACTGAAACTGTCTTTAACTTATCAGATTTCCAAGGTCCATGACAGTTCTGATGGACTGACGGGGCTACTGTGCCTAGGTAGGTTACTGAAAATGGAAGCAGGCTTCACAGCTACAGCTACACCAGAAAGACGGGTTGGCAACTGCCAGGTGACACTCTCCACATATATTAAGTCCTGAAGTAAGCCCCCTTTGGGCCTATTTTGCAAAAAAAATTTGGGATGAGGGCTTATTCGAGGGAGAGGGGCTTATAGCAGCAACCAACAATCTTACCAGCACTACACGTATCTCTTTTATGAGAAACAAAGAATCTGGGCCAGTACTGAAAGTTTCTTAAAATTATCAGATTTTTAGTGCTCGAAGTTTCTTGTGAGTTTCTCAAATGTTTCATAGCAGTCTTCGTATTCACTGCCTGTTCTCTCAAGAACATTTAAAGACAATGTTTTTTGAAGCTTTTCCAGTGTTTAGATACTATAATCAAGTTCCTACTGAGAAATATTAGACAGGAAGCAAGCGAAAGTAAAGTAAACGGTGTTAAGGATTCTTGAGCTATATTTTCCCAGACTGGCGTTTTTCCATTTTTGGTGATCTGAGAATTGCGTTTCTTATAAGCAGTTTCTTATAAAACCAGAAATAACGATTGTCAGTGAGTGCTGCGCAACGTATTGGTTGCATAGGTCCATTCCCTGGTTCCGCAGTTTACACTCATTGAATTGTGATGCATGACAAATCGGTGTATTGGCTTTGGGTCAATGAACAACTGGAGAACAGAGAGAATGTTCTTTTGTTGCCAATAAAGTGAATTCCAACCATTCTGATGCACTTACGTGCCTCAACGATAGGGGATTCCCACTCTAAAGAGAGAGAACACAAAACACAAAAAATACAAGAAGAAAGTCAGCTAAAGAAGAGAATCAACAGTATTCACTAAAATAAGAAACAATTTTAACAGACAGCAGCGTTCCCCACGGGGGCTTTCTGGCTAGGTGCAAATTTAAAAAAACCTTTGGGTGGGGGGTCTCATTCAAGGGGCGCCTTTTTGAAGGTGAGGGCTTATTCAAGGACTTACGGTAGGATTTGCATTGCAAAACGTTTCGCATGTTCACCCTGGGAATCCCTGTGTAGGCTCGCTCATGATAACTTTCTTTTCGTGTTGCAGTTGTAATCACAGACAGCCTCATGTTTCCGTAGTTGACACAGTAACTAAAGTTAGAGTTGCGGAGCCTTGATCTCTGCGGGACTTGGTCATTATATTAATAAATGTGCTCCATTGTAAATTTTACGAATACAGTCGGGATATTTCACAGGAAAGGTATATAGCCCAGAGTCTCTTTGCTCAGATAAAGTGATTCCGGCTGAAAATGCCAACAGGCAGCAAATCCCTCCCCAAACAATTACTCGGTACGATGGCTGCGTCACACAGTTGAATCAGGAGTTGACCAGGGTGAAATCCCACTCTAAAAGCAGGGTCACCGAGAGGCTTTTGAGGCCTGGGAACAAACATGCGGACTGAGGCCCCTACAAGGGCACCAGCAGAAAATGTTTTAATCGCCAATCAAATCAGATTGAATTTAATCATTATCATGCTTTAAAGATGGTGTGACATACTAATTAATACCAACTATTTACAATGTAATCTACAAGGATGTCTACAAATGATATTACAAGCTTCATAACGTAATTGCCAGCAGGACCGCCGAGACGGGGGGGGGGTAGCCGGGGCAACTGCCCCGGGGCCCCACCAGGGGCCCATAAAAAAGAAGCTTTGTTTTTCACGTAATGATGTCATCAAGCTGGGCCCCACAAGGGGCCCGGAAAATCAAACTTTCTTTTTGACCAATGGAGTTAGCAATATCATCACGGGCCTCAGTTCATTATTTATTCCAACGTTGTTCGTTAAATGATAGCGAGATTCGAGAACAAGCGACAAGAACTATTGTTGATGTTCTCAAATAAAGATGGTTTTAAATGATGTTTTCGACAAGAACAAATAAATAAATAAGCTCTGTCAGCCCGGGCGGGTACTTCACTATAAATTCATACGGGGGTGTGCGCCGCAAGGATTTTTGTTACGACCCAATCCCAGAAATTTGGTCCGATATTGATACCCAATCCCAGAATATATGTCAGATATTAATACCCAATCGAAGAAATAACAAAAACAATTTGACGTCAAAGGGCTAAGGGAATGGGGGCTGGGAGCGAGTAGTTTGGTTCCAAGTGGCCATTGGAACGAGGTTCTGATCTGAGGATGTTTTTCAACACAAAAATACTTGAAATCAGTTCACCTGAAACTGACCACGTGTTGCTCAAAAATTTATAAAGAATTTGGGTATAACAGTAAACCCCAATCCCAGAAAATTCCGAGTGAAAGTACACCCCAATCACAGAAATTTTCCAGTAAAAGGATACCCCAATCCCAGAATTTTCAGGCCAAAAACTACCCAAAACTGGCGCACATCCCCGTCTTACCCATAGTGAAGTACCCCCCCCCCGGGTCTGTCAGAAAGTTAGCAATTTTTGTTCCCGTTCTTCCTTTGCATTATTTTGAAGCTAGAAATCAATCAAGATAGACATTGCTTTGCACTTTATTCTCAAAGTTCATCAAAACGATCCACAGTTTCAGTGGCATGGCCACATGGAGGGTACGAGGGAGCAATGGCACCCCCACTTTTACTGAAAGATGGCGATATTCCTTGAAAACCGAAGGGAGATTGTGGGGTATAGGATGGGCATGAATTTTTCCGAGAAATGCTAGAAGATTACGTAATTCAACCGTGTTGCCAAAAACTGCCATTTCAGCACTGGTGAATTTGGGATCAGCCTGGATGCATTCCATAGAGAAGCTGCTAAAATATCTGAGTCCCAAGATCTATTTGATGATTTTAAGAAATTTTAAGCACAGGTCCAAATTTTTAGTTTCTTATAACAGAAATATAAGTATTGTCATCAGAAACTGCTAAAAGATCGAGGACAACTTCACATTCACGTCAAGGAAGGCAGATTTTCAAACGCCGTCACGCCAAGAACTGATTTTATTGAAGAAATGACGCCGCTACGCCGACAGGAAAGTCATGAATACGCCAAAGATCTTCGGGCCTAAGTGCATGAAATGCATCGTGGAGAATCAGGGCCTTCTAAGCCAAAGGGCATTATTCGAAAGAGGGTACGAGACGTTTTCAGAACAAAATGACTTTTATGGAATTTTGATGGTTTTTTCTTGACTACAAATTATTTTTGCCAAAAGTGTTCGAGATTTTTGGTAGCGAAATGCCCTTTAAGCCAAGGTGAAGGATGCTGCTTCGAAAGTTGTCCGCGCACTTTGATTCATACAATTATTGTCACAAAATCGTCAAAGTTTCCTTTGGCAAGCATGATGTTGGGAGATGCATTCTAAGCCAAAGTAAAGGGCCTGGACCCAAAAATTTTCCTGGGGGCTTCGCCCCCAGACCCCCTCACTTTTCTACCCCCACTTAATTTGCCCTTGCCACGCCGCCGCATAATATTCACGAAATTCTCCCAATTGTGCACTTCTGGTGTCAGTGTCAAGCAAGGGGCCCGCATCCTGTTGTTGCCCCGCCCGGCCCGGCCTCGCTCTCGGCGGCCCTGATTGCCAGGGTATTTACCAATTCTACAATTACATTTTTTCACCCATTCAGATTCTATCTTTGTTTTAAACCTTTTAGATTCACCTAAAAGGCATTTCAGAACATTTCCTGCAGTCAATATGTTAAAAATCTTTGATTATAGGACCCCATACACCCTGAAGCCCAGGGGCAAATTGTCCCCTCTCCCCTCTTGGTTGCCCTGTCAAAAAGAACTGCTTTTTTATTTAAAACAGGATGGGGAGGGTTTCCACAGATGTTTTATTTCCACTTTGAAGTGTCACTTGAAATTTCCTGGTCCGAAGGTTCTTATTTCTTTGGTCATCTAAGGGTTCATGAATTTCTTATATAGTTTCCTATACCAAGATATGCGTCCATTCATTCATTAGAGTCCATTATTGTGAGGTTTCAGGGTATCATTTTCTCACAAAGTGTTAGTAGCACGTTGTTCTAGAACCATTTGCCACCAAGGGGATATATTCATAGGAAAGTGTTATTTCAATGTTAATCGCTTAACTTCAGATGTTTCGAAACAGAGTAGCAATGGCAAGGCAAGACTATGTTTTGGAGGAAAATATGCAACTGGATAAAAAGGTTACTGGGCATAGCCTGCTTCGTCAAAATGAATGTCAATGAATTACAACGACTTCAGGAAGGGGTAATAGCATTTGTAGGACAGGAATTGTTGGAATGACATCCTAGAATGAAATTAAGGTGCAATTTGCCTCTCATTTACGCAGATTGGTGGTGCGAAAAATATGGAAGATGGGGAGAAAGTAACAAGAAAGCTTATTCACAAGAGGCTTTGTTAATGTTTGGATCTCTATTCAATAACTAAATGAGGAAATGAGAAGCATAGCAATAGAGAAATTAGGATCTGTGATTTTAGAAAGAAAAAAAAAGAGTTGATATTTACAGGCAAACTAAGGTAATTTCTTGATGCAAAAAGTAGCATTCTTATATGGCTCAATAGATTGCTGCAAGTGTTAGGAGACGCAGGAGACGCCATTGAATTCATGCAATAGTAAAAGCGACCAAGAGAAGACAATGCTGTGAAGTACATGGAAGTAAAGGGAGAAAGACGTCAGAAAAAAGCTAAATTACAGTTTCTATCAAATGAAAGCAGCAATGCGACCTGTATGCAATTTAAATGGATCATGTGCTGGAATGGTTCACATAATTGAAAGCATCAAGCATGAAAGATCCACTTGCCTTTTATAACGGAGTAGCAATCAAAGACAAAATACAAGTCCATTAATCGGATTTATGCGAGCAACTATATTTGAAATTATAAAAGGGGTTGTCGAGCAGTAGAGGGAGAAGCAGGAATCGGGAATAGTATGAAGCTATCTCGGAAAAAGACCTGTCCAAACGGCAGTGGCGGAGCCAGACGAAAAATTGTGAGGGGGTAAAAGTCCAAAATTTTCCGACTGGAAATAGTAAAAGGGAATACCCAGACATTTTTATTGCATTATTCAACTGCAATTTTTCTCACTTTTTCAAAAGTGGGGGTGTACTTACCCCCTCATACCCTCCGCTGGCTTTTCCATTGTCAAACGGTGGCTATGATTAAAAGACAATGGAAGTTGTAGCAGAACGGTGCTCCAATTCAGCACAGTCAGAGCCATGGTTTACATACCTGAAACTGAGTGAAGAGAGTCATTTCAAAACTATTATGAGAGGAGTAGAGAAGGAAATGGAAATGATTCAATTCACAGTGAGTGCAGGATGAGAAGAAAATTAAAGACGTTGCGATAGTTAAGTTTCTGAGGTAGATAACACTTAGAATTCTGATTTCAAGGGACCGCTTTCTGAGTTAGAGGACGCAAAAGGAGAAAACAGGGGTTCCTGGAAGTGGCATAGCAGAATATCTACAGAGAAAAAATTTACACGACTTTAGTGGTTGTAGCACATTTGGCACGCGAAATGTTGCCATTTGAAGGTCAGCCTAAGTATGAAATATGAGAAAGTACTAATAAACTGAAGGAAAAGAACAAAAAAAATTGGCATAAAAGATTTCTGTTGAGTTTGAAATGTAGCAGGCACAACGGGAAGAGGCATGTAAATAGGGAAATGTTACAAAGACTGCAATGGATCTTTACTTAGTATATGCTTTGAAGTATTAGATCCTACTTGAGTTTTCCCTTAAGACTTTTCACCCATGGATTGTAGTGAATTCTATACACAGATCCGAAAAGTTCTCGAAACCTTTACTTGGTGAGCGGATGAATTTGACAAGCCAAAAAACTTGGTTGATGCATAACTATAAATACCTTTGAATAAGAAAGTATCAACCTTTCCCTTTCCTGTTAAAAGTATTTCTACGTTATAGTGATATCCTTTAGAACACTGTTTTGTCAAGAACAGTGCATTACAGAAATAAAGAAACAAAAGCACATAACATAATGTCAAGACCCCATTATATGTCCTCCCCCCTCTCTTTCATCTCTAAGGCTACAGAACGAAGCTTGAAATGCAGCGGCATTTCTATAGGAGGACTTCATCCATTGAGTCATTGTTGAGGAGACAAAGTGCTGACCCTTTTGTTTTGTCACATTGTGTTTCAGCTTTGTTGATAGCGAATCAATGCTGGGGCTCACACTATCATGGGTATCGGTACTATTGTTTCTTGCTTTTATTCTTAACGGTCAAGCTAATTGCATAATACGTCATTGAAGTAAATCGTTAGTGCGCATGCGATCTGGAGCCCTTTTTGGGGGATTCATCGAGGCTGACAACTTAGCCTGTTCATATCCCCAACAAGTCAGTTGTCAATGGTGAGAATAATAGTATTTGCTTCCTTTACTGTACCGTAAATAAATCCGCAAATCCTCCGCAAATAAAAACACTAATCGAGCTTGGTATGATCATATGAACATCAAGATTGACATTATTGTAGTTCAATAAATGTTACCCTGGGTACCAGACTTTATCTCTTAGGGAGTCTGGTACCCAATTTACAAACATGGGAAACATTTAGGGCGATGGTTGCTAGCCTTTTGTGTTTCATATGAGTTCAAGGAGTAAATAGAATGGGTATATCTATAATTTTGCCTTGAAGGGAAGGGGTTTATTAGGCAAGGGACGTTATAGCGCGGGACTGAACAGAGTTGCTCTTTCCTTTCGTAATCGTAATGAAAGCAAAGTACGACGGCGGGCCTGCGCGGCGCCGCAGGCGACGCGCGGCAAGCCTAGTTTATTTGATATGACGTGACAGAAGTTAGATGCAGTTTTTATCCCTGACTACATTTCTGAGGTTCCAGGAAGTCTTTGTCTTTCAGAGGCTGCAAATGAGCCCACTTGGTAATTTCAAAGGATCGCCCAACATTCTCGCTCGCCTGCCGTCGTCAAAACCAGCCGTCAAACAATAAATTCTTCGTTCTAGGTTCTTCGAACCAAATTGAGCCAGGCAATACACCACTTCGATTAAGCAGCCTCGTTTTGGAAATTTGTCAAAATTCCTTCCTATTGTTCTTATGTAAATTTCGAGCCCAGATTCGGATTTAGCACCCAAACATTAGTCTCGTTACGTGTTTTTAACCTGCTGGCATTTGTGATGTTGATTTTATGACCATGTAAAGATCAAAGATTTATAAGGGATTTGACCGTCAAAAATCGTTCGGGGTGAAACTTTACACCCTGAGTCATTTTCACGGTCAAATCCCTTACAGATTTCCAAACTTTACGTCGCAATAAAGTTAACATTACGACTGCTAGCAACATGAAAACTCGTGGTTAGACCATGAGTGGTGGGACACTAGTAAATTAGATTAGGTTAATTTAGCTTCTTTACCTACCTTGAAATGCCATAAGATTCTCTTCCTTGACATTGGCAGCCTTTCTCAGCCATAGTTCTTGCCTTGAACTGAAGAGCTCTATCACATGTGCTTTCAAAATGTTTGGGCCTAAATCAAACTTTGTTATCTCCTGCGCATTGCTGTGCCTACGCAGTGGTCTCGAAATCGAACTAGAGCTCTTCAGTTCAAGGCAAGAACTATGGCTGAGAAAGGCTGCCAATGTCAAGGAAGAGAATCTTATGATATTTCAAGGTAGGTAAAGAAGCTAAATTAACCTAATCTAATTTACTAGTGTCCCACCACTCATGGTTAGACTAAAGTTTGGGTGCTAAATCCGAATTTGGCCTCCAAAATTTCATGTGAACGAATTTTGAATAATTTTCAAAACGAGGCTGTTAATCGAAGTGGTGTATGGGCTTTGCTGTTAGGAAGCATTTAAGGGTGTATTATATCCAGTGACGATCTTACCAGCATGATGCAATTCTTTTTAACGTAAGCCGCCATCAAAGGGCTTAGATTTTGAAGAATGTTGTAGTCACACGACGCCAATGCTTTCACTTCGTTGTTTTGACTGAAGAATAATTAGAATTTGCAATGAATTGTTGTTACGCCCATGTTGAAAGGCATCATAAGTTGAAGATTGCATTCTAAACAATGCATATTCTCTATTTGAATTGTGTGATTCACAAAAGAGTCAGCGAAATAGAATCGATCAGAAAATTAACGATGGACCTCATGATCCCAACAACACTGGGGTGCAAACAGAACAAACCTTTTAGCAGGCGCGGATTTAGTGGGGGGCCGGGGGGCCATGGCCCCCCCCAAACGATAAGAATTCTCGTAAAAATTGTTGCCGTTTATAGATAAACGGATAAGTTTCAAACCTTTATTTCCCAAAATAACCATGGCACAGCTGCACGATAACTCTTAACTTATTAAACGATGAGAAGTTTGATAACTGGTGACTCGAATTTGGGAACTTAGGATTGGAAATTCCGCAGGATTTTCTCGTAACTTTGAAATGCCTTTGACTTGTGGATTTTTTTTAGATATGCGTCATTTCTTATGGCAATTTTGCATTTCCACGGTTGTGGAGCTTATTTTTGCGCTAGGCACTCTCTGATTGGTGCTCATGACAAACATTTCATGGTCCCTTACTTTCCCAAATGACAGCTCGTTGCCTTTTGCACAAAAATGCCAGTGGTATTTCCGGAGGAATGAAGTATAAATGATCAGCTAAATGATCTGTGATGAAGCAAAAAAGGGCGTTTCCCACGTTTTCCGAGAGTCTGAAGGGCGTGGCCACGTAAAATTTTCCTGGGGGCTACGCCCCCAGACCCCCATGTTCCTTCCATGTGGCCCTCCCCAAACTCCAAGGCTGGATCCGCCCCTGCCTTTTAGGCCTTTGTGTTTTAACGCATGCAGACATTTTGACCTGAAACGGGAAGGGAATGAGCATAGAATGAGGAAGGAAACGAAGAAACCAGCACACGAAGGCACTGAAGTGACTGATAGCGACCAGAGATTTAACTGCAAAACAAGTAAGTTTTTGAATGCTTAAATGAATGATTGCGATTGTGTTTTATGATTTTACTCACCCAAATAGTATGTACTTCCCCTTCATGTCTTTAGAGGAAGGCCTGGTTTGAAATCGTGAAGAAGACACTGGGTTAATGAAATCATACTTTCAAGATGAAATATTTATTGCAAATTCCTGCAGTGAAAAGCATTATGTTTTGATTCTATAAAGTTTCGAGGCAGCCTCTTGCGGAAGAAATATCAAAAACTGTAGTGGAGATAAATGCCAGTGCAAAATCTGTATATTGTGACGGTTTCTTTTTCAGTAGAATTGTAAATAGTTGCGTTGGTTTAAATTAGTTCAGATTAGATTATTATAGAGCTAGAATTGTAACCAACTTAAAATAAAATGATAATTCCTAAGTAAGCCAACAACTATTTAGTTAATTATCATATGTAATGTCTGTCTCAAATTATATATGAAGTGAGATCTGTGTAAACGCAAAATTTTCCATAACACAGCAACATCTTGTTTGCTATTATTCGTGGACATTTCTCACCTGATATCTAGTTTGAGACAGAGTGTAGTGTTCTCTCCTTCTTTTTCATGTCTTGTATTAATTATTTTCCTTTCGTAATCCATATGTGAGTCGTCTTAGTTTTTTGTGATGCCACTGAGTAGTCATAGCATTTTGCACCCAGTGGCATCGTCCTCGTAGTGTAGTTAAGTATTCTGTAAGTAGTGTAACTAGTAAATTCGTATTGTAAATTTTGATTGGAATGTAAAAAATAAAATGATGATGATGATTATTATTATTAAACAAACATATATAGGCACCGTTCACACTGCTCCGTTTTCATATGAAAACGGAGGAAAACTTATCCGTTTTGGCCTTGCGCTCACATTAGGCCTACTCCGCTGTAAAAACGGAGCTGTTTGAAAAAGCTAATGAAAACGCATAAATTTGAAAACGGTGCGTTTTGAAAACGATCCGTTTTCAGTGTGAATGCCAAAAACGGAGACATTTGAAAACGCTTCACATTCCTTTGTTAATAGGCTGAATAGGCTGTTGATTACAATGGCATTCAAGCTCGCGATTGGCGCCTTCTTGACAGCTACTAACAAAAGGCTTTGTTTTGAAAGGGGATAAACAACATTGTTTTGCTGGAGCAATGTGAACGCCTATCGTTTTCATAGCGTATTCATTTGAAAACGGAGCAATGTGAACGGGCAGCGTTTTCATCAACAAAAACGGATAGAAATGAAAACGGAGTGTGTGAACGAATTTGTCTGAACTTTTCAAAATCAGTTTTAAAGATTTATTATTTTGCGCTGCGGAGCAGCATGAAAATCTTTCAAATGCTAAGACTGAACAATAATTAAACAATAGTTAAGATAAGGTATGCTGGCCTATGTTCAAACGTACGTAGGGGAAACGGACACTTTCCCCTACAGTTTCCTAAGAGGGAAATGGAAATTTCCGTTTCCCTCCGATTTCCCAGAAAAAACTGTCCGTTTCCTCTAAATTCCATACAAAAACTATTGGGAAATTTAGATATTTCTTGCCTTTTTAATGGAGGCGCAAGAAGACACAAACGATGCAAAGGGACGGTCTTAAATGTGTGCGCACGTATGCAACGTTCAAAAGGAATATTTTCTTTGTTTTGAAACGAGTCTGCGTGCAGTGCGGTTGATTTCTGACAGTGCAAAAGTTGAAATTGTTTTGGCCTACACTCACCGTCGTACGCTCCTACCATATGCAACTGCTAAGTCCTAGCCAATTCGATCTTCTCCAGAAAATTTAGGAAAATCATTCTGTTAGTAGTCCAGTAAATCTAGGGTTTGACCTAGAACAAATTGCAACAGAAATGATTTTTGCGGGATCTAATAGCTTAAACAGTGCTAGTTAGCATACTAAAAGTCTAAGAAAATCAGAGTATCGGAAGACCACAAAATTCGACATATTTTTAAAGAATAATCCTCTCTGTTCCATGTTATACACGACAGTTGCGAAGCGCAAACAAAACTTGTCAATTTCATAAAACAGTATTGAAATCCGGTATCATATAAAGTGCAGACTACTGGAACGTGTCATGATTGGACATACTGTTCTTTAAAATTCAGAAAAAAATTGGCTTGTTAGCTATCATAAGTGAAAGATATTATTCTTTTAGGGTTAGCCTTTGCCGTTAGGGTACGTTAACAGTGCGAATTTCATGAGCAAGTGGTTTTTGGCAATTTTTGGCTTTAAATCGGGAGGAAACATGCTTTCAATAGCCTATGAACAAATCCCTTGATCAAAAGAAGAAAGAGTCTATGAAACAAGGAGCACTAAATTGCTACGGTCGCCCGAATAATTAGTGTAAATCATTTTAATCCCCTATTCAAATAATGTGCAAAATGTGTCTCAACACAGGTCACATAAATCAAGTTCCAGAAATCTGGAAACCGTAATAGCAATCTTTTGCTCTTTGTTTTGGACCCTCTCTTCTTTTGAATAATGGGTATCCTCGTAGGCTACGCTCTCAGATTAAACTTACAGGGGTTAGTAGTTTCTTAAATGTGGAGCAAAAATGCAAATCAAGACATTTCTTTAGTAGAAAACTAATGAATTTTCTCAATCAAGAGTCCGACACTTTTGTGCGCCTTCGGGGCGCCTACTTTCTACAGAAATTTGGGCGCCCTCTCTGCCAGCTGCCCCTCCTTCAACTTCAGGCTGGATCCGTCCCCGTTCCCCATTAAATCAATCCAAGCCTTTGCAGCAGCATTTTCCCTTTGAATAATTTGTTGGTGTGGCTTCTTCATCTTTGTCCAGTAGATCGAGATTGAAACGAAGAATTATAACAAAAATTATATTTGAGGGAATTGATAGTTTCAGTAGTGCTATTTGATATCCAAAACGTCTAGAGCAAGCGAAACAATTGAGATCTCTGCATTATGTTCGTTCGAAATGCAATTTTTTTCGGAATCTTTACAGAAGAACAACACCAAATGTCCAACTTTCCAATGGTCCGCATTTTATACGTTGGGCACTTGCAATGCAAATCTGTGAAATCGACAAGCTTTTGTTCCACTTCAAAACTATATCGTAAAAGATGGAACGACTTGGATTACCCTTTAAATAACATCTAATTTCATGGTCTTCCGATGCTTGGATTTTCTTAGACTTTTGATATGCTATTTAGTAGCAGATGTAGAATGGTTTGCCATGAAAAAATTCTGTTGCAATTTGTTCTAGGTTCGACTAAAATTTGCCTTTCGTTTACTGGACCATAGGCCCCGCTACGAGAGTCAAACAAGAAATGCAGAAAAACAACATCCCAATTTGATTATTTGTCAGACCGTGGAGCATTGTTTCACAATTTCAGTTGGATTTGTATTGAAATCAACTGACACCGCTTAAAGGTGGACACTAAATCTTGATAGGACAGCCGGACAGGGGATTTCATGCTGAATTTCATTTCATTTCATATTCTTTATTTCAGGTAACCCCGTATCAAAAGCATTTCAGTTCAAACTTTCAAATATTAGCAGACATCTGAAGGGCGCAAATCTTCCGACAAAACTTTCTCGTGTGCATCTATTTTCTGTCCTCTTTCTGCCAGTTCTAAACTACACTTATATTGAGCTGACTTTTCTTTCAGATTCAATCAGTTGAGCAGCAAATGGACCTGACGGGAGACAAAGGAAACTTCTCTAAGCTTACAGAAGTTATTTTGACCATCATGCCAAAATACCTTCGACAACATTTTAAAGGTAAATGGGACGACAAATTTCCACAAAACATTTGGAATGATTCAAAATCTGATGGCCAATTCTTAGCAAGCAAACTCAAGTCACTCAAATGCAAGTATCCATTCCCAGACTTGAAAAAACAGCTTGACCAGGGAAATAGAAGCGCCTGGGATTCCACTGCAATTCTTTTTGTTTTATGTAACACAGATGTTGTTATTCCAGGCTGCCGAACGCCTCCACATAGAACACTGCCTCTTCGCCAGAGTGAAATCCTTGCTCAGCTCAGGCAAATACGGAATGACTTTTTCGCCCATAGAGGTAGTGCCTCAATACAAATAATAGAATTCAACAAAGTAATCAGTGATGTTGAAAACGTCTTCACGATCCTCAGTTGGCAAGATGATGTAAAAGAAATAGCATCTGTTAAACAATCACTGATAGTAACACAATTAAGCAAACAAATGCAAAAACAGCTAGATGCAGCCATTGACTCGAATGAACACTATCACAAGTACTTTTCTGATCTGGAGAAAAGTTTCAAAGGTTAGCTATTACATTTATCTAGCAATTGGGTAGGTAAATAATTACAATCTTGTCGAATAGTTCGTTGGCTGTCTTGTTGAATACAGGAAAGGTTCAATTTAATCAAAGATTCTACCTTGAGAACCTTAAGAAGTTGGCCGAAAAATCACGATCAAATCTTCGTAAGATTTCTCCACTACAGCAATGACTTTAACCATGGGAGTTGTGGACACAATCTGGGTGTTGATCGTGTCCACAATACCTGACCTAAATTATCTTTAATGATTAAATGTATTTCGTTACCTTGCTTGTTTTCCTGACAACTAGTTCCCAGAGTCGTTAGATGGCCGTGTCGATCTGGGAACTAGTTCTCAGGTCACGGCTTTCGAATCGCAGCGCAGTTCAAAACATTTAGGCCATAAGGCCATGCAGAGCCGTTGATGTGCTCCCAGACAAGAACGAGAAGATAAACAGTGAATTGACGACAAGCAAGGTAACGAAATACATTTAATCATTAAATATGATTTAGGTCAGGTATTGTGGACACAATCAACACCCAAATTGTGTCCACAACTTCCATGCTTTAAGATGGTGTTTTAACACGTGCTATCCTTGCCTGCGCGCAGATCCAATATTCAGGAGAAGCAATGTTTCTTTCGTGAAGGATTTGTTGGGGAGATGAACCTCCCCGCCCCACAGGAAGCCCAAATGGCTAAATAACAGATGTCATCTATAATCAGTAGGGAAACTGGCTCTCTCCTAGTCAATGGTAAGTTTATTTCAGAACGAAGTTAAACATTATCACTTACGTTTTTCAAAGAATAATTGTTGTTTCTTTGTGTATCTAACTCTGGTATTGTAGAACAAAGAAGCATTGTCTTCACACCTGTCTTCACACCAACCTCCATCAGGTCTGCCATTTCTTATTCAAATTTGGAAGTCAAGGCAACCAGTCCTACTCGATCTGAAGTCGAGGCAAATATATTACGTCACATAACGCCGATTAACGGTTCGCAGTTTGTGTGCAGTTCTTATGTTTAATTTTTAACAAGGAATGAATGTTTTCCAAAGGCAAATCCCGAACTATGGTTTTCAATTGCTCCCTAACGCAGCACACCAAGCTCCAAATGAACTTTATCGTATATCAAAATGAAGCTCATTTATTCCTTGACAAACTGTAATACAATTAGTTGAAGTCAGTTTTAGAAATAAGGAATTATTAATGCTAAAACAAGGGGTAGTCATCGCCAATTTGCTTTCCAACTATCCTCTGTACAACAACCCTCTGTACAACTATCCTCTGCAAATTCAAACATAATGTTAAAGATACAATCAAGCCTATGTGTTCAATTAGCGATAGCATTGAAGATACGGAAAGCTTCTTGCTGCTTTGCAATGCTTTCCCAGAGCATAAACGAGATCTCCTCGCTGGTGTCAATGATGTACTCGAAGTCTACGGATACTCTGAGGCTCCTGACAGCAATATTTTCCTACTTCTTCTATATGGAAATAAAAAATTGCGTTTGGAAGCCAACAGATTAATCTTGAATGCAGCAATATCTTCAAAACAGAACGCTTTGATTGAAGATTACGGATATCCCTACATAGAACACCCAAACCTCTTCTGTATGTGTTTGTTTTAGTTCTCTTTGTTTTGTAATCATGTACTGTTTCAAGGAAGCTTGCAACCAAAATAATCGACTTTGCATATTACCATGTCTGGTTCTAAACCTACAAACCTACATGTCCAACTACTGAATTTGGTTGCAGGCTACCTTCGCTTTACCTTCATTTACCGTCTGTATAATGTTTCCTTTTTTTGTAATAGTTATGTGTAGTTTTATGTAGCATTTAATTACCTTCAGAATGGTGGCAGGGTAGACATAGTATTTCGTTCCCTGTGGCATTGCCTCTGTAGAATTTTAACGTAATTTGTAAGTATTGTAATTAGTGATATGTTTGTAAAATTTTTGATGGAGTATGTAAAAAATGTATTTTGAGACTAACTTCAATTTCTGTTGATTCAGCAACTGCGTTTGGAGTTCCTATTTGTCGACGAAGGAGATAAATCTTAGCCTGCACGCAGCCTCAATTCAACACTTTCGCGGAGGAGGATTGTTGAGGCTGCGTCCAGGCTAATAAATCTCTACATTAAATCTTCGTCATGCACCAAATATGCTATATGAAAACAGCTTAATTTTTATGTGGCCTGTCTGCTGTTAAGTTTCTGGTGGTGATTCAATTTGTACTGGAAAAGTCCTTAACCAGCATTGTTGTACAAGTGGTTTTATATATTTATCGTTCTCAGTACTTATTCGCGACAAGAACTGCAAAAGCTGTTTACTTTGAATTCTCTTCGTTAATGATTTGATGAAGTATTTGACAGGTCTGCAAAAACTGAATCAGACTGGCCGATACAACTTAACAAAGTTTTGGCAATTCGTAGTCATAATTCGCTTGCAAAATGAATGGGCCTAAGCTGCCCCTTCAGAATTTTTTGCTGGAATTTGATCGGCACGTAGAGTTTATTTCTTGCAGATATTTGACAAAATTGCAGGATTTTGTCCTTTTTCGGAGTTATATCAGTGAGAAAATTTTTCACTTTAGTTGAATTAAAATTTTTGCAAGGTTGTCCAACCTTCGAAAGTATGCAGTCGATTTGTTCAAAATTGACTATGCTGTTTTCTTCGTTTCATAAAATCAGATGTACGAAAAAGAGTTGATGAATTAGAGACAACATTACGAAGAAGAAAAATGATGGAACAAGGTGAATTGATAAAACGGTGTTTATTCATCAATAATTGACAAAGTTTATTGTAGATGTCCACCTCGTAGTGAAGACGTTTATTTCACTGACCACTTGAACGTGACTCCGGTTTAAACACCCTTATCAAAGACAGTGATGACAATAGACCATATAGATATCCTCAAAGAAAGTTTGGATCGAGCGATGTTTTCACATCTTTAGTCAAAACTCAATGTGTTGATATGTAGAGCGATTTTGGAGCAATATCACTGATTCCCCCAACGAAAAATGAGGAAAATCTGTTCCAAGACAAATGTGAATCTCCCCAGTACCAAACGCCTTACTAGAGGAACCTTGGCTGCAAACTTGTGCAAACCCGGGGAGAAATTTGTGACATCTCCATGCAGATACATCTGCCCTTCAAATATTGAAACCCCCTTGTGAAGACGACTCCTTGTCATGATGTTCAAGCGGTTGGGCCCTACTGGTGATCGAACTCACTCCGCCTCACTGTTTTGGCTCCAAAGTCAGAGGATTACACCATTGCCAAACGACTCCTTGTTCAAAGTCAAACGATTTATCTTAATTTTGAGGGTTTGTTCAGCATTTGTTGCCACCCTTAATTAACCTGCTTTAACAAATTAAACTGTCCTCGGTACACATTTGGGGCTGCTCAGCGAAAATTTGACTACTTTTTCGATCATCAGGACCCCAATGAATATCTGACTTCTTACTAGGGTCCTTATACTTACTATGAATTGTTACTTACCTTTCATATATTCCATCATTTGACAAAGAGATCGTCTTCCTGGTCTGATTTTTCATGGGTCAGTTACCCCAGGTGAAACACATCTATAATGATAACAAGATTTGACATAGCCAGATATTGCTTTCTAATGATAAGGAAACAGTAAACAGTAAACAGGCTTAAATGGTGCTTTGTCTTTTTCAAACTTTGTCAACTTCTTTTATAGAGTCAAAACCGTGTCATGTTACGAACATAAATGTGTATGGAGGAAACGTTCAGATTGGAGATGGAGGAACATTGCATGTATCAAGTGAGTCATAAAAATGAAAACACTCTTTGAAACTTCGTAATAATGAAAACTACAACACCGATCTCAAAAACTTAAACCTTGTTGCCTAACTGAGGTGAAGATGAAGGCGAAACTGCCTTTTTCAGCGTTAAGTGCTAGGATCGCAGATATAGAGCAGATCTAATCGAGTCTGCGACCCCTTGTCATGACTCTCAAGTCAAATGCCCTACGGGGTATCAAGCCCACTCCGTCTCGCTGTTTTGGCTGCCAAGTCAGAGGATTGCACCACTGCCCCATGACACCTTGTTGAAAGTCAGAGGATTAAACTTCATTTTGAGAATTAAGTCATAATTCAGATTTCATTATCTTAATTTCATTGAAGAATCCTAGGAACTTAGGTTCCATTTTAATCAATGTTTCAGCAATTTGGTAAAGGGTAGTGCTTTTCTCAGCTCAGATATTGCTTTCTAATGATAAGGAAAGTCTTGAAATATAACTATGCTTTCCCATTTATTTCCCATTTAAGTCTTGAAATTTTACAGATTGGTTGCACAGTACTCACTTGAAAGGTTGTACTAATTAGAAGAAAAGCGTATTTTCTGTCACGTTGTATGAAACAAAGGTTCATATGGTTATTACCGGGTGAGTCAATAAAAACACCCGGCGTTTGAAAAAGCCCTCCCTCCCTGAATATCAAAGCAATGATTTTGAAAACTGTATCGTTTTATCCCCGATATGTCAAGTTAGGTTCAGTAATTTACCCGACTTTCATTGGTCATTCCTTCCCGCTAAAATAGGAGATTTTCTGCAGAAAGCCCCTTTCTAAAACCTGCAAAAACGAGTGAAAACACCAAGCAAGATTCCCTTCGTTCTTCTTCCTAGCAATAATGACTCTTGGATCTGTTCATGTATTTTGTCCTCATGGGAGAATGGAATCCCCTTGAATAAGTTGTTCTCACTAGGGGGATGAGTTTTCGACCCGCCAAAAGGAAAGCATGTGCTAAAGCGTGCCGAGAGTCATTGCTGTGAGGCAAACACATCAGGGACTCTTGCTGGTAATTTCAGCACGTTTTAAGGGTTCTCAAAGGCATTCATATTAGAAAATCGCTTACAGAATCTGAATGGAGTGACCGATTTTAGTGAGGAAAATTTCTAAAGATAAATGAACATGTTAGCTATTCAATCAGGTATTGCAAATTATCATTGATTTTATATTCAGGGAGCCTTAGCCTTCCAAACACCGGGCGTGTTTTTTGACTCACCCGGTAGAAAAAACCCCACATTGTTTGAAGCCATTACGATCATTGATATATGCTGAGTACAATACTAATTATACAATACTGAACAATGGTATAGACAATACCAAATACAGAGTGCAAAACGTAATCAATCAAGCTTTAATTGTCATGCACCTTCTGATGTATGACGTGAGTTTGACAAGGCTCAAATTAACCATCATGCCACGACAAACACAGAACACAGAACACAGAACACACAATTTTTGCCTTCTTCCCAATAGACTCGATGAGACAATGGGCGACGTTGCGCAGCTTGTGCCTTTTTCTTGGGTCATGTCTGCACGCAGACTAATGACCATGATGATAAGCTCTGTTAAACAGAAGGTCAGATTATTTTCCCTAGCTCTTAGCTAGTAAACAAAATCTCTATCTTTTTCTTCAGACTCTTCACAAAAGCTGAAAGATTGCTACAATGAAACTCATAACACTTACGATACCATGGAGTTAAATGCAGAAGGATTACAGTCCGGGGAAAGAGACATTGCAAAGTTTACTGTTGAACTTTCCATTGCTGAACCCATTACAGTAAATAATCCGAAGAATGAGCGCGAGGAATTTGATCTTAGGTTGCAGGCTATGGAAAGTGTTAAACTTGCAGACTTGCTTAGCAAGAGAATCACTCTAATCATAGGCGTAGCAGGAATTGGCAAGTCGGTCCTCGCAAAGCAAATTGCTTTTAAATGGGCTAACAACGATGAACTATTCACACAATTTTCACACTGCGTTTTGATTGAATGCCGAAAACTTACTGCGATTGAAGATCTCGACAAATTTCTGGCAGATGAATACTTTATCGATGGAGGGAAACTTGAATCAAAAGATATATTGTTTGTGATTGATGGTTTAGACGAAATCGAGAATTTGCAACACGAACTGCAAATACCAAATTCAAACGTACACAAGCTGCTTCACTCTAATAAATTCTGCCACTCGAAGTTTATCTTAACTGGGAGACCTCATGTGCAGGGGATTCTACGAAGGGAAGTTCGCCAAACATTTGAAGTATTTGGTCTTTCTGAGCAATCGATTGACGATTATATCAAAATGTTTGCAGAAGACGATAATGAGAAGCTAGCAAAGATTAATGCAACTCGAGATTCCTCAGCTAACATACAGTCTACGTTACGAATACCTCAATATCTTAATACGTTATGTTGCGTGTCATTGATGACTGAAGGACAGGCCATTAAAAGTGTAACTGAGCTCTATATCTGGCTGCTTTATATATTTTTGAATGAACACGTGAACAAAGAAGACAATGAAGATGTGTCGGCAGAGGTGATATTCCTTAAGTTCTCTTTGTTGATAGCAAGGATTGCAGAGATCTCATATGATTTAGTTAAAAACAACAGGATTCGCTTCAGGAAGAAACATTTCAATCTAGGAGAGATTGAAAAAGATAAAGCGTTCAGAGTTTTTTGTGTTAAAGTTCCTGGAGCCCAAAAACAAACCACATATCAGTTCTTACATTTAACTTTGCAAGAGTTTTTTGCAAGCCTCTTTTGTTACATGAATGACGTTACAGCTGATTATTTGATCAAAAATAGTTACTTCGAAATTTTAACGTTCTTGAGTGGCTTTCACGGTAGCAAATTGGAATTTAAAAATGAGAATGAAGACTCGATGACGAAGATCTTCGTCGACAATTGCTTGAAGAAAAAAGTGGATAGTGATGAACCTTTTTTAGTGAATGCATTAGATGGACTGAAAGATAATGTGAGGAATGTGAAGATTCGTGTTCAAAGAAGCTTAGCATGCGTAAATGAATATTTTAACTACTGTTGTAAATACACCGATGAAGGTCATATCAATCATGTTATTGACAGGGGCGCACATTCAAATTTTGTTTGGGGGGGTGTCAGCATATTTTGGACCGACTAAATTTTCTTGGACCGACTGGATGTATACAGGCTGTTTGTACTCTTGAGGAACTTTGATACAAGCAGTACAGATTAACTGAGGGTGGGAAAAGGAGGGGGTCTGGGGGCAAGGCCCCCAGGAAATTTGTTGAGGACACGCCCTCTACTTTGGCTCAGAACACCTCTCCTGATCCCATGTTTGTCACTTCTAAACACTTCCAAAAAGAATTTTTTACATTTTTTCCAGTTGAGCTTTTTTCCAGTTCAATCCAAGGAACATCGGCTGGAATTTTTGGGTTAGCAACAATTCCATTGCTTTTGAACCATTCGAGTTAGTTACTGAGATCATTCTCCAAATTGGTCACCATTTCTTGTTAGATCATGTCCACAAGAGTATAAGGTGTTATCATCTACAAAATTGCACATCTCAGAGTCTTGGTCAATGATACAGAGGTCATTTATGTAGATGCTAAAGAGCAAGGGACCAAGGACCGATCCTTGTGGGACTCCAATTTTGACTGCTTTTGTAGCACTTCTACGTGAACAAATTTTTACCCTTCGATTAAATTGGCATCTTCAGGATAGATTTCAAGTAAACACCATTTAGAAAAGCAGAATTTTTTCGCAAGGAAAATCAATAGCAAACAAAGCAAAAATCGCTGTAAGAGTGAAAGAGCAGCCCCTCACACTTATTTTCTCAAAGCTTTTTGATTCGACTTTGCCTGTTTTGCTTTTACGGTGAAGGTTTCTCCTGTCAGGCCAGACGCCATACAGGCCCATACAATTACCACCACCGACACCAGGCCCGCCGAGAAGTTTTGGAGGCCCAGGAGCAAAACTGCGAAATGAGGCCCCATGCGAGCGAAGCGAGCAGAAAATTTTTGTGATCACGCTCTTTAGATTAACTTAAAATGGCCTAAATGCATTTCAGAAAATTTCCTACAGACAGAGTGCTAAGAAATCTTCAAATATGAGGCCCCCTAGACCCTGGGGGCAAACTGCACACTGCTCCCCTCAGTGGCCCTGCCATTATCGACACCCAAGTGCCAGACTGGAAACTTTGAACATTTCCAACAGCTTTCTGCTGTACACTTAGATCAATGTTTGGGCAAAAAATACCTCTGCTTTATCTTAGAAGTCTCACAATCCAATGATTGCTTTGCCCACTCGTAGACTGGGCACTTCTTCAATAGTATGTCTGGGAAATTTTTTTTGAATGCCATCTTCTACTTTGGCTTAGAACGACTCTCCCGATCACTGTCGAGCATTGCTTGTAAAATTTCCAACCGTCGTCATGGACCGACCTCTGCCTAAAACATTTAGAAGTCGGACCAACTTGGACTCGAACTATCCAAGATAGATCCAAGCGTCGTCATGGACCGACTTTTCGTTTATGGAAAAAATTTTGGACCGACTCTGAAAATATTGGGGGGGGTGTCTCACCCCCCACACCCCCCTAATGTGCGTCCCTGGTTATTGACAAAGTTATTGAACTTGCAACGGAGAGAAATGATCTCAATGTATTTCGTTGTGATTCATGGATTGATGAAGCAAATGTTGATAAATTGATCAAACTGACTGAAAATAATCATCTGATACAGAAATTTGAAAAATTCGTTTGGAGCTTTGGCGGTTATCATATTTCAATCTATGTGATTATTTTCGATGTTTTGGTTCTGTTTGGGTTTCCATATATGATCAACCATCCATGGATGATTTGATTTCACTATTCAAGAATTGCATGTACTGTAATGATGTCAGAATTGGAGATTGCGAGATAGCAGGAAGTGGTTTGATTTTGTTACACTGCGGAAGGAAATGTTGGAACCAGAGAGTGTATCAAGGTTAAAGAGACTTGTTTTCGTTGATTGTGAAATTGATCCAGACACCTGGAAAGAATTGGTTCGTTTGTTTGCAGCTATTGAGATTGTTGTATTGGAGGTAATTGAATTGGATGATTTACGATGGACGGAGATGGTAGAGGCGATTGAAGAGCATTTCAATGGTGACAAATTGAAGATGAAACTGCTCAGATTAGAAAATTGCAACATGCCTGAAGAACTGCAAGAAAGGGTAAGTAGATTTATGAATTTTGCTTTCAGGGAAGCTTTTTCGCATTATTCTAGTCTAGACGTTGTATAGAGTTAAATGGCGTCAAGAATTGGAACCAGTTGTGGCATCCCATGGGGACAGGGTAGACTCGCTCAGGGCCTTTTTTAACATTAAAACTGGGGGGGCAATTGCCCCTCCATCCCTAGAGTTTGCCCCCCCAGTCTCTAAATTTTTGACCCCAGAAAATTATCCCTTATTTTAACTAAGTTATTTTCAGAACATAAGTTATCTCCGCCATCACTGCGTTGGATTACAAGGCAGGATGCGAAAGCCACGTGTAAATGAATGGAGTAGGGTAACGGTACTTGTTTAGTAATTTCATCGAAGAAATTCATCGAGGCAGCTCATTGTTCAATGCGCAGCCCAATGATTTTGACAATCAAAATGTTATTATGTACAAGGCTAGCGGCTCTCCAGGGGGGGGCCTATTATAGGTTTGCGGCTTCACGGCCTCGATCCTATTTCTTCGTGCGGCCTACGGATTTGGCAGTGGGTTTTCTACGGCTTGCGGCTTCAGCATAAGACGCGTCTTGCGTCTTTCGGTGTGAATTGGCAACGGTTTACGGCTTTTAAGATGCGGATGCGGCTTCTAGCTAAGATAAATCAAGAAATGTAATTGCAGGAACTTAAGAAAGAAAGGAATCAACGTTGATGCACGGTTGACAAGCTATTGTATAGTTCGGTAGGCAAGAACGACGTCGAAAAAGGTCATGTTCATATTGAGCATATTGATTGATATTATTTCTATTCAATGGCATATCCGTTATTCAAACTAAATTGACAAATCCAGTGAATAGTCAGAAAATCGACAGCCCAGTCCAGTTGAAGATTTAAAACATTACAAGTTTAAATGGAACGAATGTTCGGATCTATTCCAATTTCCATCAGCGTGTAAAAGTGGACATGCATCCATTGTATATTGATTACAAGACAAAGGAGAAATTAGATCTTAACAACAGTTGTAGTTATTTGACTGAAATATGCACTCTAGGGCAAATTAGTAAAGGGACTATCCTAAAAATTTTCTCGATATTCTCATTTATAAAAAAGTCGCTACGTTTTCACAAAACTATGCATTCGAAATTCAATAGATTTTCGTAAGGGTTAGATCGATACAGCAGCTCGTTCAATGAAAAACAGTGAGAACCATAAGAACTGTGATACACATGTTTCTCTTTTCTTATGGATGAATAGTTGGTTATGTACCTTGCCAAAAGGCATGTTTTACCATAGCGGCTGTGGCTTTGCGCTAAATTTCGCTGCGGATTACGGCGTTCAGCTCATTTTTTTCACAGTTTCGCGGCTTTTGGACCCCCCATAATAGGCCCCCCTCCAGTGAGATCCGGAATAGCTGGTCGCATACCGATAATCAAAGATCAACTCAAAAGTTCCAAAATATATTAGAAACTACGTGGAAATACGAATGAACAAATGAATTTCAAATGAGAATAAACTTCATTTTATTCATTGCAAGTAGCTTTGAAGGGCGTGGTCACAAAAATATTCAGCAAGTAGCCCCTACTTTCCCATACTTTCTGGCTTCGTTTCTATCAAATCAGACAAACCGCTCCCTTTTCTATGATTTGCCTCCCCACTTAAAATCCGTTAAAAAAGGCTCTGGACTCGCTACATTGCAAGTGCAACAACAGCAATAGCAAAAGCAAGACCAGCAATGCCAGCAGCACCAACAACAACAATTTTTACTTTTTGCCTCCATTGGTCTATGATTCCTTCAAATTTGAGGTGAAATGTCAGGGGAGGAATGAAATCTTGGTATGGACATGGCCAACGCATATTTGGTACTTTTTTTGTTTCTTATAAAAAACCACATTCTTTTTAGATAGCATTCTGCAGTATCCAAATGTTAAATTTGCCATCCTACAACTTTAAAGTGGTCCATTGACATTTAGGAAAAGTGAGACAATTTCAGCTCTTGCGAAAACAGTCCCCGTTTGAAAGTTCACTACTCCCTAAATATCAAAGCGATGATATTGGAAAGTGCCCTGTTTCATTGTCAATATGTTTCACTAGGTTAAGTAATTTACCTAGACTTGCTCCAAGTCTGTTTCTTGGCTTCATCATTTTCATTTATTTCATTTTTTTATTTTCATTTATTTCAACAGGGTAAATACATTCAGTAACTATGGATATCTACTGTTTTACAATGTGCCCTTCTTTAAAACCCTAACTTACTTAATTACATGAATAATTATCGGCATTAAAATCCAATATATAAGAAAAAGAAAATTTTCAAAAAGAAAGGGGACTCAGAAGTCAATGTATGTGGCTGAAGTAGATTTCGATCATCAACCTCTTTGATCTTTCAAAAAAGATTTTAATTTCGTTTTGAAAGCAGCTAGCGAAGGAGCAGTTTTGATTTCAAGGCTTAATTGGTTCCAAACAGTAACTCCTCGATACGAAAAGCTCCGCTGCCCATTTGAGGTCTAACAGAGGAAATAATTTTATTGAAGGAAATGCGAAGGTGCAAAACTTGCTCCAAGTCTGTTTCTTGCCTTCATCGAAACCTTACAGAGGAAATAGTTTTATTGAAGGAAATGCAAAGGAGCAAAACTTGCTCCAAGTCTGTTTCTTGCCTTCATCGAAACCTTACCGAGGAAATAGTTTTATTGAAGGAAATGCGAAGGAGCAAAACTTGCGCCAAGTCTGTTTCTTGCCTTCATCGAAAACTTACAGAGGAAATAGTTTTATTGAAGGAAATGCGAAGGAGCAAAACTTGCTCCAAGTCTGTTTCTTGCCTTCATCGAAACCTTACAGAGGAAATAGTTTTATTGAAGGAAATGCGAAGGAGCAAAACTTGCTCCAAGTCTGTTTCTTGCCTTCATCGAAACCTTACAGAGGAAATATTTTTATTGAAGGAAATGCAAAGGAGCAAAACTTGCTCCAAGTCTGTTTCTTGCCTTCATCGAAACCTTACCGAGGAAATAGTTTTATTGAAGGAAATGCGAAGGCGCAAAACTTGCTCCAAGTCTGTTTCTTGCCTTCATCGAAACCTTACAGAGGAAATAATTTTATTGAAGGAAATGCGAAGGAGCAAAACTTGCTCCAAGTCTGTTTCTTGCCTTCATCGAAACCCTACAGAGGAAATAATTTTATTGAAGGAAATGCAAAGGAGCAAAACTTGCTGCAAGTCTATTTCTTGCCTTCATCAAAACCTTACAGAGGAAATAATTTTATTGAAGGAAATGCGAAGGAGCAAAACTTGCTCCAAGTCTGTTTCTTGCCTTCATCGAAACTCTACAGAGGAAATAATTTTATTGAAGGAAATGCAAAGGAGCAAAACTTGCTGCAAGTCTATTTCTTGCCTTCATCAAAACCTTACAGAGGAAATAGTTTTATTGAAGGAAATGCGAAGAAGCAAAACTTGCTGCAAGTCTATTTCTTGCCTTCATCAAAACCTTACAGAGGAAATATTTTTATTGAAGGAAATGCGAAGGAGCAAAACTTGCTGCAAGTCTATTTCTTGCCTTCATCGAAACCTTACAGAGGAAAATTTTTTTTAGGGAGATGCGAAGGAGCAAAACTTGCTGCAAGTTTATGTCTTTCCTTCGAAGGAAAGGAATTGGAGGAAGTCTATTTCCTCCGCCTCCGTCTGTGCTTTCCTTCCTCCCGTCCCGCCTCGTTGTCAATTTTTGCTCCTTTGAATTTCCTTGAAGAAAATTATTCTCTGTAAGATACTAATGAAGGAAAGAAATGGAATTGGACCAAGTCTATGATTTACCTGGCTTTAATCAGTCATCCCTTCTCGGGGGTAGAGGAGATTTCTAGAAAGTCCCTTCAAAAAACTTGCAAAAGCGAGTGAAAATGACGGGCAAAATTACGTTGGTTTTCCTCTCTAACACTTGCATGTATTCATGCACTTTGTCCTCTTGGGAGAATGGAATCTCCCTGAATAAGTTATTCATACTAGGTGGAAGACTTGTTCATCCTCTCAAGAGGACTGGACGTGCTGAAGCATGCAGAAGTTATGGCTGTAAGACCCGTGAAAGGCAGATATGTTATGAAGGTTTCTTGAAGAGGATTTCTCAACAAAATCCTTTAGGGAGCGGTCATTTTTAATCCGGGGTACCGGGGCGGAGGATTTCTAGCAGGGGTATGGAACCTTTTCCATTATTTTGTGTGGGTAGGAAAATTTTGAGAGAAATTTTTATGGGGTACAAAACTATTTTCCTTGAAAATAGTTTGGATGAAATCATTGATCATAGATTGAAAGAAAAGTTAAAAAACATCTGGAAATGATGGATAACTTGACCAGTACGTATGAAAATCGCCTGGGACAATTTTGGTATCTGTCCATATGTCTGTTTGATGCACAAAGAGTTCTGGATGGGTTACTAAATTATTTTGCTCAAAGATGATGGGGTACGAAAAACTTTCTCTGTGTTCAGAATGGGGTATGAAATCTTCTCTAATTGTGCGAAATTATCCTCCGCGCTGGTACCCAGGATTAAAAGTGGCCGCTCCCTTACAACACCAGAACGGACTGGGCTATTTCAATCAGGTAAATTCAGAGTAGATTTGAACATGTCTACTATAAGATCACATATTTGCTGATACCATCTCCATGATATCCAGGGAGCTGCTTACTTTTAGATGGGGACTGTTGTTATTGAATCACCAGATGGTCATAAATGCATAACTCGGGAGAGGGAGTACTTGTCCGGCGGGGATGTGCCATTGCCAGGGTATTTTATTTCACCTATTTCCTCTAGAACGGGGTATCAAATTGATAGATCGGGTTGGTTATTTAGTCCAATTTTGTGTCTTCGACTATATTTTGAACCTATTTTTTCTGGAATCGGGTATCATTTGAAGGCAAAAAATTTGGAGCCGGGTAAAAGGTTTTCTTCGTGGGCACACCCCCATATAAATTTAGGTCAAGTGCCCCCCTGCAAGTTTTTCACTTTGTCACATTGGTAGGATGTTGTCACATTTTGTCATTTTGTGCGATAGCTTCTGATGATCTTTCAGATTGACAAACAAGTTCCATTTAGCAAGAATCGATGAAGATATAATCTTATTTGTTTGTAAGAGTTGTAAGAGTTGTTTATGTATCTTGATCTTATTTGGTTATATTGTTACATTTGGAATTATTTGTTCGTTAAGAATTTTAACATGAATCAAAAACTGAAATTGTGACTGAAGTCTAACATTGTAATATATAATTTTTGCACCGTAGGTAAGAAAGACAGGTGTAAAATGTTATCGACGATGATTGAGAAGGAGTTTGATTTTTGGCACAGTAAAAGGGTACGCACAGAATGGTTTGACATCATACTGTATGGAGCGTACAAGTAATTTCACGAAGGTGTAACTCACCGACGGGTGAGATAGCACTGACTCGTTCAAATAATCACTACTGTCACCCTGTCTGTTGTATTGACACTTAATGTACGTAGTTAGTTAGTGGCCGTTTGTATGGTTGCCGTATGGAACCATCTGTATACCGGGTGTCTCAAAGAAGTATCCCCTGTTGACTGGTAAAAGGAACGAAACGATAAGATATTATTACTTTCCGAGTGAACAGATAAATTTATCAATTTTCAACTTCGATCTGCATACCTTGCAGTTAAAAATCGTCCACCAAATACAGGAGATATAAGCTTGCAAAGTCAAAATTTACAGTGCACCCGAAACCAGAGGTTTTGAAAAGGGCCTAGAGTAGTTTCGGGTATTATGGAACATTTAAGGGAAAAACTTAAATCGTCACCTCAATTCAAGACAAATTTGGCCACACTTGGTATTAGCAATTAGGCCTAAGCATGCTCCAACATTTCATCAATACATTCTATTTCTCGAACGTTTGTTGTCGACAAGCGAGCCAAAAAAATTCAGCCCCGGTCGAGTCGGGCATAGTGGAACACTGTCGGGTATTATGGAAAAAGGTGTTTTCTTTTGTTTGTATACCGGCCTCTATTTGAAACGTCGCAAGAAGATGGCGACCAGAAATCACGTTCGTCAGATGTCCGTCGTTATCAGCGATACAGACAGTTCGCAAAAAAGTGGAGCAGCCTAACTTCATCAAAAATATGGCGACGGATGTTTGAAGAGTTGCAGCTTGTGCAATTGGTGAGCTTTTATCCCACTTCCAGGCCGCTAGGCTTCATTTTCTGAAAAATGTTCCGCAACACCCGATGTCCCATAATACCCGAAACCACTCTAGGCATGATTTGTATCATGGATATTTTCCTAAAAACTTTAACTTTCAGTTGTTCGCTTTTGAAAAGAATAAAAGACTCTTCGACATCACCCTGAGTGAACAAATATATTAAAAATGTGGTAAGAATGATAAAGTCATGCCACATCTGCGAAATGAGTGTGCATGTGTTCCTTTTTTTCTTCTTTGACACTTGGGATGGAATGCACAGGTTGATTCTTCAAAGGAATAATTATCTGTAGAACAATTGAAGCATTTCAAAGTATAATTCTTTTCAAAAGAAAAAGCTGAAGGTCAAAGTTGAATTCCTTTTAGAATATGCCGGTGACAAGATAGGAATCAAATGTTTTAGCCGAATTTTGCTCGTGGCCCATGGCCGGAAACCACAAAAACCTCGTTTTTACGGACCAATCAGACGGCGAATAAGTGAAGAAAACAAAAGAAACGTGTGAAGATTTTTCTAAATTTTACCTACCTTCATAAAACGGAACCAGGACAAAAAACTGCTTGAAATTTCCCGAATTTTTTTGAAGAAATCTACTCTCCATACGTTTGGGCATTAAAGTTTGGATGCCGGTCAAAATATCTCCCGATTCCAAGGAGTTATGGCACCTCAAACTCAGGACCTTTGTTCGTTTTCAGCTTTTCTGAGCTTCCAGCATTCTTATTACTCAACTCATTCCTAAAAAGTCTTCTAAAACTTACCTGAAACATCATTAATTCCCATAAAGTCGATACAGTGGGACTGGGGACCTTTTCTTGCTTCGCAGATGAGCAAATCTGACATGATTTCTTTGATGTCCGAAACATGGCCTAGCTCTAGAATGTGCTAAATTGTATTTTTGAGTAAGAAATTTCAAGGGTACCCACCTCTTTTCGTTTGTTTAAGGCATCCTGTAGTTCTGTGTATGTGCCAGACTGTGCTTGGTCTCCATTTCAACATTTTCTGCGATAAATAATGCAACAAGTCGCAAGATAAATTTTACCTTCTGTGTTTCTTCGGCCAAACTTTCATCCGTGTCATCACGAATTACCACATTTGCTGCGCTCTGCGAGGCCTGGGGAAGAGGCGGGAAGGTGTCAAAATGTTACATACCACGTGATCACTTCACACGCCATGTCGTCGTGATTAGTGATGACACGGATGAAAGTTTGGCCGAAGAAACACAGAAGGTAAAATTTATCTTGCGACTTGTTGCATTATTTATCGCAGAAAATGTTGAAATGGAGACCAAGCACAGTCTGGCACATACACAGAACTACAGGATGCCTTAAACAAACGAAAAGAGGTGGGTACCCTTGAAATTTCTTACTCAAAAATACAATTTAGCACATTCTAGAGCTAGGCCATGTTTCGGACATCAAAGAAATCATGTCAGATTTGCTCATCTGCGAAGCAAGAAAAGGTCCCCAGTCCCACTGTATCGACTTTATGGGAATTAATGATGTTTCAGGTAAGTTTTAGAAGACTTTTTAGGAATGAGTTGAGTACTAAGAATGCTGGAAGCTCAGAAAAGCTGAAAACGAACAAAGGTCCTGAGTTTGAGGTGCCATAACTCCTTGGAGTCGGGAGATATTTTGACCGGCATCCAAACTTTAATGCCCAAACGTATGGAGAGTAGATTTCTTCAAAAAAATTCGGGAAATTTCAAGCAGTTTTTTGTCCTGGTTCCGTTTTATGAGGGTAGGTAAAATTTAGAAAAATCTTCACACGTTTCTTTTGTTTTCTTCACTTATTCGCCGTCTGATTGGTCCGTAAAAACGAGGTTTTGGTGGTTTCCGGCCATGGGCCACGAGCAAAATTCGGCTAAAACATTTGATTCCTATCTTGCCGGTGACATCTAATCATGGCTAGGCCCTTTTACAAAACCTCTGGCTTCAAGTGACCTCCAGAATTCGACTTTGTGAACTCATATCTCCGGTGTTCGAAGGACGATTTTAAAATGCAAGGTATGTACATTTAAGTTGAAGATCAACAAATATGTCTACTCCAAAGATCCAGATATTTCATCGTTTCGTTCCCTTTTCTAGTAAAAAGGGGGTACTTTTTTTAGACACCCGGTAGTTACGCCCAGTTAGATTATTTACTCACGTGTTATGTTCAGTTCGAAGACAGACGTCTCTTTCTTTCATGAGTCTGAATATCCTATATCATAGGGATCATAGGATGCAAAACTTTCCACCTTACAAAAAGGGAATTTTTTTGAAATGTTTTAGTTGTATTTGTTTGGGATGCTGCGAATTCCCCCTTTTGCAAATCAGAAAGAAAAGGACGTTAACTCTGATAGGCTCGCAGATCAATGGGACGAGAGCAGCGTTTTGGGCATGCGCAATTTAACAAAGGAAGGATGAAGGGCGATGACCCCTGAGATCGATACTGCGGAGACTCCAAAAGCGCTTGGACGGGCGTCTGACCGTTCTGGAGAAAATCCCGAAAGACTTTCCCTAACAGTATCCCGAACAAGTATTTGTTCATTTGTGTGACGTCCTCTTTTTTATGCAACTTTTTAGAATTAATATAACCACTCACTGTTAAAGTTTGTCAGTTCCTTCACTTATTGACTGTCCCCTTGCTTTAAACCGTTGTATATGCATATACTGTACATTCACGACTGGCAGTGTGTAAAGACTATAGGTTTTTGTCAGGTGTGATGTATGCAGGCCGTGACTTTGTGCCAGGTATTCAATAAGTCTCTTCTCTTAAAAGGTTTTGTTGTGGTACTTATTATCTGTTGTAGTATGCTGCATAACATGATCTGCAATATAACACTTTTTTCTACCGGGTGAGTTAAAAAAAAGTTTAGGTGTTTGGAGGGCTGTGGAATGAAAAGTATGTGACCGATATTCAAAACTAAAATGTTAATCTATCAGTCAAAGGCTAACTTAGACTGCGTTCACACGATGCCGGCACATTTTGAAAACGATGAAAAATGTGACGGTAGCAAAATTTGAGCTAGCGTTCACACGATGCCGGAACAATTTGAAAACGGTCAGAAATTTGCCGGTAAAAAGCTCGTTGCAAGACTTTGATGCTAATTAAGTGAACCTAAATCCTAAGAATCGTTCAGTCTTGTTCCAAAAGCGTCTGAAAATGTTCTATTTTCATCATTTTAAAGTGTTTACACGATGCCGTTTCCAAAATGTGCTGATTAGAGTTCCGTTTTCAAAATCTGCCGTTTTCAAAATCTGCCGGCAAAAATGTGCCGTTTTCGTGTGAACAGGAGGCCTATCCGCCGAATTTTTCACCGTTTTCAAAATGTGCCGGCATCGTGTGAACGCAGTCTTAGATGGAAAAATTTTGTTTGGTAAAATCAAACATCTTTAAGACCCAACAACAACCAAAATGTTTGTAAGGGATTTGTATGGGAATTGAGAATTCCACATTCCATTCTGGTCCATAATTGATGTAACATTGCCATTTTGAGATGCTGAATTCCAATTCTAATAGAATGTAGATTATGGACCAGAATGGAATGTGGAATTTTTGTTCCCAAACACGCCCTTTACCAGCATAATCCTAATTTCTGGGTCTGTAAGATAAAGAATACTGCCAAACAAAATTTTCTCATCTAAGTTGACCTTTGAATGATAGGCGAAAATTTCAGTTTTGAATATCGGTCACATACTTTTTATTCCACAGCCCTTCAAACGCCTAAACTTTTTTTTGACTCACCCTGTATTTGGGTAGAAAAGATATTGAAACATAACATGCAATGTATAGCATCAATGTTCAATTTCACCATTAGATTTTCTTGTACTGCTATTTTATGGCCCACATTGCTCCCAAAATGACTCTTTCGACGGACATCATTCGCTCCTATACTTACCATCATACCATAGACTCGATTGAGCAAAAAATTAGTTTCTGTCGCAATGGTGACACCACTTGTGGGTCACACCAGGTCACACTGTTCTGTTTTAGCTGCGAAACGTTCGGTGACTGCGGAGGAATATACTTTGAAGCGCCATGTTTATTCATTGATCACCAAGACACAAGATCAACAGATCACGGAGCACGGAGCAAAGAAATTGAAAAAGTTTGCACTAACTACTTTGGCAAATCGTTACTTGATTTGATATCTTAATTTAAAAGAAGAGTGGATTGAAACCTGCTGCTTCAATTGTTTTCAATCCCAATGAATGGGCGAGGAATCATGCGCCAGTTTGCTGCATGATTTTTAGGCCTATCTAGGCATACACCAGCCAAACTCAAACTTTCTGCATTGCAACAAAGCCCAAGTCCACGAGGCAGACAGCACCAAAGCTAGAGTTACGAATATCGCAAAAAAGGAGCCCTGTAAAGAAGACGACGACAAACTGAGGTGCATGAAGCAAAAATGGACAACTTTAGTGTGGGTAAAAGGGTAAGAAAGTTCGTTGCGAATCTCTGAAAAATTTGCATGCCAATGGATGGCTAGGGGTGGGGTGGTTCCAGTTAATATGCAGCTATCAATTTATTCCCCGACCCCCCCCCCAACCCCTGGATAGGCAGGGCCGATGCGGGGCTATTTGCCCCTTGTTCACTAAAAACTTTGCCCTGGGAGCGGGGACATATGGGGCGATTCGCTTCTTCAAAAGCTTCTTGGCTTCACCTTGAAATTTGTAACATGCTATGAATTCCATTTGTCCCCCCACACAACAAGCTGAGCCGGGGCTTTGACTGGGGTCAAACGTGAGTTATCGTCTCCCGTCCGCAAAAGAACATTGCCCCGATGGGCTGGGGCATCATTTGCTTTCACAGGAGAAAAACGTGAATGACCCAGCATCGGCCCCACCTATCCTGGGGTGGGGGGTTGGGGCAATAAAATGATAGCTGCATTAATGTCCGTACCCCCCTCCCCTATGGAAGAACAGGTCATCACATCAAAGACCCCAGATTTTTTATGATGAGATGTGTTGGAAAGATCCGGATTTTGCTTCTAAGGGTACAGTAATGTCCGGATTTTTAAATTTTGCAGACAATTTACCCCTATCTTGCCCCTGGAAGAATTAAGCCGGATCTCCACTAGGCGGAAAAATGTTGAGGCGGAAAAATTCCCGGCAATCTAATTGGCTGATCGAATTTTTGCTGTGGGAGAATGTCGAGCCATGAATAGTAGGAATACGTTCTACTTTTTGTGGCTTGACATTTTTCTGCCTAGTGGAGATACGGCTTTAGCCAGAAACGTGAACATCTAGATTTTTCTTAACTTTTGTCACTACCCCAGGATCTGGTGGGATTTATCAGACAGTTTTAGCTTTCAACATGTAGCCTTCAAAAATATTTCAAAAACAAGGCAAATTTAAGTGCAATTGCTATGACCCCTGTAAATATGGAAAGTGAGGCACTTGTACACCAAAGAAAAACCATGGGGGTATTTCCAAGAAGAGGACAATAGAAAAACAAAAGCTAGTTTGTGCTCTAACCTTCAATATTCCCATGTGTTTGAATTTTCATCAATTTTGGAGAGAGAATTCAGTGGTACTTTGAAGTACCGGGTGTCCCAAAAAAAGTTCCGGCGTTTGATTAAACACGGAGAAAAAAGGTTTGAATCTGGCAATTTCTAATCAATCTAATTAAATGCTAGACATTTCAACTCAAAGTTTGGCATATCTTAAGAAGAAATTAGTAATCTGAAAATGGAATTATGAGCTCTGACATTCCATGTTCATGTTCAAGGCAAAACCAGAGAAACTGTATGCCTTCCTTCATAATCGCAATGAAGGGGGAATCTCCGGATGAGCAACAGACGACGAACAAGGTTTCTGCTCATTGAGCACATTCAAATCAAAGTATGAAAATCGAATCTAATAGGGAATAGGTTTCGGGGGAGCATACTAAGTTTGTACTTTTTACCTCAAATCTCAACTCAATCTCCTCTTTAAAACTCAATTCGAGCTGCGCAAAGCCGGAGAATAAAATTTTGCATTATATGGCATGTCGAACAAGGAGCTGAGAGCTGTTATAGTTAAAAAAAAGAAACTGTGAAACTGTGGAACTGTAAAACTCCGATTCGAAATTCCCAGTTGGCATAATGCAACAATAAAAGCAGTAAACTGTTTGTCACAAGACAGTCCACTAAATGATTTCGAGCAGGTGCCTTTTCACACAACTAAAAAAGCATTGAAAGCTAACAGAAGGATTTCCGCACTCTCCGCCAATTCCACACTAACTGGAAAATGGCTTTTACTCTGAATGTGCTCCAGTGAGTAAGAAACCTTGCCCCTTGTCAAGGTAATGAACGCATTGTCAGTTCAATGTATGTGTTGGTGTTTGAGGGAGTCCCCTTTTACCACTATGAGGCAGTATGCCGTACAAATCTCTCTGGTTTTGTCTTGAGCATGAACATGAAATGTTAGAGCTCATGATTCCATTTTCAGATGATTAATTTCTTCACACGATATGCCAAACTTTAAGTTGAAATGTCTAGCATGTAACTAGAGTGAATAGAAATCATTAAGTTCAAGCACTTTTTCTCTGTGTTCCATCAAACGTCGGAACATTTTTTGGGACACCCGGTATACTTATTGAAAAATGCAGAAACATCTGCATTCATGAAATAAATTTGCTGCTGATTTATTTGAAACTTTTATGCATTATTCCCAGGAAGCAAAACAGGGAAGAAGAACAGGTCTGCAATTTGGCAGCAGCAAGAATGCATTCTCAGGAAGCAATGAAGCAGTTGACACTGGAGATCCTATGTTAGGGTCATCAGAAGATGTGCAGCAAATGCAGGTACTCATTGACTTTAAGTTTTTTCCATTTGATGGTCGGAAGTACCATGAATTTTAATAGTCTGAAGAATTTAAGTGTGAGAGTTCCAATACAGTAGTTTGAGGGTGGACAGTTGTTGGAGTAGAGTACTATAATCAAATTTCAGTGATCATCAAGGGCTAGGGGAACCTGTGAAGGTCAGTGGTTGTATACTCAAAGCTTTCCTCTTTGATAATACTTATCAAAATTGATTTTAGAATAGCAGGCACAAAAATGTCACCATCTGCTCTGTCATATAATGAAAGTGATCAAATGTACATGAAATACTATTAAAACAGGGGGTGCTCTCTCCTTGATTAGTCTGACTACTGAGAGAGTTCCTCCTTTAAGTAATTCCCTGCATACAATTTCTCTTTTCTCTTTGTTTTGTTCAATGTTATGTATATTGTATTAATCTTATTTTTACTTATGTATATATCAATTTTCACCGTATTATATTCATAATTTAGTTATTTGTCTGTTTTGTCATTCATAAATTGTATGTAGTTCAGGCCTTACTGGGAATATTTTGGTAGGGGAGTGGCAAATTGCACTCCTAGTCCATTTCAGGCGTGTGATGGAGTGCAGTTGCAAATCAACGTTAAAAATATGTCAACTGGAGTTTTACTTGATCAGTTTTACTAATGCAAAGTTATTCCTACCTTTTACTGTTGAAAGAAAAGTGTTTGATTGTTCAAAACATTGATTCATCTGAGCTCACAATTTCAAGTAAACTGTTATTGTGGATAATGGAGATAAAAAGAGCACAAAACACTCTGTTATCAATATCAAGCAGGACTAGATGTTTCAATCTCCTTTTTCTTAACTATCAAGGTTTCCAATAAAGCGCTTGATAAGGCATATTCTTTGTGCTTGAGAGTTTTGACATTACAGTGTTGTCAAGGTATACCACAAAGCAGAAAACTCAAAGGTTTAGCAAAATGTACCGTATCATGCGACAACTTTTTGATTAGAGAGAGTATAAGATCATCTCTTGAAAAGTCAGTATTTGGAAATCTTGTGAAATTTTATCTGGATATCTATAGCCCTACTTCTATTTGAGATAACTAGCCTTTTTCATTCGTAAAATATTCTAGTGTTGAAATTCTATCTCACATTCTCGGGATTTTGATATCTTGAAGACTCTTGTCCCACATCTTGAACATCTGTGACTTTTCACACCAGTCCTTCAACAGGCCGAACTTTGTAAAATTCCCCATTAAAATGAGCCAAGACAATACTAGTATTTTCCTATTTTCTTTGTAAATTTTTGACTGAATTGCATTGGTATGCAAGGCCTGATCTTGTGCGGCACACACCAAGCTTTCTGTTTCTCTCTTCATTCTTCCATTCTTCAGCCAGCCCCAAGATTGATCACTAGCTATCTCTTGAACATCCCGAAAGTATTGTCCATGAAGTGCCTTCTCTTTCTATTTCCTTTTCCTTTCATCGGCGAGTTCAATCTTCAGCCTTGGGCTCACAAACTTTTGACAGTCAAGCTCAACTGCGACCTCTTTCAGAAGGTAATCTTCGCTTGTCATTGCATATTCACTTAACTGGGCCTTTTCGAGCATGATACAATCTTTCACGCTCATTAACCCTCTGCCCCCTGCTTTACGCTTGATGTACAGCCTTTCAACGTCTTCTCTCGGGTGCAAAGCACCGTACCGTGATAACATCTTTCTTGTCTTCCTGTCCATGTCTTCCATTTCTTCTTTGTTTCAGTTGATAATTCCTGCACCATATCTCAATAACGGGACTGTCCATGTGTTGATTGCTTGAAACAAATTCCCTGAATTCAGCTTTGATTTACAGAGGCTGGTCAAACGTTTGAAATACTCTTTTCTGGTTGATTCTTTCACTTGCTCATAACATATGCCATCTTTTTCTGCAATACCCAAATACTTGTATCCATCAGTACACACCTCTCCTATTATTTCGTTGTTTCCAAGATTGATTCCCTCAGAGCAGCTGATTTTTCCTCTCTTTAGAACAAGGGTGGCATATTTCTTAATGCCAAATTTCATCCCTAGGTCTTGGGTGCATACTCTCACTGTCTGTACCAATGAGTCGATGTCATCGCTTTTCGAGGCATATAATTTTACATCATCCATGAATAGTAGGTGGTTTACTTTTGACACCCCCTTTTTCATGTAGTAGCCTTGTTTGACTTTTCCGAGTGTCATTGTTAGTGGAATCAATGTGATGACAAAAATCAAAGGGGAAAAATAGTCCCCTTGAAAAATTCCTCTGTTTATGTCTACTACTCCTAAAGTGGAATTGTTTACTTGAAGGTGCGTTTTCCAATTATTATTATTATTATTATTATTATTATTATTATTATTATTATTATTATTATTATTATTATTATTATTATTATGTTTTTGCACAGCAAGTTAAGAATGTTTGTATTGCTGGTAGTACTTCTAGATATCAAGTCACTTCCCGTAACCTCAGGTATCTAGTGCATATCGAAGGATTCTTGCAGTCCCCAACAAACAGGCCTTTTGTATGATGTTCAAAATGTCAATCGTTTCAATAACTTCCAAGTACCTTGATAAGCTTTTTGTTACTGTTCCTAGCGCTCCTATGATTACTGGAACAACTTCTACTCTGCAGCATTCCCAGATTCGTTTATCTCATATTTCAGATCTTGGTATTTGGCTATTTTTTTTTCTTCTTTTTCCTTCACCCTGGTATCAAAAGGACATGCAACGTCAACAAGAATGCATTCTTTCTTGGCTTTCTTGTGAATAGTTATGTCAGGTCGTGAATGTTCAAGTACTTTATCCGTTTGTATTTTGAAATCCCATAATATCTTCACATCATCGTTCTCTAACACTCTAACTGACACAATCTCCAGTGGAGTATTTGAGCAATTTTGTCATGTCTGCAGTTCTTGTAATGGTTTTGAGCAAGCATCTTACAATCAGAAACAATGTGAGATACCGTTTCGTTGCGCTCATTGCATAACCGACATTCATCGGAAATGTCTTCTTTATCAATCTCCTTCCTGATATATCTAGTCCTCAATGCTTGGTCTTGTGCTTCCATTATCATTCCCTCGGTTTCTTTCTTTAAATAGCCTTTCTTTAACCAACCCCACGTCAATGGATCTCGCACGTTCTCTGTTTTCTTGTAGAACTGTCCATGGAGGACTTTCTGTTTGTAGCTCTCTTTATGCATGTTTTGGATCACCTTCTTTTCTTTCCCTTCTCCTAATATTTCTTCTTGCCGCACAATAATCAATAGCCTCTCCTGGCTTTGTTCAACATAATTTCTCAAATTTGAAACTTCGATGCTGACACAATCCTCAACACTGATCATTCCTCTACCCCCCTGACTTCTCTTAAAATACAATCTGTCTATGTCTCCTTGCTTGTGAAAGCCTCTATATACTGTCATGAGTTTCCTTGTTTTTCGGTCGATCTTTTGGAGTTCACTCTTAGTCCATGCTATTATTCCTGCACCGTACCTGATAAGGGATACAGCTCGTGAATTGATTGCTAATATGGTATTTCCACTGTTCAACTTTGATTTTAATATTCTTCTCACCCTTCTAAAATACTCTTTTTGGATCTTCTCTTTCATTTCTTTGTCTTTGATCTTGTCGGCTTCTAGTACTCCAAGATACTTATATCCTTGGTCTTTGTCAATCTCCTTGATCTCTTCATTATCAGGCATCTTTACTCCATTACTCGATACATGGTTTCCTTTCTTCATTATTAGCACCCCACATTTCTTTAAGCCAAATTTCATCCCTATGTCATTGCTAAATATTCTTACTGTGTTAATAAGGGTATCAAGTTGTTTCATGTTCTTTCCATATAACTTTAAGTCATCCATGAACAGCAAATGGTTGATGCATCCTTTGTCTTTTCCAAGGTCATATCCAACCTTCACTTTTTTCAAGATAATCGATAACGGAATTAATGCAACTACAAAAAGCAGTGGGGACTAACTGTCGCCTTGGAAAATGCCCCATTGAATTCTTACTTTTCCTAGTTTCTGCTTCCCTGATAGCAATTCAGTTTCCCACTTTGACATACTCCTCTTTATCAACATGATGACATTATCAGCAACCTTTGTAACCTCCAAACTTTTTAGAATCCAAGAGTGTGGTACCATATCGTATGCTTTGGCGTAATCAATCCACCCCATTGCCAAATCTGTTTGTCGCCTCTTACAATTCTTTAGTACCATTTTGTCTATTAACAGCTGATCTTTTGTGCCCCTTGATTCTTTACGGCACCCTTTTTGCTCTTCTGGTAAAATATTCTCTCGATCTAGGTGTGCATAGATTCCCTTTGATATCATTCCTGTTAGTAGCTTCCATATTAAAGGGAGGCATGTGATGGGTCTGAAGTTAGATATTTCAGCTCCCTTTGACTCATCTTTCATAATTAATGTTGTGGATTCTTGAGTTAACCATGATGGAACATCCCCTTGTTGTAAGCAGTCATTCAAAAGTGCTGCCATTATTGGTCGT